>CM077116.1:136539536-138939536 GCA_039619475.1 Icerya purchasi
ACACTAGATCGCGTGTTCGAACGTTCATATTTTTTTTTCCAGACATATGTATTCAAAAATGAAATCGAGTATAATTTTATTTAACACGGTTTCATAATTTACCTCTCCCACCCCTATCCATTCTACACAAATTACAATTCTTTCATAATATATGTTCTAGACCCAGTCAATCAATCAACTCTCGCAGAAGTGTAGATGTTGCCTCCAACACCCATTTTACTATCAATTATTGTATATTATTGTTAGATTATTTTTCCAAAAAGTCTTTTGAAATTTTTTTCCGTTCGTACATTTTTTTTTTTGATTTTATTTGCATGACATCCATTTCCATGCATTCACGTTTCGCTAGCAATTATAATATGTTTTATTTATTTTTCAACTCCTCCCAGACTTACATACACGCCATATTGTCACACTCACAGATAGGTTCCTTATTAATCGTGAACATTTTTTTTTTCTGTATTAGCCGCGGGAGCATATCACATCAGACCCACACATATACCACACACACACACAGGGCATTATATTTAATTTTTAATTATCGATCTTTAATTATTTTTACTGGTATTATTTTTCCGACACATTCACCCCGTCATACATACTTTACATCTTTTAACATTTTGATAGAGAAAATCTCAGGACACTAAATAATTTTTATCAACATCGTAACTAATTTTAATATTATACACATCTCAGTATAATTATTAAACGATGGAACTATTATTTTCATTGTCGATATTGTTGCTACAAACATTAATCGTCCTTTTTCCAGGTATAGTCAACCTCTTCATGTATTCGTCTCGTCTTTCTATCAACCTTTGACCGCTCAATACCCCCACCCCCCACCCCCCGCTATTTACCGTTATTCGCTAGAAGAATATTTTTTTAGACATGTTCAAATACACACATACACATAAAAAAATCTACATCAACGTCATCGAACACTGATCTCGACATTTCCAAGAAATTCAATCGCTGCTCTACAGTCTAAGATGTCTCCGCCTGCTATTGAAGCGCCTGTCATGTATCGTTATTTACGACCTTTTACAACATACAAATTCACGACATGTATACACCTTTTCTAGAAAGCATGGTGAAAATGGACAATCTCTCCCGATGAAAACCAGCTTGATTGATGTACCGTTATTTCATTCATTTTGCAGAAGGTTAATTTAAGGCGTCCATGCACCTTTTCTACTAATAAATAAGCAAATGTAACCTTTAAACCTTTCTACCTTTTTGCAATCAATTTACTGATTGTACATACTTTTTATATTTTTTTTCCCCACATACTCCTTGATCGTCACAACCACCACAAAAGCGCACCATCCATTCGCACACACTCATCTGCTATCGTTAGATCTCATATCGTTCATAATAATTTTTTCGATTCTATTAGTTTAAGAATATTTCATTTTTTTTTTGTTGTTTTTTTTCTAACTCTAACATTTTTTTTTTTTTTCGAAATCTTTCGTATTATATTTTTTCTCCAATATGTATGCTCACTATCGTAGCGTAAATGTGCGTCGCTTATAACCTTGCATGCATGTTGCCTTGCATGTTGCCATACCGATCTATTAGATCGTGCGACAATGTTATTGAGTCTGCTGAAACAGGATCTTCCTCTTCATATCTTCTATAGAAAACGGTTTACATGTACACACCTACACACACATATCTTCATCTCCCCTTGACGATGTCTTTCAAACACCTCTATAACCAAAGGAATGTGGTTTTTCTGGTACAACCCTCCCTTTTCAAAGGCGAGCATCGAGGTAGATTGTTGAACGGATCTGATCGTGCAGGCAGTATTAGTTTTATGTTAAACGTGTTCATTTTGTAGAAACTGTGTTCTTCACGCATTATTAAAAATTTACTGTAACGGTAAAAGTAATAATTTTCTATTTTTTAGTAGAAAGTTAAAAAAAACAGTAATCAAACATGAATAACAATACCGAATCGATTGATATTAAAGCCGACGAATTTATTCAGAATTCCTTTTCGAGTGATAGCGACTCGCATACGTCTTCTTCACCTCCAACACCGCAAAATGATGATGGTTATACATCAGAACAATCAACATCCCTTGTACATAAAATCGTTGGTCCTGTATTATTATCAGAACAAGTGGATATAGCGGAATATTTTGTAGATATCAGCGTTCATATAGATTGTGATTATGGGTTTCGAGTAACTGAACTAGCAATGATTGATATGTCTGGAGGGAAGTGTTTGCATACGTTGTATAAGCCAAGCAGAGCATGGCATGCATCAAAAATGCCACATTTACAATGTTCTTCAGTGAGTTATTACTTGAAGAACCCTTCATTATTTCCCTGTCGTGAAGAAATATTCATCGCACGCGATATATTCACGATATTATCCCAAAAACCGAGGGCTCGCGTATATGTTTTAACAGTATATGCTAAACTTACACTAATGGAACTTAACGAAAAGTCTGAATTGTTGCGTGATTTAGACTACGAAATCGTTAATATGGATCAAGTCTTTCGATTATCTAGTATTGAGAATCTACATGAAGAGTATTTTGGTATAAGCAATTTGATAACTTGTAAACACCATAATGAGAATGATAGTTTTCATTGTGCGGTGAAAAACGTTATGGTGATGAAGGCATGGTACGATCATGTCATCCGTCCGCTGAAGCTTATGAATAATCTAAATATAAATGATTTAAGTCAGTTGTTCATTACAACCACCAAAGAAATGATAATTACGTTATTTCCAAGTTGTGTTGGAGACATTTATACATTTTTACCAGATAGACTAAAACAGGATGATACGATAAAATCACTTCTACCATGTTTTGAACATGAGAATGATGAAGAAAATTATTTCGATGACGATATATTTCTGCATAGTACTCGAAATTGCATGAAAGTAAAAGACTGTATCGACTGCCAACGTACAATTCGCGCAGATTAAAAATTCATTAATTCGATCGTTTTTAACAATTTTGTATATTTTTTCTGTATATTTTTGTGTGTATTTGTACATATATATTTTTTTTCAGACCGTTCGTTTTTATGTTTTCTTTAAAATTTTTTAAATATATTTTTATACACATGTAAATACTGTTTTGTATATATTTTGTATATATTTTTTCCCTCAATATCTATTCATTCTCATATTGTATATATTTTTGGTAATTATTTTTTCATCTTTTTCCGACCCTTTCCGATTTCTCTTTATTTAATTTATTTAGCGATCTATCCTTCTCTCCCCCTCCTAACTTAAAGTACTGGTAATGACGAAATTTTCAAAAATCTGAACCAGTCGAGTATAATGTATATATAATTATTTAATTTTCGAATATATTTCCACATAATTTGTTCATATCTGTTTAGATTAAAAAATTAGATTTTTGTCTGTAATACACCGTTTTTTTTATTTTTTTGTGTGTAATAAGCGAATTCAACTGTTATACTTTTTCACGTACATCGCGTATTTCCACAGCTGTGAGAGTTTTCATCTGTTTGTAAGATACATCCTCTGACTCTAAATGTTCTCTAAATATTTTTTTGAGCTTAAATATTATAGAAATAGTCGAAGTATATTTTTTTCGCTTCTGACCATTTCTTCCGACCGTTCATAATTTTGTATTTTTTCTCCAATATGTATGCTCACTGTCGTAGCGTAAATGTGCGTCGCTCATAAACTTACATGCATGTTGCCATACCGTTGTATTAGATCGTGCGACAATGTTATAGAGTCTGCTGGAACAGGTTCTTACCCTTTATATTTTCTGTAGAAACAGGCTCACAGGTACACACCTACACACACACACACATATAAACCAAAGAACACATGCAAACTTCGTTCAGACACACCTGCAACCAACTTTCACCAAAGGAATGTGGTTTTTTCTGGTGCAACCCTCCCTTTTCAAAGGCATGCTTCGAGCTCGAATGTCGATCGGATCTGATCGTGCAGACAGTATTAATGTTATGTTAAACGTGTGGAATTTGTTGAAGCTGTGTTCTACCCGCGTTATTAAAATATTCTCAAGAACGATAAAGTCTGTAATTTCCTACGTCTTTTCTATTTTTCGTTCGCTCTTTATTTTCTGTCTTTTATCTCTCTTATTGAACGTTATTTTTTTCGTTCTTATTTTCCTTCTCTTTTTTAGTGAAAATATTACAATAATTATCGAATATGAATAACAATACCGAATCGAATGTCGATAATGTCGCGGATTTCATTCAAAATTTTTTCGTAAATGATAATGATAATGCAATGTTTCCGGACGATTTTCCAAATATACATATGCCACCACCACCACCACCAGCAGAAGAAACATCATTACAAGGGCCTTCGCTACATTCATTCTCAGATTTCATTCCATTGGCTACATCAACACCTTTAACATCACCAGGTAATGTCACAAGATTTGCAAACTCCGTCGTTAACGCAAGTACCTTTGGTACATGATGAAAAAGAATATAGCACAACAATGTTGGAATTACCCAAAGAAATATTTAACCGAAAAGCAGTCGTCTATGTTAAAGACCCTAACGATCCAGAAAATAAAAATAGTTTCATGTATGCGGTTTTAGCAAAATTTACATCAAAACCGTCATCGATGTGGCAGTACAATATTCTACAGAAAGTATACGATTTCAGCTTTATTCACTTACCGATCCAATCGCTGGCTGATATTGAAACGTTTGAAAGAATAAACGCTGTATCAATCAATTTATACAAGCTGATAGAAACCGACTATACAGATCAAAGTACATTCAACTACAAAATAAAAGTCGTGTACGCCTTCCGAAAAAATCACAGTTTGTTAAATCATAAACATCACACAAACATATTATATTGGGGATCTAATGGAAATTATCAATTCGCATGGATAAAAAAATTCAGTCGATTGTTGCGGATCCAGTCGCCGAAAGCGAAATTTGTATGCTGGTCATGTCTCGATCCCATGAATACCGATTACG
Organism: Icerya purchasi; assembly: GCA_039619475.1. Taxonomy (NCBI): domain Eukaryota; kingdom Metazoa; phylum Arthropoda; class Insecta; order Hemiptera; family Monophlebidae; genus Icerya; species Icerya purchasi. The sequence goes on from CM077116.1 coordinate 136,544,504, forward strand.
AACATAATAATACTCACAGATGTGACGCAGTCAGTTGGCGTAATATGCACTATATGTAATTAAATAAAGACGTATTTTTCGTATTCATAGATGTATTTTTATTTTTCAAAAAATCTTTTTACATTGTTTCATACAAATTAATGTAATCTATATAATATAATAAATATTTTCATATGTATACATTTTTGTTTTTATTTTCCATAAACTTAAAATTCCAATTTTACTATTGTTGTTAATATATTCCAAACTCCAGTTTGTATTAAATCCTCTCGCTCTTTATGTTGAACAGACGAATCAATATTATTTAACTGTTCAGTTAAGTATGCAGAGTCTTTTTATCTTGCTTAACTTTAAAGATATATGATAGATTCTTTTTTAATTTGACAGTGTAAACGTTTTCTTCTTTTACAATTTTCTTATGCTTTATCACTATTACAACATTTTTCATCATTTTCTAACTAATTGTAAACATTTTTCCACTATTTCGTAACATGTTCTTATGTTTTAGGACTTTTTGCCCTATTTTTTTCACCAATTTATACTATTTCGAAGCGTTTCATATGACTGAACGCTACTTAAGAAGTTTTTCGATAATTATCGCCATTCCTCACAATATTCATATGTTTTAACGCTTTTTACACTATTTTTCACAAATTCATGATATTTCGCCTAATTTCTAATGTTTGAACGACTCATATGCAGTTTTTCGACAATTTTTCACTGTTCATCACTATATTTTTTATGTTGTATCACCTTTTACGAAGTCTTCTTCGAATTTTACCTTCATTCAACAATATTTTCGTTATTGTACCCCTTTGAACTGTTGTTTTACCCTAAAAGCGAGTGTATATCTAATTTGTTATAATAAGGAAAGAATGTAATGTATATTACAAATTTCCTTTCCTGGGAGTATGATTGTGTGCGTGGAATAATAAACTCTGGTTAAATGGCAGACTGTATCCACCATCAAGCAGGGTGTGTAATGCGTGGTAATTAACTCTGGCATTTCACACATTGCAAGGAAGTTATGATATGTTTGAGCAAAAATTAGTTGTTGTATATCATTCATGTTAGCCATTAAATGTTCACACTGAGAGGTGTAAGGGTGTCGTCATCATATGAACCATTACGATTTTTATAATTATATTATACACTAAGCATGTATGTATTACAACGACCACATCAACTCTGTTAAGGACAGTAATGTTTGGAGGTAGATAGTGAACCGTTACATTAGAAGAGGAACATGGGTACATACATGGAAACATCATTAGCGATATTACATCACATGTATGTTATCAAATTTAACTAAAATATTGCGTCCAATAGTAAAAAATGCGAGGATTTTTCCTAAGAGGTTAAATTTTATGTCTAAGATGGCGAATATAATAAAATTGATGCGATTTTAGCTGAAGATGGTGTATTTTACACTAAAATCGTTGTTTTACACCTAAAGTGAGATTATTTGGGGAGATAAACGGTCTTTTTTCATATAAAATTTTATGTTTTTTCTAAATGTGGCTATTTTTTGTCCTAAATGGAGTAATTTCTGTGTGAATGGCACTTTTTAGACTGGCCTATATACTTCTTGATGTGATATTCCATTCATTGTGAAGCTATGCTTTGAAAGGGTTTGTGTCTGGTTGTGGGAAGTTTCCAAACTTTTCTGATGCATCGATTATAGTATAATAGTTGTGTGTTAGTGAGTTGATGGTGTTTGGATGGGAATAATAAATATGGGTAAGAGGTGAAGTGTATCACATCAAGCAAGGAGAGTACTGTTTGATAATTAACTCTATCATTTAAACACATTGCAAGACAGTTATAATATGTTAAGTCAAAATTAGTTGTTGTATATCGTTCAGGATTTTACATTAAACGATCACACTGAGAGACACGATGGACTCGTCAACATCAAGATCCATGCAATCATTATACTATTTTTCACTAATTTGTAATCACCATTTTTTTTTTTTTTTTATGATTTGAACGACTCTTATAATGTTTTTTGATAATTTTCATGGTACAAGGTTCATAATGTAAAGTAATTTTAATTATTTCAACAGTCTTTACACACAAATAAAGCAATATATCTTAAATACACTCAACATAATACAAATTTTTACAAACAGAAGTAAACAACGGATTTACTTAGAAATTTTAATAAAACTTAAGAATCATATTATATATGAAATTGCTTGTTTTTTCAATCAATGATCCAAACTAGCAGGTTTAGAATTATATCAGACCTCGAGTAAAAACCCCAAATTATTTAATGTGTATATCTTTGCTACTTTTTACCTCATATATGTGAATATACATAGATATACATATATGAATATATGTATATATGTAGATATATATGTATATATGTAGATATATATGTATATATGTAGATATATATGAATATATGTAGATATATATGTATATATGTAGATATATATGTATATATGTAGATATATATGTATATATGTAGATATATATGTATATATGTAGATATATATGCATATATGTAGATATATATGTATATATGTAGATATATATGTATATATGTAGATATATATGTATATATGTAGATATATATGTATATATGTAGATATATATATGTATGTAGATATTTATGGATATATGTAGATATATATGGATATATATAGATATATACATATATATCTACATATATACATATATTCATATATGTATATCTATGTATATTCACATATATGAGGTAAAAAGTAGCAAAGATATACACATTAAATAATTTGGGGTTTTTACTCGAGGTCTGATATAATTCTAAACCTGCTAGTTTGGATCATTGATTGAAAAAACAAGCAATTTCATATATAATATGATTCTTAAGTTTTATTAAAATTTCTAAGTAAATCCGTTGTTTACTTCTGTTTGTAAAAATTTGTATTATGTTGAGTGTATTTAAGATATATTGCTTTATTTGTGTGTAAAGACTGTTGAAATAATTAAAATTACTTTACATTATGAACCTTGTACCATGAAAATTATCAAAAAACATTATAAGAGTCGTTCAAATCATAAAAAAAAAAAAAAAATGGTGATTACAAATTAGTGAAAAATAGTATAATGATTGCATGGATCTTGATGTTGACGAGTCCATCGTGTCTCTCAGTGTGATCGTTTAATGTAAAATCCTGAACGATATACAACAACTAATTTTGACTTAACATATTATAACTGTCTTGCAATGTGTTTAAATGATAGAGTTAATTATCAAACAGTACTCTCCTTGCTTGATGTGATACACTTCACCTCTTACCCATATTTATTATTCCCATCCAAACACCATCAACTCACTAACACACAACTATTATACTATAATCGATGCATCAGAAAAGTTTGGAAACTTCCCACAACCAGACACAAACCCTTTCAAAGCATAGCTTCACAATGAATGGAATATCACATCAAGAAGTATATAGGCCAGTCTAAAAAGTGCCATTCACACAGAAATTACTCCATTTAGGACAAAAAATAGCCACATTTAGAAAAAACATAAAATTTTATATGAAAAAAGACCGTTTATCTCCCCAAATAATCTCACTTTAGGTGTAAAACAACGATTTTAGTGTAAAATACACCATCTTCAGCTAAAATCGCATCAATTTTATTATATTCGCCATCTTAGACATAAAATTTAACCTCTTAGGAAAAATCCTCGCATTTTTTACTATTGGACGCAATATTTTAGTTAAATTTGATAACATACATGTGATGTAATATCGCTAATGATGTTTCCATGTATGTACCCATGTTCCTCTTCTAATGTAACGGTTCACTATCTACCTCCAAACATTACTGTCCTTAACAGAGTTGATGTGGTCGTTGTAATACATACATGCTTAGTGTATAATATAATTATAAAAATCGTAATGGTTCATATGATGACGACACCCTTACACCTCTCAGTGTGAACATTTAATGGCTAACATGAATGATATACAACAACTAATTTTTGCTCAAACATATCATAACTTCCTTGCAATGTGTGAAATGCCAGAGTTAATTACCACGCATTACACACCCTGCTTGATGGTGGATACAGTCTGCCATTTAACCAGAGTTTATTATTCCACGCACACAATCATACTCCCAGGAAAGGAAATTTGTAATATACATTACATTCTTTCCTTATTATAACAAATTAGATATACACTCGCTTTTAGGGTAAAACAACAGTTCAAATGGGTACAATAACGAAAATATTGTTGAATGAAGGTAAAATTCGAAGAAGACTTCGTAAAAGGTGATACAACATAAAAAATATAGTGATGAACAGTGAAAAATTGTCGAAAAACTGCATATGAGTCGTTCAAACATTAGAAATTAGGCGAAATATCATGAATTTGTGAAAAATAGTGTAAAAAGCGTTAAAACATATGAATATTGTGAGGAATGGCGATAATTATCGAAAAACTTCTTAAGTAGCGTTCAGTCATATGAAACGCTTCGAAATAGTATAAATTGGTGAAAAAAATAGGGCAAAAAGTCCTAAAACATAAGAACATGTTACGAAATAGTGGAAAAATGTTTACAATTAGTTAGAAAATGATGAAAAATGTTGTAATAGTGATAAAGCATAAGAAAATTGTAAAAGAAGAAAACGTTTACACTGTCAAATTAAAAAAGAATCTATCATATATCTTTAAAGTTAAGCAAGATAAAAAGACTCTGCATACTTAACTGAACAGTTAAATAATATTGATTCGTCTGTTCAACATAAAGAGCGAGAGGATTTAATACAAACTGGAGTTTGGAATATATTAACAACAATAGTAAAATTGGAATTTTAAGTTTATGGAAAATAAAAACAAAAATGTATACATATGAAAATATTTATTATATTATATAGATTACATTAATTTGTATGAAACAATGTAAAAAGATTTTTTGAAAAATAAAAATACATCTATGAATACGAAAAATACGTCTTTATTTAATTACATATAGTGCATATTACGCCAACTGACTGCGTCACATCTGTGAGTATTATTATGTTCGTAATCGGTATTCATGGGATCGAGACATGACCAGCATACAAATTTCGCTTTCGGCGACTGGATCCGCAACAATCGACTGAATTTTTTTATCCATGCGAATTGATAATTTCCATTAGATCCCCAATATAATATGTTTGTGTGATGTTTATGATTTAACAAACTGTGATTTTTTCGGAAGGCGTACACGACTTTTATTTTGTAGTTGAATGTACTTTGATCTGTATAGTCGGTTTCTATCAGCTTGTATAAATTGATTGATACAGCGTTTATTCTTTCAAACGTTTCAATATCAGCCAGCGATTGGATCGGTAAGTGAATAAAGCTGAAATCGTATACTTTCTGTAGAATATTGTACTGCCACATCGATGACGGTTTTGATGTAAATTTTGCTAAAACCGCATACATGAAACTATTTTTATTTTCTGGATCGTTAGGGTCTTTAACATAGACGACTGCTTTTCGGTTAAATATTTCTTTGGGTAATTCCAACATTGTTGTGCTATATTCTTTTTCATCATGTACCAAAGGTACTTGCGTTAACGACGGAGTTTGCAAATCTTGTGACATTACCTGGTGATGTTAAAGGTGTTGATGTAGCCAATGGAATGAAATCTGAGAATGAATGTAGCGAAGGCCCTTGTAATGATGTTTCTTCTGCTGGTGGTGGTGGTGGTGGCATATGTATATTTGGAAAATCGTCCGGAAACATTGCATTATCATTATCATTTACGAAAAAATTTTGAATGAAATCCGCGACATTATCGACATTCGATTCGGTATTGTTATTCATATTCGATAATTATTGTAATATTTTCACTAAAAAAGAGAAGGAAAATAAGAACGAAAAAAATAACGTTCAATAAGAGAGATAAAAGACAGAAAATAAAGAGCGAACGAAAAATAGAAAAGACGTAGGAAATTACAGACTTTATCGTTCTTGAGAATATTTTAATAACGCGGGTAGAACACAGCTTCAACAAATTCCACACGTTTAACATAACATTAATACTGTCTGCACGATCAGATCCGATCGACATTCGAGCTCGAAGCATGCCTTTGAAAAGGGAGGGTTGCACCAGAAAAAACCACATTCCTTTGGTGAAAGTTGGTTGCAGGTGTGTCTGAACGAAGTTTGCATGTGTTCTTTGGTTTATATGTGTGTGTGTGTGTAGGTGTGTACCTGTGAGCCTGTTTCTACAGAAAATATAAAGGGTAAGAACCTGTTCCAGCAGACTCTATAACATTGTCGCACGATCTAATACAACGGTATGGCAACATGCATGTAAGTTTATGAGCGACGCACATTTACGCTACGACAGTGAGCATACATATTGGAGAAAAAATACAAAATTATGAACGGTCGGAAGAAATGGTCAGAAGCGAAAAAAATATACTTCGACTATTTCTATAATATTTAAGCTCAAAAAAATATTTAGAGAACATTTAGAGTCAGAGGATGTATCTTACAAACAGATGAAAACTCTCACAGCTGTGGAAATACGCGATGTACGTGAAAAAGTATAACAGTTGAATTCGCTTATTACACACAAAAAAATAAAAAAAACGGTGTATTACAGACAAAAATCTAATTTTTTAATCTAAACAGATATGAACAAATTATGTGGAAATATATTCGAAAATTAAATAATTATATATACATTATACTCGACTGGTTCAGATTTTTGAAAATTTCGTCATTACCAGTACTTTAAGTTAGGAGGGGGAGAGAAGGATAGATCGCTAAATAAATTAAATAAAGAGAAATCGGAAAGGGTCGGAAAAAGATGAAAAAATAATTACCAAAAATATATACAATATGAGAATGAATAGATATTGAGGGAAAAAATATATACAAAATATATACAAAACAGTATTTACATGTGTATAAAAATATATTTAAAAAATTTTAAAGAAAACATAAAAACGAACGGTCTGAAAAAAAATATATATGTACAAATACACACAAAAATATACAGAAAAAATATACAAAATTGTTAAAAACGATCGAATTAATGAATTTTTAATCTGCGCGAATTGTACGTTGGCAGTCGATACAGTCTTTTACTTTCATGCAATTTCGAGTACTATGCAGAAATATATCGTCATCGAAATAATTTTCTTCATCATTCTCATGTTCAAAACATGGTAGAAGTGATTTTATCGTATCATCCTGTTTTAGTCTATCTGGTAAAAATGTATAAATGTCTCCAACACAACTTGGAAATAACGTAATTATCATTTCTTTGGTGGTTGTAATGAACAACTGACTTAAATCATTTATATTTAGATTATTCATAAGCTTCAGCGGACGGATGACATGATCGTACCATGCCTTCATCACCATAACGTTTTTCACCGCACAATGAAAACTATCATTCTCATTATGGTGTTTACAAGTTATCAAATTGCTTATACCAAAATACTCTTCATGTAGATTCTCAATACTAGATAATCGAAAGACTTGATCCATATTAACGATTTCGTAGTCTAAATCACGCAACAATTCAGACTTTTCGTTAAGTTCCATTAGTGTAAGTTTAGCATATACTGTTAAAACATATACGCGAGCCCTCGGTTTTTGGGATAATATCGTGAATATATCGCGTGCGATGAATATTTCTTCACGACAGGGAAATAATGAAGGGTTCTTCAAGTAATAACTCACTGAAGAACATTGTAAATGTGGCATTTTTGATGCATGCCATGCTCTGCTTGGCTTATACAACGTATGCAAACACTTCCCTCCAGACATATCAATCATTGCTAGTTCAGTTACTCGAAACCCATAATCACAATCTATATGAACGCTGATATCTACAAAATATTCCGCTATATCCACTTGTTCTGATAATAATACAGGACCAACGATTTTATGTACAAGGGATGTTGATTGTTCTGATGTATAACCATCATCATTTTGCGGTGTTGGAGGTGAAGAAGACGTATGCGAGTCGCTATCACTCGAAAAGGAATTCTGAATAAATTCGTCGGCTTTAATATCAATCGATTCGGTATTGTTATTCATGTTTGATTACTGTTTTTTTTAACTTTCTACTAAAAAATAGAAAATTATTACTTTTACCGTTACAGTAAATTTTTAATAATGCGTGAAGAACACAGTTTCTACAAAATGAACACGTTTAACATAAAACTAATACTGCCTGCACGATCAGATCCGTTCAACAATCTACCTCGATGCTCGCCTTTGAAAAGGGAGGGTTGTACCAGAAAAACCACATTCCTTTGGTTATAGAGGTGTTTGAAAGACATCGTCAAGGGGAGATGAAGATATGTGTGTGTAGGTGTGTACATGTAAACCGTTTTCTATAGAAGATATGAAGAGGAAGATCCTGTTTCAGCAGACTCAATAACATTGTCGCACGATCTAATAGATCGGTATGGCAACATGCAAGGCAACATGCATGCAAGGTTATAAGCGACGCACATTTACGCTACGATAGTGAGCATACATATTGGAGAAAAAATATAATACGAAAGATTTCGAAAAAAAAAAAAAATGTTAGAGTTAGAAAAAAAACAACAAAAAAAAAATGAAATATTCTTAAACTAATAGAATCGAAAAAATTATTATGAACGATATGAGATCTAACGATAGCAGATGAGTGTGTGCGAATGGATGGTGCGCTTTTGTGGTGGTTGTGACGATCAAGGAGTATGTGGGGAAAAAAAATATAAAAAGTATGTACAATCAGTAAATTGATTGCAAAAAGGTAGAAAGGTTTAAAGGTTACATTTGCTTATTTATTAGTAGAAAAGGTGCATGGACGCCTTAAATTAACCTTCTGCAAAATGAATGAAATAACGGTACATCAATCAAGCTGGTTTTCATCGGGAGAGATTGTCCATTTTCACCATGCTTTCTAGAAAAGGTGTATACATGTCGTGAATTTGTATGTTGTAAAAGGTCGTAAATAACGATACATGACAGGCGCTTCAATAGCAGGCGGAGACATCTTAGACTGTAGAGCAGCGATTGAATTTCTTGGAAATGTCGAGATCAGTGTTCGATGACGTTGATGTAGATTTTTTTATGTGTATGTGTGTATTTGAACATGTCTAAAAAAATATTCTTCTAGCGAATAACGGTAAATAGCGGGGGGTGGGGGTGGGGGTATTGAGCGGTCAAAGGTTGATAGAAAGACGAGACGAATACATGAAGAGGTTGACTATACCTGGAAAAAGGACGATTAATGTTTGTAGCAACAATATCGACAATGAAAATAATAGTTCCATCGTTTAATAATTATACTGAGATGTGTATAATATTAAAATTAGTTACGATGTTGATAAAAATTATTTAGTGTCCTGAGATTTTCTCTATCAAAATGTTAAAAGATGTAAAGTATGTATGACGGGGTGAATGTGTCGGAAAAATAATACCAGTAAAAATAATTAAAGATCGATAATTAAAAATTAAATATAATGCCTGTGTGTGTGTGTGGTATATGTGTGGGTCTGATGTGATATGCTCCCGCGGCTAATACAGAAAAAAAAAATGTTCACGATTAATAAGGAACCTATCTGTGAGTGTGACAATATGGCGTGTATGTAAGTCTGGGAGGAGTTGAAAAATAAATAAAACATATTATAATTGCTAGCGAAACGTGAATGCATGGAAATGGATGTCATGCAAATAAAATCAAAAAAAAAAATGTACGAACGGAAAAAAATTTCAAAAGACTTTTTGGAAAAATAATCTAACAATAATATACAATAATTGATAGTAAAATGGGTGTTGGAGGCAACATCTACACTTCTGCGAGAGTTGATTGATTGACTGGGTCTAGAACATATATTATGAAAGAATTGTAATTTGTGTAGAATGGATAGGGGTGGGAGAGGTAAATTATGAAACCGTGTTAAATAAAATTATACTCGATTTCATTTTTGAATACATATGTCTGGAAAAAAAAATATGAACGTTCGGGAGAAACGATCGGGAGCGAAAAAAAAATATAGTTAGAATAATTCCATAATACTTGGAGTTGAAAAAAGTTATTATGAACGGTATGGGAACTAACGACGGCAAATGTGTGCGCATTCATAGCGGTGAAGACATTGTAGGATTTATTTTTAGAACCGGAGAAAAATAAAAATATTATGAACGGACGAAAGAAATGATCAGAAACGAAAAAAAATATACTTCGGCTATTTCTATAATATTTAGGCTCGAAAAATTATTAAGAACGATATGGAAACTAACTGCAGAAGATGTGTGCGCATTCATCGCGTTGAAGACATTGTAGGATTTATTTTTAGAACCGGAGGAAAATAAAAATATTATGAACGGTCAGAAGAAATGATCGGAAGTGAAGAAAATATATAATTGTAATAATTCTATAATACTTGGAGTTGAATAAAAGTTATTATGAACGGTATGGGAACTAACGACAGCAGATGGGTGTGCGGGAATGGACGGTGTGCATTCATAGCGTTCACATAAAAAAATAATTACCTCTCAATATGAAATGACGGAGGTGTCGGGAGCATCGATCGGGGGTTTAATGGTCGTAGTAAAAGTAAATAGAATGCGATATATTCGATATTAAAACAACGAAATCGATCGGAAAAGAGGGTGGAAGGGGTAAAGGAGACTAAGGCTATTTTAGACTATAGAAATACTTGATTTGATAATTTGTAAATGTTTTGGATAACCGGTTATGTTTAGACAACAGAGCAAGGATTGGGTTATTATGTGAAAAAAATAATAATTAAAAAAAAATTGGAGCAGCTTAAACGAACCACACGTGCGGGGGATCGGCGTGTGCGCTTTCGCGACAGAGAACGCTATGTTAGATATATGCGCGGGATCGGGACGTGCGCTTTCGCGGAAAATAACGCTGTGTTAGATATATGCGCGAGATCGGGACGAGCGCTTTCGCATATGGCAGTAAGATCGGGAAATCAGGAAAATAAAAAATATACTTCGACTAATTTTATATTATGTATACTTAGACTTTGAAATATTAAAGAAATAATCGCGGTATCGGGAACGGAGCGCGTGTGTGCGCAGGGATATCGCGGCGGAGATCGGGGTATGCGTGGGATCGGCGCGTGCGCTTTCGCGACGGCGACCAGAGCGTGCGCGGGAACGAAATATACGTGTGAGAGGTGTGAACTGGAGTTATAGGTTAGATTTACGCTTTAAATAATATATTGGGGTTAAATTTTAGAATTTTCATACTTAGGCCTCGGAATTTTGAAAAAAATTGCGGTAAAGCAGTGGGCGGGTGGGGTCAGCGGAGACTTGGGTTACTTTCGGACATTAATTAATATACTTATGTTAATTAATAATCGGTTCTGTTTATCAGAAACGATCAGGACGCGTACGAGGGAATTTTGGAGACGGAGCGTTCGTGTGTGTGTGTGTGATATCGCGGCGGATATCGGAATATGCGGGGGATCGGCGCGTGCGCTTTCGCGACGGCGACCGGAGCGTGTGCGAGATCGAAATATACCTGTGTGAGGTGTGAACTGGAGTTATAGGTTAGATTTACTCTTTAAATAATATATTGGGGTTAAATTTTAGAATTTTCATACTTAGGCCTCGGAATTTTGAAAAAAATTGCGGTAAAGCAGTGGGCGGGTGGGGTCAGCGGAGACTTGGGATACTTTCGGACATTAATTAATATACTTATGTTAATTAATAATCGGTTCTGTTTATCAGAAACGATCAGGACGCGTACGAGGGAATTTTGGAGACGGAGCGTTCGTGTGTGTGTGTGTGATATCGCGGTGGATATCGAAATATGCGGGGGATCGGCGCGTGCGCTTTCGCGACGGCGACCGGAGCGTGTGCGAGATCGAAATATACCTGTGTGAGGTGTGAACTGGAGTTATAGGTTAGATTTACGCTTTAAATAATATATTGGGGTTAAATTTTGGAATTTTCTTACTTAGGTCCTGAATTTTGAAAAAAATTGCGGTTACGGAGCGACGGGAGGGGCCAGCGGAGACTTGGGTTACTTTCGGACATTAATTAATATACTTATGTTAATTAATAATCGGTTCGGTTTATCGGAAACGAGCGGGACGCGTACGGGTGAATTTCGGAGAAATTTGGGGAACTTGGGGGAACTTTCAGCACCTGGACACTAATTGGGGTTACTTGCGCCTCCGAATAACTCTTTGGACAGTTTATTGACCTCGGGACACAGTTTGGACGTTCGGTTTATCGGAAACGAGCGGGAACCGTCCGGGGGAAACTTGGAAGAATCGGGGGAAACTTGGGTGAATTTTGACCACCTGGACATGAATTGGGGTGAATTTAGTGTTCGGATTACCGGTCTGGGGTGAATTTTCGCCTCCAGGACAGGAATTGGGGTTCGGATTAGCGAGTGTCGCCAGTCCCCGCTTTTAATGACTACTTAATTCGAAGTTCCTGTTCGAGGCGCTAATATTCTAAATTCGGATCCCTTATTACGGGTGCTAATTTTAATGAATCTTTCCCAGATAGCTCCTTTTGTGCTATGCTACTATTTCCACTGCTAGTGAACGTTTTTCTTGTAATGGTAAACACGCCGAGGCACGAGCGATTAATGAAAAAAAAGAAAAAAACCTTCTCTCGCGGAGTGTCACCGCGAAAACGGGTCCGAGTGTTCCTTATTTCAGCCGAAATTATTCAAGGCCAAAATTTAAAGAAATAATAATAAACACGACGAAATTTCATCAGCTTTGTAACCAGACAAAATAAATAAATAAACAAATAAATTAATGACTACTGACGATGACTAGACGAGTACCAAAAAATTGTCTGTACTTAACTCCGATTATTCTACTAATAATACATGGTTACAAAAAAAGCAAATCACGAGACGGCAAAACAGATACAAAAACGGCTAGCAGCGACAACGGTCTTGTCGTTCGAACGATTCTGACTAGCGTATATCTTTCGATTAAGAGTAGTTCTTAATCGGCGATTTCGATTTTTTCGCCGAATTATTCTCTGGCAATAGACAGATCGTAAAATTCCTCTGCCACTCGGCGTGTTACCTCACGCGACGCACGGTGTACGTTGCGTGCGCGGTACCTGAACCACCGCAGCTAATACATAGTTCTGCTAGACGAACTAGACGCAACTTTTCGGAATTAATATATACACTCGGACACAACCACATCCATCATCTTCGAATATCGGTAATTTACCGGATTCTATCACACGGCTCGATCGCGAACACACACACACACAAGCAATGCAACGAACTTTACGAGCCTGATAAAATCCAGCACCGATATTCGGCACGTGTATACTAATTCCGTCTACAAATTAATTGAAAGATAGCGCCGCATAAATATACAACGCAACAAAACAAATAATTTTGAATTTTTAAACTAAGTTGCGCCAGTTTGTATCAATATATAAAGTAAAATAAAGTAAAGTAAGTCCCGTACCCTTGATACTGCGTCGGGAATTGTGAAGTTAAGGTTCACAATGTACTAAGCCCAACGGCACTAATGAGAGTAGGGGGCCAGTTCTTTTCTACTTGGGATCCGCCTTTATTTTCCCACATTTTTCTGATACCCAATTATTTCATGCTGGGTAAACCTGAGAGCGTCTTGTATCCGGAACGAGACAAGTCTCGAACCCCTGACTTCTGATTTGGTAGCCAAGCACCTTAACCAATAGGTTACCGCGCTGCCTATATATATACATATATATTGTACATACTGTAAATCGATTAATTAAATAAAATTTAAAATAAGAAAAGTCGGAAAACGTGTTAAATGGGCGCGTGCTTGCATTTCTGTTAACGATTAGGGGTGAATGGACCGTCATGCATTGACGAAAAAGGAAATACGCATGATCATTCGAAATGTTGATCTCGGTAGCAGGGACTGAAAAAAGAAAAATTAAAAAGAAAGATTACGGTCCGAAATTTGTGTCAGTCGATCTTTTCTGAGGTTACGGTTTGGGTTGCTTCTCCAAGGAAGGCTGTTAGTCGTAGCCAGCAGAAGAATCCGCGGTTGATAAAATAAGTTCATGGTAACAAAAATGTTAGCTACGGTTATTTTGTAAATTTAAAGAATATGAAGAATGTATCTCTTCTACTGCCGAGAGTATCAATGTTAGAACAGCAAAAGAATTCAACAGTGTCCTGTCGCCATCGGATTCACCGCCGGCACAGTGATACGTACAATTAAATTATTTATAATTTATTACAAATTATTGTATTATATTTGTAATTCAGCGGTCGACCAATACAAAAAGACTGGTGTATGCAAAATTCATTGATACAAAACATACAAAATCTAAAACAATAATTTATTTTAGCAGTAATCAACAAAGAATAATTTAATTTTACGTCCACGATAATTACGAGACCGTTGCGCCATCCCTGAGGGCATAATGAAACGACATATATTGTTACATTCGTCATTTTTAGCGGACATAAAAAATTAAACGGTTACGTTTCAATGTATTAAAATCTATTCCAAGATGAGATCATAAGTAATTGCTTCTGTAGAAGCAATACGAGTAGAGATGTTGTCGAACAACAGGACATTTAAAAAATTGATTTATTTAAGAATAATGTTTAGATAAATCTTAGCGTCAGGTCTTGTAGACTAACCAAGGCGCACCCGATATGCTACACTATAACATGGATTGAGATCTTTATATACTGATTCGTTGGAGTTTGAAGCACAAACCTACTGGATTCGATATGTCCTGACCGATCTTAGTATAATTTAACATATTAATAGCTTAGACTAAATTGCAAACTTAGGACAACGCACAATCAGTTACTATAATTATGAAAATTTTAAATTTAATCATTTCCTTTTAATTTTTATATGTGGTTTCCACATTGCCATTTCCTAGAATCATAAGATAAATCAGATTCTACTAACAGTTGATGTTCCATGTGCCGTTAATAGAATAAAAAAAAAACAGAAATAATTTTGAAATCATTTATTATATCGTATATTACTTTTTAAATAAGGAGTTCCCTTTCAATAGCCAAAATAAAATGAAAATCTGCGAGTATGCAAGAATACAAGATACGAGTAATACGTACTGTGTAGTTTGTGAACTAACTCTTCGAAAGTAAACGTATCAGCGTTATCATCAAATTAGGCAGAGTTCCAAAATTTCTTTGTGAATGTTTATGTTTACCTTTTTATAAGTTATGAAGAGATGACTGAGATTTCATTATAACCAGTTTATAGAAGCTCAAATTAATTTTTAAAAAAAGGAAAGAATATAAAATTACATAACGTTCACAATCTTTACTTTTTATCAAATGAACTGCAGATTCATTAATTCTATGAATGAGATTGATTAATACATAATTTCTCCGCATCGGAAAGATGCTTACCAGAAATAGAATTTAAAGCAAACATTTTAAATAAATAAACCTGAATAAATTGAACCGAAAAATTTCATACTGCGCTCATTTTTACAAGAATGTTGAAATAAAGTTAGTATAGATCACATAAGAGCGCATCAAAATATTTCCATTTAGTTAAAAAGAGACTAAAAAAAAAACTGAGAACAATTCTTCTGGTTAATTCTGAGAATGAAATGAAAGTGTCAATATTGCTTAGCACAGCTAATTGTGAATCAAATTACTTTTGTGGTAAGAGCAGTTAATAGATGTTTTAAATAAAACAGAAAAACATTATAGAATAGATGAGCGGACACATAATACAGAGCAATTATTTATGCAAATATCTGTAACGCAATGAGCCGTTTAAAAAGAATTTAGGCGAACTCCGCTGTTAGTAAAGGTGTAAAGATTCGGCTAGTGAACTTCTTTTATTCTCGGCTTTTGGATCTTCTTCTTCCTACTCCATACAATGATTCTTATGTTCTCTCATTTCCTTCCTTGTCAGTTGTTCCTATTCTAGCTTCTTTCATTCATTCAATTTCGCACCAGATTGAAATCTAATATGTTTTGCTCCTTTTGAACAATTACTTAGATTCCTTGGCTGATTGGGCTGTTGCTCTTCGTTGGCGTACCCATAAAAATAAAAAAAAAAAAAAAAACTCGCTTGACTTCTCGGTGTTTTTATATGGTGCAGAGACTTGGTCGCTTACCAGCGTAGATAAAAAAAACGTATAGACGCACTCGAAATGTGGTGCTGGAGGCGTATGCTGCGTGTCTTATGGACAGTTAAGAGAACCAATGTCCCCATACTAATTGAAATTGGTAACCCGAAAAGGCTGTGGTGCTCTGCAGGATTCTGCGATATTTTGGTCATGTAATCAGAGCGGACAATTTGGAAACGCTGCTCATCTAAGGAAAGGTCAACGGAAGAAGAAGTCGAGGTCGTGAGCCGACTAAATGGTCGGACGCGGTGTGCAAAGCTGTTGGCCGTACCTTTCAGGATTGTGTACACATCGCAAGAGATCAGAATTGTTGACGCAGTCTGATCAACTGGGTGACAGATCATGGTCACGATACCCCTGAATAGAGTGAAACGATTCGATGATGATGATATGCTACTTCCCCCCCCCCCTCGAAGGACAAGTCCTGGATGCGTCAATGAATACCATATACATAAAAGAAATGGAAAAAACTGAATTTCAATATAAGATTTACTAAATCATTCATGTACATCTATTCAGAATTTTACACTTCACGAATGTTAAAACTAATTATTACTTTTTCATTCACAGATTTTAAGAATTTGCTCTACATAATCTGTTCATTACTTTTAATTTAACAGTTTAAATTTAATTATTTTTACTATAAATTTATTTTTTATAAACTAATGAATGCGTATGTTAGAGTAATGTTTCTATTAAAAGTATGGTAATGAAATATATTTATTGAAACCTTCAGTTAGATTATTTATCTCACTTCAATAAATGAGGCAGTCCGTGTATCAAAAACAATAGGTCGCACAGCTTTATCCTTTATATAGATGTATTTTATTTCGTTGTTAATATCTCGTGAACATTCACCTGGAATATTTTATAGAACCTTTATATTTAACGTGATTATTAAATTTAAATTTATTATCTAGAATGATAAAAAAGATTTCTTAAAGAATTTATTATTTATTCTTTTTTTTTTTGAAAATATATATATTTATTAATATTTACATATTTCCTTGTTAAGCTAGACGCTTGTCGACGAGTTTCCTTACATCTAAATATGTCTACACTATACTTTGGCCTCGTGGCTAGAGCGCTTGACTTCCGATCTGGCGGTCTCGGGTTCGATACCGGGCGACGACAAAAATTATGCGGCGCTAGTTTAGTACACAGCAGTTTAGACACAGTTGGACGCTGCATCTGCAGCGCGATAACAAGCGACTATAGTCAGTTCCAATTGTAGTCGTGTGAGTGCGCTAGCGTCGCATAGAAACACTCACCCGGCGAACAATCGCATCAACGTGAGTAAAGGCCAGTCGTCTTGGTTCGCCTCGCCATTGGTACCTTTCTCACGTTGTCAGCAGCACGGAAGCCAGGTTGCGCTCCTGCTTACGTGCTTATCTATTGCGCGGCTATGCTATCCTCTAGTTCTCCTCTGAATTTAAGGGATATCTCATACTCGAAATCGAGTGAGAATAGACGACGATACTGCTTATATACTATACACTCTTATCGCCGCGCAAATCATTTTATTACAAACTTATCCTATTTTTCCTTATTTCTAACTTAGCATAATTAATCTATTATTTATTTTATTTTATTTATTTTATTTCGTCCCTTTTCCTTCCCCTTTTTTTCACTTATGTTTATCACTATTTCCGTACCCTCTCCTTTTATTTAATGCTTATTATTGTTCCTATATTTCCCTCTTTCTGTAACCATTCCCCTTTATTTTCTCTTTTTTCACCCCAATTTTTTCTCCTCTATTATTTCTATAGGCATTTTATTTAACAACTGCGTTGTAACGTATTTATCTGTTTGCTCCCTCATCTTTGTTTTTGCTAACGGCAGTTTGTACAAATAGTTTTCCCCCAGCCCGTATTGTGACACGCGGCAGCGTGTCAAACCAAGTTCAAGCGAGCAGCCGTATGTACAGGGTGTCCAGTGAGAAAGTTCAAATTTCAAATTTGAATAACGCGGTGGGGAGGGGTCTCAATCGACGCGTCCGTTGTGCGGGTTTAGCAGTTACGATGGAGCGTTGGACCGGAGCGCACCGTGCTTTTGCTATCGAAGCTTATTTCAAGAGGTGATTCGTACACAGTTGCCCTTCGAAAATTTTGTTCGCACTACTGTCGCTGATGTCTCTCTCTTGGGTTCGTTGATGCCCAATATCTGCAGTTTTGCTTGTTTACGTAACCTTTTAGGTGAAAATAGGCCTCATCATTGAAAACAGCGTTATTGAGTCTGTGCTGCGTAAGAAAAATTTTCAACATCCTTTCAGTACAAGATTTCTATAAAACGTAATCACTTTCTTTTAAAGGTTGCACCAATTGGATTTTGTAGGGATGGAAACGCATTTTTTTCCTGATTAAAACATGAACTGCTGACTTAGTGATACCCAAAACAGCCGAGTGTTTCCGTAAAGAACGCCGCGGATTTGAAAAGGTCTAATCACTTACTCGACGCACATTTTCTTCATGTTGATACAGTAGGCGCGGGGTCAGGGATGAGTTGATTATTAGCAGAACTTGTTTCACGAAACTTCTTTATCCATTGTTTTAAGAGGTTAACACTTGGGGTCGGCGAATATTGTAGTGCGAACAAAATTTTCGAAGGGCAAATGCTTGCGAATCACCATTCTTAAAATAAGCTTCGACAGCAAAAGTACGGTGTGCTCTCGTCCAACGCTCCATCGTAACTGCTAACCCCAAATTTGAAATCTGAACTTTCCCACTGGATACCCTATATTTACACGAACCATTTGGAGCCACTTTTAACCCCTTAATAACTCAAAATCTATTTAACATGAACACATGAAATTTGGTTCATTTATTAAACCCCCATAGATTAACTAGAACCTTAAATTTCATAAATACAACTCAAACGGTTATTGAGATATTAACGTCTAAAAATCGTCATTACTGACATGTAGATCAAAAACTTAACCCACTTCCTGGTGACCTTGAAAGTTAAAAATTGGCGTACAGCTGAGTAATTGTGTGCATACAAAGGAAAAAATCTCAGAAAAGAATGAAATTTTCATTTTTTTTTTACGTAATTTCGTCCGTTTATTGCTTAATTTAGTTTATATAACAGTTAGACTGCTAGATGTAAAGTTATCAAATTTAAGAAAAGCCGGAAATAGGCAAGTTTCGCTGCGTTAGAAAAAAAACTGACTCGCTGATCTTTTAACCGTCAACATGTTGTTGTTGTTTAACTTCGTTCGTTTCATATGGCCCTTCGAAAAACGCTCTTTTGCCTCTCGTCATTTTGTATGTTTGCCAGTCTTTGCATCGCAGTTTATTTTGTTCATCCCTTTTAGTCGTTTCGGAAACAGTGTTGTTATAGCCTTTTATTTAACTCGCTTTGCCATTCCGTCTGTCTGTCATATTGTCTATCTGTCATACTGTCTGTCTGGAGGGAATTTTGCAAACGATTTTTCACCTACTTGTTTTGTTGTTTTTTTGTTTTTTTTTGCCACGAACAGAACAGTTCATTTGGCCAGCAAACTACGCCAGGACTAGATATTAAAAATTACTAATAATAAAAAATTCAGGAAGAGAAATTTCATTTTTTTTTTTTTTTTTTTTACCCCCCTTGGGTTTGCTATTAAAGAACATTAGTCCAGCAAAAAGGAATAGATATATGGAATAGAATAGAAATTATATTTTTATTCTGTCGACAATGGAATCAAGGAACACCCCTAGGACAGGAACAACAGAGAAAATAGGTAGAGAAAGAACATAAGAGGCGTTGAAAGGAGCAGGAAGACCAAGCTTTAAAAGATGATAATAAAGAAACCGGAGCACTCGAAGAGCACGTGATTCGCATCACAAATATACTGGGAACCTTCAGAATCCAATGGACAAAAAGGAGATGCAGCCAAAGAAAAGTGATTTAGTGAAGAAGGAAGGACACTATGCGAGAAACGGAGGCGAGATAATTTAGTAATTATGGACCGACGCAAACTGGGAAACTCATAGAACCAAGGACGAGCAGGTGAATAGGATTAATCAAGGGATAAAGAGAAATTTCATTCTACAGTATGGCCGCAACTGCTAGCAGTGTCCACAATGCTCAATGAAATAAAACAAACAGAAACAAGATTTTTTCATTCTGGAAAAAGGAGCAAAAGAAAAAATAGATAAATAGATAAATATTTCTATCTCACATTATGACCACAGTTGCCCGGCAATGCTCACAATGCATTATGAGAGAAAGGTAGTAGTCACAGCCACACTGGACAAAGACTACAATGTAAGAAAAAATAAGTAAAAATAATGTGAAAAAAAAATCAAATAACAATCCTGTTTCTTTCAATAAACCTAAAAAGAAGAAATAAAATTTTATCACTGGAACAGAGAAGATAAAAAATACATAATGGAGGATAAACACCGCAGGACACGAGGTCTTTAGAAAACGCAAGTCTCGTGTTATCGAACTGGGCACAATTAAATAACAAGTGGTTAGTGTCTTCTTTGAAATTTTGTCGACAATAGATATTACAACCCGTGCAGTGCCCGGTGTTTGAAAAATTTAAACTCAAACGGCAATGGCCAGAGCGGGCCTACACACAACGATCACAAACCTACCGGTCAAACTAACTGGGACTCTAATGCGATAAAACCAAGGTGTGGACGGCAGAGATGGTTGGACCATATGAAAATATTTACCAGCCTCTTGCTTTCTACAAATAAGACTTACCCAATCCGCGTGATTATCTCTTTTGGCTTTATCTAGAAGATCGAAGGATGGGATAAATGGAAACTTAATACCTGATCTAACAACTTCTTTTGCGATTAAATCAACTCGGTCACCAAGTAGTACCCCACAATGACCTGGAATCCAACAGAATTTAATGACTCCTCCAAGTTCGGAAATATTAAAATACTTTTCCTTAATTTCATAAATAATTGGATGGCAATTGCATTCAAAGTTACTTCTCTGAAGCGACAAGAGAGAACTAAGGCTGTCCGAAAATACTAAAAACTCCCCCTTGGACTGCAACACGTTTTTCACAAACTCTAACGCTTTTTCAATTGCAAGAAGCTTGGCCGTGAAAATCGAAGCTTCTGGAGGTAATTTAAATTTTGTTCAGTGATACCTTCTATAATAAATCCGGCCCCTACGCCTTCATTAAATCCACGGAATTTGGCATCATCGGTAAAGATCAACCGATAATCGGGGTATAATTCTTTCGCGATACCTGAAAAAAGCAGAGTTCACAATGTTACCAGGAAGCAGATACAAATTCTGGCTTTTAAGGGTGTTAATATTGATGTCCAGTTTGATAAGATTGAGGTCGTATCTGAAATTAAAATAATTTGAGGGAGAAGATGGCACAAGAGCTGGACTATAACTATAATACATCCTAGTTCTTTTGAGCAAGAGCGGCATTTTCTGGGGAACAAATCTCCAATCACTACTTACCTGCATTATCTTACTTATGAACTGCGGATATTTCTAATTACAATACTTAAGTACAAATTTATCTGTTAAATAATTTTTTCTAATGTGCAGAGGAGTAATTTTGGTCTCCATTTGTAGACCGATGGTAGGGGACGACCTGACGTTTCTCGTGATTAATCTTAAACCAAGATTCTGTAATGAATCGAACTTTCTGAGCTGGAACTTCGAGGCTGATCCATAGAAAATCGCTCCATAATCCAATTTCGATCTAATAAAGCTTTTGTATAGCTGGCTTAAGATGACCGGGTCACTTCCCCACCATGAATTGCTCATAGCCTTTAAGGAGCTATACGGTTTAATTACAAGTTCAACTAGTTTTTGAATGTGAAAAGTCCATGTTAGTTTAGGATCTAAAAACAATCCCAAATACCTAACATGCCTAGTGAACTTAATGAGTTGGTTTTGAATTAGAACACGTATTTGTTGATAGTCAAATGGTCTAAGTGAAAATACAGATACCGAGAATTTGGTAAGGGATATTTCAAAATGAATCTTCTCGAAGGAATTAAAGCAAATATCCATAGATGTTTGACTTGCCTGAAGACATTTAATGAGACAGTTATGTCTAGAATATATTAAGAAGTCGTCAGCGTATGACAAAATTCGTGAGAAATTTGGTATTTGAATATTAAAGAGAGGTAATATATACAAATTAAAGAGAAGCGGACTCAGAACGGCACCTTGGACAAGACCTTTATAAGTTGTGCGAACTTCAACCTGTTTGGATACGGGGTTAAGAATATGGAGGGATCTACATAAAAATAAACTACACAAAAGTTTAGCCATGGGAAAAGGAATATTAACTGTCATTAATTGATTGAAAAGAACGGGGTTGGAAACATTATCGAATGCCCCCTGAATATCAAGGAATGTTGCCACCAAGAAGCCTTTGTCTTGGAAAGTAGAATAAACATCCCCCAAGAATGATGCTACACAATCTTGAGTACGCAAATGTGGGCGGAATGCAAACATTCCTTCCGGAAGTATCTTCTGCCTCTCAATCTACCACATCAGTCTGTTCTTAATTACAATCTCGAAAACTTTCCTAAAGCAGGAGGCCGAGGAAATCGGTCGAAATGATGACGCCTGGTTGAGAGATTTACCAGGTTTGGGAATAGGAATAACTAGAAAACGCGACCAGTCAGAAGGTATTAAACCAGACACCAATAAATTGTTATACATATATTTCTAATAGTATATTTTTGGCGTAATTACTTAAGTTCAGTGTAACTGAGTAAGTAATACCATCCAAACCCGAGGAAGAATCTCGTTTCTTGCGCAAAGGAATAAAAACCTCTTCATACGTAATTGGACGGAGCAGAATATGAGATATCATAGGTGAGTATTTCCTTCCCCGGCCAGCTCCTCACTCATTGGAACATAAGGGGGAGAAACTGCGTTTGAAAAGTCAATAAACCAACTGTCATCTTGAATCACTCGACCGTGAGAATGTGAATTTTTAAAACGCTTAGTTAGATTCCAAACTTCTTTTAAAGGAGTGTTTCTGTTAAACTTCCCACAAAAATCCCTCCAAGAGTTTCTTTTGGTTTTTTTGGGGAGTTTTCGCGTCTCCCCTGCAATTTCCCTATATGTAAGATGAGCTCCCATTGAGCCAACTGCCCTAAAAGTGCACAAAGTATCATTTCTTCTTTAACCTTAGTCTCGCATTCTTCATTCCACCAAGGAACAGCAGGTTTATTCCCTTTGTACAAGGATGCCTTAGGCATGGAGCACTGTAGCGCTGAAAGAACAGCATCATAAAATGTATAGTATTTGTCTAAGGAGTTACTCACAGAATTAATTATTACCAGATTTTGATCAATTAACTCACGAAATTTATTCCAGTTCTCTTCCATAAATTTGCAACGAAATATATTATTTTCAGATCGATATGGCTGTCGATAGGATGAAATTGAGTTGTTCGTATTTATAGTGATCATAGTGGGAAAGTGATCACTACCTAAAGACGTTAGTAGAACTTCCCATGTACAATCGAGCTCTATAGAGGATGATGCTAGGGTTAAATCAACAGGGTTATTCACATGAAGGGGATTTCCAAGTTTGGTTTTGGAACCATCATTCAATAAGCACATATCTGAATTAATGATGAGGTCGAGTACAGCTGCCCCTTTCGCATTATTACGGTCACAACCCCTGCACACACTCAGAGCGTTGAAATCTCCACCCACCAAAATGGGAATATTATTATAATCCTCCAACGCATCCAAGAGGAGTCTATAGAATGATTTGGGGGAAAGAAGTACGAAATAAATATTCCGGAAAATTGACCAATAGTAACAAGAACGCTGACTGCATCTGATTTGGTACTATTGTTACTAGTTGATAAATCGAGATTAATCACCTGGTACTTGATTTCGAACTTAATTAAAATGGCCGTACTCCCGCAGCCATCCTCTCTGTCGTCTCGAAAACAGTGATAATTGGGAATGCTAAAAGATCTGTTCTTGGATAGCCAAGTTTCTGAAAGTAGAACAATATTAATATCCTCCTGAGACAGAAAGATTTCTAGGTCACATTTATTAGACATAATGCTGCGTGCATTCCACTGCAACACCCGGATCATATCGAAAATAGTGAGTTTAAAATGATCGCAAATTACCCTGTTTATATATCTACATTGCTACATATATATATATAAATATATAACCGTTGAATGTATACAATAAGTTTTTTTAGTTAGTATATACTAAAAGAAAAATATAATTAAATATAAAAATAAAATCGGAAAATTAATTGGTGGCTGAAATAGCCTTACCAATTTTTCTGTTATTGGGAAGAGACTTTAACCCTTTAGAATTCACCACATTGGAGATTTTGGGATCCAAACCCTTTTTGCTTATGTTATTTGTACTACTTCTCAATATTGGTTGAATTGGTTTCGGATCGTTGTTAGTTAAAGTTGTGCTGTTGGTTAGTTTGGACGAACTAGGTTGTCTATCTAACTTTTTTGGACTGGAATGATTGTTTTTTTCCTTTCGTCAGAAGACGCAAACGATACGGTACGTCTGAGACGGAAATCTGAGATAGGAGTTAATTGCTTTGAATCAATGTATCCAGTCTTTCTTATAGGTTTAGGTTTAAATGAAACGATAATATGAGATTCATTTTCTTGATTACTCTGCGAAAAAGGCGGAAAATTATTTTCTTCAGATAAGAGGGAAAAACGGTTTCTTCTAACAGTATTGGAATAGAGATTTTCTTGTCGATATAGAGGAGGTATTTCTAATGAGGCTTCTTGAAAGCTGAGGTTATGTGACGCCATAAGTTCGTTTATTTTAGTTTGCCTCTTCCTTTCCGGACACGAAGTATCGGTGGTTCTATCCTGATTTTTGCAAAACACACAGATTGGTGATGCACTAGTACAAGCTTCTTCCGAATGTTCTTTTCCTCCGCAGCGCAGACACCTGGAATTGCCCTTGCACTGTCTGGCTAGGTGACCATATCGGAGACATCGGTAATACTGACGCGTACGTCGAACAAATGGTTCACAAGGGAACCTGACGTTCCATAAAAAAACATGCGATAGTAAGGACTGGCCTTCAAACGAGATCAGTACAGAAGATCTTGGAAAATATTTAATTTCTCCCTCAACATTAGCTCGTCTACTTAATCGCTTAATGTTATTAACTACAAACGGGTAGGAGTCAATCATTTCCATGATTTGATTAACGGAATACTCGATATCCACTCCCTTGAGAACACCAAATTGTGAGACCAGATGCGCCGGAATAAAAGCTCTATACCCGCTCGTAAGAAAGCAAGAACAAGAAACTAAATTATTGGCGGAATGAGCTGACGACAATTGAATAATAACTCTATTCCGGCCTACCTTCTTAATTTCAATAATATCTTTCCATAAATTATTTCTTTTTAATATTTCGGCGATTTTTAACGCACTAATGGCTAGTCTGATTGAGTCGGGTTGATAGACTTTTTCAATAAAAACTTAGAACTTTTATCACTATGAGCTGAATTTGTATGAGTAGGATAGAAGTTACAAATGTAATTACGAGGTTCTGAAAGTGCCGAGTTGTTCGATGTAATATTATTAGAACCATTATTATGATAAGCACTGCTATTGTTATGACCGGCTTCATTATTTGTCTTATCAAGATTTCTGTTACTATCGTTATTGTTATCGCCAGATACGGATTCTTTAGACTTACTTAACTGAGCCGTATGCGAGATATTGCTTTCGCCGTCTCCATCGTTAATAATAGTTGTAAAATTACTTACCTCGGTGCACAGCTACCTGTTTCCCTAACTTGATGGGGGGATCTTTCCCCCCATCCTCGTCCACGTTCATGTGTGGTGTTAACCACCTGCAACACCGAAAACTTGACGACCGAGCAGAAAGAAGAAAAAGAAAAGAAAGAGAGAAGAAAAAGAAAAAAGTACTACGAATTCGTTGAAATAAGTAAACGGTTTAATCAATACAAACGCGATAGAACACACTTTCGTGATATGAAAAATGTTAAACTATGATTTTTCACCTAATTCCTGATGAATTAAAAAAGTGTCCTTTTGCAGAAATGCTTGTTATAGATGATAATATAATATTACGCAATATCTGGGATTCCAACTTTAAAATTTGATCCTACGGTGCACCGAAAGCTCGAAATTTTGGAAAAAATATATTTTTTTTCGGTCATGTAATATATTCTTGGAAAGATTGCTATTTATTGAGAACAAAACCATCTTTTATTTCTTTAATGAAACTTTCGAAGTTTCGAAAAGTTCCAAAACGCTCAAGATCTAATATTTAGTGCCCTCTTTGCGGCGCGGGTCTTATAGTTAAAAATTTTGAACAAGGTTGAAAATATGTACATGCACGTATATTTCTTTGATTTTGAACATCTAGGTTTCTAACTTCAAAATTAGCCTCTCGGGACTTCGAAAGCTCGAACTTCTGGAAAAAAATATTTTTTTTTCCGGGCATCATTTTTTTAACGAAACATTGGAAGTTTACTAGAAGTTTAAAGAAGCACAAAAAACGACGTGCAGACCCGTTTGTGGCTCATCTTTATAGCTAAAAATTTTGAATAAGGTTAAAAAAATGCGCATCCTTGTGTATTTCTTTACTTTGGAGCATTTGTGTTTTCAACTTTAAATTCGCACCCTTGGGACGCCGAAAGCCGAAAGTTTCAAGAAAAATATATATTTTTTCGGTCATGTGATATATCAATGCAAAGATTGCTATTAGTGAAACATTGTGTTTCATGTGCTGAGGATTTCGTATGTACTGTATGAAAAACAAAAGATAATATAATTGAAAGAATGCGATCCATTATTTAATAATAAAATGTAACACAAATTTCTGTAAATGTTCTATAATCAAGATATTAAATAAAATAAAGCAAAATAGAATACAATTCTAAGTTTATTGATTTTATCGAAGTACATAGTAAAAAGTTCAGAGTAAAAAATAAAAAATAATTTTTTTTTTTTTTTTAAAAATAGGCTTTTATTTATGCACTAAAAAGTAAAAAATAACTTTATTAGTGTGCAATTACCAGATATGTATCTTAATATTAAAATCTGAAACCACAAAATATTCTGAAAAATAAAAGTGGGGCTACAGATTAATAATTAAATATTAATATTATAATACATCCTAAGCCAAAACTACAATCACCATTATGTTGTTCCATTGTTGTGTATTACAATACCACACACACCGAATATTTTTGTAACTGCGGCTCCCACTTTTATTTTTCAGAATATTTTGTAGTTTCAGATTTTGATGTTAAGATGCGCATTTGGTAGTCGCACACTAATAAAGTTATTTTGTATTTTTTAGCGCATAAAAAAAGGCTATTTAAAAAAAAATATATATTCTTTTTATTTAAGACTTTTAATTAATATCGAATACGTGCTCTGTCAATATAGTCACGCGGGAATCCCAGGAAATGAAAGGGTTAACACAGCAGCTCAATCAACCATTACAGCTCCCAGTCCGCAAAGCATACTTGGGCCCCCTCAAATATCAGAAGCTGTAAAAATACAAATAATGGAACAGTGGAAACAAGAACACATCTCCACCCCATCCCACCTCCAGAATATAAAGAAATCCGTAGAGCCATGGTGGCCCCCCCAGGGGACCTTACGAGTTTATCATCGCGCGCTCAACCGTTTACGCCTGGGCCACACGCGACTATCCCACGACTACCTGTTGGAAGGCGCTCACCCTCCAACCACGTGTCCTTTCTGTCGCGCACAAGAGCCACCGGCGGTTGAGCACATTCTCATAAACTGCCCTGCATTCCAATCCTCCAGAACGAGACACGGATTTGATAACCTCAGCCATGTTCTCTCAAACTCAGAAGCGAACCAAAGTGCAGTCTTCCAGTTCGTCAGGGACAATGGATTAGGGGCATTCCTGTAACCGGAGACTCTCGGGCCGTAATAGTCTAGATATTATACACGGCCCGGGGTCTAACCACGGTTTGAAAATTTTAATAAAAAAAAAAAAAAAAAAAAAAAAAAAAATATATATATTTATTCCAATATTATGTATGTGAGGAAAAATTTGGACATATTTCCAATTAATGCCTCAAAACATAGTGTTAATCTTAGGAATAAACAGAAGTTAGTTCTACCCATTTCTGGATTGTTAAAAACTCATAAATCTTTTGTAAGGCTTTGTGTGCGTTTTTATAATAAAATTCCAATCGAGATACTTAGCCTACTGGAAAATAAATTTAAAATTGCTGTGAAGCAAGTTCTGTTTGACAAAGCTTATTATAAAATAGATGACTATCTTAATGATAAACATATATTATGGAGCAATGCGATTTCAGCACAGCATAGGAAATAAACATGATATTGTATGCTGATTTTGACATACTTGTAAAACAAGAGATGAAAATAACATGACATACTTGTAGGGCTCTGTGTGCTACAGTAAGGGTTTCTTGCCACTTATTCCCCTCAACCATACAGGGTTCGAAGTGGTGGTAGTTTTAGAGTTACGGGATAGACGGACTATATAACTTGACTTTCCAAAAGTGCTCACTTTGTAGGCTTATTTTGAAGAATAAGCAATTTGAATTTGAATGAATAATAATAATAATTTCTTTACAAAAAGTAATGATATCCCATAAAAAACATAAATGAAAAAATAAAAGCCAAGTTCAATATTAAGAATATGCGTGGTTGTCGACTTGGCCGACAAATGAACTGAGATCTAAATGAGTGCCATGTTCTGTGGATAATCCTGAAATTTATTTATAAGAACATATAACATTCTAAAATAAATTTAAAACACGATTTCTTGTTTTTTTCTGCTACAACAATGTTTGCTATTTAAAAATATAACTTCTTAAATTTAAACAGTCGAATTATTTACACAAAGAAGATAATTTAGGAGAAATTAAAGTTCACCATTTGACTTGACTAGTTTTTACCAGCAAACCAAATTTTTAGAAGAGTAAGATATGTTAACCTTACAATGTAAAAACAACTTAGGCAGCTTTCCTCTCTTCACTATGATTTTGTGCAGATATTCGTGGACTATGCTGAAGCATTTGTGGCCATGATTGTTTGTTATAATTATTATATATGATGATTGTGATTACTGTTCCATTAATTTTCTGATCAGTCAAGTACAGGTACTCTATGTATCTTAGGCTCAGTCCGGTGAATTTCTCCTTCCTAGAGATTTTATTCAGCCATCCGTGGGTAATGTTGAACATTTACGACCAAGGTTGCCTGTAACCTTTTTCCTGATTAATTATTATGTATCTTTCATTAGTTGGCATTATTCTTATATCAACTGGTTAGTGGCCAAATGGTTTAATAGTTAACTGAAGCCGAGCCAAAAAAAAAAAAAAATTGTGTAAGTTGATTAGCCAAATATAAGGTAACTTGTATGTGAAAACTAGCTAAGTCAAATCGCGAGATTTAATTTATCCTAAATTATTTGCTTTGTGTAAATAATTCGACTGTTCAAATTTAAGAAGTCATACTTTTAAATGGTAAAAAATTGTTCGTAGTAAGAAAAACTAAGAAATCGTGTTTTAAGTTTATTTTACAGTGTTGTATGTTCTTATAAATAAATTTCAGGATTATCCACAGAAATTGGCACTCATTTTCATTTGTCGGCCAAGTCGACAAGCACACATATGCTTAATATTAAACTTAGCTCCTATTTTTACATTTATGTTTTTTATGGGATTCTATTTTTCTTCTTTCCTCCAATTCTATTTCCTTATTTGTCATTATGTATTTCAATATTTTTAATACATTCCTCTAACGCTCAGTACGTCTTCTTTTTGTATTATTTCACTTTCGGTCTCCTATTTGTGATCTGGTATTAATTTCAAGCATTTTATTTGCAGTTTATTTCTTTCCAAGCCATTCCCCACGCCTGAATTCCATATCTGATTCTAGATTCCACTAGCGCATAAAGTTAGAATGAATGGATGCTCCGTAATTTACTAATTAATTTTTAATATTTTCATGTGCAAATAAATAAAGCACGTTTCAGAAATTATACCTGTACTTCGCACTTAACTTTCCTTTGTATACTAAAATTGATTTTAACCTACTATGTTTGATTAAATAGTTAATAATTGAGTTTACTGGTAAAGTATTTTTTTTTTTTTTTTTTTTATTATTTTTTATTTATTTTTTTTTAATTTTTTTGGGCGCCCCAGCGGCATTGACCCAACAACAACAGAAATTAAGGAAGGGGTTAAATAAAAAGACGATTAGAAATAGAGCTTAGGAAAGATTGGAGTACAGGGTTTATATCTGGAGATGGAAAGGAAAGGACAAAAGAAGAATTATACGGAGCAGGAAGACCCAGTGCCAAGATTTTCGAGTACAAAACAGAGCGCTCGGAATCAAGGGCAGGGCATTCAAAGAAGATGTGGTTTGCATCACATATGAGAGGAGAGATGGAATTATGAAGGGGACAATCGGGAGAAGGGGACAGGGAAAAACGAAAACGTGAAGAGGGTAGAAGTGAGTGATTAATATGCAGTCTGATTAAGGAAATGATCGCGGAGCGTTGATACGAATAGGATTGAAACCACGGCTGGGAAAAGGGAACCGGTTGAATTTGAAGATAATGAGAGGCGGGATTAGAAAATAGGGAAGGATAGATGTCCGACCATAGTCGGGAATGATTAGCTGAGGAAAGAAGGAGGATGTCCGAGGTAGGAATTTTGCAGAATAAAGGACCATCGCGGGCGGCCGAGCGGGCTTAAAAGTCCGCTAACTCGTTGCCCTCGATGCCAGAGTGACTAGGAACCCACAAAAGGTCAATAATAATGGAACGGGATGAAAGTAAATTGGATATAAGAAAACGAATTAAAAGAATGATAGAATTGGAGGAATGAGAAGGAGGAGAAGAGATGGCTTGAAGAACACTTTTGGAATCGGAGACAATCAGACATTTACTGACCTCTCTTATGGATGGAATGAACGAGACTGTGCGTAAAATTGCGATAGACTCCGCTGTGAAGATAGAACAGAAGGAAGGGAGCTTGAAGGACTCAGAGTGATTAAGTGAGAGGGAGGTAAACGCGCCGCCCACCCCATTTTCGTTTTTAGAACCGTCAGTGAAGAATTAAAGTACCTTTTTCCTTTAATATACGAAGTGATAAAGTTTAATTGTCTCGCGTTCGTTTTTCGCGTCTATTAAAGAGATTGTCTCGTGTTTAGAGGCATTATCTGTTGATAATGCCATCGTCCCCTGCCTCTCACGAAGGCAGACCGTTCCAACATCGGAACCGATCGGTGAACAAAACCAAACCGATTCACCACCTTCGCGCCCTCCTACCCCTCAAAAACAGCTGACAGCCGCAACGACTGCATTAGCGCCGGACGGTAAGTATGGTGGTAAATCGCAGACTTCAGGTAAGCCAACGGCGAATCGAAACACAACACACACCTCACACATGCACAATACCGCTGATAACGATGATACCGCGGTCGTACACAGCGATGCGATAAAATCTATCTCCGAATTAACTACCGCTTCTTGTAATACGACTGATTACAATTATCAGTTTCCCGCACTGATAAATAACGAAATTCCAAATAATTTAAACCAACAAAATAGAAATTCAAAACATACCTTCGCAGATAAAATCAAATCGAATAAAAAGATCGCCCCATTAATTAATTTCAACTACCCTTCCCGTGAATGCGGAATTATTTTTGATTATATCGCACCCTACGTTATACGTGATTATTTTGTCGCGCTTAAAAACCATGTAGCAGGCAGCTTAAACATTGTAGCAGGCTCCCGTATTAGCGGTGATAGAATTCTAATATTTTTAAAATCCAGACAAATAACAGACGAATTTCTAGCAAAAGGTGGCCGGATCACCATAAATAATAGAACAATTACTGCGCGGAGACTTAAACAACCGGCGAATAAACTCATTCTATCAAATGTCTGTCCAACCATCCCGAACGAAATATTAGTTCAACATTTGCAAGAAGTTTATCCAATAAAAATCCTTTCGCAAATTTCCATTTTACGTGTGAATCCGGTGGATGATGAATTTGCTCACGTAGTAAGTTTCAGGCGGCAGCTTTACGTCGAACAGTTTAATTGCAAAAATATCCCTGATTCCTTCACATTGAGGCACAACGACTACGAATACAGGATCTACACGCAGCTCAATGACCATTCATGTGAAAATTGCAAGAAGAAAGAAGGAACAGTTAATCAAGAAGTTTTTTCCGAAACCATAACGACATTTCCAGCGCCGGTCGAAAATGCCTGTGCTGATAATAATCAACAGCGATATCAACCAACAACCAATAGCGACAAACAAGATGCAACATACACCAAACAAACTAAGACAATGGTAACTGAGCAAACTGTCCGACAGGAGCAGCACTAAAACATAGAAGAAACACGCAATCAATTACAATTAAATATTGCCCCTTCTACCGACAATACCTCTACTGTAATGAACATTGATAATAACAACCCCCTTCAAAAACGACCACACCCCATTAGTCCCGATGAAACATACAATTCAACTCAACCGCCATTTCCAGATAAAACTGCTACTAAGCGAATAAACCTAGAAAATCAAAATTCTACGGCGCACAATGTAGAAATTAACGTCATGGACAATGCTGCCAAACCAGCCTCTAAAGAAGCAAACAAAGGAGTTGATATTAACCTATTAACAGAAGGAACATTACATCTATTTACTAGCGGCCAGACTCCGTTCTTCTTAGACTATCAAGAATTTCAAGAATTCATAAGACAGGTGGCCACAAGTCAGGATTTTGTTAATTACGCACTGACTTTCACAGAAGATAGGGATAACCTTTTACACATGCTTTCTCAAGTAAGACCATTATTAGGCAGCGTAGGACTTAAGAACAGATGTACTCGCATAATTAATAAATTAAAACCTCTCCTTAGCAAGGATGACCCTGAAACTAAGATATAAAACTAGTCATCTTAAGTAACACTGTCAACAATAATTAGAGAAAATGGCTGCAAATCTCAGTATTCTGCAATGGAATTGCAGAGGGTTTTATAAACGTATAGACGAACTGAGATTACTCATTAATAACTACAATCCAATAATCATTTGTTTACAAGAAACGCACTTAAACTCTTCCCATTCACCACTTATTAAAGGCTACAGAATATTTCGCTCTGACTACACACAGGGACAAGCAGCATGTGGAGGAGTCTCGATACTAGTGCATGAAGCGATTCCATCACATGAAATAAGGTTAAGTACCATGTTTCAAGCGGCAGCGGTGAAGGTGAAAATCCCGTCCCTTCCGCTCTCATCCATTACAATCTGTAATTGCTACTTCCCACCCGCTACAAACATAACCAAAATAGACTTTGATACATTACTATTTCAACTGCGGGACCCAGTGTTATTACTGGGAGATTTCAATGCCCACTCTTCTGAGTGGGGTTCAACACAGCCAAATAGACGAGGAAATATGATTTCAAATAGCATCCGTAATAGTGACCTGGTACTCCTCCCTCCTCCATCACATACACATTTCAACACAACTCATAACACTTTTTCAATAATAGATTTAGCATTTGCATCCGTTTCACTATTTCCTTACTTGAACATAGATGTACATGGTGATCTGTGTTCAAGTGACCATTTCCCTATTTTCATACACTTTCCCCACCAGTTGCAAAAATTGCACTCAGCCCAGGTAACAAAAAAATTTGCATTCCATAAAGCAGATTGGAAGGGTTACAAAACAAAGGTTACTATCCCTAAAATTCAAACGGAATCGGTAGAGGAAAATCTGAAAATTCTCATCAACGCGATGAATGAAGCAGCGAGAGCAACAATACCGAAAACAACAACAGCTCCTCGGAAAAAGCGAGTACCATGGTGGTGCCCCGAAATCAAAATGGCGATCGCACAACGGAAACGAGCATTGAGGAAGTATAAAACGACGAAGTCACTTACAGACCTGATTGAATTCAGAAGATTTAGAGCTCGAGCCAGGCTACTTATCAAAATGAGAAAACAGGAGTGCTGGACAGCATTTGTATCATCTATCTCAAAGGATATGCCTGCGACGGTGGTTTGGAGAAGAATCAAGTCGTTGTGTGGTAACTATCGTCCTCCAACTACCCCTTCCTTACTCATTAACAATGTCCTGCTCACAGACACCAAAGAAGTGGCAGATGCCTTTGCGCAACATTTTGCTAAAGTATCTTCCTCAGCATCCTACACCGATTCCTTCCTAGAACACAAAGCGAGACTAGAGGAGCAAAAAATATCCTTTCCTCCAGATCAAAAAGAAAAATACAATGATCCTTTTTCAATGTCTGAACTAAATTACCAGCTCGATAAAAAGCTAAAAAACAGTGCACCTGGAGCCGACTCCATTCATCCATTCATGATCAGATACCTACCTAATCTAGCTAAACAACTACTCCTTGACGTATACAACAAAATTTGGACAACTTCCTCCATCCCAAAATCCTGGAAAGCAGCTTTAATTATTCCTATCCTCAAACCTAATAAAGAAACCTTCATTCCTCAAAATTACAGACCTATCTCCTTACTATCTTCACTCTCCAAAATCATGGAAAAAATGGTGAACAGACGACTATCCTCTTTCCTAGAATCTTCAAACGTTCTCTCCCCAATACAAATTGGAGGTCGCAAATCAAAATCCCCAATGTTACATCTCCTGAGCCTAAAAAGACAAATACTTGAAGCCCAAAAGAGGTCACAAGCTCTCTATACTGTCTTTTTTGACATAGAGAAAGCATTCGACCGGATATGGCGATATAAAGTGCTTACAAAGCTGAAGAACGCCAATATAAAAGGCAATATGGGCAACTATATAATGAATTATTTGTCAAACAGACACATTCAAGTAAAAATTGGCTCAACTGTATCCTCTCCTGTCCTAATAGAGAATGGTATTCCTCAAGGCTCTCCTCTAAGTGTAACACTCTTTATCCTATACATAAATGATGTGGCGGACTGCATACAGCCGCCGGTAACATCCCGATTGTTTATAGACGACCTCAATATATCCTTAGCATCAAACTTTCCTTCCAACGCCAAATCTATACTACAATCCACAATCAATAGGTTATATTCGTGGACCGAAAGTAACGGCCTTACTTTATCCTTAAATAAAACTTCTTGTGTAAAATTCCAGAAAAGTCGTCGAGTAAACTCATACCATGATTTTTCCCTTACCCTAAATGGACTTCCTCTTCCAGTCACATCCTCAGCTAAATTCTTGGGTCTAACATTTGACTCCCATCTGACATGGTCTCCTCATATTAAAGAACTCAAACGCAAATGTAATAAAATCATAGCTATCCTAAAATGTTTATCACATCATAAATATAACAATAATCCAAAACTACTTCTATCTGTATACAGATCACTTATTCTAAGCAGATTAACCTACGGCTGCCAGGTGTTCTATTCGGCTAGTAAGCAGCTCATAAAATCACTTGAATCAATCCATCACGCTGCTTTAAGGTCCATCTTTGGGGCGCATCGAACATCTCCCACGCAGGGTGTCTGTGTGCTATCAGGAATTCCGCCATTATCCTATATATTTGACTTCTACACCTCCCGTGATCATCTATACTGGTACCAACAATATCACTTCTCTTCGAGGAACACTGTCATTCCTCCTCCAGCCTTTCAAAATGATCCAATACCTAATATTCTAAATTTTTTGACTGAGAAAAACATCAAATACAATCCAGATCTCCTCCTGTTCCCAAAAGAACCACCATGGGAATACCCCCCATTGATGGTAGACTTATCACTCTTTATCCACCGTACATCTAACGAGGACCAATATAAAGCTCGCCAAAAAAGTATCGAAAAAATACAAACTTACACACATGATACACACGTTTATACAGATGGAGCTAAAGCAAATGTCGCTGGCACACTGTCCACTCCCACAGCATGTGCCTACCTAATCTCAGGTGAAGCCGAAGCAGTGAGGCTACATGATGACAGCTCCGCATTAGAAGCCGAGCTATACGGAATTCTCTTTGGATTGGAAGCATGTGCGTGTTGTAAATCTGAGAACAAACAATACATAATTATCACAGATTCACTGGCCTCCCTTCAAACTATTCAGTCACTTACTATAACCAGTTCATTAGTCTGTAAAATAAGATCTACAGCACATCGCCTTACCCAAGAGGGGATACAAGTAGGCTTCTTGTGGGTGCCGGCACATGTTGGAATACCCGGAAACGAATGTGTAGACCGGGCCGCCAAGTCAATGTTGTCTGTCCCTATGCCACCCAATGTCCCACCACCAGAAATCACTCCCTTCTTCCACAAAAATATGAAAGAACATTGGATCTCATCCTGGTCCCAACATGCAACTTTCCTAAGGAATATTAAACCAAATGTTGATCCTTGGTGGCCACCGATCCAAATGTCCAAAAAAGAATTCTCTGCCCTTAATAGATTGAGACTGGGACACACATCGATATCTCACAACCATGTCCTCCAGGGAGCCCCTCCACCGATTTCCTGCCCATTCTGTAATGCAGCAGTGCTACCTTCGGTGGAACACATCCTGAAACAATGTCAAAACTTAACAATAATCAAGGACGAACCACTACACCTTCTTTTAGATAACCGTCCAGAACAGGTTCAGACAATGCTAATCTTCCTTAACCCAAAATAATTTAATAAACAAATTGTAATAAATCCGATACTCGTTGTGCCGTAATGACCCTGGCAGTTATACATGGCCAACGAGTAGATTACACACAAAAAAAAAAAAAAAAAAAAAAAAAAAAAAGTATTAAATTTATAGTTTAAATTAATACAACTGCTATTGTACCCGTACATGTTTTTTTTCGTTTTTCTTTCGTCTTATTAGTTCTTACTATTATTATTATAAACCTTATTCTTATTACTATAATTTTCATGATTATTAAGCTACGTCTGAACATTATCTATACCATTTTCATCTCGCTATCGCTGCCTTTTTTCTTTCACCAATTCTGATAATTTTTATATTTTATTCTTCGTTTCTTTACTTAACGCTTTTCTCTGCTTAATTATATAACTCTGAACCGAAGTGTATTTTCCCATCGCTATCTTACGTCTATCATCCCTTAATCTCTGCCTATTGCATTTCCGTCCCCTATTTACTCCATTCGTGTATACAACGATGTTAAAAGCAGATTTTAATTTATTTTAAAGAAGATTCCTTATTTAATTTATTTTAATTACTTTTAGTTTATTTTGTTTATTTATTACAGTTTGATCTATTTTCGTATATTTACTTTCATCTTTGTAATTATTTATTTCGGTTAAGGGATAATATCACCTTGTGATTTTTTTTTACCTTTTTTTTTTATTGGCTTAAAAACTCCCTAAAGTACCCAAGAATGATGTAAAAAGTTGATTATCAGCGGGAAACTTGTAAGTAGGTCAAAAAGTCCTTTTTCTGAACATAGCCGTAAAGCAAAATTAGCCGTTTTTCAAGTATGCGTGGAAGCATGTGTTTGAGGTCTTTATTCTTCTTTATATCACGTTGTTAGATCAGAATTCCAACAGAATCTTTGCTCTTTTTTCCCCAATCATTTTTTGATATTCACTGATGGCTCCAAGGGACCCAATGGTGTTGGTGCAGCCTTCTTCTGTCCTTCTCTCAATTACTTCGAGTCCTTTAAACTTCCCTCCTTTTGTTCAATCTTTTATGCCGAGTCTTCTGCTATTCTGCGTGCCCTTCTTTTTATCAAAACTTCTCCGGCTTCTCGCAATCTCCTTATCCTGTCGGATGCTCAAAGCGTGCTGCAGACTATCACATCTCCTTTCCCTTCTCACTCAACCGACTGCATCATTCTCCTTATTCGTTCCTTAATTCACGATCTTTTCCTTTCCCACTTTATCCAAACGGATTTCCTTTGGATTCCTGGCCATTCCGGAATCGAGGGAAATGAGTTGGTTGACTCATTCGCTCGATTATCTTCCTCTTCTGGTAGGTTTCTTCATGCCTTCTCAGATTCTAATATTACCCTTCTGTCTGCAGCTGCTCATTCCAAACTGTGGTCTGACTCCTACGTCTCCTCATTCTCCAACCCGAATTCCCTTTTCTTGTCTATTCAACCTTCCCTTCCACGTTTTCCATGGTTTATTAACTTTCCTTCTATGCGCCGTTCTAATCTCTCTGCGATTTGCCGCTTGCATTTTGGGCATAGTTTGCTCCCTTCCTCATTGTTCCGTTATTCTCTCGTGCCTTCTCCTTATTGTCCATTGCACCCCCCCCCCGGCGATCAATGTATTTCTGATCCCGATCATATAATGTTCAGTTGTTCGTCGCTTTCAAATGAACAAGCTTCTTTTTATTCCTTCCTCTAACAAACCGGTATTCCCGCTCCATACTATGCTTCATTCATTCTCTCCCTTCCTTCTCTTTCGATTATTTTAGCTCTTGATTCCTTTCTGTCAGCTATCTCTGATCGTGTAAGGATCTGAGTCTCTCTTTTCTCTTTGTTCCACTGTTCTTGGGCCAATGTCCATGTTGACGAACCCATTAAAAAAAAAAAAAAAAAAAAAAATTACACCGACACTTCTCAATTTCCAGCTTTCAATTTTGATTAATAGATGCCTCTTTTATCCCAATTTTGAGGCTGAGAAATCGCTATTTGTAGAAAGTCCGTAAGAATGTACAACAGTTAGTGTTTGGCTTCTCTACGTGTATATCAGTGTTCCGGTAAAATTGTTAGTGTTAAGACGAATTCGGTACTTGTAGTGCTATCTTTTGACAATGTACGAGTTACAAATTAATCTCCGGTCGCATCATTAAAATTACGATCTCTCGAATGTTGTTCTAAGTTGCATCGCTGCTTAGTTTGTCTTGTCAAGGACGCTAACTCGGCTTAAACCAAAAATTACCGTGTTCGGTAGCAAGTCCGGTCCTTTGTACAGTTGCGTCGGGGTAGAAACCACATTTGTGTTTGAGTGGTAGTGGTGAGGGCTAAGAGTGTGGCATGTGCCTGCGGCGAAAGCACAGAATACTGTGTGTCGGGTAGCGTCGAGCTGAGAGCTGTTCTGTAGATCCTCCAGTGGCAAATCTGTTCTCGATACAGCTGTTTATATTGCTGTTTTATACTTCAACGATGGTTGCAACGGATTAGTGCAAGTTATGGATTTATTGGACATACAAGATTAAATTGTTACAATTTCTGTACCGAAGCCGATGCGACGCGCATTTCCCTTTCCAAGCGATCGCACACCGAAGAGGGTAAAACTGCCCGTAGGGACGTAACTTCGACAAGGAAGGATGAGGAGGAGGCAAATCTCAAATTAGAAGGCTAATTATATGGAGCAGGCATAAAACATTAGAGGTATAACGAAAATTTCAACAAAATTCCACTACTCAAAACTTCAAACAGCAATATCTCGAAACTGTGTTTTTCAAACTTGGGGTACCAATAGCTCCTTCAATTTTTATCCGATTGACTTAAAATTATAGCTGCAACTTTAAAATAGGATTTTCTAGTGAACATCGTAGGATTTTTTTTAATAAATTGCTTTTTACAGATTTTATAAGCGATTTTCGACCGATTTTTTCGAAAAAAAAAAAAAAAAAATTCAAAACATTAACAACATTGTTTAAATCAATTTTTCGAAAAAATCCTACGATATTCACTTCATTTTGAGCTATATTTTAAGAAACTTTTTGGTTTCTTGTTCCAGATTAAAAACCTAAAGCGGTACGCCCGTATAGACCGACCGGTTATTTTTTTTTTGCATACGCTACTGTGCCGCCATTTTGTATTGTAAAAATTAAAGTAAAAATGTTTTTTGTAGTTAAAGACTACTAGTTTCATATGAACGAAACCTCATATCTCTATCTTCTTTCTATTGTTCGTGATAAGTCTCAGAAAATCACCCGGAACTTTGTGAGCGAAAGGTGATATTACCCCTTAATTTAATTTTAGATGGCGATAATTGTGTTCGATGTGTTGCGATAAATCGTTATCTATTTCGATTAATTGTGCAGCCTAGTTTAACCGTCGCTGTAATCATAAGTCCGGTTTGTCGTTGTCAGTTGTGCAGTTTTTCGTCAGTTTTTAATAATTTGCTCGTTTTGTCAATTTATCCCATTTTTTGATTATTCGCTTTGTTTCTCCTTAAAATTATCTTCGTTAATCGTTTCTTTCTTCCGGGTTTTGTTACTTTCCTTCCTATTTTCGTGTTTTTGTCATTCGTTTGTTACTCCGAAATCTATTTAAAAAGAACCCTTTTCAGGGCTACCGATTCTCGATAAATTTGGATTCATCGCGTTTTCGCGATTTTGTTATACCAATTATAGTTCGCCTTTTTCGGTGTGTTTTTTTTTTACTTTAATCGTTTTTAACTCTTTTTTCACGAAAAATTTTCGGTCCCCTGGGCTCGATACTATACGGTAAATCCGGTGTTTTCGCGGTTATTATTCCATTTTCCGTGTTGTTCGGTATTTTATTCTTTCGAAATAATTAAAATGCCGATTGAAGCTGATTTAAAGCGCAAGTCCAGTTTTGTTAAAGGAGATATGAAGCGGTTAGTTGAAACGATTCGTAATTTATACTCGGGAAACGTCGATGACGAAGTTTGTAACGACTTACAAGTTTATCTGGCCAAACTGATGGAAGCGAAGAATAACTTTTGTGCGATGGTGGAAAGTCAGTTGGAGCAATTGGATGGTTTGGATGGTAAAAATTGCAACCAAGAAGAATAAAAATTATTCGATGAGAAAGATTCGGTAAGAAAAATGGTTATTAACATAATAGCGAAAGTAAAAATAGCGTGCGCGCTTAAAATCAATCCGAAACGCGTTAACTCGTCACCTTACGACTCGTCGGAATAAAAAAGCAATTCGTTCGTAAAATTGCCAAAAAAATCGTAATTCCGAAATTTTATGACGATTTCCGAAAATTCAAAGACGTTAAAAGTTTGTTCGAAAAGCTGGTTCACGACGAACCGGCAATTCCTAAAACACCAAAATTATATTATCTAAAAAACACGTTGGTTTGCGAGGCTGTTGCATTAATACGAGATATTGAATTGTCGGACGAGGCGTATGTCGAAGCGTGGGGGCCCGTATTGAAGAAAGATATGACAATAATCGAACTATTATTCGCACTCATTTTCGCGATTTCTTTTCGATACGGAGAATAAGTTCAAAGACAGAGTTAAGCGGACTGATAGACAAAGTTGATTTAGCGTTAAGAGGCCGGAAAATTTGCAGGGAAACTCCAGACAACTGAAGTATGATCGTTTCCTATTTTGTCTCTTCCAAATTATTATGTATTATTTCTTCCTGTAAACGTTTGTTTCACTGATATTATAAGTTATGTATTTTTAAACCTTAAATTACGTTACAAAGTTATAGTTTTAAATATTACTCGGACACAAAGTACCTTTTAATTCGTTAAAACATACAACATTTATTTATATTAAATTATTACTTAAAATAAAAGTTACAGACATTATTATTCACAAAAAATATATATAAAAATCCGTCCTACCGGTTTCGTCTACTTGACATATTCATGGACTGAATTTTGTTGTATTATTTATTTACATGTTTGGTCATTATTAAAGATATAGATCGATATATTATAATTGTTGGTCTATGTAATATAAATTCATTATTATTTATTAAATTTAAAAATTTTATATTACATAGACCAACAATTATAATATATCGATCTATATCTTTAATAATGACCAAACATGTAAATAAATAATACAACAAAATTCAGTCCATGAATATGTCAAGTAGACGAAACCGGTAGGACGGATTTTTATATATATTTTTTGTGAATAATAATGTCTGTAACTTTTATTTTAAGTAATAATTTAATATAAATAAATGTTGTATGTTTTAACGAATTAAAAGGTACTTTGTGTCCGAGTAATATTTAAAACTATAACTTTGTAACGTAATTTAAGGTTTAAAAATACATAACTTATAATATCAGTCTTCCAAATTAGATGAAAAACTCTACGAAGATTTTGGACTTTCGATTTTTGATAACAAAAAATTCCCGAGCTTCGACACGTTACGAGAATTTATAGAGAGAAGAGCTAGTAATATCGAATCCCGCCGATTTCGATATAATTCGTAGCCAAAAGCTAATATCGTAAATCGCTCCTATCATGTCGTGAGTAAGTCCAATTGTATTTTTTGTGACAAAAAACACTTGTTGATTGGTTGCGAAAATTTCAGAAAAAAATCGGCCGTAGAAAGATTTAAATTAGTAAAAAAGAGCCCTCGCTGCATTCGATGTTTTCAGAAAAATCATTCGGTAGCCGTTTGTAAAGCGAATCCGCGCAAAATTTGCCAGCAACGGCATCACACTCTATTACATTTTGAAGCTTTTAGACCGAATTCCCCGATTAATTATGTAAACGTCAGCTCGCCGGAAAACTGCGAAGTTCAAAAGCCGAGCACGACCGCGGCCAGTTTGTCATGTTTGAAAACCGAATCGCGAGTTAAAACCATATTGCTCCCGTTTACGGCAGTCAAGTATGAATGTAACGGGGAGTCAGCGGATTGGCCTGGAGTATTATTCGACAGTTGTTCACAAGCGACACTCGTAACCGATGCGTTCGTACGTAAATATAAATTGCTCGCTACAAAATCGTACAGTGATTTTTCAATAAAAGGTGTCGGCGATTGCGCAATATCGTCACAGCATTTCTGCGCGTTAAAATAGCGATCTCGCTTGTCCGATTTTAGTTTAAACGTCACCGCGAATTTAGAGCCTACATCCTCGTTGTCGTACCGAGTAGACTGCCTACTAGCCGATACTGCTTATTATAACAACATGGTTGAAATCCCTGCAATAGATTTATTAATCGGCGCGGAATATTACGAGAAAGAAATGCGTCAACAATTGAATAGTACAAATTGATGACATAACTCCCCGGGACACGTGATTCGTTTGGACCCTGAATGGACGTGCCTCGCCAGTGTTTTTGAACTCTCGCGGCAACTCGAGGTCAGCCTGGTTCTCCGCGAAAAATTTTTGCCTTTCAACCGTCAAAATCGAGGTCCAATTAAAAAAAAAAATTGTGAGATAGAAGATACGAATCCGCCGACAACCGATAACTCTCTCGAAGAAAATAATTGTGTGAAGCACTTCGAAGCCACGCATTTGAGACAGCCGACAGGACAGTTTGTGGTAAGATTGCATTTTAAAACAACTTCCAACCGATTAGCGAGCAATCGTAATCACGCTCTTAACAACCTATTACGATCTGAAAAACACCGATCCGAACCAATAGAACACTTTTATTCTGAATTTATGCGCGAATATGAAGCCTTGGAGCATATGACTCCACTGTTATTATATTCTTCACTATGTTGTTCTCCGCCCAGGAAATACCGCGACCCACAAAATTTGAACGTCGTCGATAGAGTTTGAGTGAAGAAAGATTCCTCCGAACTGTTTCAATACAAACTCGGAAGGATCACGAGAACTTTTCCAGATAACCAAGGAAATATTCGAACCATTGAAGTTCCATCGAATGGAACCGTAGCCAAAAGGATGTCCCGTTCCGCTGTTCCTCTTCCGGTTATTGAACTTGATGGTGTTCATCCGGGGGAGAATGTTAAAAGCAGATTTTCATTTATTTTAAAGAAGATTCCTTATTTAATTTATTTTAATTACCTTTAGTTTATTTTGTGTATTTATTACAGTTTGATTTATTTTTGTATATTTACTTTCATCTTTGTAGTTATTTATTTCGGTTAATTTAATTTTAGATGGCGATAATTGTGTTCGATGTGTTGCGATAAATCGTTATCTACTTCGATTAATTGTGCAGCCTGGTTTAACCGTCGCTGTAATCATAAGTCCGGTTTGTCGCTGTCAGTTGTGCGGTTTTCATCTGTTTTTAATAATTTGCTCGTTTTGTCAATTTATCCCATTTTTTGATTATTCGCTTTGTTTCTCCTTAAAATTATCTCCGTTAATCGTTTCTTTCTTCCGATAATCGTACAGGCAAGTCACTGAAATCTTAGATTCGATGCAATTCATTTTACCACCGACATATCAACTAACCATAACACCAACACCTCCATGAATAAACCTGCATCTCGCCATAGATCTTCAGCTCCAGCAATTCTCAAAAAGAGAAACATATTCGAGTATTTTACGTTCCGCATAATATGACAGTTGCAAAAAAGTTTTTACTGATGGTGCCAAAACACCTCAAGGATCAGGTTGTGGAGTTGCATCTGACAAAAAATTTATTCTCGCTACTCTCTTCCGGTATTATTCACTATTCTTTCGGCGGAACTATTTGCTATAAAAATTACGATGGAAAATGTAATAATTTCCGATCCTCACTCTTCATACCTCATATGTACAGACTCATTAAACGCGATCACATCAATTCAAAAATACAATTCTCCTCACCAACACCCAATAGCCAAGGAAACTATTC
The DNA here is from genome assembly GCA_039619475.1 of Icerya purchasi. Taxonomy (NCBI): domain Eukaryota; kingdom Metazoa; phylum Arthropoda; class Insecta; order Hemiptera; family Monophlebidae; genus Icerya; species Icerya purchasi. The sequence goes on from CM077116.1 coordinate 136,589,008, forward strand.
GCACTCTTTGTGGTACAAGTACCCGTGTTTATGTTGGGATCCAGGAGAATTCATTTGCGGATACTGCGAGAAATGCATTTTTCTTTCCGGTACCGAACATTGAAATTCCATCAATGGATCTGAAAGCACATATAGTGCAAAAATCACTTCAAACATGGCAAAAACAGTGGACCAACATCCCAAACACGAACAAGCTGCGCTCAATTCGAGATACTAGTCGACCATGGAAAATAACTTTTATCTTATCCGTGCCTCTAGCCTAGGCGGCAGTACACGGCACGTTAATCAAAGAAGAAGAAGGCATGTAACTACTATTTGAGGAGTTTGTCTACAATTTTATTCTGCTTATTAACTGATTGATTTAAATTAACTAAGCAAGTTCGGTTATATTTATTTCATATTTCAATAACTTCTGTTTTTTAGTAATAATGAAGAAAAAAAAATTTAACAAATTTTTCAAAAAATATTTTAAACAAAGAATCTAATGCACCGATTATCTCAACAGTTTTGTTCTAGGCAGGGCCGGATCTAAAGGGAGCTAGGAGGACTATAGCTTCGGAACCCAAGTATCAGGGGGCCTCGGGCTCTGAACAGAAAATAATTAATTTTCCACGTGCAAAATTGAAGTTTATTTTCCCCAAATACTCAATACTGTAAAAATGAGTGATTTTAAATTTGCGTTTTTTATCTTAAAAAGAATTCAGTTAATTTTTATATATAAAAAATATATACGAGTTCATTAATAACGTTATACACTTTTTCTTTACAAAGCCTTCTCTTTTTCCACCAATAAACTAAATGCTACATAAAATTAATACTTATAAAAATTTCCTACGATAAATCTAATTTATTGTATTAAAAAAAAATAAACGAGTCCTTTAACGTACTTAAACATTTCAAAAATCGATTAATAGCAATTCTCTGTTCAAATGTTGATACCCATGCAAGCGTTATAAATTTTTTCATGTAAACACGTTTTACGATTCGAAATATTCTTAATTTTAACAATATTTTATTTTTTATTTTTATTGAAAGTTGTGCATGGTGGTATACGATATATGTATGTATATAGCTTTAGAGTTATATTAATCAGGATGCGTTGCGTTCCGATGGCGAAGTATTTCAGAATATCGCGATAAATTTAAGCTGTTTAGTATATTAGTTAAGTTGCGTTATTTAAGAGAGCACTATGAACTCCGTGTAATGGATTTTATGTGCGTAATTGTGCTTCCTCTTTATCTCTTTATTTCTATTCACATGTGCAGAAACGTTTTCAAGTGTTCCTCTCAAATATGACTCCACCGATGCAGTGCGGGAATAGGATTAATTGTACAAACTACAGTGATATTAAAAAATGGACGGATAATATAAACAGGGTACTAAACCCAGATAATACATTAAAAATAAACGTCGAACTGTTTCATGTGCTGCACCTGAACATAAGAACTGTCCGGCGTAACTGGGATGAATTTTTAAGCTACATTCGCATGACACCTTTAAGCGCCATTGCACTAACAGAAATAAATATAAGCGAGTTTGAATTAAATTTATATAATATAGCGGGCTTCACAAAGATTGCATTACAAAGACCAAAGGGGTATAACGGAGGGATATTTGTGTTCGTAAATGATAATTTTAGATGTAATATTGTGGAGGTTAAAAATAGGTCAAGCATGGATCTGGTGATGGTAGATATAGATATGGGCGTTAACAATTTTTTACGTTTAATTGCTGTTTATCGATCTCCAAGTAAAAATGTAGGTGAATTCATAAAAGAAACCGCAACGCTTTTAAAAAACCTAAATAATAAGGATAATTTTTTGATATGTGGGGATTTCAATATTAATTTACTTCTTCATAATGCTCAGACGGAGAACTTACTAAACGTAATTTATGGGTCAGGAGGGATACAGTTAATAAGTGGAATTACAAGGGAAGAAGATCGGACGGATAGAAGTACTCAGTCATGCATAGATAATATCTTTATGAAGTTTAAAACTAACGAAATTACTTCGGGAATAGTCAATACGAAAATATCTGACCATTATATCATATGCAGTGCTTTTCGTATAGCGAACCGGAAAATAACTTATTATAAAAATCCTCTGAAATGTGTTTTTGAAGAAGGAAGATTGCAGAACCAAATTAGTAATTATATCTGGAGCAAAGTAAGTAACTCCTCAACGGTAGGAGACGTATATCATCGTTTTCGTTCAGTGTTCCAAAACATATATAAAGATTGCAAAGTGGTGGTGAGTGAGGGGAAAAGGGGATGTAAATATAATCCTAAAAACGAATGGATGAGTCAGAAAATAATTAATTTTATGAAAATCAGAGATCAATACTTTAAACTCAGTAAAGGAAATAGAACTAGCGTGAGATATAAAAATCTGTTCAAAAAATATCGGAATTTAGTTAAAACAGAAATAAGGAATGCCAAGCAGAAGTATTATCAAAGACAAATAGTGATGGCAAACAACGATAGCAAAAAAACATGGGGTATAATCAATAACATTGTTAGTAAAAAAAACAAAACGACAGTAGATGATTTCATTACTAAACATTTTGGGGATAGTTCAACAGTAGCTGAACAATTTAGCGAAAACTTCGTACGTTCGGTAGAAGAGCATAGACACACTTGTGACATTCAGTTACTGAGTACTAACGTTGACAAGTTAAATATGACCTCATTCTTCATTCCACTTGCAAATGTTTCTCAAATAGAAGAAATAATTAACGATCTAAAAACTCACAAAGCACCAGGATGGGACGAGATTAGGGTGAAAGACATTAAACAAAACTCAAAGTTGTTAACTCCTATTTTAACCTGTATGGTCAATCGCTCAATTAAGGAAGCGTGCATCCCTGATGGGCTCAAAAGAGGTATTATTAGACCGATATATAAGAAGGGGGCTCAAAACCAAACCGAAAACTATCGCCCAATAACAATAATGCCTGTAATAGCTAAAATTCTAGAACATTATATCGGCAAACATTTAAGGAATTACGTGGAAAAAAACAATCTGCTCTATGAAAACCAACACGGATTTAGAGAAAAAAGATCCACCGTTACTTTACTAAGAACGTTTGTAAATGAGATAAACACAGGATTATCGAGGGGGAACCAATCTATAATTACCTTTATAGACTTAGCTAAAGCTTTTGATCTAGTTGACCATGATCTGCTTATTAAAGATTTAGAAGATATGGGCATTGTAAATAATCAATTATTGTGGTTTAAGAATTATTTGCAAAACAGGAGAAGCGTAGTAAAAATTGCAGGTAATATTAGTAATGAAAAGGTGAATCGATATGGAGTAGGTCAGGGTACAATACTGGCTCCTATTCTATTTCTTATATACACGAACTCATTATATAAGCACATCAAAAATGCAAAGGTTTATGTATTTGCCGATGACATCGCATTATTAATGGAACATAAAAATCTAGAGATGGCGAAAAAATTACTGCAGCAGGATGTCGATAATCTCAGTAAATGGGCGCATGACAGGAGGTTATGTATAAATGTAAATAAATCAAAACTACTCCATATTCGTAATATCTCTAAACATATGAGTCACCACCCGCGAATCAGTATACATAATAATGAATGCTTACATGAACGGTACGGGAATAAAATCACTCACCCATGTTCATGTCCACCTCTAGTGAATGTAACAGATTTTAAATATCTAGGAATATATATCGATAAATCATTGAACTGGAAAAAGCACATACAAAACTTAAATTCGAAAATAAGACAGTCAATTCCAGCGTTATACAAACTGAAGACGGTTCTTTCATATGGAACATTACGGATATACTTTAATGCATTAATAATGTCTAGAATTTTATATGGGATCCAAATATGGGGTGAGGCTAAAAAAACGGAAATCAATAAAATAGGCAAAATTCAGAAAAGGGGTTTGAAACTTATACTACCTCATTGGAAACGGAGTGATACTACATCAACCTGGTGGAAGGAAAATAATGAAATGTCTCCCAAAATGCATTATTATTATTACAGATTACTTTAATTTAAATGCAATAACGTAAAGTTACCTTCCAGACCAAAAACTCGACTAACAAGGAATCAAAATAATACCTGTTACATTCATCCTAGGGGGGTAAATCTACGAATCGACAATACAGATGATTCGGTTTTAATTAAATTAATGAGTACTATGCCCAGTCACATAATAAACGAAAAACAAATTGGTGTATGGAAGAGGGAAGTAAGGAAGTGGTTGAAAGAATGGTGCAAAGATTAAGGAATTTTGCTGCATCCTCCTTTCCATTTATTTTTTATTGCTGCATTTTTAGGGCTCTTTTAGACCATCTATTTACCAGTTTCCCTTCTTTTTCTTTCCTGTATATTAATGTAATATGTAAGCGGTCCCTATGTACGGGTGTATTGTTGTGCTATTTATGTATATAATTGCGTTGATTGATATATTTTATTTTTTTTTATTTTTTTATTTTTTTGGTTTAATACGTTCGATCTAAGTAGTAAGAATGATCAATTGTAATTTTATTTACTAGAATAAACGATAATAAGAGTGTTGGGCACTCACGCAACGGGCATACTTGCCCAGTGAGACCCACAACTTATTTATTTAAATAAAAAAAAAAAAAAAAAAAAAATATGTTTCATTTTAAACTGTATTAAAATTATTTGAAATAAAAGCGAGTTTTAATCGATTTCTGATTTCATAAATGTATTTGTGTTTCGAAAAAATTAATAAATCACTACTTTCACTTTTTTTTGATCACATAAACAATCATGGAATTTTAAACATGCACGTTTAATTTACATAAGGAAAAGAACATGACCAAAAATATCGCATGAGTGTATCAAAATTAGCTTAAAAAGCACTGTAGCGACAGCGGCGCAATGCCGCCGTGGATAATGAATTATAAATAAAGTTTTTATTTTTATTAAAAAAAGCGATTATTTTTTCGCTACCGCCCAATATTCAATTTACATATAGGGTGATTTGTAATTTGAACAATTCCTTGAAAGGCGTTATTCTAGAGATCATTTGTAACAAATTAAGTCCTATCAACTAGGAGTCAAAAATGAATGGTTACTGAGTTATAACGATTTTACGAATTTTTAGAAAATTTCAGATTTCGCATAAAAAAAAAAAAATAGTGATAAAAAAGTATTTAATTCTGATTAATCAATTGATATTTTTCTGAAATCTAATTTGTTATTTATTATATTGGAAAAAAATACATGTTCAGAATTATCATATTCTCAGAAATAAAACTAATTAAGGAGCAATGATAAATTTCATAATTGAACAATTATTATTTGAAAAAAATGTATGACACTTGACGTACAAATTACAAAAATTAGTTCCCTGTTTCATTAGCTTTCTAAAAAGGTATAAATGTTATCAGTTTATACACGTGCAAACAAAAAAAATCACATTAGACTGAGGAAAACCTAAATTCCAAGAAACATATCCTATCAATACAGTCACGCTTTTGTTTCTTTTGTCGCACTCAGGACGGGAGTACAAGTCAGTAGACTTTGGAAACTTTTGAAGCACTTCGTGAACACGATGACGGTGCTTGTCTCAGTCTGTTACTTCTGTTCATTCAGCTGGTTTAATTTAATTACTACAGAGAGTAGACGTATTCTTTAACTGAAATACCTAAAAAAAAAAATTGTTTTTTTTTTTTTGAAATGGCTGGTTTTGAAAATGAAGAATACGCAGATATTTTGTTCTGTTACGGGTTCTGTGATGGTGATGCTATAAATGTTTGTAGAAAAATAAAACTAATGTTATTAATAAAAAATTACAAATATCAACATATATATATATATATATATATATATATATATATATATATATATATATATATAAATTCCTTATTTGACGTTCAATTGATATAGTATTCAGTTTGTTAGAGTATGAAAGTTTATTTTTTAAAGAGAGCATAATTTTAATGTTACTCGGTGGGCTTAGCACTGTTCAGAAAAGCTAAATCGGAACTCGCAACACATCGCTGATAGGAAAACGGAGGAAGGTTTTATTCCTTCCACTAAATACCGTTAAGCTTTTTTTAGCAACAGCAGACTATCAGCAACTCGCTCATGACATGTGTCCCAGTCGGATTGGTGAATACCAATCTAGGGCGAGTAGGCGAGTATCCGACGCCTTAAAACCGGGTCCATGGGAGTAAACCCTGACAGAAAATCTTCCAGCAGGCAACGGGAAACCACTGGAATATTTTTCCCAACAATCAGTAATGGCCAGAAACAAACACACAACAATGGCCTTTAGTCCGGGGCAGATTTTAGATAATCAAAGGGTGTGAAGAATACCCCCGCTGACCATTAATGATTCACAGTCAGAGAGAGACACTCCAAACATTTATACAGTAATGAATAAGAAAACAAAAATTTCTACTTGGTACGGAGTTTTTTCCAGGCTGGACGAATACACAATGTAGAAGCTGAAAGGAAAAGACTGCAAATTGATATACCAGGTCTTAGTGAAGTACGGTGGCTAGATAGCGGAATAATGAACATGAAACATACGACTCTGTATTACTCTGGATCAAACAACAAATATCATAGAAATGGAGTAGCAATCATAATATCGAAAGGAATAGCTAGCTCGATGACCGATTTTATACCATTGTCAGATAGAGCAATGATGATAAAAATAAAAACCAATTATCGATCCGTAAATATAATACAGATATATGCTCCAACAGCGGATAAGGACGAAAGCACATTAGAAGATTGGTATAATGAAGTAGATGAACTGTTAAAAACGACGAAACAAGGAGAAATTAACATAGTTATGGGCGATTGGAACGCTAAAATTGGAAAAGGGAAGAGCGGATAAGAGGTTGGAAATTTTGGCCTGGGTAACAGAAATGATCGTGGTGATAGGTTGCTACAGTTCTGTATTGAACATAAACTATTTATTGCGAACACTTCTTCCAACAGCCTGAGAGACGGTTATATACTTGGAGATCTCCATCGAGCGAAACAAGAAACCAAATAGATTATATATCAATATCAAAACGGTACAAAGCAGACGTGAAATCAACTCAGACGTATTCTGGTGCGGATGTAGGATCTGATCACAACCCGGTCGTTATGACAATCAAAATCTGATTCCGTAAAGTATTTAGACCGAAACCAGTACAGTATATTGACATCCGCAGAATACAGAAAACAGAAACAAGTAAAAAAGTGAAACAAGAAATGGAAAAAAGAATTTTTACACTTGAAGAATCTGATACTGAGCATCTGTGGGAAAAATGGAAGACAGAACAGGGAAAGATTTAAACTAATATCGTCGGAGAGACAAGATATATAAAACAAAAAAGCCTGGATGACAGAAGGTATATTATAACTAATGGAACTGAGAAGAAAAAATAAGCGTAATACAAAGGGGTACAGAAGACTAAATGTTCAAATTCAGAAAGAAATTCGGGAGGCGAAGGAACTATGGCTACAGGAAAAATGCCAAGAAATTGAGAAACTACAGGAAAACCATGACCTCCTTAACGTACACAACAAAGTAAAGGAATTTACTGGAATTATAAGGAAGAAAAATGTTGCTGTTTTGAAAGACAATAACGGAAAAATACTGACGAATCTGCAAGATAAATTAGGAAAATGGGCAAAATATGTGCAGAAATTGTTTTATAGTGCCAGAGCTGATCAGACTAACATAGAAACACATTAATATACAACAAATATATGTAAATGAAATACAAGAAGCAGAAATAAGCGCAGAAATTAAAAACTTTAAAACAGGCAAGGCTGGCATTTATGGAAATATTTTAAAATTATTCAACACAGATGGTCAAGCCATGATGAAGTTCCTAATAAAATTCTTTAACAACATGTATAGATCGGGAAAGCTGGTAAGAGATTGGTTAAAGTCCGTGTTTATACCTATACCAAAGAAGCCCAAGGCAGTAAATTGTGAAAACTGTCGTACAATAAGCCTGATGCCTCATGTTCTAAAGATATTTCTCAAGATTATTCATCAAAGGATCGCAGATATATGCGAGAAGAACTCTGGAGAATGGCAGTTTGGATTTAAAAACGGGTTAGGCACACGCGAAGCATTATGTATGTATATTTAGCTCAGAGATGCAGAGATCTCAACCATCCTTTATACCTGTGCTTCATAGATTACAGGAAAGCTTTCGACTGCGTTAATCATGAAATATTGATGCAAATTTTGAAAGATATCGGTGTAATCGAAACAGATATAAAAATAACAGAACTTATATTAGAATCAAACAGCTGTGGTACGATGTGAAAATATTTATACAGACGAAATTAAGATCAAAAGACAAGGATGTATATTATCACCTACATTGTTTAATGTGTATTCAGAGACCATTTTGAAGCAAGCTATCACATCAGAGGATGGAATTAAAGTCGGCGAAAAAAGAATATCTAACATCAGATACGCTGATGATACAGTGATGGTATCAGGAAGCCTCGCCGGACTACAAGAAATGCTTACGCGGGTTCATGAGGTTAGCCTAAGCTACGGACCGGAAATAAATGCGTCCAAAACAAAATGGATGGTGGTGAACAAATGTAAGCGAGACACTAATACATTGAGATTAGAACCAGAATAGAGAAAGCGAGAACAAAATTCCTCACAATGAAGAATTTGTTTACACGAAAAGATATTAGGCTACAGTTACGCATGAGGCTGGTTAGATGTTACGTATTCACGATATTGCTATATGGAGTTGAAAGCTGGACACTTACAATGGTAATGGAGAAAAGAATCCAGGCCTTCGAGATGTTTGTATACCGTCGCATATTAAAAATCTCATGGACAGACCGCATACAAAACCGGGAAGTCTTAGCCAGAATGTCAAAGGAAAGAGAATTATTGCTGATTATCCAAGAACGTAAACTAAAATACTGCGGGGTGCCGATGTTCACAAGTAGATTTACGTAATACTGCCATTGATAAAGTGAGGATGGCCCTACTGATCGCCAAACTTCGGTCGGAGACGGCGTAAGCAAGAAGAAAAAGTCATTCATACGTACGCAGTGGGTTTTTTTTTTTTTGTTTGTTCGTTTACACATGTATGATAATGAATTTTTTTACTACTTTTTCTTCGAAGATGGGCCTCTCATTCAAGATTAGTCCCGAGCCCCATAAATGATTAATTCGCCTCTGGTTCTTGAATTTATAAATGAATGTTTAACAACTATTGCTCGGAATTTTTTATTTCTTTAACCAGATAAGAATTGAATTTTAACAAAATTATATTGTTTAAACATTGACATTAACCATTTTAAACCATTTCAGATACAAAAGAAATAGATTTTGAAAAATGATAAAAATAGCATCTTTAACTGGACTGACTGCAATGTATCTACAGATGTTTTAATTGATTTTAACGTAGAGGCGAGGATGAAGCACTGTTTTAACAAAGATTATCCATTTTTTTTTTTTTTTTGTAGTAGAAACGTAGAAATATTTTACATCTGTAAATACACTACCAACGTGTTTAAAATTTATTTTTTCGCTTTAAAAAATGATAAATTTTTATTCGAAAAATGTTTAAAAAGTAAAATAGTAAAATACGGTACTTAAAATAAATATTTTTCGTAAAAGATAATATTATTACAAAATAAGTCTGAAGGAGTTTACTGGTTTCTGTTTTTTGACTAGTTTACACTTACGTTAATGGAACCGAAAAAAAAAGTTTCGTTTTAAACGTTGATAAAATATATTTTTCGAAAAAAAAAAAAGATAATTTTATTGCAAAATAACACCGAGGAAATATATTCGGTTTTCGTTCTTTGAACAGTTTATTGTTATCAGTTTTGAAAAGCAAAAATAATTCAGTTTTCTAATGGTGTACTCTTAGTTTTAGTGATAAATTTTTCAGAAAAACACGTACATAAATATATTCAAAGTGACAATAGCAATAGTTTACTTATAGAAAATTACGGAGCAAGCTTGTCTATTACGAAAACTATAAGTAATTTTCTATTCTCTTTATATATGCTTTTTCCACATTTATTCGTACTTGGAAAAAAAAACAAAAACAGATAAATAAAACATATAATTTGGAAACTTTCAGCTAAGTTTGTCGGAAAGCAGATTACGTTTAAAACGGCACTTGTGACTATTTACTCACACGGTGGTTATCAGAGTACATTGGAATACTTATTGTTTTGCACATAGAGAATAATTATGCTTTAAAATGACCCAACCTTGAACATCATTATTAGTTTTATTTCTTTTTTCTATGTCGATAAAATACATCTCTATTCAAATACTTCTTTTTCAGAAATTTATCAATATAAATAGTTTTTCGTTTATTACTTTCACAAAAAAATAGTTTTAGTTCAATCGGTTACCTCATTTACATATTTTATCATTAACCAGTCGAACTTATTTAAACTATAAGAATACAACTTCCATGAGATTGGAGAATTAAAATGTAAAAATGTCATTATTAACCATGTAGTAATATTAATTATTGAAATGTAGATAGCAAAAATTAGTATTAACGTGTGATTCGTATTAGCATTTTTAAGACCCTGTTTAGATGCTGTGTTCCTCTATTTCCGATCGAACGGAGACGAATAGAGGTAGAAAATTAAGACTAACCCTTTTTAATTTTCTTCGTCGTTAATCCAAATAGGAAAACGGTCTGTAATCTATTTCATTATTAAATAGCGATTTGTTCTACGAGACGAAAATTGATTTGCTTATCGCTCGGTTAAAACTACGACTTAGCATTGCGGAACGTAGCAGAAAAAAACTCCAAAGACTGAAATTTACGGTGGCCAAATGGTTAGTCGCCAGGCCAAAAAAAAATAAATAAAAAAAAAAATAAAAAAAAAAAAAGAGTCGAGAAGACGGACAGAACTCGAATAGGACGGAGTTTAAGGCTAAGACCCATCCTAAAAATGAACTGAGTCTAGAAAACTGACAAACCTAAAGTAATTCAGACAAAGACAATACGGATTCTCCTTCGAGATGTAGGAGAAGTTATCAAAGGAGAACGCTTAAGATAAAGCCGTGCTAAAAAATAATGGCGAACAGCAATGAAGATTAAAGAATTGGATAAATGAGAGACAACTAGTTATAAAAATAATTTATATTTTTATTCTTTCTTTGTATGTTTTTTTTTCTTATAGGTTTGTTTACATGGACATTGGTCCAAGAACAAAAGAAACAGGACGCAAAAGACTTAGATCTTTACACGATCAGAGATAGCCAACAAAAAAGAATCAAGAGCCCAGACAAAAGAAGGAAAAGGAAGGGAGAGAACGAACGAAGCACTGTATGGAGTGGGAATATCGATTTGTAAAAGGGAGGAGTAGAAAGAAGCTTGTTCGGTTATAAGAGACGAACAACCGAAAATTATGTGACCGAAATTACAAATAAATTAGGTGTTGGAGGGGTGCAACAGATAATAAGGAGAACGCACAAGAGATCAACAGAAAAGCGAAGAGGAAAGCAAACTGTGCCGCAAATGCAGGCGGAAAATCGCAGAGCGGTTTGCAGCGATACATAGATGGAAAGTCAAAATACCAGAGGAAGCGTGGACGGGAAGGCTGATGAGACAAGAAAAAGGAATCCGGGTTGGAAAATGAGGAAACGTAAGATGTTAAATCATAGTTTGGATTGAGAAGCTGCAGGCAAAAGGTTAGTATTGGAAGATGAAAAACCGGAAAGAAGAGGAAATAACCGATAGATTGAGTCAACTGACACATTTCCCTCGATTCCGGCATGACAAGGGATCCAAAAAAAATCAGTTTGGTTTAAGTGAGAAAGTTGATGAATCAAGGAGCGAATAAGAAAAATCACGTAACCGGTTGAGTAAGAAGAGAGAGGAGATGCGATAGCCTGCAGTACGTTTAGAGCATCCGACAGGATAAGGAGATTGCGAGAGAGAGGTGAGGATCTGATAAAAAGAAAGGCATGCAGAAAAGCAGAAGACAGCATAAAAGATTGAGCAAAAGGAGGGAAGTATAAAGGAATCGACATAATTTAGAGAAGGGCAGAAAAAAGCTGCGCCAACACCATTGGGTCCCTTGGAGCTATCAGTGAAAATCAAAAAATGATTGGGTAAAAAATAGCTAAGATTCTGTAGGAATTCTGATCTAACAACAGGTTTGGGAGGAACGGGAGAATAAAAACAGTTAATAGAATGAAAAAAAGAGAAAAAATTGAAGAAGAAAAAAAGGAGGTTATCGTGAATGTGTAGATATGCGGAGAAAATTGAACGAGACGGCCAGAGATAAGAGATAGAATAGGAGTTTTGTTGGCAGAAAAATGACAGTTATGTAAGATGAAGGAATAGGAAAGAATAAGAGAGAAAGAGGAAATTAGCAACCGTTTAATGAGGAAACGATAATCTAAGTAGGAACGTCAAAAAAAAAGAGGTGGAATGTGACATTCAGCGTGCGGATCTGAGATAGGAGTAGATTTTCGGGCTCCTAGGGGACCCGATCAAGCTTAGACAGAAGGGATCTAGAAGAATTACCGTAAATATAGGAACTGTAATCAAAAATAAAGCGGACGAAAGATTCGCAAAACAAAAGCAGGATCACAGGATCATATCCCACCAATCAGTGTGAGAAAGAGATTTAATGAGGTTGAGCCTTTTGAAGGAGGACACGTATAGACGGTTAATATGGTCACAGAAGAAAAGTCGACTATCCAGAAAAACATCCAAATAACGAGCAGAGGAAGAAAGAGGGATTGGGCCACTATTTAAGACGAGGTTGATTAAGGAAGGAATAAAAGGGCACAGAGTAAAGATGACAGTAGAATATTTAGTAGAGGAGATGAAAAGACGGATGTTGTATAAAGCGCCTTTCAATGCAATTAAGGAGTTTTGAAGTTGGGAGTTAGCTCTCGTGATGTTGCGATGTGAGGAATAAATGAGAATGTCGTTTGCAAAGATGAGGGAAGAAGAACTCAGAAAAAGAAGCAATTTTGATGAAATATATATTGAACAAAGTTGAGCTGTGACAGGAACTCTGCGATAATGCACGTGTTTTACGTAATTTCCGCAAGTTAAATAAAAAATTAAGAAAATAAAATGTGGATCGATTTAGACTTACTTTATTTAAATGCGTAGGTAACCCTGAAAAGGGCTATTTCGAATTAATTGTTTTCGGCGAACGAGAAACAAAAGAACTGACGAGCGAAACAACAACCAAAATAAAAATACGAGACAAACCACTGAAAACGGGAGCAAAACAAAACGAGCGAGCAATCGTCATAAGTGAGCAGAACCAAAACAAAATTTAAAACCTACCTTACGAGCAATAATAATCAATAAACGAAAATACGCAAGCAGGAAAGAAAATGCCGACTATCAGATCTAATTTCACGATCCCACTTGCATGCGAGCCGTGTAAACAATCGTTCAACAGCACGAAGGATTAGTCTAGTGGCATGAAGGAACGACTGTTCTGCAAAGGAAAATATTAATAAGAAGGGAAGAAAAATGAGCCGGAATATTAAAGGAAAGCATTAAATCAAAAAGAGTAGGGAGATGGACATTGTCGAGGGCTACCAGAGAAATTTTTTGTCGATAAATGACTGGTAGACGTCGACCATAAATACACTATAAGAGTGGGGGGGGGATAGGCGGAAACCAAACATGTTACTGGGCAACAAGTTGTGATATTGAAGCCACAAAATAAGACGTCTGTTGATTAAGTTTTCGAAAAGCTTCCTGACACCAGAAGCAAGAGAAATTGGACGAAGTGAGACGAGTTGGGTTTAGGAATAGGGATAACGATGAAGGTGTTCTAAAATAAAAGAGTAGAACTAAAACGAATAAAGAAGTTAGACAAGTTTAAGAGGAACCAAAGAGAAATATTAGAAAGATTTTTAAGAAAAATAATAAATACGTTAACTAAATGATTTAACGACGAATGGAAAAGCTTTTAGGATACCTGCAGAGGCCCTTGTATGAGAAATATTGCTATAATCACAAACTAAATAAACGGAAACGCGGTAAATAGAAATTAAGGGAAGAAATTGACTTTGGAAAATGTAAATAGTTTAACAGCAAACAACGTTAAGATTGATAATGAAATGAACAATAATGATCGTACTTTCCAACGTTTCAGCCACCATATCCAACAAAATAATTGCACAATACTTGTCGCCTATTATGGGGGTTAAACAAATCTCACCGATAGCTATATTGCGGGTTTACTCTTCCGATCCAGAATTCGAGCACATAAATAGCTGGAGGCGACAAGTCTATATTGAAAGCGTCGATTGTATTCGTATCTGTGAATCTTTCCTGCCACGAATATCGCATATTCACTCGCCTCGAAGACCATGGCTTTAGGAATTGCAAACGTACCAAAATTGAAAAAAATAATGTAATGGTGCCAGAACCACCCATACCGATGCAACAGGACGAACAGAAGCATGGTGCGGGTAAAAGTACCCATGCCCAAGACAGCTCAGCTAGAAACGTCCCCACCCAATAGCCCCGCCACCAACGGTCGCACATCAGAGTTTTTCTTCATAAAGGAAAAAATGCAGGAGATTCTGACCATGTCGATACAAGGGGATTCGGCGCAATCGGCTGCATCAACCTTAGTAGCCATCAATCCCATTTAGAAGTAATAAAAATTACTGCAGGGGCAAAACATCTTTCTAACAGAAAAATCTCTCCTTTATTATCAAACTCTGAGGAATTCAATATATTTATGAAAAATGTATGCTCGGACTTCGATTTTATAAATTATGGCAATGATTACACTGAGGATAAGGATGGTTTCATTCACATGTTATCAAAGGTAAAACCATTTTTAAATTCTCCAAACGCTATGAATAGATGCACTCGTATAATAAAAGAACTAAATAAAATTTCAAAAATTCAAAACGCACCAGACAAGATAAATAATCATGAACTTCGTGCAGATAATAAAGATCTCTCGCCATAACGTTGCCAAATAAGAACTCCCATTGGTCCCACGACAAGTTTTTTAATATTTTTATAACTTTTTTTTCAATAAATAAACATGGCTTGGGTAAATAACGGAGTGATAACGCAATGGAACTTTCGAAATTTCGCAAGCAATAGGGCCGAACTAGAGCAGCTAATAGACAAGATCTCCCCACTAATAGTATGCCTACAAGAAACCACTAAACTCAGATGCCAGAATGTCCATTAAAAATTACAATATATTCCGGTACCATAACCCAAATGAAGAGAGAGTGAGTGGTGATGTGGCAACGCTAGTCCACACGTCCTTACAAGCGCAACAGCTTCAAATTACAACCCATTTTCAAGCTGTGATTATACAAAGTAATATTTCTTCTCTTCCCCGTCGCAAGTAGAAATTTGTAATTGCTACTTACCTCCTGGAAGCGAGATAACTCGCAGCCAAATGGATGCCCTCATCAGAGCGCTCTGGAGTGATGCAATTCTCCTCGGAGACTTTAACACACACTCGCCGTTATAATTATTGAGGGTCTAATCGCATTTAATAAGTGTAGAGCAGCTCCTCAAGATACCATCCGCAGTAAAAACAAGAGTTGTGGAATTCGTCTGCAGCATTGATTCCCCAAACAGTTAACGCCCACGTAATGTGAAAAAAAATCAGATCTGTTAGTAACAGCAATAGTACCTTTACGCACCCAACACTAAAAATCAACGGAGTTCACATGATATAGATTATAGATGAAGCAGAAGCCTTTACGCATTATTTTTCCATGGAATTCTCTGCACTGAAGTATTCCAGCATGTTCCAACAGCAAAAAACACTTGATAAGCAACAGTCCATTCATTTTGATTTAATTCTGACGATCCTTATAACCGTCCTTTTTCCATGGCTGAAATAGAGTTTTAACTTAAGTATCACACCAGGAACGGTGCACCTTGTGAAGATTGAATACATTCATTACATGTTGAAATATCTCCCGGGTCATGCCAAAGAACTCCTGCTGAATGTATACGATCAAATATAGTCAGCTGAGGTTATTCCTGATGCCCGGAAAGTTGTGACCGTTATTCCTATTCTAAAGATGAATACAAATCCTTTCCAAGTTGAAAGTTACTGACTAATATCACTGCTGTCTGTCCTGTCTAGAACAATGGAAAAGATTGTGAACAAGCGACTTCTGCATTTCCTTGAAGCAAACGCTGTCCTATCACCTACGCAAGCTGGGGGCCGAAAATTGAAGTCAACGATTAATTATTTATTGAGCCTTCAAAGGCAAATTGTATCTGCCTTTTATCGTCGACACCACCATTATGCAGTATTCTTTGATGTGGAGAAGGCATTCCATCGTGTATGGAGGCAACATTTCCATAGGAAATTAAAAGCGATTAGGGTGAGCGTTAAGCTGGGGCGATACATTCACAACTATCTGAGCGACCGATGGATTCAAATCCGAATTGGCTCATCGATTTCGAACAAATTTTCAATAGAGAATGGAGTACCCCAAGGTTCTGCCTTAAGTGCTACCCTTTTTATTCTCTATGTAAACTATATTGTTGACTGTATCAAGCATCCAGTGAGTGTTCGTCTGTATAGAGGTGATCTAAACATATCCGTAGCATACAATATACCTTCCTTGGATTAGTCTATCCTGCAAAACACCATTAATAGATTCCAGCAATGGTCAGGAAACAATGAACTAGAATTCTCATTTCAGAAGTCTCAATATGTTATATTCCATAGAGGTCTCCTCGTTTAGAATTCACTCTCACTATAACTGAACAGTAACACAAATCCTTATAAAACAACAGCAACTTTCCTTGGCATCTTGATGGGCGCCAAACTGACTTGAAAACTCTTTATATCTGATTTAAAAGCTAAGTCCCTGCAGTCTTTAAGGGTGATCAAGTTCTTGTCAAATCCTAAATTTGACATCCAACCAAAGTTTCTTCTAAATATTTACAACGCAGTGGTCCTCAGAAAAATCAGTTGTGGGAGTCAGGTATACTCGTCAGCGAGTGGTTCCTTATTAAAAACACTTGATCCAATCAACAATGTCGCTATTTGCATGATACTTGGTGCCCATCGTACATCCCCATAATCTAACTGAAGTCAATGCAATTTTGTTGCAAAATTACATAAAGCCTAACTTCACACCTAGAATGGACTATTCAAACCTACCTCCACCCTGTGCTTCATTTTACGTACAACCTATTACAACCCTCCCCGATAACAATCACCTATCAGCACTGCGAGGACACATGGCGCTAGGCATTATTAATAAATACTTCACATTTTCGAAAGCATACACTGATGCATCCAAAGCTAATAAGTCCAAGTTTGTCCCAGTTGCATGGGCTTTTGAAATAGATGGAATCACAGAGGGCATACAGTTAGTTTTGTCTTCAGGCATATTTAGAACTGAAACCGCAACTGATCGGAATCTTACGCGTGACAAATTCCGTGCAGTCCATTCATGCTTTGCAGTCAGATCACCCCGAATCACCAATGGTCCTAGAAGTTCTGTCTATCTTATACCAGCTGAACCGAAGAGGATGCAGAGTTGTTTTTTATGGGTCCCTAGTCATGCCAGAATTTCAGGGAATGAGCGTGTTGACCTGGTCGCCGTGTCATCCATGAGGCCAATGCCGCTATTTGCTCATGATCCATTATCCCTAAGAAGTTTTTCATCGGATGCAGTTTTCACACAGTGGAATCATGACTGGATTCCTCAATCCATCTTTTTCAGAGAATTGAAACCTACGACGGAGCCATGGTGGCCTCCAGTCGGGACGGAACGCAGAGTGTTAGCGGCTGTCAATCGCCTGAGAACGGAACATACGTTTTTTTCCTATGATTTCATCCTCAAACAAGTTCCAAGGCCAAATACCTGCCTACTTTGTTCTATCGACGAATACCCATTAGTTTCGCACATTCTGCTGAAATGCACATGTCTTAATGGGTTGCAGTGCGGCCAGATCACATCACTTGTGAACATCCTCTCAAATACCCCGCCGCTATGAACAACTTCATCACCTTCGTTCAGTCTAACAGTCTGATTTAAAAAGAGGGTCCACTCACTTCGATGGCCTAGGTCAGTGTGTGGATTTGTACACCTCCTTAAATTAAAAAAATAAGTAAAATTGTCGGGATCGGAAAAGAAAATAAGGAAATATTAGTAACAATAATAATGTACAATAATCTAACCTTAAACCAAAAAATAAAAGAATATCATAAAACGAATCTTTAAATGAGCTTATTTTATTTTTTTAAATAGAAATAAAGACAAATACGAAGATAATAAAAGAAATGAAGAAACGAAGAAAAAAGGAAAATAAGAATAAAAGAAACATAACCTATACATGAAAATATAAGTAAGAATTGTTTGAAAAGAATTCACTCGTAGTTTATCTCCATGGAAGGATTTTCGTTTCTCGGGCAAAGATTATACAATGATCTTGAGTCGTTTTTATCTGTCATAACAGATAACGGAACCATCTCGACAAAGGATTTGTCAACTGCATGATGTTGATGGGGACGATTTCTAGGATTAGTTAAATTTGATTGGCGAATTCTCAAAAACCTTTTTAGGACGAAAAAGGCCAATTTGTGTAACAAGCATATCGTTACAACGACTGTTTAATGTAAATAATGATGTGCGCGAATGTATTTAGAAAACTGTTGATTTTTTGTTTGTTTAATTCTTCGTTAATTTTACTTCTGATCTAGCATAATTTTTGTTAGAGGAAATTGTAGCCCTAAAGAATAGTTACATGCTGTTTACGAATGGGATTACGTGTAGAAATGCTTGATTGGTGGAAATTTCCATAGTAAATATCGTGGTGGTTGTATACGTATTGCAGCTAATTTGTATTTGCAATATTCCAACACTAGGAAGTCGAATGTACGAGGATTCTCTTGTCGGACAGTAAATAGAAATAATAGAATTTTTAGAAGTGGTGAATAGCCATTTGTTTGCAGAAAGTTTTGTTCCACAAAGTTGTCTGTAGGTTGACCGTAATTTGATCACATAATATTCATGAGAAGAAATATTTCGCAGGGGAATTTTCGTTAATCTGCTATAGTATTCGTTCACGACATGCGTAAATTCGGTTTGTAATCTGAAAACATTTGTTAATACTATCAAGCTATACAAAGTTTGTAGAAAGCTCTCCTCGTCATCCTTTGAGGAGATTTATGTTTAAAGAAGTATGTGATCGGGATCACACACAAACTGAATATTGGAGGAGTGCAATGGACAAAAAGGAGACGGCACAAGAGAGAAACGGAAAAGCAAGGAAGGAAGCAAACTGTGCCCAAAGCGAGCTCATAGGAAAAGGAATTAGTCGGTATAATTTGTAAATTCATAAATTTTCGAAAAGTAATTTGGCCTGATTAGCAACTAGATCCGGCTGGGCGCGCCATACATTTCCACTACCATTAGATATGTCATATAGCGTATTTTTCCCTTATTAATATTTACAGTATTATTATTGTTGATTTTAGTAATTTTATACAGACCTTTGTAGTCAGGCATTACTTTCTTGGATAGATCTTTCCTATTTTCTTTGCTTATCAGATAAATCAATTGGTCCCTTTTAAATGTTTGTTAGTTGATTCACTTTTTGTCGTAACAGTTTTTTGATTTTAATTTTGAATTTATTAAATTTTCTCAAGCGATTTTGTAGACATTGTTCAATCATAATTTTAATTGATTATAGTAGTTCCCGTATGTACAAGGTGATTATAATTGAAGTTCAAGTTTCAAAACGCTATAAAAAAAGAACTACTGATCAGAATGACGTCAAATTTGAATGGAATATTGTGGAATAATGGTGAAAACGGATACGAAAAAAAAATATCATAATTTAAAATGGTTCGACTACAAATAACAAATGAATCGTAAGACAACGCCTGAAGTGTAAGTTAAACGTTAAACTAAATGTACTGTTCATTGTGCTTGGCTGTACGGATGTGATAATCTTAGTTATGTAAGCTCATCCGCCATGACAAGGTCATATACTCTCCACCTGTCTCTTTCCCGTTCCAAGTCTACCTGCATAATTTTTGCTCTCCGCCCGTTTAATCGTGCTTTTATAAACATCAGCGTATCTGGTACACCTATTCCCACTGTTAATTCCATATGTTACCTAGGTCTTTTCTTATATAGTCGCCTTACATTTCATGAACATATTAATTATATCTATAATTCCTCAATCAAAAGACTTAATCTCCTCAAATCTTTATCTCCGCTCAGATGGGTTGGAGACCCATGCATTCTATTAATTCTATATAAATCAATTATTCGGTCCAAACTAGACTATTGTTCCTTCATTTATGGCAATGCCTCCAAGTCTCTCCTTTCGAAACTTGATGCAATTCAGAATTCCTGCCTTCGCCTATGCATTGGTGCTTTAAGATCTTCTCCTATTCTTGCGATTCTATCCGAATCTTCTACTCAACCACTTTCCATTCGTCGTTCACTCCTCAATTATCGATTTTTAATAAAACGCCTCACCATTTTGTCATCTAATATTATTCCTTCCTATCTTCATATCAAAACTCACTGGCGCTTGGTGCCTCATAGAATTCCGATTTTATCACATATAGCTGCTCGTGTTTCCAATTTTTCTCCCTACGTTTCCTCTTATAACAGTCTTCCTTACTTTTCTTTTGATTTTAATAGTATATGACACCCAATCAATTTCTCCTCCCTTCCAGTCCGATCTAATTCTTCCTCTCACAATGTAGTTAACTTTGGATTCCTTCAGCTGCTCAACTCTTCTTTTCCTTCCCGTGCCTTAATCTTCTTGGATGGCTCCAAAAGTGATGGGGGCGTGGGTGGTGCATATACGTCTCTTACGTTCCTGCACTCTGAATCTTTCAGACTTCCTTTTTTCTGCTCTATCTTCTCGGCCGAGTCAATCTCATTCTTTGTGCAATTCATTTCATATCCTCTACAAGTGGGGTTCACAAATTCCAGATTATTTCTGATTCCAAAGACGTTCTTCAAGCCATCTCCTCCTCCTTCTCATACTTCTGACAGTATTATCCTCTCTATTTGATCTCTTGCCTCCTCTTTGTTCTCACTCCGCTCCATTCTCATAGACTTTCTATAGGTCCCTAGTCATTTCAATATTGAGGACAATGACTCAGCTGACTCTTTAGCACGCTCAGCCGCCCGCAGTGGTCCTTTCCTCTACTCTTTCCCTTCCTCAGACATTCTTTCTCTATCACGCTCTAATCATTCCAGACTTTGGTCTGACATGTATCCATCTTTATTCTCAAATCGCTTTTCCCAGTACTGTCTTATTCAACCAGTTCCTAGTTTCTTTCCTTGGTTTAAATCTATTCCTATCTGTTGTCATTCCACTATTGTTTCCTTAATTAGGCTTAGAATCAATCAATCTCTACTCCCCTCTTCTCGCTTTCTATTCGCTTTGTCCCCTTCTTCTTTCTGCCCTCTTCACACTTCTGAGCCTTCTTGTATTTGTGATTCAAATTATATCCTATTCGAATGTTCTGCGTCCTCTAACGAAAGCTCCTTTCTTTATACTCAACTTTTAGTTTTGGGTCTTCCTACTCCCTTTAACGCTACCTATATTCTTTCCTTCCCATTGCTTTCAGTTATTCCGTTGCTGCTGTCCTTTGTCTTTTCCATTTCTGACCGCCTGGCTATTTAGTTATATCTCTTAATTTTTCATGTTGTTGAGTCAAGGCCGCTGGCGCGCCCAGGTTAGGAAAAAAAAAAAGAAGAATTCAGAAATTACTTTCTTGGATAGGCCTTTCTTATTTTCTTCGCTTATCAGATAAATCAATTGTTCCCCTTTAAATATTTACTTGTTGATTTATTTTTTGTTGTAAGAGTTTTTATTTATTATTATCCAGTACAGGTGCTGTATAAATTTTTTTTGGGGGGGGGCAACCAAGGGAAGCTACCCCGGACAGTTGGACTAGATTAGAGATTAAATTTTGGTCTGGTCAGAAATCGATGACAGAAAAGAGACAAGAATAGGAACCACATTGGATGACGACAAAGCTAACATATAGGAAGCATTATATAACTTACTAGATGTACCCTGCCACGCTTCGCTGTGGCACATTGTGGTTGCATGGGTGAGAAATGAGGAACGAAACAAAATATACTTTTCATAGAAGGTTAAATTTGCAATACTTGTGGGTATACAATATTTTTTGTTTTTCCATTATCTGCCTAGATATAAAGGCTGTCTGGTTTGCCGACACTGGAACACGCAACATACAGTTGTCCATGTGAGAAGCAATCTGCATCTAAATCTAAACCACACAATTCTAAAGATTGACCTTGAGCTTTATTGATTGTGATCGCGAACGTCAATCGAATGGGGAATTGCAATCTTTTAAATTGAAATGGTGTATCGGTCGGAATCATGGGAATTCGAGGAATGAGGACATTTTCACCTTTGAAAGGCCCCGTTAAAATATTTGCTTCCACTACGTTGTTCATCAATTTCTTAACTGCGAGTCGCGTGCCGTTGCAGAGTTTTGGCTGATTAATATTCCGCAACATGATAATTGGCACACCTATTTTCAATTTTAATATGTGTGGTGGCATCCCTGGCAAAATTCTGTTAGATAATTAACTACTTCATCTGCTTCCACAACGGTGTCTATCGACTTATATATAATTTCCTCACTTTGAATGCTGGATTGAATAACACTATTAAGTAGATAGACATCTTTATTCTTCGCAGCAAGAACAGCTCGTTCGCCAATCGTGATTCTGCTAATTAATCTGAATATTCGGAAATACTTTATCGATAAGTTCTTCTTTCGATGTTACTAAATTATAAAAATTATCAGGAAATGATATTCTTCTTGACGTCTCATCGACTGGCAGCTGTCCGTTCCCAATGTCCAGTAACTGTCGTGAGAATACCTTGGCTGTTTGATCGTTCTGCAGCTGGACACGCATATTCGTAGTCAATTGCAATGTACATTCGCGTCGCCACAATGTTGAATATTTCAGGCAAGCATTTATTTCGTTCGCTGGTGTTGATCGAGAAATTACAGGCCAATGTTTGCCTAAAATCTCCTGCAAGCAATATCAATGCATTCCCGAATGGTTGAACGTTTCCACGCAAATATCGCAACGATCGATCAAGTGCTTCAAGCGATTTTTTATGTGCCATTGTACATTCATCCCAAACAATGAGTTTACATTTTTGTAATACTTTTCCTATAGCGGATGTTTTTGAAATATTGCACGTGGGAGCCTCGATAAATTGCATGTTCAATGGCAACTTCAGAGCTGAATGAGCAGTCCTTCCACCTGGTAACAATGTCGCAGCTATTCCAGACGAAGCAAGAGATAAGGCTATGCCATTTTTTGATCGAACCGTTGCCAAAATCAATCTGATAAGGAATGTTTTCCCAGTTCCTCCTGGCGCATCCAAGAAGAAGGTCCCCCTAACTCCGTCATTTATCATTTGCATTATGCGATCATAAATGCCCTTCTGTTCACGTGTTAATTTGGGAACGTTTGATTGGACATATGACTGGAGATCACCAGTGTTGTAACTCTGTTCACGGCGTAAATCCACATGAAATGAAGTAGTCGCAGCTCGGGTGGTTGTTGGCATTCCCAATTGAATAAGAACATTATTTGCAATTGCTAAGCACTTGTCTTCAATATTTATCAATGTTTCGTTGTAGATGCTTTCTCTAAATTTCATGGTCATATTGGCATTTTCTAGGCGTACTCTATGCAAAATATCCTCAGCCATGTGCGATCGATATCTTTCCCATAGCTCTTTGGGAGATGAAGGGAAGCAAGCGGTCAATATAATTGCGAATAATGCACGAATTTGGTTTGGATGTGCAGTATTTGCACGCGTCATTAATACATGTTACCAACATCATGGGAAGAAAGAAACATTCATTTTGATTAGGATGCACTGTATAAAGTCTACCAATTGTATTTTCTCTGAAAATGCCAGTTTGACCCGCGACTGGCTCCCCTCGTCTGCTTCGTATGAATGCTTTTTTAGTTTCATTCCACGTGTAATAAGAGGGCACTTCTGAATACATCAGTGTTCTGGCGAAAGCGTGTTCCTGACATAAGGTGAAGAAAGCAGTTAGAGCTGTACCATGTGGATAAAAGGCTGTTTGTTACACATTTGCATCTGTGAAATAAACACGCTGTCCGTTCTCTAAATGTATTGCTAAGTGAACCACAGCCAGATTTCGTTCATTCATGGGAAATGAAAAAATTCGCCATGCAGCCTCATTGCTGCTTATGTATCTTCCAGCCTGGTACTGTGCAATTTCATCGATAACTTGTACTGCATTTCTGTCACTATTTTCTGGTTACACACCAAAAACAGCCATGTCGCTGCCTTTATTCACATACTTGCAGATGTATTTAATTGATTTAATGGAATTACAGTATTCTACGTTTATGTACGCTTTATAAGTTTTTGACAACAGAGGTGAATATGGAACCACCCAACGGTTGTCTACATTAATAACACCATTTTGAGTGTGTATTGTTGCCGAATTTCCGCCATCTTCAGTTGATCGTCTTCTATACCGAGGATATCCATCCTCTCCTGTTACTGTATTAGCTGCAAATGCTCGAGGATATTGTTTAGAATATTTCCCGTCTACCATGCATGGTGAATTCGGATTTAGTGTATCGCATGGTCCATGTATCATGTCTTTGATAACAACTGCATGCAAATCCTTATCTACGTCGGCCCGTGGAATCTCAGCGCATATCACATCGTCGATTTCGTCTAAAGTTATTTTATCGTAGAGCTAGATTAGTATATGCAAATGTGGCAATCCTCTCTTTTGCCATTCTACTGAATACATCCAGCAGCGCACAGATCCAAACACTTCATGCTTCACAATGAAATCTATCAGCGACTTAAGCTTTTGTCTAAAAATACGCGCTGTGATGTCATGCCTATCCACGGTTGATTGCCCAGGAAGTAACAGCTGCTGTATCTCTTCTCAAGCTGGATTGCATGCGAAGGTGATAAATAAGTCTGGACGCCCATAATGACGAACATATGCCATTGCATCTTGAGCGTATTCTGGCTTTGACGTGGACTGCCTATGTATGAAGACAGCAAAATAGTTAACTTTCCAACGTTGGTTGTATTACCGTCATTCACAACTGCATCTCGCAAATGAATGTATTCTTCAGAGCGGAGTTTGGTCTGATTCAAACGAAGGAATAGGAAACGTTCCGTTTCAATTTTTGCATACATATGCACAATGTACTGGTGAAACAACTGACGGCATTTCAAAATATAATTATCCTCGTTCTTTCGAATCATTAAGCGGTATGCGTAAAAGTTCATTGCGGTGCACTTATTATTGATTTCTGCACCATTCATTGGATTTATCATCTTCACATTGAAATGATATCCATCAGTACCGTCCCAGAAGATAACTGGATATTGCAAAGCATCGTAACAACGGTGAGTTTCTGCAGCGTTTATCAAATGATCGTTTCTTCAATGGAGAACAATATCTCTAGGTTGGAACTGATCTCCGACTATGACAATTGTTACTTCGTCTATAGTTGGAGCATTATATCTCCGGACATGTTCTCCAGCGGGAGTTTTGTCTGCGTGAATGACAATCTTGTGGGTATCTGATGGCATCATATCAATTGCTGTTTTGAACAAACGCACCAAATTGTTTCTTTCGTAAAGAAGCTCCTGTAGTTGCGAAATGATGGATCTTCTTAGCGAGATTTGTATTCCACAACGCGCATCAACTTCATCTCTATCATCACCGATAAAGTACATTTGAAGGAATTTATGGTCACTATCTGTGAACGGGAGCAGGGAGCCAGCTTTGTGATATATTTGTCCTTTGATTTTAAAAGTTGGCATGAAATGAGCAGTCACAATTTCTGCACCAAATGACGTCATTTGGAAGCAAGAGTTATATTTCCTGATGTTCGAAAGGAAATGCCTCGATTCAGCGGTAGATCCAGCAAGTAGAGTTTTCAATGGCTCGGGTGGTGTTTCAAGTTGAGGCAATTTGATTTTTCTGTCAGCGTCACACATCCCTTTTGTTTCATTATTAAACTTTAGAACCTGGCAGTAGGTACTCTGGCCAATGACAACATGCCGACTTGAACTATAATCAACAGCTGGTTTGTACTGGAATGCCAGACGATTGTATTGGAGATCCAGATCTACTGTTCTTTGAGCACGTGTTTCAGCTATCCCCACCCTCTCGCGTTTATTCCGTTGAGAACCAACCAAATCTGTTGCTGCAGAACACGACTGCCGTGCTCGTAATCGTGCATCCTCATTCTGCTGGTTGCGCAGTACGTATCTGGATGGTGCTTAGTCTGTTCTGCAGTCATATTCGAAAGCCATGTTCTCGATCCTTCTGTGTGGCGAATATGACGACCCAAATTCGTTTTTCTCCGAGACATTATTTCGGCTTTCAAGGGAACAGAAGGAAGGGATAAGATTATAACCTCGTATGGCTCTCACAGCTCTAGGTTAAAAATCATGAGAGATAGGGCAATAAAGAAAATAGTTAAATAATAATTATAAAAAATTAATATTTTTTCTGTCCATCTCTCATACAAAACATAACCTTTACTCATGATTTAGCAAATGGCGCAGTTTAATCGCCACACGATTTAAATAGAAATATTACGGCTGTATAAAGGGGCACCACCGTATTTTTCAATTCTAAATGTGTATTTTATTTTCCTTAATGTACTAAAAATCGTTCCATGTAAATATCGTTAACGCATTTATTTCGTCGCAAGACTTCAATTTTATATTTTACATAGTATGCAAATAAACGAATTATTCTTTATTCACTATTAAATTTAAAAAATTCAAATATCATAAGCCAGAAATTTTTAATACATTTTAATTTTTTCTGAAAATTTAGCTCCATCACCACACGATTACACAAAAGTACCTTAATCGATTAAGGTGAATATTTAATTCAAATTGTATAATAATCTGAATGGGATGCAAGCGGATACGTTTTTTTTTGTTAATAAACAATGTAATTGGGAACAGGTGATGTTTCACATGTGACTTCGGTTGTCATTAGCTAGTATGGCGAGTGTTCCCCTCGCTTCCGGCAGAAGGCGCGGTTGCTGGTACATGAGAAATAGATAAAAACAATCTTTGGAGCGGGTTGTATATCGTGTCAAAATTTGAGCTCAATCGGTGCAGAACTTTTTGAGTTTATGAAGCATACACAAACCAACTTAACATTTTTATATATATAGATTTGTTGCTTTCTATAATTGCATCCATTATATATATGAATTACATTATCAACTTTTTTATATGGTATTTTAAACCCAAATAAATAATCTTTAAAAATATATGACCGGTTAAAAATTGATTAATAAAAAAATTTGATACAAAAATATTATTATCTAATCTGCACTGTACACATAATAAAAAGTCCAAAAAGAAATAACATTTCAGTCATATATAAAACAATATACAATCATTTATGTAAACTAGTTCGAAATAAATTAACCAGTCGAATAAATTTTTAAAAAGACTAACACCAAAGGATAACTCTTTGTGGAAGCTGAATAAATATTTTCGTAGAAATCATGTGGAACTGCCGCCGATCAAAATACCAAATACAAACAATAAATATATGTATGATCCCAAAAGTAAGGGAAATATTTTTTTTTTCCTACCCTGGGCGCGCCAGCGGCCTTGACCCAACAACATGAAAAATTAAGAGTTATAACTAAATAGCCAAACGGTCAGAAATGGAAAAGACAAAGGACAGCAGCAATGGAATAACAAGTAAGGGAAATATTTTAGTAGGACACTAGCAAAATACAAAAACAAAATCAAGGTTTATCTACTCATAATCATTTAATGAACATCAGCAATAATTATTTCGATCGAGTGTGCTATCTTTTGTTTGTTCGCGTTCGCGTCTTCCTTATCACCAGTGAGACCGTTCTTTTATTATCTATTTATAAGATTACAATTTCGCAGTGTACTAACTATTCGTTGATTTCCACCAGCTTCACTTTCGTTTACTGTTAGAACTCTTACTTTTATTTATTTGTTTAATTTTCTCTATTCTGTCTTCCCCAGGGCCCTTTTTTTCCCGTTATTTTAGTAGTTTTCTGCACTTTAGTCGCTTAGTCGGATAGATGAGCTCGTCTAAAGGGGGCCGCTCGGCGGCCTCCTCCATTTCCAACAAACCGTCTCGTGACGGTTTGTCTCACAGTTTAACGGAGGTGGATTCCTCTAACAAATGGAAACTTCCAAGTCCTTCTTCGCCTAAAGCATCCTTGCCCCCAAAGGAATTTCGATTTTTGCATACCGATTTAAGTGCTTCCGAAAACAATAATAATAATAGTAATAATAATATTAATATTAATAATAATAATAATAATAATAATCAAATCAAATCATTTATTGCTTAATACAGGATAATGTAACATATAAGCAGAAACATATGTACCACAGATGAGCAGAAATTGCGTGAGCTGTGGGATTATTATTATATAAATAGTAATGCAATGTTTAAAAATGGAAATTTATTTATTTATTTATTTTATTATTTACGAGGTACATATTGCCAGGGAGGGGGCTATCACCTCGGGTGAGGTTATTTACATTATTTTAAGGTTTGTAATATTTATAAATTTAATAAGTCTGTATAGGTTATTTATGTTTAAATTCGCGGAGTGATCGTCTGTAAGTGTGGATTGTTGGCGTTCGGCACTGTAGATGGGGCATTCAGTAATGATGTGTTTGACTGTGATCTGGCAATTGCATTGAGTACAGGCTGGAAGCTCCTGGTGGTCCAGCAGGTATGCATGGGTGGTTAGAGTATGGCCTAGATAGATTCTGTTCAAGGTTGATTCGATATCCCGGTTTGA
This sequence comes from Icerya purchasi, assembly GCA_039619475.1. Lineage (NCBI taxonomy): Eukaryota > Metazoa > Arthropoda > Insecta > Hemiptera > Monophlebidae > Icerya > Icerya purchasi. Next base: position 136,617,861 of record CM077116.1, read on the forward strand.
TGCAGCTTTGCCTATAACGTAAGTCCAGTCAGTAATCGTCGGTTTAATTGCCAGTAGTTTGTTCGAATAGCTGCTGTTCCACTCAACTTCCCAATTAGACATTATTTTGTATTTTGTGTATTTCTTCAGTTCGCTTGGGTGTAACACTGGTACGGCGGCGTTGGTCGATAGCGTGGGAAGGTGATCAAAGATCATGATGTAAATGGTGCCTTCATGGTGGTTTGGACTCCACGGTGGATCGGCGGAAGGCATGCGCTTAAGTAGATAATTCGGGATGTCCAGCGTAAATTCGTCATGACATTTGAAGTAGCCTTGCGCAGCGAGGGTACCGTCTCTGTATAATGGGTTTGATGGATTGTAAATGCTGTGGTTTGGATGGTTCGGGTAACTTAAAATGGATAGGGCGTAATCGACCGATAATGTTTGCCGGCGGTATTTCAGGGGAGGAATACCGGCGAGCACGTGCATACTGGAGGCAGGCGTAGTTCGGAAGGCTCGTAGAGCTATACGGAGGACCGAATTTTGGATCGTGTCAAGACTTTAGTGCAAGCCTTTGGAGGCGGATGAGTAGACGATGCAGCCGTAGTCGAGTTTTGGTCGGATTAGACTTTTGTATACTTTTAGTAATGTGGAACAGATGGGTCCGAATTTCCTGTTGTTCAGCATCTTCGGTATGTTCAGTGCAGAAAGGCTTCGGTTTTTCAAGGATGTGATGTGGTTTCTCCATCGAAGTTTTTTGTCAAAGATTAATCCGAGAAAACGAGCTTCTTCCGAAAACTTTAGTTGTTGATCGTTGAGTGTTAGACTTACCGGTCGGTGTTTGCGTTTTCTCGTGAAGATGACGCCTTTCGTTTTTTCGACAGAGAATTTGAGTCCCGTGCGTTCACTCCAGTTAGCTGGATTGTCCAAGCATGCTTGGAGAAGGCTCTCTGCGAACTGTAGGTTTGTAGTTTTAACAGTTATGTTTAAGTCGTCAGCGAAAAGTCTGTGGTTAATAGGAAGTGGAATGATTGCGGAGATAGTGTTTATCAGGATTATGAAGCAGTAGATACTAAGGACACTGCCTTGAGGGACTCCGTTTTCTTGTTGGTATTCATTTGAAAGAGTATTTCCTACTCTGACTATAAACGTGCGATTATTTAAGAAGTTATTGATAAATTTTGCCAGACGCCCTCTGATTTCAAAACTCGTGAGTTCTTTCAGGATTCCGAATCGCCAGGTGGCATCATACGCCTTTTCTATATCGAAGAAGATTGCTACTAGGTTTTCATTGTGTTTGAACGACTGCAGGATTTCGTTTTGTAGTCCCAGTAGGTGGTCGGTAGTGCTTCGTTACTTTCTGAATCCACATTGGTTTTTTGATAGAATTTTTTGTTTATCGAGATACCAGGTCAGTCTGATGGCGACTATTTTTTCCAGTAGTTTGCACATGACACAGGTAAGAGAAATGGGTCGATATGATGTTGGTAGGAAGCGGTCCTTTCCTGGTTTCAAGATAGGTATAGTGATGGCCTTGCTCCAGATCTTGGGGAATGTGCCTTCATTCCATATTGAGTTAAATATACTCAGCAGTTCTGTTCTAAGGGTATCGGGTAGATTTTTTATGAAGGCAGACGGAATATTATCTGGACCAGGTGATGTGTTAGGCTTCAGGCGCTTGATGGCGTTGGAGAGCTCCGGCATGGTGATGGGGTTGTTGAATTCTTCTGAATCGTCAGTTTAAATCGTAGGAATTTATTTCTTCTGTTTTTTTGAAATTCAGGAACGTCGGGGTGTAGTTTGCATCAGATGAGGTCTGTGTAAAACTTGAGCCAAGTAGGTTAGCGGTTTCGTCAGTCTTGCGTGTAAGTATCTCCTTTTTTTAGGGTGATTGCATTCAAGGGCTGTTTAGCACCGTTTAGGATCCTTATTTTCCGCCAGAGTTCAGTTTGGTCAGAGTGCTCGTCTATAGAGGTTATAAAGGAGTTCCAGCTCTGTTTCTTCAGTTTCCTGGATAGTCTACGGGCTACGGCTCGGTAACGGCGGAAGTTGGTGAGATCGCTTGTGAATCTGGTTCTTCGGAACTTAGCAAGGGCCTTATTGCGATTTTTGATGGCTAGTTTGAGGTCTTCATTCCACCAAGGAACATTTTTTGTGGATATTCTGCCGAAGGATTTTGGTATCGAGTTTTCAGCTGCGTGTAGGATGTGTTGGTTGAAGTTTAGGATACAGGAGTCGATGTCTGCTGATGGTTTGGGGAGTGGGAGGGCGCAAATTGATTTGAATTTATTCCTATCCGCCTTTTTTAGAAGCCATCTTTGGGTTGTAGGAATTTGTTGGTTCATCGAGGTGGTGGAGATGTGAATAAGTATTGGAAAATGGTTACTATTACACAGGTCGGAATGCGTTTTTCAATTGAATCGGTGAGCAATGTCGAAGGAGGCATTTGACAAGTCGATCGCAGAGAAGGTTCCATTAGAGCTGTTAAATCTGGTTTATTGGCCGTTGTTTAGCAGGATTAGTTGACAGTCGTCCTGGAGGATTCTATTGATTATGTATCCTTTGTTGTTATTTCTAGTAGCTCCCCAAGTGGTGTGATGAGCGTTCATATCTCCTAGAATGATGAACGGCTGAGGCAGTTGATGAATGAGGTGGAAGAGGTCGTTGTAAGTTGGGTCTTCATCAGGTGGTATATATATGTTGCAGATTGTCAAGTTCGCAAGTTGAGGACGGCATCAGATTGTGACTCGAATGGTCACATTTTGGATGTTTGATTGAGTTTGTGAGCAGTGGTTAACGACAACAGAGTCTCGGATGAGGGTAGCTACGCCTCCAGATGCTTTGAGACCTCTGCTGCAGTCTTGGCGGTAGATTTGGTAGCCTCTTATCGTCGGTTTGTGTTTTGGTAGGAGGTGGGTTTCTTGGAGGCAAGTGATTATAGGTTGTTTGAGCGAGGGTACTTGGCTGAGTTCTTCACGGTTGTTGTAGAATCCGTTAATATTCCATTGTGTTATTGACGTCTCCATTCGGGGTCGTTTTCAATTTCGTGATTAGTTTGGTGATACGGATTTCCAATCCTCTATCTGCCACGATGGAGTGAGCCGTATGGAGCTGGATTGATACAGTTTCTATGTTAACTTCTTCGGTGGTGATTGTTTTGACGATTTCTTGTGCTGGAAGGTTTGGTTTGTTCGTTAGGATTAGTTGTAGTAGTTGATCGAAGCTGAGGGCATTTGGGAGTGTCTTATATTGGCTTTCGATGGCATCCAATGCTGAGAGTAAAGCGTTCCTAGTTTGTGCGGCATCAGTATCGATCGGTTTTATTTTCTTAACTTTCTGTTTCAAGGAGCTCAAGTTAGTGTCTGCGCTTTCAGGAGAGGAGCTGGTGGATAATACTCTCTTCGTTGAAGTTGGTGTTGCTGGCGATGTATTTTTCAGTTGTTGTGTGTTTATCGAGGGTTGATCGATAGAGACTTTTTCTTGAGTTTCATCTGTAGTCGTAGTCGCATTATCCATAATTTCTTTTTTAACGGTCTGTTTGGCCGCGGGAGGGAGGTTCAACAGAGTTGGTGAGAGATTCACATTGAGTAACGGTCCTGCAAGCAGACTGGTTGATGATGTCGTTGGCGCAGATACGTGGTTGATTGGTGTTTGATCGCGAGTGGTCGCCCTAATTTTGTTCTCTTGATCTTTGATAGTACACCTTGCGGTAGAGTGTTCATTGGTTTTGCAAAGACTGCAGTAGGTGTCGTTGTCCGAGAGGTATACAGTGAATTTCTCGTCTTCGTACTCGATGTGGATGAATGCAGGTATTAAAATAGGTTCTTCAGGGTCATTAATTATATAAGTTTGTCTTCTAAAGCTGTATATATGTCGGTATTGGTCTTCGGTAATACCAGCCTTCATGTAGCTAACTGGCACATTTCGGTTTAGATTGATGTCCACCAATTTGCATTCGACGACGGAGTGGGGTATGTGGGGGGAGGCGTTAGAAATTATTAGGCGTTTAGCGGGATTGATCAGTTTACGTAGTTTTAGGATACGAGAGTTTACAGTGATTTGTGAGCGGGATTGAATTAGGTCGTCTGCTATTTTGATTGAAGCTAAGTACACGCATATACGGTTATTCGATATACGAGATGCAAATAATATGTCTTTCGGAGGTATCCGGGTGCCGATACATTGTGTACAGTCTTTTAGTTTATCATCTTTGTTCATGTGGATGACGATTGCTTGGTCACGTGAAGGAGATTTATCGAATTGAGCGATAGAAGCATATGATAAAGCTGGTTTACCGTTTGTAGGCATGTTTGAACCGGTGGCAGTTAGCGATAATGGAGTATTTGTAGATGTGTTGGAACTGGTGGGTTTTTCCGCCATACAGGCGGTTAGCGATACTGGAGCTTCTTGTTTATGTCGAAATTATCACCAAACAAAAAAAGGTAGAGTACAAAAAAAAAGATAAATTTAACACATATCAGAAAAAAGGAAAGAGATAAGATAAGAAAAAGAGAAAAAAACTGTATTTAGAACACAGGAGCGCACGACTGTTCACTTTCACGTTTAAATAATAAAATGGAAATAAAAATCTTATACATTTAAAGATGGGTTGTGTACAATAAAGTGCAATGTGTACAGTAAAAGGAAGTAAAAAAATATACAGGTAATAAATCAAAAATAAAAACCGAGGGTAAATGATAATAATACAATAAAGGATAATACAATGACCAAAGTATTAATTGACTACAGATATAATTGTATATTTAAATTGGTGTATCAATTGTTTTTGGCCATTGTTTACATAATTTAGTATAATTACATTTTGTATAAGAATAACCCAAAAATGTGTTAAAAAAGAAAATAATGATGATAATAATAATCATAATAAATGTAAACTGAAACAATAAAGAAAAGGAAAGAACGAGTGATGCTTACATTATTACTGACTCTCACATGCATAAATGCATAATGATGAACAGGTCGCACTCTTACGCACTTGAACTACTATTGAAATGCTCTAATAAACATTTGCGCCTCTTTTTGTAATTTTTAAGGTGTTTAATATTATCCAAGAGAAGATTCGGTAAATGATTATAGAGCAATGGGGCCACATAAGTTGCCTGCATTCTAGAATGGTATTTATTAAATTTTGGTATAATCGCTAGTTCTTTACCACAGTCCCTGGTTATGCCGCCCTTAATGAAGAATCCAAATTCATTTTTATATTTAAGTAGGAATTTTAATAACTGAGCTTTATATAATACGTTAATGTTAGAAAGATTACAAAATGAATCAGAATCATTATTCTTGTTAATTAATTTAACTAACCTTTTATACAAGTAGTTTATTTGTTTTAAATGATATTCCGCAACATTGTCCCAGTGCATTATACCGTATATTAGAAGTGGTTGATAAAGGGACAGATATAGCCGGTATAAGTGGTTTCCACTGAAAAACTCATTCAGATAATAGAAGATGTAATTTAGTTTTCTAAGTTTTTGTGCTAAATAATTTGTATGTGCATTCCACGTTAATCGACAGTCTAAGATTACACCTAGATACTTAATTTCACTAACTCTTCCTATTGCTGTATTTCTATTTAAATCTAATCTCACGCTATCCCATTTGCTTTGGTGAATATGGCTATATACCAAATATTTTGTTTTCTTTGAATTGCATATCAGGTTATTATTATTAAACCAATTTAATACCGTATTTACGTCCTTCTGAGCTAGGTTTTGCAGAGTCTGAATATTCCGCGAGCTAGTAACAATTACTGTATCATCGGCGTATGTGAATATTTGCCCGGTAAATTTTTGATTACATGACTCATTAATATACATTAAAAATAAAATTGGACCTAAAATACTGCCTTGTGGGACTCCGAAATTCTGAGTCATATAACTACTTTGCGCATTATTTATTTTTGTCACATATTTTCTTTGAAATAGGTATGATTTAAACCAATCGTATATTTTCCCATGGAAACCGGATGAATATAATTTTTCTAAAAGAATCTTATGATCAATTATATCAAAAGCTTTGCGAAGATCAAAATAAACCGCTAAACAGGATTTTCCGCGTTCTAGATTCTCAGTGATATATGATATGTGTTTGAATAGTGCTAGGTCAGTACCTTTTCCTTCTAAAAACCCGTATTGGTTGGTGCTAAAAAATTTTTTACTATGTAGGAAATTCAATATTTTAATCTTTATACATTTTTCGAAGATTTTTGATAAAGCAGGTAATATGCATATGGGTCTGTAATTGGCTAACTCACATTTGTCTCCATTTTTAAATACTGGAGTAATTATTCCAACTTTTAAAATTTCCGGAAATTTCCCTGCATTAATCGATTCGTTATACAGATAAGTTAATGGTCTGGAAAAGAATGCCCAATTTTCTTTTATTAATATTGTTGACAAACCATCAGCACCAAAGGACAATTTATTAGGTAGTGACCATAGTGCATTTTCTACTTCTCTTTCTGTAAGTTCAAAAAAGCCGAAAGAATCGGACAAGTAGGTGTTGCTCTTGAAGATTTCATTGCTGAAACATTCGTTTTTAATTAGATCATTTACAGAGCTAGAAAAGTAATTATTAAAAAGATTAGCAATCTAGAGCTCATAACCCTCAACAGATAATCTTTCATTGTTTATATTTATTTCACGAATTGTGTGATTTTTATTTCCCAATAGTTTTTTATCCATTTTCCAATACTTCTTTTGGTCATGACCACATTCATTGAGCATCGAAGTGTAATAATTTTTTTTTGCCACTCTAGTTCTGCCTCGATATTTTTTTATATTCCGAAAGTGAAGCATCATCGCCATCTGTAGATTTAAGCTGCCTGTGGAGTTCATTTTTTATATATGTTAAATCAATTATTTCATCAGTTATCCAATCATTTCGCCTCCTCATGCAGTTTTTTACTTTTCTTGTATATTTACTTTCCTGTAGGATTTTCCTAATCATATTAACAAAGTTATCAAATTTGGAGTCAATGGACTGATGAGTATTGTAGACTTGAGCCTTTGATAATTTGTTTCTCAAAAGAATTTTATTAATACGAACTGCAGTCGGAGATGTCTTTAAAGTAACATTACCCCTCGTAACTAAAACTATACTCACCGCACAGTGGTCACTGAATCCTACATCAAGAACTTTATATTCAGGGCTAGAATTCAACACATTATATTCAAAACCTCGAACTAAAATGTGATCGAGGCAGGATACATAACTACTACCATGACGCAAGAAAGTGGGCGTATTTACTAGACTGCTATATCCATAAGAACTGATTAAGTTGAGGTATTCTGGGTACTTTGATTTTTCTAATAAATTTATATTTAAGTCTCCCGAAATTACTGATGTAGTCTCAGAAATTTTCATAATTTTTGATAAATATTCTAGAAATTCATAATAATCCGAATCACAAAATCTGTAAACGCCAAAGAAGGATAATTGTCTGTTACTTTGAAAATTAATTTTGATATATACTACATTACCCGTAGGAGTGTTTATATTTACTTGTTGTACCTGAAAATGTAACTTTACATAAACAATTACTCCCCCCGAACGTTGACTATCTCTGCATTGTGCGTAGATTCTGTATCCTGGAATATTGAATTTGTATAGCTCATCTGAATAAACCCAAGTTTCAGTCAGCAAGATGATGTCAAAATCTGAATTTTGTGTCTTTAAAAAAATTTTTAGCTGATCAAAGTGAGCTCTTAAACTTTTAATGTTTAAATTTAACAGTTTAATGTGTAACCGATCCATCATTTAAAGAGAAAAGAAATATCTTTAAACGAGCACACTTATTTAGATAGAAAAATAATGGTAATAATAAACGCTGTAACGAAATATAAAAAGTTACTTAAGCTAAATCATTAAACCAGTCTGACATAACACGCGCATCATGAATAAAAGGTTCACATCTCCTATCAGACCAACGAAAAATATAGTTAAACAGTCTGCATCCGTATAAAGCAACTTCTCCATCGTAGCCATAACTGTTAGTCCCACGCAATAAAGAATTAAAGAATACAGTACCTTAGCATAGGAGAAACCTTATTGTTGTTAACCGAGTTAAATTACTATAAAATAAAATGTAAATAGAGTGAATAATAAGTGTATAATTCCTGAACCATATAATAAACTGGGATTTAAGATAAGAACCAATTCTGACGCCACCGTGATAGTAATAGACACAGTAGAATTATACGCGAACTCTGTTACATAATCATCAACATCTATCTTTGCCCTGCAACTATCTGCTTTAATGCAATTTATCCACCACCTTAATAACCCAATAGTACCTAAGTAGGTAGAGGTAGCCGATGCCATGCAGAAGAAAGAAAAAATATATAAAAAGGAAAAAAATAACAATATGTACGTCGACATGCCGATTTTAAAATTAATAAAAACGCTACATAAAATTTGTTCGGTTATTAATAGATCGAGATCAAGATTTACATTAACAGTGAGACAGATAGTAAAAAAACCTCTTTTCGTAAATACAGCTAGTTGTCAATTGTTCAATTTCAATAGGCCACTTATTTGCTCCTCTGAAGTTATTCGGATGATCGGGGTACCTTCGGCATTTCTTGCAAAGATTCTTCCCTCTCGCACCCAGATGAAACGCCAGCCTGCATCTTTTAAATTATGTGCCGCAGTGAAAAGTCGCGAGTTAGCCACTGTTAAATGGTCGTTTATGAAGACCTGTGAAGACTTCAGTGGGCCAGCATATCCTATATCTTTCAGCGTAGTTGGTTGTTTACGGCAGTTTTTGACGAGATCTGTCTTGAGAGTTCTGCGGCAGAATCTCACGACAATCGCCGGGTATCTTTGCTTAACAGTTTTCGGCAGTCTGTGGCAGCAGTCCACGTCGACCGTACTTATTGGAACGCCTACTGCCGCGCCGATTTTGCTTACTATGTCCTCTACCTTTTCATTCGTACTAGCAGGCACACTGTTGATAATGCCGTTGTTACGTCTGGTGTACTGTTCGAGCGCGCTAACACGTACTAGTAAATCGGCGTTCTGTTTCCGAAGAGGTTCATTCTCTTTCTTGCCCACCACTATTACCTGTAGCATTTCAGCGAGACGCGCATCGAACGATGCCTGTAAGTCAGTTAGACGACTATTCAATCTTTCATTCATAGCGCGCAACTCGCTCATGATATTATCTGTCGCACTAGCGCTGACCGGCGGAGCCACAGCAGCGACCGTCCGCTGTGAGACAGAGCTAGAGCCAGAGCCAGAGCCGCCTGCTTTCTTTGTCTCTTTATATTTCTCTTTTTCTACTCGACAGGAAGCGCATCGACACTCGGTCTTGTTCTTCCGCGACATATGTGCCCACGTGCTTTCCGCTAACCTGCGGCAACCGAAATGCAACATACGTCCGCACTGCGGACATGATATGTATTCACCGTCTTGTGGCAAATCGTTAGAACATTTCGCACACACTGACACCATTCTAGATACTGGTTAATAATTTTACAGCACAAAGTTAACTTACCGACGGCAGATGATAACAGCTTCAACGCAGCAATTACGTTATTTAAATTCAATAAATAATTGTTTATACTTTATGAACAAACCAAGATATATCAATCGCGAAATAATCACTAGAAAGAGCACAAAAAGTACTATAGGAATATCGTATTTCAAAAAAATAATTTTCTGTTCACAATTTATTATCAAAGTTCAAATCGAGACAATGGAAAACACAACCGCCCGTTACAATAATAATCAAATCAAATTTATTTTATACATAAATAACAAAATTATAAAATGGAATACATAAAATAGAATTTTACTTTACTCCTGCTTATATGCAAAATGCATGAGCAGCAGGGTACATTACAGTACACTGGCTAGTTTAATGAAAAACTAGCCAGTGCTTACAATCTGTGAGAATGGAAAGAATATATATCTGTGTGCTATATACTAATACACGCACACACATACACAGACACAGAAACGTGCATTCATATTTATATAGACTCAATGTGTCTACACATATGGATATACACTCTCATATGTACACACATACTCACACATGTACATACACATTCATCTATGAATGTGCTCTCACTTACACACACATAGTAATACAAAACGTTAGATTAATTTACAAGAAATAATAAATTTAATGTTCACCTGTATAATTAACATAGAAAAGTAAATAATAATATGATATATATGTAATAATAGCTAGCGAACGATAAGTATATCAATAGTAAGACAGGAATAATTTTCTAGGGGATACATGCTGGCATATATGGGCTAAAGATTATGTATATGAGTACATATATCAAAAACTTAGTAATGTTTAATTTTGCGTACATACTATTTTAACCCATATTTACAACAGAACTATTATTAATTTAGATAACTTTAAAAAATATCACACATATACCCCATCCCATATGACTCATATCCTCTTTTAGTGATGATAGGATGATATAAATGTGATATAATACTAATCTAATGTTAAGTGATAAAACTAATATTTATAATTATAAAGTTATAATAAGCATGTGTGTTAATTTTTTATTTATAATAATATTGGTATTAGCAATAAAGATAGTAATAAAACTAAGAATTTAATTTAAAATAAAAATAAAATAAAAGTAAAATTAAAAGACAAAATAAAAATCTGCGTTATTATTTTTAACCTAATTGTATGGAATATAATGAACTACTTTTAATATTAGAATGAAGAGTTTTGTTTAAGGCAATGTATTGATTGCAATCAAAATAATTAATAAGAATAACATCTATAATAATGTATATTAAGTTAGAAATTTAGGTTTATAGCGGTAAAAAATGTATTATATTGTTAATTAAAATTTACCATATACTGAATTATTGTTAGAAATGAACAGGCCTGTGTCCAGAATTTTGGAGGGGGGGGGGGGGTTGAAAATTTTCTTTACATATTTATTTTATAATACATTTTTCACTAATATTTGTACTATTAATAATTTCCATTATAATGATATTTATATATTAATAATTTACATAAATGAATTACCCCGTATATGAACATAACAAAAATTACATATGTTATTAATTATATTCGTAACAGAAAATTTAAGATCTAGATAGACTGCCGCTACAGATCGCCCTGACTCTAAATTTTTGGCCATTAGCGAGCAATGATCAAAAATTGCATCATTCGTACTTCTTCCAGGCATAAAACCGTATTGATTCTTCGATTGTAGAAAAGCAAGCATTCGGCGTTTTATGCACTTTTCAAATATTTTTGAAATGGTGGGGAAAATACAGATGGGCCTATAGTTTGAAAGATCAGCTTTGTCTCCAGATTTATGAATAGGAGTTATGATACCTAATTTTAATACTTCTGGGAATGTTTCTTCTTTAATGGATTGGTTGAATAAATATGTTAAAGGTCTAATAAAGAAATTAATGTTTTCTTTTATTAGAATAATAGAATTATATGTTTTTATTTCTTCCGCAAACCGTAAATATATATATATGTAATAAGTATAAATGAAATGTCTATTAAACGGTTACTAATGTTATATTTTTATTTTTTACACGAACATATATTATTCAAAATTCACAAATATAACATTGTTAAATACTAATTAATTATGTTAAAATAAATCAAATCAAATAATTACAATAATAGTCCGACCGGTTTCAATATGTATTAACGAAACCGGTCGGACTATTATTGTAATTATTTGATTTGATTTATTTTAACATAATTAATTAGTATTTAACAATGTTATATTTGTGAATTTTGAATAATATATGTTCGTGTAAAAAATAAAAATATAACATTAGTAATCGTTTAATAGACATTTCATTTATACTTATAACATATATAGAATAATAGAAATTCCGTCTGATCCGAAAGAAAATTTGTTTGGCGGGGAAAGAATTCCAGACTTTATTTCATCGAGAAGTAAATCATAGAACCAAATGACTTTAAATTAGGTACCCCTTTGGAAGTGTATGTATTAATCACATTGTTATTTTTTCGTAAATTCTTAACTGCGTCAGAGAAATAGTTATTGAAACCATTTGATACGAATTTTTCATTACCAACAACATTGATTTTAGAACCGTTTATGGAGATTTCTTTAATTGTATGGTCTGAGTTTCCTAAAACGTTTTTGATGACCGACCAGTATCTTTTTTAGTCAAAACCACAGTTTTGTAATAATTTACTATAATAATCCATCTTTGCTTTCCTGGCCTGCTTTCGAACTTCTTTAGAGACTTTTTTAAATTGAGCTAGAAGTGTGGAATTTGTTGATGATGACTTGGATAATTTGTAAAGTTGATTTTTCTTTTGTGTAAGTGTTACTATTTCATCAGTGATCCAGTAAGACCTTTTGTGGAAACCTCTTTTATTGGATTGAAGTACTGCTGCACTGTTCAAACATTCTTTGAGTATAGTTAGTAATAAATTAAATTTTTCATTAATAGAAAGATCACTTTGATATATTTGATTGAGCGAGTAGTTGCTAAGATTTTTAGTGAAAAGCGATTTAACAAAAAAATATTTTTGTTTTGATGAATATGTTTGATATGTAAAATCTGTTTTTACATCTGCAGTAACGGCACAATGATCAGAGAAACTAATATTAAGAATCTCATGATTAATGTTTGGATTGAAAAAATTATCTATATTTCTAATAAACAAAGTGGTCTATACAAGATATGTAATTCAGTCGACACCGTGTGTAGGTCGGCTCCTTAATAATACTCGAGAAACCAAGAGAATAGAGTAAGTTTAAATAATCAGATGATTTAGTCTCGTCTAAAAGATTTATGTTCATATCGCCCGTTATGATACATATAGGCGATGAGGTGCCAATGATATATTGCAAGTCCTGTAGGAAATCATTATAATTTGGAGAACAGAAACGGTATATACCGAAAAATGTTATGAGTTTGTTATTCATTAGTTTTATCTTTATTCCCACAACATTTGCGGACGAGATGGAGAAATTAACAATATCGAATGGTATACCTAATTTGACAAATATTATAACCCCACCTGACCTCTTACCCTGCCGACATTGTCCCACAGAAGTGAAACCTGGGATGGAGTATCGCGTCAATTCGTCATCATATAACCATGTCTCTGTCAATGTGATAATGTCGTACCCAAAATCTCGTTCATTTAGAAATATTAGAAACTCGTCAAATTTGTTTCGTAAACTATTAATATTTAATGTGAATAATTTCAATAAATTAGTAATTGAAATCGGAGTTAAGGATTATTTGTATATTTATAAGGTTTTTTAAGTTATTATTAGTTTGCAACTAAAACAAATTATAAAATGGAACAGTTAATATATATTACGAAAGAAGTAGAAAAAAATAAAAATATGTGAAATAGGTATAGTTCACTAAGTGTACTGTATCATTTAAAGCGTCTACTGGCATTTAAAATTAAATTAAAGTTAAAATAACAAAATTCTATGAAGTTGATAATTATGAAACAAATGACGAAAAGGTAAAAAAATGTAACGTATGATATATAAAAAGTAAATACAAAATATAAAATTTTAAAAGTACCAACGGTTTAATGTAAAATTTTAAATGCGAATTTACCGAAAGTATATATAGTGTAACTTTAGATGGACAAGAAAGAGAAAAAGAAATCGTGAATGATTAAGGTATGCATATGAACTTATAATTAACAGTGTTCAAACATGTTTAAAAGAAATGGATGCCCACTTGCTTTGAAGGAAAACTCTATTCTATCTTAACTGAACTAATTGAACAATAAATTAGGAGCATTTTTATATTTACATATCTTTCCAAATAGTAAATTAAAACGAAACCAATGTATTTGTCAAAAAATAATAAAGAAAACTGTAAATAATTAAATCTTTAAGAATTCTTATTAATAACATATTAAAAAGTAGTTGCATGTTGTAAGCAATTACTTAAGAGTATAAAGTTAAAGTTAAATTAGTTCATTAAATAAGTGGAATGATACATATGTCGTATTTTGTTTGTTTATTTATTTCACTCTGTATTGCTTTAAATAATAGATTTTAAAATTATGAAGGTTGAAAAATGAAATTTAAACTGACTGATTAAGTTATAAAATTGAACAGAAAGACAATTTGAAATTAGGATATATGTAGGCAATATTTGCAACAAAATTGGAATGTATGTACAGTTTACTAGAAAATGAACTAAAAAGGCAAAGTAAAACGAATTTTATACGTATTGTTATTTTTTCTATGATTAATGTTAAAAACAAAGTATAATGAAAAAACAAAATGTTTCTAACAATAATAAGGTAAATTAGTGGAAACTATATTAAAGTATAATATTAAAAATAACGGTAAAGTAAGAGCTATCTTAGTTACCGCGAAGTAAACAGTGAAAACTCTTTTATTACAGTTAAATTTAACATGAATTAAGTATTCTAAAATAATAATAGCAATAGTAATATATCTTAAGTACGAACTATTAAAGTTATTGGTTAAGTGTAACAGTAATATGATAAAAATAAAAGTTATTTTCCCCGAAATACATGTATAAAACCAATATACACTTCCTAGCAGAAAGTAAAACAAGAAATAATTAGAAGAAACCAACCACTTACCATCATAGAAATTTAACCATAGTCAAATAGAGGTTGTTTTAAGTCCTGAGATTTTTTCAGTGGAGTGGATCCGGATAATAGGAGTACCCTCGTCCTTCCGGGCAAGAATCTTTCCTTCGCGGATCCAAACGAACTTAGAGCCTTTTCCATGTAGACCACGAGCAGCTTGAAATAAATTTGAGTTTTCGGGAGTCAAATGTTCATTGACGTAGAAACGGCGCTCCGCGATTTTACTCGAGAAACCTATAGTTGCCAGTGTAGGCTTAGTGGAACGGAACTTTTTTAGTGGTTCAGATTTTAGAGCACGTCCACAAAATTTAACTACAACGGCTGGATGTTGTTGGTGATCTGTTTTTCTAAGACGGTGGCATACGTCTATATCATTTCCAGTGACTGGGACTCCAACTGCTTCTCCCACTTTACTGACAATATCGTAAACGTTCTCGTTTGGAGTAGTCGGAATATTATTTAATATAACATTATTCCGTGTTGTGTATTGTTCAATATTACACAATCGGGTATTTAAATTTATGTTTTGCTGTCTTAAATTCGAGTTTTCTTCCTGAAGTTTAGAAATTAAGTCTAGGCTACTGTTTAGTTTAGTAGTAACGCCAGCGATTGGTGCTCGCATTTCATCGAAAACCGACATCATCAGCTCGCGCAAAGTGCTAATTTCATTTTTTACTGTACTTGTAAGCAACTCAGTAGAATCCATCCCCGCGGCTACCAAACTAAAATTTTGTGAATCTGGAGCCTTTTTTCGTGTATCTCCACGGCAAGAAACACATTTTCAGGTTGCCCTTTTTGGATTGCCCATTTGCAGCCAGGTTCCAGCTTGCATTCCACTGCAGGGAAAGTGTAATTGTCCTAAACAGGTCGAGCAAGCTGCATAATCTTCGCCGGCAAGAATAGCTTTATCACACTTTTTATCTTAGAACTAGAGGAAGTGGTGAAGTGAATGGATCGTGGTACTGCAAAAGAGGGACATTCGAGAAGTAGGTGATAGGTGGATGGGGCGCTCGGTTGACTACAAAAGGGGCAGACATTTGGGGGTACCTGGCTCGCGAATATGTAGCCGTGCGAGAGGGTTGTATGTCCTATTCGGAGACGATTCAGGACAGAAAAATCTCTGCGGGAAACTCCGTCTGTGGGCCACCAAGGCTCCGTGGTTGTTTTTATGCTTCGGAGAAACGTAATTGAAGATCTCCATTCTTGTTGCCATTCTTCTCTAGTTTTCTGCATAAATAAATGAGCCAATGTAGGGGGAAGAGGGGGGTTGTGTGGCATTGGAGAGAACAATGTCGCCTGAGCTGCTCGATTGACACGCTCATTGCCTGGAATCCCAACATGAGCCGGCACTCATAGGAAAGACATTTCGTTACTTCATTTTACTGACAGAAAATACTTTATGTGATTATGCTTCTTTTAAATGTAGAAAACACAACTATATCATTAACCTCGTATTTCTTTCTTTTTTTTCTCTCTCTTCTTTTCTTGCTATTTTACACCTAGTCTCATCAACTATTTGGTAATCTATGGAATTAGTTAAAATAACATGAATAAGCAACCCATCTCGTAAAGGGTGCTAAAATTAACTTACATATGTATACACAAAATGCATATACACATACTGCTGTATTCTCGCGTACGCATACATACTACACATACACGTTCCTACACCTACACCGGCACATTCACTCTGACACATCACGCACACACACATATTATTTATATATTTATAACTTATGTAAGATCTTGAGGTCGTTTCCTATTCAGCCTACCGTTTCTTTTGTTGTACTATTAGGATGTTCTTTCAATCTGGCAGCATTTCGTCGAGCAGCAGTTGCTATTTCATTCTTTACAAATTTAACTCCAAGATCTTCATAGATTGTGATGTTGATTATGTACTATAGAGTAGAGATGATCGTGCGTAATAACTTATTCTGAACTCTTTGCATAATTGAAATGTTACTGTTTTTGGTACAGTCCCATAGTTGAAAATTGCCAGAATGGTTGAAACATTTTTTTATAAAGTAGGAACTTGTTTTCGAGCGATACTGTTGATCTCTTACGCAACAGCCAATACAGTTGCCGCAGTTTGATGTTCAACCCATTTCGCTTTGTTATAATGTGCTTCCTCCAAGTCAAACGTTTGTTGAGGTATATTCCAAGATACTTTACATCTTCTTTTTAAGAAATCTCCACTCTATTCATAATTATATTTCCGGATGAATTGATTCTTTGGTTAGTGAAAACTACTTGAGTGATTTACCTTTATTGATATTTGTCTTCCATAATTTACACCATGATGTTACTTTGTTGATTGCTGTCTGCAGGTTTTTATGCGCAACTTTCGGACATTTATTTGAACACAAGATTGCTGTGTCATCAGCAAAAGTTGCTATATCAACGTGCGGTGAAGTAGGAATATCCGTTGTGTAGATAAGATAGAGAAGCGATCCAAGTACACTCCTCTGAGGAACGCCTGCTCGAACCGGATATATACTTGATTCGTCATCACCATATTTAACGTAGAAATATCTTTCATTTAAATACTACTGGAATAATTCAGTTAGCTGACAGGGAAAATGACATCGATGTTTTGCAAGAGACCATCGTGACAAACTCGGTCAACTGCTTGGCTTACATCTCAAAATACGGTATCGTAGACCATTTTCTTATCCAGGGATTTTTCAATTTCATAAAAAATTCGATGCACTTGTTCTATCGTACTATGTTTTGCTCGGAAGCCAAACTGGTGTTCAGGTATTATCTCTTTGCATTGAACTATTGGTATTATTCTTTTCAGAAGTAATTTTTGGTATAATTTAAAAAGTACCTGCAAGATTGAAATTGGTCGATACGATGTTGGTTCCGTCGGAGGTTTCTGTGGTTTTTGAACTACAGCAGTTTACGATAATTTTAGTTGAATCGGAAAATATGCTAATCGTACCATTGCATTAAATATGTACGCTGGTAACACAGTACTTTTTTAAGCAACTCCAGCTGTTATTAAATCATAATCTGATGCTTTGTTAGGGTTCATTGTCCATATTATACTGTTAATTTCACCTAGTGAGGTCAATTTTATAGGTTTAGATACATCTTGACAACAGGATGTAATTTGAATATGTTTTGAAAATGTTTTCCAAACAGTTCCGCTTTTTCAACATATGATCCGTTTTTCTTATAGCGCAAACACATGGCTTTAGTTCTTTAAGGTTCCGCGCAGCTTTCCACGAAGAGGAATTTTGTTGCGCTAAAGGTGATAAATTGATCAATTGCTCATTGAATGATTTATTCTTTAAATCCTGCAACAGACGTTTAACGAGTTTCGTCTGTTTGTTCAATGCAGTTTTATATGCAGGATTTCTGAATATTTACTACTGATTTCTCAATTTTGTTAGGGTGCATGTTTTCAGGGGTAATATTAGAAGTCGTAATTCTTTGTTGTTCTAGCCCCTGGTGTACAATTTGTGTGTAAGTAACTGTGTTGGATGGTTGTTGATTTATATTCTCGTGCCTCACTGTTTGGGGCACTATATTTGAAATATTCAACAAGTTTATATTGTCTTTATTTTTATTTTTAAGTCTCTCATTTTGTCATGTCAATTGTAGTATAGTCGGATGGATGACTACCATGACAATTTGTGCATTTAGGACCCTGATCTTGCTTTTTATCACAGTTTTCTGAGGAATGATTTTCATCACACCTGACACAGACATATTATCTGTCGCAATATGCCTTGATGTGTCCACATCACTGGCATATTAAATACTTAGTATTCTTCTTACATGGAGGCTCAATTTTTATTTTCATATTAAGCAGTGATTGTAATTTGTAAATATCTGTATTATTTTCCTGTGGTTGTAGATCAACGAAGAATAACGGCAAAGGTTTTTTACTCACTCAACGTCTGATGTTAGTTATGAGTCTAACCGTATGCCCATATTTCGAGAGGACTACTTTGATGTCCTCTATCTCTATAGAATGATGTAGGTGTCTTATTACTATCCGAAAACTTCTTTCTGATTTTTTGGTAGGTATGATGTTCAATTTTTTTTTTTTTTTTTTTTTATTATTATTTTTATACTGGGTGTTTTTAATTGCTATGACTATTACACCCAGTGTCAGGTAGGTATTTTAAATGCTGGTTGTTAAGTTTAGTTTTCTAATCAGGGTAAGAATTTTTTAAATTTCGTCTTGGTTGTCAGGGATGGTTGTATTATTTAAAGGGATTTTTAGTTCTAGACGCATTTGATTAATGTTAGGGCATTCGTAAAGAAGGTGTTTGACTGTGATGGGGGTGGAGTTGCAGAACTGACAAGGGGGTTTATCGACTTTTTGGAAGAGGTAATTATGGGTGAGTTTCGTATGTCCAATTCTAAGCCTGGTGATTATTAATTCTTCTTGACGATTTAGTTGGGAGAGTTTTTTCCAAGGTTGTACGGATTTTTTGTGTTGAAATAATTTGTTTTGGGATTTTGTGTTCCATGATGTTTGCCAATTAGATATTTCGGTTTGATTTAGTAAATGTTTGATGTCCATGGCTGTGGTGGAGGTTACAGGAGAAGGTGTAGAGGCGGTTTTGGCCAGGTTATCTACTATTTCGTTTTCCTGGATTCCGATATGACTGGGTATATACATTAATTTGATATTAATATTTCGAGATTTTAGCTTGTTTAGTTGTTGGTGAATATCTTGGACAAATTTGTCTGTTGAAAAAATGTTCAGGATAGATGTTAGTGAGCTTACTGAGTCGCTTTGGATTAGATAATTTTTGCTTTTTTCTTTCGTTTTTATGCTTTTCAAACAGTGAAAAATTGCTATTAATTCAGCTGTATAGTTGGAAGAGCATTTATGAAGTTTGAAGTTTTTAACCTCTCCATTGATAGAAAAAGCATATCCAGTATATTGATTTCCGATTTTTGACCCATCTGTAAAGCATGGCACATAATTTGGAAAATTAGTAACTTTTTCGTGATAACGATTTTTAATTATATAGTGTGGGACTTCGGATTTACTGTAGTTTATTAAAGAAAAATCTATGTCTGGGGTTTGTAATAACCAGAATGGAAATTTTGGATATTCTTGGTTCAGGTTTGAAAAATTGAGCTCATTATTTTTTAGAAAAGACAGAAAATTGGTGATTGGTTTTTCAGCCTGCCGCGAAGGGTTTTTAATGTACGAATTTATCAAGTTTTGTATTGGATTTGTTGGGTTAGTTACAGCAGATAGGAGGAACCTGTTTGTGATCAAATTTTTCCTAAATTGTGGGGGAAGTTCAGCTGCTTCGCAGAAAATACTATCTATTGGTGAGGATGGTAAAGCTCCAATACACATTCGTATGGCTGCGTTTTGTATTGGTTTTATGATGACCAAGGTTTTGTCGGATACGTTATTGAGAGCTGGATATCCATATTCGATTTTACTCCGAATGAGAGATCTATATAATTGCATTAGTAATTTTCTGGATGGATCGTATTTGGGCTTATTAATAGTTTTAATTATATTGAGGGTTTTCATTAAGTCTTTTTTAAGTCCTAGATAGTGAAGAGTCCAAGATAATTTACTGTCAAAGGTTAGCCAAAGAAATTTAGTACATGGTTTGACTTCAAGAGTACGTCCATTGAATTTAAGAGTTGGTTTTTGGGATTTATACTTTCTAGTAAATAAAACACAGTGGGTTTTAGATTCTGAGAAGACTAATCCATTTATATCCGCCCATTTTTGGAGGAGATCTAAGGTGTCTTGTATAACTTTTTGAGCAATGTTTATGTTATTTGTACATATTGAGATGTTTATGTCGTCGGCAAAAATTCTTAGTGACACTGGACGTGGGACAATTTCTTTTATGCTGTCTATAAGTAGTATGAATAAGATAGTGCTTAACACTGATCCTTGTGGAACACCGTTTTCAATAGTGTGTAAGTGGGAATATGTATTATTAACTCTTACTCTAAACGTTCGGTCAGTGAGAAAGTTTATAATGAAGAATCCGAGGTGTCCTCTTATTCCAATAAGATGAAGTTTTTGAATAATTTTGAAACGCCAAGCTTTGTCATAGGCTTTTTCGAGGTCGAAGAAGATAGACAGTACGCTTGGTTTGCTGTGGAATGCATTCAGGACTTCGTTTTGGAGGCTGAATAGATGATCTACGGTTGACCTTTTTTTCCTAAAACCATTTTGGCAGGTGCTTAACGTTTTATTTTTGTCGATGTACCAGATTAGACGTTTACTGACCATTTTTTCTAATATTTTGCACGGAACTGGTGTTAGGGATATTGGACAATAACTAGACGCAAGGGAGTTATTTTTTCCAGGTTTCAGGATCGGAATTATTGTAGCTGTTCTCCAAGAGGAAGGGTAGGAATCAGACGTCCAGATTTTATTGTAAAGATTTAAAAGGTTTATTTTCGATTGGTCTGACAGATGTTTTAGCATAAACGGATGTATGTCGTCTGGACCGGGAGAGGAGTTTTTGATGTTGTGATTTAATACCTGGTTAAGTTCTTCAATAGAAAAGGCAGCGTTGTATTCTTCTGAGTTATTTGACTGAAAATTTAATGGACTTGATTCTATGGACGATTTGAGATGTTGGAATGTGGGATGATATGAATTTGTCGCGGAAACTTTCGCAAAATTTTGTGCTAGGTGGTTTACAATATCATTTGTACTAGTTAAAATATTGTTTTCCAGTTGGATATATGAGATATTTAAAGATGTGAAGGAACCTTTGAAAATAAGTATTTTTTTCCACGTCAGATTAATGTTAGAGTTTTGTACAATTGACTTCATCCGCTCCAGCGCGCCAAGCACCGGATAGCGTCTTTGCAGTCGTCTTCGGCCAACTCGCCTTTGAACATTGCAGACACTATTCGGTTTCTTTATACAACTAACCTATTTCGAACCATTTAACTCTCCGATTGCCATAGTGTCGTAATAGCCCCGGCAGCTGTACACGGCACTTAAAAAATAAAAAAAAAAAAAATTTGTCCAGCTTTCTCTTTGTTTGAGTAAATTTATTTGGCGTGCACGGGCGCGTTTTATCTTAAAGTTTATTAAATTTTCTTGTGAGGGATTTATTTTAAACTTACGTAAAGCTTTTTTCCTGTCATTAATTTCTATTTTCAGTTCATCGCACCACCATGGTACTGTTTTTTTTGGAGTTTTATTGGATCATTTTGGAATGCTATCTTGGGCTGTTTTTATAACGGAATCAGTAAACGTTTTGACAATAGTTTCGACCTCGTTCACCTCAAAAAATTCAGGAGTTTCGTTTGAAAACTCTGATTGTTGAAATAAGTCTCTATAAAGGTTCCAATTTGCTTTATTTATTTGCCATTTGGGTTGTTTACGTGGAGTTTGGTTTTGGGTTTGAAATGGCATGCAAATACTAATGGGAAAGTGATCACTAAAGTACAAATCATCTTGTACTGACCATTGTAGCAAATGTGCTATATTTATAGAAGAAAATGACAGATCGATTGCCGATGTATTGCCGTTTGATAAGTTGAAATGCGTGTGGGAGCCATTATTTAAAAAAAATGTATTATTTTTTGTTAAGAATTTATCGATAATATTTCCGCGATTATTTGAAGAGCTTGATCCCCATGTGTATGAGTGTGCGTTAAAGTCACCTAACACTATATATGGAGAAGGGAGTTGCGTAAATAGTCGCTCTAGCTCCTCGACAGTTATTTGTTGATGGGGAGGGATATAGATACTACAAATTGTGAATTTCTTGGGAAAAAAGTAAGGTGTGTCAATAGAGATGGCTATTGCTTGAAAATTTCTTAATTGAAAATTTACCTGGGTAGATGTTGTAGTATTTTTTACCAACAGGGCGGTTCCACCGCAGGATATTTCTCCTCCTGGGTAATCAAAACGGTATATATTATAATTTTTGAGTTTAAATTTGTGATGCGGTCGTAGGCGAGTTTCTTGGATAGCAACTACTGTTGGGTTGTGTTTGACTAGTATCGTTATTAGTTCATCGAAATGCGTTTTTACGCCACTTATATTCCACTGAATTAACTGCATGTTTTTTTTGTTTTTTTTTTTTTTTTTTACCCTCTTTTAAATGAAAAATTAAAATTTAGGGGTATTGTTAGAAGCGATGGGATTTTTTTTTTTTTTTTTTTTTTAACACGCGCGTACGACAATCTATCTACTTACAAACGTTATTTAGCATAAAAGTTACAGCTTATCTATAAAATATAACTATATGTACAATGGTGATAATTCGACAATGTGATTTTCGGTTTCGCGTACTCTCTTTACAATATGATCTACTGTAAATCGGAATAAAGCGTTACAATCGATGCGCTCTCTACTAATTGCGATAAGATTATTTTTATTGTGTTTGTGTGTCTGACTCGTATGTATATAGATCCGTATTCATCTGTTTTGTTATCAGACAATTCTTCTTTATTTGAATCGACGTGTTGGTTTATTAGTTTTTTCCTTAATTTAGTGAATCTGGTTTTCATTGTTCTAGTTTTTATGAGCGGGTAGTTTTGTTCCAAAATTTGAATTACTGCTTCAATATTCTCGGTGAACTGTAAAACCGTTTCGAGAGGGTTTCTTTGGCCTTTGACCATGTCCATCATTAGCCGGAAGTTTGCGAAAGAAATAGGATATTCATTCTCTTTCAATTTATAGTTTTCTTCGATGGGTTTCAGTAGTTCAGTTATCGAAGTGGGATCCTCTTCAATTTTCATTTTTTTGTTTTTTTTTTTTTTGTTTCTTCTGGGGCGACGTAATAGAAATTGGTAGATTCATTGCTGATTCGGAATGGTTTAATTCTACTAGTTTATTTTCAATACTCTCTGTGGGAGTCGGTTGTTGAGGGATAACCTTTACTTCATTATCGATATTTCCTGAACTATTTAACGATGTGGTATCGGATGGGGGTGGTCTCTTTTTAGAGTGGCTTGTGGGTGTTATAATCTCTTTGGTTTCATCAACGATATCCATGCTTGTATTGTTTTCGGGTAGGGTTTGTGATTCGTCTTTTTCATCTTGATTGTTGTAGGAGAATTCGCAGTTTTGAGAAGTATGCCCAAATTTATGGCACACTTTCGCTTGGGCATCAAGAATACACGGTAGTTTTCATCATCATATGTGATAATTTGCGAGAGAGGTAGTTTTTCGGACATTTCTAGCGGAATGTAGACGAATCGTTTCTCAGAGAGGAGGTTTGTTAGTCCTTCTTCTTGTGTTAGTCGGAGAAATTTCATTTGCGAAAGAGGAGCAACACCATGCGATTTCATCAGTTTTATTATCTCTTCGTGTGGTAGGGGTGAGGGTACGTTGGTGATTATTATTTTTTTATCATTTCGTTCTTGGATGTACCACCTAGCTTTAATTTGTTTGTGTACTACTTCAATTTCGCCACCGTCGTTCATGAATTTTTCGGCAATTTCTCTGGATTTGATGTACATTCTGATGCGGTCTTTTGAAATTTTCATGCAGTGAAGTATATTACCTGCTCCACCGATTTTATCTCCTACTTTCCTTGCATAGTATGTTGCCGGGACTCCGATGATGTAAGGAAAGATAATAGCTTGATGTTTAGAGGGAAAAGTATTAATTTTGAGAATAGCAGAGAAGGTTTTACGATTTGATTCCGGTCTGTAGTCAGAACCGGATCCAGTTTGAGTTGTTGTCATTGTCTATGGAACTCCGGCTCGGTCCAGCCAAGACCGGCGCGGAAGGGAAGATCGTAGTACTTACGGTAACAATAACCGATTGTACCACTACAACGATAGAGAACGGTAAAGATTTTGTAATAAATATGGTACATACGATTTGTTAATCGATTTATTCAGTTGCGACGTTAAAGATTTTATCTGTGATGCGTTAACGATAACATAGAATACCACGAACCGTAGTGAACACGTTTACATCGTGACACGTTATCACAAAAACTGTATTTTTTGGTTGCGTAGAACGGTAATTTTCTATATTGTATGTTTTAACTTCAACTCGCTTGTCAGTTAAAGATCTACACCAAACATCATTTATTTGAATAACGTGTAAGATATCAGTTAACACCTTAATGTAATCTTTTACGCCATAAATTGTTATAGCGGGAGGCCTAGTTTATTTTTGCACAATGACATCTTTGTTTTCAACTTTATTGTCTGTACTTAGAACAGCGAATCTATTAGTATTTCGCTTTAATATATTATTTTCTATCAACCCTGAAGAAACACTTCTTAAGTAATTTCTTTGTTAAAAATATTATAAAAACGTGTACTACAGAAAATTTTATTTTTTAAAAATTATTAAAAATAGCCGACATGTTTCGGAGTTATGGATTCCATAATCATGACATTAATAAATAAAGTTAAAAGTTAAAACGATATCATATTTGTCATCTTATAAACTAATACAATAATTTATAATATATTTTATTATTTTTAGGTCGTCTTTTATGTTTAGTTTTAATCTATGTTTATTAATAATCATATATGAAAGGGCTTGGAAGAATAGTTAGGAATAGAGATGTGCACTAAACTGGGATAAGGAGGATTAGGAGGAAACAAGGGTTGGGAAGCATGAACTAAAAACCGGACATAATTTCTTACTAAAATACGTTATTTCAATATTCTAATTTTCTACGGTTGTTCAAAGCAAAATCCAAAAATTAAGTGCAATTTCTCATCATCAGCGCAGTTCAATTCTCGTGAAACTTAAACATTTTTTAAATAAATTTAATGAAATCGTAAAATGAGGGCCTACACAGCTGGAATGAACAGTTAGATGATAGTAACAGATGTGGTAATATAACCTGTTTATAGTTGTTTTTTTTTTTTAAACTTACGAATAATCTAAACGATTAAATAAAAGAAAACAAAACAAAATGTATACATATCTTTTCTTAACATAGTATCATCCTAAACAAAAGACAACAAAAAAAAAGAAACTGGGAACACCAAGTAAAAAGAAATAATTGGAAGGCCGATGATAAGTCTGGTGACCCCTATGGGACAACAGACTAAGTTTAAGGAAGATCAGACTCTAGTCATGGAGAGGTAACATCAGGAGACAGTGATATCTAGTCGGCAATCCGTATTTACTAGGTGATCGGAAGTGCATCCCGACACCATTTTCTTCGTTTGAAACGTCTGGGCGGATTTCCCGGTACATTTGGTTGATACATACGGCTGATGTTCGGATTTGTACTGCACTGCAGCTTGTCGAAAAACTTCCTGTACTGCTCTACATAAATATCTTTTACAAATGGCACTTGCAAATCTGTGTGTAGTGTTAAGTTCGACACGTATCTTGGCGCGGAAGTAATAATCCGAAGTATCTTTGACTGCTCCCTTTGAATCTTCAATAGATTTGATGTTGCAGTTGTCCCGTACAGTTCCAGCCCGTACCTCCAAATTGGCGCTATCATTGTTAAATATAGTTGACGCTTGACATTTAAGCTCAAGGTCGATTTTCTTCCTATTAATGGATATAATAACCTACATCGATTAGAGACTGTTTTCTTTTTTTTTTTTTTTTTTTTTCTTTGGACTCGCTGACAAAGAGCATTGACCCATGTTCGACAAGAAAGGAAAGTATTGCTGAATTAATTATTCAATTATTCAGATTCGTACGCGGTCAGATATCGCATCAATGAAGGATACAAGGGGAGCGACAACAGTTAACGAAGGAAAGGAGAGAACAGATGCAGCACTATAGGGAGCAGGAATATTAAGTCTCAGAAGTTGAGAGTAAAGAAGGAAACGTTCAGACGACAGTGTGGAGCATTCGAAAAGTATGTGGTTAGAATTACATTCATGGGCATCATTTGGAGGATGTAGCGGACAGTAAGGAGAGTCTGAAAGTGAAACTCGATAGCGAGATGAAGGAAGCAAACTATGATCGAAACGCAATCGACATAAAGAGGAAATAAAATAGCGCTGCAAAGACGGAAATTCATGGAACCAAGGATTAACTGGAATATATGGCTGAATAGAAAGATAAAGGGAAAATTGGTTAGAAAAGGAGGAAGAATATGAGTCTGACCAAAACCTATAATGGAATTTTTTAGATAATGCAAGTAAATTATTAGCAGTGAACTTATTAATGGGGAGTCCATTAACAGCTGCACCACGAGACAACTGATCAACTCTTTCGTTTTCTTCTATACCAACATGGCCTGGAATCCAAAGGAACTCGATCTGAATGTGGTAAGTTTGGAAGAGGTTATGGATAATCGAGCGAATACGAAGAATGATTGGATCACAAGAAGGATGAGGAAAAACAGATGAGATAGTTTGTAAAACACTTTTAGCATCAGAGATAATTAGGAATTTATTATTGTCTCGTATTAAGGATATGTAAAGAATGGCTCTTAATATCGCAATCGATTCTGCAAAGAAAATAGAGCAAGTTGGAGGAAGTTTATAACTTTCAAAGTAGTTGTGAACAGCATATAGGAAGGATGCTCCAACGCCGTGAGGACCCTTCGATCCATCAGTATAAAGAAGAGAATGAAAAGGAAATAGAGAGTTAATAGTGTTAAGGAAATCTTGATTAGGTTGTGGAAGGGATTTAGAGTAAGTGGACAACAAAGATAGATTAGGAGGAAAGAGAAAGTCTGTAAAATGAAAGGAAAAGTAAGGAAGTTTATTATGTATTATAATTTGTGGAAGAAATTTAACAAGTCGATTTGAGATATGAGAAAGAAGGGGAATTTTTTTGGAAGTGAATCGCCAATTCTGAAGTAGGGTGGAGTAGGATGAAATAAGTTTTGAGGAAGAAACTGGAAGCCGTTTTAAAAGAAAGCGATATCCCAAGTGAGATCTACGGATTGGTAAAGGGAGAACATTGCATTCAGCATGTATTGCAGGAATGGGAGTTGATTTAAGGGCTCCTAGACATAAACGAAGGAAGCAATTCTGGACCCGATCCAGTTTACAAAGGAGAGATCTGGAGGAGTTACCATAGATAAACGAACAATAATCTAGTTTGGAACGTACTATAGATTTATAAAGTATAATTAAGGTACTAGGATCTCCTCCCCACCTTGTTGATGAAATAGATTTAAAGAGATTTAGTCTTTTATTTACCGACATATGAAGATAGTTAATGTGCTCGAGAAAGGAGAGACGACTATTTAGGAACAGACCAAGGTAACAAAAATTTTTAACTAAGGGAATAGGAATGTTATTTACTGAAGGGTTTATTAAGGAAGGATTAAAAGGTCGATAAGTAAAATTAATACAAGCGGATTTAGACGGTGAAATAAAAAGGTGTAGATCTGAGAGTGAATCATTTAATAATGACAAGGAATTATTCATTTCTTCGTTTGCAGAGCTAAGATCGTGAGAAGTGGAATATAGAAGGATGTCATCAGCAAAGAAAAGGGAAGACGACCCTATCGGGAGGGAGGCTATATTAAGAATATATATATTGAAAAGCGTAGGACTTAAACAGGAGCCCTGTGGAAGACCATTGTATACAGTTCTGGAAGTAGAGTCAGGAGGTGTAGAAAGATGAATCGCACGATTCTGGAACAACCTAATAACAATTGAAATAAATTGAGATGGAAGATTAATAGAAAGCATTTTATTTTGTAAGGTAGGAAGATGAACATTATTAAAAGCATTGGAAATGTCAAGAAATGCGGCTAAAGTATAATTTTTATTTAAGAATGAATTATAAATGTCCGAAATAAAGAGACTAATGCAATCGGAGGGACCAAGGCCAGGTCGGAAACCGAACATGTTACTGGCAAGTAAATTATTACTTTCCAGCCACCAAATAAGACGTCTATTTAGGATACTTTCGAAAATTTTCCTTAGACACGGAGCAAGGGATATTGGACGGAAGGAAGAAGGATCTTTTTTAGGGACTGGAATAATCACAAAGGAGTTCCAAGAGGGAGGAAGAGAGCCAGTGGATAAAATAGAATTAAAAATATTAAGAAGAATTTGAAGAGATTGGTTGGACATATTTTTTAGAACTCGATAAGGTATACCGTCTAACCCTGGGGAAGTATCATTGGCATTGTTTAATGTATAACGCAGTTCATTAATGTTGAAGGGTAAGGTGAGGAAATGAGGAGAGGAGTCGTTGGAAAATGAAGGAGGGAAAAGTTCTTCCGAGCTGGGTACATACGAAGGAGAAATCGAGTCTAAAAAAGGAATCAACTTTTGCAATGGAACATTGGAAGATATAGGATTATGAGAACGGGAGACTTTAAAAGCTCTAGCCATCCTCCAAATTTGAGAAAAGGGAGTATTACGGGAGAAAGAGGAACAAAATTTTTTCCAGGAATCTTTTTTGGCTGATTTAAAACAAATCTAGCCTTCGCATTCATTTGTTTATAGATTAGAAGATTGGAAGTCGAAGGACAAGCTCGGAAGGTTTTGAAGGCAGATATACTGACATCATAAGCGGCTTTGCATTCATTATTCCACCATATAGATGAAGCAGTGAGGTGCTTAGGATTTTTAGGAAATTTGATTAGTGGAGAGGAGGAGGACAAACTTGAATTGATTAACTGTGTGAATGAGTTATACGACTGAACAGGATCTATATTTGTAGGAATACAAGAAAGAGATGAGTCCAGTGTGTTTCGAAATTTTAGCCAGTTGGTTTTGTTAAGATTCCAACGACAAGCTTGAAGGGGTTTATGGGATAAAGGTAAAGGAAAATTATTGAGGGATAAAAGTATAGGAACATGATCACTGCCAAAAGTGTTGTCCAAGGTTTTCCAGGAAGAATTAAGGCCGACGTTGGGAGAAGTGAAAGTTAGATCAATGGAGCTATATATCGTTTGATTTTTAAAATAAGTAGGGGAAAGGTCGTTTAAAAGTATAACATTAAAGTCAGAAATGACATCTTCAATGACCAGGCCATTAGAGTTACTCGAAGAGCAACCCCAAAGAGGAGAATGAGCATTCCAATCTCCTCCAACTATAAAAGGATGTGGAAGGGAGTTAAAAAAAGAAGATAATGGAAAACTGTGAAGATTATAATTAGGAGGAATGTAAGCAGATATAAGGTGTAAGGAGTGAGCATATTTAGTAGGAATTGAGACGTGAACAAAGTTAGGATTGGATGGATCAGATGGAAGAGAAGGAACAATGTCATGAGAATAAAACGGAATACCATTTCTAATTAAAATTGCTGACCCTCCGTACCCATCAGTTCGGTCTGACCTGACTATATTAAATCCTTTAACAGAGACATCAGAGGAGTTCTTAAGCCAGGTTTCTGAAAGAAGAGCGATGCTAATTTTGTAGTGTTGTAAAAGGTGCTCTAATACATTTTTATTAGTTCTCAAGCTACGGCAGTTCCACTGTAAAATATTAAGATTCAAGAGCATAATGAATGGACATAGAAGAAAGAACGGGAAAATAAAATGAAGGGAGTAAGGAAGGGAAAAAATGGGAGATTAGGGAAGAAAAACAAAAATAAAATAGGCATTGAAATTTTTCACTTATAAGGTTGAAAAAGAAAGAAAGAAACCTCTGCGGAATAAAATAATTTAAAAGATAAAAAATAAACAAAACGAAAAAAAAGGTAGAGTAAACCGTCGCCCTCTGCTACCAGCTAACCTAATTAAAGGAAGTATAGAGAGGGGATGGGCTGAGTCATTTAGGAAGAACTGCCATTTTTGCCGACTCACTAACCTATCAAAAGGTAGTGTGCAAAATGGCCAGTGGAGGATAATAGAAAGTAGTCTATTTTTTCTTAACGAATTCACTGACATCGTCACAACAATGAGGAGAAAATAGTAAATGCACAGAGATAGAATCCTTGCTGACTTAGCTATGTTAATCAGTAATGTTATAAACCATCGCCCTCTGCTACCAGCTAATCTAATTAAAGGAAGTATAGAGAGGGGATGGTAGAAGCCAATAAAGGAGAACTGCTCCTTTTTATTAAAAGTCTTCGCCGACTTGGCTATACTAAAAATTAGTGATATATACCATCGCCCTCTGCTACCAGCAAGCCTAATTAAAGGAAGTATAGAGCGGGGATGGTAGAAGCCTGTAAAGATCTGTTCTTTTTTATTACGCACTATCCCATTAAAGGGAAGTTTGCAAAAGAGGCAGCCAGCAAAGATGAAAGGAAATAAGAAAATAGTAGAGAAGGAAACAGCTATGTTAATAATCCTTGTGTTCAGTTTAATACTGAAGTATAAAAATACCTGAATAAAGCGATTAAGGTACCAGGACCTTTTCGCGTACTTATTCGTAATGATATAAAAGAGGAAACAGAAAGAAGATGTAGATTTATTAACAAAGATGTGAATTTTTTTTGAAAATGTGGATACGTTAAGATATTTGGTAATGAAGGAGTTATACGACTGTTGAGTCCATAGGAAGAGGAGAATCCGCAGAGGTCTGTTGAACATCATCAGAGGGTTTTTTTCTAAGATGTGAAAGGAGAAGATCAATACACGAGTTTATTTCGGAGGGATTAGAGATAATAATATTTTCTTCATGTAGAAGGGCGGATAGACTGGAATGAATATTCGACAACAGATCGGAATGTGATTTCTTAATATTGCCTTGATTGCTCATAGGAGAACCCGTATCGCAAATTTTATTTGAAAGTTCATAATTGCTATTAGATGAAGAGATACTATAATTACTAGAATCCTGAGGTAAAGGTTGGGAATAAGATTTCTTGATTCCACTGAAAGGATGAGCAGCCTTAATATACGGAAATGAAGGAGGTTTAGCTGTAGGTACATGTTTTAGTTTGCGTGATACGGGGTACACATTCCGTGTGTTAGGATTGTAAGTCGGATGAATAAGAGTTGGAAAGTTATCAGTGATTGCCGAGCTGTAACTTTGGGCTTTTGTAACGGTTTTTGATTTTTTTATTTCTATTGCCTCTTTAAAGGATACATTTTCATGAGCCATAATTTTTTTGATGTGTAGTTGATTATAATATTCGGGACAGGAGCGGTCAGTTGCTAAATGGTCTCCGTGACATGAAACACAAATAGCAAATGAAGGATTAGCAGGGCAAAGGTTGGTATCATGATTTTCAGTGCATCTAGCACACCTAGCTTTACTTTTGCATATGTTTTTAGAGTGTCCATAGCGAAGACAATTGTAACATAGCATGGGCCTCCGGATACACGGTTCAACGTTAAATTTCATTCTATAGACGTATACATACTCAGGTAAAGCAGAACCTTGAAATTTGATTTCAATTAATGGCAAAGGAGTTAACTTATCAGACACTTTTTTTTTGATACGTTTAATGCCGTTAATAGTACAAGAAGATTCCAATCCTTCAATAATGTCTTCATCCGTCATGTTTGTGTCGATGTTTCTAATTACTCCGAATCGATGTGTTAAGTTGTTCGGTATGTAACCCCGAAGGTTATTTTCTTGAAGTAACGACGATAGGAGAAACGAGTTTGCGGATAATAAAGAGTTAAATTCTAGTCTAAGCCTATTTCTACCTGCTGAAGTAAATTCCTTAATTCCATAGGTGTTTATGGAAATTCGTTTAGCAATGGCTAAAGGATGTAAAGCTGTAATGTTTTTGTCAATGCTTTCAATTAGTACGTAGAACGGACCTGCATGATTCGAAGGAAATAAATTAATCGAAATATTTTCTGAAGAAGTATTGGTTAAATTAGACTCGTTAGATGCTGTTAGTTTAATTTCTTTCTCGGGTACAGCTGATAACGGAGATAACGGTTCTGAAGTTTTGCGTTTGTTGTTACTGTCATTAACAATAACGAGCGGTAAACTATTCTTACTTGTCGAGGAGGCTTTAGTTGGTTTATTATTAGCGGCGGGGGCCCCTGGGGACCCCCCCTTTGTAGCACTCATTAAAGTACTAGCTACTCCGGTGAGCTAGAATTGTAAGAAAATGGGGAAAAAAAATAGGTAAATAAATAGTAGAAAAAATTACTCAAAATCAAAAGAAAGATAAGATTGCTGATAACAAAATGGTAGCGGAGATAATAAATATAAACGCCGATTAAAATCAGAGAGAACTAGTTGTCGGAATTATTTTAAATGGAAAGATCTTACCCGATTCGGATGAACGCAGGAATACACACTATCCACAATCAAACACAGACGAAATAAAAAAAGAGAGACTGTTTTCTTAGTCTGAATGACATGATGCCGCCATGTAAGCCGTCTGTCCAAATGCATCCCAAGATAACGAGCTGAGTCAACTTGTGGGATTGTTGAATTACAAATTTTCAAAACAGGACAGGTAACGTGTCTATTCGTAAATGTGACATGCTGGCTTTTAGCTGGGTTAAAACTTATACCCCAAAGCCGTGCCCAGTCTGCCATTCGATTTATATGACTCTGAACTGCAGCATTAGCATATACTGAATTTGTGTTTGATGCTAGTATCGCTATGTCATCAGCAAATGTGGCGAGCACAGTCTGATTCGATACAGGCATGTCAGCTGTGTAAACCGAGTATAATACTGGGCCAAGAATGCTCCCTTGCGGGACCGACGACTGAATGTTATGTTCTTCCGAGATTGAATCATTAACTCGGACGGTAAATGTTCTACCATTTAAATACGATGTTAATAGCTTGTGCAGGTCAGAAGGAACGAACTGTTTGAGTTTGTATAGCAACCCTGCGTGCCATACCTTATCGAAAGCCTGGGCAGTGTCGAGGAAGACCGCCGAGCATACTTCATTTCTTTCAAATGTCGAAGAGATAGCGTCAACCAATCTATGGCATTGTTCAATAGTAGAATGTTCAGAACGGAAGCCAAATTGGTGATCCGGGATTATATGATATTTATTCAAAATTGGATGTAGACGACTTAAGATAAGCTTTTCGAAGACCTTTGAGAGAGAACAAAGTAAGCTAACTGGTCGGTAGGAGAATACATCTGTTTCAGGTTTTCCTACTTTACGAACCATTATAATCTCCGATTTCTTCCACATATTTGGAAAGTAGCCGATTCTAAGCGAGCTGTTGTATACATAACACAGCAGGATGGCCGCTTTACGCGGGAAGTGTCGGACAATTTCCGCCGTAATCTTGTCGCATCCAGGAGATTTCCTTAAAGGTGTATTTTGGAGGAGTTCAAAAACCTCTCTCGGCGCAAATACTTTAGTCCTATTATGAGCCTGCGAGCGTTCGTCTTTAACATGTTAAATTTTTTATTTCTTACTACGGGCGTTCCTCACTTATTAACAAATGGAAAACAAAAAAACAAATTACATATTTATATATATGTATATACAAATTATAATATAGTGATAAGAACATCGTAGTACCATGAACCGCCCGCCGCCCGCAACCGGGAAGCCGGCTGGTAAGCTGAAAGCGCCGTCTAAACCCGATGGGAACAACAGCGTAACCGCTAGTAAGTCCACACCGCACACAACAGGTAAGTCACACACACACACACCGATCACATCAACGCACGACACAAGTCTTATCAGCAACTCCGACAAAAACCAGTTCACCACACAAACAAACCCGCAGCGTTCAGCTGATTTATCTCTGGTGATAAACTCGCGCAGCCAGCCGTCTGCCGATTTTAACGCTGATAGCTCCGCAGCGACCGCGGTAAATGACAAAATCCAAAACAGCCCCTCCGATGCAACCCTCCCGACCGCACCGAGTGTACCAGCATCCTTCTCCGAAAAATTAAAAACTATAAAGAAAATAGCCCCGCTAACCGACTTCAATTACCCAACAGAGGAACAGGGCGTAATATTCCCGTACGTTCCGACAAGCAGCAACCGCTATTACTTCTTGGCATTAAAAGATTTAGTTGGCGGACCATCTAACATAATAGCAGGCTCGAAAATCAGCAGAGACCGAGTGGCAATATTTTTTAAGTCGAAATCCAATGTCGAAAAGCTATTCGAACATGGAGGAAGAATTAAAATAGGCTCGCAAGTGATCACTGCCCGACGTTTAAAAAATCCATCGAATAAACTAATCATGTCAAATGTCTCTCCTACTATCCCGAACCAGCTCATAGTCTCTCACCTTGCCTCAGTGTTTTCTTTGAAATTAATCACCCCTATAGCCATCCTTCGGGTCAACCCAAACGACGCCGAATTCGGACATATTGTCAGCTGGCGTAGACAAGTCTATATAGAGCAGGCCAACTGTTCCAACATCCCTGAGTCCTTTATACTAACCCACAAAGAACACGAACACCACATATTCCTCCACTTAGACGACCACTCATGCCACAGCTGTACAAATAAAAAAGGAAACACTAGCCAACCAACCATGCTACCTACCCCCCCCCCCCCACAACACCTAGACATCGGCAGAGCAATGGAAGTCGACCAAATAATCCCAAATGCGAAACGCCCCCACCCAGCAACACCAGACTCTTTGCCCGACGATCCCACACTATCAGCGACATCTCAGCCTGCAACAAAGAAAATTAATATCCCGTTACCAGAGGACGACATCAGCCATACTGCACTACTGGGACAAACAGATAGCTCCCCAATCCAATCAGAGCTGAAACATACTTTGAAATCACAGCCAGAAGAGAAGGACTTTTTGCAGCAACAGGCACAACAGAAAACCGATTTCAAAACACCGCCAGACGTGCAGCACATCACTGAGTCAGCTAATCGGAAGCCAAAACAAAAAAAAAAACATAAACATCGACGAAGCAGTTGAGAAGGTCAGACCGATGTTTGATAACGATCAAGCCAACTTCATCATTAACTTCGACAATTACAAAACCTTCATGAGAAACATAACTTCTAAATCTGACTATATAACCTATGCGCACAACTTTACACAGGATAAAGACGGACTGATTCACCTAATTGCAGCAACCAAACCACACCTGAAGTACTCGAGCTTAAAAAATAAATGTACCCGCATACTAAAAAGTCTGAGCTGCCTATCCACAGATGGCAATACGTCAGAAGGGAGCTCTACCCACTAACACACGAACCCCATGTGAACCCCAATATTAAAGACCGACTAACAACAGCCACTGGCTTCACGAAACAACAGAAACACCCAGCATGGCGAGCAACAATACAATTATGCAGTGGAACTGCAGAGGCTTTATCAATCACCAAGCCGAACTGGAACAACTATTAGCCACATATTCTCCATCGGTAACCTGCTTGCAGGAGACGCACTTGCGGCCTGGAGACAAACCAAGAATAAAGGACTACAGCCTATTCCGATGCGATAATATTGGTGGCAACCGAGCAAGCGGAGGAGTAGCAATCCTAGTACATACGTCGGTCTCAGCTGTATCAGCCAGAATAGACACACCTCTTCAGATGGTAGCGATATCTGTATTCTTACACGGTCCTCCGAGACTTTCATTAACGATCTGCAACTGCTACCTTCCCCCCAACACTATGGTACATTCGGTAGACCTTCAAAACGCCATATCCCAAATAGTAAGCCCAATGGTCATACTTAGAGATTTCAACGCTCACTCCCTACTATGGGGAGCGGCGTCAACCAACAGACATGGATCAATCATCACTAATATATTAATAGAGTACGATTTGTGTACCCGGGTCCCATCTGACCACACACATTTCAACCTCTCCCATAACATCTTCTCGACTATTGACTTAGCACTGGTGTCCCCATTACTCCTCCCGAAACTTAAGTCTTTTATCCATGACGACCTTTGCTCCAGTGATCATTTCCCAGTATTCCTACAGTTCGCGGGATACCATCCATCACCGCTAATTCCAAGACCCCCGCGATTTTTGTTCCACAAGGCGGACTGGGCGGCATACCAGGCCGGAATCAAAATCCCAGCTCCTAGCGAGTCCCTATCAGACAATTTAAGCACGTTTCTTAATGCCATTCTACACACTGCCTGCTTATCAATACCCATCTCTCACAATTCCCGAGCTAAGAGAGTACCATGGTGGTGCAAAGAGATTCATACCGCAATCCAACAGCGCAAACGAGCACTCAGAAAGTATAAAACGTCTCGGTCGCTACCTGACTTAATAGCCTTCAAAAAGTCCCGAGCTCTTGCCCGTGCTCTTATTCGCGGCAAAAAACAAGAATGCTGGGAACAGTTTATCGCATCGATCTCTTCGTCAACGTCAAATAGGACCATGTGGAACAAAATAAAATCCATCAACGGAATCAACAGCGCCCCAAAACGCGTTCAACTCAGAATCAATGGCAGCCAGATAACGGATGAAGCGGACGTCGCCAAAGCCTTTGCCAGCTACTTTGCCGCAGCATCGTCGTCAGAAAAGTACCCTCCCGCCTTCCGCAGCATGAAACACCAAGCAGAGCAACAGCCAGTGCACTTCCTGTCCGAATCCAACGAAACATACAACAGTAACTTTACCATCTCAGAATTAAATTTCCAACTCAACCACCACACATCCAACACTGCCCCTGGCCCCGACTGTATCCACCCGTACATGCTAAAGTATCTCCCAATTTCCGGCAAACATTTTCTCCTACATATATTCAACCAAGTCTGGAATTCCGGAAACATTCCGGCACAATGGAAATCAGCCAATATCATTCCAATACTAAAGGAAAATAAAGATCCTACTCTTCCCGAAAGTTACCGTCCTATTTCATTGCTTAGTGTCATTTCCAAAACGCTGGAGAAGATGGATAATAGGCGCCTCATGTTTTTCCTAGAACAAAAATGTCTTCTATCTCCTAACCAAGCCAGCGGGCGAGAGGCAAGATCGACAGTCAGCCAGCTACTTAGACTGCAAAGGCAGATTTTATCGGCGTTTCATCGCCAACAGGACATCTACGCAGTATTTTTTGATTTAGAAAAAGCATTTGACCGCCTGTAGCGTCATGGCTTACTACTAAAACTGCGAACGGCGGGAATCGCCGGAAAATTGGGTAAATACCTACACAGCTTCTTAGACAATAGAACGATCCAAGTTACGACTGGTTCGTCAACGTCTGAACTGATGCTGTTGGAAAATGGTGTGCCACAAGGCTCTGCTTTAAGCGCAACCTTGTTCATATATTATATCAATGATATAACTGACTGCCTTGCCGCCCCAGTAACTTCCCGGCTCTACGTTGATGACCTGAATATATCCTTATCGTCCAACCATCCTATAAACGCTCAAAATATCCTCCAAAAATCCATTGAAAATTTACAAAAGTGGTCCAATGATAACGGTCTGACCTTTTCCTTAACAAAAACAATATGTGTTGATTTCCACAGGGGACGCCAAAACCCACTTCCCAGCGTATTCCTGAGTCTAAATGGTTTTCCTATCCCAAATCGTCCATCAGTCAAGTTTCTTGGTCTAATATTTGATAAAAAACTTTCCTGGCGCTCTCACATAGCTGCGCTCAAAACCAAATGCCTAAAATCCTTGTCTATCCTGAAATATCTATCAAATTACAAGTACAATATAAACCCAAAATTACTTCTTACAATTTACAGATCGATTATCCTTTCACGAATCAATTACGGGTGCCAGGTATACTCCTCAGCCGCTAAAAGTGTGCTAAAATCCTTAGATCCTATACATTCTGCTGCCATCCGGTCTATCCTTTCTGCTCATCCCTCTTCTCCGGTTATAAGTTTGTATGCACTGGCAGGTTGTCCCCCGCTGTCCTACTATAGGAAGTACTATAACTTTAAAGAAATGAGCACCCTCCTTAGTAGTACCAAAACCCCGACAATATCTCCTAATATGAGGTTTGGGAATGA
Organism: Icerya purchasi; assembly: GCA_039619475.1. Classification (NCBI taxonomy): domain Eukaryota; kingdom Metazoa; phylum Arthropoda; class Insecta; order Hemiptera; family Monophlebidae; genus Icerya; species Icerya purchasi. The sequence goes on from CM077116.1 coordinate 136,656,096, forward strand.
CCCAGTGCCCGAACCTTTTTCGGTTATGGGTCGTTTCCAAATCTTTTCAATCCCAAGAACTCTGCCAGACTTCGCAGCAACCGCACCACCTTGGAGTCAGCCAATCACAAACATCAACATATCGCTGACAAAATTTAACAAAGCTCAATACCCCCCAAACATAGCACAAATAGCAACAAATATCATAGCGAGCTACACTGGCCATGCATGCCTCTACACAGATGGAGCGAAGGCAATAGGTTATCAGTCACCGGCGGCATGCTCCTTCGAAGTCTCAGGGGCAGCAGAGTCAGTTAGACTGCACGATTGCTGTACAGCACTGGACGCTGAAATATACGCGATAGTCTTTTGCATCCAACACTATACCGATAGCAACCCCCAGTCCCAAAAGGCCTTACCCATAACTGACTCTCTAAACTCCCTTCAACTCATCTCGGGGATTAAATCCAACAACCCTTTGGTAAGGAAGGTACATTACCTATTATACAGGTTATCACATTTAAACTCCGAAATATCCTTCCTATGGGTGCCGGCTCATGTTGGGATTCCAGGCAATGAGCGTGTCAATCGAGCAGCTCAGGCGACATTGTTCTCTCCAATGCCACACAACCCCCCCTTCCCCCTACATTGGCTCATTTATTTATGCAGCAAACTGGAGAAGAATGGCAACAGGAATGGAGATCTTCAAGTACATTTCTCCGAAGCATAAAAACAATCACGGAGCCTTGGTGGCCCACAGACGGAGTTTCCCGCAGAGATTTTTCTGTCCTGAATCGTCTCCGAATAGGACATACAACCCTCTCGCACGGCTACATATTCACGAGCCAGGAACCCCCAAATGTCTGCCTCTTTTGTAGTCAACCGAGCGCCCCATCCACCAATCACCTACTTCTCGAATGTCCCTCTTTTGCAGTACCACGATCCATGCACTTCACCCCTTCCTCTACTTCTACGATACTGTCAAATGCTCCGCCCGCGGTCGCAGCTGTATTAGCTTACATGCGGAGCAGCGATCTGTACTATCGCGTTTAATCCCCTTAAGTAGGCTCCATGTGCTGTAATAGCCCCAGTAGTTAAACACAGCACATGGAAACCCTCATATACAATCTTAGAAAAAAAAAAAAAAAAAAACAATTATTTATTTCGCTATATTTATCTAACAAAAATACTTTTCTTCACATAAAGTTCTGACATTTTATTTTTTTTAAATTGTTTTTACAAATGAAATTTTGTATTATTTCGTTACGAAATCTAATTTCATTCTGTATTAAGTGAATTGTTTAGTTTTCCTTTATTCCCACTTCCATTTCGCAGCCCGTTCCTTCGCACTTTAAATTATTTCACTTAGTAAATTTTCATAACGACAGCAGCGTTCACATATTTATTTTTTTTAAAAAAAAAAAGAAGTACACGAATACATGAATTAAAAAAGTAAAATTCAGATTAAAATATCTGAAACCCGGAAACCGTTAGCAGGGTAATATATGTGACAGGAATATGTTAAATTCTTCTTCTTCTTCTTCTTCTTTGATTAACGTGCCGTGTACTGCCGCCTAGGCCAGAGGCACGGATAAGATAAGAGTTAGATGGAGTGGAATAGATTAGTAGTCTTGAGAAAACGTAGGAGGCGTTCAATTTTGTCGTGGCGGTCAGATAGGATTTCGGAAAGGTTGGACGACTGGAGAATTTGTACTCTGTATGAATTATAGGTTGGACAGCTGACGAGTAAATGTTGGATTGTGACAGGAGAATTGCAATTGGAACACAGTGGAATAGGTTGTCTGGACAAGAGGTGACTATGAGTAATTTTGGAATGACCTAGGCGGAGTCTTGTGACAACGATTTCATTTCTTCGATTGGTGAATAATGAAGTTTTCCATGGTCGAATAGTATCTCGAATTGAGCGCAGCTTGTTCGTGTTTGGGATGTCGGTCCACTGTTTTTGCCATGTTTGAAGTGATTTTTGCAGTATATGGGCTTTTAGATCCATTGGCGGAATTTCAATGTTCGGTACCCGAAAGAACAATGAGCCTTCTTTTGCTGCCGTATCCGCGAATGAATTCCCCTGAATCCCAACGTTTGATGGGATCCATGCGAACGAAATACGGGTACTTGTACTACAAAGAATGCGAATAATTTCCTTGGCTATTGGGTGTTGGTGAGGAGAGTTGTATTTTTGAACTGATGTGATCGCGTTTAATGAGTCTGTACATATGAGGTGTGGGGAATGAGGATCGGAATTTATTACATTTTCTATTGCAAGTTTTATAGCAAATAGTTCCGCCGAAAGAATACTGAATAGTGCCGGAAGAGAGTAACGAAGAATAATTTTTTTATCGGATGCTACTCCACAACCTGTGCCTCGAGGTGTTTTGGAGCCGTCAGTAAAAACTGTTTTGCAACTGTCATATTTGCTGATCATGCATTGATATGCGGAACGTAGAATGCTCGGACATGTTTCTCTTTTTGAGAATTGCTGGAGTTGAAGATCTATGTTGAGATGCAGGTTTATCCATGGAGGCGTTGGTGCTGCGGTTAGTTGATATGTCGGCGGTAAAGTGAATTTCATCGAATCTAAGATTTCAGTAACTTGCTTATAAAGAGTGGGCACCGATGTATGGGATGATGGTCGAAGTGAGTTCAGCGAAGGAAGGTTAATCGACGACTTAAGACGAATCCACGTGTTTAAAATGCTCCGGTCTCTGTAAATATTGAGAGGAGGAATACCAGCTTCACAAAGAACGCTAACAGATGGAGAAGTAGGAAAAGCGCCAATAGCGAGTCTCGCAGCAGTATGATGTATTGTATTGAGTGAGTTGATGATATTTTGATTAGCCGAAGAGTAGATTACAGCGCCATAGTTGACTCTTGATTTAATCAGTGCTTGGTAGATTTTCAACAAGGAGGAACGATCTGAACCATACAATGTGCTAGCCAGTTTACGAATTAAGTTTAGTTTTTTGGTGCAGCCTGTTAAATTGAATTCTTTTTAAAATAAGATATTAGCATTATTTACTTTTTTAAATGCAATGATGAAATTTTTTTTTTTTTTTTTATCAGAATCTAAGTGATAAGTCACTTTTTCAAAATTTAGGCTCTTTAATTATAAAATTTTGGAGGCCTCGTATTTTTCTTATATTCTAGTGATTGAAATACACTAATTAAAAAAAATAGCGACCCCCCAGCCGCCATGGAAAGAGCTGTGGACTATTTTTCAGTTTCCAGTCTTTCCGCTTTAAAGGTGTATTTTTTCAAAATTCGGTTCCTAAATATCAAAATTTTTCGAATTTTATATTTTCCCTATATTATAGAAGCCTTGGTGCGTGGGTTAAAAATTAAATCAATAATTCATACAGAACTGGCTGTAGAATTTTTTAAACATACTTTTTTTCTTTTTTTTTAATTCGATTTTTGTATATTTTTTAATTTGGACCGTTTCGTTTTAAAATTTTGAGGGTTTTATAATTTTCTTATGATCTCACGACGATACTACGTCCGACTGAAAAAAAAAATTAACTCTAGCTACTATAGAACGGGCTTTTTTGAGTTTCTACGCATAAACCTGAAACGATACTTTGTTGTTTTCTATATTCGCTTCTACGTTCCACTGTTAATTTAGATCTGAAACGCAACGGGCATTTAGCAGTCGATGTGATAAGCGTCTTTTTATATATAGCTTTTTTACAGAATTTTTAAATTCTTTTTCTTTGCTAAGATAAATAATAAATCGCAATATCGACTGAAATATAAAATTGTCACTCGCCGCTCAAATATGAATATTTTCATATATTACTGAAAGTTGCGAAAATACGGAACACACATTAAAAACGAATACACACGGATAATATACGAGTAACGAATGGGCAGATGAAGCACATTTACCGAATTGAAAATAGGAAGAGGTCTGAATAACTCGGAACACAAAAAAGACTATTGTAATCTTCGCAATCGATCTTTCGATTTCCTGCCGGTCACTAATTTTTCGGATCAAGGACTTTTCAGTTGTTATAAATTTCTCATTGCTAGGGTAATCTTTTTGTGCTCCTCAAATTTCTTTCGTGATCTAATTGCCGAGACGTGAATGTTTCATTTTTCTCGATAGTTCTCGCTATACTTGTGAAGTTAGGTCCTTTATTATTTTCTTATCTCTTTCCCGATTTAGGGTGTACCGTGTTTAAAAGAAATGCAGACCGGTTTGCAAGGTACTCGCTAAACAATCAACATCTTTTTTTTTTACTATATATTTAATTTATTGTTGTGACCATTTAACGACGGTAAATGTGGTCCGCTACAATTCACAAATGTTAAAACTCATACCGCTATCTATACCTGTTTTCTTTTTAGGGATATGGTGGAGATTTTCATTCTCTTTTTTTTGATAAGTGCGATACGCTACAACCCTAAATTAAATATGATAAACCGATCATCGTTAGTTAGATATAATTCCTCCCTCGAAAATAATAATTATCGCAACAAACGAATTTTATCTTTGTTTTTACTTATTTATTTATTTATTTTTGGGCTCATCAGCTATCGGGGTATTAATCGAGCGCTCACTATCGTTTTTGTTTACCCTTTTCCGTTAACTGCAGCAGCATTCGAACCATTGAACGAAGCATCATTGTCTAACCGTATCACGCGTCATGTTATTTAATTGTTAGTACCCGGTGCACCTAGCAGTTGCTCGGCTCACAAAACCATGCTGCCCTCAGAAATTAAATTACGCGATTCGCCTTTTTTTCTCGTTTGAATATATTATGAGAACATATCCAAATGTTGCAAAAATACCGAACACACATTAATCCACAAATACGAACGAATAATACGCGAGTAATGGACGGGCTGCAAAAATCAAACGTGGACCATGAGCGCAGATTACGAAAGAAGAGTAGCTCTGGTTATCCGGAGACTATTTTAAATATTATAGACCGAACACGTAATATATGCGCCAGTGATAGCAAGAATAGGGGAACAATGGAAACTATTCGAAGGCATTAAAAATCGAAAAATGAAATATCCTGGTTCCTAATATAAGAGAAAACGATTTGTTTACGATGACGGTATAAGGAAAGATACATTCCGTCTTCTTCTTCATTCAACCCGATTCGGATGTAACTTAACAAACTTTTCATGGACTCCACCATTTGACGAAATTTGTCTCGACTTTTTGCGACCTGCAATAATTCTCCTGCTTTTGTAACTTCAGTTCATGTCTCAATATTTTGGAGTCAAAAAATCCTTCTTCTTCGCCCCCTTTTTCATTTTATCGCTTTTATCATTATTGTTTAGAGAAGGTGAATGTCGGTCTTCTCATAAAATGTGCAAAAAAATTTGTTTTTCGTTTTCTGATTATATCTATTAGTACCGGATCCGTTTACATCAATTGTAGCGCACCGCCGCATTAATGTAGTTGCGTAAGGATTTCGAATTTGGGTGTGAATAACATTCCCCGTAACAAATATTAAAAATTCCGTTGCAGGATTTTTTATTTCTCTGTAAAAAATAATAGAAAACGTACTTTTTTTTTTAACTCTCTGCAATGAGTACAGTAATTAGGCTAGAAGTGCGACTTGTTTGTGTAGATCATGTCATGGAATTCTGATGTGTTCAGTAACGCAAAAAGAAAAGTAACGGACCATAAATTATCTATTTCACTTACACCAGAAATTAATAAAATGTTATTTAGAGTTTATCATTTACCATAGTAATCATTTTATTTAAATTTTAATTGATGAATTTTACGGTTTTGAATGCACTAATGAAATGAACACCACCCATAACACACTGAACTATCCTTTTCAATTTAATTATTTTTCGCAAAAAAATATCAATATTCAATGCGGAATTTTATGTTGTTATGAAATCATGTGACAGCAGAATTGGCAGACTGAGCGTCACATCGTGACGCCATTTTTGCCAAATTATTTTAATGTTACGACTTCTCCGATGAATTTTTCTATAATTTTCTTTCCTTGTCCTGACAATTACAAACACAACAAAAAACAAAAAGACAGCCAAATCGGTCGATCCATTCTCAAGTTATGAAATTTTATACATGCGCAATTGATTTTTATATATACAATACTATTAAAGGAGCTCGTCGAAACCCGACTAACGATAGAATTCCCGACCGCGATCTAAATACTGAAATAATTTCTTTACTGTGGCGCTATCTGTTGGGAATGATGGTAATTGGTGTTTAGGCGCTAGTTCGCCGCATTTTCGATCGATTTTAATTAATTTCATAATTTACTTAATTTTTTTTTGACTTTGAAGTTGCCTACACTGTTCCTCCCAACCCTATAATTAAACTGCCCAAATTTCATAAAAATCAGATAGATAGTTTCGGAGTCCGCAGAGGACATACAGACATACATACATACATTCATTTTTATATATATAGATTACTGACGTTAAACTTTTTATTTAAGGTTGAAAGTTACTTTTTAATTGTGAATTGTTCATTCATGTTGTGTTTATTATAAATATTCAATTTATTTATTTTTGTTATTTTGTGGGCAGTAATATGTCTAAAGTAATCTTGTTTATCAGCTGGTAGTTTGGATATGGTATTTTCAGTTTCTATTATATTTTTTTTTTTTTTTGTTTGTTTTTTGGGCGCGCCAGAGGCATTGACCCAACAACAACAGAAATTAAGGAAGGGGTTAAATAAAGAGACGATTAGAAATAGAGCTTAGGAAAGATCGGACTACAAGGATTCTGGAGATGGAAAGAAAAGGACAAAGGAAGAATTATACGGAGCAGGAAGACCCAGCACCAAGATTTTCGAGTACAAAACAAAGCGCTCGGAATCAAGGGCAGGGCATTCAAAGAAGATGTGGTTTGCATCACATATGAGAGGAGAGATGGAATTATGAAGGGGACAATCGGGAGAAGGGGACAGGGAAAAACGAAAACGTGAAGAGGGTAGAAGTGAGTAATTAATACGCAGTCTGATTAAGGAAATGATCGCGGAGCGTTGATAAGAATAGGTTTGAAACCACGGCTGGGAAGAGGGAACCGGTTGAATTTGAAGATAATGAGAGGCGGGATTAGAAAATAGAGAAGTATAGATGTCCGACCATAGTCGGGAATGATTAGCTGAGGAAAGAAGGAGGATGTCCGAGGTAGGAATTTTGCAGAATAAAGGACCATCGCGGGCGGCCGAACGGGCTAAAAAGTCCGCTAACTCGTTGCCCTCGATGCCAGAGTGACCAGGAACCCACAGAAGGTCAATAGTAATGGAATGGGATGAAAGTAATTTGGATATAAGAAAACGAATTAAAAGAATGATAGAATTGGAGGAATGAGAAGGAGGAGAAGAGATGGCTTGAAGAACACTTTTGGAATCGGAGACAATCAGACATTTACTGACCTCTCTTATGGATGGAATGAACGAGACTGTGCGTAAAATGGCGATAGACTCCGCTGTGAAGATAGAACAGAAGGAAGGGAGCTTGAAGGACTCAGAGTGATTAAGTGAGAGGGAGGTAAACGCGCCGCCCACCCCATTTTCGTTTTTAGAACCGTCAGTGAAGAATGTTAGATGAGAAGGGAAAGATGTGTCCAGCATGTGGAGGAATTCGGCTTGGATTGAAGAATGTGCGGTGGAGCTGGTTTGGAGTGGGAGAGAGAAGAGATTAATAGTCTGCCAAATGCTGGAAAAGTCATGGGAAAAGTAAGAAAGCTTGGAATAAGATAAGACATAAGGCGAAAAATTGGAGACTCGAGCTGCTACGAGAGAAAGGATTGGGATTTTGTGAGGAGCAAAACGCCATTGGTTTTTAATACTAAGATAGGAAGAGATAAGATTAGATGAGGACACAGAAAGCCGTTTAATTAGAAAATTATAACCAAGCTGCGATCTGCGGATAAACAGTGGTTGCATAGCAGATTCAGAGAGGATAGCAGGAATGGGAGAAGATTTTAACGCTCCAATGCACAACCGAAGGCAGCAGTTTTGAACTTTGTCCAGTTTGGTGAGGAGAGATTTAGAGGAGTTTCCATAGATGAAGGAGCAGTAATCGATTCTGGAACGAATTATAGCTTTGTAAAGGATGAGGAGAATGGAAGGGTCACCACCCCATTTGGATGGCGATAGGGCTTTCAGGAGATTGAGTCTTTTGAGGGAAGAATTGTAGAGATAGTTGATGTGTTCATAGAAAGTGAGTCGGCTGTTGAGAATAACACTAAGATAGCAGAAGGAGCTGACGAGCGGAATCGGAATGTCAGATGAAATAATATTTACCAAAGCTTGATTGTAGGGACGGAGGGAGAACACCATAGAAGAAGACTTAGAAGGAGAGAGAGAGAGGTGAATTGAGGCGAGGGAGATACTAAGGATAGATAAAGAGTTATTGATCTCTTCGTTGGCGGCGGCCACATCATTACAACTGGAGTAGATGAGGATATCGTCTGCGAAAAGGAGAGAGGAGGAAATCGTAGGGAGGGAAGCAATATTAAGGAGATAGATATTGAAAAGAGTCTGAGGAAGTCCCCGGTGGATGCATCTGGAAATGACACGGGAGGGAGTAGAGAGGAAGAGGGATCTATTTTGGAACAAGTGTAGGATCAGAAAGATGAAATTAGATGGAACGTTAAGCCCAAGAAGCTTAGCGCATAGAGTAGGAAGGTGGACATTATCAAACGCAGAGGAGACGTCAACAAATGTAGCAACAGTGAATTTTCTTTCTATGAAAGCTTTGTAGACGTCTGATAGGAAAAGACTGATTCAGTCGACCGGGCCCAACCCCGGGCGAAAGCCAAACATATTGGAAGGAATTAGATCATTGTGTTCCAGCCACCAGACGAGTCGATTGTTCACCATACCTTCAAACAGTTTACGAAGACAGGAGGCTAAAGAAATAGGACGGAACGTGGATTGATTTTTTTTAGGTATAGGGATGATAACAAAGTCATTCCAGGATTTAGGTGTAGATCCGGAGAGTAGGAGTTAAAGATATTCAGAAGAAAATGCAAAGAAAGCGTGGAGAGGTTTTTAAGTATAAGGAACGATATACCATCTAAACCTGGTGAGGAGTTGGAGGATTTATTAAGGATAGATAGTAGCTCATCATAACGGAAAGGAAGAGATAAGAAGTGCGACTCTGAGTTGGGTGTAAGAACAGGAAGCGAGATTTCCTCAAGAGAAGGAGCGTAGGCGGGCGCGATAGAGTCTAGAAAGGAAAGGAGATGTTGCAGTGCGGGAGAGGGATGTACCGGGCGCTTGGAAAGGGGAGAAGTAAAAGCCTTAGCCATCTTCCAAATCTGCGAAAAGGGCGTGTCTTTAGAAAAAGCGGAACAAAATTGTTTCCAAGAATTTTTCTTAGCCGCTTTAAGAACAATGCGAGCCCTCGCATTGGCTTCCTTGTGAGCTAGAAAGTTGGACATTGAGGACCGCGAACGAAATGATTTGAATGTAACAGTACTTTGTTTGAAAGCCTGTTTACACTCTTCGTTCCACCAGAGTGAGGAGGCAGAAGGGGCTTTTCGGTGATGATTATTGGGAACAAGCGGAAAGGATGAAGAAAGGGACGAATGATGGGACTGAGTGAACAAGTTGTATTGGGCTATAGGATCAGAATTCGTCAGGATATGAGGGAGAGAATCGTCCATCAATGAACGAAATTTGGTCCAATCAGTTTTGGAAAGAATCCATCGAGAGGAATGGAGAGGCTTGGATTGGATAGGAGGAGAGACGTCATTAAGGGATAGGAGAATAGGAACATGGTCGCTACCAAAAGTGCCGTCAAGTGTTCTCCAGGAGCATTTAGGAGCTATATCGGGAGAGGTAAAGGAGAGGTCCACCGAACTTGAGGAGCGATGTTTTTGTTATTGTATTTATTAAATAAGTTAGATTTTAGACCGTTATTGAGAAGTGATTCTTCGTTTTTAGTCAAATTAATGTTTGTCATATTAATAAGTCGAGGATAAAAATTATTATTGTTTATAACTATATTTGGATTTTCGAGGTTATATGTTTTTAGTCTATTAAGTTTATCATTTATTGTCGTTTTCGACTGCTTACTTCCTACTAATCGTGGTTCGTATTTGTTAGACTGTTAACAGACTCGGTTTGCATTACATCTTCTAGCAAATGATTCGAAGGTGATAACAAAGGAGCATGGATAAGTAATGTTCCCTGCACCGATTTTTGTTTTTCTTTTAAGGAGGGGTACTAATCCGCACACTGCATGTAACTACATAGGTTATTGCGGTGAGTGCACCCCCTTTATAAATCAGACTATTAGATTGAACGAATGTGGTGAGGTTGTTGATAATGGCGGGGTATTTGAGAGGATGTCTACAAGTGATGTGATCTGGCCGCACCGAAACCAAATAAGACGTATGCATTTCAGTAGGATGTGCGAAACTGATTAGTGTTTGTCGATAGAACAAAGTGGGCAGGTAGTTGGCTTTGGAACTTGTTTAAGGATGAAATCGTAGTAAAAAATCGTAAGTCCCGTTCTCAGGCGATTGACTACCGATAACACTCTACGTTCCGTCCCGACTGGAGACCACCAAGTCTCCGTCGTAGGTTTCAATTCTCTGAGAAAGATGGATTGAGGAATCCAGTCATGATTCCACTGTGTGAAGACCGCATCCAATAGGAAATTTCTTAGTGATAATGGACCATGAGCAAATAGCGACATTGGACGCATCATAGATGACAGCGACCAAGTCAACCCGCTCATTCCCTGGAATTCCAGCATGACTAGGGACCCATAAAAAAGCAACGGTACAGCTGGTATAAGATAGATAAAACTTCTAGGTCCATTGGTGATTCAAGGTGATCTGATTGCAAAGCACGAATGGACTGCACGGAATTTGTCACCCTCAATATTCCGATCAATTGCGGTCTCAGTTCTAAATATGCCTGAAGACAAAATGCGGTAAGTGAAGAATTTCCTGCTGTAAGATTGCTTGTATTATTATTATTATTATTATCATGAGTACTACGTTATTGTTAGTAGAGTCGGTATAATAAGGATGCTTATCACTTGACGGTAACACGTGGAGCTGTGATGTAGCGGCAACGGTATTAGCGTAGGATCGGCAGTAGTACCAGTGGCGTCAGTAGAAGCGGCAATAAGACCGGTTTGTTGATTTACAGTAAGTTTTCAAGGTCAACAAGTACATAAGGTCAGTTTAACTCCCGTTTGCTTTTAAATTTATCAGTGAAATGCATTAAATAAAAATTATCAGAAAATAAATATTAAAACAAAATGAGTTTATACTATAAAGAAATATATATAAAAAGTCTGCCAAAAACAATATTACCATTACAACATACGGCACTTCTTTAAAGACGTTCAGCAAAATAAATTCTGAAATCATGTTTAAATTATTTCTGATTATATCACTACTGGTTACTGGAACTCTTTCTACATATGAATTAATAGGAAGTAAGTAAATATTTTTTCATCATAAATTTTTAACTGTATTACAATTATACCACATTATTTCTCAACTATGTTCATTGTATCATTTCAAGTCCTTCCTACAACCTGGTTTATTTTTATTATATTTATACTTACATTATTTTTTAATGTTTTCTAAATTATTTAATATTTTATGAACTATTTAACCATTCTTCTTATGACACAAGCCTACCTTTGTTTTGCAATAAACTATAAATCAAAGTGAATAGTGAATTTTCTGTAGTGCCATAAATGCATAATACATGCACTCTAAACATTGTAACGTGCTGCCTTTGGGAGATGCTTCTGGTGATTAGACAGCAAATAAACTTATTAGTTTATCAGTTGTAAGAAGAAGGCATAGCACAAAATAAAAAACAAGTCCGGTCAAGCATGATGTTCCAAGCGCTGAGGATTCCATATGTAAGACTATAATTTACGTTTACATAATACTAAATTCAAAACAAAGAAATCTGTTTTTTTGCGCTTTAAAGAAGAAGAGATACGTAATTTTTCGCGCTTTTTAGAACTATTCGCCAACATCGAACTTTTCGTTAAGGAAATGAAATATAGTTTCGTTCCTGACAAATAGCTTCCTTTTCAACCGTATATATATCACAGGCGCACAAAAAAAAAAAAAATCTTAAAAATTTCAAGCTTTCGGCGCCTCGAGGAGCTGATTTTAAAATTAGAATTCTATATGTTCCAAACTAAAGAATTTATTTTATTTTATTTATTTATTTTTACCTCACCTTGGACGCTCCAGCGACCTTGACCTAACAACACGATAATTCAATAGATTGAACTAAATAGCCAGGTGGTCTGAAAACTTCGAAAGTTTCGTTAAAAAAAATGAAATACGGTGTCGTTCGTGACAAATAGCATTCCTTCCAACAATATATTCACATGCCCGGTAAAAAAAATATTTTTTTCAAAACTTTCAAGTTTTTGGCGCCCATTGTGCTTTTTTTTTTTATTTATTTTGGAGTTCGTCTACAAGGACATTGGCCCAAGAACAAAAGAAACAGGACGCAAAAGACTCAGATCTTTACACGATCAGAGATAGCCAACAAAAAAAAATCAGGAGCCTGGACAAAAGAAGGAAAAGGGAGGGAGAGAACGAACGAAGCACTGTATGGAGTGGGAATACCAATTTGTAAAAGGGAGGAGTAGAAATCAGCTTGATCGGTTACAAGAGATGAACACTCGAACATTATGTGATCGGGATCACACATAAATTGAATATTGGAGGGGTGCAATGGACAAAAAGGAGACGGCACAAGAGAGAAACAGAAAAGCGAGAAAGGAAGCAAACTGTGCCCAAAGCGCAGGCAGCAGATCGCAGAGATGTTGGAGGGACGCATGGAAGGAAAGTCAAGAAACCATGGCAAATGAGGAAGGGAAGGCTGAATAGACAAGAAAAAGGAATCCGGATTAGAGAGGGAGGAGACGTAAGAGTCAAACTATAGTTTGGTATGAGCAGCTGCAGACATAAGGGTAATATTGGTAGAAGAAACCTACAGGAAGAGGAAGATAACCGAGCGAATGAGTCAACTAACTCATTACCCTAAATTCTGGCATGACCCGGTATCCAAAAGAAGTCCGTTTGGATTAAGTGAGAAAGGAAAGGATCATGAATCAAGAAGCGAATAAGAAGAATAACGTAATTAGTTGAGCGAGGAGGGAGGGGAGATGCGATAGTCTGCAGCACGCTTTGAACATCCGACAGAATGATCTGATAAAAAGAAGGGCACCCAGAATAGCAGAGCACTTGGTCCTTTAGAGCCATCGGTGAAAATCGAAAAATGGTTAGGAAAAGAAGAGCTTAGATTCATTAAAAATTCTGATCTAACAACATTATGAATGATAGGTTTAGGAGGAATCGGGGAATAAGAGCAGTTAATAGGATGAAGAAAAGATGAAAAATTGAAGGAGAAATATGGGAGTTTATCATGAATGTAGATATACGGAGAAAACTGAACAAGACAGGCAGCGATCAGAGATAGAATGGGAGTTTTGTTGACAGACTTAAATATAAAGTAGTTCGCCCGGCTATAATTTTCCTATTAAGCGGTCTCTTATGCATATATTTGAGATACGTTTCGGTTTCCTCAACTTTTTTACTCGGGCTATTGCTTATGTGAACATATTTTTTTGCTGTTTTTAGCCCCAAAAGGGGGGAGGGTGCAATCATTTTTTAACCATAATGTCACGATTATATGACAAAGCTTTTTATTTTGAATTATTTTTATTGCTTTTTTTAATATTTTTAGTCGTTACCTTAGCGCGCCGCTGGCCTTGACCCAACAACAGGATAATTCAATAAATAGAAATAAATAGCCAAGTGTTCAGAAATGGAACTAACAAAGAACAGCAGCAGCGGAATAACTGGAGGCAACGGGGAGGAAAGGATATAGGTTGCGTTAAAAAAAGTAGAAAAACCGAAAGCTAAAAGTTGGACGTACAGAAGGGAGCGATCGTTGAGCAGTGTAGAACTTTCGAAAAGGATATGATTTGAATCACAAATACAAGAAGTCTCAGAAGCATGAAGAGAGCAGAAAGGAGAGGACAAAGCGAATCGAAAGCAAGGAGAATGGAGTAGAGAATGATTGATCCTAAATCCAATGAAGGAAACAACAGTGGAACGACGACAGACAAGAATAGAATAAAACCAAGGCAGGAAACGGTTGAATAAGATGGTACTACGAATAGTGATTTGCGAATAAAGATGGATACGTATCCAGCCAAAGTCTGGAATGATTAGAGCGTGATAGGGAAAGAATATCTGAAGAATGGAAAGAGTCGAGGAAAGGACCATTGTGGGCGACTGAGCGAACTAATGAGTCAGCTGAGTCACTGCCCTCTATATTGGAATGACTAGGAACCCATAGAAAGCTTATGAGGATCGAACGGGACAAGAACAAAGTGAAAACGGGAGATCAAATTGAGAGAATTATACCGTCAAGGGAATGAAAGGGAGGAGAAGAGATGGCTTGAAGAACGCTTTTAAAATCAGAAACGATCAAGAATTTTTGAACCTCACTTGTAAAGAATATGAAATAAATGGCACAAAGAATTGAGATTAATTCGGCTGAGAAGATAGAGCAGAAAGAAGGAGGTCTGAAGAACTCAGAGTGCAGGAATGAAGGAGACGTAACGCACCACTCACGGCCTCATCACTTTTGAATCCATCCGTGAAGATTAAGACGTGGGAAGAAAAAGAAGAATCCAGCAGATGAAGAAATTCATAGTTGACTATATTGTGAGAGGAAAAATTAGTTCGGATTGGGAGAGAAGAGAAATTGATAGGGTGCCATATGTTATTAAAATCACTAGTAAAGTAAGGAAGACTGTTATAAGGAAGAACGTAGGGAGAAAATTTGGTTAAAATCGAGATTCTATGATGCCCAAAGCGCCAGATAAAAATTTTAAACGCGGTTTAAAATACGCGCATCCGTGTATATTTCTCTAGTTTGGAACATCCGGCCTTCCAGCTTTAAAACCGGACCTTCGGGGCACCGAAAGCTCGAAATTTTGGAAAAAATATTTTTTTTCCTTGGCATGTGATATATCGTTTGAAAGATTACTATTTGTCAGGAACGAAACCGTATTTTGTTTTCTTAACCAAACTTTCGAATTTGCCGAAAAGTTCAAAAAGCGCGAGAACTAATATGTAGCCCCCTGTTTGCATCGCGAATATTGTAGCTATAAATTTCGAATGGGGTTGAAAATATGCTCATACTGGAATGTTTGCTGTAGAAGTTCGGAAAATAAACAAGTACAATTACAAATTTTTAAATATTTATTGATAATTAATCCGTCCAAAAATTTAGGACTAAATAGCGTTTATTCATTAGAATTTATTTTTTTTTGCAGTACAATATGATGACACTGCGTGATGTGTGAAAAAGAACTGGACTAAAAATATCTGTTTTGGGATTATTGTTGTTTTGAATTTAGTATTATGTAAATGAAAATTATGGTTATCTTTAACTTAACATACGGAACCCTCAGCGCATGAAACATCATGCTTGACTGAACTTGTTTTATTATATATTTAGTTTAGCGCTGCGACCATTTAACGACAGTCATTGATGATTTCAGTAACGGAAAAAGAGAAGTAACGGAACAAAATGTATTTAATAAAATGTTATTTTTAATTAATTACAGCCGAGGAAAAATAAACATAATGTAATAAAAGGATAAAAGAAAATTAAAACGATGAAGTCAAATTAAAAGCGAAAGCTGCATCGGAACAGCTGGTAGAAAGTCTTTAGAAAAGTCGGCGACAAAGAAGTAAATTTGGATGGTACAACTTAGAAAAGAACGAATACAGAAAAATGAATAAAACGATATCGACAATAATGTCTATCCTGCCTGGGCTATTACGACACTATGGTGGTAGGAACGTTAAATGACTCGAACCAAACCATTTATATAGAGAAGCTGAATGGTGTCTGTAGCTAGAGATGACTGCAGAGACACTATGCGGTGTTTAGAGCGCTGAAGAGCAAACGAAGGGAACTCCAGGAGAAGGTGTTTTATAGAAGAGGCATTGGAGGGGGAACAAAAGGGGCATTAAGAAAGAGGCTCACAGTTGAACAAAAGATGGTCACGCGATGTACGATGCGAAGCATTGTCATAGCGGCAAAATAGAAAATGGTGAAAAATCATCTGTTTCGAATAACAGTCCCATATGCATTCTTCCCAATCTATCAAAAAATTTTCGAGAAATTTTTTAAAATAAGGTGATGAATTATCTAACAGTGACTAATTATTTCAGTAAAAACCAATACTACGGGGTTTTAATAGATCGGGGAACAGATGCTGCTCTGTTTGAACATGTATCTCATATTACAGAAAACTTAGAAGCAGGTAGATATACTGCTGCCATTTACTTTGGCATAAAAAAGGCATTTGATAACGCAAATCATGAACTGTTAATTCTTAATTTGGAAAATGCAGGTTTTCTAGGGTTTATATTAAATTGGTTAAAATCGTACCTAGTGGGTACGAGATACGTTACTAAAATTAACAATGTATACAGTAATGAAGTGGTTCAGAACTTCGGGGTGCCACAAGGGAGCATTTTGGGTCCTTTCCTATTTTGATTTATATAAATTAATTATGCAATCTGAACGTCCCAGGTAAATTAATGGTATATGCCGATGATACAGTTTTATTAATTACCTCTCGTTATCCAGATATCCTGCAAAATTTTGCTCAATCGGGAATTTATTCTGTAATTGATTAGTTAAACTGTAATGGATCAATTATAAATTTATCAAAGACTAAATATATGTTCTATAGCTCTCATAATTACTTGCCCACTGAAAGTATAAATCTTAATATTGCAAGCAATCTGGAAATTGATAGAGTGTTGGATAATAAATATTTAGGTACAAAATGCGACAGTAAGTTAGGTTGGTTTTTACACCCGTCATTTATTGCTAGTAAAATAAGGAAGTTAAATTTTTTATTCTATTATTTATCACAATATTTTTCGCCATATCATTTACGTAGAATTTACTTTGCGTTATATCCACCGGTAATTTCATATGGTATCATTTTTTGTGGGGTGCTGCTAAATGTCATTTAAAATCCTTCAAAATTCTACAGCAAGCAGTTCTAAAAATTATAAATCGCGATATAAAAAATACTTCACTTATTCAACGATGTTAAATGATATATATAAATTACAATTACTTATGTATGTGATTGCAAATAGGAGTAAATTTAAGATTGCTTTTAAACCTGGTTCAACTAGGTCTGTTAAAGATTATTATGCCCAGATACCCAAATATTATAAATTTCATACAAGAATTCAAATACAATATGCTGGATCTGTTACGTATAACTCTTTACCAGCAGATGTAAAAACTTTACTAAATAATCTCAAACACAGGCGTAAATTATTGACCTTACACTTATGTTCTAGTACTTTATAAATAAATAAATTGAAATAAAAATAAATGGATTTATAAATAGAAAAAATAAAAATGGAAAAAATTAGCTGTCCCAATACTTACTTTACTTGTTGTAGTGTGTACATGTGTGTGTGTGCTTAAAATACTTTCGCGACTTTCTGTATGAATGTACATATGATAGGATATTATTGTGGCTGAGTCTATGCTTGAAATGTAAAATGTGAGGATTCAATAAATGAGCGGTACATGTGGCTGTGCATACTTATTCTTTTGCAGTTATTTTTAAAATTATTTTCATTTGTTTATATGCAATTTGTTTCTTTTTATTTGATAGGTTAAGTACTTGATTTCAATGTATCAAAGAATATTATAATTTTAAGTTTAAAAGTGTATGTAAAACCTTCTTTTTATAATATTTTTTTTTTGTGCGCATCTATTGTAGTCCACTGCTCGCGCTTTTTTGCGCACGTGTAGAATTTTATAATAAAAATATCTAATTTAGTTTGATTATTCTTATTAATTTAACAAAGAAATTGTTTTTTTGAAAAATCTGTATTAAAATTGTTCCATATTGATATTGCTGGAACGATCGACTGCTGAAAAGGCAATTATCAATGCAACCGATTATATATACAGGGTAGTCCTAAAGTCATTGCATAATTTTCGAAGAGGTGTGTAATAAACTTTCGCGTCTATGAAAAACATAGTATATACGCGTTATACTGATAAGTAACAAAAAAACTTGTGAAAACGGTCATTAGGACTTTTTTTAAAACTTGTAACGTTTGTTCCATTCTTTTCTAATAAACGATCCATGAACAGTAATCAATTTTGTGACGTGCAATGACTTTTGGACCACCCTGTATATATATATATGTATATATATATATAATGAGTATATTAAATAGTATGAATTCAAATTGTATGTATCACTAGTTGTCAGAGGGTTCGTGATGAACTTGCGCGATGGTGGTCCGCTATTCCAATGACTTTTTTACTGCTGATTACCGGCAACAGAAGGGATGATTCGACTGCGATCCTTTCCAGTAGTTTCACGATGATCTTAATTCCATAATAATTGAACTATTCCACGATGCTTCTTTTCTTTCCTGCCGAACTTACCTGTTTATATGCGAGCTAATGTAGCTCTTAACTGTGAGACATTCGATTTGAAACTTAATGTGTACATTTTTTTTTACGAATTCGAGTATAGGTCTGTTTTTTTTCACGGCCGATCTTTTATCGTTTTTCAATTACAACTAACTTCTTTGTTAAGATTTATTTTCGATAATTTTCGTTTCTCCACCTTCCAATCGGACTTGATCAACAAAGGAAGATACACACTTTACAAATGATGGTCCTTGATAGGCTATTCATCCTTGTCAACAACAGGATTTCAGGCACACGCATATTTTCACTCCCACCACTCCTTCCAATTTATTTTTACTTTATGTTATTTTTATTTTTATTTTATATTCTATTTAACCTGTAATGGATACATTACAATATATATATATATATATATATATATGTATATATATACTGTTGTATATTTCCTGTCCGGGCTTTTATATACCTACCGTGCTAACCAATCGCAATACTATAACCCATCCGCTAAACGGTAAATAGCGGAACCTTTTGAGAAAAAAAAAACGAACACCATCACTTAATCAGCATAGTACCAGCGATAGCGGAATCAACTGCTAAACTCACGCTATAATGCTACATCGAACACAATTATATATATAAGCTTATTAACAACATGGCGAGAATATATTTTACCAATCTGTCCAGCTAGTTATACGATATTATATTATAAGTGCTTTATTTTTCTGTCCTGAAAATAAATTTCTTAAACATTAATTCAATACAAAATTATGATGTAGCTTCTACAACTTGTAATATACTTAAGTTTTTGGTTTGTTATTTTTTCTTCAGAATGCATGCTATTTTCTTCAAAATTTCTTCTAATTTGTCGACTCCAAAATATGTATAAATAATGAATAAATAAATATATTACATTAATCTATAAAAACTTGTCATTAATATTTAATTTTGATTTTATTTTTTCATAAAACTAATAGATGGTAAGTGTTATTTTATATTATTGATTCATTTAGAGATATGAAATAACAAACTCAGTGATAAACTGATATATATATATATATATATATATATATATATATATCAATTATACTTTGACATTGATATTTGTACAAAATTATATTAACTGCATTATTCGCACTTTTTCACATACTTTTACACCTTTTAAATACATAGTTTATCTACATTGCGTTATAATTGGCTAAAAAACCACCAAAATAGAACAGTCTATATTGTTGTAATGATCGTTGTGATATGCTAGTTACTACAGCACTTGGCTTCCGTTACGAAAGTCTTGGGTTCGATTCTGGGTGACAACAGAAATTATTACGAAAAATTTAATTAAATACTAGCTATTTCACGCGGAAGGCAATAATCGCGCTAGTTGGACACAGCAGCCACACACAGAACTGCCACTTATAGCGCCATAACAAACGGCTACGATCAGTTACGAATGTAGTCTTGTATGTGTACACTAGCGTTGTATATAACAATTGCCTAAGTACACTACCCATATCTGTGCAGCTGAAATGTACAAATAGGCTATCGCCGATGCTTAGAATCTAAGTATTGTGGTAATACAACTATGAATATCAGAACAAGCATGCTGGTTAATGTAGCCCAAAATAGTCTAAGGTAAACCATTAAATTAAAAAATCAAAACAACTACTTATGTATTCATATGATGTTCATGCGCATCTTCGGTTTTGCATACTATTAAAACTTATAATCCGATCAAAATTATTTGTGTGATTCATTTGCAAATTATTTAAATGTCGGGCAATGATTATTAACATTTACCATTTTTATACTATTTTCCATCTTATGTAATACTTCCTTTTTACAGTTTAGTTAAGATGAGCAGCTATCATATTACTGTCTTTCACAAATGAATTCTGTTTTATATACTACCACAGTTAATCTGCAAATATTTCCACTTATTTTTGATCATTCTAAAGTGTCCCTTTGGTTCAATTACAGTTCAGTTTCACTGAAAACCTTTTATTGTCTTTTCTTAAATAAAGTTCCATTATTTACAACTTCGTTTTATTTCAGTTGTATTAAGCATAATTATTCCATGAATAGATAAATTTAGTAACTACATTTTCTGATCCATCATATTTACATATTTTGTTCTAAATACCCCTATAAACACCAAAGACTGAGGTATATATACCATTTAGAGGTTATCTTATTTGAAAGCATCAAATATTACTAACGATTGATTACAAATTCTAGTAGTTTAATTTGATATGGTCACTTAATCGTTTCCATTTCTTTCCCATAATTTAGACATATTTGCACACTTCATGTACGTTATGCTCATTAAAATGCTTTCATCTATATTTAATGAATAATATAAATTGTTTGCTGTATTTTTTTGCTAATTACAAATTATTATTGAATTCTATCTATAGTTTCTTACTGATTACACAATTGTACTGGTTATAGATTATTCTGTATGATTAGTTCATGTAATGTTAAAGCAGTCATGTTTTATTTGTATCCAAAGGTGCTTTACATGTTATCATTCTAAAATTATCAAAAATTATGCCAATTTATTTTTAAGAACATTCGAATGTTACCATTTTTAGGATTTCGTATACATATAATGTACATAATTCTAATATGGTAGTTCACAGACGACAAAAATGTCAAATAAAAATCAATAACTCACGAAGCGATTGACTTATTAACTTCAAAATTGGATCATGAATTATAAATAAAATTCTCTTTAAAACAATCTATAACTTCAAGCTAACCGATTATCCTGGGCGCCAAAAACTCCAAAAAACCGCCAAGGATATATAATATAGAATATAAAATAAGCTCAAATATCACTTAAAAATTCATAATTCATCAGCAGATAAACCTTTAAAATTGAAATTCAAAATATAAAATAAAACAAAGAAACCCTTTCATAAATGCAAAATATTATGGTTAAAAAAAAATTTATCCTCCTTTTGGACCCAAAAAACAGCAAAAAAAGGGGCGTTGTGTAAGCAATGGCTCGATTAAAAAAGTAGAGAAAACCAAAACGTACCTCAAACATATGCACAAAGGACCGCTTTATAGGAAAACTACAGCCGAGCTTACAACTTTATTATTATCTCGATGCGATAAAGTCAACTCGCTTTGCGTTTAATTGCACCTGAAGAGCTCGGTGAGATCGTTACATTTATTTATCTCTTTTACTTATTTTTATTTCTCTAGTTTTATTTCATTTCGTTCATGTTAATCTTTTTATTTTCTCGCTGCGTCGTTATTTGATTTTTCTTTTCACATTATTTTTTTGCTTAATTTTTATTTATGCCAGATTCTTCTGACGTGGGAGGTAAACCTCCCCCTAATTCTCTTCGCCCGGCTATCAAGAGTGTCAGTAATGCGACCGCTCCGGTTAAGTCCGCGACTAAAATAAACAAAGCTTCACAACAAGTATCTGTTTCGTCCACGTCTATTTCTTCTACTCCGAATAAAAATATTGTTTAGGATCTGAATATCAATGAATCCATCGACATGGATATTTCGGTCGGTTCTTTTAATAATGTTATCAATAATTTTCCCCTTTTTCCTATCAAGTATAGCCCCACATCTGACACTTTCCCCGATCATTGCGTTGGTCAAATCGTCGTCTTGGTCGGAAGTTTGGGTAAAAAAATATTGGTTATCTACATCCCATGTCCCTGGCTAAAAAATTGCATAACGGAGTATGTGAAATTTCGCTAATCTCTCGCTCCGATAAAAACTTAATTAAGATAAATTTCGTATCAACAGCAGCAGCTAATAAATTTTTACTTTCCAACGACGTCCATAAAGATCTCAATATTCGATCCTTCATCCCATAATCCTTTTTATTCTGATTTGGCGTAGTCCGTGATACCCCCTTCTATCTTTCGTGAAAGAACTTTATCGTTACTGTTCTTCCAATATCCTGATCACTAATATTCGTCATCTGTACAAACGTACTGTTGTTAACTCTTTCATTCCCGCCCCAGTTGTTGAATTCAAATACCTTTGGAAAGTTTCAAATTCCGAAAATTTTCTAGCCTTACCGAATTCTGCATCTACTACAAAGAGGAGGTGTCAAAACTATTCTAGCAGTTCCTCTTCCTCTTATGTCAGGATTTCGTCTCGAAAACACCATTCTTCTTCGAAATCACCTAAGGATTATTCCTATTCATCCTCCCAGTTCTTCCATAAGCTCATCATCCTCTAATGCCGTGAATGCCGAGTTGTCTAGAGTTATTAATAACGTTTCTTCTAATAACTCTTTTTCCCTACCCTGTTATCCGCTCTCAGTAAATTTGATATCCATAATTTGGAGAATAAAATATTATCCATCTGTCAAGTTTTGCAATTTTAGGAATAGTGGATTTGCCTTTTCTTCTATTTCAAATTTCTAACTTGTTCCTCTTTTCCTCTTCTCTAAATATTCCCTTCCCTTTTGGTACTATTTCGTTCCATTCCTGTAATACCAACGCCACAGTTTTTCTCCTTAGTTTTTACTTTGGAATAATGCTGTCGCTTTTGCGATTTTATATGGCACTCCTTCGGTGTTGCTTGCCTCCTTTAACTAGGTTGGTTGATAACATACGGGGACCCAGACGCGATGATTTTTTTGAGCGAAGGGAGTAACTTGTTTGGAATTTTTCGATATTTATAACTTTTTTATTTTTTATTTTTCATTGCCTTATTTCCTGTTTCTGAACCTTCCTTCTTTGAGCGTGTCGGTGTTGGTTGGTGTCTTTAATTAGGTTAGTTGATAGCATACCACAACCCTCGCGCAATGATTTATCTGAGCGGAGGATACGTTATTGTTTTGTCTTTTTCCTTATCTTGTTCTTTTCCACCTTTTCCTCTTTTCTCGTTATTTTGTTTTTTATTTCATTGGGCTATGGAAAAGGTATAATGATTATTTTCTCGTTTTTTTTTTTACCTTCCCTCCTTCTTTGGCCTGTTGCATGTTTTTAAACTTTTCTTGTTCTACTTCTTCTTTTAACTACCGCCTATATAAGCATTCATTATGCCTTACCCCCTTAAGGTTCTACAATGGAACGGCCGCAACATTAAGGCCAACAGAAATTCTTCTGAAAGGCTGTTGGATTCACATTTCTTTCAAAAACATGGTTAATAAGCTCTTCTGACATCAATTTTAATGGATTCTTTCTGATCTGTTTTAACTGCAGCGAGCTATTTTAATAAGGAATAATGTTTAGTTTTTAGCCCACGTATCTCAACCGTTGTTTTCTCCTAATCCTGTTTATCCCAGCTTAGTGCACATCTCTATTCGTAACTATTCTTCCAGGCACTTTCATTCCATTTCTGTTTACATTCCTCCGACTTTCGATTTGCGTGATTTCCCTTTCCTAACTTTAATCAATTCCCTTTCCACTCCTTTCTTCGTAGGTGGTAATTGGAATTCCCATTTAACGAATCACGTCGTATTTCGTTCACTTCCACCTTCTCACATTTTCTGGCGACTACTTTTACCTTCATGGTATTGAGAACATCCTTACGTATTTCTTCAGATTCTGCTCCCGGAGTAGATGATATTCCCTTCTCTATTCTTAAAAATCTTTCCGATTTTTCTCTTCGGTTCAAACTTGTTTAACTCCTTTTTTCGCTTTGGTTGTTCTCCTTTATTTTGGAATACCTTGATTGTTATCCCTAACCCTAAACCCAACTCTTCCTCACTTCGTCCAATTTCTCTTGCTTCTTGTGTCAGGAAGCTTTTCGAAAACGTAATCAACAGACGCCTTGTTTGGTGGCTAAAACATCACAACTTATTGCCTAGTATTATGCTCGGTTTCCGCCCTGATTGCAGCTCTCCTGACTGTATTAGTGCATTCCTGGCAGATGTTTACAAGTCATTCATTGACAAAAAATTTCTTATTGCTTCCTTTCTTAATACATCGACAGCTTTAGACAATGCCCATCTCCTAATCTCTTTGATTTAATGTTTTCCTTTAATATTCCGGCTCATTTTTCTTCCGTTCTTATTAATCTTTTCCTTTGCCGAACGGTCATTCCTTCATGCCATTAGACTACTCCTTCGTGCATTATCGAAGAGTTCCTGTTGCAGCTCAACTTTGTTCAATATATATTTCATCAAAATTGCTTCTTAGTCTCTGAGTTCCTCTTCCCTCTTCTTTGCAGACGACATCCTCATTTATTCCTTACATCGCAACATCACGCAGGCTAACTCCAAACTTAAAAACTCTTTAATTATGGAAGACGCTTTATCCAACATCCATCTTTTCATCTCGCTCTACTAAATCGTCTACTGTCGTCTTTACACTGCTCCCTTTTATTGCTTCCTCAGTCGGCCTCGTCTTAAATAATGGCCCAATTTCTCTTACTTCCTTCTTTCGTTATTTGGGTGTTTTCCTGAATAGTCTACTTTTCTTCCATGACCATATTAACAGTCTAGGCGGGTCCTCCTTCCAGTGATTGGGAGGGAGCTGATCCTGTGATCCTGCTTATGTTCATCTGCTCTATTTTTGATTACTGTTTCTATATTTAATGTAATTCTTCTATATCCCTTTTGTCTAAGCTCAATCAGAATTGTAATTCTGCCTTGGAGCCCGAAAGTCTACTCCTATCCCAGCTTTGTACGCTGGAACACACATTCTTCCTCTTTTGCTTCGACGTTCCTACTTAGGTTATCGTTTCTTCATCAAACGGTTGCTAATTTCTTCTTGCTCTCTTATTTCTTCTTATTCCTTCATGGTACATAACTGGCACTTTTCTGTCAACAAAACTCCTATTTTATCTCTTCTCGCTGACCGTCTTGTTCAGTTTTCTCCGCATATCTACATTCACGATAACGTCCTTTATTTCTCGTTCAATTTTTTCTCTTTTCTTCATCCTATTAACTATTCTTCATCATGCTGCTAAATCAGAATTTCTATAGAATCTTAGTTCTGTTTCCCCAACCATTTTTTGATTTTCACTGATGGTTCCAACGGATCCAATGGTGTTGGCGCAGATTTTGTTTTTCCTTCTCTAAATACATCGAGTCCTTTAAACTTCCCTTCTTTTGCTCAATATTTTATGCTGAGTCTTCTGCTATTCTGAGTACTCCTCTTTGTATTAGATCCTCACCTGTATCTCGCAATCTCCATATCCTATCGAATACTCAAAGGTGCTGCAGGCTATCGCATCTCGTCTCCCTTCTCACTCAACTGACTACGTCATTCTTCTTATTCGCTCCTTGATTCATGATCTTTTCCTTTCTCACTTAGTCCAAACGGATTTCTTTTGAATTCCCGGTCATGCCGGAATCGAGGGAAATGAGTTAGTTGACTCATTTACTCTACTATCTTCCTCTTCTAGTAGGTTTTTTCCTGTTTTCTCAGTTCCCAATATTACCCTTCTGTCTGCAGCATGTGTGCAAATATTTTGTTTTGTAATTTTTCCTGCAAATTAAATCGATGCCCATATCTGGTAAGAAACAGTTTCTCTTTCGGTATGGATAATTATTTGTATTAAATTTCTTTATTTTTCTATCCAACCTAATGTTCCTAACTGGCCTTGGTTTTACGATTTTCCTTCGCTTCGACGCTCCGTTATTGTCCCTATTATCCGTTTATGTCTCAATCATACTCTTCTTCCTTCCTCACGTTTTCGTTTTCACCTTGCTCTATCCCATAGTTGTCCTCTTTATCCTGACGACGAATCCATATGTGATCCTGACCATATCTTCTTTTAATGTCCATCCCTTGTAAATGAACACATTTCTTTGTACTTCGATCTGTTATCACTCAAACTCCCTAATCCTTATTGCGCTTTGTACATCTTATTGTTTCCGTCGATCTTCATTGTTCCTATCCTCAGTTTTTTTATCGTATCAGTAGCTGACCGAATTTACATCTAGCTGATTCTTTTCCCTTGTGTTGTGTCTGAGCAAAGATCCTTTGCCGACATGCCCAAAGAGGGGTTAAAAAAAGTACACCATATAAAAAAAACAAACAACTAATTTTTTGATATAAAAATTGCTTTATTTCAATGTTTTTATCTTTGAAATAATGGAGAATACAACTTAGTGATGAGTTGAATTAACAAGTTCTCATACGCGTTCATTGTTTCGTCTGATAACGGTTTTTAGATAATTTTATTCGTTTATCGTAAATCTCTGCGCGGCTAACTGTTCTCGTTGCCAACGCACTGATAACGATCCGATTTCGGTGAGCTCGTTCCTCTTATTTGCTTAACCTTTCATTGGTCGCGCTATAAGGGAATCCCCGCTTTTTTTTTTAAATGTAAATATCTAACAAACTACTTATAATTTACATAAAACAGTTCAGCTATTCGTGTATTTAAGTGCCATAAGTCGATCTAAAATATTTATATAGTTTTAATTACTTTAGTTTTTTTTATAATAATTTTTTATTGTGAGTAGATCGTGAAATCACGTGGATTCCCTCACTGTGCGACCACAATCGTAGGTAAAATTTTGTTCGCAACAGCCAAATATGTAGAAAAATAATTAGAATAATAAGTATTTTTTAATATTTATTAATTAATTAATAATTCCATAAATGATAATATAATCTCGTTAAATAAAGAAATTTTAATTTAATATCATGACTGATTTTTAATTTATTTTATTGCTATCCAACTATCTTTTAAAAAGTTATAACTGTTTCAAAATTCCGCGCGTAAACCGGCAACGTCGCAGTAAATTTTACATGACGGGGATTCCTTAACCGAGCGACCAACGACGTTTGTAAAATAGTGCACGACCAACGAAAGATTAATTTAACTATTAGTAGCGGCTTACGTTTCTTATTGATTCTCTCCGCCATTTTATTTCTAATTTTACATTTAGTATCGTGTTTTTCTTTTTTTTTCTTTTTCATAATTTTCTGTAAGCCTCTTTACTATCTAGAGTTCGTCAAAAGGAGGTCGCACAGCGGCCTTCTCTAAGCCCGTACTTTCCCTTAATGTGATGGAGGTGGATACTTCCAATAAACGAAAGGCCTCCAGCCCAGTCTCTCCTAAATAAGATCTACGCGTTAAAGAGTTTTGTCTCTCACAAACTTACTTGGTTAGTTCGGCGAACTCTGTCGTTATAAGCAACGCCATCGAAAATTTTAAAATATAATACGACGATGAAAATAATTCTAACGACTGGAAAGTTGAAAATAATGAGATTAATAATATAAACAACAACAATAGTAACAACAACAATGAAGGTAACATTGCTAACAATAACATTTTAACTGCTCGTAATGTCGATCTTTTCCCTAGCAGCTTCACAGGTTCTATTCAAGTTATGCTAGAATATCTCTCCGATAAAACATCGGTATTTTGCATCCTTTTGCAGCTGATAAATTTTTATTCCGTAGGACTACTGCAATCAGCGAAATCGTATGACCCGGCAGGAATAGACTTCGGTTATTTTTTACAGATATCTTCGTCGCCAACGATTTTCTGTTAGACTCAAATTTTTTAGATAATCATAATTCAAAGCATTCATTCCTAGTTCTCTTCTTTTTTCATTTGGTATTGTTCCGCATAGTCTCCTTCCTTCTTCACTAAATCGCTTTTCTTTGGCTGCATCTCCTTTTTGTCCATTGGATCCTGAAGGTTCCGAGTATGTTTGTGATGCGAATCACGTGCTCTTCGAGTGCTCCGGTTTATCTCGCGAGCGTGAGTTACTTTATTGTCATCTTTTAAAGCTTGGTCTTCCTGCTCCTTTCAACGCCTCTTATGTTCTTTCTCCACCTACTATCTCTGTTGTTCCTGTCCTAAGGGTGTTCCTTGATTCCATTGCCGACAGAATAAAAATATAATTTCTATTCTATTCCATGTGTCTATTCCTTTTTGCTGGGCTAATGCACTTTGGTAGCAAACCCAAGGGGGTAAAAAAAAAAAAAAAATGATATTCCAGTTGATATTTTTGAAGATGACCTCCTTAATAATGTTTCCTCGTCAGTTCCTGTTATTTCAATACGACGCCTTAAAAAGGCAATGTGATGAACTCCGCTCCATTCCTTTAATCGAAATTAAATTCCTTTCCAACAAAATTCCTGATTTTGTCCATTTCTTCCATCTTCGTTATTCGGTTGAACCTAGTGTCAGAACCCCCATCTAGTGTCGCTCTTGCTTCCGTTTCGGATGAATTCTTCATTGATTCGATCTCTTTTTCCTTAACTTGTTCTTCTCTCCCTGTCCCTCGTTCATCTCATAAAAAGGCGAAATCGTCATCCGCTTTGTGGTGGAATCAAGATTGTAAGCCTACTTTTGATTTTAGTTCAACTACTTTTAGAGCTTTTCGCTTTAGCCCATCTTTCATTAACTATCTTTCTCATAAAAGAACCAATGCTAGGGCCAGATTTATCCGAAAATCGGCAAAGAAAAATGCATGGAAAAGCTTCTGTTCCTCCTCTCGCTCTATTCCTATTTCTCAAGTTTGAAGAACTTTTTCCTTTACTCTTGGGCTAATGTCCTTGTAGACGAACCCAAAAAAAAAAAATAAAAATAAAAATAGAGAAGAAGTTTGTTCGATTAAATTATAAGTACAAATAACATGAAATATTCCAAACAATAATATGAAAACAATTTTACTCGTAATTATAAACCATATTGAAATGTTAATAATTTTACGTATCCTTTTGAATTTTAAAACATTAATTTTTTCGTAATAAAATTACAATTTAGAAAATATAAGCGTTCAAAGTTTATTTGATTAATTTATAAACACAAATAACCTAAAATATTTAAAACTATAATGTGAAATCAATTTTTTTTAAATTAAAATATCTAAAAATTAATAATAAACTGTATTGAAATGTTAATAATTTGTTTTAAAATTTAAAAAGATATTTAAGTAAAATGATTAACATTTCAATATAATTTACAATTAATTTGTGAACATTTTAATATTTTAATAAAAAAAAATTGTTTTCATATTATCGTTTCGAATATTTTATGTTATTTGCATTTATAAATTAATCGAAAAAGCTTCTTTTCTAGTGTTCCAAAGATATTGCAATTTGCATACATTTTCAATATGGCGTACCTTTTTGAAAGATTTATAAATTTGAATGGTTATTCAGAATTAAAAAATACATTAAAAAAATAGTTTTAAAATTGTACAAAAATGTTTTTATGAAAAAAATAATTTTAGAAAAAATCGTCTGCTTTTTTTTTGTTTTTTTT
Source organism: Icerya purchasi (assembly GCA_039619475.1). Taxonomy (NCBI): domain Eukaryota; kingdom Metazoa; phylum Arthropoda; class Insecta; order Hemiptera; family Monophlebidae; genus Icerya; species Icerya purchasi. Next base: position 136,685,713 of record CM077116.1, read on the forward strand.
TTTTGGTTTCGTCAACTAGGGACCTTTACCCAGAAACAATTAGAAAAGAAAATATATTGTTAGGAGGAAGGAACAGATAATGGGAACGATGTGTTGAGAAGGAAAATACGGGATATATATGTAGGAGGCACAATACGGAGTACGAATACCAATTCACAGCAAATTGGAATATAAAGCCGACTGCTTGATTGAAAGACATGAACACTCAAAGAACATACGGTCAGCATCGCAAACATGCTCTTCGTTTGGGTGAAAGGGACAATATGGAGAGGAAACCAACGAAAAATGAAAATGAGAGGAAATCAACAGAGAGTGGCCAAAGCGGAGAAAAATAATGGAGACAACAACAGAACGCCGAAGTGAAGGAAACAGAAAGAACCATGGATTGGCTGGAAAACTAAGTTCAACAGACAGATAAAAATAACAATTTCTAAAAAAGGAGGAAACATACATATCCGACCAAAACCTAAGATGAAAACCTTTACACAGCGGAAGAAGATTAGATGATGAGACTTTTTTTTAGAAAACAAGTAGGAAGAAGCAGCAACTCAAGCCAAGGGTTTCGCCGCTTCATTACTAAAGATGCCGGAGTAGCTAAGAACCCACCGTAAATCAGTTTGAATGGAATGGAAGGAAGAAAGAACGGTGATAAGGGCATGAATAATAAAATCAAAGAAATGATCAGGTAGGGGAAAACAAATGGACCGAAGGGCGGTCATAGAGTGTGATAAGAATTTAGAGGAAGGGTGATTTGAAGAAATGAAAATAATGGAACGTAGGACAGCCATAAATTTGGCTGTGAATATGGAATAAAAAGGAGGCAGACGAAAAGATACTGAAAAACCAAAATCTGGGATGATTAAAAAAGGCACCGACACCACCCGATTTCTTCGAACCTTTCGTCACACACGTTTACATGCGATGGAAATTGAAAATTGATGTTACTGTAGAATTCCTGTTTAATTAGGGCCTCTGGAAGAAATTTGGAAAGCGTAGGTAAAGTAAACGTACTAGGAGGATGGCAGAGTTCGGCGAAATTTAAAAAGAAGTAGGGAAGATAGTCGAAGAAAATTATGTGAGAGCAAAACGAACTAAGCCGAAGAGACATGAGGGATAAAATAGGGGTTTTCCCAGGTGTGAAACACCAGTTGCTAGAAATAGAAAAGTAGGAATGGATAGAAGTAGAGGACGTATGTGGAAGACGCTTGGCAAGAAAACGAATACCCAAATAGGATCCGGTAATAGAAGAGGTGGTGTATTAGATTCAGCTAGAACTGTTGGAATAGGAGAGGATTTAAGAACACCAAGGCATAGACGAAGGCATGAATTTTGGATGGCATCTAATTTAGAAAGTCGGGACTTAGAGGCACAATTATAAATAAATGAACAGCAATCAAATTTGGAACGGATGATGGATTTACAAAGAGAAATAAGGATACAAAAATCACCACCCCATTTGATTAGAGATAGAACCTTCAGCAGGTTTAGCCTTTTGATTGCGAAAGAGGAAAGATATTTGATATGTTCTAAGAAGGATAACCGACCGTCAAGGAAGATACCAACATAACAGAAACAATTAACACGAGAGAGAGAAAGGTATTTTCTAGGAACAAATAGACAGAAGCATGATTATAGGGTTGTCGAGTAAATTTGACGTAACAAGATTAGTAGGAGAAATAGAAAGGTTAATTGAGAAAAAAGAATGTTCCAGCACAGTAAGAGACGAATCAAGTGCTTCGCTGGCTGATCTAATGTCATGAGATAAGGCAAAGAGTAGGATGTCGTCATAAAAGAATGGAGAAGAAGAATTTGGAGGAAAAGAAGCCACACTGATAGTGTATATGTTGAAAAGAGTAGGGCTGAGGGAGGAACCTTAGGGAAGACCTCGAAGAACCGTTATTGAAGTTTTAAAAGATGGAGCAGAGAGGTGGATAGAACGATTCAGCATGAAATTGATAAGGGAAGTAAACTTCATTAGAGCGTTAATTGCTGTCATCTTATCTTTTAAAGTGGGTAAGTGAACTTTATCAAAGGCACAGGATCTGTTGCCATTCTACAAGCCATTATTTATATTTCCTCTTCTGCAAGTTCTTCCAAATTCGTTATTGTTTCTGATTCTTTAAGTGTTCTTCTAGCGCTATCTCCACCGTCCCTTTCTCCTTCCACTGATGCTATTATCCTTTCTATTCGTTCTCTTCTTCATGATCTATCCTCATCGACGTGTACCCAGATTGACTTTCTTTGGATTCCAGGACATGCAGGCATTGATGGAAATGTAGCCGTCGACCTCCTTGCTAAAGCTGCTGTTTCCAATGGGAATTTTATTAGTAGGGTTCCAGCACACAATATTCTTCTTCCAACTAAATCCTGCCATCTTAGACTTTGGCATTCTGTTTATGTATCTCTTTTCGCTAATCCTAATTCCTTTTATCTCTTGATTAATCCTGTTCCTCCTCCTCGTCCTTGGTTCTATGAGTTTCCCAGTTTGCGTCGGTCCATAATTACTAAATTATCTCGCCTCCGTTTTTCGCATAGTCTCCTTCCTTATTCACTAAATCGCTTCTCTTTGGCTGCATCTCCTTTTTGTCCATTGGATCCTGAAGGTTCCCAGTATGTTTGCGATGCGAATCACGTGCTCTTAGAGTGCTCCGGTTCATCTCGCGAGCGTGAGTTACTTTATTGTCATCTTTTAAAGCTTGGTCTTCCTGCTCCTTTCAACGCCTCTTATGTTCTTTCTCTACCTACTATCTCTGTTGTTCCTGTCCTAGGTGTGTTCCCTGATTCCATTGTCGACAGAATAAAAATATAATTTCTAGTCTATTCCATGTATCTATTCCTTTTTGCTGGGCTAATGCTCTTTGCTAGCAAACCCGAGGGGGGGTTAAAAAAAGAATAAAAAAAAAAAGGCACAGGATACATCTATGAAGGAAGCCAAAATGTAATGTTTTTACAATGAATTTATCCTTATTTGTCTAAATCGTACGTTTCCTGCAAATTTATTTCATTTTTGCAAGAGACTATGTGTTATTGTGGTAAATTTTTACAGTCTTTTCATTATTTTTAATGTATCCAAGCACCAAAAATTGGTTCTATTTAAATTTGTATCTTCCTAAATTTATAACGCAATGCCCCCAATTGTAATTATGTGGTATAGATCAATAAAACATTGTTACAGTGAATTCGTACAATCTAATTTTATTGCGTCTTCTAATTACCATTTTCTCTAACCGGTTTTCAGTTGAAGTTTAGTCTATAATTATTATTTCATTACGATACCCTGTTTTAAGCACATTCATTCCATGCAAGGTTTGAAACCATGAAGGTAATCCATTACATTACAGTTTTCTTCAACTTTTACCGCTTCATGCACTACTACCTATATTTGCACGGTTGAAATGTATGAATAGGTTGCCCAACATCCAAATGGAGATAAAGAATGAATAATTCATAATATGACGGTTGCTTTGGATCTAAGCAAGTATAAGAAAAATCTAACCTCGCCATGTATTCTAAAAGTTAAGTTCAATGAACTCGTCATCAAAAAATACACACAAATATACACCGATGCCTCCAAATCTTTAAATCAAACTACTTCCGCTGATCTCGTAAAGGGTGAAGCTCAATTGTACCACCTACCTGCAGGAACGTCACTGTATCCAACTGAACTAATAGCAATAATTAGGCGCACCCAAATAAATGTATAATATATTTCGACGCAGTCAATGCTCTACAACAGATTTAGAACCAAATTAAAAGCACCAACTCAGATATTATTAACATAAAACACATTATCCATAAACTTACACAAAAAAAAAATCAGCTGGTGTTCTTTTGGACTCAAGCGCACTCAGGAATCACAGAAAGCGAAGCAGTGGATAAAGATGATAAAAAATTTCCAAAAAATATAAAAACAATTAAACCCGCACTCTCAAATGACCTACACATAATCATAACACAAAAAGGCACTACACTATGGGAATATACACATCTTTTTCAGATTAAGCCCATATTGGGACGCTGGATAACAAAAGAACAAAAAAAAGTTGAGAAGAGGTGGCAACTTTTACAAACTATCAAAAAATTTACTAGGTACAATACTACACGATGATCATCAAAAAATATAAAAACTATTATAATAGACGCAAACGATCTTATCAATCGAGCACCTATAACGAAAGTAAATAATAAAAAAAAATATTCCTTTCCAAGTATTACTTCATAGTTTGTGGTAAAAAATGTCATGTTATTCGCAGGACAATAGTAACTTCTAAGTGCAAAAATTATATTTCATTTGGAAAATTGAGTAATCCTCACACCCAAAATAATCGGCTAGTTTCGTCCTTGATTATAATGTACATGAAAGTACTGATAGATAATAATGTACACCGAGAAAGATATGAAACCACTAACAAAGTGTAAATGTACAACAAATTAACAGAAATATTCATTATACACACCTGCTTCAATTGCATATATTACCTTGCACAACATTACACCTCACTAAAAGAAATAATTTCAGAATTCAGTGAGCAACAAATTTATTACGTTCACTTTTAAAGGTGCAAAACAAAAAAGAAATTATAATATGCATATGTAATATTGAAGTACATTTGTATTATGTGCGCATCTATGTATATTATTTATTTTTCTTTGTGATATTTAAAGAAACAATTTCGGTTTTTCAAAATACATAATCTTATGTTACACTTTGAACACAGTAGTTTTATTTACTATACATAATCTACATCGCTCGATAGTTGTGAAAATAGGAAAATGATCTAATTTATCTAATCCTGAATTACTTGATGGAAAAGGTTGTTTGTTCTTCTTCAAACACTTCTTTTTCATATCGGGGCAGTGCTTGGCTACATTTAACAGCCTTCCAATTCTAAGTTTATTCTTAGTATTTAGAGTATTGCCAATAGTATACCTAAATTCCTTTAAAGGTGCACATGTTCTTACTTGTTTATGTTCCAAGTCACGCTTATATAATAACCAAGTATTATTAATACAGATATCGATAATTTGTGAAAATAATGATTAATACCATCAACGAGTTTTCATTTGGGTTTTGTTTATTTCAGACATATAAATATATGTGTGAGTGTATTTATATATGCGCATATATATATATATATATATATATATATATATATATATATATTATATTACAAGCAGTGTTCATTTTCTGGTGATAGAAGCCCTATCCGCAAATAAATAAAAATGCTTGGAAAATAAGTTCTTTGTAGTTGTAAATGCGGCATATTTACTGTAAACGTCACCGCATAGAAAAAAAGTGATGATTTCCGTCATTCCATGGCTGACATACGAATTGTACAACACCTTCTTTAAATAACGCAGGGTTTCTATATCACGACCGGTGTGTATTATAAGGAACATGACCTTTAAATACTTATACAGCGAAAAAAATACACTTATTATTTTATATAATAATATCATTTGAATTTTTACACTTTATTTTATATATTAACAAAAAAAGTTACCAGAGTAACCTTCTTTCAAGGCATATTTTACAACGGAGAAATTTTATCATTTTAATAAATTGAAATTTATGAAAATGTCAAGTATTCATCATTATATAGAACGCTTTTGAGAATGCACAGAAATCCCAAATTTAGATATATTTAAAACGAAACATAATATTATATACAGTAGAACTCCGGTTATCTGAAATAAAGTGGTGACGGCCGTTTCGGATAATCGATTTTTTCAGGTAACCCATGAACATAAAAAAATAGCGTACTAAAATAAGTACATATGTAAGGGAAATGGATTACAAACTATTTATGTAGGTTACAGTTATGCTTTTTTTATTTTAAAATGATATTTACAACATTGTTATACATGTATGTAGTACTTATGTACAATGTACATAATGTACTGTATTTATGAAAACAACTCTGTGACTTTTTTTTGCTTTTTGCGTCCCTCACACCATCTTTTTATTAACAGGACGTCAGCAGAGGCTGAATCAGGCTAGTAACGTTTGGAGGAAGGAAGCGAACCACAATATCGCCACTTTTTAATTCACAAGGGTGTGCAGGTGCATTTTCAGTCAATAAAATCGCTTGTTAAGGCAGTCCTTTTTCAGCTAAAAATTTCTCAACTTTCACCACAAAGTGATCAAAAAACCATTCAGAAAACAGCTCAGAAGACATCCAAGCACTCTTTTGTGCTCTATAAAAAACCGGTAAAGCATTTGGTGCAATGTCCTTTAAGGCTCAGGGTTTTTTTGATTTTCTGATGCACGTTGGTAGCAGTCTATAGGTCCCAGAGGCATTTCAAGCTAAGAGAACTGTTACGCGTTCTTTATTCATTTTATGGCCTGGGGCAGAATACATAGCATGAGAGAGGGACACAGGAAGTCACTCACCGCCGTGATGAGTCATGTGCCCGTTTCTCGTTGTTTTAACTTTGAAAACATGGTACACGTCATAGTCGGAAACGTTTCAGTTAACCCGAGTTTGGATAACCGAGGTTCTACTGTATTGCTATAATTTTTTTCGTATCAATTTATAGGGAAGTATTTAAAAATGATTCCAAAGTTGATGTTCATTATAATGTACATGGGACGTTTAAGGGTTAAATATAATCAGTGTAATATTATAAAAAAGCAAAAAGGAACGATCCTTATATTTAAATTAGCTTTTTGACTGTATATTTTCATGTAATGTTTCATCTATAATATTTTCTAATGCAATTTATACACAGATATCCTATTTAAAATAAATCACAATCGTTATAAGTTTACAGGCAATTTATAAATATTTTTACATTAGAATCCACTGTGTTAAGCACATTCATTTCACGAAAGGTTCAAAACCATGAATATTTTTTGTTTCTTACATTAAACTTTTCTCTTCTTTTTACCATTTCACGCAATGCATAGTCTGATAACCCCTTCGTAGATTATGTTAAATGCCACAGTCACTATTTAGCAATTCATTTTCTTCTCACAAGTTTTGCTTTATGTGAAAAGAGAAAATGTTAAACAATTTTTTATTCAATAATTTATGTATGTCTGCTTAGCTTATTTCCAATACAGTCGGTCCTCACTATAATGAACTAATTGTGAAAGTGTAATAAATTTAAATTACCGGCTGCCCAACAGCGTCTGTATTTCTGTCACTTGTAAACTGCATGCAACGAACATATAAATTAATATTAATGCATAGCTAGCGGCAAAAATTCGCTAATTTTTAACTTAGTACTGGATTTATGTTGTTTATTGATTATAAATTCTTTGCAGCGTCTAAAATTTTCATAAAACTGCTGGACTTGCTGTTATTCTGACGAATCAATGAAGGAAATCATAGTATCAGTCGCTCTCATATAGAAGAGAGCTAGTCCATTATTTCAAAAGTCTGCTGAATTAGAGTTTGTTATATTCAGGGTTGATTGTATATAAGATATTTTTTGTAGGACGTCTATGGTATTTTGCTTATAAATGTTACTTTCCAAGTATTATTTAACAGATGTTATTCCCAGCACAAACAGAACATCTGAGAAATTTTCAATTTTTAATCTTGAAAAATTTGTAGTCTCATCTAGAAAATAGTTCCTCGCAAAATTTATAACTTACTGAGTGTTAAGTGAAAAATATACAAGCATGGCTACTACTAGTTTGTAAGTACAATGTATTGTTACTTTGCAAGGAAATTTCTTTAGTTGTCCCAGAAGTTTATTCATTCAACAATACCCCTGCATAAACTAAGACATAATTCCTGTGAAAAATTCTATTCCCATTTTGGTTTTATTTGATTTAATTTTTGAAGTGCAATACATTGAAAACATTTTCATGGTTTAACTAGTATTAAATAAGGGTTCATTAATGTTTCAAGAACATGTATATAAAAATAAATAATTAATTTGTTCTTTTTTATCTGAATTTTATTTATATTATTTGTTTGAAATTTACAGAAAGTAAGTGCTTTTAAACAATTGACATATTTAAATACAATCAAGTAATTTGTACAAAACAAGATTATTACTTTGCAAGGGCATTATTTTAGATGCTCCAAAAATTTATTTACTTAACAATACTTTTAGAATAAAGTAAGACACAGTTCCTCTGGACAATTCTATTCTCAATTTTAGATTTATTTTATTTAATCTATGAAGCACGATTAACTGAAAACTTTCTAATAAAACATAGTTAATTAATGTTCAAAAAAGGAGTTTACAAAAATACACAATGAATTTGCATTTATATATGTGGTATTTATGTATATACTTAATTTGTTTGGAATTTATAGGAGGTAAGTGTTTTAAATCATAATTGACGCATTTAAATGTAATTGATGTAATATTGTATGAAAGCAAGCATTAGAACACAATGTTTATATATAAATTAGATATCTAACATGTATTTCCATATTATATTTCATTTACTGCATTTTCTAATGCACTGTTTATATGGGCATATACATTTTGAATGCATCAGACCCATTATAACTATGACATAATTTTATTTAAAGCAAACGGGTTTAAATGAACAGAAATAATACATTTTAATAGGCTATCAGGATAAAGATCTTCATTGCAGAATAGGTCATTTTACTAAAAATAATCTATAGTATTTACATATAATGAAGGATTAAAATTCATACTTTTTGTATGCACTTTAATATGCATGCATGTTTTCAATCATACTGTTGTTATATACAATTGTACAATTTGATTGATAATTATGCTTGCATATACCTACTTGTTATAGTGAATCAAGTTACCAGGTGGAGTCTCGTATCCTGTGTTGTTTCTATTTTTATTTAATGTTTCTTTTTCATTGTTTAAATTACAATGAGCGATCATTGCACTGTCGCGATATTTATAAAATAATTTTATTTTACATGATTTCATAGTACTGCAGTTATTGTTTCTGCAACTTTATTTCACAGTAAAGGCACATTTTGGGGAAAACTCTGTGTTTATGTGACGATATTTTTTAATCATTTTGTTAATTTTAGTGAGATCAAGCGGCAAAAATTAATCCTATTTCAATTTGTACCTCACTAAATTTATAGCAAAACAAAAATCTCAACATCATAATTTAAAATTTCATTTCATTCCATTTTCCACTATGAATTAATCTTAAAACTAATTTATGTCATTAAATATATGCTCTGTTTTTAATATTAATTATGCGGTATTGATCAATAAAATATTGTTGTAGTGAATTCAAACAGACATTTATTTTGTAGTTTCTCATTGTCATATTCTCCAACAAAATATCTGTTGAGATTTATGGGCAGTTTATAATTATTATTCTATATGGATCCACTGTAAATAAACACAAATTATACATTAGAGACATTGGCACTGACGGTTCGCGCTTCTGATGATTATTAAATAAGTTAAGTATCTCAAAAACGGTTGATTTGTATGGTTTCAATTTCGCATTCCAGCGTGTGCATGATCAGACAGACTATTTTCTACATGATGCCGCTGCAAACCATTTTGAAATGTCAGCGGCGATGAAAGCAATGGAGAAATCGAACAGGGAAAAGTGGGCTCAATTAGTGATAACGAAAACAAATTTGGTGCTGTCGGTAACGCGGGTGGAATTTGAAATGTGGTAATTGCGAATTCAGATGATGACTAGGACTCATAGTCCAAAAACAAGGTTTTATTGGTTTTTACCAAGTCAGTAGGTATCCCATTGGTTTGTTTTGGATCTTCACTGTAAAACTGATTTTTTTCCACAGTTGTGACATAATACGACTTGCATCTAACCGGTTGGCTGTCCAGAATATTTTCAATATCCATTTCTGTGTAATGTATCAGTTCTAAATCTTGCATATTAGCCATTTTGCCGGTTCTAAACACGCTGAAGACGTCCAGAATTGCCGGACTGGGATATTGTACCTGAGACTGATCAAGATTTCATCCAGTTGAAAAGAGATATGTTTTTCGGCCTGTTCGCCGGTTTTAGCAAACAGTGCAGATGGTTATGCTTAGTTTTCTCTTTCCTCTCATTTTTGTCCCGTTTTGTTTGATATTCAGTTTCAGGATCGGAGTTGATGACAAGTATAGATGCAAAATTACCAAGAGGCAGGTGCGCATGAGATGCCTGGTTATCAGATTTATCCGCCGGTTCATGCCGTTGGATGTATCGAGACTGTTTATCACGTTTCGGATTCTTTATACTTGGAATTGATTCAATAATGAGCTGACTGGAACCTCACTCTGTTGGAAACATCCGCTATCAAGGATATCTAGCCCTAAAACCATTCTGAACGGTTGATAATTATTATTCACAACTAATACCTCACACTGATATTCAATTCCCACAATAAGAGTATGTCGCTCATTCCTAGTACTGGAAAATTTGAGTTTGGTCAAAAGCCAGAAACGTGTATGCTCTGCGGCATTAACGTTTGATGCAACCGCTATGATAATTATTGAATTTGAACATGCCGTTTCAAATAACGCTGGTGTCGGATGTTCATTAATGGTAATCATATGTACATACTCTGCGTTCTTCCGATTTCTGATCGTTACATTTGCTTTTTGAAGGGCGCGTTTCTGTACCTTTCACAGTGATAACAAAGGATAGTCTCGCTTAAAATATCTTGGCTCACAGCACCGATCATAATATCGGTTGTAATTTGTTGGGAAGTTCGGCTTTTGTTCAGAGCGATTAGGATTCGTTTCTCGAAGTTTTTCGGTTGACTCGGGCCTCCTTTTGAAGTTGAACCTGTTTGTGATATTGAATAAACTCAAAAAACTCGTCCAAGGTTTTAAGTCATCTTAGAGCAACATGTTTCGCAAGCTAAGCTGGTTGTAAGCCAAGAGTAACCTGCTCAACGTTCTCTTTAGGTTTTAACCCATATTCGACGCACAATCGGTACTTATGCAATAAATAGGAATGGATATTATCATTCGGTTCGCATATTCGCCTTTGCATTTTATCAGTCTAGTGGTCCCGTTTAACTTCGTGCGTGACAGTTTGAGTGCCTTCTGATCGAGCCATCCGTTATTGTGAGCATTCCGTTTCATCTGTGAAATCCACTGATCAAACCCATACCCAGGATCCTCTCCTGTAAATATTAGTATCCCACTTAGAACATTCATCCCACTCGATGAGAGATACAGCTTTTATATAACGTCGGTTAATGCAGTGGTTAACCTAGGTATACCTATCATTGCGGCTCCATTCGGACGATTCAATGTATTAGTGCTCGATTCTTCCTTCTCAATTAAAGCATTATATCTCATTTTTCAGTAAAATTTTATTGTCAGCAGGTAAAGCCCAGGTAGTGACAGAAATAAATAAGATGTGAAATTAATGCACAATGTATTCATAAATCGAACAACTAAACCGACCAACTAGTTAAACTCCTAGGGACATTACACGCACGTTGGATTGCTAAAAAACAGATATGAACAAAAAATGAAATAACAAGACGACAAACAAATATAACTAATCTACAAAATAAACACAATTTTGTTCAAAGACAGCAGTAGTGCAACTAATAGAGAATACAAGATGTCTATGATTCTCAGCGGCAATATAACTCTTTTGTCCTGGCCATAACTAATGCTGTATCTTTGTCGTGTCCCCATTCTCGTTTGTCCTCTCAAGCCAAACAAAAATCCTCCTCCTATTTATGGTGCAACGATGACTGAAAACGTGCTAAATGCCTTTAGTTCACGGACGTTCAGTACCTTTTGTTCCAATTTCACTTTGGAGAACTTTCTCGTACACAAACGGGCGAATGCTAAAACTAGATTTACAATAAAAGCCGCCCAGAGAACGTCATAGAGGAAGTACACGAAAAACTTCTCTCTTACGGATTTTGTATCTTACCAGGGCTTTTAAATCTTTGTCTACCGGTCATCCCTCCAATTCCTCTCTGATGACAACCATTCTACCTTTATTGATTCAATTGCCCCCGCTTACGTTCCAAGCCTCGAGAAAACGATGTTATTGTCTACTCCTATCCTCTTTCGTAATTTTCTTACCTCCCCCTTTCATATTAATGAGCTCCAAATTGCTTTACGTAAAGCATCCAAATCCTCACCTGGAATCGATGGAATTCCCTACCTCGCTCTCCAAAATCTTTCTGACAGTGCTCTTTAGTTCTTGAATTCGCTGTTTAATTCGTTTGTTGATACATGCAGTCCCTCCTCTTAAAACACATCTATTGTCATCGCCATTCCCAAAAAGAACTCCTCTTCCTTTCGGCCTATCTCCCTAGCCTCCTGCTTTAGAAAGTTTTCTTAATAGGCGTCCCGTTTGGTAGTTAAAAAACTTGAGTATCCATTATAGTAACATGTTTGGTTTTCGTCCGGGCCTTGGTCCAGCTGATTGTATATGTCTTTTTGTATCCGTTATATATAAAGCCTTAATTGACAAAAAACGCACATTGGCAGCTTTTATTGATATCTCTGCTGCTTTCGATAATATTAGTCTTCCCTGCCTTAAAGATAAAGTGTTATCCATTAGTATTTCTCCTACCTTCGTTGATCTTGTTCTCAATCCTATGCTAAATCAGTCAGTCCGTCTGTCTTCTTCAATACGTTCTCCCGCAAGAAAAGTTTTTCGTGGTCTTCCGCAGGGCATTTGTCTCAGTCCCACTCTGTTTAATCACTATATGATTAATGTTTCGTCTCTCTCTATTTCTTCCTCTTCCCTATTCTATGCAGATGATATTCTCCTTTACTCCTCAGCTATGGATCTCACAACTGCCAACGAGGAACTTAACAGATCATTAACCGACTTGCAACTTTCTCTTTCTTCTTTCATCTCTCTGTCTCCCCTTCCAAATCCTCCTGCATTGTGTTCTCTCTCCGACCTTACAATTTAGCCACTGTCAGTATTTATCTGAATAATCTTCCCATTTCCCTAAACTCTCTCGTCCTTCATTGAGCACATTAATTTCTTGAATATTGCATGCTACAAACGACCTGTTCAAAGCCCATTCACATACGAGATTGGACGGAGATCCTCAAATCCTAATCCTGTTTTACAAATCAATCATATTATCTAAACTAGATTACTATTCTTTCATTCATGGTAATGCCTCCAAATCTCTCCTCTCCAAATTTGATTCAACACAAAATTTGGTTCTCCGTTTTTGCTTAAGGGCGTTCAATTCCACTCCTATTCCAGCTATTCTTGCTGAATCTAATGCACAGCCGTTGTTTATCCGTCGATCACATTTAACATTGTTACGACTTGCGTGATTTTAGGTCCCTTGTTTAGGAGGCCATTTGATACGAATTGCGTGATTTTAGAATTTAATTTTTTGTTCCTGTTCTGGACGCCATTTGATACGAATTGCTACTTCTAGTCCCTGATTTCGGAGCGTTATTGATACAATTCTCTTCTCGAGTCGTTGTTTCCGGAGATTAGTGAAATATTTTCACTTATTTTCGTTAATGAAATAGTTTATCGTGATAGCTTTTTATAGTTTCTTTTCATACGAGCATTAGGCTATTATTCAAATTTTTTAATTTATCGAAAATAATTTAAAAAGAAAATAGAAGTAAGATAAAAAAAAAATAAACAATAATTCTTTTCGATCCCGCCCCGGAACGGCGGTGTTCTCTCCGCTAGAGATATCACGAAGTCGATACCACGTGTTCAATAACCAAAACTTTTACCAAGAAATAAACTTATATTTGACGGAAAAGTTCACAAAAAAAACTGACAGGACGGCGATCCTGATACATGTACTCGGCCACGATAAAAAAATAACAGAAAATTTAACTTTTTTACTAAAAAATTAACAAAAAATACAATAACTTATACGGCATGGCGCGTATTCATTTTGATACACGTGCGACAGCGACCAGATATGTCACGAACACCGAACGATCGACGAAGAACTAAAAACAGTAACCAAAGGCTATGCAGAAGTGTTCTTACAGAAACTTCTGCGTAGATCCTCCCACTAACTACCCTGCCTGACTTTTGGCGGAATACATCTGAAATCTCTGCTTTGGCTCAAGGTCATTCGACACACAGTACGGATGCGCGCTTTCGCCGCAAGCACATGTCACTGCCTAAGTCCTCGTCCACTACCACTACACAGACACTAGTGTAGTATCATCCCGGTGCAACTGATCGCACGAACAGGCGCGGGATTTTCCGTTTTGGCCGAGTAAGCATACTTGACAAGGCAAAGCGACGGCTAAAAAGAACGATGTCCGTCAGATCGTGAATTAATGATATTTCGGGGAGTATTTTTATAACTCGGACATCGTTAAAAGATAGCGCTGCAAATACCGAATCCGTATCAACATATAGTTTCCTTGTAAAAATACTTTCTACTTGTTTTCTGTGATTCGTTTCTCATACTTCTCCATCTTTCATAAATGGCGTTTCTCTCCTAATAAATCTCTATCTTAGTCCTTGTTTCTCATCGTTTAGACAAATTTTTCTCCTATGCTATTTCCCATAGTAAACTTCCTTATTTTAACTTCTTTGGGTTTTTTCACCCTCCAAAATTCTCTTCTCTCCCTTCATCATCTAAAACTTCTAGCTCCGCAGCTCTCAATCAAGAATTTAATTTTCTTATTAATTCCTCATTTCCTCTTCATTCCTTAATATTTACTAATTTTTTCCAAGAGTTCAGGGCGAGGAGCTGTTTCCTTTTCCTCCCCAACAGTAGTTCCATTCAATCCATCAGTCTACCGGCTTTTTGCTCCACCTTCTCCGCAGAATTTTATGCTATTCTGTGAGCAGTTATATTTATTTCCACAACTCGATACTCTGATAGATACCTAATCATTTCAGACTGCAAAAATGCCCTTCAAGCTATATCCTCTCCCTTTCCGTCATATTCCCTTGACTTTATTTTTTTCCATATACGTTCTCTCATTTATAGTCTTTCCCTTTCCCATTCCATTTCCATTGACTTTCTTTGGGTTTCAAGTCATGCGAGTACCAATGGTAACGAGACGGTGGATTCTTTAGCACGCTCAGCGTTACAATCTCCACATTTTGTTATAAAAATTCCTGGTAACAACATACTTCCCCTCTCCAAAAGAATGCATGTCAGACTTTGGTGGGATGTGTATGCTCGTCTCTTTTCTAATCCTAACTCATTTTACTTTTCTATTCAGTCTAGATACCCTTCCTGTTCTTTGTTCTATTATTTTCCTACCCTTTAACGTTTTTTTCATTATTGATATCTGCCGTTTGCGGTTCAATCATACTCTGCTCCCACCCTTTGCTCTTTTCCTGCCACCTTATTGTCTTTTGCACTCTAGCGGCTGTACTTTTGTTTCTGATCCTGACCATGTGCTGTTTGAATGCTCCTGTACGCTCTACTGTTAAGGCTCAATTTTCCTACTCCCTATAATGCTTTCTATATCCTAACTTGGCCGTCTTCAAAGGTGGTTCCTATTCTTGCCTCTTTTATTTCACCGATCTCTGACTAAATTAAAATATAATCCCTAATATAGTCCAGTTGTTTTGGGTAGCTGACTTCGGCTGGCCGAGCTCAGAGAAAAAAAAAAGAACTGTTTTTAGCGAGTCTTAAAATAAGTATAAATTTCTCTTGCTTCTTGTGTCAGGAAGCTTTTCGAAAATGTAATCAACAGACGCCTTGTTGGGTGGCTGGAACATCACAACTTATTGCCTAGTTATATGTTTGGCTGACTGTATTAGCGCATTACTAGCAGATGTTTACAAGTCATTTATTGATAAAAAATTTCTTATTGCTTCTTTTCTTAATACATCGACAGCCTTCGACAATGTACATCCCCTACTTTTTTTTATTTAATGCTTTCCTTTAACATTCTGGCTCATTTTTTTCCCATCTTATAAATCTTTTCCTTTACCGAACGGTCATTCCTTCCGTTCTCCTTCATGATGCCACTAGACTAATCTTTCGTGCGTTACCGCAGGGTTCCTGTCTTAGCTCAACTGTTCAATATCTATTTCATCAAAATTGCGTCTTAGTCTCTGAGTTCCTATTCCCTCTTCTTTGAAGACAACGTCCTCATTTATTCCTTACATCGCAACATCACGCAAGCTAACTTCAAACTTAAAAACTTTTTAATTGTGGAAGACGCTTTATCCAACATCCATCTTTTCATCTCCTCTATTAAATCGTCTACTGTCGTCTTTACACTGCTCCCTTTTATTCCTTCTTCAGTCGACCTCGTCTTAAATAATGGCCCAATTTCTCTTACTCCCTCCTTTCGTTATTTTGGTGTTTTTCTGGATAGCCGACTTTCCTTCCATGTCCATATCAACCGTTTATTCGCATCCTCCTTTAAAAGGCTCAACCTCATTAAATCCCTTTCGCACACTGTCTGCCTGCTTATGTTTTACAAATCTTTTATTCGCTCTGTTCTTGATTACTGTTCCTATATTTATTGTAATTTTTCTAGATCCCTATGCCTTGAAGCTCGAAAGTTTACTCCTATCCCAACTCTGCACGCTGAATGTCACATTCCTCTCCTTTTCCTTCGACGTTCCTTCTTGGGATATTGTTTCCTCATCAAACGGTTACCTATTTCCCCTTGCTCTCTTATTCCTTCATCTTGCATACCTGGCGTTTTTCGGTTAACAAAATTTCTATTCCATCTCTTATTGCTGGCCGTCTTATCCAGTTTTCTTCGTATATCTACACTCACGATAAACTCCCTTATTTCTCCTTCAATGTTTCCTCTCTATTTCATCCTATTTACAGATTTTATTTAACTGTTCCTCCAAAACCTTTTCTTCATCACGTTGTTAAATTAGAATTTCGACAGAATCTTAGCTCTTTTTTCCCCAACCATTTTTTGATCTTCACAGATGGCTCTAAGGGACCCGATCGTGCTGGTGCAGCTTTCATCTGTCCCTCTCTCAATTACTTCAAGTCCTTTTAACTTCCCTCTTTTTGTTCAATCTTTTATGCTGAGTCTACTGCTGTTCTGCGTGCCCTTCTTTTTATCAAAACTTCTCCGGCTTCTTGCGATCTCCTTATCCTGTTGGATGCTCAAAGCGTGCTGCAGACTATCACATCTCCTCTCCCTTCTCACTCAACCGACTGCATCATTCTCCTTATTCGTTCCTTAATTCACGATCTTTTCCTTTCCCACTTTATCCAAACGGATTTCCTTTGGATTCTTGGCCATTCCGGAATCGAGGGAAATGAGTTGGTCGACTCATTCGCTCGATTATCTTCCTCTTCTGGTAGGTTTCTTCTTGCCTTCTCAGCTTCTAATATTACCCTTCTGGCTGCAGCTGCTCATTCCAGACTGTGGCTTGACTCCTACGTCTCCTCATTCTCCAACTCAAACTACTTTTTCTTATCGATTCGACCTTCCCGTCCACGCTTTCCATGGTTTATTAACTTTCCTTCTATGTGCCGTTCCAACCTCTCTGCGATTTACGTTCTGCGTTTTGGGCTTAGTTTGCTCCCTTCCTCATTGTTCTGTTATTCTCCCGTGCCTTCTCTTTATTGTCCATTGCACTCTTCTGCCAATCAATGTATTTGTGATCCCGGTCATATAATGTTCAGTTGTTCGTCACTTTCAACTGAACAAGCTTCTTTTTATTCTTTCCTCTTACAAACCAATATTCCCGCTCCATACTGTGCTTCATTCATTCTCTCCCTTCCTTCTCCTTTGGTTATTCTAGCTCTTGATTCTTTTCTGTCCGCTATCTCTGATCGTGTAAGGATCTGAGTATCTCTTTCCCCTCTGTTCCTCTGTTCTTGGGCCAATGTCCATGTTGACGAACCCATTAAAAAAAAAAGAAAGGAAAAAAAAAGAAAATATGATGACATCGAACCTTTAAATTTAATTATAACACAAGTTTAACCAAAACGTTAATACAATTTAATGTATATAAAAAAAAAAAAGACTGTAAATCTAATAACACTGGTTACACACATTTTTGTGACAAAAACATGCACAAATCCCGT
This sequence comes from Icerya purchasi, assembly GCA_039619475.1. Taxonomy (NCBI): domain Eukaryota; kingdom Metazoa; phylum Arthropoda; class Insecta; order Hemiptera; family Monophlebidae; genus Icerya; species Icerya purchasi. The sequence continues at coordinate 136,703,604 of CM077116.1, forward strand.
CACTACTATTTCACACATGCAACTTTCACAACTAGCTGTTTGCAGACTAACTAAAAACACCATGGCGTCTAAACAAGGACCGACTCATCCTTTAGAAAATGATCATCCGTTTATAGGGTTCCTAGTGCTTGAACAAATTTAACTTACAATATACTAAATATATTTACATTAAAAAGAGACATAAAATAACTCCTGTTTTCCTAAGAGAAAGAACGTTCAATTATTCACAGCCGAGGAAAAATAAACGTAAATTAGGGGACTCTTTGTCTTAATTCTCCCAACATTGTTCACATATCTATCTCTTTTAATCTGGCTCGCTATCTTAACTTCATTTCCATTTATATTCTCCATAGCTATGACCTTCGTCACTTCCCTCTTTCTTCCTTTTTTAATTCCATTCCTCAACCGTTTATTATCAGTGTTGATTGGAATGCTCATTCTCCATCGTGGGGTTGCAGAGTCTATAATACTCGTATTAACAGCACTATTCTAGAGTATTATATTCTTTCCAATAATTTGATCATTCTTAATGACTTCTCTCCTACTTATTTTAAGAGTGCATTTAGCTTTAGTTCCCACAATTTGACTTTTTCTTCTCCTAATATTGGCTTTAACTCTATAACTGGAGAACTCTTATGGGTTCCTAAGGCAGTGATCATATTCTGATCCTAATAATTCCTATGAATCTTTTCCCTCCTACTTATGTCAGGCCTCTTCATTCTACTCCATGGACTCTATCTAAAACTAATTAAACTGTGTTCAGTTCTCTTGTAGATTCTTCGCTTCTTAATTTTTGTACTAGTTTTGATCCCTTATGTGTTTATAATTCCTTCCTGCAATCTGTCAAGTCTGCTTTCAATGCTTCCTCCCCTATTCATCATCATTCGTCCCTTAATCGGCGTGTTGCGTCCTCTTCTATTTGGTGGAACCAGGAGTGCAACCCTGCATTTGATCATAGCAGAGGTACTTTTAGATCTTTCCGTGCGAACCCTGCAACTGAAAATTTTCTACTCATAAACGGGCGAATGCAAGAGCTCGGTATGTACTGAAAGACTCAAAGAAGTCCTCATGGAAGAATTTTTGCTCTTATTTCTCGAGAACAACCCCCTATCACATAACTGGAAGATGGCAAAAACTTTTTAATTCCCATCCTTTGAACATCCTAACAATTCCAACATTTCTGACTATTTCATATTACCGTTTATCGATTCTATTGCTCCCGCTTATGTTTCTAACTTTGACGAATTTTATCCCACTCCTTTTCCACAAAACTCTCTTCCTTATTTCTTTACTTCCACCGTCAACATTAATGAATTAAAATCTGTTCTTCCAAAATTTTCCAGCCTCACTCCAAGTCTTGACGGCATATCTTATATTGTTCTTAAAAACCTATTTAAATTATCCATTAATACTCTCCTCAATCTTTTTAATGGCTTTCTTTCCAGCGGTATGACTCCTCCCTGCTGGAACTTTTTTATCATCATTCCTATTTCTAAAAAAAGTTCTTCCTTTCGCCCAATTTCTTTAGCATCCTGTATCAGAAAATTATTCGAAGGTATACTAAACAGCCGCCTTGTTTGGTAACTGGAACATAAACACGTTTTTCCCCGCAATATGTTTTTAGCTTTCGGTCTGGGATTGGCCCTCCTGATTGTATTAGTCTTTTTGTTTCCAGTATATACAAATTCTTCATCCAAAAACAGTATACCTTAGCTTCCTTTATCGATGTCCCCTGTGCTTTTAATAATGTACATCTGTCAACTCTAAGAGAAAAAATGTCAGCAATTAACGTTCCAGTTAAATTTTCTTCCCGTATTATTAATCTCATGATGAATCGCTCTATCCATATTTCTTCTCCACCTCTCTACCATGAAAGAATAGTTTTTCATGGTCTCCCCCAAGGTTCTTCCTTCACTATCGGTTTTGCCTCTCTTCCTTTGAATTTTTTCTCCTTGTTTTTTGCCGATGATATCCTGTTTTTTTTCCGTCTCCGATTTTGTAGTCGCTAATAAGGTTCTTAGTTCGTATCTTACTGCACTGGATCATACCTTATCCTCAATTCATCTTTCTATTTCCCCTTCTAAGTTTTTGTCTATTTTCTTTTCACTTCGTCCTTACCCGTAAGTAATATACCTCTTCCTCTCGTTAATTGTTTCTGCTATCTTGGAGTTTTTTTCAATAGTCGGATAACATTCTTTGAACATATTGATTATCTTTCCTCTTCTGCTATCAAAACGCTAAACCTGCTGAAAACTCTGTCCTCAACGAAATAGGATGGCGATCCTTACATTCTGATCTCCGTGTATAAAGCCATTGTCCGTTCTAAATTTGATTACTACTCTTTTATCTACGACTGCACCTCTAAATCCCGTCTTCCTAAATTGGACATTATCCAAAATTCCTGTCTTCGACTTTGTCTTGATGCTCTGAAGTCTGCTCCAATTTCAGCAATTCTCACAAAGTCTAATACACCACCTCTGTCTCTTCGCAGATCTTATTTAGGCTATTGTTTCCTCACCAAACGGCTTGCACTCATGCCCTGTACTCTTATTCATTCCTATCTTTCTATTTATAAGAACGGGAGTTTTACACCTAGGAAAATCCCTGTTTTGGCTCTCATTTCTTTTCGCCTTGGTTCCTTTTGGCCTTACACAATTTCAAGTAGTAATCTCCCTTTTTTTCCTTTAGCTTTGCCGATCTCTGCCATGCTCCCAAAGTTTCTTTTTTACCTATACATTCCAAGTCCCTTCTTCAAAAAATAATTCAATATAAATTCTACAGCATTACCAATTTTCATTGCATGTAACCATGTTTACGGATAACTCTAGGGGACCTCATGGTGGGAGCTTCTTTTATCCTTCCGGATTTCAACTTATCTGAATCATTTCGTCTTCCTTCTTTCTGTTCCATTTCTATAGCCTAGTTGATAGCTATCCTACACTCCATTATCTTCATTTCCTCTAGTCGTCTGTTTTCTAATTATTTGGTTATTTTAGATTCCATTAGTGTTCTTCAAGCAATCAACTCCCCTTTTTCTGATAACTCTTCCGATTTCATCATTCTACACATACGCTGTGTTGTCCATTTTCTCTCTTCTCACTACTCCATCTGTGTTGATTTTCTGTGGGTTCCCAAGCCATATGGGCATTAAAGGTAATGAGACGGCTGATTTCTTTGCTCGAGTTGCTGCTTCCCCTCATTCCCTTTTTAAAAAAGTTCCATTCTGTAACTTGAATTTCCTATGTACTAAGTTTCATCTCAATCTTTTGTCAGATATTTACCCCTTTTTCTTTCGGAACAATTAACCCTTTTATCTCTCTGCACAACCTAGTCTTCCTTCTAATCCTTAGTCTTTGAGTTTCCTTCACTTCCCAGTTTTGTTGTTATTTTTATGATTCGCTTGCGTTTTGGCCATTCTTCTCTCCCTTCCTTCTCCTCTTCAAGTTGTCCTCTCCACCCCAATGAAGCGGTGGTTTGCTACGACAATCACATCCTTTTTGAATGTCCATTCCTTTCTGTCAAACGTTTCATTTTATATTCTTGTCTGCTAAAACTCAAGCTCTTTGCTCCTTATTGTACATCTTATATTTTATTCTTCCTCTCGCCGACCGTTATTTTTTTCGTTGGTTCCTTTATATTGTTTATATCTGACCGAATTAAAATTTAACTAATGGTTCTTTTCTTTCTTGCTATTTCTGGATGTAGGTCCTTAACTGACATGCCCAAAGGGAGGTTAATAAAAAAAAAGAAAGGATAAAAGAAAAAAAAACTAGTCGAAAAGTTTAAAAGCAATAGCTAAATTGAAACAGTCGATAGAAATCCTTCAAAAAAGTGTACAGTGAAGAAGTAAATTTGTATAGCACAACTAGAAAAAGAACGGATATAAAAAAATGAAATACAGTAGACGCTCGGTTATCCGACACAATTGGGGAATTGAATGTGTCGGATAACTGAAAAAGTCGAATAATATGGAGTTTTTTCAATTTTTTTTTTTTTTTTTTTATTTTATTTTATTTAACAGCGGTACTTATTGCCTTTCGGCCATGACCACTTAATTTAACTTAACTAAAGATAACGCATTAAATCCGTATAAATAAGGTACGAGCGTAGTTTACGAGTTGTAGGTATATCATCTCGGAGAACATCCTTCAAATCATCCGTAGGTATATCGCTCTGCACTCTACAATTTTCATATTTCTTACATTTTAGTAATAGGTGATGAACCGTCCTAGTTTCCTCACAGAGTTCGCAAATTGGAGGTTCACCATCTTCTAAGATATACGCATGCGTTAGCGGGGTATGGCCGATTCTAAGCCGGGCAAGTACTTTTTCATACATGCGACTTTCCCGTGCCGTCGTCCTCAGAGGATAAATGGTGCTTTTAACCATGCGCAATTTATTTGCTGTATCAGTGCTAATCCATCTTTCATAGTGCACACTCCATAGTGATGGGGCGAATCTTTTCCCGTGGTAGGTGCAGTAATTCGGTCACTTCAAGGTTCAGATCTGCTAAATCTGCTCGAACCCTAGCTGCCATAGAGCTCGTACCTGAGAGGTCCATTAACGCTAGATTGGGATGATTTATCCTCGTCAGCATTGTTGCTCCATAGTTTACCGTCAGCATCTGCCTTCGGATTTGTAGCGGTGGTTCGCTGGGTGAGGGGCTAGTGACATTAGCACCTAACGCTCTTCGTGTTGCAGTATGGTGTATTGTATCCAGCTTCCGAAGTAATGATTTCGACGCCGTACGATACAGTATGCATCCATAGTCCATCTTTGATCAGATAATTACGCGGTAAATCATCATGAGCGTGTTCGTGTGCGGTCTGCTCTTTTTTCCGTTTAGAATCTTTAGTACATTCAAGGACTTCACACATCTCCTATGAAGCTCCGTAATATGATCCGCCCAGTGCAACTTGGAGTCAAATATGACACCAAGAAAGGTTGCGCGAGGCTGAAATTCTAATAAGTTGTTGTACAATAAGAGCCTCGCATACATAGCTTCTCGAATTGACTATGGCTTCTCAGATTCTCTACCTCAATGTGGATAACTGCAAAGCTGCTCAACTCTTATTCATTAGGAAATTCTTTAAATCCCAAGCGGACATAGCAATTACAGCCGAACCGTACATAAATAATAATAATCTAATTATAAACAGCAATAACTATATTTCATATATAAGCAATAGATTAGCCATAGTAATTAAAAATACAATTAAACACCGAGTACTAGAAATCTTTGATAATATTATTGCTGTCCATATAAAAAGCTACGTACTAATAGGATGCTACTTCTCTCCCAACAAGGAGAGAGCAACTCCTCTACAAAAAATCGATTTAATAATTAAAAACCAACCCCAACTAAGCCCAATAATTATTGGTGATCTTAACATTAGATTACCTACCCTGGAAAATAAAATAACTCAAAACTGCAACTCACTTCTACTTTACGATTTAATCTACTGCAACAACTTAACCATTAAAAATAACAGCGTTCCCACATTCGAGAATTATAATGGTATTAGTGTCATTGATTATTTAATTATACCATTAAAAATTCATCAACAGTTCAAATTACTAATCAAGCATGCTGAACTTACTCCCCACAAATATCTGATAATTAATATGGCTGATAAATTAAATAATATTGATAGAGATTTTTTTAACAAAACTGACTTGTCCAGGCTAATTAAAACTTTAGATAAGGACGTTCTACATAGTGTCCTTCACAGTGTCAATAATTGTGAGGCACCAGAAAATCTCAATAACTCAATATCTTTCCTGAACCAGTATATTTCAGAAAGTATAAAACATTGCACCCATACAGTTAAAGCCCCAAGAAACGACTGGTGGTCCTCAAACTTACAGGAATTGAAGGGTGAAATTAACAACCTACGTAAAAGTAAAAATAAAGCCAAAGACACGGTTAAACGTCTCATCTACGACATCATACTAAGATATAAAAATAAAGAATATAAAAGATTAATTCTTCAAACAAAACTAAAACACTGGAGACAACTCATCAGAAATTCCAGTGCGTGGGGCAAACCTTGTTTTTTTTTTTTTTTTTTTTTTTTTTTTAAACCCCCCTTTGGGCATATCAACAAAGGATCTTCGCCCAGAAACGAAAGGAAGGAGAAGGATCAGTTAAATGTAGATTCGGTCAGCTATTGATAAGATAAAGGAACTGAGGATAGGAACAACTGAGATCGACGGAAACGATAAGATACACGAGGCACAATAAGGAGTAGGGAGTTTGAGTGACAGCAGATTGGAATACAAAGAGGTACGTTCGTTTACGAGGGATGGACATTCAAAGAGGATATGCTCAGGATCACAGACGGCTACGTCGTCAGGATGAAGAGGGCAATAAGGGGAAAGAGCGAGATGAAAACGAAAGCGTGAGGAAGGAAGAAGAGTATGATTCAGACGTAAACGGATAATAGGAACAATAACGGAGCGGTGAAGCGAAGGAAAATCGTAAAACCAAGGCCGCGTGGGAAGATTAGGTTGGATGGAAAAATAAAAGGAAGAACGATTAGAAAAGGAGGAAATGTAAAAATCTGACCAAAATCTAACATGAAACTTTTTGCACAATGGGAGTAAATTCGAAACGGGAATTTTAGAGAAAAAAAAGCGAGAGGATACAGCAATCTGAGCCAAAGAATCAGCCATGTCGTTACCCTCTATCCCCATATGACTGGGGACCCAGAGCATTTCAATGCGGATAGCGTGAAGTGAGAAGAGAGTGTGAATGAGAGAGCGAATACGGATGATGAAAAGGTCAGAGGAGTGAGAGGGGAAATGAGAGGAAATAGCTTTAAGAGCACACATGGAGTCGGAGATAATTAAAAATTTAGAAGAAGAACGATGTGAGGAAATATGGATTATGGCACGTAAAATGGCCGTTAACTCGGCCGTAAAGATAGTACAAAAGGAAGGGAGACGAAAAGATTCAGAGAAATTAATGCTCGGAATGATGAAAGAAGCTCCAACTCCATTAGGCCCCTTCGAACCACCCGTAAAAATAGCAATATGGGAAGGAAAACGGGATTCGATATAACTATGAAATTCCTGTATAACTGTTGGATAGGAAAGGGATTTGGAGGAAAAAGGAAAGTAGAATACATTGGGAGGATTGGAGAGATCTGCAAAATTGAAAGAAAAGTAAGGGAGATTGTTATAAGAAATTGTGCAGGATAAAAAGGAATTTAGCCGCAAAGCAATGTGGGCTAGAATAGGAATTTTCTTGGGAGTAAAACGCCAGTTTTGCAGAATAGAAAGATATGAAGGAATAAGTTTGGAGGATGATAACGGTAGGCGTTTACACAAGAAACGATAACCTAAATAGGATCTGCGAATGAAAAGGGGAGGCGAGTTAGACTCAGCGAGAACTGCTGGTACTCGAGAAGATCTAAGAACACCAAGGCAAAGACGAATACAAGAATTTTGAATTATATCCAGCTTGGAAAGAAGTTATTTTGAGGCAGAGCCATAGATAAAGGAACAGTAGTCGAATTTGGAACGGATAATCGAATTGTACAAGGAAATAAGGAGAAAGGGATCGCCTCCCCATTTTGTTGGAGAAAGAGCTTTCAGTAAGTTTAGTCTTTTAATGGCAGAAGAGGAAAGGAAATTAATATGTTCATAAAAGGAGAGACGACTATTGAGAAATACACCGAGATAGCAGAAGCATTCCCTACGAGGGATAAGATTGGAGTTTAAGGATACAGAGACTAAAGCGGGATTAAAAGGACGAAGAGAAAAGACAATACAAGAGGATTTTAAAGGAGAAATAGAAAGGTTCAAAGAGGAAAGAGATTGTTCCAAAGTAGCTAGAGACGAATTAACACTTTCGTTAGCATCTACGATATCACGGGATGAGGAAAAGAGAAGAATGTCATCGGCAAAAAATAAGGAAGAGGAGTTCATAGAAAGAGAAGCAACAGAAATAGTATAAATATTAAAAAGAGTAGGACTAAGGCAGGATCCTTGTGGAAGACCACGTGAAACAACTCTTGTAACCTCGAACGAAGAAGAAGACAGGAGAATAGTACGATTTAACATCAAGTTAACAATGAGGGAACAAAAATGCGTCGGGATGTTAATTGCTATCATTCTATCTCGAAGAGTAGGGAGATGGACATTATCAAAAGCACTGGAAACATCGATAAAAGTAGCTAGAGTGTACTGTTTATCGATGAAAGATTTATAGATATAGGAAACAAACAGACTGACGCAGTCAGCAGGACCTAAGCCTGGACGGAAACCAAACATATTAGAAGGAAAAACATTATTGTGTTCGAGCCACCAGACCAGGCGCTTGTTAAGCATGCCCTCAAACAGTTTTCTGAGACACGATGCTAGGGAGATCGGACGAAGAGAGGAGTTTTTCTTAGGGATAGGAATGATAATAAAGGTGTTCCAGTCAGGAGGTGTGACTCCTCTGGACAAAAAGGAGTTGAATATACAAAGAAGGGTTCGGAGAGCAAGATCGGATAACTTTTTTAGGACAAAGAAGGGAATACCATCACGACCTGGAGTGGGGCTGGAAGATTTTTTGAGAATGGATTTTAATTCATTAATATTAAACGCAGAGGAAAGAGAATGAGAATTAGGGTTTTCCATAACAGGAAACGGGCAGGATTCATCAACGTTAGGAACATAAGCAGGAGCAACAGCATCAAGAAAAGAAGACAAACTGTCGGAGGAAATAGTATGGATAGAAGGACGTTCAGAAGAAGGGAATTTGAAAGCTCTGGCCATTTTCCAGATATGCTTGAGAGGAGTAGTTCTCGAAAAAGATGAACAGAAATTTTTCCAAGAGGATTTCTTAGACGATTTTAGAATAAACCTAGCCCTTGCATTGGCCCTTTTGTGGGCAAGAAAGTTTTCGCGTGTAGGATTTGATCGGAAAATTCTAAATGTAGCGCGACTATGATCGAAAGCGGCATTGCATTCTTCGTTCCACCAGAGGGACGATGCTGATCCACGATGGCCTGACGATGACGGTTTACGGGAAGGAGAAGACAGCGATAGAGCATTTGTAATCGAATTTAGGAATAGATGGTAATGGAGTACAGGATCAGAGCCATCTAGAAGATTAGGAAGCATAGAATCAACTAAGGAGTGGAACAGAGCCCAATTAGTTTTCGATAGGTTCCATCGAAGGTAATTGAGAGGTTTAAAGCAAGGAGAAGAAGGAGGATTCTGGGGAGTAATTAGAATAGGAATATGATCACTACCATAGGAGCCCATGAGAGTTGACCAATTGTAATCAAAACCAATAGAAGGAGATGAGAAAGTTAAATCGAGAGTACTATAACTAGATGCGCTCTTGTAATAGGTAGGAGAGAGATCATTAAGAAGGACTAAATCATTAGAAAGAACAAGATTTTCAAGAGCAGTACCGTTGTTGTTATGGTTTGAGCAGCCCCATGAGGGCGACCGAGCATTCCAGTCACCCCCAATGATGAACGGATGCGGGATAGACCTGAGGAAAGAAACGAGAGGGAAGTGACGAAGGTCGCAACTAGGGGGAACATAAATAGAAATAATATTAAGCGGACGAGCTGCATTGGAAGGAATGGAAATGTGTACAATATTAGGCTGATTAGGACTAGAAGAGGAATTAAAGGAAACATCATGAGATTTAAATAGAATGCCGTTCCTAATAAGAATAGCAGATCCACCATAACCATCGTCACGATCGCATCTGATTATCTTATACCCACGAAAATTAATATTCATATCCGACCGTAGCCACGTTTCCGAAATGAGAGCAACGTTAATACTATGAATGTCTAACAGACCCTCTAATGCATTTTTGTTGGCTCTAAGGCTGCGACAGTTCCACTGTAAAATATTAAAAGTACCCGGCATAGTAAATTATAAAAAGAAAAGACTTGAGTAGGGAAAGGAAAAAGAAATAAAAAAAAACAAAAAGATAGAGGGGGAGGAAAAGGAAGAGAGGCGAAGAGAGTGCCAGAAGAAAAACAGCAAGGTAGAGTAGAAAAAAAAATAATAATTACAATATAAAAAAGAAAGACAGAAGGAAAGAAACTTTAATGGGTGGAGGAAAATTGGGGCTAGCAAGATGAGAGGAAAGTTAATAAGAAAAGGGAAGGAACAAATAAAAACAATTAAACAAAAATAGACTGTTGATGAAAAAAGGACGGCGATGGATGCTAGACTGGAATAAATAAAAGAGAAAATGAAAAGTAAGGAACAGGATTTTAGAGGCAAAGGACAAAATGATTCGGAGCCCATTGCAGCTAAGTTGCATAACAGAGCGAAATTCGTAGTCGCTATGATTCTCGATAATTGTCTCAACTTTTCGAGAATATAATGTAAATTACAATAGCGTAAAACAGTGTCAAAGTGCTGCGGTCTCAAAAATATTAAGACAAGAGTACAATGCAGAACGACACAAATAAAACCAATATATCTGAGCCCGGCAGTGATTTTAGTCACAGCAGCGTCAGTACATTGAAATGTGAAAAAATAAATTACTACATGTCTGCCTCTGGGCATTACACCCAAGTATCTTAAAATCCGGCAAAAGACAAGAGTACAATGCATCATGATACGAATAAAACCAATATATCTGAGCCCGGCAGTGATTTTAGTCACAGCAGCGTCAGTACATTGAAATGTGAAAAAAGGCAACTGCTGCTTGTCCGCCTCTGGGCAATACATTCAGGAGTCTTAAAATCTGGAAAAGGAGGAAATTAATATGAAAGGAAATATTGATAGTAATAATAATAGTGATCATAAAAAGAAAATAGGGAGAAAACAGAAAATGGAAAGAAATAAAGACAGAAAAAGCAGAGAAAAAACGAAATGGGAAAGAAAAGGCTAGCCCCGGTTGCATTCACTTTCACTTTATAACGAAAGTGAGAAGAAAGACTAATTAAGGTGAATGTAGTTAGATAAAAAGAGAGGTAGGGAGTCAACAAGGGAAGGAGAAGAATCAATGTTATTGGACGCAAGAAGATCTAAAATCGCTTCAGCTATAAAATTTGCTGTAGGAAGAACAGTAGATGAAGGAACTTTGGAAGTAGAAGCGGAAGTAGAACTGGAAGCGTCATGAACTAAGGAATTACTATTAATGGAGGTGGAATTACTAGTAGAAGAAGAACTATTAAAAGCCCAACCATTAGAGGGTGACGGAAGGCGGTTAGAAGGAAGGGCAGGAAACTGTGGGGAAGGTTTAGTATAAGATTTAAAATTAGGACGTTTATGAAAAGTTGGGGATTTGGGCCGCGGAATAGATTTAGGAACTGTATGAGAGGACTTAGAAGATACATTAGGACAGGAAGCAGGCAACGAAGCACGGTCGGCATATGAGAAAGCCTGGGAAACTAAATTACTATTTTTAAAATTAGAAGCCTCATGGAAAGAGATGTTTTCGAATGCCATAATGCGCTTAATTTCCTTTTGTTTCACCCATTCCGGGCACGTACGATTATAAGCACAATGAGAGCCTTTACAATTCCGGCAAAGAGGGGGCTCTTGAAGATTACTGCAGTCTGATAAAGGATGTTTGGAGGCACAGTGAGGGCATATATTCGAAGAGCTACGACAGTGTTTGGAAATATGCCCAAAAAGGAAACATTTCGAACATTGTGTAGGTAGTCGTACGCTAGGCGAAACAGGAAAACGGAGTCTGTAAATGGAAACAAAATCTGGAAGAACGGATTTGTGGAATTTAATTTCTACGGATCTAGTCGGAATTTTAGTACCCTCGGAGGAACGATAGATACGACGAATGGACGCTATGGGAATAGACGATTCATCCCCTCCGTAATATCGTCTTCAGAAAACGAAGGATGAACCCCTGAAATAATTCCCATTCTGAATAAGGCGCTATTGGGAATGTAAGCTTTAATATTTTTACTGAGAAAGAAGTCAGAATTAGATAAAAAGGAATTTGCAGTGGAAGCAGAAGGGAAGGTGACTGAAATGCGGTCCTTTCCTTGAGGAGAAACACTAAGAAATGATGAAGAAACAGAATTTAATAATCTTGCAAGAGCCAAAGGGTGATTATTGCCTATGTTCTTATCGTCATCTAAATTTTCGACAAAAACAATGAAAGGTCCCGGATGATCATTTACGAAACAAGTATTGGAAACGGCGGTAATGCAACTATTATTACTAGCACTATTATTATTATTATTATTATTATTATCACTATTGTTAATGTTACTATTATTGTTGTTGTTGTCGTTATTGTTGCTATTAATGTTATTACTATTATTATTAATAATGTTGTTAGTAGATGAATTATTTGAATTGATCTTAGTGTTATTATTAACAATGTTGTGGCTGAGATGATCGACAACATGGGAAACAGGGGATGTACTAGGTTCAGCCTCAGAGAGTTTAATCTCTTTCGGTAGAACAGAGGAAATGGGCGAAAGAGGATCAACAGATTTACGTTTTGAATTACTGTCCACGTCCATATTAATAGACAAATTGGACGGCGGTTTAATAGCTTTAGCAGGACTTGGGGAGGAGGCCGCAGAGCGTTGTTTATTAGATAACAATTGTTCTCCGGTAACGTCGTCTTCGATTTCTTCGGCATTGTTCGATATCATCGTAGCTGATAAAACCGGTGAGATTGTTCCGATTTAACTATTCTAGTGTATTTCTCTTATCTGTGCTGTAAATTAACTTTGTCGCTTCGCTAATTTAAGTTAACTTGTAGCGTTGTTTTTATTTCGTCTTCGTCTTCTTGACGATTTAATTTTTCGTCATTTTTGTTTCTAATTTTTATTTATTTACTTTTTAGTTGGTTAGATGAGCGCAACCTTATAAGTTCATAGTAGGAAAAAACAAAAAATTCACAATTCCAGATCTAATACATAATAACAAAATCTATAGTGATGACAATGACAAATGCAACATTTTATTAGATCGCTTCGTTCCAAACAAATTAGATCCCATTTCACACTTCGGTGAATCAAAAGCTGGGTTAAAATTATACACGGATCGGGAGACAATCAGAGATTTTATCAAAAAATTAAATAATAGGAAGGCTGCTGGTAAAGACAAAATAACAAACAAAATTATCAAACTCCTTAATATTACATTTGTAGATATCTTTCACTCAATAATAAGTAAATGTCTCTCTATGGAGCTTTTTCCATCCGCATGGAAATCTGCAGATGTCATCCTACTGCAAAAACCCGGTAGAGACACTTCACAAGTGACGTCCTATAGGCCAATCTCACTACTGAACGCTGTGGGCAAAGTTTATGAAAAAGTTATTAACAAACTCTTGATAAAAAAAATTACTGATAAACAGTTATTACACCCAAACCAGTATGGATTTAGGGCAGAGCACTCTGCAGAAGGTGCTGTTTACAAATTAATATATTCCATTAAAGATACCATTGCAAATGGTTACTCGGCACTCGTTATCTCCTTTGATATTCGAGGTGCCTTTGACAACTGCAAATGGTCGTCTATTATTCAAATTTTACAAGAAAATAATATTAACCCCTCTCTTGTTAATATTATTATTAATTATTTTAAGGATAGATATTCTACTTTACAAATCAACGACGCCATTCATACCAGGAAAATGACCTGTGGCGTTCCTCAGGGCTCGGTCCTTGGACCTACCCTCTGGAATACATATACTCTATTCTAAGGTCTATAAAAGCATAGAACAGTTTTGTCGGATAATAAACGTCGATGCTCTCCTGATCTCTTATGCAGATGATCTGTGCATTTTACTTAAATTATCACCATGGACCAATCTTAGCAAAATTGAAGCAATCTGCGCTCGCCTTGAAAACACTATTGCGAAACTCGGTTTAAACTTCTCTGTAGAGAAATGTAGTACAATTTTTTTCGGTAAAAAAGAGACCAAAGACAAAATTGAAAAATGAAACCTCATTTCTGATCAACCGATTCAGATGGTTGCCAATTTAAAATACCTCGGTATTATAATAGACCACAAGCTAACTTTTCATGACCATCTAATTACCATTTCTAACAAGTGCAGCAAGCTTTATGTCAATCTTCAAAGGATCTTACACAACACTTACAGAATTGGTTTTAAAGAGCGAATCATGATATACAAAGGGCTTATACAATCTATATATGGATATGGCTCTTGCATTTATCTTAATAAAAAAATACTCCAAAAGGTAAACAAATTTCAAAGAAAATTTTTATTAAACATATCATCGTTATATAAAACAGCACCTTTATCAGCGGCCTGCATTTTAGCTAACATCCTCCCGTTAGATCTGTTTCTGATTAAACATGCTGTTATTTCAGAGTACAGAATAACTAGAGATCTGAATCTCGTTACAAACATTAAATTTTTGAATGACCCTGATATAATCAACGTCTTAGGTAAAACCCCGGATATTAGGGGAATAAAAAGTTACATCAATGATAAGGTATATAGCATTTGGCAAGAACGCTGGGATGTAGATAATACTGGTCGCAAAACTTACATATTCTTCCCTAAAACATTGAACAGACTAAAAATAAAAAACTTAAGTATAGACTTCTTCAATGCCCAAATTCTTACAGGGCATGGTAAATTCAATGAATATTTATATCGTTTCAAACTAAGTGAATCTAAGAACTGTGAGTACTGTGATCTGGATGTCACAGACGACTTACAACATAGAATATTCATTTGCACCCGCTTTTCTAAACTAAGGGAAAAATATAAAATCAACCAAAATTGCTCACTTAACATAACTAATAAAAATGCTAAACAACTTCTTGCATATTTTCATGACATAATGGAACTAAAAATAAAACAACCGCGTGGTAAACTATTCTAAATGTTATCACATAAGAACATGTTCTTCTCTCTCTTTTCCTAAGATGATTATGAAATCAATATATGTGTGCGTGTGGTTGTGTGTATAATATATTCCCTTATTAGTTATATTGAATAAATAATATGTATATTACTATCTGTATCCTACAATTGTAATCCACATATCATAAAAAATTTTATATATTTCATAACATGTCTTAATTATAAGCGTTTTATAAACATTTGTAAGAATGTATTTTTGACTAAGCTTATGCATCACAAGTACAGTTCCGTATCTACTGTATAATATTTGCAAATATATTTACCCCATCGGTACATCCGAATTGGGGGGGAAAAAAAAAATACGTTGTTGTACAATTTTAGCTGTAAGGTCGGTTGCTGCCCGCTCTTACACTAGAAGTCGACGCAGTATCTTTTAGAGGTGGAAAATTTGAATCCGGTTTGTTGGCTCCAATGCTCAAGATTATTTAGCGTTATTTGGAGCATTTGCTGTGCAGTTTCTGGATATCGGGTTCTGTATGAGATGTTAAGATCATCCGCATATAATCTGTATGTTAGTGGAGGGGGAATGCAGTTAGTTATGTCATTTATTGCTATTAGAAAACAGTATACGCTGAGTACATTCCCCTGCGGTATTCCGTTTTGCAGCTTTTGGAGATTAGATAGCGAATTTTGTACCCGGACCCGTATCGTTCTATTTGCTAGGAAGTTTTTAATAAAATACAACATATTACCATTTATTCCGCACTCTTTAAATTTCTTGATTATTCGGTATGTCCAAGTTGTATCGTATGCTCTCTCAAGGTCAAAGAAAACGGAGTATAAATGTTGCTTATTACTAAATGTGCTTCGGATTTCCGCTTCCAGATGTACCAGGTGATCAAGCGTTGATCGACCTTTTCGGAATCCACACTGGTAAGGGCTAATTATCGACTTTGCTTCTAAATATGGCATTAGTCTGTTTACTATCATTTTTTCTATTATTTTACACAGTACACACGTTAACGATATAGGTCGATAACTAGTTGACAAGTGCCTGCTTTTTCCTGGCTTTAGTACTGGAATGACGATTGATCTTGACCAGAAATTTCGTTTTTGTTTTTTAATTTTATTACATATTTATAAAGAACAATTACAGTTAAGAAAAAAATTTCAGCATAAAAATTATTTTTTTAAAAAGGTATTCATCGACAATTGTTTCACCTTACTTATTCGTTGTAGGGCTGCATAATCTCGCCATTTTCGGAAAATTAACGCTGTCAACGCTGCGAAATAGATTTCAGTCGACAGTTTTAAGTGGACCAGAAAGTAAATGGCTAATCGTGGGAAATTTTTATATCTCTCAGAGTGTGTTGTAGTCGTGTTACATTATCATTGGAATGCATAGTTGATGCTAAAAAAATCGAGGGAAAATCAAAACTATCACACGTTAAATGTGTGTTGTGCATGATTATTCGCTTCCCTGAGAGATTTTTTAGTGTCGGATAATACGGAGTGTCGGATAACCAAGTGTCGAATAACCGAGCGTCTACTGTAATTTTATCAACAATAGGCTCAATGCTCCTCGGAGATTTTAATGCGCACTCGTCGTTATAGGGCTTGTTGTCCTCAAACTAACACGGGTGAGTATTATCCGATACTATGGTTAATAGCGACCTGGTGTTACTCACCACTTCCTTGTTACTCATTTTAATCTTACGCATCACACTTTCTCAACGATAGACCTAGCCCTGTGATCGATGACTTATGCTCGAGTGAACACTTTCCCATAATAATAGATTTTAAAATGACGCCGACACCCAAACAGCTCGATGGCTTCATGCCGCGTTTCACTTTTCATAAAGCAGATTTGAAAGCATATTCAATGAGAGTGACGACTCTTCCTCAACCAAAAGAGTCAGTAGAGACCAACATAAGCGTCTTAAAGAATGTGATTTCAATGGCAGCCAACGCAACAATTCCAAAATCGTTACAAAGGAAGCAGAGCAGATCAGTTCTGTGGTAGTGCGAAGATATTAGGAAAGCGATAACAGAGCAAAAACGGGCTCTCAGGAAATATAAGTTAACTGGAATTATTGAGGGTCTAATCACATTTAATAAATGTAGAACAGCTCCTCGAGATCCTATTCACAGTAAAAATAGGAGTCGTGGAATTCTTCTGCAGCATCGATTTCCCAAACAGTTAATGCCCACGTAATGTGGAAAAAAATCAGATCTATTACTAATAGCAATAGTACCCCTACGCAACCATAATTAATAATAAACGGAGTTCACATGACAGATACTAGAGATGTTGCAAAAGCTTTTGCACATTATTTTTCCATAGGATTCTCTGCGCTGAAGTATTCCAGTAAGTTTCAACAGCAAAAAACACTTTATGAGCAACAGTACATTCATCTTGATTCTAATGCTCCCCTTTTCCATGGCTGAAATGGAGTTTCAACTTAAGTATCACACCAGAAACAGTGCACCCAGTGAAGATTGGATACATCCATTACATGTTAAAATATCTCCTGAGTCATGACAGGGAATTCCTACTGAATGTAAATAACCAGATATGGTCAGTTGGGGCTGTTCTTGATACCTGGAAAGTTGCTACCGTTATTTCTATTCCAAAAAATGAATAAAGATCCTTTCTAAGTTGAAAGTTACCGATCAATATCATTGTCGTCTGTCCTGTCTATAACAATAGAAAAGATAATGAACAGACGACTTCTGCATTTTCTTGAAGCAACTGCTATCCTATCACCTATGCAAGCTGGAGGCCGAAAATTGAAGTCAACGATTAATCATTTATTGAGCCTTCAAAGGCAAATTGAACATGACTTTCATTGTCGACACCACCTTTATGCAGTATTATTCAATATGGAAAAGGCATTTTACCACATATGGAGGCAACACTTGCTTAGGAAATTAAAAGCAGTTGGGGTGGGCGGTAAGTTGGGGCGATACATTCACAACTATTTGAGCGACCGATGGATTCAAATTCGAACTGGCTCATCGATTTCAGCAAAGTTCCAATACAGAATGGGGTTCCTCAATCCAGTGAGTGCTCGCCTGTATAGAGATGATCTAAACATATTCGTAGCATCTAATATACCTTCCTTGGCTTAGTCTATTATGCAAAACACTATTAATAGATTGCAGTAATGGTCAGGAAACAATGGACAAGAGTTCTCCTTTCAGAAGTCTCAATATGTTATATTCCATAGAGGTCGCTTCGTTCAGAATTCGCTCTCACTATAACTGAATAGTAATACAATTCCTTATAAAACAATAACAACTTTCCTTGGCATCTTGATGGACGCCAAATTGACTTGGGAACTTTTTACGAATATATCTGATTTAAAAGTTAAATCCCTTAGATCTTAAAAGGTGATCAAGTTCCTGTCAAACGCTAAATTTAATGTCCAATCAAAGTTTCTTCTAAATATTTACAAAGCAGTAGTCCTCATCAATATCAATTATGGGACTCGGGTGTACTCGTCAGGAGTGGTTCCTTATTAAAAACACTTGATCCAATCTACAACGCCGCTATTCGCATTATCCTTGGTGCCCATCGTACATCCCCAGAAAAATGCTTATGTTCGTTAGCTGGTGTCCCACCTTTATCTTATTGCAGAAAATTTTTCACTTACCGTGATATACTCTCATGGGCTGCGGAGAATCAAAGCAACGTTATTATAGAGCCTGAATTTTCCAAAGATAATCTACCTGAAGTCAATGCAATTTTGTTGTAAAATAACATAAAGCCTAACTTCACACCCAGAATGAACTATTCAAAAACTACCTCTACCCTAGGATTCCTTTCAGGTAGAAGCTATTACAACTTTCACAGATAACAATCATCCATCAGTACTGCGAGGACACAGGGCGTTAGGCATTACTAATAAATACTACAAATTTTGGAAAGCATACACTGATGCATCCAAAACTACTAAGTCCAAGGTTGCCAAAGCTGCATGCGCTTTTGAAATAGATGGAATCACAGAGGGAATAAAGTTAAACAACGTAGTATTGATTGTGAAAGCCGAAATGTATGCTATGTTGTTTTGTCTTCAGCCATATTTAGAACTGAAACGCTAATTGCTCGGAATCTTACTGGTGATTAATTCCATGCAGTCCATATGTGCTTTGCAGTTGGATCACCCTGAATCACCAATGGTCCTAGAAGTTCTGTCTATCTTATACCTGCTGAACCGAAGAGGATGTCGAGTTGTTTTTTTATGAGTCCCTAGTCATGCTGAAATTCCAGGGAATGAGCGGGTGGACCTGGTCACCCAGTCATCCATGATGCGCTCAGTATCGCTATTTGCTCGTGGTCCATTATCCCTAAGAAGTTTCCTGTTGGATGCAGTCTTCGCACAGTGGAATCATGATTGGATGTCTCAATCTTCCTTTTTCAAAGAATTGAAACATACAACGGAACCATGGTGGCCTCCGGTTGGGACGTAACGCAGATTGTTCTCAGCAGTCAATCTCCTGAGAACCAGACATACATCTTTTTCCCACAACTTTATTCTCAAACAAGCTCCAAAGAAAAATACCTGCCCACTTTGTTCTATCAATGAATATCCATTGGTTTCGCACATCTTGCTGAAATACACACGTCTTAATGATTTGCAGCGCGGACAAATTACGTCACATGCAGACATCCACTCAAATACACCTGCCGCTTTCAACAACCTCATGACCTTCACTTTAATGAGCTGAAGTGTCTGCTTTAAAACGTGGTTCCACTCACTGTAATAACCTAGACAGTTCTGTGCAGTGTGTGGATTAGTAAACCTCCTAAAAAAAAAAAAAAAAAAATTAAATAAATAGTTTCAAAATCATGAAGGCATTTTATCAATCATTTTCCACTTGTTCTTTCCTTTTGCAACTTCATGTACTTCATAGCAGACAACTACTGTGCACATTTTACTGTATAATGTGGTCACTCTGCTACTAACTCTCTTTTTTTTTTATATGATAGTCTTGTTTTACATCACATATAAATGATTGTCTCGTTCATATTTATTATTTCTAAGATTTAAACAATTTTGTATACAATGACTTCTACATACAATTTCTCTAGGTCCACTAGGCTATTTTCGATTATATCAATATTTTTAGTGAGCGTGTGAAACTACATCAATGAGTTATTTAATATAAATGTTACTTTCCTAATCTTCTTTCACATTTTGTGATAAATATTATTCCCGGGACAATCAAAATGTCTAAAATGAATTTTCATTTTTTAATTTCTTACTGTAGCACCTCAGAAATTTATAATTACTTCTGGAAAACAATTGCTCTGCAGAATATATAAATTTTTGAGCATTAACTGAAAATCCACAGGCATGGTCATTACTGATTTGCAAGCACCGTGTATATTATTTAGTTAACCCAAATGTTCATTCATTCAACCATACTTTTGTCTAAACCAAGAAATAGTTTTTGTGAATAATTCTGCTTCTAATTTTGGATTGATTCAATTTAATTTTTGAAGTACAATGCAATTTACTTGTCTTAAAAAGGAGTTTATTAATGTTGCAAGATAGTGTATATTATTATACAACAAATTTGTTTGTATTTCACTTCATTTTATTTATATCACTTTTTTGAAATTTACAGCAAGTAAGTGTTTGTAATAGAATTCACACATTTATTTGTAATTTATGTTATGTCATGCAAAAGCAAGCTTTATGGAACAATCCTTATATTTAATTTACCTTTTTTGATACATATTTTCATGTTGTATTTCATTTACAGTGAAGATATTCTGAGGTGTTTGCATATAGTGAAAGATTATAATTTATATCTATTGTATATAATTTAACCCATTCGGCCACAGCGTTCATTACAATGGACATCAACTTTTCAATTGTTTTATGTAAAAATGATATGTTTATACTATATTCAGGAATCATGTACATTATAATGGACATCTTAATTTTTACATATAACTAATGTAAGGTTGGTGTCCATTGTAATGGACACAGGGACTGAATGGGTTAATATTCATGCTTGTCTCCAATTATACTGTTACATACCATTACAAAATTTTATTAATGATTTTGTTTTATATACCTGTAGTAGATAAAGTCTCCAGATTGAAGTTAGACTCAAATTTTTCAAATATTTCTGTGTTGTTTTTATTGTTATTTAATGATTCTTTTTCATTGTTTTAATTACAATGAGCTGTTATTGTATTGTCGCACTATTTATAAAATCATTTAATTTTGCATGATTTCATAATACTACAACTATTGTTTCTGTAACTTTATTTCACAGTGAAGGCACATTTTGGGCAAACCTCTGTGTTTATGTGACAACTTTTTTCAATCATTTTGTTAATTTTAGTGAGGTCAAGTGACAAAAATTAATTCTATTTAAATCGGTACTTCACTAAATTTATGACAAAACAGTGATTTCAATGTTATAATTTAAAATTTCATTTTAATTCATTTTCTGCTATGAACTATCCTAAAAACTAATTCATATCACTGATATATGCTCTATTTTTAATAGTAGTTATGTGGGATAGATTAAGAAAATATTGCTGCAGTGAATTCAAAAACACATTTTTTATGGTGGTTTCTCATTGTCATGTTCTCTAACTTAGTTTCTATTGAAGTTTATAGGTAATTTATAATCACTATTCCATTAAGGTCCTTTGTGTTATGACATTCTTTTTTTTCTCCTACCCTGGGCGCGCCAGCGGCCTTGACCCAACAACATGAAAAATTAAGAGATATAACTAAATAGCCAGGAGGTCAGAAATGGAAAAGACAAAGGACTACAACAAAGGAATAACTGAAGGCAATGGGAAGGAAAGAATATAGGTAGCGTTAAAGGGAGTAGGAAGACCCAAAACTAAAAGTTGGGCATAAAGAAAGGAGCGTTCGTTAGAAAGGGCAGAACACTCAAATAGGATATGATTTGAATCACAAGTACAAGAAGGCTCAGAAGCGTGAAGAGAGCAGAAAGGAGAAGGGGACAAAGCGAATCGAAAGTGAGAAGAGGGGAGTAGAGAATGATTGATTCTAAGCTTAATTAAGGAAACAACAGTGGAAGGACGATAGATAGGAATAGATTAAGACCAAGGCAGGGAACTAGGGACCGGTTGAATAAGACGGTACTGTGAAAAGCGATTTGAGAATAAAGATGGATACATGTCAGACCAAGTTCTAGAATGATTAGAGCGTGCTAGAGAAAGAATGTCCGAGGAAGGGAAAGAGTCGAGGAAAGGACCGATGCGGGCGGCTGAGCGAGCTAAAGAGTCAGCATGAGAAGGAGAAGAGGCTTGAAGAACACCTTTGGACTCGGAAACAATCAGGAATTTGTGAACCCCACTTGTAGAGAATATGAAATCAATTGCACGAAGAATTGAGATCGACTCGGCCAAGAAGATAGAGCAGAAAGAAGGAAGTCTGAAAGACTCAGAGTGCAGGAACGTAGGATACGTATACGCACCACCCACGCCCCCATCATTCTTGGTGCCATCCGAGAAGATTAAGGCATGGGGAGGAAAAGAAGAGTTGAGCAGCTGAAGGAATTTGAAGTTGACTACATTGTGAGAGGAAGAATTAGCTCGGACTGGAAGAGAGGAGAAATTGATAGGGTGCCGTATGCTATTAAAATCGAGAGAAAAGTAAGGAAGACTGTTATAAGAAGAAACATAGGGAGAAAAATTGGAAACACGAGCAGCTATATGTGATAAAATCGGAATTCTATGAGGCACCAAGCGCCAGTGAGTTTTGATATGAAGATAGGAAGGAATAATATTAGATGACAAAATGGTGAGGCGTTTTATTAAAAATCGATAATTGAGGAGTGAACGACGAATGGAAAGTGGTTGAGTGGAAGATTCGGATAGAATCGCAGGAATAGGAGAAGATCTTAAAGCACCAATGCATAGGCGAAGGCAGGAATTCTGAATTGCATCAAGTTTCGAAAGGAGAGACTTGGAGGCATTGCCAGAAATGAAGGAACAATAGTCGAGTTTGGACCGAATAACTGATTTGTATAGAATTAATAGAATGCACGGGTCTCCGCCCCATCTGAGTGGAGATAAAGATTTGAGGAGATTAAGTCTTTTGATCGAGGAATAATAGATATAATTAATATGTTCATGAAATGTAAGGCGACTATTTAAGAAAAGACCTAGGTAACATATGGAATTAACAGTGGGAATAGGTGTACCAGATACGCTGATGTTCATAAAAGCACGGTTAAAGGGGTGGAGAGCAAAAATTGTACAGGAAGACTTGGAAGGGGAAAGAGAGAGGTGGAGAGTAGATAGGGCATTGCTAAGATGGGACAATGAATGATTTAACTCATTGGTAGTGGAGGACAGATCATCTGAGGTGGACTAAAATGTCATCGGCAAAAAGAAGTGGGAAAGAGGGAATAGGAAGCGAAGCAATATTAAAAGAGTAAATATTAAAAAGAGTGGGGCTAAGGTAGGAACCCTGGGGAAGCCCGTGATAGACGCATCTGAAGGTGGAAAGAGAAGGAGAAGATAGATAAAGAGTTCTATGTTGAAAGAGGTTGAGTATAAGAGTGATAAAACCGGTGGGAGATTAAGAGAGAGGAGTTTGTAGCCCAGAGAAGAAAGATGCACATTATCGAATGCAGAGCAGACATTGTCAAAAGAAGCGGCAGTAAATTTCTTTGATGGGAATGATTTATAGATATTTGCAAGGGTTATGCACATTCATTTTATAAAAGTTTTAAACATATAAAGGCATTTTATCTCTTACAATATACTTTTCCTTTCTTCTTATCACTTCATAAAATTTATTGTCTGATGACCCTATTGTTGATTACACAAAACACCACTGTCACTCTTTAGTAACTGATTTTTGTCTCAAAAGTTTTGCTTTTTATCAATAAAGAATAATCGCCTTGTTCATATTTCTTATTTCCAAATATTATACAATTTTCTATTTAACAATTTCTCTACATTCGCTTGGCTTATTTTCAATATATAAATTGTTTTTTAGTTTGTGTGTATGTGTTGTTACATATATGATTATTTGTTTATAAATGTTCATTTGCAAGTATTATTTCATAGTTTTCATAGTTTACAATAAACTCGGGACAGTATACTAATGTGGAAACAGTTTCTCTATAGAATTTCAACATTTTTATGAATTAAGTGAAAAACATATGGGCTCAGCTATTACTATATTTGTAAGCATAATGCACATTACTATTTTGTAACAGTATAACTTTGGTTCTCCAAAAATTTATTTGTGCAACAATAATTTTGTGTAAACCAAGATATAGTACTTCTGAATAATTCTTTTTTAAATTTTGGTTTTTATTTTATTTAATTTTTAAAGCACAATAAACCAAAAACAACCTAGTGTTTTCATCAGTACTAAATATTAATTTATTAATGTTCTAAGAAAAATGTATATTAACATATAGTGAATATGTACTCATTTTTCTGACTTTTGTTCTCATTTTTGTTTGAAATTTATAGAGGGTAAGTGTTTTTAATATAATTGATTAATTTAAGAGTAATCAATGTAATATTGTGCGAAAGCAAGCATTATTGTACAATCTTTATATTTAAATTTGACTTTTAATGTATATTCTCCTATTGCATTTCATTTATGGTATATTATAATGTAGGGTCAACATAGATGTATACATTTAAATTGTATCAGAACTGTTATAATGGTGTAATAAATTATTTTAATACAAACGGTTCAAAATGAATGAAAGTTATATGTTTTAATAGGTCTTTATAATGTGCTATTATGATTAAAAAAGTTATTGCTGAATATTTAATTTTACTAAAAGTAGTCCGATGTATCTATTTAAAATAGGAGATTAAAATTAATATATATGTGTAATGTATATATACTCTAATATTCACACTTATCTTCAATTATGTGATTATATAGAATTGCACAATCTGATTAATGATTACACTAGCATATAACTCAAGTGATCAAAACACTAGACAAAAGTATGGTCTAATTCATATAAAATGCTTCTTTTTTACTGTTTCAATTAAAATGAGTTGTCATTATATTATCAAGTCATTCTTTAAATAATTTGATTATACATAATATAATATGTGCTCCAGTTGTTTTTTATGGAAATTCATTTCACAGTAAAGATACATTTTGGGTAAAGCTGTGTGTTATTATGTAAATTTTTTTCAATCTTTTCTTATTTTCAATGAAATGAAGCTCCAAAAATTAATTCTATTTAAATTTTTATCTTACTAAATGTACAGCAAAACAGAAATCTGTATGTCATAATTTAAAATATCATTTTATTTCTTTTTAAGCAATAGATGACTCTGAAAATCAACTGATTCACATATCATATCATTAAAAATACGTTAAGTCTTCAGTAAAGACTATGTAGCATAGATCAATAAAATATTGCTAATGTGAATTCTAAAGATCTTATTTTATTGTGTTCCCTCATTACCACATTTTCTATTTAAGTTTTATTTAAGTTTATTTGTAATTTATAATTATTATTTCAATAGGATCTACCCGTTATGTACATTCATTTCATGAATGGTTTAAAACCATAAAGCCATTTTATCCATTATAATTCAGTTTTCTTTTACTTTATCACTTCATGCACTTCATTATGTGCAAAACACCTTTGTGAATTACACTAAATATAATAGTCACCATTTTACCAAATAATTTATTTCTCATTATTTTTTTTTTTACATCACAACTTAATGAATGTATTTTTCATGTTTCTTATTTTTAAAAGTGGAACAATTTTGAATATAAATATTTTTTTATGTTTATTTGCCAGATTTTCATTTTGTAACTTTTTTTTGGTGTGTGTGTTCTGCCAGATCTATGAAATTTTATTTGTAATTATTTCTTTCCTACTATAGTTTTACAATTTGTGCTAAATGTTATTCCCAGGACGGTGGTAACTTCTTGTTGATATTTTCAATTTTTAATTCTTTAATGTAACTTGACAAAAATATTTCCTCAACGGAATTTATACATTTCTGATTGTTAGGTAAAAAGCATCAGGGCATGGATATTACTAATTTGTAAACAGAATGTGTATTATTACTTTGCAAGGGCATTATTTTAGATGCTCCAAAAATTTATTTACTTAACAGTATTTTTAGAATAAAGTAAGACACAGTTCCTCTAAACAATTCTATTCTTAATTTTAGTTTTATTCTATTTAATCCATGAAGCACAATTAACTGAAAACATACCGATTTCACAATTTCTAAAAGAGATTTTATTGATGGTAATTAAAAGGGGTGTATAATAGTATGTAATGATTTATTGTTATTTATGTGAATTTTAAATATAATATTTGTTTGAAATTTACAGATGGTGAGTGTTCTTTATTAGAATTAATACATTTAAATATAATTGATGTAATTTTGTACAAAACAAGAATTACAATACAATCTTTATATTTAAATGATCCATTTGACTTATATTTGAATATAATACTTTCCTAATGAAGTATACAAAAAATAATTCCTGAAACAAAAATTGATGTTCACACTATTTATTTTTTATGATCAGTAAAAGTCATAAAATATCAAACACAAAACATAGCAACTATATGTTTCCTTTATACACTTTTATGTTTTCTAATAAATTTCTTTTTTCAGTAATACTATTTTAATTTCAAAAACCAATTTTAAAATTTGTTATTTAAGTGCACTTAAATATTACACAAAATCTGGTTTAAATGCTTTCAATAACAAATTAATTCATAATGATTCTTTTTAAGAGTCAGCATTTACAGATATTAACTCATTCATGATTAATAAATAATTTTCGGAAACAAATGTGTTTTTTAAAAAGATATTTATTCGCTTAACGTTTCAACCAGCTTACACTGGCCATAATTAGAAGCAAACTGAAGAAGGGAGCGAAAATTGTGATCGACAATAACAATAAAATAAGAATCAAAAATCATGAAAAACCCAAATCAAAACAGAATACCTACCTTTAAACAGGAAAAACCGACAAAACGCACAACAACAGATAGATAAAAATAAAGTAATATAAAAACATATGAGAAAAAAAGGTAAAAAAAATATATAAAAGGAACACACACAAAAAAAAAACACATTGGGTTATAGTTGGGGCAAGGGGGAAATAAAAACAGATAACAGTCAGATGCCTAGTCCTGCAGCATGTACAATGCAAAAAATATGTTAAAATTATTTCATTTTGCATGATTTTATAGTGCTGCAGTTTTTCTTTCCACAAATTTCATTTACAGTGAAGTGACATATTGGGTATAATTCTGCGTTTTTATAGTGAGTTTTTTCCACTCCTCTCAGTAATTATGTAGTATAGATCAAAAAATTATTATTTTAGTGAATTCAAACAATTATATTTTGCTATTGTTTCACATTGTCATATTCACTATCCCAGTTTCTTTTGAAGTTTATGGACATTTTAACATTATTACTCCACCTAGATGCACTGTGTTAATTACATTCATTATGTGAAAGGTTCAAAATCATTAAGGCATTTTATCAATCACTTTCCACTTGTTCTTTCCTTTTGCAACTTCATATGCTTCATAGTAGACTTAATTTTGCAGTATAATGTAGTCACTCTGTTACCAATTAATTTTCTCTTTTTTATGCATGTTTTATTTTACATCATATATAAATGATTGTCTTGTTCATATTTTGTATACAACAATTTCTCTAGGTCCACTAGGCTATTTTCCATTATATACTATTTTTTGGTGTGTATGTGCAGCTGCATCAATGAGTTATTTTATGAAAATGTTACTTTCCTAATCTTATTTCACATTTTGTGATAAATATTATTCCCGGGACAATCAAAATGTCTAAAATGAATTTTCATTTTTTAATTTCTTACTGTAGCACCTCAGAAATTTATAATTACTTCTGGAAAACAATTGCTCTGCAGAATATATAAATTTTTGAGCATTAACTGAAAATCCACAGGCATGGTCATTACTGATTTGCAAGCACCGTGTATATTATTTAGTTAACCCAAATGTTCATTCATTCAACCATACTTTTGTCTAAACCAAGAAATAGTTTTTGTGAATAATTCTGCTTCTAATTTTGGATTGATTCAATTTAATTTTTGAAGTACAATGCAATTTACTTGTCTTAAAAAGGAGTTTATTAATGTTGCAAGATAGTGTATATTATTATACAACAAATTTGTTTGTATTTCACTTCATTTTATTTATATCACTTTTTTGAAATTTACAGCAAGTAAGTGTTTGTAATAGAATTCACACATTTATTTGTAATTTATGTTATGTCATGCAAAAGCATGTTTTATAGAACTATTCTTATATTTAAATTACCTTTTTTTGACATATATTTTCATGTTATATTTCATTTGTAGTATTTTGTAATAAAAGGTTTACATAGTATCTGAACTGTTCTAGCTAAGTCGGGGGGGGGGGGGGGGTAAAAGTTGTAGCATATGAGAAAATGTGAAGGCGGAGGTCAAGCATGTTTTTTTTTTTTTTTTTTTTTTTTTTGTGTAATATACTCGTTGGCCATGTATAACTGCCAGGGTCATTACGGCACAACGAGTATCGGATTTATTACAATTTGTTTATTAAATTATTTCTGTTAAGGAAGATTAGCATTGTCTGAACCTGTTCTGGACGGTTATCTAAAAGAAAGGTAGTGGTTCGTCCTTGATTCTTGCTAAGTTTTGACATTGTTTCAGGATGTGTTCCACCGAAGGTAGCACTGCTGCATTACAGAATGGGCAGGAAATCGGTGGAGGGGCTCCCTGGAGGACATGGTTGTGAGATATCGATGTGTGTCCCAATCTCAACTTGTTAAGGGCAGAGAATTCTTTTTTGGACATTTGGATCGGTGGCCACCAAGGATCAACATTTGGTTTAATATTCCTTAGGAAAGTTGCATGTTGGGACCAGGATGAGATCCAATGTTCTTTCATATTTTTGTGGAAGAAGGGAGTGATTTCTGGTGATGGGACATTGGGTGGCATAGGGACAGACAACATTGACTTGGCGGCCCGGTCTACACATTCGTTTCCCGGTATTCCAACATGTGCCGGCACACACAAGAAGCCTACTTGTATCCCCTCTTGGGTAAGGCGATGTGCTGTAGATCTTATTTTATAGACTAATGAACTGGTTATAGTAAGTGACTGAATAGTTTGAAGGGAGGCCAGTGAATCTGTGATAATTATGTATTGTTTGTTCTCAGATTTACAACACGCACATGCTTCCAATCCAAAGAGAATTCCGTATAGCTCGGCTTCTAATGCGGAGCTGTCATCATGTAGCCTCACTGCTTCGGCTTCACCTGAGATTAGATAGGCACATGCTGTGGGAGTGGACAGTGTGCCAGCGACATTTGCTTTAGCTCCATCTGTATAAACGTGTGTATCATGTGTGTAAGTTTGTATTTTTTCGATACTTTTTTGGCGAGCTGTATATTGGTCCTCGTTAGATGTATGGTGGATAAAGAGTGATAAGTCTACCATCAATGGGAGGTATTCCCATGGTGGTTCTTTTGGGAACAGGAGGAGATCCGGATTGTATTTGATGTTTTTCTCAGTCAAAAAATTTAGAATATTAGGTATTGGATCATTTTGAAAGGCTGGAGGAGGAATGACAGTGTTCCTCGAAGAGAAGTGATATTGTTGGTACCAGTATAGATGATCACGGGAGGTGTAGAAGTCAAATATATAGGATAATGGCGGAATTCCTGATAGCACACAGACACCCTGCGTGGGAGATGTTCGATGCGCCCCAAGGATGGACCGTAAGGCAGCGTGATGGATTGATTCAAGTGATTTTATGAGCTGCTTACTAGCCGAATAGAACACCTGGCAGCCGTAGGTTAATCTGCTTAGAATAAGTGATCTGTATACAGATAGAAGTAGTTTTGGATTATTGTTATATTTATGATGTGATAAAAATTTTAGGATAGCTATGATTTTATTACATTTGCGTTTGAGTTCTTTAATATGAGGAGACCATGTCAGATGGGAGTCAAATGTTAGACCCAAGAATTTAGCTGAGGATGTGACTGGAAGAGGAAATCCATTTAAGGTAAGGGAAAAATCATGGTTTGGGTTTACTCGACGACTTTTATGGAATTTTACACAAGAAGTTTTATTTAAGGAGAAAGTAAGGCCGTTACTTTCGGTCCACGAATATAACCTATTGATTGTGGATTGTAGTATAGATTTGGCGTTGGAAGGAAAATTTGATGCTAAGGATATATTGAGGTCGTCTATAAACAATCGGGATGTTACCGGCGGCTGTATGCAGTCCGCCACATCATTTATGTATAGGATAAAGAGTGTTACACTTAGAGGAGAGCCTTGAGGAATACCATTCTCTATTAGGACAGGAGAGGATACAGTTGAGCCAATTTTTACTTGAATGTGTCTGTTTGACAAATAATTCATTATATAGTTGCCCATATTGCCTTTTATATTGGCGTTCTTCAGCTTTGTAAGCACTTTATATCGCCATATCCGGTCGAATGCTTTCTCTATGTCAAAAAAGACAGTATAGAGAGCTTGTGACCTCTTTTGGGCTTCAAGTATTTGTCTTTTTAGGCTCAGGAGATGTAACATTGGGGATTTTGATTTGCGACCTCCAATTTGTATTGGGGAGAGAACGTTTGAAGATTCTAGGAAAGAGGATAGTCGTCTGTTCACCATTTTTTCCATGATTTTGGAGAGTGAAGATAGTAAGGAGATAGGTCTGTAATTTTGAGGAATGAAGGTTTCTTTATTAGGTTTGAGGATAGGAATAATTAAAGCTGCTTTCCAGGATTTTGGGATGGAGGAAGTTGTCCAAATTTTGTTGTATACGTCAAGGAGTAGTTGTTTAGCTAGATTAGGTAGGTATCTGATCATGAATGGATGAATGGAGTCGGCTCCAGGTGCACTGTTTTTTAGCTTTTTATCGAGCTGGTAATTTAGTTCAGACATTGAAAAAGGATCATTGTATTTTTCTTTTTGATCTGGAGGAAAGGATATTTTTTGCTCCTCTAGTCTCGCTTTGTGTTCTAGGAAGGAATCGGTGTAGGATGCTGAGGAAGATACTTTAGCAAAATGTTGCGCAAAGGCATCTGCCACTTCTTTGGTGTCTGTGAGCAGGACATTGTTAATGAGTAAGGAAGGGGTAGTTGGAGGACGATAGTTACCACACAACGACTTGATTCTTCTCCAAACCACCGTCGCAGGCATATCTTTTGAGATAGATGATACAAATGCTGTCCAGCACTCCTGTTTTCTCATTTTGATGAGTAGCCTGGCTCGAGCTCTAAATCTTCTGAATTCAATCAGGTCTGTAAGCGACTTCGTTGTTTTATACTTCCTCAATGCTCGTTTCCGTTGTGCGATCGCCATTTTGATTTCGGGGCATCACCATGGTACTCGCTTTTTCCGAGGAGCTGTTGTTGTTTTCGGTATTGTTGCTGTCGCTGCTTCATTCATCGCGTTGATGAGAATTTTCAGATTTTCCTCTACCGATTCCGTTTGAATTTTAGGGATAGTAACCTTTGTTTTGTAACCCTTCCAATCTGCTTTATGGAATGCAAATTTTTTTGTTACCTGGGCTGAGTGCACTTTTTGCGACTGGTGGGGAAAGTGTATGAAAATAGGGAAATGGTCACTTGAACACAGATCACCATGTACATCTATGTTCAAGTAAGGAAATAGTGAAACGGATGCAAATGCTAAATCTATTATTGAAAAAGTGTTATGAGTTGTGTTGAAATGTGTATGTGATGGAGGAGGGAGGAGTACCAGGTCACTATTACGGATGCTATTTGAAATCATATTTCCTCGTCTATTTGGCTGTGTTGAACCCCACTCAGAAGAGTGGGCATTGAAATCTCCCAGTAATAACACTGGGTCCCGCAGTTGAAATAATAATGTATCAAAGTCTATTTTGGTTATGTTTGTAGCGGGTGGGAAGTAGCAATTACAGATTGTAATGGATGAGAGCGGAAGGGACGGGATTTTCACCTTCACCGCTACCGCTTGAAACATGGTACTTAACCTTATTTCATGTGATGGAATCGCTTCATGCACTAGTATCGAGACTCCTCCACATGCTGCTTGTCCCTGTGTGTAGTCAGAGCGAAATATTCTGTAGCCTTTAATAAGTGGTGAATGGGAAGAGTTTAAGTGCGTTTCTTGTAAACAAATGATTATTGGATTTTAGTTATTAATGAGTAATCTCAGTTCGTCTATACGTTTATAAAACCCTCTGCAATTCCATTGCAGAATACTGAGATTTGCAGCCATTTTCTCTAATTATTGTTGACAGTGTTACTTAAGATGACTAGTTTTATATCTTAGTTTCAGGGTCATCCTTGATAAGGAGAGGTTTTAATTTATTAATTATGCGAGTACATCTGTTCTTAAGTCCTACGCTGCCTAATAATGGTCTTACTTGAGAAAGCATGTGTAAAAGGTTATCCCTATCTTCTGTGAAAGTCAGTGCGTAATTAACAAAATCCTGACTTGTGGCCACCTGTCTTATGAATTCTTGAAATTCTTGATAGTCTAAGAAGAACGGAGTCTGGCCGCTAGTAAATAGATGTAATGTTCCTTCTGTTAATAGGTTAATATCAACTCCTTTGTTTGCTTCTTTAGAGGCTGGTTTGGCAGCATTGTCCATGACGTTAATTTCTACGTTGTGCGCCATAGAATTTTGATTTTCTAGGTTTATTCGCTTAGTAGCAGTTTTATCTGGAAATGGCGGTTGAGTTGAATTGTATGTTTCATCGGGACTAATGGGGTGTGGTCGTTTTTGAAGGGGGTTGTTATTATCAATGTTCATTACAGTAGAGGTATTGTCGGTAGAAGGGGCAATATTTAATTGTAATTGATTGCGTGTTTCCTCTATGTTTTGGTGCTGCTCCTGTTGGACAGTTTGCTCAGTTACCATTGTCTTAGTTTATTTGGTGTATGTTGCATCTAGCATGTTTGGTATATCTATATCTCTCTCTTTTCTCTCAATTATATATATATATATATTTTTGTAATATGTATTATTTAAAAACACTTCATGTTTTTATCAAATATGAATTGTTCCTGTCAAAAATTTTGCCATTATTAACCGTGTCCGTTTATTCTCTTTAGGGGGAATTGCAGCCCCGTAGTACCCATCTTGGGTGTGTCAATGGCTGTGTAATGAAATAACTCAGAAAGAAACAGTTGTGGATGAACTGAATTTATATATTTTAATAGGTCTTACTAAGTGTGCTATAATAATTAAAACATCTAATTATTTGCATATAATGAGAGATTAAATTTCATATCTATTGCATGTATTTTAATATTTATGCTTGTTTTCAATAATGCTGCTGTATACAATTGTAAAATTTGATTAATGATTATTCCTGCATACACCTTAAATGGGTGGTTTCTTAATCATTAAATATTCCTGTGTTGTTTTTATTTCTATTTAGTGATTCTTTTTAATGTTTCTGTTAGAATAAGGTATCATTATTATTTTCAAGTCTTTTTTTATATAAATCCACTACACACGATTTCACAGCATTTCAATCATTTTTTTTTTGCTTCATGCATTTTGCTAGGGACTGCATATTATTATAGAGAATTTTTAGTAATATTTCTGTTATTTTTGGTGTGGTCAAGCTTGAATATTTAATTCTATTTAAATCTTTATCTTACCAAGTTTACTGACAAACAGAAATCCCAACGTCATAATTTAAAATTTCGTTTCATTACATTTTCAGCTGCGAAAACTGACTCAAAAATTTATTTATTCTACATTAATTTTTTTATAAACTAAAATGTAGATCCTCTGAATAATTCTATTCCTCATTTTTGTTTTATCTGATTAATTAATTACTAAAACACTATATTGATTTCATTTGTACTAAAGAAAAGTTTATTAATGACCTAAGAATCATGTATATTAACGTATGATATATTTATTTTTATGTCCCTGATTATTATTTTTATTTGTTTTAAATTTATAGCGGGTAAGTTTTTTTTAATAAAATTGATCCATTTATATGTATTCAATATAATATTATACTTAGGAACAATCCTTATGTTCAAATTAGTATTTTGACTTGCATTTTAATGTAATATTTAATTTTTAATATTTTTTAATGCAAGGTTTACATAGATATACACATTTTAAATTCATCAGCACTAAGTAGGTATAATATAAAAGTTTCAGCACAGTTTTTGTAATGTGGAGTGCACAGCCATTTTTTTTGGAGGCATAATTTTTTGAAAATCACAATTTTAATATTATTATTCATTAATATTATTATTATTATTCACTAACTCAAAGTTTGTACTATTTCTCAGCTGTCTGGTTGTGTTCCAGCCACTTTTGACCACCCCCTGCAACCACAGACATCCCCAGCTACCTCCATGCACCCCATAACCACCCCAGACAAGCTGCAAAACCACCTGATGACACGATAGACACTATTACATTCCATCACATACACCACCATTAGTAAAGTATACAGTATCGGGAGGTTGCATACCCATCCGTTGAATTTTTTGCAAGCACAATTTTTAAGAAAATACAAACAAATACCAAACCGTCCTATGATGTCACAGGTGTTTATACCATTATTTGAACGTTTTTATTTTTGTACTATTGCCCAGCTGTTCAGTTGTGTCTCAGCCACCTCTAACCTCCACCTGCAACCCCAGATAACCCTCGACTACCCCCTGCACCCCTCAGCCAGGCCGACCACATTGCAAAACCCGACCAACAGAGTGATAGACACTAATACATACTATCATATACACCAACAAAACCATTATGCAATTATACATCAGCAGCAGAGCTAAGCTAAACTTTTACTGGGTATACAGGTTTCCTTATCTATCATTAAGAAGATGTATATTTTTCTATAAGGCGGGGATAGTAGTCTCTTTAATAGTGTGCAAGACGTCCGAGTGCTGTTTATAATGAATAATGAGCAGCATCATCAGCGATAACCTTTGCAGTTTTTTTTCCAACTCCTTTGTATACCCAGCTATCTGTGCGACAACCACTTGTATATGTTCTTCCAACTCTTTGCGGTATTGGGACCTATCTATTTCACCATTCAGACCCTCCACCTCCTCTACACGCATCTTCAGCTTAGCGAACGCTGCAAATAATAGATAAGGAAACCTGTATACCCAGTACATGTTTAGCTTAGCTCTGCTGCTGATGTTTAATTGCATAATGGTTTTGTTGGTGTATAAGATAGTATGTATTAGTGTCTATCACGCTGTTGGTCGGGTTTTGCAGTGTGGTCGGTCTGGCTGAGGGGTGCAGGGGGTAGTCAAGGGTTGTGGAGGTCGGAGGTGACTGAGACACAACCAGACAGCTGGGAAATAGTACAAACTTTGAGTTAATGAATAATAATAATAATATTAATTAATAATAACACTAAAATTGTGCCTGCAAAAAAATACACTTTCAAAAAAAATGGGTATGTCCCTCTGCATTACAAAAATTGTGCTGAAACTCACATATTATACCCAGTGAACTATTAGGACTATTTAATAAATTTATTTGAAACAAACATTGCCAAATGAACAAATGTATGTTATGATAGGCGTTATTGAGTGTGCTGTTACAATTATTGTACAACAGTTAGTTTTACTACAACTGGTCTAAAGTATCTACTTAAAGTTGTAGATTGTAATCCATATATAATGCATATGTTTTAATGTTCATGCTCTTCATTAACTACGTTTTTGTTCAATATTTCAAATTCTGATTAATGATATTATTGGCATAGACCTGCAATGGATCAAAAGACCTGAAAAAAGTATTGTCCTATAATTTTCAAATATTCCAGTATTATTTTAGTACCCATTTAATGTTTCTTATTCATTGTTTCAATTAAAATAAGCTTCTGTTATGTTAACAAGCCATTTTAAAACCATTTTAATCAACAGGATTTCATATTACTTCAGTTGCTTTTTTTTAAATGTGTTCCATAGAAAAGGTACATTCTATAGAAGATTATGCCGAATTTTTTACAATCTTTTTCTTATTACAAGTGAGGACAAGCACACAAAATTAATTCTATTTAAGTCTGTATCTCCCCATATAGATAGAGTGGCACGTCTTTAATTTTAATAATTTTGTGTAGATCAATAAAATATTTCTACAGTAAATTTGTATAGTCTAATTTTATTGCGGCGTTTTATTACTATTTTCTCTAACCAATTTTCAGTTGAAGTTTACGGGCAATCTACAATTATTCTTTCATTAGGATGCTCCGTTTTAAACACGTTCTTCTCATTAAAGGTTTAAAACCATGATGGCATTTTATCTTTTACATT
The DNA here is from genome assembly GCA_039619475.1 of Icerya purchasi. Lineage (NCBI taxonomy): Eukaryota > Metazoa > Arthropoda > Insecta > Hemiptera > Monophlebidae > Icerya > Icerya purchasi. The sequence continues at coordinate 136,739,721 of CM077116.1, forward strand.
ACAATTTTCTTTTTCTTTTACCACTTCATACAATTTGTGGTGTTATAACTGCTTTGTAGATTATGCTAAATACCTTGGTCACTCTTTTGCCAGTTTCTTTTTTTTCCCTTCCAGTTTGATTTTATAATGGCTAATTAATTTACTCTTTCATATTTCTTATTTCCAAAATTTAAATAATTTTGTTTTTTTACTTAACTTATTTTAATTATTTAAATTATTTTTGCTGTGCCTGCGTGCCAGATCTATGCTTTTATTTATAAATGTTCCTTTCCAAGTATTATTTCACAGTTTCTGTTAAAAGAAGTCATGTTACTCCCAGAACAATAGTAACTTCTAAGTAATTTTTAAGTTTTTAATTTTTTATTGTAACACTTGAGAGATTTATAGTCTCATGTGGAAAACAGTTGTTCTGCAGTATTTTTACATTTCTAAGAATTAGGTGAAAAGCATACAGATGTGGCTATCACTGATTTGTGCTTTGCAACGGCATTATTTTAGTTCCTCCAGAAATTTACTTATTCAACAATAATTTTATATAAACTAAGACATAGTTTCTGTGAATAATTCTATTCCTAATTTTGGCTTTATTCGATTTAATTTGTGAAGCATAATAAAATAAAAACTGCTTAAACATTTCACTAGTACTAGAAAAGAATTTATAATGTTCCAGAAAATGTGTATATTAATAATAATGAATTTGTTCTTATTTATCTAATTTTTGTTCAAATTATTTGTTTGTAATTTACAGAAGGTAAGTGTTGCTTATTAGAATTGACACATTTAAATAGTTACATTAAAAAATAGACTGATAAAATAAATAGCTTATTAAATCTAAACAATTCATTAAAAATTAACAGCAAATTATTCCATGTGTTGTCCTTAAACATAAGAACCGTTAGGTGTAATTGGGATGAATTTATAAGTTACATTCACAAAACAGCTTTAAGCGTCATTATATTAACAGAAATAAATGTAAGAGAGAATGAATTAAATTTATATAATATAACAGGCTTCACGAGCATTGGGCTACAAAGCCCAGTTGTGTATGACGAGGGAATAATTGTGTTTGTAAATAATAAATTTAAATGCAATATTCAGTATAGTAAATTATGGGACAAATATGGATTTGGTGATAGTTGATATAGGTATGTGGAAAAATAATTCTTTAAGTTTAATTTATAATTGAACATCGAGCAAAAACGTAAGTGAATTCATAAAAAAAAACCGCAACACTTTTAAAGAAATTAAATAATAAACATAATTTCCTGATTTGCAGTGATTTTAATATTGACTTCTTGCTTCTTAATGCATAGGCAGAGAACGTTTTAAATGTAATTTATGGGGCAGGAAGAGTACAGTTGATAAGTGGAAATACAAGAGAAGAAGATCGGGTCCTGCATAGATAATATATCTATGGGGTATAAAACAAATGAAACTACTTCGAGAATAATTAATATGAAAATATCTGACCATTACATGATCTGCTGTGCATTTAGTATCTTTGAATCAGAAAATTCAACATTTTTGTTTTATTTTTTTGTTTTTTTTTTTTTTTTTTTTTTTCTAAGCCACCCCGGTCTGTTGACCACAATTGGCGAGGCTAACAGCTTAATTATAGGTTAAACTTAAGTAATAATTACAGTTTTATATGCCTGTTTCCCTTGAAAAAGGACATAAATAATAGTATTACAACCTTAAAGTGCGTAAAGTACGTAAAATAAGTAGATAAGCCAAGATAACAAATAGTAAAATCTAGTACAAAACAAAAAGAGAAAATAGCCAGCTTATTAACAAATAGTAAAATCTAGTACAAGACAAAAAGAGAAAATAGCCAGCTTATATATGCTGTGTCTCTAAGAGTAATCAGGATCTTCTTAACCTGGGTCCAGGATGTCTCTGGTCCATACTCTTTTCAGCCTTCTCGCTTGAATGTTTCTATGATGCATGCTGGCAATTGCGATGTTTTCACTGTCCCTCAGCTTATTGAAAAATTTCCTATACTGCTCTTTATAATATTCATGCGTGTATGGTATCCTCAGATCGCTATGGAGAGTCCTATTGGAGACAAAATAAGGAGCGTCGGCTATCTGCCTGAGTATCCTGGACTGCATCTGCTGGATTTGGTTGAAATGGCTCCTGCTTGTAGCGCCATAGACTTCAATACCGTACCTCCAGATTGGTGCCAGGATTGCGGAGTATATTAGCCGTTTACATGGCAAATTTAGTTTAGATTTCCTACCGATCAATTGAGAGAGCAGCCTGTTCCTTGATTGGATGCGTTGTTTAGTATATGATACGTGGGCAGACCAGGTTAGCCTGCGATCTAAAACGAGGCCAAGATATTTGACCGTATTGCTCTGAGTTAGAAAGTTGTTGTTGATTTTAACTTTTGGGCATGTTCGCCTGTTTAAGGTAAATGTAATCTGCTGACTTTTACTGTGGTTGACTTTGATTTTCCATTTTACGGCCCAACTCTGAATCTTGTCCAAGTGTTCTTGGATTAACAAGGAAGCACAATTTGGGTCCTCATGAGCAGCTAAGATACAAATGTCATCAGCGAATGAAGCTGTAATAGTTGTCTTCAATACAGGAAGATCGGCCGTGTACAGACAGTACAACAACGGCCCAAGTATGCTTCCTTGCGGCACCGACGCACCAATAAGTTTTGGAGCAGACATAGCAGAGTTCACCTTAACTTGAAAGGATCTGTTCGACAAGTATGATTTCAAGACTGCAAATATGTCGTTAGGAAGAATGCTTCTAATTTTGTAGAGGAGTCCATTATGCCAAACTCGATCAAAGGCCTGCTCCAGATCGAGGAAGACCGCATTGCAATATTGTCCTTTTTCGAATACCGTAGCTATTCTATCTGTTATTCTGTGAACCTATTGGATGGCTGAATGTCCAGTGCGAAAACCAAACTGATGATGAGGAATAACGCTGTTGACTGAGGGAGCCTTGAGGATTCTGTCCTGTAAAAGCATTTCAAGTATTTTTGAAAATGCGTTTAATAGGCTGATTGGCCTATAAGACGAAGGAAGAGATGGACTTTTCTTCGGCTTAAGAATTAGTTGGATAACGGACTCTTTCCAGGTTTTAGGAAAATATCCCAATCTTAATACTGCATTGTATATGTATGTCAGAAAAGTAATGCTCTTCTTAGGTAGCTTTTTGACTATTTCATAGGTGATTAAATCTTTCCCCGGAGCTTTCTTTGATGATAGGTGGGCTATTTTATTCGCTACTTCCTTGGGAGATATATGTTTAGATGGTAGCGTTAGCTGACGTGGTGATTCCAGATAGTTCATTACTAATTCATCATTTGAATCATCATTTAGATCGTCAAACGGCTGAAAAATATGAAGTAGATGGTCGCTGAACACTTCAGCTTTTTCGGTATTGGTTTTAGCCCATTCTCCATTGCGCTTCCGCACGAAGTGGAGTTTCTCTTTCTTTTGGAGGAAGGATTTGGTTACTTTCCATATTGATTTATCTTCAGGGTTTAATTGAGAGAAAAACTGCTCGTATCTGTAGCTTCTGTATTGCGTTATCTGCTCACGTAGTTGTTTGTGTAACGCATTATAAACTTTTTTAAGCGACTTCCTTCTGTTGCGCTGCCACTGCACTCTAGCATTTCTTGTTATCTGTATCAATTCTCTCACTTTAAAAGGAATATAGAACGAGTGTTCGCGCTGAGTTTCTCGATGTTTAGGATAGGTTGTAGATTTGTAAGTGGCAGCGTGTATATTTTTTGTAAAATTTGATATTGCTTCGTCTAGCTCATCAGGAGATTTTAAGCGTATATTGAGGTTCGTATTAAGTTCCATATATTTTGAAAATTCAATCCAATCTGTACTCCTGTTCGTTAGATAGGTTCGTGGTGTTGTTTCAATTGGTTCCAGTGAAAGGCATGCCAATACTGGGGCGTGGTCAGAACCGAGCAGGGGAACTGCTTTACATATCTTATTGACATTTTGCATGTTTTTCATGATAAAGAAATCCAGTACGCTTGGCGTTCGATTTATATGACTTGGCCAGTAGGTGGGTTCGTTTGGCGATAAAATTGAGAGGCCGCTCTGCTGAACTAGCTTTTCAATCATTCTTCCTCTTGAGTTACTTTTTTGGCAGTTCCACCTAGGACTAGTAGCATTGTAATCTCCTCCTACGATTGTATTAGTCCCCAGACTAGTAATTAGTGTTTTCATTCTTTCTTTTGGTAGAATAACATTAGGATGACAATATATGGAGGCGACAGTAAAATCGAAAAGCAGCGTTTGAATGTTTACGGCTTGTAGTTGGTAAGCGAAGGAAGCTTCTGCATATACTTCGTGCTGATTAATTCTGTCTCTTACTAGAACCGCTACTCCCCCGTGTGCCTTTCCATCGGGATGGGAGGTGCAGTATGCGGTATAACCTGCAATATTGAGACTGACGTTTGATTTCAGGTGTGATTCGCAGAGAAGTGCTATGTCAATTCTGTGTGATTGTAAAAATAATTCTAATTCCGCTTTTTTAGTAATAATACCGTTACAGTTCCAGAGCATAACTGTCAGAGACGTATTTGTTATATCGTTGCGTGACATTAAAGGAGTTTTTCTAATAATTTATTTAAAATAGCAAATAGAGGATTTACTATGGCTTTGAAATCATTTAGCATTTTGTCCATTGAGTCTAACATCTTAGTTGTTAGTACTTCTAAGGGGTCCATATTTTGTGTATTTTTTGTTGGGAGCCCAGTGACGTTATCTGTGAATTTTATGTTCTGCGTCTCGTTGAGTCTTGTATTATTGTTAATCCATGGGTTGCTGGAACGGAAATTACTAACCGGTAACGGGGGAAAATCAGCCTGTTTAAGGTTTACATTTTTCATTGTAGGATTAACAGTACGCATAATCCTTTCCTTAACTTCACGTTTATATTCGGGACATCCTCTGTAGCTGGCAGGATGGTCGCCATTACATAGAGCGCAAGTAGGCTTGATTTCCAGCGACTTCTGGCATAGTTTGGTGTCGTGTTTACCTCCACATTTTACGCATCTGTGAGGTAAGTAACAATAATTTTGTGAATGACCATAAAGCTGGCACCTTTTGCACTGAATCAGTTGTTTTTTGGAGTTTGCTTCTTCGACTACCACCTTTGTATGTAACAAACTCACCAACGTGAATATGTCGTGATTGTTAGGTGCCGGGTGTAAATCTATAAAATGCATAGGCAGCTGTGTCTTATATTTTGGGTGTATGACGTTAGTGACGTTCTTAATTTTAAAGCCTTTACTTTCAAGTTCAGTGCTAATTTCCTTAACGTCTGTTGATGGATGAAGGTTTTTAAGTATTACCCTAAAAGGTTTATCTTCCCATAGCTGGTAGGTAAAAAAATAATACCTTCGTGCTTGTAATGTTTTAATAATTTTTCTGTAGCTATCTACGTTCTCAGGGTTAATAGTTACTCCTGTACGAGTAGATTTTAACATAAATTTGATGTCTTTGTCTGCTAGCAAATCATTACGTAAGGTCGATATATTAGTGATATTTTTCACTAGTATTGGAGGTATTTTTTTATTCCTCAAAGAGTCGGGATGTTCGTTAGCATTTGGTTTTACTGTCTCTACATTAGCGATTTCAGTATACCTTTGATGATTATTTTCTTCGCATTCAATACTGCTATCCTCGTCCTTTAAAAATTTGAATATATTACGATTTGAACGAGCAGCCTCGTATCGGTTTCCTTCGGAAGTATAAGCTGCGGTTTTTTTAATTTTGAAGGTTCGCTTAGGTGTTCGCCATTCATCTCCTTCACTATTTTCAGGGTTCGATAACTGCCTCTTGATATTGTGTTCACTTTTAGTCTTTATTATTTTTATAGGGCTAACCCGTTTATGTGTGTAAGAAGTGGAAGCGGTAGCATGTTCACTGACCGCCGGTGTTGTTGACGTCATTAATGTAATTTCAACACTTCGAACTTGGCTATGATTTTCCTTGCCTTTAACTTTTCTATTGGTTATACTACTAGATCGCTTTCAGTATGAGAATAATTTAAATACGCTAAAACTTGTACTAGTGATCTAGCCAAGATATATTTCTCTTAAACGATAAATTAACGATGGATAAATGGCTGCACTGATCGCACGCACTTGCGAGGTGCGTGCGCATAATACGCTTATCAGTTCGCTGAAACGCCGAACAATAAGAGAAGCTACATGTAAAACAAATAATTTAATTTAACGATCTCACCGAGCTAATCCGGAACAAAAGAGCACAGCGCGAACGAACTTATCTAAACACAATCGATCATATAAAAATTCAACATTCAAAACATTCTCTGAAATATTTTTTTGATGGAAAAAGTCTTTCCAATAAGATAGTTAAGTATAACTGGAGCGGGGTGAATAACATTACAACGGCAGGTGACATATATTACCACATACATACAGTTTTTAAAAATATACGAGTATATAAAGAATGTAAATTGGAAGTATGCGGGGGTAAAAATATAATTAAATATAATCCTAATAATGAATGGATGACTCAAAAAATAATCAATTTTATAAAAATTAGAGATCAATACTTCAAACTTAGTAAAGGAAATAGATCTGGTATTCAATATAAAAACCTATTCAGAAAATATCGAAATACAGTTAAAACGGAAATAAGGAATGCTAAACAGAATTATTAAAAAAATCAGAGCACAGGCTCGCAGGATTATTCGTACCAGCGAATGGAATTCATGGCAAACGTTTTTATTCAGTATAAATTTCAAAACTCTGGTAAAATAATTCTGAAATAAAATTAAAAGAATTTCAGGAAAAGTCTCAAATACTCAAATCAACACCCTGAAATCGCCAGATGGCGCTCTCGCATACACACAACCAGAGATCGTTGAAATTCTGGAGTCTACGTTCTTAGAAAACACCTTTCTTGATAAGTTGTCCACAGATTACCTAGCGCAGCACCCGAATCTCAAGCTTGATGATCAAATCTTCGACGAAAATGGAGTTACTCACGATTATAATCGAAAATTCACGTTAGATGAATTACAGAAAGCAATAAAAAGTACAAAAAAGTTGTCTCCATGCCTCGATAATATACACTCAGAAATGTTAAAACATATGAGTACCTCAAATCTAAAAATCTTATTAAAACTCTACTACAAGATATGCAACACGCACAAAATACCGAAAAAATGGCTGGCTTCTCATGTTATACCGATACTGACACCAGGTAAATCCGCTCTTGAGCCAAATAGCCACCGTCCAATTGCATTAACATCAGTACCATGCAAAATATTAGAAAAAAAGGTTGTTGAGCGTTTAATGACGTGTATCGAAGAAACAAATGTGAATTCAGAAATGGGGCTCAACAGTTGACTAGCTGATTAAACTGCAACAGGAAATACTATATAATTTCACAACTGAATAATATACTATATGTGTTTTCTTGGATGTTAAAAAGTCTTTTGACTGATTACCAAAATTATCTATCATGGAATCATTAGAAAACCTAAACTTGAAAGGCAATCTACCACTTTTCATCTTAGCGTTTCTACAAAACAGACATTTCAAAATACGCCTAGTCACAACGTACTCCAGCGCATAAACTCAAGAAACAGGTACCCCACAGCGGGCTGTAGCTAGCCCAATTATATTTATCCTGGCGCTGGACGATATACGTACACAAATTAAGAAGCGAGTAAAGTACTTTTTATTTGCTGATGATCTCGCCATTTATATCCGAGGCAAAACTATAACTAAAATACAGAACATTCTGCAAAACACGATAAATAACCTACAAACCTGGATAACGAACAAAGGACTCAGATTTTCACCAGAAAAAACAGTCGTACTAAACTTTCATAGAAAACGTTGTCCAACACGAGACATTGATCTCAAAATCTACGAAACCTCCATCGTAAACACGCAATCACACAAATATCTGGGTCTATTTTTCGATACACGGATGAATTGAAAAATTCATATAAATCATGTCAAGCAAAGGGCAACTACTTGACTAAACCTACTAAAAAAACTAAGACACTCAAAATGGGGAGCTGATAGATGGGCAGTGCTGGGGATTTATACTCGCCACCTCCTTCGGCAATGATCATGTCCCTATTATTTTTTCCTTGAACGATCTCCTTCCTCCTCCTCCAGATCCTACGAAACCTCTCAATGCTCCTAAATGATTTCTATCCAAAGTCGACTGGGATAAATTTCGGGCAATCGTTGATTCATCTCTCTCTAACATTGATTCTCTCCCCAATCCTGTGCATCAATACGATTTCTTCTACGACTCTATTTCCTCCGCGCTAACCGCTTCTTCTGCACCCGTTTGTCCCCCTAAATAAAATCGACGCCGTCTAGCTTCTCGCTTTGTTGGAACAACGATTGTTCGGAGGCCATTAGTGACAGTACTTCCTGTTTTAGGCTCTTCCGGGCATGTTCCTCTTTTGAAAACTTCTTAACTTATAAGAAGGCTAATGCCAAGGGCAGACTTATCTTTAAAAAGGTCAAAAAGAATTCATGGAAAAACTTTTGCTCTTCATTTTTTAGATCCACTCCTATTTCCCAGATTTGGATAATGGGTAAAGCTTTTCAAGCTCCTCATTCTGAACGTCCTTCATATTATAACCTTACTTCGGAAAAACTTACTTCTTTCATTGATTCTATTGCTCCCGTTTATGTTCCATCTCTCGAAGAAACACTTACTTCTACATATGTTCGTACAGCTCCTGCACATATTCTTTCTTCCGAATTCAGCATCGGTGAACTCCGTGCCTCTTTAGCTAATTCCTCCAATTCTAGCACCGGATTAGACCGAATTTCATACCTTTCTCTTAGAAATCGTTCAAACTCTGCACTTAATACTCTTCTGTTAATCTATAATCGTTTCCTATATACTAGCTTCCCTGGAATTCCTTTATGTTTATTCCGATTCTGAAGAAAAAGCCCTTCCGTCCAATATCCTTGGCTTCTTGCTTAAAGAAACTTTTCGAATATATTATCAATAAACGTGTCTGGTCTGGTGGATGGAGCACCATAATATACTCCCTGACAATATGCTTGGGCCTGAGCACCCTGGACTGTTTATCTTTTATTCCTTTCTGATATTTATAAATCTCTTATCCTCAAAAAATTCACTGCTGCTACGTTCATTGATGCCACCTCTGCCTTTGATAATGTTCATTTACCTTCCTTGCATGACAAAATTCTCTCCATTAATATTCCTCTCCACTTCACCTCCCTAATTATTAATCTTTTCCATAACAGAGAAATTCAACTTTATACTCCCTTTTTTAATGATTCCAGGGTAGTTCACCGAGACCTCTCGCAGGGATCATATCTTAGCCCTACTCTTTTCAATATATATTTTCATAGTCTCGCTATCCTCCGAGTTTCCTCCACGTCGTTATTCTATGGTGATGATGTTCTTATCTATTCTTCGTCGGATAATATCTCTGCAGTGAACTCGGAGCTAAATAATTCTCTTGCTATTTTGGAAAATATGTTATCCTCTCTTCATATTTCTATCTCACCCGAAAAATCTACCTCTATGGTTTTCACATTCTGTCCTTATAACCGTTCTTTATTTAATCTTTCCTTGCGACACCTTCCCATCACTTTAGTCAGTTCCTTCTCTTATCTCGGTATTATACTTAATAGCAACTTATCCTTTCGGGAGCATATCAATCAGTTATCTGTGCACGTCCGCTCTGAAAACGCTCAATATACTAAAAGCTCTTTCGCCCCATAAATGAGGCGGTGATCCTTATATTTTACTTATGTTATATAGATCAATAGTTCTATCCAAATTTGACTACGGCGCATTCCTGTACGCTAGTGCTCTCAAATAATTTCTTCGTAAACTTGATCGTATCCAAAACTCATGTCTTCGTCTCTATATCGGAGTACTTAACTCCTCTTCAATTCCAGCCATTTTGGCAGAGACTGGATTCCTTCCTCTTTTCATTCGAAGACTCTTATTAGGTGAAATATTTCTGATTAAATGCCTCCCTATTACTAATTCTAAACTCCTAAGTTCCTATCAATTTATTTCCAATAACTGACGCTTCTCTCCTCGAAAAATTCCTATATTATCCTCAATCTCTTCTCGGCTTATGCTCTTCTTGCCTTTTGTCCTCCCTTTCACCAAACCACCTTACTTTACTTATAATTTCTTTGAATTCAAACTCATACATATTTCCTGCTGTTGTGGAGATACTTACCTCCTTCCAGTTATAATTAATTATCTTATTCTGCAACCTTTTTTCATCAAAAATATATTTCATAGAGTTCCTAATATGTTGACAATTCCGATTTGGAATACTAAATGCACAACAGATGATGTAATGGTCCGATATTTTCGAGTTTATAATTCCTGAAGTAATTTAATTTGTATTATACTTAATAAATATGCTGTCTATAAAATATTGAGTACTTCTATCTATCCGTTCTTCTTCTCTTGTAATTCCATATATTAACTGTACTCCTCCTGACCCATTCTCAACTTGTGAATTATGAAGAAATAAATCGATATTAAAATCACCACAAATCAGGAAATTATCTTTATTACCTAATTTTCTTATGAGTGAAGCGGTTTCGTTTATATATTCGCCTACGTTTTTGCTCGGTGATCCATGTACAGAAATTAATTGTAAAGGATCGTTTTCGCAAATATCTATCTCTATCATCACCAGGTCCATACTTGGCCTATTATTAACTTCCCGAATGTGCCATCTAAACTTATTATTTATAAACATAAGTATTCCTCCGTTATATCCAATTGGTTTTTGTAGCCCAATATTCGTGAATCTATTTATATTATATACTATAAATTTAATTCATCGTTACTTATATTAATTTCAGTTAATACGATTACACTTAAAGATGACCTGTGGATATATCATATAAATTGATCCAAGTTACGTCTGACAGTTTTTAAGTTCAAGTGTAACAAATGAAATAATTCTGTATTAATTTGGAGTGTATTATTTACATTTAATATGCTGTTTATAGTATCAGTCCATTTTTTGATACTACTGTGATTCTTACAATTTTGTTTACTGCGATATTGAATTAGAGAAGTCATATTTGAGAGGAGAATCGAAAACTATTATTACAGGAAGTGCCAAATCCTCTATTACACTTGTTCACTTTTTTTAGCATAGTTGATAAAAGCGAGATATCGTACATACTTAATTCGTAATCTCCCACCTTAGGTGTTCTGAAAAATTCTTTAGCTATATTATCTGAGATACTTTTTTTACAAAATTTAAATAAAGACGGCATTAGTTTAACGTTAAATAACGGTAGAGAGGGAGTGAATTGGTTACATTCCACCAAATATTGAGCTATCGCAGATTGTGTTCAGCACACGGTTATCAACGTTACACTATTAATCACCGTGCTTACCAGATATACTAACCATCTATATACATTACTATACATTTACATATACACACATATACCGACATGAAACCACCTCCTTTGCACCCCCACATTTTGTATACATATGCACAATTCCGCTTCTCGCACACACGTTACAGTCGACCGTCCTGTAAACAGTATACACGCATAACGCGAAGTTTAGTTTATCATGGTAGAGTATATCTAGATCGAGAAAAGTAAACAAAACTACGATTATCAACCACTCACCGCCCACCACCAAAAATCCTTTAAAATAAAGATACGTCCCTGGTGTGGTTGATGCACTTGCTGCAAAAGCACGCTTACGCTGTTTTCTCTCTTCATATCATTCCGCTTCCTACGCTCGTCCCTTCTTCCTGCACCGTAAACAACGCGACTGATTGCCTGATACACAACAACATTATACACTCACACACTATCACGCCATTAGTACATACTTCACATATATCACTAGCAAATAACCATGGCTGCGCCGTTCTACTCAAGCAGTGCAGACTCAAAATGACGCCAGCAGCTTCTCTCGTACACATCAAATTGCTCCTTTCACCACCTCCTCTCACAACCACCTCCTGCTGCGGCAACCCATTCATGCCCGACTGGTGACGTATTACGACGCGACGCACATACACCACACATAAATATATAAAATTAAACCTACTAATTAACAAAATATTCCTAAAACTACTGGTAACCTGTACCATTTATACTAATTTATTTAGATCCATCTTGGATCAAATATGCAGTACGCGATCTTGCTGATCCTTCCTTACATAAATTTTCCCCCTTTTTAACCAGACAAATCGAAAGTTAAGTAATCTCGCCTTTTGCTTCGCCTTCCATAGTAGGTCCTTGTAGAATATGGACAGATTTTCGTTAATATAAACTTATCGCTCACTACTGCAATTGTTGCTAACATCTTTACTCAAAATTCGATGTTCCCTTTTTTTCCCAATATTTTGTCGGCTAATCTCCGAGTTGTCTTTAATATTATTGGTTTCGGCAACCTTACATTTCTAAAGGGTAATCTGTGCGCGTTCTATGGACATTAGAAGTATTCATATTTACTCTGATAAGAAAAGAGAAAATTTAATTAGAACTAGCTTACTGGCATGTTCAGATAAAATTTCATCTATAATTAGACTTCGGTTAAATTACAGCTTGCTTCCAGCTTCGCTCTTCCATTTCTCCATTACCCAGTTTCCTCTTTGCCCGCTTAATCGGTCAGAAGTAAACTTCATTTGTGATGCGAATAACATTTTACTTTAATGTCCTTTCATTTCTTCAGAACGCGCGATACTGTATTTCGGTATTTTGTGTCTTGGCTTCCCTACGCCTTACAATGCTCATAGCATCCTTCCTTTTCCTTCTCCCTTGGTTATTCCTTTGTTAGCTTCATTCATATGTTCTATTTCTAGTACTTTTTTATATAATCGTTGGTGCTGTCATGCCTTTAGATTGGATAAAGTCCTTAGCCGACATGCTCAAAAAATTAAAAAAAAAAAAAAGAAAAGCAAAAAATCAGATAAAATTATATTTAAACACAACAGATAAACTTTATTATAGACGCGATAAGCCATAGTAGTAATTATTTCATTAGCATCCACTGTGTTAAGCACATTTATTTCATGAAAGGTTTAAATAAAGATCAAATTTTATTCATTACATTACACTTTTCCTTTCTTTTTACCACTTAATGCAATTCATAGTTTATTGACCTCTTTGTAAATTATAATAAATACCACGGTCACCTTTTAACACTAAAACTTTATTTTACATCATAAGAAAATAATTGTTTTGTTCATATTTCTTATTTCTAAAGTTAAACAATTTTGTACACAATAACTTCTCCATCTTCAAATGGCTAACCAATTATATAAATTTATTTTGGTGTTTGTGAATGTTTGCAACGTGGGATCTATTTTTTTTGTGTATAAATGATCCTCCTTTCCAAGTATTATTTCACAGTTTATGACAAAAGTGGCCACGTTATTCTAAAGACCATAGTAACTTCAAAGTAATTTTCAATTTTTATTCCCCACTGTAACTCTTTAGAGGTTTATAGTTTCATTGGGAAAGCAGTAGCTTTGTAGAATTTTTATACTTCTGATCAAAACGAAAAGCATAGAAATATAGCTATTATTAATTTGTATGTAGGGTGTAAATTATTACTATGCAAGGCTACTATTTTAAATGCTCCAAAAAATTATTCATTCAACAATATACATGTTTACATAAACTAAGACAGTATGGCCTTAAATTATTTAATCTACGGAGAACCTCATGATTTCACTAGTACTAAATAATGTAAAATCTTTTTTTTTTTTTTATGACATTTACACAAAGTAAAGGACTAACAGAATGATGAAACGTAAGAAGTAATAGTCTATATTAGGAAGCGATTAGAGATAGAAGAAGTGAGGGCAGCCAACACAGGAACAATAGAAAAGGAGATGGAAGAGTAAAAATGTAGTGGGCACAGTAAGGAGTTGAGAGGCCAAGGCCAAGGAAATTAGAATAAAGAACTGCATGTTTAGAGGGAATGCAAAAGCATTCAAATAGAGCGTGATTTGCATCACAGGTCAAATTTAAGATAGAAAGATGAAAGGGACACAAAGGAGACTGAACAATATCAAAATGAAAGAGAGAAGTAGGAAGCAGACTATAGTTAAAGCAAAGGCAAACTATGGAAGAAATAACAGAACGGCTGATGTAGGAAAAATTATTAAACTAGGAAGAAATTGGTGGAGAGGGTTGTAAGGCAAGGTAAAATGAGTTAGGGTTGGAGAAAAGAGACTGATAGAGATCAGTCCAAAAGTCACAGTGAGAACAATAAGAGAGTGTGCAAAGACTTTGGAAGAGTATAGTAGAAAAAAAAGAAGGATTCTGGGACAGTGAATGTGGTAATAACAGAGGAGGGGGGATACTATTACCTAACCGGCCAGTTGTGCCCCAGCCACTCCCCGCTGCCACCCAAGAACCTAGAGGCATCCCTATCTACTTCCTGTATCACTCATCCAGCCTGACCACGCTACAAAAACTCAACAAACAGCACAATAGATACTAATACATACCATCACATACACCAACACCACCATTTTTCAATTATACATTAGCAGTAGAGCTAAACTAAATGTTCACTAGTCGATCTTCATTTGTGATGACGTTCTCTATTTTGTCTTCCACAACAACTCCTCCACCTCACTAGGCATATCTCCAGTTTAGTGATCACTGCGGATGTAGAACATTTTAAGTCTTCCACAGTGGCCTTCAGTTGACTATGGGGTTTACTAGTTGAATCAATCACAGCTTTGAGCACCTGGTCTAATGCATCAAGCTGGGCTTCGTCTGCTGCTGTTTAGTAAGAGCGTCTATCAGATCAATCGCGTCCAATAGATTTACTAGACGTTTTCCCAGTATATTCACAGAGCTATCCTGTATAGTAAGGATATCTTTAAGCGCCTCTGTAACCATTATTTTTAGGCTGGTGAGAGTGAGAATTTGCCACAACCGTTTGCCAATCACCATTTTGTCATCCCTCATCTCAGCATCAGTCGCCGTTGTGTCGACATGTAGTGAACACTTGCCTCGAAAATCATAATTACTGGCGGAATTTAAGTGGAACGCCGAGGGGCCAGTTGGTTTCACAAGACTGGAAGAGATCAATGTTCCAAGAAAAGTATATATTAATATACAATGAATTAGTTTTTATTTCTCTGAATTTTATTTATATTGTTTGTTTGAAATTTATAGTGGGTAAGTGTTCTTGAATACAATCAACATATTTAAATATAATTAATATTATATTGTACAAAAGTAACCATTAAGGAAGGCTTTTTTTTTTTTTTAATTAGCTTTTTGACATATATTTCCATACAATATTTCATTTACAGTATTTTCGAATGCAAGGTTTACATAGATATATACATTTTACATGTACTAGAAATGCTACATCTAAGTAACAACATTATTTTAAAATGAATGGAAGTAATATATTATAACATATCTGATTATGTGTACTATTATGAATAGAAACTATAATGTAGAATGGTTAATTTTATTAAAACTAGGTTAAAGTATTTAATTTAAATGAGAAATTAAAATTCATATATTTTAATTTTTTTGCTTGTCTTCGGTTATGCTCACGTTTAAAATTTTAAAATCTGATTAATGATTATACTGGCATATACCTGTAAAGCAGAGGTGGCCAACCCGTGGCCCGCCTTGAACATTTTTGCAGCCCGCGAGATGTCCAGAGTAGTAGAAAATGATGTTCTGTGAACTCATAATACACGCGCATGTTAGAACATTTAATATAGCAAGTTTTATGTTTCACTCTTAAGAGTGACCTCAGTGACCATCCTGTAATCATTATTATTATATTATCTATGTTTATATATAAGAGCAATAGTAAACACAATAATAATAACTGATTATGTTTCAATTTTTCACTATAAGGAATGTCTGTAGTGGATCTTACAAGAATAAATAAATAAATAAAATAATCGCTAATAGTCACATGGAAGGCAATGGCAAACCACCACGTTCAACATCATATGCGCGCTAGGTCAGTACACAGCAGACCCACACGGGACTGCACTGGTAGCGCGATAACAAGCAGCTATTATCAGTTCCGAATGCAGTCTTGCCTGCGTTGCATATAACAATTGCCTAGTACACTGCCTATGTGTATACAGCTGAGGTGTACGAATAGGTAGTCGCCGACGCTCAGAAGCTGAGTATGGCACTATGAAGAAGAAAGAAGAAGTAGTGGGTCTAAATCTAATATGGGGATATATGATTTTATATGTGGCCCGTCGGAGTTATGATGCATTTCCAAAGTGACCCACAAGATCATTTGGGTTGGCCACCCCTGCTGTAAAATATCAAGTCACCAGATGAAAGTTTGGCCTTATAATCTTAAAATATTCCAACGTTATTTTTATTCTTATTTAACGCTTCTTTTTCACCGCTTCAATTTTGAGGTTAAACTCCAAAAATTAATTCTTTTTAAATATGTATTATACCAATTTTATAATAAAACAAAGTTTTGAATGTCATAATTTAAAATGTTTTTTCCTTCCTTTTTAAGTTATGTATAAGTGAGAAAATCAATTGGTACTTCACTTTATATCATTAATGGTATGTCATATCATTAAGAGTAATTATTTGGAGTAACTCAATAAAATATTTCTACAGTAAATTCAAGCAGTTTTATTCTATTATATTCGTCACTATCTTATTCTCTAACCAAGTTTGAGTTGAGGTTTACAGGATATTTATATTTATCATTTTACTGGCGCTCATTATGTTAAGCACATTTATTTCACGAAAGGTTTAAAATCATAAACGAATTTTATCAATACCTTAACTTTTTTTTTTTTAACAACTTTATACAATTCATAATATGATGACTTCGTCATAGATTATGCAAAACGCCACAGTTACCCTTTTACCAATTAGTTTTCTTTCACAAGTTCTTTTGTTTTTTGTTGTAACTGAATGATTTTCTTGTAGATATTTCTTATTTCCAAAATTTAAACAATTTTAAATCAACAAATTACCTATGTTCACTATTCTTATAAATATTATATGTTTAAAATTTACAGGAAGTAAGTTTTCTTTAAAAGTATTAATATGTTTAAGTGTAATTAATGTTATATTATGTAAAAACAAGCATTAAGGAACAATCCTTACATTTAAATTAGTTTTGGACATAAAATTTCTCATAATATTCGATATAGAGTATCGTTTAATGCAAGTCTATAGCTATACACATTCTGAATGCATCAGAACTGTTACAAATATGTGATGAAATCATTTTAAAACAAGGAGTTTGAAATGAAGAAAAGGCATATGTTATAATAAATCTTATTAAATGTGTTATTATGATTAAAAACTTTAAAGTTCCTTTTTACTAAATCTAGTCTGAAGTATCTGTTTAAAATGAGAAACTTGAATTCGTATATGGTGCATACATTTTAATATTCATGCTAGTCTTCATTTATGCTTTTATTTTAAATTTTAAATCCGTTTAATGATTACACTGGTGTATACCTGGAATGGATAAGTGTATGGTTTCATATTCTTCTTATCTATATTACTTTTATTCTCATTTAATACTTTTTATCCTCTGTTTCAATTAAAATGAGCTTCTATAAAATTATCAAGCTACCCCTAAAATAATTCTATTACATGTACTTGCATAATATTTCACTTGATTTTTCTATAAATTTGTTTCACAACAAAGATACATGTAGGGAGACACTAAGTGTTAAAAGCAACTTAATATTTTCGTGGTTTCATGAATTCATTATATCATTGTTTTCAATAAAAACCACGTCACATGTATTATCAACCAACTTTTATGGCTCTGATGATAAATAGAGTACTAGTATTAGAAGCTTTGGCTGATAATACATGTGACTTGGTTTTTATTGGAAATAATTATATAATGAGAGAATGTGTTATAGTGAATTTTTACACATTTTTGTGTTATTTTTAATGAGGCCACATTCAAAAATTAATTCCATTTCAATCTGCATCTTATTCAATTTATAGAAAAGTAGAATTACCAATGTAATGACTAGAAATTTCATTTGATTTCTCTTTAAGCTATAGATAAGTTTGAAAACAGTGGCATGTCAACGTTTCACAACTAGGGAGGGCAAAAACATAAATCAGCCCTATACACAGAGAGGCCTATATACATTCACACATGCACCTACATGTTTGAAAATAACGATATTTGTTCCAATAAATATTATATGTACAAATTTTATATTATAAGAAATTATGTATAATGAAAAATCATATAAAAATAAACATACAAAATGAAAGGCAAATTAATAAAAAAAGAATGTAGTTTTTTTGTCACTACTGATAACATTTTGTATAAATAAAAAAAGTATTTAATTATGAAGTGAAATATGTTAAAAACGCGTTTCTTTTTAAATTTAAATGATTTTCTATTGTCAAATTTGTATTCTTTCAAGTATCTGAAATTTCTGGTTTTTGTTGTCTCCGTTCAGTGGCCACTTTGTTTTAGATGACGATATAATATTTAATATGATTAAAAAATTGAATTTTATTAATTTAAACGATCTCTCTTCACATTTATTTAGTTTTTCATTTAATTTTCTTGTGTTTTTATTAAATAATTGTTATACATATATATACCAGTATAATATATATCTTTCTGAAGCGGCGTCGCCTCCACTGTTTCTTCTCTGGGGGGCGACTGCCCCTGTAGCCGTTTGTTCGTCACACTACTGTCTGAAAATCAACTGATTAAACACTTCATATCATTAAAGATAGTCATTGATAGTAATTATATGGTATAGATCAATACAAACTTCACCAGTTAATTTAAACACTCTTATTTTGCTGTGGTTTCTTATTACCAATTTCTTTAAGTGAGTTTCAGTTGAAGTTTATGGGCAATTATAATTATTATTTCATTAGGATCTCCTTTCTGTAAAATTTTTTTTTTGAAATAAAAGTCTTATACTCCCACATCGCCCAATTTATGATGCCACATTATGAAATTTTCAATTTCATTAAAATATAAACAAAGTTGCCAGAAATATTTGCAACAGAAGTTAGATGGTATCAGAAATTTTAATAAGAAAAAATATTATCGATAAAATAACAGAAGATAAATTATTTAATATACATCTATAAATTAATTAGTTACTGTATTCCATAAACTTTTTTCATTTTTTTTTTTTATCTTTATTTTTATGTGTAAATATATTTCGTATTATTTAATGTATTAAATTCGTTCATGCACTAGCGCCCCTATAAACGAACGACCATTTTCTAAGGATAGCGTGAGTCTTTGTTTAGACGACATGGCAATCTTTTTGTTTGGGTCAGTCGGTCTACACAGGTAGTTGCGAATGTTGCGACTGTGAGATTCTAGCGACAGGCTTTGTGCATGTTTGGTCGCGTAGATGTGTATACACGTGGTACGAGATTTTCGTTTTCTATTTTATATATTAAGTCGTGTTAACGTTTGGTTAAATTGGTATTGGTAAAATTTTTTTCGTGTTTTCGTTAGTTCTTTTTCTGTTTCTCCGTATCGGTATTTTGTTTTGTGACCCGGCGCGCATCGAAGGTCTTTACAAATTACTTTCGGGATTGGCTACTTTCGAATACATCGTGTGAAAACTATTCGAGTATAATTATTTCGGTTTTCTTTTTTTTTATTTGAACTTTACTTATAAGGATATATATATTTTTTTTATTATTTTATTTACAAAAATTCAGAAGTGGGATTCGTCGGGTGTTATTTGCTGGGTATGAACAATATGTCCGACGATCAAGAGAGGCCCGCGAACCACGAGTTACCTCGCCAAGAAAATTCTGACACCCCCATGATCTTTGACATTGATATAGCGGGATTAACATCAGCTCTTACAAATGTTTTTACGAAACTCGCATCGGTCGGCACATTGGGACCGCCTGTGAGAGATATCCTCTTATTTAGCGGAGAAGACCCGGAACAAGATATTGGGCCATAGCTTGAAACCATTGAACAAGTTTCTGATGAACAACAGTTGACCGAGTCACAGAAATATAAGTTACAAGGAGCCGCGTCCGATTGGTCTTTTATTCTACAAAGGGAGTTAAATACTTGGGAGAACTTAGTCGACAAAATAATTCAAACTTTCAGTATTTGAGTCTTGATTATAACGAAACTGGATAAAATGCGGAAACATGTGCCGTCAGTCAATGAACAGGTAAGCGCTTACATAATGTCGAAATTTCGATTGCGTACCCATTGCGAACTGCCGGAACAAGATACATTGGAATAAATAATTATTGGATTGCGTCCCGTTGATTTATCCGAATATGTAGCACTGAGCCGGCCGAAATTATTAAATGACTTACTGGACGTCATTAGATACCGAAAACGAGTGAACATCTGCCCAAAATCGAGTGGCAGACCTTCAATCATGAACCAAACGGAGCCGTCCGCCGCCAGTTCTCTAGATGGAAGAGAAGCAGCTACAGCTAATTCGAAGATAACATATTTTGGTTGTGGACAAGAGGGGCATTATCGCAGAGATTGTCCGAGCAATAATTCAACAAGTAACTGGGCATCCATCATCGTCCGGAGGCCTGTCCGTTCATAAAATCGATGTGCGTATCAATTTTATTACCGTTCAAGCGTTAGTCGATACGGGATGTACACACTCGACCATCACGGTAGCAACCGCTCGAAGAGTTAATGTCGCCTATTCAAAATCTGACATCCGCATATCAGGTTTTGGATCGGCTCAAAGTTTGCCAGTTGCCGGCCATGGTGACGTCAGCTTAGAACTCGTAACCATTAAACATCGCTGTCCCATACTTATTGTCAAAAATAAACATCAACCGTATGACATGGTACTAGGATTAGACGTTTTGGATTGCGGCAAACTCGTTTGGTCAGGCGGATCGGGCGCTATAAAAATTACACCCAACCAGAAACCTGTTAGTCGAATGTTGTCACAGTTAACCACGATCACTCTGTCGGAGAGAAGGGAAATGGATCGCGGACAAGATTATGCTGACCAAGAATATCCGACCCCGGATGATAATGGGACCTCCTCAATGCAAATAAGGATATCAACGGCGTTCGAGGTCAAATACCAGTCAGAAAAACAGCAGCGACGCCACCAACGAGGCAAGGAACTACAGAAATCCGTCATGTTTAGTTCTGTTGGCCCAGACCAGCCCTTAGTCCATCTGTTCGTCAAGAATGATTTGCAGAGTGGTGAGTCGGTCTTACATTTACCTGAACAAATTCTAGCGACCGTAAACGAACACTGAACTGCATTTGCCATCAACGAGATCGACAGTTTTCATGGCTTCGACGATTCCGGCAAAAATCGAGTGACAAATCTGATTAAGAATAAGAACGAGCCCGCCGAGGAAGCTAAATTAAACGAGAAAATGGGCACGTCCTTAGAATCTATGATATATAAAAGAGGTAGCGATAATCAAAAAGAAGAAAACAGTAAACGGTACCGCGATGATCTTACACGACATCACACTCCGGCTCTTCATAAACTGGATTCTGTCGAAGGACCGCAAGAATCGCTCGTGAGGGGTTTTCACGTTGATAAACCGTACAAACACAATTGTTCGCAAATTAACGCTAAAAACCCAATTACCGAATGTAACTATATCGGCCTGAAATCGCAAATGCTAGTTGATTTTGATACGTCGTCTATCAAACCCCAATTGCCCACTGGAATAGAAATGGAACCGAATTTAGTAAGTGGCAAGTTAAATTCCGTGATCGTTGACGATCCTTACCAGTCAATGCTTTGCAACAAAAAGTCGGAATCCAATTTTAAGCGAAACGAAGTGAGCAACGGTTCAGTCGATTTAGTTAATAAAGAATCGGATTTGAAATTAAATAAAAAAGAAGAGAAACCGTTAGCGGTTGATAATTCGGTGATCAGCGATCAGGACTCGACCTATCCGTCGTCTCCGAAACAAACGCACATCAATAGTTTTGACATTACTGCTAACATCGTTGTCGGCAAACAGCGACAATCAAACAAAGAACTAATCAAAGAGACTGACATTCGAAGACGTAAACGAGCTCGAAGATTTCCACAACGATATGGAGACTTCATCACATGATCGCAGCAAGCTGCTCTCAGATTTTTCTCTGTGTATACAATTTTTTTGGTCTATTAAAAATGTATGCCTATTTTCGTTGTCCGTTTTATTATGCGAATAGTCTTTATCCGTCTAGTTTATAAGCATATATTGATATTGTAAATTGATCGTAAAGTTTGATTCCACGGTTCTCGTATTATTCGGACCCTAGTTATCCTTTCTTTTGCGTTTTCTATGTCTCAATTTAATCAATCTGATCATTACTCCTATTAACCGGCCCCGGAAGATTAACTTCTTAAGGGGGGCGATACATGTAAAATTTTTAAAAATCGATTTTTTTTTTTTTGCATAAACAGTTAGTACATCTCAAAAATATGCCTGTAAATTTTCAAAATTAAATTCTTATTATTTTTCGATTTATAACTCGTTAAAATGTCCTGCCTCAACTCAGCGCCCGAGTGCTATTAGATCTGTATAAGAGCGGTCGGCTCTTAATACCTACTTTTTGGATTCCTGACCTTGGCACCTTTTATATTAAAGACCTGAGTAAGCAGATGTTTAGAAACTCTTTTGTTTCTTGATTTCGTGAAAAAAATAAGCTGTATACTGATACAGATTTGGTACGCATAGCGCTATCTCATGACGATGTTTGAGTTAGAAATTAATCTTTGATTGTTCATTAATTCACGATCGTGGTAGTGGTCAAGGGCTGAAACAGTGACTTGTGCTTGTGGAACGGATACTGAAGAATATTGTGAATGCTATGAAGAATATGAACCAAACTGCCAGGAAAACCATAAAGGCTCTTCAGGCGCAATAGAAGTCGAAGCTGTGAAAATGATGTTTTTACGACCAGAAGATTTATTTAGCGTAAAATATGGAAACTATACAGGAGATGAGATTCGAAAACTTTCACGGGAATTCTTAATTTGAATCCGTATGGTGACGACCTTCAAGTATTAAAAGTGAATGCATTGGCCACGTGCAGAAGAGGATGGGTACTCGTCTCTGAAAAACTGGAAAAGACAATCAACTGGGAGGAAGAGGCAAACTCACCGAAACTTTGATCAAAAAATTATCTTTGTTCTACGGAATAGCTATTCGGAGGAACATTAACTGCATGAAGGATATGAAAGATGCAATTATAGCCACGTACTATCATATGCGCTCCACAGATGACTACCCGAGACATGAGTACTGTCCGTCAGGTCCGAATAACTGGTGCAAGTGGCGCAAAGCTGAAACTTCTGGGGAAAAGTCTAAGCTTATTAAACATTCTGCTCCATTACATTCTGACGTCTAAACTCACGTAAAGCCGATATTTAAAAATTTGTCCCGAGACGATTTACTAGAAAGATGTTTGGGTGGCCACACGCAGAATGCAAATGAGAGTTTCAACTCCATCATTTGTCATCTCTGTCCAAAGCATTTGAATTCAGGACTAGAAATTGTTGAAATTAGCGCGTATATCTCAGCTGGACTGTTCAGTGATGGATATACATATCTTTTACAAGTAATGAACTCTTTACAAATAGTAATTGGCCGCCAATGCATGTCATATCAAAAAAAAAATCGATGAACAAAGGATGAGTCGAGAAAATTGACGCAGCACTTTGACGACTAAAAAAGCTAGTGAAGCATGTCAAGAAGAGCTCAACAAGAAAAACGAGTTTTACAAACGCATCGAAGGACTGCTATATGGCCCTGGAATCGCTGAGTAGCTGGCTAGTAGTTGATAAGTAGCTGCAATCATAGAGTTTCTGTGTCAAAACTTTAAACGCGTTTTCTGGAAACTATTTTTTTGAAATTGACAGGCGTGATTACTCAAAAAGTTCTCAACCGATTTCAATGAAATTTGGTACAAATCTTCTCTGTAGTATTAGTTTCTAGTTGAACCTCTAAAATTTCAAAAAAAAATTCAAAAACTACTATTTTTGACCCAAAATTATCAAAAAAATGGTTGAAATATCAAACTTTTTTTTTTCTGAGCCCCGCCAATTTGCGAGTATTTCACTTTTTTGATTTTTTATAGGTTCAACTAGAAAATACATGTTTTCTGAACACTATGCAACTTGAATTTTTGATTTCTGATCACTACAACAGACGCTAGAACTCCCGCCGATTGATGCCGTTCGCTACGAGGGTCCCAGGATACTAGTCAGTACGGCGGCTATTTTGTAAAAAAAACCTATTATGTCCTGTATTTAAATAATACATCGTATAAAAACTATTCGAGTATAATTATTTCGGTTTTATTTTTTTGATTTGAACTTTACTTATGAGAATACATTTTTTCTTATTATTTTATTTACAACAGTTATTTTGATCGAGAATAGTTTACATAATTGTTTATTTGAAAAAAGGATAATTTGCAGAATTGTTACATTTGAACAATTTTTCTAAATAGTACTTTTCTTATAAACTTTTTAAAAAGTGTATAATTCTTTATTGCATATTTCATTACTTACACACTTTTTTTAATATATAGTTAAAATTATAAAACGTTTTTATACCGCTTATGTGTGTGCATATTCAGTTGTTTAAAATCACAAGTTAGAAAACCTATCTTAAAAGATATCTCGCTCCTCAAAATGAACTATTTTTTTTTTTTTGTGAAAGCAACATCCTGTACCGTGTTTAACTGCTATGGCTATTGCAGTACGAAAATGCGTAGTTTGTTTTTATAGATATCTGCTTATTCCACTAGTTTTTTTTTTTTTTTTAAAATAATTTGCGGGTCTCACAAGGCACTAGCCCGTCTGTGGGTTCCCAACATAATTATATCATTTATTTGTACAATATAACATCATCTAAAATAATATTTCCTATTACAATACCTTAATATGATAACTTATATATTACAATAATACAATATAATTTTTATACAATTACCACTCTGTCATTAGCAGCTTAAAACTGGAGATAGTAACGAGTCTCATGTTAACGTAGTCAATGTTATAGGTGGTTATTACTAGTATTACGATACTTTTTTTTTCTTTTTTTTTTTTTTGTTACTATTTCTATTGCTCTTTACACTAGGCTATCAACCAAATTATAATTTTGTTTTTCCATCTCTCCAGATTTTTTTCATTTCGAATTTCCTTTGGTATGTTCCCCATTAATTTTATTAATACCTCTTCCTCTACATTGTCTATTTTACTGTTAATCCCCCTATATCGTACATAGCAAGGTTTATCGCAATTTCTAGTCCTGTAGGTTCTTGTTCTAGTTGGTAACTGTCCATCTTCTAGTTTAGCACTGAGTAATTTGCTGTAATAATATAACATTTCTGGTGACATTTCGTTATTTTTGTTCCACCAAGTGATGTTAGCTAATGCGTCCGTCTTGCTCTCGTTGTGTAAGACCAGTTTTAAACATTTTTTTTGCAATTTGTTGATTTTCCTCATTTCTGTAATTTTCGCCTCACCCCAAATTCCGGTTCCGTATTTAATTCTGGACATTATTACAGCTTCGAAATATAACCTTAGGCTTTTGTATGTCATACCTTGTTTTAGTTTATATAGTGCTGGAATAGTTTGTCTAACTTTCCCTGTAATATTGTCAATATGGTTTCTCCATGTTAAACCTTTATCTAATATTATCCCAAGATATTTAAATTCATTCACATTTTCTAACTGTTCACAACCGATAAAATTGCATTGGGGGAATTCTCAAGAATGTTGGTGACTGTTTTGTTATTAATTGAAGGGGACCGGTGGGGTGATAGTGCTGGACAGTCGCACAGTATGTGAGAAGTTAAGGAAGCAACATCTTGGCCACAGAAAGGACAATTTATAGGAGGGGGGGTTCTTTGCAAAATAAAATTATGCGACATGGCCGTGTGGCCTGTGCGCAAGCGGCTAAGTGCATAGAAACCTCTGCGGGAAATGCTTTTTGCTGGCCACCATGGTTCGGTTGGAGGTTTAATTAACCTCGAGAAAGTCTGACACGAGAAATATTTGCAACAGAAGTTAAATGGTTTTAGAAATTTTAATAGGAGAAAATATTATCTATAAAATAACAGAAGGTAAATTATTTAATGTATATATGTAAATTAATTGGTTACTTTGATCGAGAATAGTTTAAAAAATTATTTGTTTGAAAAAAGGATAATTTTTAGAATTGTCACATTTGTACAATTTTTCTAAATAGTACTTTTCTTATAAATCTTTTTAAGAAGTGTATAATTTTTGATTGCATATTTCATTACTTATACACTTTTTTTAATATACAGTTAAAATTATAAAACATTATAATACCGCTTATGTGTGTGCATATATAGTTGTTTAAAATCACAAGTTAGAAAACCTTTCTTGAAAGATATCTCGCTACTTAAAAGTAAAAATTGATTTAGTAATAACGATCGAAATGGAAACATATTTGCAAAGTTTGCCCCTTTTTGTTTTATTAAAAGATATAGGAAAACATTTTTAATATACACAATTTGCTATCTCTAGGAAAGGTAATAAAATAAAGATCAAATTTTTACAATTATTATTAAATACATTGTGAAAGAAAAATGTAAAAAATATTAGAAAAGAAAACTTACTAACTATATTTGAAATTCATTACGATAAAACTGTAGGTATTAAAAATGTTTTTTGTATTAACCAAATTTTATATTAAAAGAAATCTCGTTCTAAAAATAGTGTTTCCCAAAAATGAGCTATATATATGTACATGATTAGAGAAAGGTTTGTGATGCATAGACAAAAAATATGGAGTATTATAATTATCTATGTAACAGATTAAGCTTTTTTTGTTCTAGTCAATTTTTTTTTTTATACCATTCTGCATTTAACTTGTTATCTACTGATTATTGCAATTGGTCTGTATTGTTTTTTAAACATATTGATTTTGTGTAATTGGCACAAATATATTGTTAACTCCCTATTTTGAATTTTTGATCATTTTTGTCATTGTTATACATTTCAAAGTTATTATTTTTGGTATGCTTCACTCAAAATTGAATTGTTTTTGAAAGTGCAGTTATTATTTTCATCGGCATTAAGGCATTCTTTTGAAAAACAAAACTGATATTTTTGTTCCATGAAACATTAAATTTTTGTATTAAACGAATGTTGCTTATTTTTCTTGTCATTTTTTCAGAAAAAAACTCCACATCATATATTGATTTAATTCTTGATAAATTTACATTTTGCATTACATGGTGTTTGTTGTTATTGGTTTGTATTTCAAACCATGTTCAGAATAAGCAGGCAAGACCGTATTTAGATCACAATTTCGGGGAGGGAGGAGGTACAAATATATATATATATATATAAGCTCGGCCCTTCAGACCTCGGAGAGGGGGAAGCCTCCTTCACCCCCAGGTCTAATTCTTCTATAATTCTTATACAGGAGTAAACTTTTTCATTGGCTACGCCGTTCGACAAAAAAAATCTTTGTTTACACATTTCAATGTCATTACATAAAATTAAGAAATCTTTACTTACAACAATGATACAATATAATTTTGAGACAAATTTCGTGATATTTTTTAGGACAAATTTCGTGACATAACACTTCCTGATGACCTCTGGCATAAAAATGGCGTAGCCATTAATATTGTTATGGTTCGTTATCTCTCGGGACCCTTTTACGGGAGCCAATGTTATAGATTCTGATTTTCGATGTTATAATTTAGGGTCCCTGCTTCTGGGCGTCAATGTTATGACTTTTGATCTTCCGCTATAGATTGCTGTTTCGCGGCTACAGCCGATAGTTTTCTACTTTTACAGATTCAGCCTTTTGCAAAATTTGGCTACTTGCGGAAACGAAAGAAAAAATTATAATAAAGAAACAAAACCTTCGCGTAGACGACTAGATTTTACTCTTTACAAAAGACTATAATCCGCAGGCGTCAGTGACACAACGTGTCACGAACTGATCAGCTCTCGGTCGAACTGAGGCTTTTCTGAGACCACAAACTATTTATTGTGTGTTTTTTTTTTTTGGTATATCAATTGAGGCAACACGATTACTTAAAACACAGAAATCAAAAAACATGAGATTCACTGGTGCCGCAGCACTTCTCCACAAGGGAGATCTCACGGTGTATCACCATGTGTTTATACAAGAGAAAAAAGAAACGATAAAATACGCAAATGTACATATATATTATTACGTGGAAGATAACTTAACAAACCGACTAGATTACTTAATTTTTCTTTATTTATAAAATCGAAAAAAAAACACGATTAGCCAAACGGCCTGGCTCCGAAATCGCGTTATACATGGCGATACAGCGATGCGGACTAGAATGTCTCAAAACCCGCGACACACGGCATGGGGTTGACTAGCATAAAAACGTTAGCTCAACGACGACGATTAACCACTATCCGCAACTATCGGCTATAATAATTAAACGGTAACGGACTGGTCACTTTATCCAGCTACATCGGCTGGATATTATATCAAATTAACGATACGTTACCGAAATCCTTATCAATTACTCACACATAGCCACTACAGCGCTAATCTTCTCACACGGCTCACGCGGTCGACAGACACTATCCTGCTGTCGCAGAATGCACACACCAAGACACTTACACCACCCTTAACGCTACACGTGCCAAGAAATTCAACGATAATCCGAAATTTCATATTCGGCCATATTCTGCGCCGACAACAAACAATACAATGTTGCCGAGAGATCGAAAATTAATGATTTTAATCAGAGAATAATTTATAGCTCGACATCATCGCTAGATAGCGCCGTAAATACCGAATCCGTATCAATATATATACATATATATATTGGGCTAAGTAAAAAATTCTAAATGTTTTTCGCTAGACGTCGTAGTAAGCCAAATCTCACGATGAAATCGCAGCAAGTCAAAGTATACAGCGATTTCAAGGTGACATTATGTGTGTTTGG
Source organism: Icerya purchasi (assembly GCA_039619475.1). Lineage (NCBI taxonomy): Eukaryota > Metazoa > Arthropoda > Insecta > Hemiptera > Monophlebidae > Icerya > Icerya purchasi. The sequence continues at coordinate 136,768,637 of CM077116.1, forward strand.
TGAAGCTAGTTGCGTGTTACAGCGTTCCAAAATAGAGGTAAAAAAAAGGAAATTCAATACATTTGTCAGTACTAGTATGACCAAGGTGAAAAGGCAGAGCAGGCAGCCAAAAAAATGTGTGCTGTTTATGGACCTAATACAGTATCAAATGCAACAGCAAAGCTGTGGTTCGAACGATTCCGTTCTGGTAACACGAGTGTCGAAGATAAGGCACGCGTTGGTAGTCTAATCGTCGAAAATGCCGATAAAATCTTGGAAATCATCGAGTCGGACCGGCATATGAGCATTTATTCCATTTTCCAGGAACTGAAGATTAACCAGAAACGCGTTTGGAACCATTTGCATAAGGCTGGCCTCAAGAAGAAGCTCAATGTATGGGTACCGTATGATCTAACGCAAAAGAACCTTTTGGACCGAATTGATGCCTGCGATTTTTTGATGAAACGTAACGTAATCGACCCATTTTAGAAGCAGATGATGACTGGCGATGAAAAATGGGTCACATATGAAAACAACAGCCGAAAAAAATCGCAGTCCAATCGCGGTGAGCCGGCTAAACGATCGCCAAGCCCGGATTAACGGCCAAGAAGGTTTTGCTGTGGTTTGGTGAGATTGGAAGGAAACCATTCACTATGAGCTACTCCGATTGAGCCAAACACTCAATTCAGACCTCTGCTGTCAACCACTAACCAAACTGAAGCAGGCGATCGATCAGGAGCAGCCAGAATTGGCCAATAGGAAGAGTGTTGTGTTCCATCAAGACAACGCCAGCCCGCACATATATTTAACGATGCGTCAGAAGCTCTGAGAGCTTGGATGGGAAGTTCTGTCGCACCACCCGCCGTATTGTACAGACCTGGCACCAAGCGATTATCACCTTTTCAAGCATTTGAAAAATTTTCTTGATTTTACAAAACTGGCTTCAAGAGAGGCCTGTAAAAATGAGCTGGTCAATTTTTTTACCAATAGGGACGAGGACTTCTTTAATCGCGGAATTATGAAATTGCCTTCAAAATGGACAAAAGTTATCGAACAAAACGGCGCATATTTGATCTAAATCGGGTAATTTTAACTATGTTAATTTCATCGTCGAAATAAAGCGAAAAAGCGCTCAGAACTTTTTACTTAATATATATATATATATACATATCTATTACAATGTAATTCTTGGGCCGGCCCCTATTATAAAAAGTCCCAATTGTATGTAACGATTGTAATATTTTAATTTTTACCAACTTCCAAAAAGCCTTGAGGTTATATGTTTGTTGTGTATGTTTTTTTTCTTTTATGTTTGTTCGTGCATAACTTATATTTATATAGACCGATTTTACTGATTCTTTGTCCATTAAAAAGAGTGCCAATGAAATTAGGTACCATGTGAGTAATGATGAAAATCGGTGAATATAAAATGAGTATTCATCAAAAAACGTGAAAAAATTTGGTCCCTTTGGGTAGTTTTGTTTCTTATTAATTTTTATTCGTATAACAGAGGCGGTTGAATTAAAATGCTATCAAACGATTCAAACTTTTCTACATCTGTTGTTTTCGAACCAAAAGGCGTTTCATATATAAATGTGACAAAGTCTTCGTTATTGCACAGTTCGTCGTTCCGTTTTCGTTTCCGCAATTCACGTTTGTGTTCGGTGGCGGTTTTTTTTTTTGGAAACATAATGAATACACTACTAATTACTGTGCAGGTTGACAAATAAGAGGTCCCACCATAGGGAGAAGCATGTAAAGACTATATTGCTAATTTAATAATACCATGGAAACGCAAAAAAAATATTATTTATATGTGTTGTAGTATGTTAAGTTGTTTTGGTAGTTCAATAAAATTTAGGTATAAATTATTGGTTGTATTTGTTTTTTATTTCGTAAAATTGGGACATTTTTTCGTTATAAAATCCAATAGGGGCCGGCCTAAGAATTACATTATAAGCCCATTGACTCCTCCTGCTTACATTTTTGTCTCTTTCTCTTCTATACTTGGTATAAAATGATCTTTTTTTTTTTTTTTTTTTGATTTTATTGTACCGGTAATATTACCATAAACAACAGTGATCTTAACTTAAATTTAATATTAAATTAGTGTCTCCAATGAGACACTAAATTAAGATACAAGAACTCTGTAAATACGATAATAACTAACTATATACATAACTAAAAATAAAGAATTAATATATTGGAATAGAGATACATCATGCGTGAACTTTTTCATCTGTTAGGTAATCGGGAAAGCGTCCCGGCACCAATTCCTTTTCAGTCGTCTAGACGGATTATCTGGAAGTCCACAGAAATACATTCTGTTGATGTTAGGATTACTGCTGTGTTGAAATTTATCGAATAATTGTTGATACTGGTGAATATAAGTCTCTCGGACAAATGGAACGTTTAAATAATTATGTAATGTTGCGTTGGAGACGTAAAACGGCGCAGACGTAATTGTACGAAGTATCCTCGAAAGCTGCTGCTGAATTCTGTTAAAATTGCTTCTACAAGTGGAATCATATAATTCTAAGCCATGCCGCCAAAGCGGAGCAATCATGGTTAAATAAATACGTATTTTCGTGTTTAATTTCAATGTCGACCTGTGTTCCAATAATGGATGCAATAGCTTAGCGCGGGTAGCAACGGCCTGTCTAATTTGTGCCACATGAGGGTACCATGTAAGCCTTCAGTACATGTACAGTCCGAGGTACCTTACGAGATGAACTTGTGGAATTACTTTATTATTAATGTTTATCGTTGGACATTCAGTTGTTCGGTTTGTGAATGTAATGTGATGGCACTTATCTGTATTAAAAACTATTCTCCATTTGTTTACGGTTAATTTCAAAATACTAAAATTCCGGATGTAAAAATTATATTATTCAAAAAAAAACACTCGATAAAAACTACGTGAGTCTAAGCGGACTTTTACGAAAACAGCTACGGAGTCCTGAAAAAGACTATTTCAACAAAATGGTTACGAAATTCGGATTTAAAAACATTAAAATACGGGATGCACAACAAAGGTGACAACGGGAAAAACAAACGAAACACGTGGAAAATAAACAACAACAAAGAACGGACTTACTACCAATTTGGATGGACAACAACAACTCAGGTAAAAGGACTCGATCGCGAACGGTTGACGAGCGGCCATATTTGGTCCTTTTTTTGCATAGTGCAGCAGTAAATAAAAATGGTGGTCAGATCTAAATAACTAAAAAACGTGTCTCTGACGAGAAAATAATATTAAAAGCGAAATGGTTAAGCGGACGCGGCGTTTAAAAAATATTAAAATAAATTAAAATAAATAATGATTAAAATTGTGCAAATCTACTATTAACACCATTGTTGTGCTCACCTGACTATTCGAGTTAAATGGTAATGAACAGAATTATTCGCGAGCATGGCATCCTTATTTGATGCAATACTGGCTATATCATCAGCGAATGTTGCTAGTATTGTTTGATTACAAACTGGTAGATCGCATGTGTAGATAGAATATAATAGGGGTCCAATAGACTATTTTGCGGTACTCATGATAAAACTTTATGCTCTTCGGAAAAGGAATCATTGATCTTGACAACAAATGCTCTGTCGATCAGATATGATTGAAGTAACATGTAAAAATCAGAAGGAAGAAATTGCTTCAACTTGAAAAGTAGTCCAGGGTGCTACACTTTGCCGAGCGCCTGGGCAACACCCAAAAAAACGGCAGAACATATTTCCTTTTTCCTTAGCGTTGAGGAAATTGTATCGACTAATCTATGGCACTTCTGTATCGTAGAATGCTCGACGCGAAAACCGAACTGATGGTTTGGTATTACATCATTCTTGTTTATAATCGGATGTATTCGAGATAGTATTAATTTTTCTAAAACCTTAGATAACGAGCTGAGTAGACCAATGGGTCTGTATGAAGATACTTCGATGTGCGGCTTTCCTGGTTAATGTAGCATAATCATTACAGATTTTTTCCATGTCTTGGGGAAGCATCCGGTTCGTAATATTCCATTAAAAATATAGAATAACAGTATCGCCGATTTCCTTGGTAAGTGCGAGATAATTTCACCAGTAATATTATCTAGACCAAGCGATTTCCGCAATGGCACATTATGGACACATTTAAATACCTCTTTTGGAGTAAAGAATTTGGTAGTCTTTTGAGGACGGCACATTTTATTTGTATTACGAGAATCGGGATGTGGAGTAAAAACATCGCCGAGGTATTTTGCGAAGCATTTGCTTTTCCTTTGTCAGTTTTAACCTAGTTATTGTTAAATTTTATACGGTATAGTTCTTTTGTTTCATTTAGTAGTTTTCTTGTATTCTTCCATACAGAGATCTATTATCAGTGTTCGTGGATTCTATTAACTGGTGCATCATGTCATTTCTATATTCCTTAATTTTATTATTTAGTTCCGTTTGTAGTTGTGTAAATAATTTCTTTAAGGATGGATAACGAAACTATTGCCATTTTCGTCTAGCTGTTCGAGTTTGGCGTATTAGCTTTCGTATTTGTACTGGAACAGAACGATTTGACGTTTTTTTCATATTGTAGCTAGCGGAAATATTGCATGCATGTTTAATAAGGTTCGTCAAATTTTTAACAGCTTGTTCGATGTCGTCACTACTTTTGAAGTTTTATATTTAATTGTAAATTTTTTCCCATTATTTGAGAAAAAAGAGTTCAATTAGTAGATTTGTTCATAAGTCCTTGCTGTCTGGATATAATTCTAGGACAAACATCTAATACAGCAAGTACAGGGACATGGTCGGAAGAGAAATCGATAACAGTTTTGCATTCCCTGCGATAATTTTGTAGTCCATGAATTATGAAGAAATCCAAGACGTCGGGAAGCCTATTATCATGTGGAGGTCAGTAAGTGGTGACATCGGTGACAGGATAGAAAGTGAATTGTTGCGTACCATTTTGTTAAGTTTTCTTCCAACGTAATTGGTTATCCTTGAATCCCATGTGCTACATTTAGCATTATAATCTCCACCGCAAATGAACTTGTTCCCTAAGTGTTTGAAAATTGCGTTATACTCCGATTCCGGTGTGTGGAATTGCCATGATAGTAAATTGCTGCCAATACAAGATCACTTGTGAGGGTTTCAATATTTACCGCCGTGATTTGATATGCATATGTATTGCGTGAAAAAATTCTATATTGTTTAATCGAATTGACCCATGGCTCCTCCGTGAGCAGTGCCATCAGGATGATTTGCTGTGTATATGTTAAAACCCTTTAAGTCGAAGCTATTTTTATTCATTAGGTGCGTTTTTATAATGAGTGCTATATCTATCTCTTGTTCCTACAGAAAAATGTGTAATTCGTTTTTTTTTTTTTGTGTTATGCAGTTTGCGTTCCATAACATGATCACGGGTGAATGTTGAGATACTGTTCTTACGTTTTGTATCATTATGGTAAAATTTTCTCAATGACTTTCGTTAGTAGTGATATTAACGGATTTAATAAAGATTTTAATTCATTCAAAAATATGGCTAAAACTATAACTTAACGCGTTGTGTGACTTTATAGTTACTCCAGATAATGTTGATTTTAAGGAAAACTGTATGTCAGGCGGCGGTGGTTTAAGGTTTTTGTTAGCTTTGCCTTCATCATTGGATGAAGCAGGTTTAATTTCATTTATACTGTTAATCATATCGACTTTTGTATTAGCCTCTTCTAGTAGGATATTATCAGTTTGCATTCCATCATTATTATTATTTCCATTTTCTTCATTGATTAAGAATTCGAAAGTATTGCGTTTGGGTGTATTATATTAAAAAAAAAAAAAAAAAAAAATAGTCAGATTGACTGTTATCAGACATAGTAGCTACCAGCTTTTTTGTTTATCTTAGACACGTGTTTTGGTATTCGCTAGCCATCATCGCTGTCACTAGTACTTGTGTTGGAATGTTGTCGTTCTATTGCAAAACTTTGTGCGGATTTTGTTATTCTTATAGGACTGATTCTTGAAGAAGATGGCACAATGGCAAATTCTTGAAAATTTATGTGAAAATTATAAATAACAAAGCATAGAAGACGCGAAACCAATAGAGATCTAAGAAAGAAAAAGAAAACTGCAAAGGCAAAAGAACCGAGAAAACGGAAATCCGAGGACCTGAAAATTAACTGAAAAAATCACACGAAATACTACAAACATAAAATACAACTCGCAAAAGACGCAAAAGAACAGAAATCCAAAAGGAAGAGAAAACTGCAAAGACTAAATGACGAAGTAAGCAGAAATTCGAGAAGCCTAAAAACAACACGTCATTAACCAATTGAAACAATTTACATGTTATTCTTAACTGAAAAAATTTTAAGTGTCCAAGTGAGTGGAAAGCGATAATCATCTCCACGGTTAAAATTTGACCATTTCTCTATTTCAATCGCTTCTTTAATCAGCCTTTTTTGTCACGATTCTCCGTAACCAAGACTTAACTCTTATCAAACAAGATACTATGTTTTGTTTTTTCCTGGTGTTCTGTTAATGCTGATTTCTCAACCCGATTATATTTGCAATCAGCTATCCTTGATTCAAACATCAACCTTTCGACCAGGTTGCCCAATGTAACCTAAGCATGTTAATGATGTGCTTTATTTCTCATGACAGGGTGTGTGAAGTTTTTGGTGTCTGCAGTGTCCTAATCAATTGCAAGGAATCTGTGATTATAAATGCATTTCGGCGTTGGATGTAAAACTGCAGATATTCCCTCGAGCAGAAGAAAATACTATAAAACTCCCCCTCCAACACCAAACAGAAGTCGTGGAGCCGAACCACATGAACAATTCCCTCCACCTCGGTGGCGCAAGCCACCGGTGAGGACTCCTTGAGAAGGTTTGCTTTGGCACCATCTGACTATAGCTGGGGAAAAGTTGCATTTTTTCTATCATATACTAGGACAGTGGTGTGACATTCTGGTCCGAGAGATCGCTCAGCAGGAATAAATCTGCAACAATCGGAGTATTCCCCTAGGGGTGTTCAACATACTGATGTGTAAGATCAGAGTTCTAGTTAATTCCCTTTTCCTTAAGGATTAATAATACACTGGGGAAGGGATCGTTTGGAAAGCACGGTAGTGGGATTACTAAATTATCGTTGCGCTGTAACTTAGTTTAGTACCAGTGAAATAGATCTCTGAATTCATAGGAGTTTTGGATAATCGTTAAGGGTGGAATACCCGCTAGTGAACAGATTTCCAACAATGGAGGCGTCCTATGCGCTCCCAAGATAATGCATATGGCAGTTTGATGGATTGTGTCAAGAGATTTAAGGAGTGCTTTGTTTGTCGAGGAATAAACTGTGCACCCGTAGGTGAATTTACTTAAAGTGAGAGATTTGTACACAGTTAGCAGAAGTTTAGGATCCATGTTGTACTTCGGATTTGACAGACATTTTAGTATATATTCAAGGATTTCATGCACTTATTCTTAAGATGGTGAATGTGATGTAACCAGGACAGTTTTTCAGCAAACACAAGGACTGTTGATCGCATTCGAAATTGGTCTCATAGGGCAGTCCGGTTTGTGTACCTCCGGTAAACTGTATAGTCTGGGCAAGGTTAGAACCTGTGAGATTAAAGTTTTCTTAACCTGCTGGTCAACAGTGGAATCTTTTACAAAAATATGAATTAGAAAAAGTCACTACATTCTTACTCAACGAAATAAATCTGAAAATACCTATTGCCTTTCTTAAAAATTTTTCATTGGTCGAAAAAAAAACAGTTATACAAAGCGAGGAAAAAACCTGGAATTCTGGATTTTTGAGATGATTAAGAAGTAAAATTTTCTTTTTTTTCAGAGGCTTTTTTATTTAATAAAATATATCCAGATAAGAAAACATAATAAAAAAAACATGCAAACAAATTTTTCGCACCAAAGAGGATTGCTCTCGGAGGAGTACCATATAGAGAAGATATTTGGCTACCCGCCACGGAACAACAATAAAAAGAATATAGCTGAAATCTTGGATTACATATTCCATGAAGTAATGAGCAAAAATACACTATATAAAAACATATATTCTTTTTTTTTTGGACATTCAACAATTTTTGTAATCGTGATAACTTTTTTTTTGACATGAATATGTCTTATAGCTGGGGATCATTTCGAAAATTTGCCCGTCCCATGAAATGTCACATCAGGACATGTCACACGAAATGTTACCATAAAATGTTACCGTGAAATTATCGGATATATATAACTATACCCCCCATATACATACATACATATACATATATATATATATAATACTATTTTTGCATTTCCATTGTATTATTAAATTAGCAACATAGTCTTTACATGCTTCTCCCTATGGTGGGATTTTTTATTCATCAACCTGCATAGTAATAAAAAATGTATTTATTATGTTTTCAAAAACGAAAACTGCCAACGAACGCAAACGCAAATTGCGGAAATGAAAACGGGACGACGAGCTGAAGAGTAGTGAAAGCGAACAGCAGCAATGCTAGAAACTCTACTCTCCCAGCGAGTTTCGTGAACTTCATTCAGCGACAATCCTTCCATGTGCTTGGATATTACTTTCTATCGCTTTGTTAATCCAGAAACTAAAACAAACAGTCTTTGAAAAAATTCAAATAAAAAAAATGATATAACAGATGTTTTGGCTGCATCTGCCATCACCAAATTCAGGCTATGATAGCCACATGGATTAAAAATTGTTCGAGGATATTGGTTAAGATTTCTGGTTTGGACACCTTTGTTTACTCCTACTATGTTCGCGCCATTATCGTATCCTTGACCTCCACAATAGTTCATGTGGAAATCAAACTCTTGTATAATTGTATCAAGAAAGAAGTGGATAGAGCAATGTTGGTTATCGTGTTGTGTCGCCGCGTTCTCGCGTTCACGTATTAATTTTTCTATTATTTCGTCCGATTACCGTAAATACTTTATTAGAAACATCGTCAGCATTGTATTAGCATCAATTCGGTGAGATTAAACCAGTTTATACGTAATTCCGGTGTTGGTGTACTCACACGCGCTTAACACGCACACGTAAGCGACGGTACGTCGTTCGTCGTTATCATGACGACGGCGGCGGTATCTACGTCCGTTACATATGCTACACAGCAGTCGACACACGCCCAAACACATATACACTCACCAACATGCGACGCAGCAGCGGCAAATCATCATTCTCACACTGTGCAGCCGGCCACGCTGATAACGGGCTTTGTTCCTGTTATCAGTAGCGGCGTATACTCTTCTACCGCGCAACCGTATTATTATCTATCTCAGCCGTCTTCAGCAATGCCAGCTGATTACAATCAACAGTTTCCTATTTTAGGTAATATTACTACCCCGAGCCAATCGGCGAGCTCCATCGGCGATGTTGCAGTAGCCGATATCAATGACAGCGACACATTCAGTGAGAGTAATATAAACAACGAATGGCAAGAACCGAAGAGGAAGGCCAAAAAGCGATCTTATTTGCAATCCCATGTGGGAAACAACTCCAGAAACAGAAATCGATTTAGCTGCTTGAGTAACTTGAATGATGACTGTACAGAAAATAACGATATTACCGATCCGAAATCGAAAATACCTCCACCACCCCCACTTTTTGTACACGAAGTTATAAATTTCGCGTCTATGGTTAAAAAAATTGCCACAGTACTGGGCAAGCAGGATTTTGTCGCTAAGACCCTAAAACAGAACACAGTAAAAGTCAACGTCCAAACTCCTGACGATTACCGGAAACTCGTATCAACATTCAAAAAAGAAGATGTCAACTATCATACGTATCAGTTAAAGCAGGAAAGATCATATAGAGTTGTAATTAGAAATCTCCACCACTCCTTTACGGACGAACAAATTATGGAAGCTCTTAAAGAGCATGGTTTTAGTGTTCGAAATATAATAAACGTTAGGCATAAAATTACAAAAGAACCTCTGCCATTGCACTTTGTAGACCTTGAGCCCTTAGATAATGTTAAAGAAATATTTAATCTAACTTACTTACTTTACTCTAAAATAAAGGTCGAAGCTCCCCATCCCAAGAAGACAATTCCCCAATGCATGCGCTGCCAGTCTTGGGGGCACACTAAATCTTTTTGCAACCGGCCGTATAGGTGCGTAAAGTGTGGAGGTCCTCATAATTCCACGGAATGCAAAAAAGAACAGAGTACTGCTCCGAAGTGTGCCTTATGTGAAGGTGATCATCCCTCAAGTTACAAGGATTGTGTGGTGTACCAGAAACTGCATGAACAAAAATACAAGCCCGGAAACAGTGCCATAAAATTACTAAGGAATAGATATAATCAAACCTTGGTCAATCCGAAAGTATCGTATGCTGAAATGACAGCAAGCAAAACAAGCGCAATTAACTCTCTTACCAATAACGATGAACTTACGTCAAGTACTAATGTCAATAAAAATGTGAGCAATTCCCATAATAATAATCAAAATAATAACTCTGATTTTAAAAGCATCATAACAGCTTTTCTAGACGACTTCAAGTCAATGTTTAATCAGCTTATGCAGCAAAATTCAGTCATGCTAAACCTGCTTACAGCATTAACAAATAAATTAATTAAATAATTATGGCCTCGTTACGCATAGCTACGTGGAATGCCAATGGTGCAGTTCAAAATAAACTAGAAATCGAGATGTTCCTTAAGCTTGAGCAAATCGACATTTTATTGTTGTCGGAAACTCATTTTACAGAGAAAACACAATTTAGAATTAAAAATTATAATGTCTATGTAACTACAAGACCGGACCATAAGGCACATGGCGGTAGCGCTGTAGTGATTAAAAGTACAATAAAACACTACGAACTTCAAAATATATCTACTAAAGAAATTCAAGCAACAAATATAATGGCGTATACATTGAATGGTAAAATTGTAGTTTCTGCAGTGTATTGCCCTCCAAACCACAGATTTAATGAACGTATGTTAAGCAAATACTTTAGTATTTTGGGTTGTAGGTTCATCTCTGGCGGTGACTGGAACGCCAAAAACATAAGATGGGGCTCACGATTTTCTAACACCAGGGGAAAACTTTTAAACAAAATAATGCTAAATAGAAATTTTGGTTGTGTGGCAACAGGCGTACCGACACATTGGCCTACTGACTTAAACAAACGTCCTGATGTTTTAGATTTTTTTGTTACTAATGGAATTTCAATGTTGAACGTAAAAGCTGATCCAAATTTTGATTTATGCTCAGACCACAGTGCTGTAATATTAACTGTAAGTACAGGATTAATAAACCAAGATAAATCTCCAAACTTACATAATAAATATACAAAATGGGTAGATTTTCGAGCATCTGTAAATTCTACACTAAAATTAAATTTATCATTAAAAACGGAATCAGATGTAGATGCAGCGGTTCAGTACTTTACAGAAGCTGTACAGAGTATTGCATGGAAATGTACGCCAAATATAAACAAAATAAAAGAAACACATAATATACCGCGCCATATACTAGACCTGGTAAAAGAAAAAAGAATCATCCGTAGGAAATGGCAATCGTCTCAAAATCCCTATTATAAAACTCTGTTAAATAAAAAATCGAAAGAGCTAAAAATTTTACTTAGAAATACCAAAAATGAATCTTTCCAACGCTGCCTGCAGGAACTTTCACCCACGGAGGCGACAAATTACAGCCTCTGGAAAGTGATCAAAAGCCGAAATAAACCCATTCAACCCCTTCCCCCAATTCGCAAACCCGATGGTACATGGGCTAGAACTGATGAAGAGAAAGTCGAGGAATTTGCCAAATATTTTTCTGATGTTTTTAAGCCAAATTTACAATTAAACGACGAAACCGATATACATGATTTTTTAAGTGTACCTTTACAGTTAAGCCCTCCTATTGAGCCAACGTCTCCCAGCGAAATCAAATACGCAATTACTAAACTTAATAATAAAAAAAGTCCGGGTTTTGATTTAATTACCAATAAATTGTTATCTGAGCTACCAAAAAAAGGTATATTATTGCTCACAAATATTTTTAACGCTGTTCTTCGTCTGCAGTATTTTCCATTATCCTGGAAATTGGCGCAAATAGTAGTTGTACCAAAGCCCGGTAAGGCACCGGATGAGGTTTCATCCTATAGACCTATTTCCTTGCTCCCGATCCTTTCAAAACTCCTTGAAAAAATAATTTTAAAGCGGTTGAATCCTATTTTAAATGCGGAACATATTGTTCCTGAACATCAATTTGGATTCAGAAAAAGACATTCGACCATTGAACAGGTACACCGAATTGTGCATACTATTCAAGAAAGTCTTGAAACTAAGCAAATATGCACGGGTGTATTCCTAGATGTCAAACAAGCCTTTGATAAGGTATGGCATCATGGTCTGCTTTATAAACTTAAAAAAATAGTGCCGCATCCTTTGTACCTTCTTTTAAAATCCTACCTTGAAGATCGCACATGCCAGGTTAAAATTCTAAATCAATATTCTGAAATCTATCCTGTATCTGCTGGCGTGCCACAAGGAAGTGTCTTAGGCCCGGTGCTTTACTTAATCTACTCTGCCGATTTTCCAGTTGATAATAGCGTGATAACAGCTACGTTTGCAGACGATACAGCACTATTAGCTACCGGTAAAGACAATAGTGAAACTTCGAATAAATTGAAAAAAACTTTATCGGAAGTGGAAAACTGGCTGAGTCGTTGGCGTATTAGAGTAAACGAAAGTAAATGTACGCAAGTAGATTTCACGTTGCGAAATTTTACGTATCAGCCGTTAGAAATAAATGGGGTGGTTATCAACCAGGATAAAGATGTAAAATACTTAGGCATTCATTTGGACCGCAAATTAACATGGCAAAAGCATATTACACAAAAAAGAAAACATCTAGATATAAGATTGCAAGAATTAAATTGGCTTCTTGGCAGGTACTCTAGTTTATCATTGGAAAATAAATTCTTAGTGTACAAAATAATTATAAAGCCCGTTTGGACATACGGTTTAATGTTGTGGGGTTGTGCAAAGGATACACACATAAACAAGATACAACGGTTCCAGAACAAGGCTATAAGGCTGATAGTCTCACCGCCCTGGTACGTATCTAACCACACTCTACATCAAGACTTAAATATCCCATATGTGAAAGACGAGATCAAGCGAGCTGCTAAGCGATACATAGGCCGCTTGGAGTCTCACACAAACGTTTTGGCGATCAATCTTCTTGATAATAGTCTTGATGTTCGAAGGTTAAAACGTAGTCGACCGTTTGATCTGGCCTAGTTTTATGTTACTAAAATTTCAGTGGGGTCCATCGCTAGATGCTAACCCCTAACAAGTTATTTTCGCGTTACAGTCCAATTGCTGGATGGCCTTCTGGCCAGTTGTAATTTGTATATATATAAAAAAAAAAAAAAAAAAAAAAAAAAAAAAGAAAGAAGCCAATGAGTCCTGCTCCAGAAGAACCACTTACCGGTTTATAATCAACGAAACACTTTCGTATTTTGACTGGTTCTTCATCAATGTTAATAAAACGGAATGTTAGTGATAACTAAATTTAACAATATTAAGACATTGTAAACAGTTTCTAAAAACAAAAGGAAAAAAAATGGACTGTGTTATTTGAAAAAAAAACAAAAAACAACGTATAAATATATTCTTAAAACTCATTACCTCCCGTTTTTCTTTTACAAACGAACCAACTAATAAAGATGCCAATTTATTTGAACTGAATAATTATCTTGGTTTATTTTTTGTAGCAGCTGATTTTGAGGAAACTGTTCTACTTCAATAATTTTTTATTCGAATTAGTAAATACTAAAAGTATATTTAAAAAAAAACAGAATTTTAATTGCTACAGTTAACATACTCATATAAATATTTTTCTTTTCCTTAAAATCTGCTTTTATTGTGATGCAATTGAAAAAACATAATTTTTTAAATAAAGTGTCGCGATAGCCTAGTTGCTAGAGCGCTTGACTTCCGATATGGCGGTCACGGGTTCGATCCCGAGCGACGACAAACTTATTACAAGAATTAAATAAATAAATAATCGCTAATAGTCACGTGGAAGGCAATGGCAAACCACCACGTACAACATCATATGCGCGCTAGGTCAGTACACAGCAGACCCACACCGGACGGACTGCACTTGTAGCGCGATAACAAGCGGCTTCAATCAGTCCCGAATGTAGTCTTGCGTGTGTACACCTGCGTTGCATATTACAATTGCCTCGTACACAACCTATATCGGTACAGCTAAATGTACAAATAGGTTGCGCCAACACGCTATGTAGTGTACGGCACTTGAGATTGATTGATTGATAATAAATTGCCTCCTATTTGAAAAACCTTTATTTTCTTTACTTCTATTTCTTCTACTTAATCAAACAATAAATGTTAGATAAATTATTAAATCCAGTTCAGTTACTTGCAGTTTGGTTATAATATTGCACCTTAAATTTTTATCCTTCAAAGTATACCATTTTAGTAAAAATGTAAAGTACTGCCAATTTCTACACAGCTTTCAATACCGTATCAGGGTGGACACCCAAATATAATTTAAAATTTTTTGGTTTTCCTGATAAAATTGTCGAAACACTAAGATCAATCATTTTTCAATTTAAATTAGAACTGTTTTAAATTCCGCTATTATAAAGTAATGAACTAACATTATTTAACCTGTTTACTTCATTAAGATAGCAGCGAATTTATATAAATTAAAATATACTAAGTATATTCTAGATTAAAGCCAGAGTTGTTAAAAACTATTTTATTTATGAATTCATAAAAATTAATGAATAAAAAATGGAAACAGTCATCTTTAAAAAAACTCCATTACTTATTATAATATTTACAAGTTTATTTATTACTAAATGTTGAATAGGTATGCAATTACAACACGTAGCACAAAATTTTAGAAAACAATCATGAACAATGAAAACAATAATTCATACATATTTCATAAAAAATAATGAAAACTGCAAAATGATGGCGTGCTGCTGAGATGTTTCTAACATGGGCGTACCCAGGCCAGTTTTTCGGGGGGGGGGGGGGGGGGTGATCCATTAAAAAAAAAACACCTGACAGAAAAAAGGATTTTACCTAGTAATTGTATTTTATCAATAATCTCTTGTACAGTACTTCTAAATGCATAAAGATTCAATTCAATTCCATTCAGTTTTATTTACATATAAATTAAAATATAAAAATTGTAATCAAATTAATATAACCGCAAATACACAAAGAGCGGAATATATATCAAAAAATGTATATAAACATGACTAACCTCTAGTACACACATACAATCAAAAAATTCATCCAGTATCACAAGTCTCCATTCAACCACACTAACTTAATCTTTAACCTGAAGCTGTTACATTTGGTTTAAACCAAAATAAAAATAAATACTAACAATAAAAACATAACAATACTGGAATAACAATATTGAGATAGGAATACAGGTGTAGAAATAATAATGATACAAGTAATGCAAACAACCATGATTAATGCTATAAACCCTGTATATTCAACCCTGCTTATAGGAGAATTCTCCTATTTTTTTTAGAAAATTCAATAACGACTTCTTCTGGATTTGTAGGAATGTTATAGTGGACATTCATTAGGGCCAATCCGTTCAATCTCTCCTGAGATTTGGTGTTCCGCAGATAGGACTTTAACCGTCTCAAACTAGAAAACGTCCTCTCTGGAGTTGCCGTAGAAACGGGAAGAGTTGCCAAGATTTGTAAAAGACAGTGTATGTTAGAATATAATTCCAGGTAAAATGCTGCATAAAGTAGTAATGTTTTTTCGATGATTGGAAAAACGAGCAGTCAGATGGCTTATGACATGATCCACAAATGGTATAAAACAGTTGACTCTATAGTGGTCTTGAACATTAGAGGTTGGAGCATCCATGCAATTCGGTCGCCTTCTTGCAATGCGAGGCATTTGAATTATACCTCCATTTTGTAACATCGTGTCAGAAGCTGGTTCGAAAATCGTTTTAAACTCCTCATCGGCGTCATTTCTGATACGCTGCAAGGTAGCAATTACGACATCAATGTAGCAAAACGCCTTTATCAAGTCACAGTTGACTGCCTGAAGCTGTTTGAAAAGCATTATAGTATAGCTCATAATTTTCTCCAAGATAAACAAGGATATTATAAAATTTGTCGATCGTAATGTACACAATATTTGATATGCTTTTTGCACTTGTTGCGGCTTTCTTGTAACTCCTCCAATGCTGCCACAATAGCAGTATAAATTTCTTTAAATCGAATTACTGCATCATGTTTATGTACCCACCGAGTTTCACACATTGCCAGAAGTGTTTTTTGGTGGTCACTTGGAAGAAGTTCTCGTATTTGTTTTTTCAAAACGTTTATACATTGAGCTGTCATGTGAAAGAAAGCACCGATAGATTGCACTACACCAACACAAAAACAGATATTGGCTTGAGAGCAGGAATCTGCTATCGCCGGATTCAGTGAACGTGCACTGCAGTGCACATAGAAAGCTAATAGACATTCTTCGCGCACATACACTTGAGCACCATGAAATAGTCCGCTCATTGCTGTGGCCCCGTCGTATCCCTGACCAACTACATAGCGGAAGTCTATTCCGTTCTTCTTTAAAACACTAACAATAAGATTAGAAAAACCTTTCCCTGTCATGTCAGTAGTCGGAATAAACTCCAAAAATGCTTCTGTGATTACGTACTTGTTTGAATCATCAATATTCAGGTAGCGAAGGCAAAATGACACTTGCTCCATGTGGACAATGTCTGTGGTTTCATCAGCCAAAACAGCGCTATAACGGGCTTGCAATACATCTTTTATAATTTTTTGTTTTATGATGTCTCCGCAGATGTCTATTAAATGATTTTGAATCTTTGGACTTGAATATAAAGCATTCTGTGTGGCATTACTTAAATGGTTCTTTAAAAATTCATTACCCGACTCAACAGAATGTCGCAAAAGAACGTGAAAATTTCCTTCGTTCTTGACATCTTTATCATCAGCATTACTATTGTTGATCTCCACACGACCGGAGTCTAGTTGCCCTCGTAATGCAATACCTTGTTTTCCACAAAAAATTATGGTACTTACTATTGACTTCAGTTTCATCCTGCTTTCATGCTTCTGCTTCTTATTTTCGGATGACAACATTTCTATTATATTGGAGGACTTTCCAGACATTACTCTTAAGAAATTGTCAGCCATTTGGCTATATTGCTTGTGGTAGCCAGTTTGCGAATGGTTTCTGAAAGTTTCAGTTGCTTTCTTCCAGTTAAGTTTACCCAACTGTTGATGTCGTCCTTTGCCTTCGCCTTCAGCACTGTAACCCATCACCAGACATATTCGGCAGAATGCTCCCTGTTTAGCTTCTGAATACGTCAGCCATGGAAACTGTTGTAGCCATTTGTGCTGAAAGCTCAAATTACGGATGGAAGAAGCAGAAAATTGATAGTTTCTGGGCGGAGCCCAGGGCTCTTTTAACAATTTTTCTTTAATGGAATCGTTCATGACCGTAGACCCTAAGCCTAAGTCGCAATAGTTTAAAATATTTAGTTCAACTGAAATACTCGCATCAGTTACTGAAGGTTGTCAGAACACTTGTTGTACAGCAGTCATAACTGGAGCAGTTGTCACCGGAGCAGCAGCAGATGTTGCCAAAGCGGATATAATTGGAGCAGCCGTCATCGTCGGGTTCCTTGCATTTGTGTCTATTTGTGTTTCGTTAGATGGTCTGCACAATTTCTTCCAAAACACCATAGACTTTTCATCAGTAACTTTTCTTTTATTTTTCCCCATATTTTATTCTACAGCAAACAGCAAAAAAGGTTCCTTCCTATTTCCAACTATGCTTAACGTGGGTCAGAGGAAAGTATTCAAACCAGACGAAATTGTTGCCACGTTTGCAGATCATTACCAACAAACTTCAAGCTGTCCTAACACCTTTACCGATCTTCAATCGTTCAATTTTCCTGCAAGAAGCTTAGTGTCAAAACCCTACAATAAAGAAATTACATTAAGGGAACTAAAGCATGCTATCAAATCCACTAGAGAGACAGCTCCTGGATGCGATGGCCTACATATTGCTATGCTAAAACATGCCTTTGCATCAACACTAAATATCTTACTTCAGATCTTTAACAGGATCTGGATGAAGAACGAATTTCCACAAGCCTGGAAAACAGCTGTTATAATTCCAATTCTAAAACCTGCAAAAGATCCCTCGGCTGCTGAGAAATATCATCCTATTTTGTTTACATCAGTTCTAAGTAAATTATTCGAACGAATTGTTTACTATCGTCTAAACTGGTTGCTCGAAACAAAAAATCTGCTTCATTCTTCCCAATGTGGCTTCCGCCGTAATCGATCGACCTTACACCAACTGCATGCTGGTTTCTCTTGGCCAACTTTGCAGTACAATCTAATGCCTCCGGTTTTTCTTCACCACGGCTGTTTTCATCATCGACTCTGCCTTCTCCAAGAAAGTCGCAATCGGTTTCGGACATTTTCAACAACATCATGTCAAAGATAAACGTTCCTAATATTCCGGTACTTAGGTTCCCTAATGCATTAATTTCACCGTGGGATGACAATCCAATCAAGAGAGATCGCTCAATGGTTGCACTGAGAAGGGATTGCGCATCCATCGAACAACTAGAGGAAAACATTCGTACACGAACCTCCGGCTTGTCTCTCTTCTACACCGACGCGTCTAAATTCGATACGTTTGCTGGTTGCTCAGTCGTCTCTGATGATGTCGCCATAATCCGCTACTCACTCCCGGAACCGTTTTCCATCCTATCCGCCGAATTATATGCTCTCTGACTTGCTGTCGATTTCCTCATGAGATCTGACTCACATCAATCGTCCGTAGTATGTTCAGATTCTCTCTCAGCACTCAACTCCTTGTCCAACGTGTTCAGCCACGATCAACATCCAGTAGCCAAAGAAATTCTCAAGTTAGTATCGTCGAGACTAGATCGGACAGTAACGTTCATGTGGATTCCTGCCCACACTGGTATTCAAGGGAACGAATTGGCAGACACGACTGCAAAGGAGGCTGCTGTTACTCTGCCGGTGACAAATATTCCTGTTCCAGCAACCGATCTTAAAATTCATATAAAACATATCTTAAAAACCCTATGGCAGAGGAAATGGCAGCAAACATCACAAACGAATAAGCTTCGCGTAATCAAGCCGTCAATATCACCGTGGAACATATTACTTCCAAATCGAAGAGATGACGTAATCATCACCAGACTTCGATTGGGTCATACACGGCTCACCCTCGAATACTTACTAAATGGAACTGAGGCTCCTCAGTGTATCATGTGCAGTGTTTCCCTCACCATTCATCATATCCTCACCGAATGCCCTTTATATTCCTTTGAAAAGAAATTTTTCAACCTACCCTCATCCTTAAAGACAACTCCTCTTCATTATCCAGTTTAATCCTTTTCCTTCATAACTCCGGACTCTACTCACTGATCTAATCTTCCTTCTCCTCCCGTGTCTCTAGCCATAGTTGCTGCACATGGCACGTAAAATTTAATTTAATAATAATAATTATCTTTTTCCAATAAATTATTTGCAGAAATCGATATGTAAAAAAATTTGTCAAATTTAGCAAAGTACAGATATTCAAAACGTTTCAAGTATTAGAAATTTATATTACTTGCATTTATTGCTATACGTATTTAAAAATAAGGATAAATATGATATAAAAGTTCAAACGGGAATTACTAGAACGTCTATACAAGAGAAAGCTATCATACCTCGTTTTAATAAATATCACGTCAGAATGCAGGCGAGATATATGAGTGCCACATTGTATAATTCATTATCAAAAACACTTAAAACGAACTTCAAAACTTTTTTTTTTTTTTTTTTTTATAACCCTCCTTTGGGCATGTCAACAAAGGATCTTCGCCCAGAAACGAAACGAAGGAGATGGATCAGTTAAATGTAGATTCGGTCAGCTATTGATAAGATAAAGGAACTGAGGATAGGAACAACTAAGATCGACGGAAACGATAAGATATACGAGGCACAATAAGGAGTAGGAAGTTTGAGTGACAGCAGATTGGAATACAAAGAAGTGCGTTCGTTCACGAGGGATGGACATTCAAAGAGGATATGGTCAGGATCACAGACAACTTCGTCGTCAGAGTAAAGAGGGCAATAAGGGGAAAGAGCGAGATGAAAACGAAAACGTGAGGAAGGAAGAAGAGTATGATTCAGACGTAAGCGGATAAAACTTTAAATAGGTTTCTTCCTGCCTTCTCGGCTTCTAATATCACCCTTCTGTCTGCAGCTACTCATTCCAAACTGTTATCTGCCTCCTACGTCTCCTCATTCTCCAACCCTAACTCCTTTTTCTTGTTTATCCAACCTTACCGTACAAACTTTCCATAGTTTATTAACTTTCCTTCTATGCGCCGTTCCAATCTCTCTGCAATTTGCCACTTGCGTTTTGGGCATAGTTTGCTCCCTTCCTCGTTGTTCCGTTATTCTCTCGTGCCTTCTCTTTATTGTCCATTGCACCCTCCCGGCGATCAATATATTTCTGATCCCGATCGTATAATGTTCAGTTGTTCGTCACTTTCAACTGAACAAGCTTTCTTTTATTCTTTCCTCTTACAAACCGGTATTCCCGCTCCATACTGTGCTTCATTCATTCTCTCCCTTCCTTCTCCTTCGGTTATTCTAGCTCTTGATTCCTTTCTGTCGGCTATCTCTAATCGTGTAAGGATCTGAGTCTCTTTTTTCTCTCTGTTCCGTTGTTCTTGGGTCAATGTCCATGTTGACGAACCCATTTAAAAAAAAAAAAAACTTTAAATACAACTGTTGTCGGCCGAAATTTTAAACTAACGTATTTATAGTTTACATAAAAAAAAACACAATAGATGATGGAAGAAAAAAAAAAACAAACAAACTTACTGAATTCTCCTCTTTATTAATTTTACACACGAATTAACGGAATACAACTTTTACGAACAACAAAAAATATATATAAATAAATTTTTATATTTTCATACACCTAAAGGGACACGTTTCTCCTGCAAACAAAACACACAATGGTCCACGCCAATCTGATACGTACACGTTTCCAAAACTACCTCTTGCGGACCGCGACAGCCATGCTGTCCTCAAATTAAAAAAAAAGAAACCGACGCTATCCTTATAATATGGCGACCTAGGCGCTAGCATATAATTAAGAAAATAAAAATATATAAATATTACGGGCGGGCGAAAAAAAAAAGAAATAAAAATAATTACTAGATACAAACGGGCCTCGATAAGAAAATTAAAGATACAATGCAGCGATATTTAATTTTAATAATTCAGGACGGATAAAAATAAGAAAAAGTATTAAGAAAAATAAAAGAACGGTTACAGGTAAACGGAAGCGAAAAGCGGAAAGAGATAGCTAAGTCGAAAACAAGAAGGGGAAAAACAATTAACGACAACAACAAGCGAAAATATTATTTGATTACATTACAGTTTAATAAATTTGAGAAATAATGGTACATTTACATTACATTATATTACACTAAACTATTATATGTACCTGATTTGCACTAAAAAATATCAATCTTAATTCAAAATGCACAACACCAATTTGGTGTAATTTGTAAAAGTTTTACTCGATAGTTTCTATTATCACACAGCATTTGAAGATAATTCGCAAATTTTTAAAAATTTTTAATTCAAAACAACTTAACAAATAAATAAGAATCGCTGCTATATTTTAATAATCAAAAACGTATTACGTAAAATTATAATAATGAAACATTGCAAATGCAACAAAAGCAAAGTAACACAGCTTGTAATAAAACAATTAATTCTGATCTGTTATTTGCCGGTTTTATATAAATAAACATTAACTTGGATAGCACAAACATAGCAGAGCGGCATTTAAGCGTTATTTATGCTTCAGTAAATTACTTATAATTATTATAAAATTACTAGCGGACCCGGCAGACGTTGTCCTGCCTGAATGTTGGCTTGGCTGCTATTAGCGGATTGAGGAAACGTTTTTTCAATATTCTAATTTTCTACGGTTGTTCAAAGCAAAATCCAAAAAATAAGTGAAATTTCTCATCATCCTGCGCTGTTCAAGTCTCGTGAAACTTAAACATTTTTTGAATAAATTTAATGAAATCGTAAAATGAAGGCCTACACAGCTGGAATGGACAGTTAGATGATAGTAACAGATGTGGTAGGTAAACAATTTAGACTGGGGCAGCAGTCCATTTTTTCGATTCTTTATCTATTTATATATAACCTTTTTATAGTTTTTTTTTTTTTTTTAAACTTACGAATAATCTAAACGATTAAACAAAACAAAACAAAACAAAATGTATACATATCTTTTCTTAACATAGTATCATCCTAAACAAAAGACAACAAAAAAAAATTTTACATATCTTTTTTAAATATAGTAACAAATATTATTTTGTTGTTTTCTATATTCGTTTACACGTTCTGTTGTTATTTTATGCCTGAAACGTAACGGGCATTTAGCAGTCGATGTGATAGGCGTCTTTAACATTTTTAATTTTTATTTCTTGCTACGGGCATTCCTCAGTTATTTACAAATGGAAAACAAAAAAACTAATTACATATATATGTATATACAACAATTATTTATTTCGCTATATTTATCTAACAAAAATAATTTTCTTCACATAAAGTTCTAACGTTTTATTTTTTTATTTTGTTTAAATTGTTTTTACAAATGAAATTTTGTATTATTTCGTTACGAAATCTAATTTCATTCTGTATTAAGTGAATTGTTTAGTTTTCCTTTATTCCCACTTGCGTTTTGCAGCCCGTTCCTTCGCACTTTAAATTATTTCACTTAGTAAATTTTCATAACGACAGCAGCGTTCACATATTTATATTTAAAAAAAAAAAAAAGAAGTACACGAATACATCAATCAAAAAAGTAAAATTCAGATTAAAATATCTGAAACCCGGAAACCGTTAGTAGGGTAATATATGTGACAGGAATATGTTAAATTGAATTCTTTTTAAAATAAGATATTAGCATTATTTACTTTTTTAAATGCAATGATGAAATTTTTTTTTTTTTTTTTTTATCAGAATCTAAGTGATAAGTCGCTGTTGACCATCACTCTAAACATTTCAGAATTTATACGCTTAAATTATTTTTCAAAATTTGGGCTCTTTAATTATAAAATTTTGGAGGCCTCGTATTTTTCTTATATTCTAGTGATTGAAATACACTAATTAAAAAAAATAGCGACCCCCCAGTCGCCATGGAAAGAGCTGTGGACTATTTTTCAGTTTCCAGTCTTTCCGCTTTAAAGGTGTATTTTTTCAAAATTCGGTTCCTAAATATCAAAATTTTTCGAATTTTATATTTTCCCCATATTATAGAAGCCTTGGTGTGTGGGTTAAAAATTAAATCAATAATTCATACAAAACTGGCTGTAGAATTTTTTAAACATACTTTTTTTCTTTTTTTTTAATTCGATTTTTATATATTTTTTAATTTGGACCGTTTAGTTTTAAAATTTTGAGGGTTTTATAATTTTCTTATGATCTCACGACGATACTACGTCCGACTGAAAAAAAAAAACTAACTCTAGCTACTATAGAACGGGCTTTTTTGAGTTTCTACGCATAAACCTGAAACGATACTTTGTTGTTTTCTATATTCGCTTGTACGTTCCACTGTTAATTTAGATCTGAAACGCAACGGGCATTTAGCAGCCTATGTGATAAGCGTCTTTTTATATATAGCTTTTTTACAGAATTTTAAAATTTTTTTTCTTACTAAGATAAATAATAAATCGCAATAACGACTGAAATATAAAATTGTCACTCGCCGCTCAAATATGAATATTTTCATACAATATTACTGAAAGTTGCGAAAATACGGAACACACATTAAAAACGAGTATACACGGATAATAGGACAGATGAAGCCCATTTACCGAATTGAAAATAGGTCTGAATAACTCGGAACACGAAAAAGACTATTGTAATCTTCACAGTCGATCTTTCGATTTCCTGCCGGTCACTAATTTTTCGGATCAAGGACTTTTCAGTTGTTATAAATTTCTCATTGCTAAGGGTAATCTTTTTGTGCTCTTCAAATTTCTTTCGTGATTTAATTGCCGAGACGTGAATGTTTCATTTTTCTCGATAGTTCTCGCGGTACTTGTGAAGTTAGGTCGTTTACTATTTTCTTATCTCTTTCCCGATTTAGGGTGTACCGCGTTTAAGAGAAATGCAGACCGGTTTTCACGGTACTCGCTAAGCAATCAACATTTTTTTTATTATATATTTAGTTTATTGTTTCGACCATTTAACGACGGTAAATGTGGTCCGCTAAAATTCAAAAATGTTAGAACGACCTTTTCCTCATACCTCTATACCTGCAGTTGCTCGACTCAGAAAATCATGCTGCCCTCAGAAATTAAATTATGCGATTCACCTTTTTTTCTCTTTTGAATATTTTATGAGAACATATCCAAATGTTGAGAAAATACCGAACACACATCAAACCACGAGTAACGGACGGGCGGCAAAAAACAAACGTGGACCATGAGTGCAGATTACGAAAGAAGAGTAGCTACGGTTATCCGGAGACTACTTTAAATATTATAGACCGAACATGTAATATATGCGCCAGTGATAGCAAGAATAGGGAAACAATGAAAACTATTCGAAGGCATTAAAAATTTAAAAATGAAATATCCTGGTCCCTAATATAAGTGAAAACGATTTGTTTACGATGACGGTATAAGGAAAGATACATTCCGTCTTCTTCTTCATGCAACCCGATTCGGATGTAGCTTAACAAACTTTTCATGGACTCCACCATTTGACGAAATTTGTCTCGACTTTTTGCGACCTGCAATAATTCTCCTGCTTTTGTAACTCCAGTTAATATTTTGGAGTCAAAATATTCTTCTTATTCGCCCTTTTTTTCATTTTATCGCTTTTATCATTATTGTTTAGAGAAGGTGAAATGTTGGTCTTCTCATAAAATGTGCAAAAAAATTTGTTTTTCGTTTTCTGATTATATCCATTAGTACCGGATCCGTTTTCATCAACTGTAGCGCTCCGCCGCATTAGTGTAGTTGCTTAAGGATTTCGAATTTGGGTGTGAATAACATTCCCCGTAACAAATATTAAAAATTCCGTTGCAGGATTTTTTATTTCTCTGTAAAAAATAATAGAAAACGTACCTTTTTTTTTTTTAACTCTCTGCAATGAGTACAGTAATTAGGCTAAAAGTGCGACTTGTTTGTGTAGATCATGTCATGGAATTCTGATGTGTTCAGTAACGCAAACAGAAAAGTAACTGACCTAAATTATCTATTTCACTTACACCAGAAATTAATAAAATGTTACTTAGAGTTTATCATTTACCATGGTAATCATTTTATTTAAATTTTAATTGATGAATTTTACGGTTTTAAATGCACTAATGATATGAACACCACCGATAACACACTGAACTATTGTTTTCAATTTAATTCTTTTTCGCAAAAAAATATCAATATTCACTGCGGAACTTGATGTTGTTAAGAAATCATGTGACAGCAGAACTGACAAACTGAGCGTAACATCGTGACGCCATTTTTGCCAAATTCTTTTAATGTTCCGACTTCTTCGATGAATTTTTCTAAAATTTTCTTTCCTTGCCCTGACAATTACAAACACAACAAAAAACAAAAAGACAGCCAAATCGGTCGATCCATTCTCAAGTTATGAAATTTTATATATGCGCAATTGATTTTTATATATACAATACTATTAAAGGAGCTCGTCGAAACCCGACTAACGATAGAATTCCCGACCGCGATCTAAATAACGTATACTGGAATAATTTCTTTACTGTGGCTCTATCTTGCGGGAATGATGGTAATTGGTGTTTAGGCGCTAGTTCGCCGCATTTTCGATCATTTTTATTAATTTCATAATTTATTTATTTATTTTTTTGACTTTGAAGTTGCCTACACTGTTCCTCCCAACCCTATCATTAAACTGCCCAAATTTCATAAAAATCGGATGAATAGTTTCGGAGTCCGTAGAGGACATACATTCATTTTTATATATATAGATTGTTACCTCATTATTATAGTTTAATATTAAGTTTAATAATCGTCATAAATTATGTGTTTTTACATTTCATTTACGTTTTTAAGGTTTTTTTTTATATTAGTTTTAGTTTGGTTTTATATTAATTTTATTTTAAACTTAGTGTAAGTTTTTAAAGTTTTACTTTTATTATGATTGAAGTTCACTTAAGTACTTAAGTTTGGGGTATATGTGTGACGCGAGTAGCGAAACTAATGTTATGTGTAAATAGGTCAAGTTTCTATTTTTATTTCGTAGTATTTAAGTAACTTCATATACGTCTTAAACTCGATTTGAAATTGTAAACATGGACTAAATTGTTGTAGCTAATTAAAATTCGCTCCTCCTATTATTTTGTTATTTTATCAATGCACAATTGGACTTATATAGAGTTAATTTTATATTTTCGCTACTCGCGCTATTCTAGCGCATAAGCGACTCGGATTTTAAATAATTTGAATTGTACTTTATTATAAATAAAAATTGAATTGAATTGAAATTGAAATGATACTCAGCAAAAATTAAAGAAATATAGAAGATATTCGATTGGCATATTTTGAGGCGAAACTATTAAGGTCACGGCTGATTTGGACTGAAAAACATTGAAATGCTTGAGACCCGATTAGACGCACGCCATGAGAGAGAGCAAGAGAGAGCTGTGAAGAAAGCGAGAAAAAGAAAGAGGGAAATTTTTTATGATTTAGCGGGAAAATTTTATTGGATATCTTCTATATTTCTTTAATCTTTGACTTTTTTTTTTTTTTTAAATGTAACTAGACCTAACTAGATAAAAGGACCGCATGATGTATTCATTTCGGGGAGGTTTGAACCCCCAAATCCCCCCTTAGGTATGCCTATGGTTTCTAATAAAATTCCATATGATCACTTGGCTTATTTTTATTATATAAATTATTTTTTGTGTTTGTGTACACCTCTATCTATGATCTTTTCTTTGTAAATGTTATTTTCAAAGTACTATTTCACAGTTTGTGATAAATGTTATTCCTAAGACAATCGTTACGTCTAAGTAGTTTCCTATGATTAATTCCTTACTGTAGTCATAAAAAATTTTTGGTTTAATCTGGAAAGCAGTTGCTCTGTAGAATTTATAAATTTCTGGGCGTCAGATGAAAAGCACAAAGGCAATGGTGTTAATAATTTATTAGCACAGCACATATTATTACTTTGCACCAGTATTATTTTAGTTGCCCCGAAAATGTATTCATTCAACAATAATTTGGTGTAAATAGTTCTAGTGAATAACTTTATTCCTAGTTTTGGTTTTATTCTATTTGATCTATGAAGCAAAAATAACTAGAAACTTGTTAATAATTTCATTAGTACTAAAATATTTTATTAATGTTCAAATATAAAATATATGTTAATGTTCAATGAATTTGTTATATTTCTCTTAATTTTGTTCATATTATTTGTTTGAAATTTACAGTTGGTAAGTGTTTTTTATTATAATTGATGCATTTAAATGTAATTATTGTGATATTATATAAAGCAAGCATTAAGGAACAATCTTCATATTTCAATTAGCTTTTTGATACATATTTTCATATGTTAGTTTGTAATGTTTTATAATGCAATTCATGCATACATATTATATTTTAAATCCATCAGAAACGTTGCAACTAACAATAAGTAATATATTTAGTTATATAGGGTCTTTTATCTATCGGTTTATTTGTTATAAAAACAAATAAAAAGCGTCTTGTAATTTTACCTGTGATCAGCTGTTTTCCAACAAATTTGAAATAATTTCCGACTAAATCATTCCAAAATGTAATAAGAGTGGGGATTTTTTGTTGGGAGGGGGGCTGTCTACAAGGACGTGCACAACATATTCTCAGTAATCCACTTTTATAAACAAATATATAAATGTGCGAAACATTTAATATCTGTATATAAATAGGCAAAGTCCTTCTTTGTTTATTAACCGATTTTCTTTTCCTTTTTTTGTTTAGTAGCTATTAAAAAGCAGTTATTTTTTCTTATTTAAATATAAAATTAATACAAAAGAAATAAAAAATTATCTCTTTGTTATTTTTCAATTTGTTTATGTTTTTGGTTTTTGTTATATATATATTTTTTTTTATTGCATGTGTAACGCATGATTTTTGAACCGCCATTATGTGACTGCCCGCTGATCGGCTGAGCACCAAGACAGATGATTTTTTTTTTGCCTATTCTTCCACACCGTTTCTAGGTATCTGTAATTACCCGCTCGGCTGTCTTACCAAACATATGATTTATTGCTTTGCCCTACTAGTATTGACGCCATCGGCCTACACAAAAAGACACTACCAGAGCTGATAATCGATGACGTTCGAAAATCAAAAAATAATACTAAAGACGGAACAAATTATCTATTAGATCGTTGTCAAAAGATCGCGCCACAAACTTTGATTTGTATCATACTGAAAAGATTAAAATTCATTTAAAACTTGCGAAACCAAATTTTGATATAGATTAGACCTTGCCGGATTGATTTATTGGCCCAAAATACCCCTAGTGTGCAAATTTCATCCAACTCGTTAGAACCGTTTCTAAGATACGCAAAATAAATTTATATATATATATGCAATTATTGCTCATTTAAAGATTCCACCTATCTTAAGTGAGAACAATATGTGGATTAGAAGTGACGACGAAAACGCGGAGTTGTTTGCTCAGCATTTATTCCAAGTATTTCAACCGCATGAAACAGCTCCAGCGGTAACATCCACAGCTACAGGTCCTGATATAACACCCATAGTCTCTTTTCATGGAAATAGCGTCATTAAAAGATTCTCTCCGTTAAAGATAGCGCAGGAAATCGATAAATGACTAAATTCGAAAAAATTTCCTGGAATAAATGAGATACCACCACGTGCTTTAAAAGAACTGCCACGAAAAGCCATTGTTTTGCTTGCATATATATTCAATGCTACCATAAGACTAGAATATGTACCCACTGCCTTCAAAGTGGCTGAAGTTATTATGTTAAAGAAACCCGGTAAACCAGCAGAAAAAGTGACGTTTTATCGCCCAATTTCGTTACTAACATCCATCGCTAAGCTTTACGAAAAACTGTTATTAAAGCGCCTGAAGCCACTAATTGACCTTCCAAATCATCAGTTCGGTTTCAGAGACCATCATGCGACTATCGATCAGGTCCATAGACTAGTACAAACTATAGAGAAAACTTTTGAAGAAAATAAGTACTGTTCAGCTACTTTTCTGGATGTTGCCCGGGCATTCGACAGAGTGTGGCATGGAGGCCTCATTAAAAAACTTAGTAACCTCTTACCAGGTAACTTCTGTCGCCTGCTTACTTCTTATCTAACGGTTAGGCAGTTCCGGGTAGCGCAAGGAGAAGCAAAATCATCATTTTACACGATACAGGCTGGTGTCCCACAAGGAAGTGTGCTGGGGCCATTACTGTATTTGCTGTATACACATGATATGCCCATCGATGACCGTGCAACTATAGCCACGTGTGCGGATGATACGGCTATCATGGCTGTAAGTGATAACCAATCAAAGGCAAATGATAATTTACAGCGCGCCTTAAATTGTGTCGCTGCATGGACTCGTCGCTGGCATATTAAGTTAAACGAAGCAAAATCGCAGCACGTGCTGTTTACGCCGAGGCGTGCAGATCCCACAAGTAGAATATATTTAAACAGTCAGCCAATTCCACAGTATAATTCTGCCAAATATCTTGGCATGTACCTGGATTCTCGGCTGTCATGGAATATTCACGTAAAAATGAAGAGGAAGCAGATTAAAAAAAAAATATCTCAATTATATTGGCTCATTGGCAGGAATTCCACTCTTGACATCTACTGCAAACGCCTCCTCTACCAGCAAATTATCAAGCCAATCTGGACCTATGGAATAGCATTATGGGGATGTATGAAAAAATCCAGTCGCAATAAAATACAAGCTCAGCAAAGTATCATCCTTCGAGCAATCGTTAACGCGTATTGTTACTCTCATAATGATGACATTCATTGAGATCTTGGAGTTAAATCAGTCAGCGAAGTAATCAAAGATTTCGCGATTGCTCATGAGAAGCGGCTACGCCAGCACAGCAACCCTGAGGCAGTTCGACTACTAAATACACATGAGGACCTTCAGCGTCTAAAGAGGCTCAAACCATAGGACCTCCTGTAATACTAATCGGTTACTTATTTTAGAGGCTTTGGTCAACGGACCAAAACTTCGCACATGTTATTTTATTTTAAATTATTATAATTAGCAATTATTTAACTTACTAGTTAAGATTGTGCTTTTGAAAAAAAAAAAAAAAAAAAAAAATTTAAAGTTATTAGATTATGTAATACAAATCAATAAAATATTTATACAGTAAATGCAAACAGTGTTATATCATTTGGGATCCTTATTACTATTTTCTCTAACAGAGTTTCAGTTGAGGTTTACAGGCAATTCATAATTATTATTTCATTGGTATCCATTTTGTTTAGCACATTTGTTTCATGAAAGGTTAAAAATAATAAAACAATTAAACTTATCTTTTCTTTTTACAACTTCATATAATTTGTAATATCATGACCCTTTTATTGAATGTGGTAAATATCACAGTCACTCTCTTGCCTACTAATTATGAGTTTTGTTTTACACCATGAATGAATGGTTATCTTGTTTGTATCTCCTATTTCCAATATTTAAACAATTTTATATACCAAGTTCTTATATAATTACTTGGCTAATTTCAATTACATCAATCTTTTAGATGCATGTGTGTGCAGCTAGTTCTATTGTTTTTGTCTAAATGTTCCATTTTATATACTATGTCTTAGTTTGTGATAAAATATGCCATGTTATACCCACGGCTATGGTGACTTCTACGTCATTTTTAATTTTCATTCCTAACTGTAACTCTTGAGAGGTTCATTGTCTCACCTTGAAAACAGTTGCTCTATAGAATAGGTGCATGTCTAAGCATTAGGTGAAAACACACAAGCGTGGCTATTAACAAGTTGTAAGCACAGTCTACATTAATACTTTTTAGGAGTATTACTTTAGATGCTCCAAAAGTGTATTCATTCTACAATAATTTTACATAAACTAAGACATTATTCCTTTGATTAATTTTATTCCTAATTATTTGTTTTGATCTATTTAATTTTTGAAGCATAATAAATTGAAACATAATTCTTTCACTAATACTAAGTAAATTAATCAATATCCCCCAAGAAATGTATATTAGTGTATAATGAATTTATTACTTCCTTAAATTTTATTTATATTATCTGCTTGAAATTTACAGCGGGTAAGTGTTTTAAAAAGAGTTGAAATTTTAAAATATAATCAATGCTGTTATTTTTTATATTTTAATTAGCATTTTGATATATTTTGTTTACAAATTTGCTATGAAATTTTTACTAAAATGTACACATTTTAAATGTAATAGACAATTTTAAAAATTAAGTTTGAAATAAACAGTTTCAAATGAACAGAAGTGATATATATATATATATATATATATATATATATATATATATAATAAGTCTTATTATTTAATATGTTGTAATGATTAAAATCTTTATTGTGGACTGGCTCATTTTACTAAGCTAATATAAAATATCTACCAAAAATGTAAGATTATAATTCATTTAATTTAATATCCATTCTTCTCTTCATTTATGCTTTGTTTAAAATTTCAAAATCTGATTATTTATTATACATACTTGCATATATATGCAGTGCTCCAAGAGCTGGACAAAAGTATAGTATTATAATCTTCAAATATTTTTATATTATTTTTACTTCTGTTTAATGCTTTATTTTCACTGTTTTTATTTGAGTGATCTGTTATTAAATTTTCATGATTTTCTTAAAACAATTCCATTATACGTGTTTCATATTATTTCACTTGATTTTCTGCAAATTTGTTTCCCATTGAAGGTACATTTTGGGAGAGACTATGTTATTATGAAGAATTTTTCTTAGAGTTTTTGTTATTTGTATTGATGTCAGGCTCTAAAAATTGAGTCTTTCTTAAATCTGTGTCTTACTAATTTTATAGCAAAACACAGTTCCAAATGTCATAATTTAAAATTTCATTTCATTTCATTTCTTTTTAAGTATGAGTAATTCTGAAAATTAATTTATTTAAAATTTTATATTAATAAAAATACATTAAGTTTTCAATAATAATTATATGGTATAAATCAATAAAATATTGCTACAGTGAATGTAAACAATATTATTTCATTATGGTTTCTCATTTCCTGTTTGTCTAATGGAGTTTCAATAGAAATTTAGAGGCAATTTATAATTATTTTTCTTTAAGCCCCACTGTGTTAAATACATTCATTTCTTGAAAAATTTAAAACCACAAAGGCATTTTATCCATTATACTACAATTTTCTTTTTTCTTTACCACTTCATACAATTCATGGTGTGATTTTCTATTTGTTGATCATGCCAAATATTATGATCACATTTTTACTAGTTAATGTTTTTTTTTCCACAAGCTTTGTTTTATAGTGTAAGCGAATGGTTGGCTCGTTCACATTATTTATTTTCAAAAGTTAAACAATTTTATGCACAACATTTCTCCATGTTTACTTAGCTCATTTCAATTACATAATTTGTTTTGGCTGTGTTGTTTGTCTCTAGATCTATAGTTTTTTGTTTATAAATTTTCTTTTCCAAGTATTATTCCACATTTTATGATAAAACACGCCATGTTATACCCATGACAATGGTAACTTGCAAGTAATTTTTGATTTTTAATCCCTTACTGTAGCTCTTGAGAGATTTATAGTCTTATCTGAGAAACAGTTGCCCCATAGAATTTGTACATTTTTGAACATTAGGTTAAAACCATGCAGGTATGGCTATTACTGATCTCTAAGATCAATGTACATTATTATTTTGTAACAGTATTGATTTAGTTTCTTCAAACATTTATTCGCTCAACAATAATTTTGGATATACTAGAAAATAGTTCTTGTGAATAATTCTATTCCTAATGTTTTGCTTTCTTATATTTAATTTTTGAAGCATAGTGAACTGAAAACTTCCTAATAATTTCACTGGTGTTAAATAATAATTAATTAATGCTTCAAAAAGAAGTGTATAATAATATACAAGGAATTTGACCTTTTTTTCTGACTTTTATTTATTTTATTTATTTAAAATTTACAGCATGTAAGTATTTTTTAATGGAATTGATGCATTTAATTGTAATTAATGCTATATGATGTAAAAGCAATCATTAAGAAATAATCCTTACATTTATATTACCTTTTTGACCTACATTATCATATAATATTTCATTTATAATATTTTCTAAAGAAATATTTACAAAGATGTGCATATTACAAATGATGCTAAATAACACAGACACTTTTTTACCAATTAAGATTCCTTCCACAAGTATTGTTTTTCATTATAACTGAATAATTATCTTGCAGATATTTTAATTACTAAGCTTAAACTATTTTCCACTTAACCATTTCTCTTTGTTCACTCGGCTTATTTCAATAAATACATATTTTTTTTTTTTTAGTGTGTGTTTGTGTTTCTGCATCTTTAATTTTTTATTTGCAAATGTTCTTTTTCAAGTATTATTTCACACTCTGTGATAAAAGATGCCGTGTTATTTCTAAAACTATGGCAACTTCTGAGAAATTTTCAATTTCTAATTCTTTACTGTAGCTCCTAAGAGATTTATAGTCTCATCTGGGAAACAATTGTTCTGTAGAATTAATATATTTATAAGAATTAAGTGAAAAGGATCCAGGTATACTTTTTTAAAAATTGTAAGCATAGGATTTATTACTATTTTGCAAAGGTATTATTTTAGTTCTAAAAATTTTTTCACTAAATAATAATTTTATATACATTCAAAATTAGGCTAACTTCCTGTGAATAATTATTTCCTTATTTTATTTTATGAAGTACAATTAACTGATAATTACTGAACAATTTGACCAACACTAAATACTAATTAATTAAAAGTATATATTAATATGCAATGAATTGGCTTTTTATTTAGCTGAATTTTAATTACATTATTTGTTTAAAATTTACAGTTGGTAA
Source organism: Icerya purchasi (assembly GCA_039619475.1). Classification (NCBI taxonomy): domain Eukaryota; kingdom Metazoa; phylum Arthropoda; class Insecta; order Hemiptera; family Monophlebidae; genus Icerya; species Icerya purchasi. The sequence continues at coordinate 136,802,792 of CM077116.1, forward strand.
GTATTTGCAATAGAATTAATAAATTTAAATATTGCATGGAAGCAAAGATTAAAGAACGATCCTTATGATTAAATTAGAATTTTGACATGTATTTTCATATAATGTTTTTTTACATTATTTCCGGTGCAAGCTCATTTGGAATTTGCAATGTTTTATTTCTGATATGTAACAAAACAGATAAATTGTTCCCAACAGCCCTTTTCTGATAAACGTAATGTTTTTATGATTAATTGAGTTCAGCAGATATCTTACACCAATCCTGTATGGTCGCCGGGAAGAGGGTGCAAGGAAGTGTACTTGCAACCCCCTGTCAGGAAAGAACATACACAGAAAAAGATTAAGATTTTTTTTTTATTAAGTCATGTTTGAATAAAAACTTAAGGCGTCTGGATTGCTGTCCAAATTTGCTTATCACCTTGTCGATAAATTCAGTGTCCTCTACTTATTTCTTGCAAACACTGAGCATGCACAGGCCGCTTAGCCTTGCGTCTCCCATACTTGAACGATTCCAAGTCTTGGACTCGTTGTAACATGCTAAATATATGTTTAATGCTACATGTTGTTGCTGGAATAGTTAAACCAATTTTGATTGCCTCACATATCGCTAGGTAAAACGGGGTAGTCTGAGCAATCAAATCTGCATAGGGAACACTGGGGACAATTGAAACAATATTCATATTTTATTTTTTTACAGCCAAACTAAATTTATTTTTTAAATTAATTTATATTATATTGCTTGCACAATGTGTAAGGTTTATAAATATATTTACATGTTTGTCTTATTCCTATATAGTCAAAAAATATTGGAAAAAAACTGATAATACTTTAAATGTTTCAGTTGTCCCTAGTAGGGGGACGGTTGAAACAGAATCCAGGGACAATTGAAACAACAGTGATGAATAATACGCAACTATTTGAAATCTTTATTTCTTATATATTATAAACGATATAAATTAACTGATACCTTTTTACATTATTCATGCATACCAACTACTAAAAATTTCCTATGCAACTGATTATACAAGGAACTATGACGAGCTGGTATACATGCTTGCGGCAGTTAAACCATATCTTACCGGTAGAAGCATTAAAAGTCGCTGCTCCCGAATTATAAGAAAATTATCGGAACAAACTATCACGACGTCTGAAGACGAGCGACATCATAGCGACGGCAACGTATCCAACACAAATTAATAAACTTCCGTTGTCCATAAAATCTTACAAAGTCAGTACAATATTACAACCTTATTTAGAACCAAGATGGCAGTAGAATCTTGTTTAATGCAGTGGAACTGTCGCGGTTTTAATAACAACCGTGCTGAACTGATGCAGTTAATTGCACGGCATAACCCCTATGCTATATGCTTACAAGAATCACACCTCAAATCAAAACATCAACCGAGAGTAAAAAACTATAAACTCTTTAGATGTGACAATACGCAAGGTATGAGAGCGAAAGGAGGTGTTCTATCTCTTATCCACATCTCTATCCCCGCGTACCCAGTCCGTCTCAACTCCTCTTTACAAGTTATTGCCGTCACCATACATACCCCTCTTTTATCGAACTCTCCAGTTACACTATGTAACTGTTATATTCCTCCGAACAGCATGAATAGTGTCCACGAACTCGAGTCCATTATAACACAACTTCCTAAACCGATAATACTGTTAGGGGACTTCAACGCTCATTCCCCGATCTGGGGATCAAGACAAACAAACAAACATGGAGCAATCCTCACTAAACTTCTTTTAAATACTGATTTATGCTTTATTCCCCAACCTACACACACTCATTTTAACCTCTCATACCATGTGTTCTCGACTATCGACTTAGCGTTCTCCTCCCCTGTCCTATATCCTAAATTGGAGTCGATAGTACTGCCCGACTTGTGTTTCAGCGACCACTTCCCTATTATAATACATACCACAAGCCCTATACCAAACGTCTCCACATCAACAACTCCTCGCTTCTTATTCCACAAAGCAAATTGGGAAACGTTTTGTGACTAGGTCTCTGTCCCACATCAACTCAGGACCTCTGCGGTAGAAAATATCAGGATACTTCTTGAGGCTATGTTTACTGCAGCGGAAACGGCGATCCCTAAATCTACCTCCTCGCCCCGCCCACGCCGTGTTCCCTGGTGGTGCAGTGAAATTGCTGTAGCAATACGAAACCGTAAACGAGCTCTCAGGAAATATAAATCTTCACAATTACTCAGTGACCTGATTGAATTTAAAAAGCTACGCGCCAAAGCACGTTTCATAATTAAGATGAAGAAGCGAGAATCCTGGACCTCTTTCATTAATAACCAAACGACTTGGGAAAAAATTAAATCGATGAATGGCCTTAATCGATCCAAACCTCCTACCTCATTAATCCATAACAACTCAGTTGTATCCGATCCAAGCAATGTTGCGGATATCTTCGCTCGGCACTACCAGAATGAGTTCTCCTCCTTAGTATATTCCACCAAGTTTACATCTAGAAAAGCTTCTTATGAACAACAAGAATTATCCTTCCTTCAACAGTCCACCGATGCTTTCAACAGCAAATTTTCCTTGGCTGAATTAAACTTTCAACTCAAATTTCATACTCAAAACAGTGCACCTGGTCCCGACTCTGTTCATCCATACATGATTAAGTATTTGCCAGCGCAGGCAAAAGAGTTTCTTCTTAATATTTATAACCAAATATGGGTATCTGGCGATATTCCTCAATTCTGGAAAATGGCATACATTATTCCTATATTAAAACCAAATAAATATCCATTCCGTCCTGAAAGCTATCGTCCAATTTCCCTTTTAAACGTCTTATCCAAAGTAATGGAAAAAATGGTAAACAGGCGCCTCCTTTTTGTCCTTGAACAGAATAATATCCTTTATCCTATACAAGCCGGAGGGCGTAAAGCGAGATCGACAGGCGATCACTTAATAACTTTGCAACGGCAAATAATAACGAGGTTCCACCGCCATCAACATACATATGCGGTCTTTTTCGATTTAGAATTTTTATCGCTTTAACTCCTTTATAAATTCTGTATCCCTCTAGGTCCATTACTTCTTCATCCATATACCGGGTTTCCTGTACCGCTAGTATCAGTATGTTATGCTTATCCATCATTTTCGTTAGTTCCTTATGTTTACCAGTCCTTACTAACGAGTTAACATTCAATGTTCCAAAAAAATATTTGTGTTTAATCTTTAACTTTTCCTTACTGTAATTGAGTTCACCAATGCATCTAGGTGTAGGCACCCCAGAAAATGATTGCCTACTAACACTCCTAGGAGTGGTGGATTCCCTTAAATGGTTACTACCTGGGGTAGTGTCTCTCTTCGGACTATAATCCATGATGCTTAGTTGTGAATACAAATGTGATTCGGAAAAATTCCTCCTCAAAGTTAGAACCGAAGTTGTAAGCCCCGGAGCTTGGTTGTGTTTTTTTAAAATTTTAATGTGGAATTCCAAAATTTATCCTGCCGTATTCCGAATTTTTTTTATTTGTTCATATTAACTATTGTCAGACTGCTTTAAATGTTCCAATTAAACTGGGTTATGGCAAAATGGGGGTTGCAATCCCATTTCCACCTTCCTCGTTAGTCGCAATTTCTAATATTACTACTATTGGATTGGGTACCCATACGTTCATATTAGTCAAAGCGTGCAAGGGTCACCACGTGCAGGTGAGGTAGGTGTTGGCGCGGAGAGGCTAGCCAAAGGTTTCACCCCTTGTATATTGCGCATCCAGCGTCCTTTGACCCTCTGTATCATAACTATAATCACAGTAAAAAAAAAAAATTTCAAACACAACGCTAAACGTTTTTAATCCTAACAGCCTACAGTAGATCACAGCATCCCTACTCAGTCTTTTTTGACATAGAGAAAGCTTACGACCGCATATGGCGATATGGAGTGCTTAAAAAGCTGAAGAACGCCGGAATTAGCGGTAATATAGGCAATTTTATCCAGAACTTCCTCACTGATAGAACTATTCAAGTAAGAATAGGCTCTTCAGTATCTTCATCCTTCACGACTGAAAATGGAATTGCACAGGGTTCGCCTTTAAGCTTAACCTTGTTTATCCTTTATATAAACGATATAGCAGAGTGCATAAGGCCGCCGGTAACAGCCCGTTTGTTCATTGATGACCTTGACATATCTCTTCCTTCAAACTTCCCCGCGAATGCGATGTCTATCCTACAGTCAACGATCAATAGATTACAAAACTGGGCGGAAAAGAATGACTTGGATTTCTCATCCTCAAAAACTGCATGTGTCGAATTCCTAAAGAAGCGTAGTCCTATTTCCAATCCTGATATCATCCTCTACCTAAAACATGTACCTATCCCATTCCTTCCTTCCATAAAGTTTCTGGGTCTAAAGTTCGATGAGAGATTATCGTGGGCTCCACACATGTCTATCCTTAAGCGTAGTTGCATGAAATCCTTGTCCATCTTGAAATGTTTATCCAACCACAAGTACAATATAGATCCAAAATTACTGCTATCAGTATACAAAGCCCTTATCCTGAGTAAACTGTCATACGGTTGTCAGGTGTATTCTTCGGCTAATAAAACTCTTCTAAAATCTATCGATCCTATCCATAATACTTCTTTACGTATCATACTTGGGGCGCACCAAACTTCTCGTGCTTTGGTGGGCCTTCCTCCTTTATCTATTATTCGCGATTATCTCACCTTTCGCGATTCTTTTCGTTATTCCTTACCAGATCATTTTTCCACCAGTAACTTCCAAATCCCATTCCCATCCTTTCCTAGCGATCCATTGGTCAAGGCTTTAACATTTCTTTCTAAGGTAGGCATAAATTGGAGCGATCACCATGTTAATCCGACCGCTTTAGCGCCCTGGATTCATGTCTCAGCATCTATGAACATATCTTTAGCAGATCCCTTAGGAGCATCTAACCTTTCTATACCCATGTCTTAAGTAGTATCAAATAAACTCGCCTCCTTCCCTAACTACATTCACATGTACACAGACGCAACTAAAGCGAGTCCTACTAATTCTCCTTCACCAACTGCATGCGCTTATGAAATTGGAGGTGTAATGTACACCGAGCGCCTAAACGACTACTGCTCTACTTTAGAGGCAGAAATGTTTGGGATCCTTCTTTGCCTTGAGACATATTTTTCCAACCCAGCGTCTCAAAATGCCCTTCTGATTACAGACTCACTTCAATCTATCAAAGCCATCCAGAGTCCAGACAGTTGCAACTCTGTAATAATTAAAATAAAAAGCCTCCTATTCTAACTTTCACGATCTGAGGTATATGTCACATTCTTATGGGTCCCTGGTCATGTTGGGGTTCTCGGCAATGAGCGGGTTGACTTGGCTGCTAAGGCAACTCTATCTAGCCCGATGCCGTTTAACGCTTTACTGCCTCGTTTTGGTGCATCAGTCTTTCTGATGCACTTTGCTGAGGAGTGGAACAAACTATGGTCAGAACAAACAACCTGGCTCAGGTCCATAAAGTCGGACACCGACCCATGGTGGCCGCCGTTCCCCGCACATGTAGGGATTTCTCGATCCTATCGAGACTGCGTCTGGGGCACACTGCACTATCACACAATCACGTCTTTGATGGAGCTCCCCCCCCCACCGGTCACTTGCCCACTGTGCGGGTTCATGGCCTCACCAACTGTAGAGCATCTGCTGAAATGGTGCCGGCATACTTCCCGTACTTCTAGTCATACCTCACCCCACCGTCTGTTGTCGAACTACCCGAATTGTGTTCGGGCGGTGTTGAGTTTTGCAGCATCGAACAGACTGCACCGCCTTCTGTAATTTCAAGTTAGTCTAGGTGCCGTAATAGCCCAGGTAGTTACACACGGCGCCTAGATTTATATTTGTAAATTTAGTATTAAAAAAGAAAAAAAAAAAAAAAAATACTATTCCACATGTGGTTACTGCCGGTTTTTGTCAATGAACGAGTAGTAATTGCAAACTATCTGTTCGAAACCATTCATATCAGTGTTCACATAAGTAAAAAAAATACTGGTAGTATTATTTTGGAGAGTGTCTCAATTATCCGCGGTCTTCCCTTTTCAACAATGGATTTATTTAAAGCCGCATCACTTGCTTCATTTGTCTTCAACACCTTGTCCCGCATGGTAGCCTCTGCAATAAAATTATGTAGAAAACCTCCATAAAGCTTCTGCATATCTTCTGCTACATCTAAAAATGAAGATTTATTTAGTTTTCTGATTTCGGTATCGGAAGTACATACAAAAAAAATAGTTGATTGTGTTGACCCAACTTATCATAGATGCAGATGCACCTCCCTGAATGTAATCCTGGCGGCGCCCATGCATTCCTGTATTTAACACATTTAATAGGGTACAAATCTATAAAATATTTTTTGATGATAACACGCTTGTTCTCATACTAGTTTACTAACGATGACCATTCCTCTTTAAACAAGATTCAGAGATTTCAGTCATCTCCCAAGTCTTTCACTTTGTCAGTTAGTGATTGTTGAAAATATACAAACCAAATATCATTACCGAAAGGTAATGCACATGGGCTATAGATGATTTCATTTGATTACCTCAAATCAAGTCGTCGCGATAGCCTAGTTGCTAGAGGGCTTGACTTCCGTTATAGAGTCACGGGTTCGATCCCGAGCGACGACGAACTTATTACAAGAATTAAATAAATAAATAATCGCTAATCATCACGTGGAAGGCAATGGCAAAGCACCACGTGAACAACACAAGACTGCACTTGTAGCGCGATAACAAGCGGCTACTATCAGTTCTGAATGTAGTCTTGCATATGTATACCTGCGTTGCATATAATAATTGTCTAGTACACTACTTATATCTGTGCAGCAGAGATGTACGAATAGGTAGTACCCACCAACCATTAGGTTGAGGAGAGAAAGAAGATCTCAAATCAAAGCTTCTAAGCCTGAAATTAAAACGATCAATAAGTAATTGAGTATAGATACCAATGTACTCATTGGATCGAATAAAGCATTGGCGAAGCATAACTTGTTTTTAGATGAAACAAATTTTTTTACAAGTCGACGGAAAATTAGCCAATTCCTATTTTCGTGTTAATGTAAAAAATACGATCATTATTCTGGTACAATATGGTTTTTTTGAATTGGATGCCGTTTGTGTACATACATGATAGATTTTTCCGTGCCCGTAGAAATTTTATTACTAATTTTATAAAGTCGCGTTATTGGGCAACTGGCGGGATTAATCATGCGATGAAAAAAGTGCTTTCGTCCTACATAGTTTATCGACGATACAACACTGCTACAATGTCACAGTCAATGACAGATTAACCTAAAGAAAGGATAACATATTAGTGTCCTTTTACTTGTGTTGGGATAGATTTTGCTGCACTGTTGGATACTAAATGTACTAATCTTGTACTATAGAATATTATAAGAGCTACATTGATTTTTTTTTTAATTTTCTATGCGTGCAGTACATGTTTAACTTGTCGACTGAAAAATTCCTGGAGTCATTCCATCGTTTCACTGCTTGACATGGATATCCACATACATTAAACTTGGATAATGTAATGAATTTCAATGGTATAAAAAGATTGCTCGCCATGAAGAATACCTTACTGTTAGAATTTTAAAATCGACGTCAAGTTCAGTGGGAAGTTCATTATGCCAAGAGCCTTGCATCACAGAGGTCTTTGAGACGCAGTGGTACAAATAGCTGAGTCATATCTCATTAAAAAACCAAGAAGGTTGTGTGTACATTGCGATGCGCCCATTACATGGCTTAATGGTAAAATTAAAAAGTAATAAAAGAATAAAATAAACAGCAAAATAATAAAATAAAATTAATAAACTTGGAAAAGGAGGTGTGAGGGTAAATGTGCGTGTAGGTGAGATCGTGTTGTCAGTCGGGCTAACTAATCATGGATCACCACAAGAGGAAGCATGTATCTGATTCAATAAAGGCTAGCAGTCGTGGGGTGGAAAGGAAAAGGATATGACTGGAGATCAAAGGAAGATTTTTAGTGGGGAGTCAGTCTCGTTTTTTCTTTGGTCGAAATAATTACTCCTCTTTAGAGACCAGTTGTGTCTACTTTTGAGCAAAAAGTTTCTCATTTTGAAAGAAGTTCCAGTCGTCAATATGAAATCGCTCGTTTTTGTATTGCTTCGGAATTTGTTTTCACTAGTATACAATATTGTGTTTTTGAAGTTATTCTCAAATATAAACAAATTTAAGATGCAATTTATCAAAGTATCTTTTGCATTAATCACAAAGGTTAAAATTAAAATATACAAAGTGTCTTTCTTGCAACCAAGGTCCTGGACGTCACAACCACAATAAATTCCACTGTATCCTGCCACTATCAAATTTGCCATCGATAATAGTGATATGTATTATTTATTTTATTATTTATAATCATTGTTTTTTTCGTTGTCACATATGTTATAATTATAATTAATAATTGATTTTCAGCGGTCAACCATTAACAAAAGATTTGTGTAAGGTATAGGAAAATATATAGCTAAAATTTCAAATGTATCATTTGTCCAAATCAAATAATCATAATAGTAATAGTAATAGTAATAATAATAATCATAATCATAATAATAATAATACTAATACTACTAATAATAATAATAAAATAATAATAATAATAAATAAATCAATAAAATCCACAAGTTCAGAGATCTCATGGGCGGCATCCTTGAGGGCACAGAAAACAAATGTTTATCATTACAACTTATACACGTTTGAATTAAAGTGAATCGTTGTCTTCTCGTGTTCGCGTTATTTCAAATCAGGTAGTATTAACATAGTGATAAGAACATCGCATTACGATGAATCGCCCGCCGCCCGCAAACGGGAAGCCGGCCGGCAAGCCGAAAGCGCCGTCTAAACCCGACGTGAACAACAGCGCAACCGGTAGTAAGTCCTCACCACACACAACAGGTAAGTCGCACACACACACACAGAATACACCAACACACGACACCAGCCTTATCAGCAACTCCGATAAGAACCAGCCTAACGTACAGACAAATTCACAGCGTACAGATGATTTATCTTCCGCGATCAACTCGCGCTGCCAGCCGTCCACTGCTCTTAATGTAGACAGCCCAGCGGCGACCGCGTTAAACGACAAAACCCAAAACAACGTCTCCGATACAACTCTTCCGACTGCGCCAAGTGTACCAGTATCTTTCTCTGAAAAATTAAAAACCGCAAAGAAAATAACCCCGCTAACCGATTTCAATTACCCAACAGAGGAACAGGGTATAATATTCCCATACATTCCGACGAGCACCAATCGTGATTACTTCTTAGCATTAAAAGATCTAGTTGGCGGACCAGCTAACATAATAGCAGGCTCGAGAATTAGTAGAGATCGAGTTGCAATATTTATAAAATCGAAATCCAACGTTGAAATGCTGTTTGAACATGGAGGCAGAATTAAAATAAGCTCACAAGTAATCACTGCACGACGTTTACAAACCCCATCTAACAAACTAATTATGTCAAACGTCTCTCACACTATCCCGAACCAGCTTATACTTTCACATCTTGCCTCAGTTTTTTCACTGAAATTAATCACTCCTATAGCCATCCTTCGAGTCAACCCAAACGACGCTGAATTCGGACATATTGTCAGCTGGCGCAGACAAGTCTACATCGAGCAGGTTAATTGTTCCAACATCCCTGACTCCTTTATACTAACCCACAATGAACATGAACACCGAATATTCCTCCACTTAGACGACCATTCATGCCGCAGCTGCATAAATAAAAAAGGGAAAACTAATCAACCAATTACATCGCCTACCCCCCTCCCCCCACAACATCTAGACATTGACAGAGCAATGGAAGCCGACCAAGTAATTCCAAATGCGAAACGCCCCCATCCAACAACTCCAGATTCTCTGCCCGGCGACCCTATATTAAATGCAACATCACAACCTGCAATAAAGAAAATTAATATCCCGTTACCGGAAGATGACAACAACCAAACAGTACAACTAGAACAAATAAATAGCCCACCAATCCAATCAGAGTTCAAAAATACTTCGAAACCACAGCCAGAAGGTAAAAACGTTTTACAGCAACAGGCCCAACAGAAAACCGAATTCAAAATACCACCAGACATGCAGCACATCACTGAGCCGGTTAAGCAGAAGTCAAAACAGAAAAAAGTCACTAACATCGACGAAGCAGTTGAGAAAATCAAACCGATGTTTGACAATGACCAATCTAACTTCATCATCAACCTTGACGATTTCAAAATATTCTTGAGTAACATCGCTTCCAAACCTGACTACATAACCTATGCACACAATTTCACACAGGATAAAGATGGACTGTTTCACCTAATTGCAGCCGCCAAACCATCTCTGAAGAGCACAAGTTTAAAAAATAGATGAACTCGCATACTGAAAAGTCTGAGCAGCCTATCCACAGATGGTAATACGTCAGAGGAAAGCTCTACCCACTAACACACGAATACTATGACAAACTTGACATCAAACATCGACTAGCAACACTCACAGACTTCACAAGACAACACAGAAACACCCAACATGGCGAGTAATAATATAATTATGCAGTGGAACTGCAGAGGTTTTATTAATCATCAAGCCGAACTAGAACACCTATTAGCCACATATTCTCCATTAGTAGCCTGCTTGGAGGAGACGCATTTACAGCCTAGAGACAAGCCAAGAATAAAACACTATAGTCTATTCCGATGCAATAATATCGGAGGCAACCGAGTAAACGGAGGAGTAGCAACTCTAGTGCACACGTCGATCACGGCTGTATCGGTCAGAATGAATACACCCCTTCAGATGGTAGCGATATCTGTTCTCTTACACAATCTATCGAGGTCCACACTAACGATCTGCAACTGCTACTTTCCCCCCAACCATATAGTACACTCCGCAGACCTTCAAAATGCCATATCTCAACTAGTAAGCCCAATGGTCATACTTGGAGACTTTAACGCTCACTCCCCACTATGGGGAGCGACGTCCACCAACAGACATGGATCAATTATTACAAACATACTAACGGAGCACGATTTGTGCATTCTCCCCCCCCCCACCTAACCATACACATTTTAACCTCTCCCATAACACTTTCTCAACAATAGACTTGGCATTAGTATCCTCATTACTGCTCCCGAAACTTAAATCATCTGTCCATGACGACCTTTGCTCCAGCGATCATTTCCCTGTATTTCTGCATTTCACAGGATATCATCCATCACCACCAATCCCAAGACCCCCAAGATTCTCATTTCACAAGGCAGACTGGACGGCATACACAGCCGGAATTAAAATCCCAGCTCCTAGTGAGTCCCTATCAGACAATTTTAAGATATTTCTTAATACTATACTAGATGCTGCCTACTTATCGATACCCACCTCCCACAATTTTCGAGCTAAGAAAGTACCATGGTGGAGCAAAGAGATCCTCATTGCAATCCAACAGTGTAAACGAGCACTCAGAAAGTATAAATCGTCTCGGTCGCTATCTGACTAAGTAGCCTTCAAGAAGTGCCGAGCCCTTGCCAGAGCTCTCATTCGCGACAAAAAGCAAGAGTGCTGGTCACAGTTTATTTCATCCATCTCCTCATCAACGTCAAACAGGACCATATGGAATAAAATAAAATCCATCAATGGAATTAGCACTGTCCCAAAACGCGTCCTTCTCAACATCAATGGCAGTCTAATAACGGATGAAGCTAACGTTGTCAAAGCGTTTGCCAATCACTTCACCGCAGCATCGTCATCAGAAAAGTATCCCCCCGCTTTCCGTAGCATGAAATACCATGCAGAGCAACAGCCAGTGCACTTTCCACCCGAATCCAATGAATCATACAATAGTAATTTTACTATCTCAGAACTAAATTTCCAACTCAACCACTATACATCCAACACTGCTCCTGGCCCCGACGACATCCACCCATACATGCTTAAGTACCTCCCAATTTCCAGAAAACATTTTCTCCTACACATATACAATCAAATCTGGAATTCTGGAAACATCCCCACACAATGGAAGTCGGCAAATATAATCCCAATACTAAAGGAAAACAAAGACCCTTCCCTTCCCGAAAGTTACCGTCCTATCTCGTTATTGAGTGTCTTTTCCAAAACGCTGGAGAAGATGGTTAATAGGCGTCTCCTGTTTTTTCTCGAACAGAAAAGTCTTCTTTCTCCTAACCAAGCCGGCGGGCGAGAGGCAAGATCAACAGTCAGCCAACTACTTAGCCTGCAAAGGTAGATACTCTCGGCGTTTCAGCGTCAACAGCACCTTTATGCAGTATTTTTCGATTTAGAGAAAGCTTTTGATCGCCTGTGGCGTCATGGCCTACTACTAAAACTGCGAACGGCGGGAATCGCCGGAAAAATGGGTAAATACCTACACAGCTTCTTAGACAATAGAACGATCCAAGTTACAACTGGTTCGTTAACGTCTGAACTGATGCTGTTGGAAAATGGTGTACCACAAGGCTCTGCTTTAAGTGCAACCTTGTTCATATACTACATTAACGACTTAACTGACTGTCTTGCCGCCCCTGTAACGTCCCGGCTCTATGTGGACGACCTAAACATCTCCCTATCATCCAACCATCCTATAAACGCTCAAAATATCCTACAAAAATCCATAAAAAAGCTCCAAAAGTGGTCCAATGACAACGGTTTGACCTTCTCCTCAACAAAAACAATATGTGTTGATTTCCACAGGGAACGCCAAAACGCACTTTCCAGCATATTCATGAGTCTAAATGGTGTTCCTATCCCAAACCGTCCATCAGTTAAGTTTCTAGGCTTAATATTTGATAAAAAACTCTCCTGGCGCGATCACATACGTGAGCTCAAAGCTAAATGTCTAAAATCCTTGTCCATCCTAAAATATCTGTCGAATTACAAATACAACATAAACCCAAAACTACTCCTTACAATATATAGATCAATCATCCTTTCGCGAATCAATTACGGGTGCCAGGTATACTCCTCAGCCGCCAATAGTGTGCTAAGATCCTTAGATCCTGTACATTTTGCGGCCCTCCGGTCTATTCTTTCCACTCATCCCTCTACTCCTGTTGTAAGTTTGTGTGCACTGGCAGGTTGTCCCCCACTATCCTATTATAGGAAATATTACAACTTTAAAGAACTGAGCTCCCTCCTTAGTAATACTAAGACCCCGTCACTCGAGCCGGCCACCATATCCCCTAATGGGAGTTTTGGGAACGATCCAGTGCCTGAACTTTTTTCAGTTATGGGACATTTCCAAATCCCCTCAATCCCAAGAGATTTACCAGATTTCGCAATAACTGTACCTCCCTGGAGTCAGCCGATCACAAATATAAACATATCTCTCACAAAATTCAATAAAGCACAATATCCCCCAAACGTAGTACAAATAGTAAAAAACACCATAGCGAGCTACACCGATCATGTATGCCTCTACACAAATGGAGCGAAGGCAAAAGGTTATCAGTCACCGGCGGCATGCTCCTTCGAAGTATCAAAAACAGCAGAGTCAGTCAGACTGCATGATTGCTGCACAGCACTGGACGCTGAAATATATGCGATTGTTTTCTGCATTCAGCACTATACTGATACTAACCCCCAGTCCCAAAAGGCCCTACTTATAACTGACTCCTTAAATTCCCTTCAACTTATTTCAGAAATAAAACCCAAAAACCCCCTGATAAGAAAAGTCCACTACCTACTATACAGACTATCCCACCTAATCTCTGAAATATCCTTCCTATGGGTGCCGGCCCATGTAGGAGTCCCAGGTAATGAGCGCGTCAATCGAGCAGCTAAGGCGACACTATTCTCTCCAATGCTATGTAATCCCCCTCTTCCCCCCACAATGGCCCATTTATTTATGCACCAAACTGGAGAAGAAAGGCAGTGGGAATAGAAATCCGCAAGTACATTCCTCCGAAGCATAAAATCAACCACAGAACCCTGGTGGCCCATAGACGAAATTTCTCGCAGAGATTTTTCTGTCTTGAATCGCCTCCGAACAGGTCACACAACCCTTTCGCACGGGTATATCTTCACGGGACAAGCACTCCCAAATGTCTGCTTCTTCTGTGGTCAACCATGCGCCCCGTCTACATCTCACCTCCTTCTCGAATGTTTCTCTTTTGCGGCACCAAGATCCGCCTATTTCACTACCACCTCTATCTCTAAGATCTTATCGAACGTTCCATCTGCGGTCGCAGCTATGTTGGCTTTCGTGCGTAGCACCGGCCTATACCATAGAGTTTAACCTTCCTAAGTAGGCTCCATGTGCTGTAATAGCCTCAGTAGTTAAACACAGCGCATGGAAATCCTCACTATTATTTTATTAAAAAAAAAAAAAATATATAAAGTTTAAACATTGAGAAAATCATGAATTATCATCCTTTACCGTATAAAAAGCTGAATGATGAAAGGATAGTAGTGATTATGCATTCTTATATTCTGGTAGGATGTTCATTAATTGGTATACTGGAGCAAGGTTTGTTCAACTTTAATCTTGTGTTCGAGAATTGTTACATCGCCTTCTGTTTTCGCTATATGATAAAAATTGTGATATTGTCCGTATATTTTGGACTAAGTGGCGCAATGAAATTATGCAGTCACTCCAAATTTGTAACAAATGGAGTTCAGTTGAACCTAACGCTAAAGTTGAAGACATCGTTTTAGTTAAAGAAGGCAGTGAGTAAATGGGAAACCTATGTTCTGGGACACTGTTGCTTGCAGGTTGCATATCTATTTTATTGGATTTTTGCAGGCGCAATTTTTAAGGAAATATAAATTTAAATAAACAAAACAAAATAATATTAACATGACCACACTCTCTTTTTCTCCTTACTACTATGATCACAAATTCTTTGAGTAAGAGTTTACAACTATGCTCACAAATTCTGTACCAATAACATCCTTTTACTTGTTGAATTTTCTGCGTCACAAACCAAAAACCAAATACCTCAACATCTACTACAATTCAAATCAAGCACATGCTTTCTCTGCAGACGCCTTAATTTTGCTAACCTATACTAAGTTTATTTGTGTACTACACTTTTTGTATGTGTGTTGATGATATATTTATCATTGAATAATCAATGTAATAACTTGCTCACCTGTATTAACAAAAGGAGACCCTATGGCATTAAAGAAAAAAATTTCAATGATTTTTTGGTGGAGTGGTGGTAAACTGTGTGGGTATAGTATGTGTAAAATATTAAGATGCAATACTCAAATATAGTTGAGAAAAACGAACTTAAAATTTCCCCAACACTTAAGTATAGGTTATATGTAAGTTACATAACATTTTGCTTGAAAATGCTGTGGCATAAGCAGTAACATTCACAATGTGTATACTTGTATGCACAGGTTTGAATCTAGCTGTGTACACTTAGGGAAAAGTCCTACAGTACCGGCCGGCATCCAGTACCGGCCAGTCATAATTTCTGAAATTCTGCAACAAATGGCGGTGTAACGACTAGCGCTATTTGTGCAATTCGTCACTCACAGTTTAGAACTCGCGTGGCGTTTACTTGACCCGCACGTTCACCCGCAGTATAAAAATTGTTGTTACGCGTGGTTAACGTCTGATGCACAGTGAAAGTTCTGTGCATGATAATAGGAGTTTACTCAGCGATTTAGAAAGAAGTCAAACCAGCTGTGCATTGATCATTTATACAATGCTTGTAAAATATTTTAAAATTTTAATTTCATACGTTACGTTTTATCAGCGATTAGATTTATATTTTTTTCTCTTTCCTTCAGTACCGACCACAAAAAATTCCCTCAGTACCGGCCACTATTTATTTTATTTTTAAAGCCTTCCTTTTCGCGCGGTTGTTCTTCCTCTTATACCTTCTCTCTTTGGTGGAATGAAGAGTGTAAAGTTACCTTCCAAAGAAGCACCGCTACCATTAAAGCCTTTCGCTCTTGTTCCTCATTATCCAACTTTTTAGCTCACAAAGAAGCCAACGCAAAGCTCGGTACATTTAAAAATCTGCCAAGAGGAACGCTTGGGGAAATCATTTTCTTCATCTTTCTCTAGAGATACGCCTCTCTCTAAGATATGGAAAATGGCTAAAGCGTTCAGATCTCCCCTTTCTGAGCGTCCCCACTTCTCCCATCCATCTTTGCCTGAACTTCACCCTTTCTTGGACTCTATTGCTCTCCGTATGTGCCCACTTTCAAGGAATCGAACATTCCTTCACTCCCAAATTCCTCAGAACCTCATTTCCTATCGTCACCTTTCCACTATGACGAACACTTGTCCGTCCTTAACAAAACCGCTTCTTCTGCTCCTGGCTTGGACGGTCTTTCTTTCCCAATTCTTAAAAAACTCTCTCCTTCCTCGCTGCTCGCCATCCTGAATATTTTCAACTCTTTCCTGCTCTCTGGTTTTACTCCTGAGTCTTGGAACGACTTCATCGTCATTCCAATTCCTAAAAAAAATCAGTGTTCCTTCCGTCCTATCTCCCTAACCTCATGTCTGCGCAAACTCTTTGAAGGTTTAATAAACAATGTTCGGTTTTCGCCCCAGGCTTGGCCCAGTAGATTGCATCAGTACCTTCCTTGCAGATATCTATAAATCGTTCCTATCAAAGAAATTTACTGTTGCTTCTTTTGTCGATGTCTGCTCTGCATTCGATAATGTGCATCTTCCTTCTCTGGGCTACAAACTCCTCTCTCGTAATCTCCCACCGGTTTTTATCACTCTTATACTCAATCTCTTTCAACATAGAACTTTTTATCTATCTTCTTCTTCTCTTTCCACCTTCAGATGCGTCTATCGTGGGCTTCCCCACGGTTGCTGCCTTAGCCCCACTCTTTTTAATATTTACTCTTTTAATATTGCTTCGCTTCTTATTCCCTCTTTCCCACTTCTATTTGCCGATGACATTTTAGTCCACCTCAGATGATCTGTCCTCCGCCACCAACGAGTTAAATCATTCATTGTCCCATCTTAGCAATGCCCTATCTACTCTCCACCTCTCTCTTTCCCCTTCCAAGTCTTCCTGTACAATTTTTGCTCTCCACCCCTTTAACCGTGCTTTTATGAACATCAGCGTATCTGGTACACCTATTCCCACTGTTAATTCCATATGTTACCTAGGTCTTTTCTTAAATAGTCGCCTTACATTTCATGAACATATTAATTATATCTATTATTCCTCGATCAAAAGACTTAATCTCCTTAAATCTTTATCTCCACTCAGATGGGGCGGAGACCCGTGCATTCTATTAATTCTATACAAATCAGTTATTCGGTCCAAACTCGACTATTGTTCCTTCATTTCTGGCAATGCCTCCAAGTCTCTCCTTTCGAAACTTGATGCAATTCAGAATTCCTGCCTTCGCCTATGCATTGGTGCTTTAAGATCTTCTCCTATTCCTGCGATTCTATCCGAATCTTCCACTCAACCACTTTCCATTCGTCGTTCACTCCTCAATTATCGATTTTTAATAAAACGCCTCACCATTTTGTCATCTAATATTATTCCTTCCTATCTTCATATCAAAACTCACTGGCGCTTGGTGCCTCATAGAATTCCGATTTTATCACATATAGCTGCTCGTGTTTCCAATTTTTCTCCCTATGTTTCTTCTTATAACAGTCTTCCTTACTTTTCTCTCGATTTTAATAGCATACGGCACCCTATCAATTTCTCCTCTCTTCCATTCCGAGCTAATTCTTCCTCTCACGATGTAGTCAACTTCAAATTCCTTCAGCTGCTCAACTCTTCTTTTCCTCCCCATGCCTTAATCTTCTCGGATGGCACCAAGAATGATGGGGGCGTGGGTGGTGCGTATACGTATCCTACGCTCCTGCACTCCGAGTCTTTCAGACTTCCTTCTTTCTGCTATATTTTCTCGGCCGAGTCGATCTCAATTCTTCGTACAATTTAATTCATATCCTCTACGAGTGAGGTATTCCGGGTTGTTTCTGATTCTAAAGGCGTTCTTCAAACCATGTCCTCTCCCCCTTCTCATACTTCTGACGGTATCATCCTCTCTATTCGATATCTTGTCTTCTCTTTGTTCTCGTCCCGCTCCATTCTCATAGACTTTCTATGGGTCCCTAGTCATTCCAATATTGGGCAATGACTCAGCTGACTCTTTAGCTCGCTCAGCCGCCCGCATTGGTCCTTTCCCCGACTCCTTCCCTTCCTCAGGCATTCTTTCTCTATCACGCTCTAATCATTCCAGACTTTGGTCTGACATGTATCCATCTTTATTCTCAAATCGCTTTTCCCAGTACCGTCTTATTTAACCGGTTCCTAATTTCTTGCCTTGGTTTCAATCTATTCCTATCTGTCGTCGTTCCACTGTTGTTTCCTTAATTAGGCTTAGAATCCATCATTCTCTGCTCCCCTCTTCTCGCTTTCGATTTGCTATGTCCGATTCTCCTTTCTGCTCTCTTAACGCTTCTGAGCCTTCTTGTACTTGTGATTCAAATCATATCCTATTCGAATGTTCTGCACTCTCTAACGAACGCTCCTTTCTTTACGCCCAACTTCTAGTTTTGCGTCTTCCTACTCCCTTTAACGCTACCTATATTCTTTCCTTCCCATTGCCTTCAGTTATTCTATTGCTGCTGTCCTTTGTCTTTTCCATTTCTGACTGTCTGGCTATTTAGTTATAACTCTTAATTTTTCATGTTGTTGGGTCAAGGCTGCTGGCGCGCCCAGTGTAGGGAAAAAAAAAAAGATAACAATAACGAGGACGATGTAATAAACATGTGCATGCATGCCTAGACATACTTGCACGCACGTGGACACTCACATAAATGGAAAAAAACACGACACATACAAAAGTACACATGTAGACACATAGACAAACACACACATATACACAGGCGCACACAAAATAGCGTGGCACAGGTTAGCAAGTTATGTTAGCATGGATTAGTTATAGATATAGCGGAGCATATCCCTGAGGCATTCACATGCAATAACAGCAAATTTTGGTATGGGGTTCGAAAAGTTTAAAGGTGGATGGTCAATAGTAACATATATTCTCCAAGTGTACACAAACATAAACAGATGGTACTGGTTAGGAAAGTATTACATCAGCTAGAAAATTTTAAATGTAACATCAATACACATGCAAACACAAAGGCGTACAAAACAGCAATTATTAGCAGACAAATAGACATATAGATTTGTTTTTAGAGCAAAAAAATGGGCTAACACACTTCAGAGTGGAGATGTACTTTAACTAATGCAGACCTCTACCTGGATTTATGTCATTACTCGAGGAAGTTGAAGATTAACACGAAAGGGGTAATAAAAATTAGATAGGCAGTCGCTTATAAGGTTAAACAACGATTTGGAGAGTAAAATTAACAAACTTATCGATGAAAGATAGTGAAAATTAAGAAAAACCCTATAATAGGTGCTACAATGTGAGAAAAAATATTACTAAACATAACGTATAAGGGGCATTCGAACATAATAAATGGAGTGAACTGGTACAAATCGGTGATAAATAGTGTAAAAGTGCTAATATGCAAGATACTGATGAGATATAATGGGAAATTGACGTCATTAGGTCTCCCTACTCCCTATAACTCTTCCTTTATCCTCTCCTTTCCTTCATCTTCTGTGGTGTCCGCACTGCTGTCCTTTGTTGAGTCCATTTCGGACCGCTTAGTTATTTAATTTATTAGCTTAGTTTTCTTGTTATAGGGTCAATGCCGCTGGCGCGCCCAAAAAAAAAAAAAAAAAAAAAAAAAAAGAAATTGACTGTAATTAGTGACAAATTGCTAGCAAGGCAACGTGTATATGCCGCGCGGAGCCTCCAGAACTGAATGATAGATAAAAAGCCCAACTCCATGCGATAGACCTGGCACTCAAAGCTGTTATTCATCCGGTAAATCTCATAGTCAACTGGAGGCCACCATGGAAGACCTAAATCATTCTACAGCCGCAAGAAACGCATGGCGGAGGGGGCATGGGGGCTGACATGGAAGATAAAATAGAGAAGGTGATAAAAATGGACATATACCCAGCGGACGTTGAGATTAACTCTGCCTCTAATGTAAAATTAAACAATAGTTGTGTTGGTGTATATGATAGTATGTATTAGCATCTATCACACCTATCACAACGTTCTATGTCTTTGGGGCATAGCCGGGCTGGCTGTGGGGTGCAGGGGGTGGCTGAGGTGCCTCGGAGTGCTGCATGGTGGTGATAGAGAGCCGGGATATGACCGGACGGTTAGAGAATAGTATAATGTTAGAATTGACCAAATAACGGTGTGGCTGACCTGGTTGAGGGTTGCAGGAGGTAGTGAAGGGCGGATGGGTACTGTGAGATGATGGGAGGTGACTGGGGCATAACCGAAGAGTTAAATATTAGTACAGACTTTAAATTTATGAAATAATACTAACAGTAATAATATGTTTCATAAATGTTTGAAAACGTTAACAATTAATACCTTGCTGAAAATAATTCATTTTTTCCATTTAATGTGTACATTTTTCTCGCTAGATATGTCTGTAATTTGCTGTTTTATTTTTTGTCCGCGTAATTTGAAAATTTTATGTCATTGTACTATGTAATAATACAGAAAAGAATATTCAAAATTAGTCTCCTTTATTCTGTTTTATTGGTAAATAAAAATGGAAGAAGAAACATCCTGAATAAAAATCGGTTTAAAAAAAAAACATCGGTACTCTTCAGAAAGCGATGAAAAAAATTGCAACATCGTTCTAAATGGTAAACTTAAAATGAAATAAGTTACAATGCATGAGTCATGCTTGGTATTGTCAAAACAATACAATTCTTTTTTATCATCTAGAGTAGACGTAAAATATTTCACAATCAGAACTGTATAATTAATTATTAGCACGCATGCGAGAAATGTTTAAAAAAATGCATCCGTCGAGAAAACGAAGATAAATTCAGATTGCAGTTTCAAAAACAAAATTAAAGATAATTGCAACAGAAAATACATCCGGTTTTTATAAAAAAATTAACGAACTACATTGCCTTTAATTTGTAGATAAATGCAGGCTGTACTACACGAATACTTAAACAGTCGTGGACGGAGTCAGAGCAGCTACTAGCGGTAATGTAGTCTCGAATAATGCTTTTGTTGGTGTATATGGTAGCATGTGTTAGCCTATATCGCGATGTTCCGCATTTTTGCAATGTGGTTGACCTGGCTGAGGGTATGCAGGGGATGGTTGGGAGAGACGAGAAGTGACAGGGACACAACCGGGCAGCTAGATAATAGTTCAAACTTCGAATTAATCAATACTAATTATCATATTAATAATAATAATGATACTATTACACACGCACACATTCATAGTCCAACAGTGAGCACACACCTGCACAACTAATTTTCAACCTAAACGCTCATCGTTATTCTTGAGCGAACCGGAAGTGTACCAAAATTCCTAATTTCTAACTAAAGGTATTCTTCAAGACGAGCAATCTTTTTGCAACCGGGAAATTCACTACATTATCCAAGTTAAATATATGTGGATATCCACGTCAAGAAGTGAAGCGGTGGAATGACTCCAAGAATTTTTCGGTCGTCAAGTTAAACATGTACTGCACGCATAGAAAATCAAACAAAAAAAGCAATGTAGCTCTTATAATATTTTATAGTACAAGGTTAGTACATTTAGTATCCAACAGTGCAGCAAAATCTATCCCAACACAAGTAAAAGGACACTAATATGTTATCCTTTCTTTAGGTTAATCTGTCATTGACTGTGATATTGTAGCAGTGTTGTATCGTTGATAAACTATGTAGGACGAAAGCACTTTTTTCATCGCATGATTAATCCCACCAGTCGCCCAATAATACGACTTTATAAAATTAGTAATAGAATTTTTACGGGCACAGAAAAATCTATCATTTATGTACATAAACGGCATACAATTCAAAAAAACCATATTGTGCCAGAATAATGATCGTATTTTTAAACATTAACACTAAAAGAGGAATTAGCTAATTTTCCGCCGACTTGTAAAAAATTTTGTTTGATCCAAAAAAACATGTTAAGCTTTACCAAAGCACTATTATCGATAAATTATTATCTACACTAAATCTTTTACTGATCATTTTAATTTCAGGGGGGAGCAAGGCTGTAACCAATCTGTTACCATTGTATATGTTATTACTTTATTAGGGCATTAGTTTTGGTGACCCAAAGTTTATTTGTTCAACATTCATTTTGTATGAAAACTATGACATTCTTCATATGTTTTGATTATAATTCTGATTGTAACTTTATTCCATTTACCGTGGGAAGCATTACTATTGACTGAGACCATTCTGCTAATTGAGCTAGCACAAAATAATTTTTATTTAATGGTTTGTAATGCATGTATATATACACAATAAATTTGTTTTCATTTGTCGTAATATTATTTGTTTTATTTGTTGAAATTCACAGATTGTAAGTAGATATTGAAAGAATACTTACATTTAAATCCAGTGGAAGTTATTATGTATATACAAACAGTAAATAATAAATTAACATATTCATATTAGTTTTTTTTAAAAATATAATATTGAATGGAAATTATTTTGAAGCGCATGAGTCATATGACTTTACATGTTTTAAATGTATTATTGCAGTTATTTCTAAGAAATAAATTTCCAATTTAGCTTGACTAGTTTAAATTACTTCAATAAGTCTTATTAATTGTAATATTACAAATAAAGGCATGAACAGTAGCATGGCTAATTTCGCCAAAACTAGTTTGAAGTAAACCTTTAAATTCTGTGATCAAAGTTCATATATAATTCTTTTATTTAATATTGACGCTTGTCTTCAATTATACTGTTGTAGGCATATTCAAAATCTGATAAAATACTTGCAATGGATCAAGAAGACATTAAAAGAATGTATCACATTTTATAATCTTCAAAAATTCTTATTTCTATTTTGTTTCATATTGAGATGGATTCAGTATCTGCAGTGCGATCTCTTGGTGGTGTTCAAATTAAAAAAATGTTCTTTAGCATTACATTAATTTGTGATCTATCGAACGCCGTTTTAATCTGTTGTTGTCGTTGGCTGTAGGTATTGAAGATATTTATCAGCTCAAATCAAAATTATCCGGTGCAGTCGATGGGACGAATGTGTCAAGGGTAAGATTGTGTATGTGCATCTTGTTAGTAGCAGCTGATAGCATAGATAAGTAGATAAATTCGTAGTGAGTGTTCGTTGCTTAAAAGCTGTGCCAAACAGTATTGAGTTGAGGAAGATTTTATAAATCCAATTAGAATCAGGCAATGCAGCTAGTGTGGTGATTTTCTGAGCTGTTTGAAGTGTAGCATTGTTATTTGGGTGATTTGTGTAATAAATATTTTTCGGTCAATTAAGTTTTCAACCCTTTTTGTATCGTTCTTCTAGCCTTCATTTTTCAAAAGAAAAACAAATTCGCCTGCAAATTCAAAATTTATATCAAATGGTAACTGGAACAGCACAATATTTATACTTAGTTTATTTTGTATTAAGTGACGCTCATAATTAGGGATCACGAAATTTAAATCAATATATAGTACCATTAGTCACAGTTTCATTCAAAATAAACTGCCAATATATTACCATGTCTTGAATATGGTAATTCCATTGCACATTATATTTTTATTTTAAGCAAGTTTGTTTCTCAATTAGAGTACATTTTGAGAGCGATTTTGCATTATCGTTCTGAATTTTTTCCATTCTTTTTGGAACTTATAATGAGGTCATGCCTTGAGATATTAATTTTATTTAAATCTGTATCCCACTAATTTTTTTTCATACACATCATTAATTAGTGTAAACAGATTCAGATTGGTAATGCATAAACTTTTTAAAAAAACAAAAAATAGTTCACACTAAAATGCATCAAAATTTGTTATTTTTAAATTTTAGGCACTGTTAAATTCAATTTATTCAGTGTGCACATGTGATTGTATTTATGTGACATAGATCAATAAAACGTTGTTATGTTTGTTTTCCTATTAATATTTCCTCTAACCCAGCTTCCTTCATTATTATTAAACAAATTACCACATGTGCAGAAATGTGCAAGCGATGGTAAACTTAAATATAATGAAAGTTATGAATTACAAAACAAAAATGAACAATTTTTGAACAACTTTTTAAAAAAATGAATTAAAAGTAACATAACTAAATTTATACATAAATTTAAAGTGAACAGTTTTTGAAAAAATGAGTTAAAAGTAACATGATTAAATACATATATAAAAGTTTCTACTGAGGTTTACACCAATTTTCAATTGACTTTTTTTAAATGTGTTGTGTAAAATTATTTTATGAACAGATTAAAATCACAATTAGTGGCGGCTCGTTCATGTGTTCACATTTGCACATGAACACCCTGGATTCAACTTTAAAAAAGTATAATCCAATGTTTTTATTTATATTTATTTTTTACATATCCCTATTAGTAAAATTAATGTAAAAAATAAATTGATTATATATTTTTAAAAAGTAACTAAATTTTGTCCAGAATTCTTTTAGTGTGAAGGCTACTTGTAGCACGTGCGATCGAAAACCATGTAAGTATAATGTAGTAGTGTGTCAGAAAGATAAAAATGATGTTGCGTTAGTGCATGTATTACATCGACTTGATGGAGCACACTCGAATTGTGAACTAAACGATAGGCGTTGTTATTGCAAGATTATATTTTGTGGATGGACAGTACTTTAATGAAGTGAATTTGATTATAAACAGAATTAATTGATAAATTTCCATAAAACGATTATATGTTTACATTTTTTTACTGCTTATACCTATATTTGAATTTTGAGGTAAATAAAGTTTGATTGGAGTATATTTATATGTTTATTTTTACTTTTATTTTATAAGAAAAGTGTATTACTGCATCTATATTATATCGGCTATGTTATTGCATTGCATACATATACAAGTTAGTACAATATTGTACATTTAAAAACATTTATGTATTTTAAATTACTGTGATTCTATTTGTCAACATTATAATTTCCAAATATTGAAATACAGTAAAAATTGGTTATAATTATTTAACAAAAATATCATCCCCGATCTTTTTCAATGAAGAAATGAAATTTATACAAATAGAACAGATACACCATTATTTTTTGCTCTGCTTATTTTGTTAGTGTGACATGTAAAATGCTTATTATAAATATAACATTTATAAAAACCTGTGGTAAGACCATTGCAAAAAATATTAGAAAAAGACTACTATACTCATTTTGTTATAATAAAAAATCGAAAAATTACAAATTTCTTCAAAAGTAAGAAAATATCAAACCACTTCCATTTTGGTACAGTTTTTTTTCTCTTACTCTTGCTTTATACTGATTTACATTTTTTTATTATCATACTTTTATGTACAAAAAAGAAAGTGTGGTATTTGTATTTTTGGCTAAGAAATATGTGTAGTTATAATTATAAATAAATGATTGCTTATTCAGTGTAATTTATGCCATAAAATATTTCATGTCAGTTTTGTAACAAACTGTTCATTAGTAGTAAATTTTGGACATTAAAAAATTATAATGCTTTATTTGATATGAGATATAACGACCAGATTATTCACCTCCTTGAATGTTTTTACAACTGATTTCTACTGTATCTTATAATTTGTCATTTTATTATACTTTTTTTAGTGACATGCATTATGTAAAACTGATCCTGTTCAAGATGTTGGCTGCATATTTTAGCATAAAAATTTTATTGTTTTTCTTTTTAAGCAAATTCAAAATAATTGTAATAATTGATAAATTAAAATATCGATAAAATATAAATATTACATAGACTTAAAAAAAAACAAATATTTTGCAAAATTTTAACTTTTATTTGTTTTTTAATGTACTTAAATAAAAATATGTAACAAATTTTCACAATTCATATTATTAAAATTAAAATTAAAATTTTTAGTAGGAACCACATCACTATTAAAAATACTTCTAACGTTTTGAATATGTATACACAGCCGATCATTGGGAATACAGTTTAGTTCTTAATGATGGACCGCTTATGTTCATTCAAATATTTTTAATAGTGCTATAATTTCTACCTAAAATTGTAATTTTACTTAAGGATAAAAAGTGCTAATTATATTCTCAGTGAGTTTTTCAACACTAAAACGAATTAAAACATTTTTACGTAGCACAATGTGTGAAGACAGGCTAAATGCTTTAGCTATGTTATCAATTGAAAAACAAATGTTCCATAATATTCCTAACTTTCATGAAACTGTTATAGATTTTTTTTCTTTAAAGAAAGATAGAAGAATAGATTTAGTTTACAAGACTTTTAACTGAAAATTATTAATATTATGTGCACACACACACAGAAATACATACATATATATATATATAGTTTATGATAAATTTTTTTCAATAAATATTTGCGTAATATTTAATATATTTAATTGTGAAACTCCACTTCTGTTACTCACGAGCCGCCACTGATTACAATGGACATTTATTTACTACATTATAAATTTCCTTTTTTTTAACAATTCATATACTTCACATGCAGATTGTATCTTAGTAATATATACTACATACCATAAACAATCACACACTAATTATTTTTCCTTTTTTAAGTTTTATTTTACTTTGTACCTGTATGATTTTTTTGTACCTATTTTTCTTTCATAAATTTAAAGAAGTATGTATGCAACAAATTCTATAGGTTCACTTGACTTTTTCATCCATACTGGATGGATGTTTTAAGTTACTTTTTTGGGTTTGTAGTTTGATTCCATATGCTCATTTTCCATATATTATATCAGAATATGTGATAAAGACAATAGTTTATACTTTAGAGTAAGGAATTTTTTGAGTACATCCTATTTCTCTTTTATTATTATAACTTTCAAAGGATTTATAGTTTCATCATGCAAACAATTACTTCGGAGAATATATTCATTTCTAATCAGGATTCATTTATTTACTTCAAAAAATTTGTTCAACGATAATTTTTTATAAACTAAGACATAGTTCCTGTAATGAAATATGTTCTTAATTCTGACTTTATTCCACTTAATATTTTGCTAGTTTTATTTTGAAATTATTATTCATGGAATAAGTTAAGTTAGTTTTAATTTTTGTACTATATATCTATTTTAATAAACGTTGATAAAAGTGTTGGACACTCACACAACGAGCATATTGTCCTGTGAGACCCACAACTTATTTTTAAAATAAAAAAAAAAAAAGCATTATTGTTAACTGAAAAATATTTCATAATGACATTAGTATTAAATAATTATTAATTAATGGTCCACAAAATATATATATTCACATAAAATAAATTTTTTCTTATTTTCCTGAGTTTTACTTTTATTATTTCTATGATATTCACAGTTGGTAAGTGTTTCCCACCAGTATTTTTATACTTAAATCTACTCAATATTATACTATTATGTAAAATAAAAAAAAATATAGCGGCTGGAGGGAGCTTGGAATAAACCGAACATAGAAGTGCGCGTATGTTTTTATTTAACTCGGTTCGCACTCGAAATATCGCAGTGAAACAGAAAAAAAAAGAAAGGGTGGAGACACAATAAAACGAAAATGTCGAGTGTTCAAGTGGCGGAGAGAAGAGACAAAAACAAAACAAAACACCGAAATATTGTAAGCGGCAAAAAAAAAAAAGGAAGAAAATTTAAAAAAATAAAACTATCAGGATTGTACTTGATGACTTTATGCCCCGAACAATCGGGCCGGGCTACTGCGAGCGTCGGGGTAAAGAGGCCGCCTTGAAATTTAAATACATAATTGCAACTGAATTTACATCCGCAATTACTACACGCAATATTGCGGGGATACACTGATTGGATGCAACATAATTTCGAATTTCGAACCGAAGTCGTTGATACACACAATCCTCAAGAAACGTCAGATTGCTACAGCAGCAGTGTCATCGCACTTGCGAGCGAGCAAAGAAAAATAAACAAACGACACAGTACAAGCCAGATTATAGCTAATACAACACATCCGAAACTAACCATTGCGTTTTATACGAGTATATAAAATTAACCGGTTAATTTAAAAGAACAAACACAAAAAGAACAGAAATAAAAAAAAAGGAATAAAAAACTAAACAAAAAAAGAGGAAAGGAAATAAAAATAACCCGGCATATTACACAACACACACCCCAACCTCCCGATGTTGTGTATATAACATTCGCCTAAAACATTGGATATTGGTAGCCGAAATACAATAATCTAAAATATAACCTTTGGAGGAGCAATTTCGTTGCCAAAGTATTCCTCTGTGTTTTTGTAAAGTAAAATGGTATTTTTACAAGTTTATGATCATATATATTTTAAAATAATTATTATTTTTTCTTTTTAACTGCATAAGCATAATTAAAAAATTAATTTATTAGTTAAAAATTATGATAAAGATAATTAAAAAAGGAAAATAAATGTTTTTATTTTCATAACATTGTTTGTGGAAATAAGTTTCTGAAGTAAATTATTTTTCTATTAGATATTTTCTTCTAATATTCATCAAATACTGTTATTAGAATATTTAATTGAGAATTGTGTTACTAATGAACTAATGCAGTCGTGTGTTTCTACAGTTCTTTTGGGTCAGGGGGGTTTCTACGTTTATCTATGTGCATTGATATCTTATCTTATCGCTTGCATTATTGATTAAAACGTTTTCTGTATTTCTTTTTTATAAGTAACAATTTCTATTATGAATTAGTTCTATGTGCATTGTTATTTTATCTTATCGCTTGCATTATTGATTGAAACGTTTTTTGTTATTCTTTTTATAAGTAACAATTTCTATCATTGTACTATTAAATAATCACGCATAAATTTGGAATATGACTCAAAATTCCTCCCCTCAAACCTTACCTTCGAAACCATCGTCGTTAAAACCTCCTTCCAACTCAATTCCAACTCAATTCCAACAAAAAAAAAAAAAAAAAAAAAAACTCAATTCCGTTGTACTCTCAAGTCATAAAAAACGAAATTACTCTGCTAACAACGTTCAACTACCCTATGGAAGAACAAGGTGTCGTGTTCAACTGTATACTAGACTATAAACTCTGTGATTACTGTATTGCCATTAAAGATTTTTTTTTTCTTTTTTTTTTGCGGGCGCGCCAGCGGCATTGACCCAACAACAGGAAAACTAAGCTAAAAAACGACGGTCCGAAATGGACACAACAAAGGACAGCAGTACGAACAACCACAGAAGATGAAGGAAAAGAGAGGATAAAGGAACAGTTGTAGGGAGTAGGGAGACCTAATGACAAGAGCTGACTGTATAAAAGGGAGGGTTCGTTACGAAGATTAGGACAATCGAAGAATATATGATCATCATCACATGTACGAGAAGGATCACAATCATGAAGAGAACAATAAAGAGAAGACGAAAGAGCAAATCGAAAGCGAGAGGAGGGAAGGAGAGAATGATTGATCCGGAGACGAATTAAGGAGGCAATAGAAGAGCGACGACCGAAAGGAATAGAATGGAACCAAGACAGGGAGCGAGGAATCGGCTGGATAAAACAGTAATGCGAATGACGATTAGAAAATAGGAAGGGATAAATATCACGCCAAAGTCTGGCGTGATTGGAGGTGGATAAGGAAAGGATATCTGAAGAAGAGAAATGATTGAGGAATGAATCAATGCGAGCAGCAGAACAAGCCAAAGAATCGGCTGCGTTATTGCCATCAATTCGGGAATGACTGAGGACCCATAAAAAATAAATAAGAATAGAACGGGATGAGTGCAGAGTGGAGGTAAGAAAACAAATTGAGAGAATAATGCTATCAGAGGAATGTGAAGGAGGAGAGGATAGCGCTTGAAGGACGCCTTTGGAGTCCGAAATAATGAGGAATTAGGAAAGATCGCTTAAAGAGGAGATAAAAGAGATAGCCTGAAGGATGGCGATCGACTCAGCAGAAAAAATAAATTAGAAGGAAGGAAGCTGGGAGGACTCAGAATGCCGAAGCGACGGGACAGTAAACGCACCACGCCGTCATCGCTCCTGGAATGATCAGTAAAAATCAATACACGAGCAGAAAAAGAGGAATTCAATAAATGAAGAAATTCATTGTTGACTGCACCGTGAGAGGAGGAATTGGCTCGAAGTGGAAGAGAGGAAAATTTGATAGGCTGCCATAGGCTAATGAAGTCATGTACGGGAAACTGTTGTAGGAAAGGTCAATAGGAGAAAAATTAGAAAGACGGGTAGCAATGAGCGACAGGATTGGGATTTTATGAGGAGAAAAACACCAGCGGTTTTTGATATATAGATAGGAGGAAATAAGTTTGGACGAGGAGATGGGAAGCCGTTTAATTAAGAAGCGATACCCAAGCTGAGAACGGCGAATAAACAATGGTTGGGCAACCGACTCTGATAGAACTGCGAGAATGGGGGAGGATTTCAAGGCTCCAATGCACAAACGGAGGCAAGAGTTCTGGATCGCATCAAGTTTAGTGAGAAGAGACTTAGAGGAATTACCGTAGATAAAGGAACAATAGTCGAGCTTGGACCGGATGATGGCTTTGAAAAGAATTAGAAGGATAAACGGATCGCCTCCCCATCTGAGGGGAGAGAGAGATTTAAGGAGATTAAGTCTTTTAAGACAGGATTTATAGAGAAAATTAATGTGCTCGTGGAATATGAGGCGACTATTCAAAAAAGGCCAAGATAGCATATGGAATTGACAACGGAGATAGGAATACTAGGTGCATTGATGCTAGTTAAAGCTCGGTTAAAGGAGCGGAGAGAAAAAATGATACAAAACGACTTGGTAGGAGAAAGGGAGAGGTGAAGACGAGAAAGGGATTTATTAAGAATAGACAGCGAATTATTCAACTCATCAATAGCTGCGGACAGATTGTCACAGGTGGAATAGACCAAAATGTCGTCAGCGAAGAGGAGAGAGGAAGAAGGAATCGGAAGAGAAGCGATATCAAAAGAGTAGATATGAAAAAGTGTAGGACTCAGACAGGAACCTTGTAAACGCATCTGGAGCGGGAAATGGAGGGAGAAGAAATAAAGAGAGAGTTCTGTTTTGGAAGAGGTTGAGTATGAGAATGACAACGACGGGAAGGAGGTTAAGAGAAA
This sequence comes from Icerya purchasi, assembly GCA_039619475.1. Lineage (NCBI taxonomy): Eukaryota > Metazoa > Arthropoda > Insecta > Hemiptera > Monophlebidae > Icerya > Icerya purchasi. The sequence goes on from CM077116.1 coordinate 136,833,877, forward strand.
ATAGTTTGGAACCCAAAGAGGGAAGATGCACATTATCAAAGGCAGAAGAAACGTCCATAAAGGAGGCAATGGTGAATTTTTTAGTTAGGAAAGACATATCTGAAAGGAAATAACTAATGCAGTCAACCGGTCCAAGCCCAGGGCGAAAACCAGACATATTAAGAAGGACTAGATTATTGCGCTCCAGCCACCACACGAGACGATTTTTAATCAAACCTTCAAAAAGTTTATGCAGACGAAGCCAGGGAAATGGGACGGAAAGAACACTGATTTCTTTTAGGAATAGGAATGACAATAAAGTCGTTCCAGGATTTTGGAGTAGAACCAGAAAGGAGAAAAAAATTAAAAATATGGAGAAGGAAAAGCAGCGCGGGAGGAGAGAGATCTTTAAGAATAAGGAACGAGAAATCGTCCCGGCCAGGAGCAGACAAGGTTGATTTATTAAGAATAAATGCAAGCTCGTCGTAATGGAAAGGAGAAGACAGAATGTGAAGCTCAGAGTCAACAGGAAGAGAAGGAAGAACAGTTTCTTCAAAAGAGGGGACATAGGCGGGAGCAATAGAATCCAAGAAGGACTCCAGCTGGGGTTTGGAAAGGTGGGGGTGGCAAGGGCGCTCAGAAAATGGTGATCTAAATGCCTTACCGATTTTCCAGATCTGGGAGAAAGGCGTATAGATCTTGTTGGAGGCCCCCTTAATATTATTGCAGCTGCTAAAGTAAGCCGTAACAGGGTCACCTAAAAGATTCCTCGTTAGTAGAGACCTTCATGATCGAACATGGCGATTTCAAAATCGAAGACAACTTCATTAAATGTAGAAGGCAAAAGACTCCAGCCAAACAAATAATCTTCTCTAATGTCCCGTCAACGTTGCCGAACAAAATTTTACAAGATTACGTCATAAATAAATTAAAACTGGAAGTCACATCTGATATCGCCATTTTAAGAGTTATTCTATATGATCAACTGTTTGGTCATATCATTAGCTGGCGAAGACAGGTATATACTACCATCAATATCAAAGAAGCTAACTTACCTGGATCATTTGTTCTAGACCACGCAAATGGTTCCCATAGAATCTTCATTACATTCGATTACCTCACTTGTTTAAGTGTAAATCAAAGGGGCATCGAACCGAAGATTGTACTATCAAAGCTGATAGTTCTGAAAATGACATTCATCGAGAAATCAGTGCCACAACTTCTCAAACAGAAGAATCTGGAAAAACTGCAATTGAACACTTCCCACCTCCTCCTCTCTAAAGATCGCCGCCATCTACTTCGTCTCCATCACGTAACTTTTCATCGCCAATGGAAATTGGTGATACCCAACTCACGTCTACAGAAGCGATAGAACGAACAAATAAAAAAGGCGTGAAAAAAAAACTTAAAAATTCCAATGATCTTCCAGATGAGTCTGACGGACTTTCATCTGATACCGGAACCGAGGCAGATGAGTCTTTGGGCACTCTCAAAGAGGCTCTAAAACCTCTTGAGGCAACAATTAACGAAAAATTCAAAGCAAATGAATATCCACTCCCTGCCACTAACTTTGCTTTATTTGTGTACATGTCTAAAAGAAAATCTGCTCTAGAAATTCAATCAATTCTTGCCGACGAATTCAAAATTCCTAGCGACTCTATGATCAGGATGTTGGCTGAACTTCACCTTTCCATAAGGGATAGATCCAAAAAAGTGCACTTAATCAAGATTCAGAAAAAGCTGAAGGGACTGCAGAATTCCAGTACCCCTACGACAGAAGCCCAACTATCTCTTTAGGAAATATCTATTTTTCCAAAAGTGAACCAGATAAGGATGGACCTTAAACATATATCAACTGGAACTGCAATGGTGTTTATTTAGCAGATCTCAAATTAATCCAGTCTATTTATGATCCAACTATAATATGTCTGCAGGAAACACATCTTAAGAATAACCAAACCTTATATATTCCGAACTATAATATCATATCATCAAACTGCTCTTCGAACTAGGCATCTGAAGGAGTAAGTTTAGCCGTTAAAAACTACCTCAATTTCAACCAGCTTCAATTGCAGACAACCATACAGGCTGTTGCAGCAACCATATATCTTTCATCACCACTCACTATCTGCTCAATATATTTACCCCCAAGAGATAATACTACTCAAGATGACATCAGTGAACTAATTTTGGCTTTTCCAAGCCCTTTTCGTATCCGTGAAGATCTAAATGACCATTTCCCATTCTGGGGTGGATCATACTACAACTCTAGAGGAAGAATCATTGAAGAACTTATTTCTAGCTACAATCTCGCTCTGCTACATCCTGAGGATCCAACGCACTATAACTTTTCCCAAAAGACGTGGGCAATATGGGACTTAATTATTACTACCCCAGCCATTCTTAACGCTGTTGAGATCTTCAACCATGATGATCTCGCTAGAAGCGATCATACTCCAGTAATTGTTCACTACAATCATAGCAAAACTATATCCCCATTTCAAGACATAAAATACAACTACCGCAAAGCAGATTGAAAAATATATGGTTCAACCTTTCCATCGGTTGCCAGCTTCGAAGTCAGTCAAACTTCGGACATCAAAAATCTCGTCCAATCGTTTACAAATATTATTTTAAATCACGCGAACTCCATGACTCCCAAAATTCCACATTTACGTGAAAACGCTGTCCCATGGTGGACTTCAGATTGCTCCGCTGCTATACATAATAGAAGAAAAGCACTAAAAAAATTAAAAGCCACTCCATCTCTGGAAAATCATGTTATTTACCAAAAACTAATACACTTTAAAACAGGCCAAACGAACTTCATGGTAGAATTTCGTACAAACTATAAACTGTTTCACCTCTACCACTACAGTCTGGAAAAAAATTCGAGCGTTTGATAGGAAAAATTTTTCACTAATTCCTACTAGTATCAAATTGGATAACTATATCAGCACAGACTTAAACGAAATAGCTACATCGTTCGCGAAATTTATAGCTTTTCAATCCAGCAACTTTTCATCAGAAGCATTTAATCACAAAAGAAATCTCGCCCCCGTAAGACTCAATTTCCATTCTGGCAATAAAGAACCTTATTACGACCGAAGAATTAATACGAGGTATCAAATAATAGAAGCCAACTGCAATCGGACCGGACAGCATTCATGCTTACATGTTCCAAAATGCCCCTGAGCCAGCTATTCTCATATTACTATCAATTTTTAATTATATCTGGACAACGAACACATTCCCTGACTCATGTAAAACTGCCGAAATCATTCCAATCCCAAAACCAAATAAAAATCCAATGTTATTAGAGAGCTACAGACCTATTTTGTTTACTAGTATTCTGTGCAAACTCCTGGAACGGATCATAAACGAGCAACTGCAATGGCTCATCGAATCTAACATCCCTCTGGCCAAATTACAATACGGATTTCGAGCGAGCAGATCAACGATCGATCAACTGCTTTTTCTCAAACATCATTTATTTCTAAAAATTATGTACTGGCAATAATTTTTGACATATCCAAAGACTTCGACAATATTTGGAAAGAAGAAATTCAAAAAACTTTTCATGGCTAGGAAGTTTGCAGTTACTTAGCATACTTCGTCGAAAATTTTCACAACGGCTTCAATTTCTCCAACAAGAAAATTACCGCTATTCATTTCTGCAGAGTTCGCCGCTGTAGTCATGAAATTTCAATCCAACAAAACAACGTAATCATTCCATCATCAGATAGCGTAAAATATTTAGGAATCATTTTGGATGAAAAGCTTACATGGAAACCGTATATCAATCAACTAAAAACAGGCTCAGCAATTCTCAAAAAGAGAAACATGTCCGAGCATTTTACGTTCCGCATATCAACGCGTGATCAGAAAATATAATAGTTGCAAAATAGTTTTTACTGACGGTTCCAAAACACCTCAAGGAACAGGTTGTGAAATAGCATCCGACAAAAAAATTATTCTTCGTAACTGTTTTGCGACACTATTCACTATTCTTTTGGCGGAACTATTTGCTATAAAACTTGCAATAGAAAATGTTATAATTTCCGATCCTCACTCCTCACACCTCATATGTACAGACTCATTAAACGCGATCACATCAATTCAAAAATATAAATCTCCTTACCAACACCAAATAGCCAAGAAAATTATTCGCACTTTTTGTAGTACAAGTACCCGTGTTTCATTCACATGTACCCCATCACACGTTGGGATCCAGGGGAATTATGAAGGCTCATTTTTGTTTCCGGTACCGAACATTGAAATTCTGAGAATAGATCTGAAAGTTCATATAGTGCAAAAATCATCTCAAACATTGCAAAAACAGTGAAACAATATTCCAAACACGAACAAGCTGCGCTTAATTTGAGATACTATTTGACGATGGAAAACCTCATTATTCACCAATTGAAGCAATGAAATCGTTGTCACAAGTATCCACTTAGGTCACTCCAAAATCACTCAGTCACCTCCTGTCCAGACATCTTATTTCACTGTGTTCCAATTGCAATTCTCCTGTCATAATCTAACATTTATTCGTCAGCTGTCCAACCTATAATTCATATCGAGCACAAATTCTCCAGTCGTCTAACCTTTCCGAAATTCTGTTTGATCGCCATGACAAAATTGAACGCCTCCTGCGTTTCCTCAAGACCATTAACTTATTCCACTCCATCTAACTCTTATCTTATCCGTTCCTCTGGCCTATGTGGCAGTACACGGCACGTTATCCAAAAAAGAAGAAGAAAGAGAAGAACATTTAATTAATGTTTATCTCGTTGCGATAAAGTCTATTCGCGTTGCGTTTAATTGTTTTGGAAGAACACGGTGAGATCGTTACATTTATTTATCTCGATCTATTTATCTCGTTTACTTATTTTTATTTATATTTCTTTAGTTTTATTTTATTTCGTTCGCGCTGATCTTTTTCTTCTCTCGCTCCGTCGTTATCTGATTTTTCGATTTACTGTATTTGTTTGTTAATTAATATTTATGCCGGATTCGTCTGACGAAAGAGGTAAACTTCCCCCTTATTCTCCTCGCACGGCTACCAAAAGTGTCAGTAATGCAGCCGCACCGGTTAAATCTACGAATAAAATAAACAAAACTGCCCAACAATTATCTGCTTCATCCGCGTCTACTTCTTCTGCTAGAAAGGCAATAATGCTCCCGTTCAAAATATCAGCGAGTCCGTCGACATGGATATTGCAGCCGGTTCCATTAATAATGTTATCACAAATTTTCAAACTTTTCCTATCAAGTCTAGCCTTTCCTCTGTTATTTTCCCTGATCACTTCGTTGATCAAATCGTCGTCTTGGTCGAAAGCTTGGAAAGAAAAATATTGCTTATTTACATCCTATGTCTCTAGCTAAAAAATTTCATAATAGAGTTAGTGGTATTTCGCTAATCTCTCGTTCCGGTAAAAACTTAATTAAACTTAACTTTACATCAACCAAGGTAGCTAATAAATTTTTACTTTCCGACGGCATCCATAAAGATCGCAATATTTGACCTTTCATCCCGCAATCCCTTTTATTCCAATTTGGCGTATTCCGAGATATTCCTGTCGATCTTTTTGTGGAAGAACTTTATCGTTACTGTTCTTCTGATATCCCGATCGCTAATATTCGTCGTCTGCACAAAAGTACTGCTGATAATTCTCTCATTCCCATCCCAGTTGTTGAATTCAAATTTATGAGCTCCATTCTCCTGTCCACTATTCTTTTTTATGATTCTTATCGAGTTAGGGTTGAACCTATGATTCGTAAACTCAAACCATGTCACAATTGCCTCGATTTGGTCATTTCAGTGCTTCATGCCGCAGTAAAACTACTTGTTCCACTCGCACTGACAATCACTCCTCTTCAGAATATCCCAAGGCTAAACAAAATAACCTCTCTTCATACCTTTGCGTCCTCTGCAGCGGCAACTATTCCGCTCTCGATCCTTCTTTCCCGACTTATAAGGAGCAAGTCAAAATTTATAAGATAATGAGTTTAGAAAATGTCTCCTACTCCGAAGCCAGAAACATCAGCGAGGGCTCGATAGTTTCTCTCGCTTTTACCTTTGCAGAAGTTTCCCCAGCCTTACCGAATTCTGCAGCTACTGCCAAAAGGAGGCGTCAGAACTATTCTAGCAGTTCTTGTACCTCTCATGTCAAGATTCCATCTCGAAAACACCATTCTTCTTCGAAAGCATCCAATCCTCTCAATTTTTAAAAGGCTCAACCTCATTAAATCCCTTTCGCACACTGCCTGGGGGGGGGTGATCCTGTGATCCTACTTATGTTTTATAAATCTTTTATTCGCTTTGCTCTTGATTACTATTCCTGTATTTATGGTAATTCTTCTCGATTGGATCCAAAATACATGCCTCTGCTTCTGCCTTGGAGCTCAAAAATGTACTCCTGTCCCAGCTCTGCACGCTGAATCTCACTTTCCTCCACTTTTTCTTCGGCGTTCCTACTTAAGTTATCGTTTCCTCACTAAACGGTTGCTAATTTTCTCTTGCTCTCTTACTCCTTCGCCTTACATTACTGTCACTTTTTGCCAACAAAACTCCTAATCTATCTTTTATTTCTGCCCGTCTTGTTCAGTTTTCTCCATATATCTACATTCACGATAAGCTCCCATATTTCTCTTTCAAGTTTTCCTCTCTGCTTCATCCTATTAACTGCTTTTATTCATCTGTTACTCCCAAACCTCTTCTTCATCACGTTGTTAGATCAGAATTTCGACAGAATCTTAGCTCTTTTTTCCCCAACCATTTTTTGATCTTCATGGATGGCTCCAAGGGACCCAATGATGTTGGTGCAGACTTCTTCTGTCCTTCTCTCAATTACTTCGAGTCCTTTAAACTTCCCTTCTTTTGTTCAATCTTCTATGCTGAGTCTTCTGCTATTCTGCGTGCCTTTTTTTTTATCAGCACTTCACCGGCTTCTGGCAATCTTCTTATCCTGTCGGATGCTCAAAGTGTGCTGCAAACTATCACATCTCCTCTCCCTTCTCACTTAACCGACTACATTATTCTCCTTATTCGTTCCTTGATTCTTGATTATTTCCTTTCCCACTTAATCCAAACGGATTTCCTTTGGATTCCTAGCCATGCCGGAATCACAGGAAATGAGTTGGTTGACTCATTCGCTCGATTATCTTCCTCTTCTAGTAAGTTTCTTCCAGCCTTCTCAGCTTCTAATATCACTCTTCTGTCTGCAGCTGCTCATTCCAGACTGCGGCTTGACTCCTACGCCTTCTCATTCTCCAACCCTAACTCTTTTTTCTTGTCTATCCAACCTTCCCTTACACGCTTTCCATGGTTTATTAACTTTCCTTCTATGCGCCGTTCCAATCTCTCTGCAATTTGCCGCTGGCGTTTTGGGCATAGTTTGCTCCCTTCCTCTTGTTCCGTTATTCTCTCGTGCCTTCTCCTTTTTGTCCATTGCACACAAAAGTTTTCCACGGTCTTCCTCTTCCTCTTTTCCCCTGAAATTTTCCTTCCATCACATCACGTAGTAATCCGCCATGTCGTAGGACATGTCCCATCCAAGCTAACCGCCGTTTCTTTATTTGGCTGAGTTACGACCTTTCTTCCTGAACTCTATTGAATACTTCTTCATTGATGGCTTTTTCGGTCCAGCTTATTGGTTCCATTTTTCTCCAGCACCACATTTCAAAAACCTGAAGTTTCTGTATATTTCTTTTATTCAAAGTCCATGTTTCCGCATAATACAGTGCCACCGGCGGAACAACTTTTCACAATGCGTTTATGGAGCTCCTTCGACATCGTCTTTTGTCGCAGTATGTTTTGTTTCCCTTCTCACGCTAATTTGGCTAATCTAATTCTTACATTTACTTCTGTATCGCAATAGAGATCTTCATTTATTATCTGTCCCAGATATTTAAAACTTTTCACTTGTTTGATTTTATTCTCCATTTATTTTTAAGAGGAATTTATGTGGTTTTTACTTATCGCCATTATTTTTTTTTTTCTTAGTTAATTTCTAAGCCGTATTCTTTTCCTTTCACGCTTATATTCTGCACCATTTTTTCGAGAACCTTAAGAGACTCTTTCATATAATCTTCCTTTTATAATAATTTGTAGTTTGTAGTTTATGTAAATTATATTTTAAATCTATTAAACAATTACTGTTATGTGGAAAATTTATTTTCAATGTACAATTTTTAAAAGAATTTAGATATACTAGTGTTCGACCATAATTATTATTATAAAATTGTGATTAATTTGCATATTTCCAAAAAAAAAAATTCTACTCTTATACATTAGTTTATTGTACATCTAAGAACATACATTTTTATATGTATTCACAATACTTTTTTTTTTTTTTCTTACCCTGAGCCGTGTATAACTGTATAGGTCATTACGGCATATGGCAATTACCAAAGTTTAAATGACTGGAGCGATTTGGTTTTTTCTAATGTATGCCAAGGTTTGAGCGATCTTTGCAGGATCATTGGCGAGGATCTTCGCAAAGAAAAATTTAGGTTATATGACGAGCCGGATGTTGCAAATTTAGTACACATGGAAAGGACATGATGTACTAAGGGATAACTCGGTAGGAAACAGAAGGGGCAGGTTGTGGGAGGCGAAGTCCTGTGGAACACGTAGTCGTGGGATAAAGATATATGCCCAATTCTTAAGCGATTAATGATTATAAAATCGCGCCGGGGCATATTCTCCGGTGGCCACCAAAGCTCCGTTGATGGTTTTATTGAGCTTAAAAAGGTGTTTTTGGAGCCCCAGTGTGACCTCCATTCCTGCTTAGACTTATGTTGGAGTAGTCCCTTTATCGATGCTGGTTGGGCGGCATCTGGGCTCACCGGACAGTAAGTTGCTACCCGTGCAGCCACGTGTACCCGTTCATTGCCAGGCACCCCACTATGACCAGGAACCCATAAGCATGACATGTTGCAATTTTCGTTCATGAGGTCAACCATGATCTGTTGGATTTGGCAAACCAGTGGGTCTTTTGGTTGCGAACTGGGTATAGAATAGAGAGATGCTATTGAATCTGTGATTATGAGGACTTTCTGTGGGCGGGAATTAGCTAGGTAGATATGCCGTAGACAATACAAGATACCGTATAACTCAGCGTCGAGTATTGTGCACCAATCACCTAGTCGAAATGATTGGACAGCGCCAAACGCTTCGAAAGAACACGCTGTTGCCGCCTGGAGTGATGCTGTATCCGCCTTTGCGCCATCAGTATACACTGGCATATAGTTAATATACCTATCGATAGTTTGTGTTGTTTTTTCGAGTGTATCTTGTAAGCTGTTAGTTTGAGCATAGGTTAGCAAATAGGTGCCTGCATTTCAAGAACTGGAGGATCAGACGAAGAAATAAAGAGACGGATAGCACTGGCGAACACCGCGATGGGAAAGCTTAACCGTATATGGAAAGATCATAAGATCTCTAAACTAACAAAATTACGACTCCTGCAAACTTTGGTGTTCTCTATAGCGACTTACGGATCGGAAACATGGACGATCAATGAAACCATGGGAAGGAAGATCGCAGCTTTCGAAATGAAAGGGTATCGAAAAATCTTAAGAATCCCATGGACGGCCCATAAGACAAACGAGTACGTGTTAAAAGAGCTCAAGATCGAAACCAATCGACGGCTATTAACATCCATCAGGAAACGTATGCTAGGCTTTTTCGGTCATATAGTAAGAGTGAATGGGCTGGAGAAAACGATTTTGATGGGAAAGGTCGAGGGGAAAAGGAAGAAAGGCAGACCAAAGAACCACTACATCGACCAGATCAAGAAAATATGCAGATTAAATTTACAACATACCATAGATTTAGCACACGATCGGTATAAATGGCGACGTGTTGTATTTTGCGTCAAATAAGGTCCCGACTCGGATAACGAAATGGAAAAAAAAAAAAGCAGGGATATATTTATGTCTTCTTCTAAGTGATCCCATGGTGCTAAAAGATTAGCTGGGTGCATTATGGGGAATTTTATATTACTTTGGCGTAAGAAAGCGAGGATTTCTGGTAATGGATCATTTGGGAAACACAAAGGAGGAGGATGGTTGGAAGGAGAGTGAGACTGGTTGCGTATATGATAAGTAAGGGCATCAAGTTGCGAATAGTAACTCCTGTAGAAAAGAAGAGGTGGTACACCAGACAAGGCACATATGCTAAGAGAAGGAGAAGTCTTGTGGACACCAAATATTGTTCTGAGGGCAGAATGATGAATGGGATCTAAAGAATTTAGGACGATTTGTTTGGCAGATGCGTACACCTGGCACCCATAGTTGATTCGGGATAGGATTAAAGCTTTGTATATACTAAGAAGTAATTTCGGACGGATATTGTATTTTTTATTGGATAAGTATTTTAAGATAGCTATGGACTTCAAATATCCTGTTCTCAAGTTAACCACGTGGGAACGTCATGATAATTTTGAGTCAAATAGGAGACCAAGGAATTTGACATTTGGTTTAAAAGGAATTGGTGAGTTATAAAGATTTAAGGATATGCCTGGGGTAATTTGACACCCTTTAAAGAAATCTAGGCACACAGTATTTACAATACCAAACAATTCAGTAACATTATAATTGAATAAAAACAAAAATCAATAAAATAACAGTGAATCACAATTTAAAACACCTCATTATTGAGATTTAATGACACCTTAAGACTTAGTACACAGTAAGAAAGCCAATAATGATGATTATTAGAAAAATTAAAACATTTTAATAAGAACAGATTTACTGGCTATAGCGATTTCTATTTTCATTTTTGTATTAATTTTTTATTTAAATAAGAAAAAAAAATCGTTTTCAGAATATTTTTACTAATAATACTAAATATTAGTTTTCAGTCCTTGTTCTTTTATTTTTGAAGATTCTATTTTTTAAATGTAGGTGAATACACTTCTGTTTGTTATTATAGTTGGTTTTTATTATACATTCTATTTTTTAGTATTATTTCATTGCTTTTGATAAAAGGTGCTAATTTCATTCCTGTAAAAAGGAAATTTCAATGCATTTTTCATATTTATATGCTTTATATTACCTTTACTAGTAACTTTGTACGTTTGTAATGGAATTTTGGAATCCATTTTTCACCCACTTCTCGATGTCCGAGTGATTTGAAATTTTTACTAATTATGCAAACCCGACGACATTGCAATATTATGCAGGAAAAAAGCACCTACACCCACAAATAAATTAAAAACATGAAAATATTTATGAACGGAATAATTTTTATTTCCCATGAAAACATGGCGGCTTGACGAAAGCTACAGATTCTCAGTTGGTCTCACTATAATTCCCACCATGATGTTATGGCTTGGAGAATAAAACTGTAGCCGGTCTCATTATATTTTCCGCCACATTTTGGCGGGTTCGACCAGATCAATGGGTCTATAGCCGGTCTTGTTATGCTTTCTGCTACAATGTGTCAGAAAGCATAACGAGACCGGCTACAGTATTTTTCTCCAAACTGCCGCATCGTGGCGAGAAACATAATGAGACCGATTGGGGATTCGTTGCTTTCGTTAAGCCACTGTGTTTTTTCGGGAAATAAAAATTATTCCGTTTATAAATATTTATAAAATTATTATAATCAAATATGATCCTTCAAGACTAAAACATTAAAAATAAAAATATAGTTTAAAAAACTAAAAACAGATGCTTCATATGTAAGGTGCGCTAAAAAGCGTAAAATAATTTAAATTCTTTTACAATACTAACCTAAGAGTGAAAAGGTAGGCATTAATAATTAATTTAAATTCAAAATAAAGAATGGAGTGGTTTTATATCATTTACATTTGTTGAGGGACTGCATGACTCCTATTCACTCTTAGGTTAGTATTATAAAAGAATTTAAATTATTTTACATATTTTAGCGCATCTTACATATAAAGCATCTATTTTTAGCTTTTTAAACTATACTTTTATCATATTATTATTACAACATTTGAGTGATTTATAGTCTCATTTTATAAATAATTACTCCAGCATTATGTAAAAAAAAAGGGCATGGCTATTATTAATTTTCAAGCTTAGTGGATATTATTACTTTGCGAGGGTAATGTCGTAGTTGCAAAAATAATTTGTTGATTCAATAAAAATTATATATAAACTAAGACTTAGTTCTCATGAATAATTCTATTCCTAATTTTGGTTTTATCCTATTTAACTTATGAAGAACAATTATTAGAAAACTTCTTGATGATTTTGCTAGCACTAAATTATATTTAATTGATATTTCAAAAAAGCATGTATTAATATTCAATGGATTTGATCTTGTTTATCTGATTTTTATTTATTTAAATTATTTGAAATTTACAGCGAGTAAGTGTTCTTTAATAAAATTAATAGGTTTATATATAATTAATGTTGGACTGTGCAAAAGCAAGCATTAGAGAATAATCCTTATATTTAAATTAACTTCTTGACATATATTTTCATGTAATATTTCGTTTACATTATTTTCTAATGCAAGGTTTATGTGGATATGTACATTTTAAATGTATCATAACAGTTATAACTAACAAGGAAAGTATGCAAGTTGTCAATCACAGATTTTGATGAAATTTTGATATGCTGTAAAGAATTTAAAAATATTAGACACCAGTTTTTTTATGAGCCCATATGAAGTTTAAAGGGTGAAAAACGCCCCTAAACTTTACCCCCAAAATCAGTTTTTCCACAAATCTCAACTCTAACTTAAACATTTATAAAAGAAGATCTGATGAGATAAAAAAAGTCAAACATGTTCTATTTGGCATTAAAACTTGTCTGCAGAAGTGTCCAGGGGTGCTAATTACAAATGTGAGGCACGCGTTTACCAATGATTCATATCTGAATAACCCTAGACAGACCAAAAACCTGTGCGCTTAACTATAAACCCTTAGACCCCTAACAGTTTTTTTAAATCTGAAACTGCTAAACCTGAGACTAGTCCTAGGCCTGTTGTATCCCTATCAAAAAAACTCATGTGGGACGATTATGTGAGATCCCACATGAGAACTAACACCAAAATCTTACATTACTTTTATAAAAGAATATTTATATGGCAAAATAATTATATAAAATACAATTTTAAATGAATTAAACGGCCACAATAGGTATTACCATTCGTATGATAATACCAAAATTGGGGGCATTAAGTATTTTATTTAGAATTTTAAAAAAATTTGTTACTTATTTTTGAAATGGCAGATAAAACACTTTGGGCCAACAGTTTTGATGTTGTCATATGGATAGTAACACCTACTGCGATCCACTAAAATTGTTTTTTCTTTTTTTTTATATTAAATTTAGGTCGCTTCAACATCTAAGTTATTAGCGACCGCAATACATAATTATATTATTATTATTTTACAATAGAAATATGAAATTAGCAACAAAATTACTTATACACTTAAATACAAATTCATATTAACATTTTATATTAACTTTAATATTTCAATAGATTTTAGGAACATGATTGCTTTATTTATTCCATCCGAGTCGTTCAGGCATTCATGGAGTGTGCCCTGGATTTTACACTGCAGTCTGTTGGTCCAGCTGTATACATTCCAGGAACCAGTGTGAGATTGATGCTTGTTGTCTCGAACAGAATGTGCATATCTGGGGTGGTATTTTTTCCATTAGGTATCTGTGTGTTATATTAGTGTGCCCAATTCTTAGGCGAGTGATTATTATTTGTAGCGCTCTGTTGTTATGGTGAGGTGCTATTTGCCATATATTGTCCCGACAAGCTGCTATTTTATTATTTCTATCGTTGGTCCACCTCTCATTCCAGTAGATCTCTTTTTGTGATGTGTTGCTCTGTTTAGATCGATGTATGGAATTTTAGTCTCGATGATAGTCTCCAATTTAGTGGCCCTTTTGGCAGCAACATCAGCTTTTTCGTTCTCACTTATTCCAACATGAACGGGTATCCATGCGAGCGTGATTTCTTTATTGTCTAGGTTGCTTGTTTTAATCAGTTCACGTATGGCATGTATTATTGAGTTCTTGGTTGCTGGGTTTTCTATCGCTTCCAGAGCAGATTTGGAGTCCGACAGGATTAAACCCGTGTCCGAGTCCATTTCTATGAACCATGTGATCGCTTGGTATATTGCCAGGGCTTCGCAGGAGAATGAGGAGTACATTTCTGGGAGTCTTATAATCTTTTCTATATCATTATGTATAATGGGGCATCCCTTTTTATCCGCTATACTGTAACCATCAGTGAAGAGTTTATTGTGGTTAGGGTAATTGTACAGCATTTCTTGGAAGGCTAATTTGTAGTATTCAATTGGTGTGTTGTTTTTATTACTAGAAGACGATGCCATGTGCCAGTCGACTCTGATAGAGCTGTTTATCCAAGGCGAGAATGTCGGAGTAATTCTTTCACAAATTTCGTATGTTTGAATATCCAGTATATTTTTATATTCTTCTACTCTCATTTTTAGCGGCTTTGGGATGTGTTTTCTGTCGGTGTAGGTCTCCGCTAATCTCGTCCACGTTGGGCCCGTATAGCAGTTCCAAGGCTTGTTATTGTTTTTATTGGCATAGTTTATTGCCAGAGTATATCTCCGGAGGGTGCCCTCAATATTCTCACTTTTCCATCTCCTTCTGTTGTTCCCCCCTTGTTAGCCGCCTTCATTTCCTCTGTCTCTAATCGTTTCTTGATATAACTTGTCGCTCCATATGTCCTTCTATTCTTTTAATCTTTTGTGTTGTTGTGTAGTCATCCATTGTCTCTGCGAAGAAGTCCCAATCAGCTTTATTACGATTCCAGGTAGGTTGCTCTTCTCTAGAGCTGGTACGATTGTTCAGTTCGATGTAAATAGGATGGTGATCGCTGTTTCTGGGGTACTCATCTACCCTCCAATTTATAAGGTGCGCTAGTCTGGCTGAACATATACTAAGATCAATTGAACTGCAGTTTCCTGACGCCGAACAAAAGTGGGTAGGACTTCCATCATTTAGAATTACTAAGTCGTTATCTTCAATCCATTTATCGATTATACTTCCTCTATTATTTGTATTCTTGCTACCCCAGAGTAGACTGTTGCTGTTGAAATCTCCAACTGTAAGAAAGGGTTCAGGAAGCTGCCGGATCAGGTGGTTTAGGCTGTCAGAATTGTCGAGTGGTGTGGCATTCGGAAGGTATAGATTGCAGATAGTTATTAGGCTGGTGGCTCGGACCTGGACTGCGATGGCTTCCAAATTTGTATTCATATTGCAGATTGTGGCTGGAATGTTTTCCTTTACATAGATTGCCCACCTGCTCTTGCTGCGTCTATTCTGTTTTTATAAAAGATTTCAAAGTTTTTGATTTTTTCCACTCCATTATCTCTGAAATTTGTTTCTTGCAGACATAAAATGGGGACATTGTCCTCCCGGATCAGCCTTAGGATTTTCTCTCGTCTGGGTGCAAAACCATTTACATTCCACTGTAATATTATCATTTTGGGCGACTAATAATGTTGTGATGAAGTGGACTCTTCATCACTTGGTTCAGAAGGGCTATACTTTGAGTCTATGTCACTCACATCGCTTTTAGTCTCGATTTGCCTTCTAATATGAGTGAAGCGGTATTTCATTCTTCGGGAGGTTAGGAATGGGTGGAGCGCTTTTAAATGCTCCGCCAGCGAGCTAGGATTGCTAATAAACCCAGAGACTAATTCACTTATGTTACTTTTTCCAGAAGTATTGTCAATGAAGAGCTTTAGTTCGATGAAATTGAATTCATAGTCTAGAGGATTTGTTGCCATAATTTTTTTTATAGGCTCGAGGGCTTCCTCGTTTGATTCCTTGGGAGCCTCGTATGCCTTTTTCTGTTTCTTCTGAGCGCTTGTTGGTCTAGCCTTTGGTTTCTTAAATTCCTTTTCTAGCTCCCGTGTTTCCATTGATTTTTCTATGTTTTTCCCCGATGAATCTGATAACGAGGAGGACGATTCTGGATGGGATCTCTTGGCTGAGAGATTAGGCAGTAGGGGGTTGTTTGTCATCGTGAGTGAGGGTAACAACTCTGGATTTGTCTGCTCACTAGTTACGTCTGTGTCTGTAAGCTCTTGTCTTTGGCTCTGTCCTCCGCCGATTGGTTGAGTGGGGGGAAGATCTTTATCGTTTTCAATCACCGGACAGGCCTTAGCCAGATGTCCTTCTTTCTTACAAACAAAACATGTTACGGGGTCCAAGGAGAAGGAAATCCAGTAATTGGTGTTTTCAAAGTTAATTTGCGTACTTTCTGGTAGCTTGTGTAGGTCGTCGGCGTTTATGTATACTTGACGTCTAAAGCTTAGAATGTGTGCGAAACCTTATTCATTTAATCACGCTCTTAAGAAAGTAATTTGAGACGATGCTTGTACACTCGCTTGTTTCAGTATATCCTCTATGTATGAGTGAGGGATTATAGGAGGCACATTAGAAATAATAATACGTTTATTTTGGGAGATTAAAGGTCGCATTTTTAGCATAGTTCCATTAATTTGTACGCTTTTATGTTTACTGATGAAGTCATCGGCCAGTTCCTTGGTTGCTAAATAGACACAAATTCTGTTATTTGAAATTGTGGAAATAAATCTTATTGCTGAAGGCGAAATGAGTGTGGCAATTGCTTTTGCGTAGTCTTTGATGGGGACTCAATTTATACCATCTAACAGAATAGCTTGGTCCTTTGTAGGAAAGAATTCAGTTTGGGCGGCTCCTGAGTAGCTTGTGTGAACGTTGGTGGATCTAATAGCTGTGGAGTTGCCTCTGCGACCAGAGGACTCTTGGCTGAGTGTGTTTATCTCCAATACACCTGGGTGCAGAGCACCCGACAACCCTTTATCTTCCGTAAATCCTCTCCCTCTCATATCGTCAGTATGGAATTTAATAATACAATAAACTCTCTATTCCGTGATCACTCTTTAATTTTTACTGACGGATCGAAGAGCCCGATCGGAGTTGGGGCGGCATTCTTGTGCCCCCAGTTCTTTCATTCTCGGTCTTTTAGAATTCCGTCCTTTTGTTCTGTCTTTACTGCAGAATCTGTTGCCATTCTACAAGCCATTATTTATATTTCCTCTTCTGCAAGTTCTTCCAAATTCCTTATTGTTTCTGATTCTTTAAGTGTTCTTCTAGCGCTATCTCCACCTTCCCTTTCTCCTTCCACTGATGCTATTATCCTTTCTATTCGTTCTCTTCTTCATGATCTATCCTCATCGACGTGTACCCAGATTGACTTTCTTTGGATTCCAGGACATGCAGGCATTAATGGAAATGTAGCCGTCGACCTCCTTGCTAAAGCTGCTGTTTCCAATGGGAATTTTATTAGTAGGGTTCCAGCACACAATATTCTTCTTCCAACTAAATCCTGCCATCTTAGACTTTGGCATTCTGTTTATGTATCTCTTTTCGCTAATCCTAATTCCTTTTATCTCTTGATTAATCCTGTTCCTCCTCCTCGTCCTTGGTTCTATGAGTTTCCCAGTTTGCATCGGTCCATAATTACTAAATTATCTCGCCTCCGTTTCTTGCATAGTCTCCTTCCTTCTTCACTAAATCGCTTCTCTTTGGCTGATTCTCCTTTTTGTCCATTGGATCCTGAAGGTTCCCAGTATGTTTGCGATGCGAATCACGTGCTCTTCGAGTGCTCCGGTTTATCTCGCGAGCGTGAGTTACTTTATTGTCATCTTCTAAAGCTTGGTCTTCCTGCTCCTTTCAACGCCTCTTATGTTCTTTCTCTACCTACTATCTCTGTTGTTCCTGTCCTAGGGGTGTTCCTTGATTCCATTGCCGACAGAATAAAAATATAATTTCTATTCTATTCCATGTGTCTATTCCTTTTTGCTGGGCTAATGCTCTTTGCTAGCAAACCCAAGGGGGGGTAAAAAAAAAAAAAAAAAAAACCCTTTATAATAAGCGCACTATCCCACAAGCGTCCGAACGGTTCGAGAAAGGAAAAAAAACTAGATAAGATAAGAGAAAATACAACCTGTAATTGGAACCCAAGAGCGCACGAATGCTCACTTATATTATGCCGAGAAAAAAATAAAATAAAACAAAAAAAACTAGATAAGATAAGAGAAAATATAAACTGTATTTAGAACACAAGAGCGAACGACTGTTCACGAGAACGAATGAAGTCAATGTATTTTATACAATTATTTTGCCAAATACATATGCTTACATAAAAGTTACATGAGGTTATGGCGTGAGTTCTCCCATGAGTTTTTTTGACAGAGATACAATTTTTTGACTTTAAATTCAGCGGATAATAATGTCCCTTCTATTTCATCACACTTCTTACTTCCATAGAAGATATATTAATTATATTTATATCACATGTTTTTGTTCATAATTTGTTGATAAGATTTCTTCTTGATGAAGGGCTTCTTGCTAAAGCAAAATGCTACATTCGTTGCTTTTATTACTTGCAACATTTTTGAAAATTTGCAACCTTCACTTGCAAAATACTTTTGACACCGATGTAAATCTGAAAAATTATAAATATTTTAAAAGTATTTTTAGAATTTAATAATACTGTGTTGACACTTTTAAAATTTTTTTTTGTTTCAAAATATAATAAATGTTTTTCTTGAAGTTCACATTATCTTCTATAACCACCATATTTTATTCATTAAATGAAGTTATTTGTGAGTGAATGTAGTTGTGTCGAATTTTTTGTTTAATTGTAGGTACATCAATTTTCATAATTCATTTTTATTTTTCAAATATTGGATCCGCCATTTTGAATTAACAAAATCTACTATCAGATTCATGATGAGCGGCCGCAAAAACTTCTATACACAAATTTTAAACAAATTTTGTTCGCTTGAAACACATGTATAAAGTTACTTTGTGTTTGGGGTGGTTTACCCCCGTTGGGGCTTGTACATATATATTAAAATGCCGAAATAAGTGAACTCTATTTTTTTAATTTATGTTTTGGAACAAGGTTTTTAAAATTTTTTAAATTGTTTTATAATTTTTTTTTTTTTAATTAAGCTAAACTATATGTGTTTTCACCAAAAAAAGAAGGAGAGCATTCTGCTTAAATCGTTATAGTTTACTTACCTTTTTTATAAGAAGTAATCTCCATTTTGTTTTATAAAAAAATATGGAGTTGGAGCCGAGATAAACAGAATAAAATGTTTTGGAGGGTAAGGTTTAGGAGTGGTTTCCACCCCTTTAAACTTCACATGAGCCATTAAAAAATAGGTGTCAAATATTTTTAAATTTTTTATAACATAAAAATTTTATCAAAATCTACTTTAAAATTGCATCATAAATTCCAATCAAAATTCTGTCTAAGACAATGTATAATTTCAAGTTAACTGATTTTCGTGGGCGAAAAAAAAAACCAAAAACCACGAAGAATATATAATATGGAATTTAAAACCTCAAAAATCTCTTAATACATTGTTGGAAATATCACTAATTGCCAGGAATGAACATATTTCATTTTCTTAATGAAACTTTCGAAGTTGACAGAAAGTTCAAAAAACCGTGAAAAATTATGTATAATCCTCCCTTGCGGCGCAAGTATTATAGTTAAAAATTTTTAACAAGGTTAAAAATATATGCATCCTCATATTTATCATGGAGGGCCGAAAGCTCAAAATTCTTGAAAAAAATATACTGAACAAATTCCAAGAATTGTGGAAAAACAGTGACAACTGTATAATACCGTCATAGTAGAATAGTATTGGAAATTACTAACTTTCATTTACTGAAATCAATTGATGGCATTATTTCTATTAAATGAACATGATAAAGAAGTGCAGTTTTTTTTATTTGATTATAAATATGTGCATAGTACGGCAGAATCATATCTGATGGGAGGCTTTCAGCTCCGCCCCTAATGACTACATAATAATGACTGCTTGGATTAAATGCACCAAAATTCAGAATAAATTTATTTTTTTTCCATTTTTGACAAAAGAAAAGAAAAGTATAATTTTCATGAATTCTATAGAAACAACTGTTTTTTATTTATTTTCAAATCAGTTTGTTCAAATATTGATTCTAACTCGCCTCCCCTTTTCATTCGTAGATCCTATTTAGGTTATCGTTTCTTGTGCAAAACTGGTGTTTTACTCCCAAGAAAATTCCTATTCTAGCCACATTGCTTTGCGGCTGAATTCTTTTTTATCCTGCACAATTTCTTATAACAATCTCCCCTACTTTTCTTTCAATTTTGCAGATCTCTAATCCTCCCAATGTATTCTACTTTCCTTTCTCCTTCAAATCCCTTTCCTATCCAATAGTTATAGAAGATTTCCATAGTTATATCGAATCCCGTTTTCCTTTCCATATTGCTATTTTTGCGGATAGTTTGAAGGGGCCTAATGGAGTTGGAGCTTCTTTCATCATTCCGAGCATTAATTTCTTTGAATCTTTTCGTCTCCCTTCCTTTTTTACTATCTTTACGGCCGAGTTAATGGCCATTTTATGCTCCATAATCCATATTTCCTCACATCGTTCTTGTTCTAAATTTTTAATTATCTCCGACTCCATGTGTGCTCTTAAAGATATTTCCTCTCATTTCCCCTCTCACTCCTCTGACCTTTTCATCCTCCATCCTCCGTATTCGCTCTTTCATTCACACTCTCTTCTCACTTCACGCTATCCGCATTGAAATGCTCTGGGTCCTCAGTCATATGGCGATAGAGGGTAACGAAATGGCTGATTCCTTGGCTCAGATTGCTGTATCCTCCCGTTTTTTTTCTCTAAAATTCCCATTTCTAATTTACTCCCATTGTGCAAAAAATTTCATGTTAAATTTTGGTCAGATTTTTACGTTTCTTCCTTTTCTAATCATCCTTCCTTTTATTTTTCCATCCAACCTAATCTTCCCACGCGGCCTTGGTTTTACGATTTTCCTTCGCTTCGCCGCTCCGTTATTGTCCCTATTATCCGTTTACGTCTGAATCATACTCTTCTTCCTTCCTCACGTTTTCGTTTTCATCTCGCTCTTTCCCCTTATTGCCCTCTTCACCCTGACGACGAAGCCGTCTGTGATCCTGACCATATCTTCTTTGAATGTCCATCTCTCGTAAAATCTGCTGTCACTCAAACTCCCTACTCCTTATTGTGCCTCATATATCTTATCGTTTCCATCGATCTTAGTTGTTCCGATCCTCAGTTCCTTTATCTTATCAATAGCTGACCGAATCTACATTTAACTGATCCTTCTCCTTCCTTTCGTTTCTGGGCGAAGATCCTTTGTTGATATGCCCAAAGGGGGGTTAGGGAAAAAAAAATATTGCATATGCAACTATATATTTATAAAAATGTTTTTGTAACTCCCTTGAAATTTTAGTCTAGATACAGTCCTGTAGTACAGTATGTGAAATTATGCTAATATATCTATATGAATACATTATTAATTGTCAGATTATTCATATTTTCTTTAAACTATTTTTAGATCACAGTAAAATTACTAGGAATCTTTATATATTCATAAATTTGATTACCAATACACAAAAGTAATGTATTTCATCAATTATAATATACACAAATAAAAATTTCTTACACTATTTATAGATTGAATAAATGTGTCTTAAAGAACTTTGATTGCTGTGACTAAATTCACTTTTGTCTTAGGCAAATTGATTTAAATGAGCATTGACTATGCCAAAAAAATGTAGTTGTAAGATATCAAAGTAGATTATGAATAAAAATATATATAATTTCATTATTTTTATTTATGTATTAAATAATGGCCGCTAATTTCTGTACAATGCAGTGGAACTGTCGTTGCTTTACTAGCAAATAGGCTGAACTGATGCAGCCTATCTCACAGCGCTGCCTCCATGCGATATGCTTACAAGAAACATACCTGAAAGCAAGTGACCAACCGAAAGTCAAAAATTATTGTCCATTAGGTGTGATAATACTCAAGGGGGTGAGAACAAAAGATAGTGTCCTATCTCTTATTCACAACTTCATCCCGGCATCCCTCGTCATCCTCAACTCCCCATTCAGGTTATTGTAATCTATGTCCGTGTGTACCTGCTATCAAACACACCAGTGACACTATGTAACTTCTATATTGTATGCAAATAAATAACACACTAATAAAGATGTGTGATTATGGTGTTTATTAGTTTTTGAAATAAACACCCTGGTAATGACATCATATTAGTGTAACTCATAATAACATTATTTACACTTCAAATGACTTCAACTACGCATCTTGGGGTGTTCCGATTGCTTTCTATCGTTGTTACTGTTTTTCCACAATTATAAGAATTTTTTTTACTGAAGCTAGACGCTTGTCCTTACTGTAGCTCTTGAAAAATTTATAGTCTCACTTGGAAAACAGTTACTCTACAGAATTTGTACCTATCTGAACATTAATTGAAAATCATACAGACACAGTTATCACTAATTTGTAAGCACAGTGTATATTATTACTTTGAAAAATAACTATTTTAGTTGTCCCAAAATTTTTTCATTCAATAATAATTTTGTATAAACTGAAACATAATTTTTGTGAACAATTCTATTCCTAATTTTGATTTATTATACTTTATTTATAAATCACCATCAAATGGAAAATTTCCAATGATTTCATTAGTATTTAACCTTGTAAAATACAATGGTTATAGAACTGTGTTCTCGAAACATATTAGTGTTTTAGTTTTAAATTTATATACTTTCTGAATAACAAGTTGCTGATCAATTTCCTTTAATATTGAATTACTTTTTATTTCTCCAAATTTTATTTGTATTATTTGTATGAAATTTACAGAATGTAAGTATTATTTAATCAAATTGGTTCCTATGGAGTGTAATTAAGGTTATATTGCACAAAAACAAGCTTTAAAGAACAATTCTTATATTTAAATTAGTATTATGACGTATATTTTCATATAATATTTAATTTACAGTAATTTCTAACGCAAGGTTAATGTAGATATATAGATTTTGAGTGTATCAAAGCAATTATAATTGAGTAATAAATTTATTTTAAAACAACTAGTTTAAAATGAACAGATGTAATATGTTCTAATACATTGTATCAATATTTTTATAATGATCAAAAATTTTAATGTAGAATGGTTCATTTTACTAAACCTAGTTCAAAATATCTGCTTAAAATGAAAGTTTAAAATTTATATGTGATACATATTTTAAGATTTGTTCTTATTTTCAATAGTGCTCTTGTTTAAAATTTCATAATTTAGTTTGTTATACTGGCATGTAACTTAAATGGATCAAGTCACCAGACAAAAGCATGGTTTTATAATTTTCAAATATTTCTATATTTTTTTTATTCCTATCTGATGTTTCTTTTTCACTGTTTCAATGTATTATCAACCGTTTCTTCAAATAAATCCGTTATACATGGATTCGTAGTTTTTCAGTTGTATTTTTGGTAAATTTGTTTCACAATGGTGGTATATTTTAAGAGTTATGTATTATCATGCTGAATTTATGCCAATCTTTTTGTTATTTTTGATGAAGGGCAGCTCCAAAAATTAATTCTATTTAAATCTGTATCTTTTTCAATTTACAGCAAAACCAGGTTCCCAATGTCATACCTTGAAATTTCATTCTACTTCTTTTTAAGCTATGCATAACTATTGTAATAGTATTATAAGTCTATTAAGTCCTCATGGATGCCAATTATGAGGTCCTTTTGAACTTGTGTCTTCAATATGATTAAATTATTTATTTATGTTTATGTTATTAATTAATAAGAGAATAGAAGGTTTTATGTTTTTTTTAAATGTATATTTTTTGACTCCTTACACCCATATTTCTTGAACAGCTGACTGCTAAAAAATCCAGTTAATAAAATGTATGCCAGATGAAAACAAGTGTCAGCGATTAATTACAGCTAATATAAATGTAGTGGTGCAGGAATGCAATGTTGATGATTTCAAAGTATACAATTAAACCTTCTTTTCTTTTTTTTTATAAGCGTAGGAAGCGACTTTGGATCAATTTTTCTAAGAAATTTGTTTCAGCAGGATACACTCTACATTAATGCATACCGACTTAACAACTTAATGAACCTGACCAGCAATTTTATAATTTCCTACTGCAGATATTATTTCATAATTTTTGAAACAATTTGTTTATGAGGATATTATAAAAGTGACTGGCTGCCTTTCACAATATTTTTAGCCATGGTTCTTCAAATCTTTTTACCTTTTTATCTACCCTGTGACCAATCAACCTAATTTTTAGGATTCCATAATAACATACGGAATTCTAATAAGATGGTACACAAATGACAAAAATATCAAATAAAAATCAATAACTCACGAACAGCTTGACTTATAAACTTCAAATTTGGAACATAAATCATAATTAAAATTCTCTTTAAAACGATCTATAACTTGAAGATGACCGATTACCCTGGGCGGCAAAAAACCCAAAAAACCGTCAAGAATATATAATATGGTACATAAAATGACCTCAAAAATCACTTAAAAAATCACAACTCGTCACTAGATAAACTTATAACGCTGAAATTCAAAATATAAACTACAATGCAGGAATACTTTCATAAAATCAAAAAATTACGTTACAAAAGTTATGTAAAGTTGCCCAAAAGTTCAAAAAACCGCAAAAAATGACGTGTCTCCCCTAGCGCCGCGAATATTATAGCTAAAAATTTCGAACACGATCAAAAATATGCGCATCCCCGTATATTTCTCTAGTTTGAAACATTCGGCCTACCAACTTTAAACCTGGACCTTCGGGACGCCGAAAGCTCGAAATTTTGGAAAAAAAATATTTTTTCCCCGGGCATGTGATATATGGTTGGAAAGATTGCTATTTGTCTAGAACGAAACTGTATTTCATATCCTTAACAAAACTTTCCAGGTTGCTGTAAAATTCAAAAAAGCGCGAAAAATGACGTGTTCCCCCCCCTAACGCCGCGAATATTATAGCTAAAAATTTCGAGCACGTCTTAAAATATGCGACTCCATGTATATTTCTCTAATTTTGAACATCGAAATTTCCAGCTTTAAAATTAGACTCTCAAGGCGCCAAAAGCTTGAAGTTTTCAAAAAAAAAAAAATTTTTCCCGGGCTTGCGATATATCATTAGAAAGATCGCTAATTGTCGGGAACGAACATATATTTCATTTTCTTAACAAAACTTTCATAGCTGCTAAAAAGTTCAAAAAAGCGCGAGCTCTAATTTGTAGCCCCCTCTTGCGACGTGAGTATTATAGCTATACATTTGGAACAAGATATAAAATATGCGAATCCACGTATATTTATCTGGTTTGAAACATCCGGCTCTCCAGCTTTAGAATGAGACCCCCGAGGCGCTGAAAGCTCAAAATTTTTGAAAAAAATATTTTTTTTCCCAAGCATGTGATATATTGTTGGAAAGACCGCTATTTGTCCAGAACGAAACAGTATTTCATTTCCTTAACGAAACTTCCAAAGTTGCCGTAAAGTTCAAAAAAGCGCAAAAAATGACATGTCCTCCCGCTTAGCGATGCGAATATTAAAGCTGAAAATTTTAAACGCGGTTAAAAAAATGCGCATCCCCGTATACTTCTCTAGTTTGGATCATCCGGATTTTCAACTTTAAAACTGGACCTTCGGGGCACCGAAAGCTCGAAATTTTGAAAACAATATTTTTTTCCCCCGGGCATGTGATATATCGTTGGAAAGATCGCTATTTTTCGGGAACGAAACCGTATTTTATTTCCTTAACGATACTTTCAAAGTTGCCGTAAAGTTCAAAAAAGTGCGAAAAATGAAATGTTCCCCCTCCAGCGGCGCGAGTATTACAGCTGAAAATTTTAAACGCGGTTTAAAATTCGCGCATCCCCGTATATTTCTTTAGTTTGGAACATCCGGATTTCCAACTTAAAAACTCTACCTTTGGGGCACCGTAAGTTCGAAATTTTGGAAAAAATATTTTTTTTCCCGGGCATGTGTTATATCGTTTGAAAGATTGCTATTTGTCGAGAACGAAACCGTATTTCGTTTTCTTACCCAAACTTTCAAATTTGCCGAAGAGTTCAAAAAGTGCGAGAACTAATATGTAGCCCCCTGTTTGTATCGCGAATATTATAGCTATAAATTTTGAATGGGGTTGAAAATATGCTCATTCTGGCATGTTTGCGTAGTTTATTTAAAATTTTGTGTATATATCTAAATAAATTTTATTTAAAAATCGTAATCTAATAAATAGTGACAAACAAGGAAGGTGGTTTAAGTAATAGTATTCAAATATATCTATATAGAAGTTCGGAAAACAAACAAGTAGAATTACAAATTTTTAAATATTTATTGATAATTAATCCTTCCAAAAATCTAGGACTAAATAGCGTTTATTTATTAGAATTTATTTTTTTTGCAGTACAATATGATGACACTGTGTGATGTGTGAAAAAGAACTGGACTAAAAATATCTGTTTTGGAATTATTGTTGTTTTGAATTTAGTATTATGTAAATAAAAATTATGGTTATCTTTAACTTAACATACGGAATCCTCAGCGCATGAAACCTCATGACTGAACTTGTTACTCATAGATGGGCATTTCACCTATAGAACTACTTATATATGGTAGTATTCATCCCCAACTGACAGGCGGGATCTTAAGCACATTCATGCTCTCATTTCACTACATTTTCTGAGACTTCTTATATATACATATGTATATGTATACAATATTAACACTGTAATGTGTACATTATACTCTAAAAATCAATTGAATTAACCCTTTATACTATTAAAGATACATTATGCTTTCAATAGTAATTATGTGGTATTAATACAATATTGCTACAATAATGCAAACAATTTATTTTTATTAGAGTTGCTCATTACCACTTTCTGGTTTATGGGCAATTTATAATTATTATTCCATTAGTATCAGCTGTGT
This sequence comes from Icerya purchasi, assembly GCA_039619475.1. Classification (NCBI taxonomy): domain Eukaryota; kingdom Metazoa; phylum Arthropoda; class Insecta; order Hemiptera; family Monophlebidae; genus Icerya; species Icerya purchasi. Next base: position 136,860,708 of record CM077116.1, read on the forward strand.
TTAGCAACATTTGTTTCATGACACATTAAAAATCATGAAAACATTTTATTGATTACATTAAACTTTTCTTTTCTTTTTACTACTTACAACAATCCATAAACTGATTATCGCTTCTTAAATTATGTTAAATACTCAACCACTAAATTACCAATTTATTTTCCATTCACAAGTTTGGTTTTACATCATAACTATATGATTGTCCTATAGATATTTCTTAGTTTCAAAATTTAAACAATTTGTATACAAAAATTTTGCTATGTTCACTTGGGGTATTTAAATCACACACATTTTTTTTAATACATTTGTGTTGCTAGATTACTATTTTTTTTTTAATAAACGTTTTTTTTCACATATAATATTACTTTGCAGTTTGTGATAAAGGATGACATGTTATCCCTAGAACTATAGTAACTTCTACATAATTTTAATTTTCAATTATTTTTAGTACATCTTTTGAGAGATTTATAATCTCATCTGGAATACTATTGTTCTACAGAAATTTTTCATTTTTGAGCATTAAATAAAAGTACAGCAGGTGATGCTGTAACCAATCTACGAGAATTATATATATTATTATTTTATTAGGGCATTAGTTTTAGTGACTTAAAGTTTGTTTGTTCACAATCATTTTGTATAAAAACTGTGATATTCTTCACATGTTTGATTCTAATTCTAATTTTGACTTTTTTTTTTTTTTTTTTTTTATTAAGAGTCCTCCTTTGGACACGTCAGCTAAAGACCTACACCCAGAAACAACAAAAAAGAAAAGAGCCGTCAGTTAAATTTTAATTCGGTCAGATATGGACAATATAAAGGAACTAACAGATGAGATAATGGACGGTGAAGAGAAAGACAGAATATAAGATGCACAATAAGGAGCGGGGAGCTTGAGTTTCAGCAAACAAGAATATAGGATACCGCGTTCAACAGAAAGAGATGGACATTCAAAAAATATGTGATTGGCGTCGCAATTCGCCGCCTCATTAGGGTGAAGAGGACAATTTGGAGAAGAAACAAGGGAAAAGCGAAAACGAGAGGAAGGAAGAGCAGAATGGCCAAAATTCAAACGAATCATAGAAATGACAACGGAACGTGGAAGTGAAGCAACTTAAAGAACCAGGGGTTAGAAGGAAGACTAGGTTGTACAGACAGATAAAAGGATTGATCATTACGGAAGGAGGAAGTGTAAAAGTTTAAGATGAAATTTAGTACATAGGGAATTTAGGTTGGAGGATGGAATTTCTTTAAAGAAGGAACTAGAGGAAGCAGCAACTCGAGCCAAGGAATCGGCCGTCTCATTACCTTTAATGCCCATATGGCTGGGAATCCACAGAAAAGCAACACAGATGGAGTAGTGAGAGGAAAGAAGATGGATAAGACAGCATATGCAAAGAATGATGAAATCAGAAGAGTTATCAGGAAAAGGGGAGCTGATCGTTTGAAGAACACTCATGGAGTCTGAGATAATCAAATAATTAGAAAACTGACGACTGGAAGAAATTAAGATAATGGAGCAAAGGATAGCCATCGACTCGGCTGTAAAGATTGAACATAAAGAAGGAAGATAAAAAGATTCAGAGAAATTGAAGTCCGGAAGAATAAAAGAAGCTCCAACACCAGCCATCTGTGAAGATGGGTACATGCGATGGAAATTGGGAATTGATAATGCTGTGGAATTCCTGTTGAACTATTGCCTGAGGAAAGGATTTGGAAAGTGAAGGTACAAAAGAAACATTGGGAGAATGGAAGAGATCGACAAAGCTAAAAGAAAAGGCAGGAAGATTATTACCTGAGATTGTGTAAGGCCAAAAGAAACTAAGGCGAAGGGAAATGAGGGCTAAAACAGGGATTTTTCTAGGCGTAAAGCGCCAGTTCCTATAAATTGAAAGGTAGGAATGAATTAGAGTACAGGACGTGAGAGGAAGACATTTGGAGAGGAAACGATAGCCTAAGTAGGATCTGCGAAGAGACAGGGGTGGTGTGTGAGACTCTGCGAGAATTGCTGGAATTGGAGTAGACTTGAGAGCACCAAGACAAAGCCGAAGACACGAATTTTGAATAATGTCCAATTTAGAAAGACAAGATATGGAGGCACAACCATAAATAAAAGAGCAGTAATCAAATTTGGAACGGACAATGGCTTTATACAAGACGATCAGAATGTACGGATCACCACCCCATTTTGTTGAGGACAGCACTTTCAGCAGATTTAGCCTTTTAATAGCAGAAGAGGAAAGATAATCAATATGTTCAGAGAATGTCAGCCGACTATTAAGAAAAACTCCAAGATAGCAGAAACAGTTAACGTGAAGAAGAGGTAAATTGTTTACAGATAGATTAAGCAAGGCAGGATTGTAAGGGCGAAGTGAAAAGACAATAGACGAAGACTTAGAAGAAGAGATAGAAAGGTTAATTGAGGATAAGGAGTGATCCAGTGCAGTAAGAGAGAACTAAGAGCCTCATTATCGGCTACAAAATCAGAGGCGGAGGAAAAAATCAGGATATCATCAGCAAAAAACAAGGAGGGAGAATTTAAAGGAAGAGAAGCAACACTGATAGTGTAGATATTAAAAAGGGTAGGACTAAGGGAAGAACCTTGTGGAAGGCCACGAAAAATTTTTCTTTCATGGCAGAGAGGTATAGAAGAAATATGAATAGAGCGATTCATCATGAGATTAATAACGAGGGAAGAAAATTTAACTGGGGACATTTTTCCCTTAAATTTGGCAGGTGTACATTATTAAAAGCAGAAGAGATATCAATGAAGGAAGTTAAGGTGTACTGTTTTTGGATGAAGGATTTGTATATACTGGAAACAAACAGACTAATACAATCAGGAGGGCCAATCCCAGTCCGAAAGCCAAACATATTGCTGCGAAAAACGTGGTTATGTTCCAGCCACCATACAAGGCGCCTGTTCAGCATACCTTCGAATAGTTTTCTGATACAGGATGCTAAAGAAATTGAGCGAAAGGAGGAACTTTTTTAGGAATAGGAATTATGATAAAAGAGTTCCAGCAAGGAGGAGTTACACCTCTGGAAAGAAAGGCATTAAAAAGGTTGAGGAGAGTATTAATGGATAATTCAGATAGGTTTTTAAGAACAAGATAAGTTATGCCGTCAAGACCTGGAGTAGGACTGGAGGATTTTGAAAGAACAGATTTTAGTTCATTAATGTTGAAGGCAGAAGTAATGAAATGTGGAGGAGAGTCTTGTGGAAAAGGAGCGGGATAAAATTCGTCAAAGTTAGGAACGTAAGCGGGAGCGACAGAATCAATAAACAGTTATAGGCAATCATCAGAAATATTGGAATTGTTATGATGTTCAGAGGATGGGAATTTGAAAACTCTTGCCATTTTCCAGATATGTGAAAGGGAGGTTGTTCCTGAGAAAGAAGAGCAGAAATTCCTCCATGAGGACTTCTTCGAGGCTTTTAGTACATACCGAACTCTTGCATTCGCTCGTTTATGAGCAAGAAAATTTTCAGTTGTGGGATTCGTATGTAAAACTCTAAAAGTAGTTCAACTATGGTCAAATGCAGCGTTGCAATCCTCGTTCCACCAAATAGAAGAGGATGCAGCACGATGACTAGAAGGGGAGGAGGCATTAAGGGCAGACTTGATAGATTGCAGGAAAGAATTATAAACATGTACGGGATCAAGACCAGGATGGAAATTAGGAAGCGATGAATCTAGTAGAGAACGGAACACAGTCCAACTAGTTTTAGAAAGATTCCATGGAGTAGAATGAAAAGGCTTGACATAAGTAGGAGGGGAAAGATTCATAGGAGTTATTAGAATAGGAATATGATCACTGCCAAAGGAACCCATAAGGGTTCTCCAGTTGTGGTTAAAGCCAATATTCGGAGAAGAAAAGGTCAAACTGAGGGAGCTAAAGCTAGATGGATTCTTGAAATAAGTAGGAGAGGAGTCATTAAGAATAATCAAGTTATCGGAAAGTATAGAATTCTCGAGGATAGTGCCGTTAGTATTGTAGACCCTGCAACCCCACGTTGGAAAATGAGCATTCCAATCCCCACCGACAATAAACGGTTGAGGAATGGAATTAAAAAAGGAAGAAAGAGGAAAATGACGAAGGTCATAGCTAGAAGGAACATAAATCGAAATGAAGTTAAGAGGGTGCACCAGATTACAAGAGATAGATATGTGAACAATGTTCGGAGAACTAAGGCAGGCAGGGAGGTTTAGAGAGACATTATGCACGTGGAAAGGAATCTCATTTCTAATGAGGATAGAAGAGCCTCCATAGCCATCATCGTGATCGCATCTAACTAATGTGAAGCCTCTAATGTAGAAGTTTATGTCCGACCGAAGCCAAGTTTCTGAGATTAAGGCAATACCTATATTATGAAAAAGTAATAGACCTTCTAATGAATTATGATTGGCCCTTACACTACGGCAGTTCCTTTGTAATATGTTGAATACAGATGCCATAGTGGAACGCCAAGAAATTAGAGAGAGGAAATAAGAAAGTGGTAAAGGAGAAAAGGGAAAGGAAGCTTGAGGGGCAATGTAACTTTAAGAGAACATGAAGAAAAAAGGGGAGCAGAAAAAATTAGAAGGGGGAAATAATTAGGTATAGAAAACAAGAGAATAGAGTTGTAATAATTGGAGATTAAAAAAAGGCAAGTCGGGGCTGCTGAGATAGAAAGGAGTTGGAAATGGTAAAGAAAGAAAGAGAAGTAGAACAAAATTGGTTATCAGAAAGCAGAATATGCTGATAGAGAAGAAAGATTTTAAAAACATCTGAATAGACAGCACAGTGCCACTATATGTTAAATTGCAGTTATTGAAGCCAACTGCTATGCATCTAGCACTATAGGCACCAATATATTCGTACTTGGTGATAGTTGCTTGCGTAAAGCAATAAATAATAGTGTAAATACAACTCAGTTCAAAGATGGTGTAAGCCAACTCAACGTGAGTGCATTTATAGTAAAGTAAAATTACGCACTCGGGTAACTGACCCGGACGTTTTATAATATATGAGAGGGATAAGTAGCTGGATAGGCAGAAGAAAGATTATGAAAAGAAAAAGAGGAATAGAAAGAGAAAGAAAAGAGGGTAACTCAGCCCCGAGCTTTTCCATTCTTTTTTTTTTTTTTTATTCCCCTCAATGATTTTAGAGGAAATTAGTTTGAATAAATGTTATTGGAGAGGAAGGAAGATAGAGAATCGACAAAGGAAGATGAAGAGACGATGTTATTGGAAGCCAGGAGCTCTATGATGGCCGTGGAAATAGTTTTAATTACGGGAGAAGAAACAGAGGAGGAAGAACTAGGAGTAATTAGAGGAGTTCTGTTATTATTGTTTAATGTGGACGGGAGAAAATTTTCCTTATTAATATTACCTGGAAGAGAAGCCGATCTATTGAGGGCCCATCCATTAGAGGGGGATGGAACACGATTGGATGGAAGAGAAGGAAATTGAGGCAATTTAGGAGATGATTTTGGGTTACGGGGTTTGTGAAAGGTAGGGGATTTAGGATGAGGGTGTACATTAAAAAGGGGAGCAGGAGCAGAAGTTGTAGACTTCGAAAAAGTATTATGAGGAGAGGAAGGTACTGAGGCTCGGTCAGCATATGAGAAAGCATTAGAAACTAAATTGGATGTTTTAAATTTAGAAGCTTCCTGGAAGGAGATGTTTTCAAAGGCCATTATGCGTTTAATGTCCTTTTGTCTTATTCATTCTGGACAGGATCGATCAAAGCACAGTGCGAGCCTTTACAGTTGCGGCAGAGTGGAGAGGCTTGAAGGTTTCTGCATTCCATGATAGGGTGTCAAGAGGCGCAATGAGAACAAAAGGAGGAAGAACCGCGACAGTGTTTTGCGATGTGTCCAAAAAGAAGACATTTGGAACACTGCGTGGGTAGACGGACACTGAGGGCAACAGAGAAACGAAGTTTATAAATTGAAATAAATTCTGGAAGAATAGTGATATGAAACTCGAGTTCCACCGATCTAGTAGGGATTTTAACACCCTCGGAAGAGTGATAGATACAGCGAATAGTAGATATAAGAACCGACGGTTCGATTCCCTCCAATATATCATCCTCTGAAAAGGAAGGGTGAACTCCTGATATAACGCCCAGGCTGGGGATATAAGCCTTGATATTATGGGATGAAAAAAAGCTAGGGTTGGCCAGGAAAGCGTTAGTGGTTGAAGCAGAACGAAATTTGACTGATACTCGGCCTCTGCCTTGGGGAACAATACTGGAAAACGAAGAGGAAACAGAATTTATTAACTTGGCAAGGGCCAATGGGTATAGGTTTCCTATATTTTCACTAGACGTACAATTTTCCACATAAACAGTAAATGGTCCCGGATGATCGGGAGAAAAAATTATATTGTCTATATTATTATTATTGATATTACTATTACTTTTATCTTTATTATTGTTATTACCATTACTATTACTATTATTATTATGGCAATGTTGCGGAATATCATTTAAAACAAATAAACTACTTGTATAAAAGGTTAGTTAAATTAATTAACAAGAATAATGATTCTGGTTCGTTTTGTAATCTTTCTAACATTAACGTATTATATAAAATTCAGTTATTAACATTCCTACTTAAATACAAAAATGAATTTGGATTCTTTGTTAAGGGCGGCATAACCAGGGGCTGTGGTAAAGAATTAGCGATTATACCAAAATTTAATAAATACCATTCTAGAATGCAGGCAACTTATATGGCCCCATTGCTCTATAATCATTTATCAAATCTTCTCTTGGATCATATTAAACACCTTAAAAATTACAAAAAGAGGCGCAAATGTTTATTAGAGCATTTCAGTAGTAGTTCAAGTGTGTAAGAGTGCGACCTATTCATCATTAATCCGGTATTTATTTATAAATTGCAAATGTTGTTTAAATTTATCCTTAGTGTTCTTTCAGTTACTTCCATATTTTTCGTTTATTTTCCTTCAAACCTGAAGTGTACTTTTCTTTGTTTTTAAACTTTCAAATTTTTCACCTGGGGCGAATATGACTACTTCGATGTTAGGGATGGATATATATACATATATACATATATGCGTGTGTATGTGTAGGTATGTGGATAGGTATGTGTGTACGAGTATACTTATACATATGTGGGTATGTATGTGTATATCCTTAACAAGATCTACAGTCTTCTAATGTTTCATTAAGTTAAATTTAAAAATATTTCTTTATATTTCAGTTTCAGATACATTATTTTCTTTTGATGTATTAAGTTATAAAGATCCTTTGTTATTATTATTTTTTATTTTTTACCTGTATCAAATCATTATGTTGCACTATTATCCCATCGTTCGCGCAATCTTTGCACATAGATGGATTCTGTAATAATAATAATAATAATAATAATAATAATAATAATAATAATAAACTGATTTGATTATTATTATTATTGTCGTTATTATCATTACTATTATTCAAATTGTACTCATAATATTTTTAGCTAATATCTGTTTGGCCATTGCATTGTATTGCATTGTATCATACTGGTTTTCATGTTTTACTTCCTAGCATTGTTTTTAGTATATAATATTTTATTTTATTATGCGTTTTGTAATTTTATCCGGATTTACTATCAATATAGTATCAATCTCATTTGTATAATAATAATCCCACTGCTCGCACAGTCATGCGCATTTGTGGAACTTACATTTTTTTGTATTTTTATGTTAATTTAGTAAATACAAATAAATTTGATTTGATTTGATTTGATTATTACTACTATTATTACTATTGTTGCTACTATTGTTGATGTTAACGTTGTTATTATTGTTATTAATATATTCGTTATTAATGCTGTTACTATTACTGAGAGCAGGTACAGCCTGAGACAATCTAATCTCTTTCGACTGGGTAGCGGGAACAGGTGAAAGGGGGTCCGCCAATTTACGCTTAGCGTGGTATTGACATTCATAATTAAGGGTAGATTGGACGGTTTGTTTAATTTGTTGGAAGCAGGGGGGAGGCCACCGAACGGCCCCCTCTAGATACGCTCATCTAACAGGTGGGGTAAAATAATAATAATAATATAAAGAAGAAGAAAAAAAAAACAAACAGACGAATTGCAACAAAATTAGAACTTCTAAATCGACGAGAAACAAATTGACTTTATTCCGTTTATCTTGGGAAGAACTACTATTGACTGAAAACACTCTGCTAATTTAACTAGTATAAAATAATTTTTATTTAATGGTTTGTAATGCATGTATATGTATACACAATAAATTTATTTTCATTTGTCCTAATATTATTTGTTTTATTTGTTGAAATTCACAGTTTGTAAGTAGATATTGAAAGAATACTTATATTTAAATTCAATGGATACTATTATGTACATGCAAACAGTGAATAATAGATTAACTTATTCATATTAGTTTTTTTTTTAATATAATATTTAATGTAAATTATTTTGAAGCATGTGGATCATGTGACTTTATACGTTTTAAATATATCACCACAATTATTTCTAAGAAATCAATTTCCAATTTAGCTTAACTAGTTTAAATTGAACTTAAGTAATATACTTCAATAAATCTTATTAATTATAATGTACAAATAATTTCACCAAAATTATTTTGAAGTGAACTTTTAAATTTGAAGATACAAAGGTCATATTTAATTAATTTATTTAATATTCATGCTTGTCTTCAATTATACCGCTGTGGATGTATGTAACATCTGGTAAACGACTGCATTAACATATACTTGTAACTACTCAAGAAGACAATAAAAGAAAATTTCATCTTATAATCTTGATGTATTCTTTTTTCTATTTTTTCACTTATGGTATCACTGGTTACAGTTTCATTCGAAATAAACTGGCAAAATATTTCCAAACCTTGCATAAAGCATTTTCATTACACATTATATTTTTATTTTAAGCACATCTGTTTTACAATATGAGTACATTTTGAAAGGGATTTTGCATTATTGTTCTGAACTTGTAGCATTCTTTTTGTTAATTTTAATGAGGTCGAGGGACGAGAAGTTAATTTTATTTAAATCAGTATCCTACTAAATTTTACAATACGTCCCACTAACTATTATAAAGCGATTCAAATTGGTAACATGTAAACTTTCTCAACATAATACAACAGAGCTCACTATATCATATATCAAAATTTCATTTAAATTATTTTTAAATTCCAAATAACTTTTAAAATTAATTAATTCAACATTTTTTTTTTTTTGTTTTGAACACGCCGGCTGAGGATTTACATCCAGAAACAATAAGAAAGAATAGAGCCGTCACTTAAATTTTGATTCGTCAAATATGGACAATATAAATGCAGTAACGGGTGAAATAATGGACAGCGGGAGGAAGAGCAAACAATAGATAGCAGGGAGCTGAGTTTTAGCAGACAAGAATGTAAGGTGTGATTGACGTTGCAAACCACAGCTTCCTTGAGGTGAAGAGGGCAGTTTGAGAAAGAAACAAGAGAATAACAAAAACGAAAGGAGGCAGGGAAGAATGGTCAAAGCATGAGCGGATTATAGAAATCACAGTAGAATAGGGAAGCGAACGAAACTTAAGGAACCAGGTGTGAGAAGAACGATTAGGTTGTATAGATACATAAAAGCATTGAGCGTTACAAAAAGAGGAGGGATAAATATCTGGAAAAAATTTGAGGTGAAACTTTTTACATAGAGAATTCAAGTTAAAGAATAGAACCTTTAAAAATGAACAAGAAGAGCAGCAACTCGAGCCAAGGAATCCGACACTTTCAATGCCCATGTGGCTGGGAACGTACAACAAATCAATACAAATGTAGTAGCAAGAAAAAAGAAAATGCATAAAACAGAGTCCGCGAAGAATGATGAAATTGGAAGAGTCATTTGTGGAGTCAGAAATAACTAAATAGTTGGAAAACAGACGACCGGAGGAAATGAAAATAAAAGAGCGTAAGATAGCCATTAACTCGCCTGTAAAGATGAAACAGAAAAAATTAAGATAAAATGGCTCAGTAAAATTAAAATCCAAAGGACAAAAGAAGGTCCAACACAATGAGATCCTCTGGAGCTATCCGTGAAAATGGTTACATGCAATGGAAATTAGGGACTGATGGTGCCGTAGAAATCCTGTTTAATTATTGCTTGAGGAACGGAATTGGAAAGTGATCGTAGAAAAAATACTTTAGCAGAATTGCAAGTATCGCTAAAGTTAAAGAAAAAAAAGAGAGATTATTATATGAGATCGTGTAAGGCTAAAATGAACTAAGGCGAAGAGAAATGAAAGCTAAAGCATGTATTTTCCTGGGCATAAAACGCCAGTTCTTATAAACTGAAAGATAGTAATGAATAAGAGCGTAAGACATGAGTGGAAGCCCTTTGTTGAGGAAGCAATATTCTAAATAAGAACTGCGAAGAGACAAGGGTGGTGTTTTGTAATTGAAGTAGATATAAAAGCACTAAGTCAAAGCCAAAGACACGAATTTTGGATAATGTCAAATTTAGAAAGATCTGATTTAAAGGCACAACTATAGATAAAAGAACAGTAATCAAATTTGGAATGGATAACGGATTTATAGAAGAAGATTAGAATGTAAGGATCACTATCTCATTTCGTTGGGGATAGACTTTCAGCAAGTTCAGCCTTTTAATAGCAGAAGAGGAAAGATATTCAATATGTTTAGGGAATGTCAGTTGACTATTACGAAAAGCTCCAAGATTGCAGAAACAATTAACGTGAGGAAGAGGTGTATTGTTTATGGGTACATTAATCAAAGCAGGGTTGTAAGGATGAAGCGAAAAAACAGTAAAAGAAGACTTAGAAGTGCAATTAAAAAGGTGAATAGAGGGTATGGAGCGATCCAGTGCAGAGAGAGAGGCAACACTGACAGTATAGATATTGAAGAGAGTAGGACTCAGGAGAGAACCCTGGGGAAACCACTAAAAATTTTTCTTGTAGTGTAGAAAAGTGGAGAAGAAAGGTAGGTAGAACGATTCATCATGAGATTAATAATAAGGGAATAAAACTGAACTAGAATGTTAATTGCTGACACTTTCTCTTAGGGTTGACAGATGCATATTATCAAAAGTACAGGAAACATCAGTAAAGGAAGTTAAATACACAGTTTTTGGATGAACAATTTGTATATATTAAAAGCAAAAAGACTAATACAATCAGGAGGGCGAATCCCAGGCTGAAAGTCAAATAAGTTACTGATTAGAATGTTATTTACTGCAACCACTAAACTAAGCGCCTGTTCAACATTCTTTCATTCAATTATTTAGAAACTATCTATTAGGTGATTGCGTTTATGTGCTATAAACCAATAAAACGTTGCTAAATTTGTTTCATATATTAAGATTTTCCTCTAATCTAGGTCCAGCTAGGGTTTATAACAATTTTTGATTGACCTATTTTTAACATTTATGTTAAGTAAAATTTTTTCATGAACATGTTAAAATCATAAATGATATTTATCTATTACATTATAAATTTCAATTTCTTTTCTAACAATTCATATGGTTCATATTAAAAACAGACCTTAGTATTATAAGCCAGATACCATAAACATTCATACAGTAACCATTTTTAAGATTCCTTATACGTATGATGTACAGAATCCTAAGATGGTTCACAAACAACAAAAATATTGAATAAACATCAATAACTCACAAACAACTTGACTTATAAACTTCAAATTTGAAACATAAATTACAATTAAAATTCTCTTTAAAACGATCTATAACTTCAAGATGACCGATTAGGCTGGACAGCAAAAGCTCCAAAAAACCGTCAAGAATATATAATATGGTATTTAAAACTACCTCAAAAATCACTTAAAAAATCATAACTTATCGCCAGATAAACCTTTAAAGGCAAAATTCAAAATATAAAATAAAGGTTAGGAGTCCTTTCATAAAAACAAAAAATTTCGGTAAAAAATTATCCCTCCCCCGGCCCAAAAACAGAAGACAAAAAAAGGAAGTTTACATAAGTATAAGCCCAAGTAAAAACGTTGGAGGAACCAAAACATATTTTAAACATATGCATTTTTTTTCATAAATTTAGAGAAACATGTATACAACAGTCATTAAGTCTAGTTATTAGGGCGATTGGCTTCTATTGGGGAAGTTACGGCCTCTAAACCAGGCGACAACCGAAATTATTATGAAAATTTAAACAGTATAGTCAGTAATTCACTTGAAAGAAAGTGGCAATGCACTGTGTGCATTATCATATGTGCGCTAGTTGATACATAGTAGCCCCACGCATGCTGCACTTGTAGCATGAGAACAAATGGCTATAATCAGTTCCGAATGTAGTCATGTGTGTACACTAGCATTGCATATAGCAGTTGCCAAGAATGCTACCTATTCTATTCAATTTGGTTCACAAAATATGTATATTTACATAAAATTGATTTGTTCTTATTTTCCTGAATTTAATTTTTATTATCTGTTTGATATTCAAAGTTGGTAAGTGTATTTCATCAGTATTTTTATATTTAATTCTACTCTGTATTACACCATACAATAGCAAACTTTGATTGATAAACAATTATTTTTCTCAACATATATTTTCATATAATCTTCCTGTTATCAAATTTATTAGGATTCCATACACACATAACGCACAGAATCCTAATGAGATGGTTCAAAAATGACAAAAACATTAAATAAAAATGAATAACTCATGAACGGTTTAACTTATAGACTTCAAATTTGGAACATAAATTACAATTAAAATTCTCTTTAAAATGATGTATAACTTCAAGCCGACCGATTACCCAGGGCAGCAAAAACTCCAAAAACCCGTCAAGAATATATAATATTGAATTAGAAACGACCTTAAAAATTACTTAAAAATTCATAACTCATTACCAGATAACCCTATAAAAGTTAAATTCAAAATATAAATCAAAACGCAAAAGCTCTTTCATAAAAATAAGGAATTATGGTAAAAAAATTATTTAAACCTCCCTTTTGGGCTAACAACACCAAAAAATGGAAATTCATGTAAGTAATAGCCCAAATAAAAACGTTAACGAAACTAAACGTATCTCGAACATATGCATAAAGAGCAGCTTCATATGAAAAATATGACCGAGCCTACAACTTTATATTCTGACTGCTGAGGCGCTAAAAGCACAAAAGTTTTGAAAAGATTTTTATTCTGGGCATGCGATATATTATGGAAATATTGCTATTTGACGGGACTGACACCATAAGTCATTTCCTTTACAGAACTTTCAAAAGTTGACCAAAAGTTCAAAAAATGTAGAACATGATGTATGTTCCTTTGTTGACAACTTGGGTATCATACTTAAAAATTTTGAACAAAGTAAAAAATATGTAAATGCCTGTATATTGTTCTGGTTTGGAGCATCTGGGTTTCCAACATAAAAATTAAACTTGAGGGTACAGAAAACTCAAAACATTTGAAAAAAAAATCTTTCTCAAACATGTGATATATTAATTGAAAGATCGCTATTCATTGGTAATGAAACTGTATTTCATTTTCTTAACAAAATTTTTGAGATAGTGATGATTTCAAAAAATTGCAAAAAAAAAACTATGTTCCCCTTCAACTTTGCAGTGGAAAAATCAAATTCATTTCTTTTGAATTTAGTATTATGTAAATGCAGTAATCATGAAGCATTGACTTCAAAACATGTTAGGTAAACAAATATAATATAATTGTTTTATATTGGTATTATTTACTTATAATATGTTAAATTATAGTTATCATTAACTTAATATATAGAATCATCAGTGCATGAAACAACTGAACTTGTTTCTAATATAGCCAATTTAAATTGTACCAAAGTAACATATTGTGATAAGTCTTGCAAAGAGTTATATTATCTCCAATATTTGAATGAAACTTATCTGAAGAATAATTTTAAATTAAGGAATCTAAATTGATATGAGCTGCATATATTTAACATGCATGCTTATCTTTGAATATTCCCTTATTTATAATTTCAATATTGGATTGCTGATTATATTGGCATATATCTTCAATGGTTCCAAACACTGGATAAAAGTACAACATTGTCATCTTTAATTATTCCTAAACTTTTTAAAGCCTACTTAATTCTTATTATACCCAGTTGAAATGAATTCTTATTGTATTATCGCACCTGTTATAAAATAATTCCATTATACATAATTCCACATTATTTCAAATTTTTTTCTGTTAATTTGTTTCACTTTAAGTATGAGGAGATCATGTTTTATTCTATTCAATTTTTGCTATTGTTATATTTATTGAGGTACCAACAGTTTAATTCCATCTATTTCTGTATCCTACTAAATTGCACTTTGCACCTGACTAATTATGAACATTTTCAATCTGGAAATGTGTAAATTATTTCAATGCAACCAAACATCATGTGAAATATCGTAAACCAAATTTTCATTTCATTACTTTTTAAATTATAATTAACTTTGAAAACCAATTATTCCACAATTTAAATCATTAAAAATCTACCTATCTGTGTAATTAAACAGTTAACCTGGGGATGTATACATTTCTGAGTATTAGGTGAAAATCTTGTAGGTACAGTTATTACTAATTTCTAAACATTACTTTTCAAGTGTACCATCTTAGTTGACCCAAACATTTATCCATTCAACAATAATTTTGTGTAAACCATAACATAGGTCTAGTGAATAATTCTATTCCTAATTTTAGCTTTATCTTTTTAAAATTTATGAAGCACAAATAACTAAAAATTTCATAGTGATTCCATTAATGCTAATCAAAGGTATGAATTAATATATAATGAATTGATTTTTATTTCTTTAAATTTTATTAATACTATTTGTTTGAAATTTACCAGGCAGTAAGTGTTCATTAATAAAATTTATATGTTTCAATATAATTAATGTTGTACTGTGCAAAAGCACACATTAGGAAACAATCATTATATTTAAATTAGCTTCTTGGCAAATATTTCTGTGTAATATTTAATTTACATTAATTTTTAATGCAATGTTTGCATAGGTATATATGTTTTAAATGTGCTCAGTATAGTTATAATAATATACACAATATTTTAAAACAAACAGTTTAAAATGAACAAAAGTAATATGTCATAATTGGTCTTATTAAGTGTGGTATTACAATTAAAACGTGTTATGTAGAACGGTTCATTTTACTAAAACTAGTCTGAAGTGTCAATATAAAATGGAAGATTAAATTCATATATGATGCATATATTTTAATATTCACCTTTATCTTCAATCATGCTCTTGTTTAATATTTCAGAATCTGATTAGTGATTATACTGGCACATTCCTGCAAAGGTTTAAGACACTAGGGAAGATCTTGGTCTCATAATGTTTAAAATACCTGGGCGACTGAGCTTCGCTCAGTATTTTTTTTTGTAACTTCTTAACTTTATTTTAATCTTTTACATATTCACAAAACACAAAAAACATTTTAAAACTAATTTATGAACACATTTATGAATTTAAAGCCTCTTTCCATACAACTTTGCTTTTCAATACTGAACCCAACTCGTGGAATTTACTTTTGGGATAGATAGAAAATGTTTTCAATGACTGCGCACGTCTACTTTTATGAATACATTTCTATACGTTCTTTACTAGAAAAACTAAATTTTAAGTATATAGGGTCGTCAGCTGTATCTATTGGTTTATTCATTACTAGCGGACCCGGCGGACGTTGTCCTGCTTGAACATTGGCTTGTCTGCTATTAGCAGATTAAGGAAACGTTTTTTTGATATTTTAATTTTCTACTATTGTCCAAAGCAAAATCCAAAAAAGAAGTGCAATTTCTCATTATCCTGTGCCGTTCAATTCTCGTGAAACTTGACGTTTTTTTCACAAATGAGTAGATTACAAAAAAAGAGTAGCTCTGGTGCTGAACACATAACAAATGCACCAGTGATAGCAAGAATAGAGGAACAACGAAAACTATTTAAAGGCATTAAAAATCAAAAAATGAAATATCCTGGCTCATAAAATAAGAGAAACCGGTTAATTTACGGTGGCGGTATAAGGAAAGATACATTTCGTCTTCTTCTTCATGTAACAAATTCGGGTGTAGCTTAACCACTTTTCACGGACTCCACCATTTGACAAAATCTGTCTCAACTTTTTGCAACCTACAATAATTCTCCTACTTTTGCAACTCCAGTTCATGTCTTAATATTTTGGAGCCAAAAAATCCTTCTTCCTCATCCCCTTCTTCCTTCTACCGCTCCCGTCATTATTGTTTGCAGAAGGTGAAATGTTAGTCCTCTCATAAAATGTGCTAAGAATTTTTTTTTTCGTTTTCTAATTATGTCCATTAGTACCAGATCCGTTTTCATCAATTGTAGCACCGCCGCATTACTGTGTTGCGTAAGGGTTTCGAATTTGAGCGTGAATAACATTCCCAGTAGCAAATATTAAAAATTCCGTTGCAGGATTTTTTACTTCTCTGTAAAAAATAATAGAAAACGCTGTCTTTTTTTTAAAACTCTCTGCAATGAGTACAGCAGCTAAGCTGGGAGTGCGACTTGTTTGTTTAGATCATGTCATAGAGTTTTGATGATTTCAGTAACAGAACACAATGTATTTATTACACTTACACAATAAATTAATATGATGTTATTTAGAGTTTATCATTTACCGTAGTAATCATTTTATTTAAATTATAATTGATGAATTTTACGGTTTTGAATGCACTAATGATATGAACACCACCGATAACACACTGAACTATTGTTTTCAATTTAATTCTTTTTCGCAAAAAAATATCAATATTCAATGCGGAATTTGATGTTGTTATGAAATCATGTGACAGCAGAACTGACAAACTGAGCGTAACATCGTGACGCCATTTTTGCCAAATTCTTTTAATGTTCCGACTTCTTTGATGAATTTTTTTAAAATTTTCTTTCCTTGTCCTGACAATTACAAACACAACAAAAAACAAAAAGACAGTCAAATCGGTTGAGCCGTTCTCAAGTTATGATCTTTTATACACTCGCAATAGATTTTTATATATACATATTATTAAAGGAGCCCGTCGAAACCCGCCGAATGACTGAATTCACAAGCACAATCTAAATAACACATACTGGAATAATTTCTTTACTGTGGTGCCATCTTTTGAGAATGTTGGTAATCGGTGTTTTGGCGCTAGTTGGCCACACTTTCGATCAATTTTTATTCATTTTATTAGTTTTTATTTTTTTTTTTTGACTTTTAAGTTGCCTACTATGTTCCCCCTGACCCCATAAATAAACTGCCCAAATCTTACAAAAATCAGATGACAGTTTCAGAGTCCATAGAGAACATACAGAACGACAGACATACAGACATTTATTTTTATATAAATAGATAAAAACAAATTAAAAGCGTCTTGTAATTTTACCTATGATCAGCTGTTTTCCAACCAATTGGAAAAAATTTCGAACTAAATCATTGCAAAATGTAATAAGGGTATATGCACATAAGGATTTTTTTTAAATGTGCACAACATATTCTCAGTAATTCACTTTCACAAACAAATATATAAATATGCATAACATTTAATATCTGTGTATAAAAATTATCAAAGTCCTCCTTTCTTTATTAACCAATTTTCTTTTTCTTTTTTTGCTTGGTAGCTATTAAAAATTACTTTTTTTTCTTATTTAAATATAAAATTAATACAAAAAAATTAAAAAATGAACTATTTGTTACAATATTTTCGATTCGTTTATGTTTTTTTTTGTTATACACCTATATATATTTTGATTGTATGCATAGCGCATAATTTTCGAACCGCTTTTATGTGACCGCCCGCTGATCGGCTGAGAACCAAGGCCAATGATTTTATTTGCCCATTCGTTCCACATACCGTTTCCAGGTATCTCTTTTTTTTTTTTTTTTTTTTTTATCTTGGGCGCGTCAACTCAGGACATTTACCCAGCACAAAGGACTAACAAATAGTGAAACATAGGGACTTGAAAGTTAAATCAGGAAGCGATTAGAAACAAAAGAAATAAAGATAGCCAATATAGGAACAACAGAAAGAGAAGGAAGAGCAAGAATATAGTGGGCACAGTAAGGGTACAGGAGGCCAAGGCCAAGCAAATTAGAATAAAGGACTGCGCGTTCTGAGGAGATAAATGAGCATTCGAATAGGAGGTGATTTACATCACAGGTTAAATTTAAGATAGGAGGATGGAAGGGACACAAGGGAGACTGAACAATATTAAAATGAAAGAGGGAAGCAGGAAGCAGACTGTGATTAAAGCGGAGGCGAATTATGGAAGAAATAACAGAACGGCTGATGCAGGGAAAATTATTAAACCAGGAAGAAGTAGGTGGAGAGGGTTGTATAGCGAGGTAAAAAGAGTCAGGATTGGAGAAAAGAGACGGATAAAGATCAGTCCAAAAGTCATGGTGAAAACGATGAGAGAGTGGACAAAGACATTGGGACTGGAATCTGTCTATGAAACGGCCATTTACTGCAGCTAGACATGCCAATGAATCGGCAAGATCGTTACCAACGATGCCACAGTGGCCCGGAATCCAGAACAGGTCAATTAGGATAGAACGGGATGTTAATAAATTATAAATTAAAGAACGAATGTAAAGAATAATAGGATCTGACGATGGTTTAGGGAACGGAGATGAGATGGCTGATAAAACGCTTTTCGAATCAGAGCATATGACGAATTTTGATAAATTGGATGATGAGGATATAAAAAGGATAGCACGTAAAATAGCCATGGATTCGGCTAAGAAGATAGAAGAAAAGGGAGGGAGTTGAAAAGACTCAGAATAGTTGATATCAGGAAGGATAAAAGCAGCTCCGACACCTGAAGCAGATTTTGAGCCATCCGTAAAAACCATGCTGTGAGCTGGAAAAAGTGAATGTAGAGTTTGGTTAAATTTGTTGTGTATTACACAGGTATCTCGAATTACCCGCTCGGCAGTTTTGCCGACCATATGTTTTATTGCTTTGAGATACTAGTATCGACGCCATCGGCCCATACACAAAGACACTACCAGAGCTGATAATCGACGACGTTCGAAAATCAAAAAACAATACTAAAGACGTAACAAATTATATATTAGATCGTCCTTGAAAGATCATGCCACCAACCCTGATTTCTATCACACTGAAAACATTAAAATTCCTTTAAAACCCACAAACCAAATTTTGCAATGGATAAGACCTTAGCAGATCAATTTATTGGCCCACCTAGTGTGCAAATTTCATCCAAATTGTTAGAGCCATTTCCAAGATTCACAATATATATATATATAAAAGAATTGCTCATTTAAAGATATTAGATATTACCATGTTATTTTTATTCCTATTTATTGCTTCTTTTTCATTGTTCCTACTAAAATGATCTGTCAGTACATTATGAAACTTTTATGGAAATAAATCCATTAAACATGATTTTATAATATCTTAGATTTTTTTATAGCATGTTTTTTTTACACTAAAACTTATACTTTAGAAGGGACTGTGTGTTTTTATAGTGAATTTTTGCTAAAATTTTTGTTATTTTTAGTGAGAATGAGTTTTATTTAAATCTGTATCTCAATATATTTAAAGCAAAACATAGTTCCCACTGTCATAATTTAAAATGTCATTTCTTTTCTTTTAAACTGTTGCTATTCCAGAAAATTAGCTAATTTAACATTCCATGTCATCAAAGTGATATTATTTCTTTAACATTAATTGTGCAGTATAGTTCAAGAAAATATTACTAACATAAATTAAAACAATATTATTTCATTTTAGGACTTCATTGCAGTTTTCATTGATGGAGTGCTTAGCTTTACAGGAATTTTATAATTATTATTTCATTGGCATCCTCTGTTTAGCCACATTAATTTCATGATATATTTAAAAACATAAAGTCATTTTATTCATTATATAACATTTTCCTTTCTTTTTACTATTCCATACACTTCATAGATTCAACTACCACTCTGTATATAGTTTAAATAACAAAGTCACTCTTTTACCAAATAATTTTCCATCCACAAGATTTGTCCTTTATGTTAACTAGTTCATATCTTTGTTACATTATTTCACAGTTTGTGATAAATGATGCCATGTTATACACCCAGGACTATGTTACTAATCTGTCAGCACTATATCTATTACTACTTTATGAGGCTACTGGTTGTAGTGCTTCAAGGTCAGTCTGTTTAGTAATTATTTAATATAAAAAATGTAACAACCCTTGTGTGTTTCATTAAAATTCTAATTTTGATTTTATTCTATTTTACTTGAGAAGCATTACTATTAATTGAGAACATTCTGCTAATTTTACTATCCCAAAATAGTTTGCAATTAATAGTTCACAGTGCATGTATGCTTAAACATAATGAATTTGTTTATATTTACTAAATACTATTTGATTTATTTATTGAAATCACAGTACGTAAGTAAATTTGGAAAAATTGATATGTTTAGCTTTAATGGGTGTTATAATGTATATGCAAAAAGGCGAATAATAAATTTATATATTTAAATTAGTTTTTCTGACATACCTATTAATACAGTATTTCATTTTAATTATTTTGTAATATATTAGCACAATCAGGGCTTGAAAGCTAAATAATAATACGGCTTAAACTTAATATGGCTTATGTCCTTCAAAAATACAGCTTAAGCTTTCAGCTTTTGGCTGTTTGGATTTGAAATATGGCTTAGGCTTTTGGCTTTTGGCTGTTTAAATTTAAAATATGGCTTAAACTTTCAGCTTTCAGCTTACAAAATGAATTTCAATAGAAGTTTATTAATATCATTAACTAATTATTATGCATCAAACTATTTAACATTACTATTGAAACTTAAACTTTTTTCTTTACACACAAAAATAAAAGTTTCTAAAAACAATTTCTTTAAAAAAATAAGCTTAAGCTGAATATAAAGCTTAATTTAGCTTTTTTAGAAATACAGATTAAGCTTTCATCTTTCGACTGTTTAAATTTGGAATACAGCTTAAGATTTAGGCTTTTAGCTTATAGAAATTTAAATATGGCTTTTGGATTAAGCTTGTGACATCTAAAAATGATTGGCTTTCAGCTTTTAGCTTTTGACTTTCGGCTGGCTTTCAAGCCCTGAGCACAATATAAATGTACTAGCATAGTTATTTCTAAAGAATAATTTTCCAATTTAATGTGACTAGTTGAAATTAAGCTGAAGTAATATATTCTGATAAGTCTCATTAAGTGCAATATTACAATTAAAAACTATTGAAAGTAGCATGACTTATTTCATTAGAACTACATTGAAGTAAACCTTTTGAATTCAGAGATCAATTTTCATATTTAATTTATTTATTTCAACTCTACAATTACACTGTTGCACACATATTCAAAGTGGGATAAATAACTGCATTAGCATATATATACTTGCAATTGATCAAGATCTTAAAAGAAAGTATTGTCTCACAATCTACAAATATTGCTTTCATATATAGTGCCGTTAATCACAGTTTCATACAAAATAAACTAGCAAAATATTACTATTTGCATGAGGTTATTTATTCATTTAATTAATTGAGGTAATTCAATCACACATTATATTTTTATTTTAAGCGCGCTTGTTTCACAGTAAGAGTATATTTTGAGAGGAATTTTGCATTATTGTTTTAAATGTTTGCCATTTTTCTTGTTATTTTTAATAAGGCTAAGCCCTGAAAGATTAAATTGTTTGAAATCCGTATCTTACTAAATTTCACAATACACCCTATTAATTACTGCAATAGATTCTGATTTGTAATGTGTAAACTTTCTCAAAATAACAAAACAAAGATCACAATATCATACATCAAAATTTCATTTAAATTATTTTTAAATTTTAGATAACTGTTAAAATTAATTTATACAACACTTGAAATCATGTAAAGCCTATCTATGTGTGTGGTAGGGTTTATGTGTTATAGTTCAATAAAATGTTGCTATATTTGCTTCCCCATTAATGTTTCCCCTAACCCAGTTCTAGTAAGGTTTACACTTACTAGTAATTGATTTCTTTTTTAACATATTTTATGTTGCATAAAATAATTTTGTGAACTAGTAAAAGTCACAAAGGATATTTACCTATTACATTATAAATTTCTTTTTTTTTTTCCATGAATACATATACTTTACACTCAGATCAGATTTTAATGGTATATGCTAGATAGCATAAACATTCACACACTAATTATTTTTGCTTGGTACCTGTGTGATTTTCTCGATTTCTTTTTCTTTTTGTAAATTTAAAGAAGTATTTATATAACCAACTCTGTAGGTTTACTTGACTTAATGATCCATGTTGGATGAATGTTTGGTTATTTGTTTTTTTTGCGCATGTAGTTAGATCCATAATGTTTTACTTTGATATATTAATTTTACAAGTATTACTTAAGAGTATGTAATAAAAGGCAATAGTTTACTCTTCGAAGAAAGGTAATTTCTGGTACTTCCACTTCTCTTTTTTTTCATTGTAACTTCTAAATAATTTATAATCTCATCATGCAAACAATTATTCCAGAGAATGTACACATTTCTGAGCATTGAGTTAAAATGTGGCTGGCAGGACTCCTGCTAATATGGTTGTGATTTATTATTTCTTTGCAAGAGCGTTAATTTATTTACTTAAAAAATTTATTTGTTCTACAACAATTTTTAATAAACTAAGACATAGTTCCTGTAATGAAATATATTCCTAATTGCAACTTCTTTCTATTTAGTTTTTTAGGCATTGCTGTTAATTGAGATCTATCTGAAATGTTATTAATATTAAATGATTATTAATTTATGGTTCACAAATCATGTATATTTACATAAAATTAATTTGTTCTTATTTTTCTAAATTTTATTTTTATTATCTGTTTGATATTTATAGTTGGTAAGTGTTTTTTTCCAGTTTTTTATATTTAAGTCTATTCTGTATTACACTATACAATAGCGAGCTTTGATTGATAAACTAATATAATTAAATTATTTTTCTCAACATATATTTGCATATAATCTTCCCTTTGTAATATTTTATAGTCAATAGTTTTATTTTAAAACAGTTATTACTATGCACAAGTTTATTTTTAATATGACCAGTTTAAATTGTACCAAAGTAAAACATGGTGATAAGTTTTGCAAAAAGTTATATGAAACTTATCATAAGAATAATTTCAAATTAAGGAATCTAAAATGATATGTGCTGCATATATTTAACATGCATGCTTGTCTTTGAATATTCTCTGATTTATAATTTCAATATCAGATTGCTGATTATATTGGCATATATCTTCAATGGTTCCAAACACTGGATAAAAGTACCACATTGTCATCTTTAATTATTTCTATACTTTTTAAATCCTACTAATTCTTTTTATGCCCAGTTGAAATGAATTCTTATTATATTACCACACCTTTTATAAAATAATTCCATTATACATAATTCCATATTATTCAAAATTTGTTTCTTTTAATTTATTTCACTTTAAGTATAAGGAGATTGTGTTTTATTCTATTCAATTTTTGCTATTGTTATATTTATAACTCCTGTGAGCATGAAGCTTTGTCTTTGATACACGTCGGATATTTAATAAAAAATTAAATAATTGTTTTATATTGGTGTATTTAAATTTATGTATTGTACAATATTTATTGAGGTCTAGCGCCAACTGTTTAATTCTGCCTATTTCTGTAACCTAGTGCACCTGACTGGAAATATTTAGAACATCATGTTAAATATCATAAATCAAATTTTCATTTCATTACTTTTTAAACTATAATTAACTTCTAAAACCAATTATTCCACAATTTAAATCATTAAAAATCTGTCTATATGTATGATAATATTTTTGTTGCTATAGACCCATAGAATATTATTACTGTAATTGTGGACAGTCCTATTATTTGTGCGTTTGTTATTACAATTTGCTGTAATCAAATTTCAGCTATATTATTTGGCAATATTTAGTTTCCTATTATCATCACACATGAAATAAAATGCAAAGATTTTTTGGAAAGATTAAATTCATGAAGGCTTTTATGAGATGCATTATCATTTTCTTTTTTTCTTTACCACATTATGTACTTTATAACCAGTTGAGAACTCAACAGACATACAAAAATTCCATAAGCATTCACATACCAATTATTTAATCAGTTATCGTTGTATTATTAAAACCATAAGGGAAAATAAATATCTCTTTTATACATACTCTTTACTGGAAGATAAACCATTCAGGGTATTAATTAAGAATTTTCACCCCATGTTCTTTTTGGACTTAATTCCATCGAAAAAAAATGTTGAAATGTTTGAAATCAATTGCATCTTAAATACAGTGGTAGTGGTTGAGGAACCTAAAAAAGATTGACGGCTTAAACAATGCAAAAGATGTCAATTATTCTGCCACACGGCTAACTACTGTAATCTACTGTTACATTATATTAAGTGTGCTGGGATGCATGATACCAAACTTTATAATAGAAGACTATCAGAACCCACAACATGCACCTTACACGATGATAATCATCCCTCGAGCTATAGGGGATGCTCAGTATATAAGCAGCAAACTGAATTGTACAATAAAATACGCTCGTTTCATGCCCGGTCCCATGTAAATATCAACGTTCCCGATGTTCCTAGAGATAGTTATTCTAATGGAAAGCTAAGCACAGCGAATCGGGGATCATATGCTAATGCCGTTCAAGCGGGAAGTATAACTACGCCAGAAATCAAACTGATACAGGTCAGATGTACACTGAGCATATCGATAGAAACTACAGGAATAATACTAATGAAATTTCAATAATGTTGACAACGTTCCTCAACAAATTCAAATCTACAATAAACCCATTTGTATCACTCTTGACAAAAGTTATTGAAAAATTAGTTCCATAATGCTATACAACACTAATATAATCACACAATATTCACTTGTGATAGTACTGTGGGATGCGAATAGCATTACTCAAAAAAGAAATGAATTTGAACTTTTCCTTGACGTTGTACTAATCACAGAAACCCATCTTATGTATGAAAAGAGTTTCAAAGTTTGTGGATATGTAGCATACTCGGCTCACCACCCAGATAGAACAACTCACGGGGGGGGGGGGGGGGTTCAATGGTACTAGTCAGAGATATGTACAAACAGTATAAAAACTTTATGTTCGGTACATTCGCATACCAGATTGTAGCGGTAAATGTTAAAACACCTGGAAAGGATATAGTAGTAGTTGCAATTTATTGCCACCCAGGTTTCTGTATACTACAAATAGACTATAATACAATTTTCAAGAAATTAGGAAATGTATTCATATACGGTGGCAATTACAATTCCAAAAACAGTGTATGAGAATTAAGAACAATAAACCCAGCCGGAAAGATACTGTACAAATCGATACAGGATAACACATTTGCTGTTTTATCTCCAATGAATCCTACATATTAGCTGCGGCATCTCAATAGGCTTCCGGACGTCTGCGATTTTTTTATCATTCGTGGCCTTAAAAAATACGACAGGGAGTTCAGAACAATCATTGATCTGCCTTCCGATCATGTTCCAGTGGTTGCCACCTTAAATATAAGTCCTAAAATCGTTCTCAATCAGCAGAGACTTACAAATCATACTACTAACTGGAATATCTTTTCAAGTATAATTGAAAATAATATTGACTTAAAGGTCAAACTAAAGAACACAGATGACATTGACATAGCCGTTAAGAATTTTTTCAATCTCGTGGAATATGCGTGTAATAATTCTACCAATCACATATCAAAAAAGTCCTATCAAAACCTGTATATACCTGTAGAAATAATAAAATTAATAAAAGAAGCCAGGTCAGCAAGAAGGAGATAACAGCGTTGTTGTTACTCATCGTTATACAGCAGATACAAAGAGTTGCAAAATAAACTAAGGAACAAAATAAGGAGTATAAAAATAAAATATTTAATCATTATACGCAGTCTATTACTGATGGTGAAAAGCCTGTATGGACTTCAGTTAAAAACTGCTAAGTCAACCAGAAGAAACATATAATATTAGATCGAATAACATTTGGGTTAAAAGAGGCAAGGGAAAGTCAAATGCTTTTGCGGACCACCTCGACACGGTCTTCACTTCATATACTGATCGCAACAAGGAGCATTCTGACTACATACAAAGGTCATTGAAAGAACCTCGTCGGTGTGAGCGCGATACTAAGGTCTTTTCTCCAAGGGAAGTTCTCATATGCCTTCTGAATGTACCACTACGTAAAGTTCCTGGCTTCGATAAAATTACCGGAGAAATAATTTCGCAACTACCGCAGAGAGCGGCTATTCTTTTTTGTTATATCTTTAATGCGGTTCTAAGGATGTGATACTTTCCCAAAATGTGGAAGAAATCGGTTATGATCATGGTTTATAAAATAGGGAAACGGCGGACAAAAGTTTCATCATATCGACCAATTTGCTTTCTCCTTTCTTTATTGAAAGTTTTGGAAAAGCTAATTTTGAATCGTATTAATCCAGTTATAAGAAACTGAGATTTGCTATCGAATCATCAATTTGGTTTTCGCACGGAGCACTCTACGATTCATCAGTGTCACTGATTAGTTGATGCAATTTCGTTAACTTTGGAGAAACGTGAGGTATATTCCGCGGTATTTCTTGCTGTCACACAGTCCTGGATTGCTGTATAAACTGCTACAAATTCTTAATAAGGATATTTATTAATTACTCAAATCATACTTGTCCGAATGCTTATTTGTGGTTAAAATAAATAATTCACTCTTGGAAATACATTCAATCGGATCGTTGGATCCTCAAGGCAGCTTGCTAGGACCTTTATTGTATTCTATCTATACCGCGGACATACCAATTTCTAATCTAACGTTACTGGCTATATTCGCTAAAGACATAGCGATACTCGTGTCTAATTCGAATGCTATGTATGCAAACGTTGCTGTTCAAAAACACCTTAATCGACTGGAGAAATGGGCACGTCTCTGGCGCATATCGTTTAACCCAACTAAATGTCGTCACATTTTATTCATAAACAAACAAGTAAGGTGTCCAAACTTGATATTTGAGAACATGTAAATTCCAAAAATAGACTCGGTGCATTACCTTGAAATGCATATGGATAGACGATAACTGTGGCGTGATCATGTGGAAAATACAAGAAAATCTATAATAACTAGGGCTAGACTGCTATGGCCGTTGCTAGGACAAAAATCAGTTCTAAACCTGACCGTAAAGCGGAATGTTTATTTATCAGTTATCACTCCAGTATGTAGATATGGATTGGAGCTATATGGAACAGCAGGTTAAAGCAACCTTCTTCTCAGAATGCAGCAACAGCAGTTCAAGATTCTATGTGCAATGGTATCTGCGCCTTATTTTGTATCAAACGACACGTTGCATACAGGCTTGAATGTTCCATACGTGAAGGAAGTTTATGTGGAACAGTCCAAAAAGTTCTTTAGGAAACTTCAGTTTTGCTCGAATCCATTTATATCCGAATGTTCACTGTTGATCTTCCAGCCAGATCTATGAGGCAACTAAAAAAGAGAAAGTGGTGCCGCAGTGCACTTCAGATTACTTAAGTGCTATTGTACTGTTCTCAGAGACACTACGCATAATTATTACATACTGTGGAAAAAAAAGGATAAATAGATCACTTTATTCTTGAAAACCTGAATCGGGAAGTTCATTAGAACTATCAGATTAATCTTCGTTTTTTTTCCTTTTCTTATTCATTCCACTTTTCTCCAACATTCTCCTCCCTTTCCTTCTATTCTCATACCATCATTGTTTATGACAGGCTGCTGTCTGTATAATGGAAAAAAAAAACTCATAGTCTCATCTTACTTATAGTTTCTGTTAATAATTTTGTTCTTAGTTTTAACTTCATTCTTTTTAATTTATGAAGCATAATTAATTGAAAACTTTCTAGTGATTTCACTGGTTCTAAAAAGTAGTTAATTAATGTTCAAAATAATGTGTGTATCAATATATTATGAATTTGTTCTTATTTCTCTAAATTTCATTAACATTATTTGTTTGAAATTTATAGCAGGTAAGTGTTTTTTAAAAGAACGGAAACTTTTAAATGTAATTATTGTTATATTGTGCAAAAGCATGTGTTGAGAAACAATCCTTATATAAGGTACTAATATAATTCCTAAAATAAGGGTGTTTCTATGCATGTTGTATTTTCATATTATTTTTATAATTTTGGATTGATTTTTAGTTTCATTTTGCAAACAGTTACCCTTGGGATGTATACATTTTTAAGCATTAGATAAAAAACATATGGGTACAATGATTTACTAATTTCTTATTACTTTACAAATGCATTATCTTAGCTGACTCAAACATTTGTCCATTCCAAAATAATTTTGTATAAATTAAGATATAGCTTCTGTGAATAATTCTGTTCCTTAATTTTAATTTACTTTTTTTTATTTTATGAAGCACAAATAACTAAAAATTGCCTAGTGATTTCATTAACGCCAATCTATAGTTAATGAATGTTTCAAAAAATGTATGTATCAATATATAATGAATGGATTTCTATTTCTCTAAATTTGATTAATACTATTTGTTTGAAATTAACAGGCGGTAAGTGTTCTTTAATAAAATTTATATATTTTGCAAAAGCAAGCATTAGGGAACAATCCCTATAATTAAATTAGCTTCTTGACATATATTTTCATGTAATATTTCTTTTACATTATTTTTTAATACAAGGTTTACATATATATATTAAAGTTTGGGGCTATGCAGTATAGAAATTAGACAAGCGAACCATTTGTTGAATATCTGGGGGCCATTCGGGCATCTCTGCATATAGACTATCGATGGGAGTAGTGCGGAATGCTCCTGTAGAGAGCCGAAGAGCTGAAGTATGGATGGTGTTTAATGATTGCAAGTAGTTCTGGTTGCCTGTTGAGTATAAGACACCGGCTCCAATCTGCAGCATATGTAATTCTGATCTTTCTGTTCTCCATGTCCTCACAGAATGTCTTCAGTTCAATTTCCTCAGATTAACGCATAACGTTCCCTCCTCCTTGTCTAATATCCTCTCTGATGACCCTACTATCCTTTTGAACCCAATCAGTTTGCAACAAGTGCGGAATTCCTTAATTATTGATTTTACGTTAACCTGTTCTCTGTTTTTCATTGTTATTTACTTTAAAATTACGTTACTTTCCCGCATGAATGCACTATTAAGAATTGAATTATAATTGAAAAGATAATATAGAGAACAACCTAGCCAGATTTTACATTAATTTTTCTTATTTGTTTTTAATTATAATAAATCGCTATTAAATAACCATACCAGCATTCGTGGTTTCACAACAACTACCCCACCAAACTATGGAACTTAAATCGTAATTTAAATTACATAGTTTGTCAGAAACTATATTCGGCATGTGCATCGGCCCACACATTCTTTTAAAAATATTCTCCAATTTACATCCTTGCGCAGGGGCCATGCTAATCTTCTCTGTATCGTTCCAATTTTAGTATATTGTTGCTCTATTGAATTTTTATATTCCTGAGCATATGTTTTGATACTGTTTCATTCTTCCTTTGTTTAATTATAATTTGGCTTTATTGTATTTAACTTTTAAGATATTACTATTAGCAAAGAACATTTTGCTAATTTCTCTAATAATAAAAGATATTTAATTAATAGTTTGAAAATCACAAATTTTTTCTCATTTGTCTAAACATTATTTGTTTTATTTGTTAAAAATCACAGGATGTAAGTAATTTTTGAAAGAATTGGTACATTTAATTATAATGGATATTATAATGTACATACAGAAAGGAGAATAATAAAGAACACACTAGGGTAAGTAGTGAAAAATGTCCCTAATCCAATCGCTATAAAAACTGTACCATCGTATCAATCATTGTAAAATACCATTTTCCTGAAAGTTTCAGCCCTCTAGCCCTTAATGGGCACCCCTTGGAGCAAAAATGTAAAATCTCATCTTTTATGATATGTGGTTTAGGTTGAGTTCAAAAGGAAGGTATTTAAAAACCCTACAATTAAAAGATATTTTTAGACTTATTTATCAAAAAAAACAAATCTAAAAATCCACTTGAAAATTTCAAATTGCAATAAAAATAGATTCAAAACACACACCTTGCTATTATATATCATGTATTTTATGCCAAATTATCGTCTTGAATTCATTCAGATTTTTAAAAGTTTTAAACTCCCTTTGTAAACTAAAAATCGATTTTTTTTCATTTTTTGTTGTATTTAGATTTTAAGAGCGGCTGGAAAACTTTTTTGATCTCATGTTTATGCAAAAAACTTTATAAGTACTTTCCATTATTTTGAATGCAAGGAATATGGAACAACATGTTTTTATGATGATGAGATTAACTTAATTAAAGAGTATTAAATTCAAGTATGAGTGAATTGTTAGAATTTACCAAATTGTTAGATACTATAAGTTTTTATGTTCACAAAAAGTTTACACATCGAATGCCTGATTTTCCATTCCCAGAGGAGCATTTAAAACTTTTAACAAGTTTGAACTGGGAAAACTTAATAAAATATAATATGATTTAACAAATACAAGTATAACAAACAAATTTAAAATATAAAACAAATTCTTAACTACATATAATAAGCATCAGTTTCCATGGTGATGCCGCACTTATCCAGTGGTCTTCGTCTTTAGCCACATGTCCGTACCATCCTTATTTGCTGTTTTTAATGATAAATACTATATCTGTCACTTTCGTTGTTTCTTGGATACGCCTCTTCATCCATTTGTCCTTCAGACTAATTCCCAACATAGACCTTTTCATTTTTCGTTGATTGATTCTTATTTTTTGTTTCATTTATTTTGTTAATACCCATGTTTCACTAGCATATGTTAAAACTGGCAAAACACACTGGTCAAACGCACTTGTTTTCAGACTTAGGGGCGTTGCGGTATCTTTAAGTATATTCTTAAGTTTTGAGAACGCCATCCATGTTAATTGTATTCTTCTGGATATTTCATCTTCTAAATCGTTTGTTCCTTTAATCAATTGTCTTAAATAAATGAATTTATCTATCATTTCCAGTTTCTGTTTGTTTATATGTATGCCATTGTATTTATCCATTACAAGTTTATTGTACATATATTTAGTTTTATTTATATTTATTTTAAGCCCTACTTCTGTGCATTTACCACTGACTGTCTGTATCATTCCTTGTAATTCTTTCAAGCTATTTGCAAATAGTACAATGTCATCCGCGCATAAGAAGTATATTAACTTTTTATTTCCGACCTGTATACCTGCATTTCCCCACTTAATCGTTCCGATATTGTCTTGAAGTGCGGCTGTGAGCAATTTGGGGACAGCGCATCTCTTTGTTTTATTCCCTTTTTTAGTCGAATGTTTTCTTTTTCATTGCTGATCGCGATCATAGTTGTCGACTTTTCATATATATATTTCATTATTCATATGTATGTGCTGCTAACTTTTATCCCTTCTAATGTCCATATTATTGCTTTGGTTTTCAGGCAGTCAAACGCCTTTTCGAAATCTATGAAGGTCATGCACACTGGTATTCTATATTTGTTTGTTTTTTCGATTATTTGCCTAACAACATGTATATGATCTATCGTACTCCTTCCTTTTCTAAATCCGACCTGTTCGTCTAGCTAATTTACAAGTTTTTTGGTTAACCTAATCATAATTATTTTTGTAAATAACTTACAAATATTCGGGTGGAGGCTAATTGACCAATAATTCCGTATCTCTTCTTTATCACCTTTTTTATATTTCGTGATAATTTCCACGCTGTTTAATTTTTCCAGGACTTTTCCTTTTTTTAAGCAGTTTTTAAATAACGTGACCAGGTATTTATTTATTTTTTCCTCGCATAATTTAATGACTTCTACTAAAACTCCATCTTCACCTGGGGCTTTGTTGTTCTTTTGCGTCTTCATTGCCTTGGCAGGATCAAATTATCGAAAGTGATTTCTTGTTCTTCCTCTATTTCCATCACATCATCATATAGTTTTTTGTAGACGTCTCCTATTATTTTTACAATTTGTTTTTTATTTTTGATAATGTTACCACGATCGTCTTTTATTTATGTTATTTGATACTTCCCTACTTCTAAGTTATTTCGCCGTATTTTCATTCTTCTATTCTTCTCAATTGTTTCATTTATTTTCTTTGCATTATATTTCCGGATATCCTGTCTAATTTTTTTTCATACAGGTTTGCACAGTTCTACATATTCCGTTTGGCTTCGTTGGGACTGTACTTTGAAGTTGCCTCTTTTTAGAGATGAGGTCTATCGTATCTTGTGAAAATTTATTTACTTTTTTCTCAGTTGTATTAATGCAATAAATTTCAATATTAGAGGTTTCAGGGTAGTTAGATGTGATCGCGATGACGGTTATGGTGGTTCTGCAATCCTGATTAGAAATGACATTCCATTCTGCTCTTATGATATCTCTCTTAATCTTCCTTCTTGTCCCAATTTACCTAACATTGTTCACATCTCCATTCAGCCTCCCTCTGTACGTCCTATTAGCATTGTTTCTATCTATGTTCCTCCTAGGTTCGATCTTCGTCTCTTCCCCTTCTCGTCGTTTTTTAATTCTATTCCGCATCCTTTTATCATCGGTGGTGACTGGAATGCGCATTCTCCTTTATGGGGCTGTGCATCCTACAATACCAACGGTTCCATCCTTGAGAATGCCATCCTCTCTGATAATTTAGTTCTCCTCAACGATCTCTCCCCCACATACTACAGGAATGCTTCCATTTCTAGTTCCCTCGACCTAACCTTTTCTTCTTCGTCTATTGGTCTTAATTATAATTGGAAGACCCTTATGGGCTCTTTCGGCAGTGACCATGTTCCTATCCTAATAACTCCTGTCAGTTTTCCTCCTCCTTCTGATTCCAATTAAACCAATTCTTCAGGATGGAATCTTTCCAGAACTAGCTGGCCTCTATTTCGCTCCTTGGTTGACTCGTCTCTCCCTCTCCTTCAACCGGATCACGATCCGGTACCTCTCTATAATTCCTTTTTGTATTCCTTAACTTCTGCTCTTTCTTTATCTTCTCCGCCCCGCCATACGTCATCTTCTGTACATCGCAGTAAGGCTTTTTCACTTTGGTGGAACAAGGAATGCGACACTGCCTTTAATATCAGTCGCGAAACCTTTAGAACCTTCCGTTGTAACCCTACGACTGAAAATTTTCTCGCTTACAAACGGGCAAATGCAAGAGCTAGGTTTATATTGAAATCCACGAAGAAGTCCTCTTGGAAAAATTTCTGTGCCAAGTTCTCTAGAACTACTCCTCTTTCGCAGATTTGGAAAATGGCCAGAGCTTTCAAATTCCCATCCTCTTCTCGCCCTTCCACCTTCAGTATCCCCGACGATAGCCTTTTTCCTTTTATTGATTCCGTCGCTCCAGCTTATGTTCCTTCTGTTGATGAATTATACTCTTCTTTTCCGGAAAATTCTCCTCCTCACTTCCTAACTTCGGCTTTCAATTTTAATGAATTAAAGTCTGTTCTCTCCAAATCGTCCAGCCCTACTCCAGGGCTTGATGGTATACCCTATCTCGCCCTTAAAAACCTTTCTGAACAATCCCTCAGTTTTCTTCTTAGTCTTTTCAATTCCTTCCTTTCAAAGGGTATAACTCCTTCCTCCTGGAATTCTTTTATCGTAATTCCCATTCCTAAGAAAAATCTTCCCTACGTCCTATTTCCCTGGCATCCTGTATTAGAAAACTATTTGAGGGTATGCTCAACAAGTGCCTTGTTTGGTGGCTAGAGCATAATAATATATTCCCTATTAATATGTTCGGCTTTCGGCCTGGTATTGGCCCTTCTGATTGTGTTAGTCTTTTTGTTTCCCACATATACAAATCTTTTATCCAAAAACATTTCACCCTAGCCTCCTTTATTGATGTTTCCTCTGCTTTCGATAATGTTCATCTTCCCACTCTAAGAGATAAAATGACGGCAATTAATATCCCAATTAAATTCTCTTCCCTTATTATCAATCTCATGTCAAATCGTTCTATCCACTTCTCCTCTCCATCTCTTAATGCTCCAAGAAAGGTTTTCCGAGGTCTTCCTCAGGGTTCCTCCCTCAGTCCTACTCTTTTTAACATCTATACTATCAGTATAACTTCTCTACCTTTAAATTCCTATTCCTTATTCTTTGCGGACGACATTCTCCTGTTTTCCTCGTCTGAGGATGTTTTAGCAGCCTATGAAGCACTCAGTTCGTCGCTCATTGTGCTGGAACATTCTCTCTCCTTAATTAATCTTTCAATTTCTCCCTCTAAGTCTTCTTATACTATTTTTACCCTCCGTCCCTATAACCCTGCTTTGGTCAACCTATCCTTAAACAATGTATCTCTTTCCCGTGTTAATTGCTTTTGTTATCTCGGTGTCTTTCTTGATAGTCGTTTGTCCTTCTCTGAACACATCAAATATCTTTCTGCTTCCACTATTAAAAGGTTAAACTTGCTGAAAGCCCTGTCGCCAACTAAATGGGGTGGCGATCCCTATATTCTTATTTCCCTTTACAAATCTATTATCCGTTCCAAATTTGATTATTGTTCTTTTATTTATGGTAGTGCGTCCAAGACACGTCTTTCCAAACTAGATGTAATTCAGAATTCTTGCCTTCGTCTCTGTCTTGGCGCTCTTAAATCCTCTCCAACTACTGCTATTCTTGCTGAATCCAATTCGTCACCCCTATCCATTCGTAGATCTTATTTAGGCTATCGTTTCCTTGTTAAACGTCTTCCTCTCGCATCCTCTACCCTTGTTCAGTCTTATCTTTCGATTTATAATAGCTGGCGCTTCACTCCCAGCAAAACCCCTATTCTGGCTTTTATTTCACATCGTCTAGGTTCATTTTGGCCGTATATTATCTCGTTCAATAATCTCCCTTATTTTTCCTTCGACTTCGCTGACATCTGTCATCCTCCTAAAGTATTTATCCTCCCCTCATTTGCAAAAAATCTCCCCCAAGCCGTAATTAAACAGGTATTCTACAGCACTATCAATTCCCTATTTCCCTCTCATGTTACCATTTACACGGATGGTTCGAGGGGGCCTGGTGGTGTTGGTGCTTCTTTCATCCTTCCTGATTTTAACCTCTCAGAATCTTTTCGACTTCCTTATTTCTGTTCCATATTCACAGCCGAGTTGTTGGCTATCCTTCGCTCTATTATTTTCATTTCCTCGAATCAATTTTCCTCTAAGTTTTTAATTATTTCTGACTCTTTGAGCGCCCTTCAGGCCATATCCTCTCCCCTTCCTGATCATTCGTGTGACTTTGTTATCCTCCGTATACGTTCACTCATTCACAATCTTTCCTATCTCCATTCAGTCAATATTGATCTGCTGTGGGTACCTGGCCACTCGGGCATATTTGGCAATGAAGCGGCTGATTCCTTGGCTCGGGCTGCTGCTGCTTCCTCTCGTCTTTTTTTTTAAAAATTTCCATCCGTTAACCTGCTATCAGTTTGTAAAAGCTTTCATATCCGATTTTGGTCGGATACCTATGTTTCTTCTTTTTCCAACAGTTGTTCCTTTTACCTATCAGTCCAGCCTACTCTTCCTTCATATTCATGGTTTCTTTTACATCCCTCCCTTCGTCGTTCTAAAGTTGTTTCCATTGTTCGTATGCGCTTTGGCCATTCTTTGCTGCCTTCTTCCAGATTTCGTTTCTCCTTGGTTTCTTCTCCACACTGTCCTCTCCATCCGGATGATGCAATTATTTGCGACGCCGATCATGTGTTCTTCCAGTGTTCATCCCTCTCGGTGGAGCTTTCTGCCTTATATTCTTATTTGCTTAAGCTTGGACTTCCTACCCCTTATTGTGCATCCTATATCCTGTCCTTTCCTTCCCCACTAATTATTCCTGCTATTTGTTCCTTTTTAGTTAAAATTTCTGATCGAATCAAAATATAACCGACTTCTTTCCTTACCTTTTGTTTCTGGGTAAAGGTCCTTGATTGACGAGCCCAACAAAAAAAAAAAAAAAAAAAAATGCACAAATTCCTCGTTAATGACTGAGTTATGTGTTCATTTAGTGCATCTATGTTTCTAAATTGTTTATTATTTTTTCTTTACTTTGTTTTTGAAAATCTACACCGTCCTGAAGTTTTTCTCTATTTATTCTCATCTTGTTTACCATTCTTAATCTATTTAGCTTTCCATTTATATGTATTTGTACTCGCACCATTCTGTGGTCGCTTCCCAGATCGAATTTGTTTAGTATAGTTACATTCTTGAAAATTTTTTTCTTATTTCCAATTATGAAATCAATTTCATTTTTTACTTTCCAGTTTGGACTTCGCCAGGTCCTCTTTTTTGTTTCGCTCTTTTTAAAAAATGTCATAGTTAATTTCCTGTTGCAAAGTTAATAAGCATTTGACCTCGGTTCCAAATTTTCTCTTTGGTTGTTGTTTACCAATCGTTGCACTGAAGTCCCCGATTATTAGTTTATAATATTCATTTCCCTGTTCCATTTCTCTTTCTATCCGCTCATATAGTAGCTCAACTTCTTTGTCTTCTGCTTGTGGAGTTGACGCATATACTTGTATAATCT
Source organism: Icerya purchasi (assembly GCA_039619475.1). Taxonomy (NCBI): domain Eukaryota; kingdom Metazoa; phylum Arthropoda; class Insecta; order Hemiptera; family Monophlebidae; genus Icerya; species Icerya purchasi. Next base: position 136,897,255 of record CM077116.1, read on the forward strand.
TCATTTTGTGATGCTGGTTTATCCTTAATGTTAATGTAATTATCCTTTCTGTTACTGCTTTGATTTCTTCAATTTTATGTTTTATTCTTTTGTTTATTAAAAACCCGATTCCTATACTTCTTTGTAGATTTTCCTGACAGAATGAATACAAACTCGCTAAGTCCAATTATATCCCACTTAATATCCGCTAGTTCTTGTTCTATTTCCAAAATCGTCTGTTCTCTTTGTAATGTGCAACAGTTTGTTACAAAAAGTCTCATTTTCTGCTTTTTTTTCTGTTTTATTTTTTGTTATTTTTGTATTATTTTTATCAGTTTGCCCATTTTGGTCTTGCCAGTTATGTCCTAATTTTCGCTGTCTCTTCATATGTTTTGGGGGTTTTGGTCTAACCTTCCACGATGACCAGTCATGTTGGAAGATGCATTTTATCCCTATTCGCCAGGTTTAGTTATTGTAGTTTTATTTGAGTGTTTTTTTTCCTTATGATTTTTCCATATTAATTTAATTTATTTTATGGACCTTTGGATACTGTGAATTTACAGTTTTATATGGAAAGTTTTCCTGGTCTATGGTAGTATGTATTGTAGGAGCAGGGTCTCTCGATTTTCTGTCAGGGTTTACTCTCTTAGCCGAGTGAACCCAGTTTTAAGGCGCTGGATACTCGCCTATCTGCTCTAGACTGACATTCATCAATCCGACTAGGGCACCTTGTCACAAACGAGTTGCTGATAGTTTGCTCCTGTAAATGCAGTAAAATGCTTAACGGTATTTGATAGTAGGAACACCTTCGGCAAGTGAACTTCCTTCCGTTTTCCTATCAGCGATGTATTATGAGTTCGGATTTAGTTTTTCTAATCAATAATTAGAGAACAAAAATTATAAAGTCTATGCCTTTGTTAAAAAGAAAAGAGAATCAGCTCATAACTGCAGAAGCAACTCGTCATGTAACAATAGTCCGTTGGATTATTGAAGCTGTCTACGATGTGGTACGCCAAAAATAGAAATTGCTTCACAAACAGTTTGATAATAAATTGCTTGAAGATTCTGGATTGTACTGAAAAATCGTTTGTTTCTTACACAATGAATTTGGATGATGATGTAAGCATCAATAAAGTTTTATCTCAACAAACGGATTACTATAATACAGAAAATTTTTATATTTGGAGGTGATGACAGGAAAGCGGAGTTGCCAAAAAGTTCCTTTTCAAATATTGACATTTGTGGACATCAGAGATTTTCTAGGGTTGACAGAAAAATATTTGGATTACTTCTTACTGGCACTTATCAATTACAGTTAGCAATTTCATATTTAGCTGAAATGATGGGCGATTCCGAAGAAATCAATCTTCAGTACCTAAAGGAATCACCAGAACTTATCAAAGTTCAAGTACAAAACTTGTCAAGTGAGTAGTCGGACATATACCTACTACATAAGTACAAATAAAATAGTATTATTACTGTGAGTGTGCTAATGTGAATCATTGGATGTTGTGCATTGTTGCTGCAGTAATATATTACTTATCACATGCACCATGTCTATCAAAGTTAATAAAATCTGCTGAATATATTACAAAACTTTATACAAGAAGTCAGTGACGAAGAAGATTAGTTGCAACAGTTAAGTTCCAAGCACTTGATATAATTTTTTTTTACTATGTTTTTGGCTGGATTTTTTATTTTAGTATCTTACAAAATTAATGAATGAGACCAACATTAAATTAAAGAATAAATTATTTGCGGATATTTTATTGTCATGTTATGATTTTATATTCTTTATATTTCAAATATTGTAATGCACTTTTAAATCATTTAAGCTGAAAATTAAAAAATAAAAAATCATAACATGACAATAAAATATCCGCAATAATTTATTCTTTGATTTAATGTTGGTCTTATTCATTAATTTTGTAAGATACTAAAATAAAAAATCCAGCCAAAAACATAGTCAAAAAAAAAAATTAAAACTAATTCATTTCATATCCCTTGCATTCAAAATAGTGGAAAGCACTTATAAATTTTTTTGCAGAAACATGAGAGCAAAAAAGTTTTTCCAGCCGTTCTTAGACGCCAAATATGGCAAAAAATGCAAAAAAGCGGATTTTTTTAGTTTATAGGGGGTGTTCACAACTATTAAAAATCGGAATGAATAAAATTAGGTAGTTCCCACTAAAATAATTTGTTTTTAATATATTGGAGGATGTTCACAATTTATTTTAGTTGAAAATAAGACAAATATGAACCATTTCAGTATTTGGTGAGCCATAAAAATGAAAACCCGATCAAAAAAGCAGCAGAAAAATGAGATTTAAATGTTTCGTTTCATATTCTTAGTGTGTCAATATACTGGAAAGCCATTATTATGTCATTTTGCATAAAACTGATGCGAAAAATTTTTTTATTGGCTCATAAGAGCTACCCATTGCTGAAAAAGTAAAAAAAAAAAAACAGTTTTAATTTTTATAATTATATGTTCGCCTCTTTAAAAAATCTGAAAAAATTCAAGACGGTAATTTGGCAAAAAATACATGATATATCATTTTTCCAGCAAGGTGTTTGTTTTAGATATACTTTTATGGCAATTTAAAATTTTCATGTGGATTTTTAGATTTTGTTTTATTGATAAATAAGTCTAAAAATATCTTTTAATTGTAGGGTTTTTAAATACCTTCAATTTGAACCCAACCCGAAGAAAAATGGGGAACTGGTTCTCCAGATATGATTAAAAAACTAGATTCTACATTTTGCCCCAGGGCGCGCTCCTTAATGGCTAGAGGGCTGAAACTTCCAGGAAAATAGCACTTTCCCATAGCTGACACGATGGTATAGTTTTTGTAGTAATTGATTTAGGGACATTTTTCACTATCTTACTCTACTATGCCTTTTATACACTTAAATTAGTTTTTCTGACATACCTATTTATACAGTATTTCATTTTAATTATTTTGTAATATATTAGCACAATATAAATGTACTAGCATAGTTATTTCTAAAGAATAATTTTCCAATTTAATGTGACTAGTTGAAATTAAGCTGAAGTAATATATTCTGATAAGTCTCATTAATTGCAATATTACAATTAAGAACTATTGAAAGTAGCATGACTTATTTTATTAGAACTACATTGCAATTTTCATATTTAATTTATTTATTTCAACTCTACAATTACACTGTTGCACAGATATTCAAAGTGGGATAAATAACTGTATTAGCATATATATACTTGCAACTGATCAAGATCTTAAAAGAAAGTATTGTCTCACAATCTACAAATATTGCTTTCATATATAGTGCCGTTAGTCACAGTTTCATACAAAATAAACTAGCAAAATATTACTATGCCTTGCTCATTCTAAAAATACTACTTGAGGGTAAAATTGCCGGGAAGAGATCGAGAGGTAGACGTCAAATTTCATGGATGGATAATCTTAACAACTGGTTCAACTGTTCCTCATTAGAACTTTTCCGAACAACTGTTGATAGAAATAAATTCCAATTGTGGATCGCCAACCTTCGAGACGGAGACGGCGAATGAAGAAGAAGTTAGATCCACAATGTTTTGCTTTGATAAATTAATTTTACTAGTATTACTTAAGAGTATGTAATAAAAGGCAATAGTTTATTCTTCGAAGAAAGGTAATTTCTGGTACTTCCACTTCTCTTTTTTTTCATTGTAACTTCTAAATAATTTATAATCTCATCATGCAAACAATTATTCCAGAGAATGTACACATTTCTGAGCATTGAGTTAAAATGTGGCTGGCAGGACTCCTGCTAATATGGTTGTGATTTATTATTTCTTTGCAAGAGTGTTAATTTATTTATTTCAAAAATTTATTTGTTCTACAATAATTTTTAATAAACTAAGACATAGTTCCTGTAATGAAATATATTCCTAATTGCAACTTCTTTCTATTTAGTTTTTTAGGCATTGCTGTTAATTGAGATCTATCTGAAATGTTATTAATATTAAATGATTATTAATTTATGGTTCACAAATCATGTATATTTACATAAAATTAATTTGTTCTTATTTTTCTAAATTTTATTTTTATTATTTGTATTATATTTACAGATAGTAAGTATTTTTTACCAATATTTGTGTATTTAAATCTACTCAGTATTATACTGTGCAATAACAAACTTTGATGAATAAGCTAATATATGTTTAAGTTACTTTTCTCAACATATATTTTCATATGACCATGTTTTTTTTTAATATATTGTATTTTGTAGTTTACATGGATTTACATATCTCAAATGTATTAAGGTAGTAATTGCTATGTGACAAATTTATTTTTCATATGACTAGTTTATATTGAACCAATTAAGCAACCGAATGATCCGGATTAAGATCGCTACATCATTATCAGCACCTATTCCAATGGAGAATGGCGTGCCACAAGGCTCTACCCTGAGTGCAATCTTATTCTTAATTTACGTCAATGGTATAGCCGATTGCATCTCGCCACCTATAACCACCCGGTTGTATATCGATAATCTTAACATCACCTTATCGTCAAATTGTCCTCCTATCACTCAAAAAATACTCCAGAAAACAATCAATAAAATACAGAATTAGTCTGAAAACAACGGCTTAGACATCTTGGCGAGTAAATCCATATATGTTGATTTTTGCAGGGGGCGCCGTTCCTCTCCCAGTGTGTCTCTAAATCTAAACAACCTTAATCTTCCCCAGAAAGCCACTGTCAAATTCCTCAGATTAATCTTTGATTCTAGACTTACTTGGAAGCCTCATATTGCCAACTTAAAACATAGCTACACCAATTCTATCCTCGTATTGAAATATCTGGCTAGCTCCAGATGTAATATTAATCCTAAATTCATTTTCAACATCTACAGATCGCTGATTTTATTGAAAATCTCCTATGGGTGCCAGGTCATGACATCTCATGCGAAACTCGACTCAATGATGCCTGTTCCGCATTGGATGTAGAACTATATACAATTGCACATTGATTCCACCACACCGTTACAACTTACACCAAAGCCAGTGATTTCCTCCTGGTTACTAATTCCCTACAGTCTTTAAACATGATTAAGAACCAAAAGTACAACAACCCGCTAGTTCTAAAAATATACCACTACTTGTGTGAATTCCATCTAATGGATAGTCACATGTCGCTGCTGTGGGTTCCTGGGCACATTGGAGTGCCTAGTAGTAAAAGAACGCGGAGCTACCGTCATCAATTGTATATACATTCTAAAGGAGTGCGAAAACCAGTGGAGAACTGAATGGGCAGCTACTACAACATTCTTAAGAACCATTAGGCTCATAGTTGAATCATGGTAGCCACTGGAGTTAACATTCTGATACGACTTCAAGATCTTCAGCCGGCTGCGAATCGGCCACATCGCTATTTCCCACAAACACATAATCGATAAAACGCCGCCTCCGGCTACGCGCCCCTTGTGCAGCCAGACAACTATACCAACAGTTTCTCACATACTGTTTACCTGCCAAAAGTTCACTGTGTTGCGGAGGCCTTAGCCTACTCAGAAACATAGAGCAGATCCTCCCATCACCAATGATTACCTTCAATAAAATGAGCGGCTTAACTCAGCATATTTAAATGATCCCCCCAACAGTGTGTGTTCTGTAATGACTATAGTAGTTACACACAGTGCATACAATTTAAGGGTGGAAAAAAACAGAAAGCTAAAGACACATTTTTCCAAGCATCTATGTGATGGAAACACACATCAAACCCACCACTAGTATTCATCACACGCAACAATCACAACTAACTATGGTAGAATAATAAACTATGTTGTGTAAACAAAAGCCGACTCCATCCCTTAGAAAATGGCGATCCATTTATAGGGTCTCTGGTGTAGTAACAAGTTTAATTTATAAAATAATTCTATGTTTGTACACACATAAAGAAATATATAAATTAGTTTCTATTTCCAAGAGAGATACAAAGTATTTAATTATTACAGCCTAGAAAAAATTAATGTAAATTAAGAGAAGGATAAAGGAACATGAAACCAGTAAAATAAGGTTGAAAGTGAAAGCTAAAGCGGAGCAGCTAACAGAAAGTATATTTTTGTCACTAGTTCCCAGCTCCAAAATTCTTTAACATCATTAGAAAATTCTTTAACATCATTAGAAAATTCTTTAACATCATTAGAAAATTCTTTATCAAATATCCACCTTTCAATCTCATCTATGTGTTTGCTTTTCAACCTTCTGTTCCCTTTCTAATTAGTCTCGTTTTAAATAATGATGCGATCCCTCTTTCTTCCTCTTTCTGCAATTTAAACTTTTCCTGTGCAGTTGTCTTTCGTTCCATTATCACATCAACCACCTCTGCCCCCCCCCCCAAGGCTCAACCCGATAATTCGACCGTATCCAGAATGTTTTTCTTCGCCTCTGACTGGGAGCTAGGAAATCTACTCCTATCCCCGCTTCACATGCCGAATCACTTATCCCTCCTCTTTTCGTTCAAAGCTCTTATCTAAGTTACTGCTTTTTAATTAAACGTCTACCTATTTCTTCTTCCTCCTTTGTTAATTCCTATTTTTCCATCCACCGCAACTAGAGATTTGCACTCAACAAAACTCCAATATTATCTCTTATTTCCAACCGCCTCTCTCATTTTTCTCCATATAATTCATGTGACAAGCTGCCATACTTTTCTTTCAGTTTTTCCACCCTCCTACATCCTACTAATTACCTATTCTTAACCTGCCCTACCAAAACTATCCTTCATCATGTTGTCAAATCTGAGTTTCTAAGCACCTTTGGCTCTTTATTCCCTAATCACTTTGCGATCTTTACTGATGTCCCCACACACCTCTTCATGAAACATTAGTTCATTGTCGAATTTCTGGTCAAATATAAATCGATGCGAGGAATTAATGTAAGGTGTTACAAAGAAGTCGTGTGTTTCTGTGTTCACTCTTTCGTGTTTAACGTGTAATTTCCTTATCTTATCTTATCTGAACATTCATATGCACCGATCCGTTTATACTTTTACTGTTATTCATCGACCAAACGGTAAGTGATTCTATTGTTATTAATTAGCCCAGCCAACTCGGTAAAGGCCGCACGCCTTTACCAGTTGCCCCGCGCAAAATGCTCAACCCAAACGATTTCCCTTCATTACCAAGCAACAGCGACACTCCGCCTACAACCAATGTACCTGTAAATGCGAAGCAAGCTAACCGTAATAAAACCATCATCTTCACACCAAAAAACCAGACATCCTATGCAAACAAGCTGAATAAAATCAACAGCAAAAAATTATCCATCGTCTTCCGGTCGCACAAAGACATTCACATCAATCAATACATCAGAGCAGTCGGTGACAAAATCGGGCCGGATAAAATCACACATGCATCGAAAATTTCGCGAGACCGCGCGTGCATAGTTCTATCAGACGAAGATACTGTTAACACTTTTATCAACAACTTCGGCCAAGTCGAGATTAACGGCACCCTACTCAAGGCACGTAAAATGCTACAAACATCGAAAAGGCTCATCCTATCGCAAGTTTATCCAGATATATCGAATGAATGTTTGAAAGAAGCGCTCGATTTTCTGAATATCAAAATCACCTCTGAAATCGAAACGCTGAAACTATCGATGGACCAAAATGACGTAGGCTACAACGTTTACAGTTTTCGCCGCCAAGTATACATCCATGAAGAAACAAAAAATGTTCCCTCAACTATACAAATAGATATGGACGGCGAATTGTACCGTATCTTTCTCACCATTGACGAAATTACTTGCTTCATCTGTAAAAAAACCGGCCATATTTCATCAAAATGCAATAACATACCAACATCATCTCTAGGAATAAACGCTAAAGGCGTATCGAGTACAGCCTTTCACCCTACTCACGGAGGCGACCTAATTGACAATTACGATGATATCACCGAAAACCTCAACGATGGAAATAATACTGAACCCGAAGCCTCAACAACACCAATAACCATCGAAACCGACCAAGTAATAACAACAGAAATCAACAATGAACCAACTCTGAACACAAAGCAACTCAAAACCCATCAAATAAACGCAATCGACCGGTATCCACAACATCTTCATCCAATTCCAACGCTTCAGTAACCAAAATCTCGCCTAAAAGTTCAACAAAAACCGCTGAGGATCAACCAAAAAAGAAGAAAAACCAACACCATTCACAGAAATTTTGAAAAACCTAGAAAACTCCTTTCAAGAAGGAGATGGAATAACTTATAATCAAATAACTGACTTCTTAGAAGAAGTCAGAAAATCAACAAAACCATGCGAAGCAGCTAGAAAACTCCAAATGAACATACCAGACCTCAACACAATACTCCGACTAGTATACCCGTCGCTACAAGACAAACAAACCAAAATCCGATTCACAAAAATCGTCAATGCCTTTCGTGATGTTAACGAGGACAAAATCAATTGTCTAACCGACTGGTCGGTACCTCTTACCGAAAATCAAACAAACTGAAACACTCGCTCCGTGTCTCTAAACACCACCTACTCACCACTCATATATAATGTCTGCCAACTCAATCCTAAATTGGAATTGCAACGGACTATTCTTCCACTACGAAGATTTCCAGATACTGCTAAAACCCTATAACTCAATCATTATAGCTCTTCAAGAAACCAACCTTCGATCCTCCAATACTTTAATTCTAAAAAACTACAGCATTTATCGCAAAGAACTGGATAATACAGTGCGCGCACATGGCGGTGTATTACTAGCCATAAAGAACAACATCTTGCGCTCAAAGATCAATATAACCACGCACTTGCAAGCTCTAGCTGTCTCCTGCGATTTCGGCTCAAGTCAAAAAATAAGCATCTGCTGTCTATATTTACCACCTAATCTCACAGTAACAAAGCAAGATTTACAATCTCTGATTTATCAACTACCTACACCTTTTATAGTCGCAGGAGATCTTAACAGCCACAATCCCCTATGGGGCGGATCATATACAAACAATAAAGGAAAACTGATTCAAGAGATCCTAGAAGACAATAATTTATCAAACTTCAATACTACAGAACATACTCATTTCAGCCCTTCTCACAACAGCTGGTCTACTATCGACCTCCTATTCGGCACAGCTAACTTAAATCATCTCATTCAGACATTCCACCATTTTGACATGTCAGGAAGCGACCATGTCCCTCAGCTACTCAATCTCAACATTAATCTACCGCCGGATGGAAATCCTCCTGAAAAATGGAATTTCAAAAATGCCAACTGGACCCTCCTCCAGGAATTATGTTCAAAAATTCCCAAACTCGACTTCGACCAAACTATCGACAATCTAGTATCGTCTTTCACAAATCACATATTAGACTACGCATCTCAATCGATTCCTAAATGCAATGCTTCCCGCCAAAAATCAGTTCCATGGTGGTCAGAAAACTGCCAATCAGCAATTCGAAATCGTAGAAGTGCCCTCAGAACTCTGAAAAGGGCTCCCACTCATTACAACCTCCTGAATTATCGCAAACTGAGAGCAATAGCTCAGCGAACTATCAAACAAGCAAAAAGAGATTCCTGGAAACAATACATTTCAAATATAAATTCCTCAACTTCCAGCTCTCAGATCTGGACAGCCATTCGGAGTATAGAATCAAAAAAATACATTTCTTCGCCAAAAAGCATCTTCATCAATAACGTTATCAACACAGATCCCACAGCAATAGCAAATGCGTTCCCAGATCACTTGAGCAATATATCAAACACAACCGTCTATCAACAGCTTCAAGACAACAATATTCTAACTAAAACATCCAATCAAACTTTCAATCAAGATATCACTCTTAGAGAACTCGAAGACGCCATAAACTCCTCAAAAATCTCAGCTCCAGGTCCAGACCATTTTCATATCCAATTTCCCCAAAACACTTCAGATAATATAAAACATCTATTACTCAAAATCTTCAATAATATCTGAACTTCGCACTCCTTTCCCACTATGTGGAGAAAAGCAATCGTAATCCCTTTTTTGAAACCTGATAAAAATCCTTTTCATGCCGACAGCTACAGACCAATATCTTTAACATCGAATCTTTGCAAAATTTTCGAAAGAATAGTAAACAGAAGACTGCTATGGTATCTTGAACAAAACGGCAAGTTATCTCCCTCTCAATGTGGATTCAGACAAGGCAGATCAACGCTTCACCAACTAATCCAATGAAATAGCAAAATAAACGAAGCCCATCATAACAAAAATCATTTTCTGACGATATTTTTCGATTTTACTAAAGCTTTCGACACGATATCAAGAAACAAAATTCTGCACGCTTTGAATTCAATGAATATAGACGGCAATATGTTACATTTCATATTCAACTTTCTCCAAAATACGAGAATTCGTCGTTCGCATTGCCAACACATTTTCAGGTACACATGCACTGCTAAATGGTGTGCCTCAGGGAGCTGTTCTCAGCCCTACTCTTTTCATCATCGGCATCGACGACCTAGCCATCTCGGTTCCTCCTCTCGTTATAAAAGCACTCTATGCAGATGATTTCTATATAGCCATCAGCTGTCAAGATCCAAAAGTCGGAGAAAACCTGCTCCAAAAAGCAGCCAATCAAATAATAAAATGGGCTCGGAGCAACGGACTCAGAATATCACAAGAAAAATCCACCGCAATTCACTCCTGCAAGCATTACAGATGTCCGAAAAATCTTAACATCAATATTGATAATATACCTTTGCCACTTTCTAACAGTATCAAATATCTCGGAGTTATCTTCCACAACACCGCTTCCTGGAATCCACAAATTCAAAACCTCAAAAGCAGATGCTTCAAAAAGATTAACGTATTAAAAAAGCTAGCTCATACTTCATACGGATCCGACAGATTCACACTTAGAAAGCTTTATCACACACTTATCCGACCAATAATCGACTACGGTTCACCTCTGTATGGATTCGCCTCTCAATCTCGACTCGATTCACTGAATACCACTCACAATACATGTCTAAGATTAATCACAGGCGCATTTCGAACAACTCCTGTTGAAAGCCTTCAAAGCGAATCATCAGAACCGCCATTAAACATTCGAAGACATTTTATCTCCATAAATGCTATCCTCAACATCCTCACAAACCCCAACTTCAGCAGCTCTCTCCATTTCATGAGCCCTTCCAGCTCCCTCGTTAACAACAATAACAATCTTCTAAAATCAATCATCTTAAAGAACACTATTATCCAACACTTTCCCAGCAATATCAATCCGCCCTGGACTTCATACACCCCAAAGATAGATCTGTCACTCACGCACCTGAATAAATCTCAATCTAACCCTCTCATCTATAATCGTCACTTCAACAACCTCCTTACCAAATATCCAAATTTCGTCGAAATATACACTGACGGTGCCAAATCAAGCGGAGCAGGATGCTCAATTATTCACGATCAAAATGAAATACCATACCCACTACCGCCACATTTCACAGTACTCTCAACTGAACTCTACGCCCTCAAATTAGCCACATACTACTCTATGGATCTCTCAACAAACAATATTCTAATTCTAACAGACTCACTGTCAGCACTCCTCACAATCCAAAACTATCATAAAAAGAAACAACACCCCATTTCTCAAGAAATAGCAAGTACCCTCTCATCTTCACACAAAGAAATCATCTTCTGTTGGATACCATCCAATTGCAACATCCGTCAAAATGAGAAAGCAGACGAAATAGCAAAACGGTCCTTGATCATCTCCCCAATTCCAAACGTTCCAGTTCCTCTTTCGGACTTGAAAATATCCAGTAAATCCGTCGCATATAAATCCTTCCAACAACACTGGAATCAGATCCCAGACACAAACAAACTAAAAACCATAAAGAAAACCGTAGATGTCTGGCAAACTTCATATCAAAAACACAGAAAAAACGAAGTCGTACTATTCAGACTAAGAGCAGGTCACTCAGCTCTCACTCATGGCTATATATTAAACAAACAGCCTCGACCTATATGTGAATCCTGCACAGTTCCCATCTCCATCAAACACATACTAATCGATTGTCCAAAATTTCAAACCCAAAGAGACCTATACATCCAAAACGAATCTCTCGAATCTCAACTTTCAGACAATGATACCAAAACATACAAACTCTTCTCCTTCTTGCAAGCTACCAGTCTCTACTCCCTAATTTAAATCTAAACAGTTCTCACGCCTCTAGCCGTAAGGCTGTACATGGCGTAAAAAAAAAACAAAAAAGAATAAAAATAAATCGATGCATCCTTTAAATCATATAAACAGAAGAGATATGTTTATATGTGAAATATACATTAAATTATACACAAAAAAAAACATTGCTAACAAAGATTAGTCTAATTTTAGTTAATCAACGCATCAAACCATTTTCAGGGGTATATTCGTTTGTACAAACATGGGAGGCATAGTAATTTTGGATTAGTAAGCTATATAAACATTGGCTAGTTATAGGTATAATAAAGTACTTCCTTAAAGCATACAAACACAAAAACAGTGGTTTTGGTAAGGGTTAGTACAGTATTAAATTTGGCTAGTCAACAGTAAAACCTATTCTCAAAGCATACACAAACATAAACAACTAGTGCAGGCTAGCAAATTATTACATTGGTCAAGTAATGATAAATGACACAAGAAGGTATAACGCCTAACAAGACATGAGAGCTTTCCTTTCCTTTAACGTATCCTGTATATTTTTTCGTCTACAAATTTATTTCCCTTCGGACTGCTAATTGCACGAGTTCTAGTACCGATCTTTTTTGACTCCCTTGCTGTCTCTCCTTAGTAGTTCTGGCCGTCTCCACCTTCCCCAAATAACTTTCTTAGTGTCCTCAGTTTCCTTTTGTCCTACATTCTTCCTTCTTGATGGGTAATCGTCCGTAGCTAACAAGCCCAATAAAAATGTAAAAAAAAAAAAAAAAAAAACACAAACCAATTTAGCACTGTTTAGCAGAATTAAAGCAGGTTAGTGGGGAAACCTTCTCCTAATTCTTGTTTTGGTAAAGTTCTGTAACTGAATAAAGGTATTTATATGAAGGTGTCCGCAAAGAGCAAGTGGTTGTTTTGAAGAGTGGCGGGTGTAGAACATGGCTGCATATTGAATAACTGTTACTCACGATTTTGTAGAATGGAGAGTGTGGTCATGCTAATATTATTTTGTTTTATTTATTTAAATTTTTATTTTTTTATAAAATTGTGCCTGCAAAGTAATTTAATAAAATGCGTATGCAGTGTGCACACTTAATTCCATCCCATAATGTACACTCCTACATCCTAACTGTGCAACTAATTTTAGAAAATCCTTAAATAAATGTACTAATGTTGGACTCCTGAAACTCTACTACAATATGATTATAAATGAAAACAGTATGAAAAATAAAAGTAGAAGGGAAAACTAAAAACACATTTTTCAAGGTATATACACCACACAGCGCACAAGAAGCACAACACCAGTATTTAATACATGCAACATACACAACCATCAGACAGACTAAAAAGCCATGCCGCCTAAACAAAGGCTGAATATACCCTTGGAAAATGGTGATCCATTTATAGAGTCGTTGGTGTAGGAATGAGTTTAATATCTAAAATAATTCTAAATACGTATACATATATAAAAAATGTATAAAATAACTCCTATTTCCCCGAGAGAAAAAGAGGGTATAATTATTTGCACCAGAAGAAAAATAAATATAAATTATGAGAAAGATATAGGGAAAAATACAACTAGTGAAATTAGATTAAAAGCGAAAACTAAATCAGAGCAGTCAATAGAAAATTTCTAGACAGATCAACAACGATGAATTAAATTTGAATAGTGCAGCTAAGAAAAAACTTAGGTTTATGAAAAATGACAAATATCGTAGACAATAGAGAGATTGTATTTATTCGGTTGAATTTTTGCCATTTTTATCGTCATTAAAGACCATCCCAAAAAATTTATTTCGACTTATTTTTTTATTCTGTTAAATTTCACGATACACCTAACTATAATCTTTATCAAACTGGAAATACATACATTTTCTTAGAGTAGCCAAAACATAATTTCAAATATTATAAATTAAACTTTCATTTCATTATTTTTAAAGTTTAAAATAACTTCTAAAACCAATTAATTCGATATTTTAAATCATTAAATATCTACTTAATGGTGCAAGGCCGTGTCCATACGGGGGGGGGGGGGGCTATTAGGACTAAAATAGTTATTATAAATAAACAAAAATCTTTAAAAAATCAAAATTAAAATAAATATTGACGATTTTTTATGGTATTCTTACATTACAAAAAAAAAGAAAAAATATGCTCCATAATTTTAGGCAGCTTATTAATATTTTATGCAAAATTTTATATTCTGGGTATAAGCAATAACATATGTACTTTTTATTGAAGTGTTTATACAGAAATTCCTTTATGTAAATTATTACTATATAAACCGAAATGATGGAAATTATTAATAGTATGGATATTAGTAAAAAATGTACTGTTATTTATAAAATAAATATGTAAAAAAAAATTTCAACCCCCCCTCGCGACAAAAAGAAATTATATGCACCGTCGTGTATTGGTGTAAAACGAACGAAGTAAACAGTTGTGGATTATGCTATATTATCGCTTATCTCTTCCACTAACTAAATCAACACAGATAATGAAGAAATTTATTAAATGAGGATAATATAATTGTGTAAGACTTCTTAAATTATTATATTTTTATGCTATATACTTCTGTTGTAAATAAATAATGACCAAAACTAAAAAAAACCAAAGGACAGCGATATGATAATAGTTCACCGAGTAGAAGTTATAAAAAAAAAACGTTGATGCGACTGACACTGAATAGGTATCTGTTCCAGAAAGAATAAAAAATTTACAAGCGGACATGAATATTTTTTTTTTTTTCAACCCTAGGCGCGCCAGCGGCCTTGACCCAACAACATGAAAAATTAAGGGATATAACTAAATAGTCAGACAGTCAGAAATGGAAAAGACAAAGGACAGCAACAACAGAATAACTGAAGACAATGGGAAGGAAAGAATATAGGCAGCATTAAAGGGAGTAGGAAGACTCAAAACTAAAAGTTGGGCGTAAAGAAAGGAGCGTTCATTAGAGAGTGCAGAACATTCGAATAAGATATGGTTTGATTCACAAATACAAGAAGGATCAGAAGCGTTAAGAGAGCAGAAAGGAGAATCGGACATAGCAAATCGAAAGCGAGAAGAGGGGAGCAGAGAATGATGGATTCTAAGCCTAATTAAGGAAACAACAGTGGAACGACGACAGATAGGAATAGATTGAAACCAAGGCAAGAAATTAGGAACCGGTTAAATAAGACGGTACTGGGAAAAGCGATTTGAGAATAAAGATGGATACATGTCAGACCAAAGTCTGGAATGATTAGAGCGTGATAGAGAAAGAATGCCTGAGGAAGGGAAGGAGTCGGGGAAAGGACCAATGCGGGCGGCTGAGCGAGCTAAAGAGTCAGCTGAGTCATTGCCCAATATTGGAATGACTAGGGACCCATAGAAAGTCTATGAGAATGGAGCGGGACGAGAACAAAGAGAAGACAAGATATCGAATAGAGAGGATGATACCGTCAGAAGTATGAGAAGGGGGAGAGGACATGGTTTGAAGAACGCCTTTAGAATCAGAAACAATCCGGAATACCTCACTCGTAGAGGATATGAATTAAATTGTACGAAGAATTGAGATCGACTCGGCCGAGAAAATATAGCAGAAAGAAGGAAGTCTGAAAGACTCGGAGTGCAGGAACGTAGGAGACGTATACGCACCACCCACGCCCCCATCACTCTTGGTGCCATCCGAGAAGATTAAGGCATGGGAAGGAAAAGAAGAGTTGAGCAGCTGAAGGAATTTGAAGTTGACTACATTGTGAGAGGAAGAATTAGCACGGACTGGAAGGGAGGAGAAATTGATGGGGCGCCATATGCTGTTAAAATCGAAAGAAAAGTAAGGAAGGCTGTTATAAGAGGAAACGTAGGGAGAAAAATTGGAAACACAAGCAGCTATATGCGATAAAATCGGAATTCTATGAGGCGCCAAGCACCAGTGATTCTTGATATGAAGATAGGAAGGAATAATATTGGATGTCAAAATGGAGAGGCGTTTTATTAAAAATCGATAATCGAGGAGTGAACGACGAATGGAAAAAGGTTGAGTGGAAAATTCGGATAGATTCGCAGGAATAGGAGAAGATCTTAAAGCGCCAATGCATAGGCGAAGGCAGGAATTCTGAATTGCGTCAAGTTTCGAAAGGAGAGACTTGGAGGCATTGCCATAAATGAAGGAACAATAGTTGAGTTTAGACCGAATAATCGATTTATATAGAATTAATAGAATGCACGGGTCTCCACCCCATCTAAGCGGAGATAAATATTTGAGGAGATTAAGTATTTTGAGGAAGTATATATATAATTAATATGCTCATGAAATGTAAAGCGACTATTTAAAAAAAGACCTAGGTAACATATGGAATTAACAGTGGGAATAGGTGTACCAGATACGCTGATGTTTATAAAAGCACAGATAAAGGGGTGGAGAGCAAAAATTATACAGGAAGACTTGAAAGGAGAAAGAGAGAGGTGTAGAGTAGAGAGAGCATTGCTAAGAAGGGACAATGAATGATTTAACTCATCGGTGGCGGAGGACAGATCATCTGAGGTGGAATAAACTAAAATGTCATCAGCAAAAAGGAGTAGGAAAGTTGAAAATATTCAGAAGGGAGAGCAGCGAGGAAGGAAAAAGTTTTTTAAGAATAGGGAAAGGAAGACCGTCCAAGCCAGGAGCAAAAGGAGAGGTTTTGTTAAGGACGGACAATTGTTCGTCATAGCGGAAAGGTGACGATAGGAAATGAGGTTCTGAGGAATTTGGGAGTGAATGAATGCTCGATTCCTTGAATGTGGGCAGATACGGAGAGCAATAGAGTCCAAGAAAGAGTAAAGTTAAGGCAAAGTAGGATGGGAGAAGTGGGGACGCTCAGAAAGAGAAGATCTGAACGCTTTAGCCATTTTCCATATCTTAGAGAGAGGCGTATCTCTAGAGAAAGATGAAGAAAATGATTTCCCCAAGCGTTCCTCTTGGCAGATTTTGAAATGTACCGAGCTTTTGCGTTGGCTTCTTTGTGAGCTAAAAAGTTGGATATTGAGGAACAAGAGCGAAAGGCTTTAATGGTAGCGGTGCTTCTTTGGAAGGTAACTTTACACTCTTCATTCCACCAAAGAGAGGAGGTATAAGAGGAAGAACAACTGCGCGAAAAGGAAGAAGGAGGGGAGGAAGCGGAAAGAGCTGAATGAAGAAGTTGTACTGGGATGACGTGTCGGAAAAATCCAGAATAAGGGGGAGTGAGGAATCCACCAAAGATCGGAATTTAGTCCAATCTGTTTTGGAGAGCAACCAGTGAGGAGCGTGCAAGGGCCTGAAAGGTTTAGAAGGAAGAGCGTTGTTGAGAGTTAGGAGAATGGGGACATGATCACTACCAAAAGTGCCTTCGAGAGTTCGCCAGGAGCTTACAAGACCAAGATTTGGAGATGAAAACGAGAGGGGACATGAAGAACGAGGTAAAACATAGGCGAATTTTTAGAAGAAACCGCAGTACTTTTAAAAAAATTAAACAATAAAAATAATTTTCCTATTTGTGTGGTGATGTTAATAAAGATTTATTTCTTCATAATGCACACTATGCATAGATTAAAAACTAAGTGTAATTTATGGATCAGGAGTATAGTAAATAAATAAAATTAAGAGTGAAGAAGAACAAATAGATAGAAGTACTAATTCCTGCATAGATAATATGTTTATGAAATATAAAGCAAATGAAACTACTTCAGAGATTATTAGTAGGCAAATATCTGACTATTATGTAATATTTCGTGCATTTAGTTTTTTGAACTGAAAATTTCAACATTTTAAAAACTGTCTCTCATATGTTTTTGATGAAAAAAGTTTACATAAAAAAATAAATAAGTGTAACTGGAACATTCTTCTTCTTTTTCGTGCAACCCGATTAGGGTATAGCTTAACCACTTTTCATGGATTCAACCATATGACGAAATACGTCTCGATTTCTTGCAATCTGGAACAATTCTCCTATGTCTGTAACTCCAGTTCATTGCTTAATATTTTGGAGCCAAGAAATCCTTCTTCTTCCTTGTCCCCTCCTCCCTTCTACCGCTCCCATCATAATTGTGTGCAGAAGATGATATGTATCACCTCTCATGAAATCTCCAAAGAAATTAATATTGCGTTTTTTAATTATTTCCATTAATATCAGATTCGTCTTCACCAATTGTAATACTTCCGCTTCTTTAATTTTTTGGTCCATGGTATCTTCCAGATCCGGCGAAAACACCACTTTTCAAATGATGAAATATTCTTTTCCATATGCGCTTTTATTGTCCAAGAGTAGGTCCGTACATAACATTTTAGCACCTTCTTCTTGATTTCCAGATTTGACTTTCTGTCGCAAAGTACATTCTTCATCTTCATAAATAAATCCCGGGCTATCTCGATGCGCGTTCTTATTTCTATGTCAGGGTCATTATCCTTCGTTATCCAACAACCTAGATACTTGTATTTTCCTATCCGTTCGATTTCCCTACTGTTAAGGAATAGATTTTTATCTACAACTGGCTGTCTTGAGGCCACCATAAACTTCGTTTTCTTGATGTTTATGCTGAGCCCTTCTTTTCCACTTTCAAGGGCAACTGAATTTAGTAGTCCTGCAGGTCTTCGATATTCTCCGCCAGCAGTGCAGTATCATCGGCAAAACATACCACTGCAATTTTTTGTCCTCCAATTCTTATTCCTTTGCCCCGTTCTTCTAAAGCCTGTGCAAATATCACTTTCGAATATAAATTAAATAACATTGGCGAAAGCACACAGCCTTGCCTAACACCTCTTCGTATTGGTATTACTCCAGTCAGCTGATCGTCTACTAGTACTGTTGCATGCTGATTTTTGTAGAGGGACTGTAGAATTCTTAAATCTGCATCATCGACACCAATACTTTTTAAAGTTTTCATTAATTCTGCATGTTGTACTTTGTCGAATGCCTTATTAAAATCAATGAAACAGATATAGACTGGTTTCAGAAATTCGAGTGATTTTTGTATTAATGTTTACATGCAGAATAGTGCTTCTCGTGTTCCCATACCATTACGGAATCCAAATTAGTTCCACCTTATATTTTCTTCGCATTTTATCGATATTTGTCGATGAATTATGCGCAAGAATACTTTTAAGACATGACTCATAAGACTTATCAATCTATGGTCATCACACTTAGACGTATTTGAGGTTTTTGATATGGCAATGAACCTGGATTCCAACCGTTCTTTGGGCATTTTCCCGCTACTGTAAATTGAACTGAAGAAGTTAACCATCTTTTTGACTGTTGTAAGTCCCAACATTTTTAAGAGTTCAACTTGTATGTTATTGGGTCCTGCTGCTTTTCTTACTTTAGCTTGCTTAATTGCAGCCTCCACTTCTGATTCTAGAATTAACAATGTATCTGGCTCTTCTTGCTGGACTAACTCTCCGTCCTCATCGTTAAAGAGATTTTTTATATATTTTTCCCAGACTTTTATCTTCGCATTTGTTTCAGTTACGATTTCGCCAATATCTTTTTTAAGAACGGTTACATGTCTCTTTTTATAAACATGTGTTATTTCTCTTATTTTATTGTGCACATTAAATTCATCATGTTTGATTTGGTACTCCTCGATTTCCTTGCATTTTGTACTTAACCATTCCTCCTTTGCCTGTGCTACCTTTTTCCGAATGATTCTGTCAATTTCTTTATATTTGGATAGATTATTTTTGCTGTTCCTTCTAAGTTCCATTAGTTTTAATATTTCCAAGGTTATCTATTGTTTATGATTCCGGTTTCCATTATTAATTGCATATTCCATTTGTTCCCATCGATCCTCTATATCATCCATGTCTTGCATATTTTGTATTTTACAGTTAACTTCTTCTTTCACATTTTCCTGGATTTCTCGATTTTGTAGCAGCTGTCGGTTTATACCTGATTTTTGGCTCTTCCTAATTCTTTTTACTATTATTCGTATTGCAGCTTTCAATAGGTTGTGATCTGTTTTTGCATCAGTACTGGTCATAGTCTTTACTGATATTATACTATTCCTAAAGCGTGTGTTCACTATTATGTAGTTAATTTGATTTCGAACTATTGCTGTTGGTGTATCACTTGGCGATTTCCATGTATGTAGTCTTCAAGGTGGTAGATTGAAATAGGTGTTAGTAATTGGTAATTCCTTTTGCTGGCAAAATTGAACTAAGATATTTCCCCGGTCATTTTTTCTATCCAATCCAAATGGTCCAGTTACTTTGTTTGTTATTGTGTTTCCTACTTTGGCATTAAAATCGCCTATCAGATATATAGCCTCTTGCTTCTTATAATTTTTAAGTACTGTTTCTATTTCCGTATAAAATTATTGTAATTCGTCATCTGGTGCTTCAGCCGTAGGTGCATATACTTGTATGATGTTGATATCTACTGGGTGTGCTTTCAGTCGTAGTAATAATACTTGATCAGAGTATGGCACGAACGCAGTAACACTGTTGCATCACACTCTATTTATCATTATTGCAACCCTACGTTGGTGTTTTCCACTTCTATCGCCTGAAAAATATACAGCCACATCATCAGATATGATCTTTCCGGTTCCAGTTCATCTTACTTTACTCAGGCCAAGTACATGAATCTTTAATCTGCACATCTCAAGAATCACATTTGCTAGCTTCCCAGGTTCATATAGGGTTCGTACATTTCAAGTACCTATGTTAATCACATCTGCAGCACTAGTTTTACTCCCGGGTATTCTTCGCACCCCTGCTACTGTGTAGTGCCGGAAACTCGGGGCCAATGGTTTTGTTTTGTCGTGCATTGTGATTATTTTCTAGAAACATATACTGAAGTAATTTCCCGTTGCTTTCTTCAGCGCAGTTATCTAGCCATTTCTGCAATAAGTACATCGCGCCTATATATGGCTGAAGTACAGCCGTTTTTAGCTATATGTATCGCGCTTGTATCCAGTAATAATCGTCCTGCTGCCTACGATCATGGGAACATCTTGGTCTGGTTCCTCAGTTCAGACCTTCCTGGCTAGGGAGGCCCTTCAGGTAGAATATACTACCGCCAGTATAGCTCTGAACTTCGTCGGAACATGCAAACCCCTCCACCGCGATAAGGTGTGATCCCCCGGAAACTGGAACATGGTAAGTAACATTACAACGACAGGAAACATATATGATTGTATACATTCAAAGCATATACAAAGAATGCAATTTCGAAGTGAATGAAAGTAAACTGGTAACAAAATACGGTCCCAAAAAAAATATTTAATTTTATGAAAATTAGACATCAGTAGCACATTGTGAACTTTAACTTCACAATCCTTGACACACTGTGAAAGCTCACTTTAAAAATTACTTTTTTATTTTAAACTTAATAAAGGAAGTAGAACCAGTATACGACATAAAACTCTATTTAGAAAAGATTAAAATATAGTTAAAACAAAAATAAAGAATTTATTTATTTATTTATTTTATTATTTACGAGGTACATATTGCCAGGGAGGGGGCTATCACATCGGATGAGGTTATTTACAGTATTTTAAGGTTTGTAATATTTATAAATTTAATTAGTCTGTATAAGTTATTTATGTTTAAATTCGCGGAGTGATCATCTGTAAGTGTGGATTGTTGGCGTTCGGCACTGTAGATGGGGCATTCAGTGATGATGTGTTTGACTGTGATCTGCCAATTGCATTGAGTACAGGCTGGAGGCTCCTGGTGGTCCAGCAGGTATGCATGGGTGGCTAGAGTACGGCCTAGATAGATTCTGTTCAAGGTTGATTCGATATTTCGGTTTGATGCAGCTTTGCCTATAACGTAAGTCCAGTCAGTAATCGTCCGTTTAATTGTCAGTAGTTTGCTCGAATAGCTGCTGTTCCACTCAACCTCCCAATCAGACATTATTTTGGATTTTGCGTATTTCTTCAGTTCGCTTGGGTGTAACAATGGTAAGGCGGCGTTGGTCGATAGCGTGGGAAGGTGATCAAAGATCATGATGTAAATGGTGCCTTCATGGTGGTTTGGACTCCACAGTGGACCGGCGGAAGGCATGCGCTTAAGTAGATAATTCGGGATGTCCAGGGTAAATTCGTCTTGACATTTGAAGTAGACTTGGGCAGCGAGGGTACCGTCTCTGTATAATGGGTTTGATGGATTGTAAATGTTGTGGTTTGGATGGTTCGGGTAACTTAAAATGGATAGGGCGTAATCGACCGATAATGTTTGCCGGCGGTATTTCAGGGGAGGAATACCGGCGAGCACGTGCATACTGGAGGCAGGCGTAGTTCGGAAGGCTCGTAGAGCTATACGGAGGACCGAATTTTGGATCGTGTCAAGACTTTAGTGCAAGCCTTTGGAGGCGGATGAGTAGACGATGCAGCCGTAGTCGAGTTTTGGTCGGATTAGACTTTTGTATACATTTAGTAATGTGGAACAGCTGGGTCCGAATTTCCTGTTGTTCAGCATCTTTAGTATGTTCAGTGCAGAAAGGCTTCGGTTTTTCAAGGATAGGATGTGGTTTCTCCACCGAAGTTTTTTGTCAAAGATTAATCCGAGAAAACGAGCTTCTTCTGAAAACTTTAGTTGTTGGTCGTTGAGTGTTAAACGTACGGGTCGGTGCTTGCGTTTTCTCGTGAAGATGACGCCTTTCGTTTTTTCGACAGAGAATTTGAGTCCCGTGCGCTCACTCCAGTTAGCTAGATTGTCCAAGCATGCTTGGAGAAGGCTCTCTGCGAACTGTAGGTTAGTAGTTTTAACAGTTATATTTAAGTCGTCGGCGAAAAGTCTGTGGTTAATAGGAAGTGGAATGATTGCGGAGATAGTGTTTATCAGGATTAGGAAGCAGTAGATACTAAGGACACTGCCTTGAGGAACCCCGTTTTCTTGGTGGTATTCATTTGAAATAGTATTTCCTACTCTGACCATAAACGTGCGATTATTCAAGAAGTTATTGATAAATTTCGCCAGACGGCCTCTGATTCCAAAACTCGTGAGTTCTTTCAGAATTCCGAATCGCCAGGTGGTGTCGTAGGCCTTTTATATATCGAAGAAAATGGCTACTCGGTATTCATTGTGTTTGAACGACTGCAGGATTTCGTTTTGCAGTCGCCGTAGGTGGTCGGTAGTGCTTCGTTACTTTCTGAATCCACATTGGTTTTTTGATAGGATTTTTTGTTTATCGAGATACCAGGTCAGTCTGTTGGCGACTATTTTTTCCAGTAGTTTGCACATGACACAGGTAAGAGAAATGGGTCGATATGATGTTGGTAGGAAGGGGTCCTTTCCTGGTTTCAAGATAGGTATAGTGATGGCCTTGCTCCAGATCTTGGGGAATGTGCCTTCATTCCATATTGAGTTGAATATACTCAGCAGTTTTGTTCTAAGGGTATCGGGTAGATTTTTGATGAAGGCAGACGGAATATTATCTGGACCAGGTGACGTGTTAGGCTTCAGGCGCTTGATGGCGTTGGAGAGCTCCGGCATGGTGATGGGGGTGTTGAATTCTTCTGAGTCGTCACTGTTTAGATCGTAGGAATTTGTTTCTTCTGCTTTTTTGAAATTTAGGAACGTCGGGGTGTAGTTTGCATCAGATGAGGTCTATGTAAAACTTGAGCCAAGTAGGTTGGCGGTTTCGTCAGAGTCTTGCGTGCAAGTATCTCCTTTTTTTAGGGTGATTGCATTCAAGGGTTGTTCAGCACCGTTTAGGATCCTTATATTCCGCCAGAGTTCGGTTTGGTCAGAGTGCTCGTCTATAGAGGTTATAAAGGAGTTCCCGCTCTGTTTCTTCAGTTTTCTGGATAGTCTACGGGCTACTGCTCGGTAACAGCGGAAGTTGGTGAGATCGCTTGTGAATCTGGTTCTTCGGATCTTAGCAAGGGCCTTATTGCGATTTTTGATGGCTAGTTTGAGGTCTTCATTCCACCAAGGAACGTTTTTTGTGGATATTCTGCCGGAGGATTTTGGTATCGAGTTTTCAGATGCGTGTAGGATGTGATAGTTGAAGTTTAGGATACAGGAGTCGATGTCTGCCGATGGTTTGGGGAGTGGGAGGGCGCAAATTGATTTGAATTTATTCCAGTCCGCCTTTTTTAGAAGCCATCTTTGGGTTGCAGGAAGTTGTTGGTTCATCGAGCTGGTGGAGATGTGGATAAGTATAGGAAAATGGTCACTATTATACAAGTCGAAATGCGTTTTCCAATTGAATCGGTGAGCAATTTGAATCTAGTTTGTTGGCCGTTGTTTAGCAGGATTAGTTGACAGTCGTCCTAGAGGATTCTATTGATTATGTTTCCTTTGTTGTTATTTCTAGTAGCTCCCCAAGCGGTGTGATGAGCGTTCATATCTCCTAGAATGATGAACGGCTGAGGCAGTTGATGAATACAGTGGAAGAGGTCGTTGTAAGTTGGGTCTTCATCAGGTGGTATATATATGTTGCATATTGTCAAGTTCGCAAGTTGAGGACGGCATCAGATTGTGACTCGAATGGTCACATTTTGGATGTTTGATTGAGTTTGTGAGCAGTGGTTAACGATAACGGAGTCTCGGATGAGGGTAGCTACGCCTCCAGATCCTTTGAGGCCTCTGCTGCAGTCTTGGTGGTAGATTTGGTAGCCTTTTTTCGTCGGTTTGTGTTTTGGTAAGAGGTGGGTTTCTTGAAGGCAAGTGATTATAGGTTGTTTGAACGAGAGTAGTTGGCGGAGTTCTTCATGGTTGTTGTAGAATCCGTTAATATTCCATTGTGTTATTGACGTCTCCATTCGGGGTCGTTTTCAATTTCGTGATTAGTTTGGTGATACGGATTTGCAATCCTCTGTCTGCCACGATGGAGTGAGCCGTATGGAGCTGGACAGATTCTATGTAAACTTCTTCGGTGGTGACTGTTTTGACGATTTCTTGTGCTGGAAGGTTTGGTTTGTTCGTTAGGATTAGTTGTAGTAGTTGATCGAAGCTGGGGCGTTTGGGAGTGTCTTATATTGGCTTTCGATGGCATCCAATGCTGAGAGTAAGGCGTTCCTAGTTTGTGCGGCATCAGTGTCGATCGGTTTTATTTTCTTAACTTTCTGATTCAAAGAGCTCAAGTTAGTGTCTGTGCTTTCAGGAGAGGAGCTGGCGGATAATACTCTTTTCGTTGAAGTTGGCGTTGCTGGCGTTGTATTTTTCAGTTGTTGTGTGTTTGTCGAGGGTTGATCGATAGAGACTTTTTCTTGATTTTCATCTGTAGTCGTAGTCGCATTATCCATAATTTCTTTTTTAACGGTCTGTTTGGCCGCGGGAGGGAGGTTCGACGGAGTTGGAGAGAGATTCACATTGAGTAACGGATCTACAAGTAGGTTGGTTGATGATGTCGTTGGGGTTGATTGGTGTTTGATCGCGAATGGTCGTCCTGATTTTGTTCACTTGATCTTTGATAGTACACCTTGCGGTAGAGTGTTCATTGGTTTTGCAAAGACTGCAGTAGGTGTCGTTGTCCGAGAGGTATACTGTGAATTTCTCGTCTTCATATTCGATGTGGATGGATAAAGGTATTGGAATAGGTTCTTCAGGGTCATTAATTATATAAGTTTGTCTTCTAAAGCTGTATATATGTCGGTATTGGTCTTCGGTAATACCAGGTTTCATGTAGCTAACTGGCGCTGTCAGTTTTAGATTGCTATCCACCAGTTTGCGTTCGATGACGGAATGGGGCATGTGAGGGGTGGCGTTAGAAATTATAAAGAATTCTAAACAGAGGTATTACCAAAGTAAAATACTGATAGCCAATAATGATAACAGAATAGGATGAAACATGATTAATAATATTGGTTAATAAAACAAGAACAAAACAATGGTAGATCGTTTCATTACAAAACGTTTTGAATACACTACAACGATAGCTGAATAATTTAGTTAATACTTTATACATTTGGTAGAAAAACAGATGCAAATGAAAATCAATTTCAAAACTGCCATCCAATAAAAATAATTAAATCAAATCAAATCAAATAAACGTTTATTATTATTATTAGAAACATAATCCATCTATGCGCATATTTGCGCGAGCGATGGGTATTAAAAAACAATAAAAATTTCTTTGAAAAATACAAAAACCCTTAAAATTACAAATAACACATGGAAATAAAGCAATAAAAGTAAATCGTATAGAGTTTATATAAGTTGATATAAACTTGGGCCGAATGTATAGTATAAATTTATTTAATACCTACACTTATACGAATAAAATAAAGGAAAGAAGTATATATTTGATTAGAACCGTAGTACTCTGTCTGTATATGCATCACATCTTCATCCATAATTCTGAATCAATTATTTACAACGTTCCTCAAAATAATCATTGGAATGGAAATAATTTAATAAACATTTATGTCTTTTTTTTGAAATTCCTTAAATCTTCTTTTAAAAATTGTGGTAAGTGGTTGTATATGAGAGGCGCCATATAGGGGGCTTGGATTCTTGAGTGAAATTTCATCAGTTTTGGGTACAGTAGCTAATTATTTTCCACAACTTCTAGTAATACCATCCTTAATTTAAAAATTAAATTATTTTTTACTATTTAGCATAAACAACATCAATTCAGTTTTATATAATGTACTTACATTAAATAATTTATAATCAACTGTAGTTCTCTTGTTTCTGGCGATTAACTTAACTGTTCAATTATTTAAAAAATCAATCTGTGAAGAGTTGTATTTAGTGGTATTACTCCAATGTATCAAACCATACGTTAAGACAGGTTTGTACAGTGATTGATATAGCTGATACAGGTGATATTTATTAAAAAATTCATTCAGGTGGTAAAATATATAGTTTAACTTTGTAAGTTTAGAGAATAAATAATCGATATGCTTATTCCACATTAATCTACAATCTAAATTTAAACTTAGATATTCAATTCCAAACACTCTTTTTATTTCTGAACTTTCATTTTACATGTATTGAGATTTATGACTATATAACATGAATTTAGTTTTCTTTAAATTTTCTATGACCCCTATTTGCCTTAAACTAATTTACCAAAGTATTAACATTTCTGTTTGCTAGTTGCATTAGGATATGACTATAATAAGAACTCATAACAATTGCCATATCATCTGCATATGTGAACATTTTTCCCGATATAATTAAATTGCACAATTCATTTATATAAATAAGAAGCAGAATGGGACCTAAAATACTACCCTGAGGCACCCCATATATCTGCGTTATACTTTCACTATGTACTTTATTCATTTTTGTAACATATTTTCTATAATACCTGCAATAGCGAAAATATTAAAACATAGCATTGATAAACATTTACAAATGATGTAAGAAAAATAACCTACTCTATGGAAGTCAACACAGATTCAGATAAAAAGGATCCACAATAACATTACTAAGAATGATTGTAAATAGTAATATTATTATGGATCTTTTTGATCTGAATCTGTGTTTACTTTCATAGAGTAGATTGTTTTTTACATGTTGTTTTGTTAACTTTTTTTTGTTATTGGATGATAGTTTTGAAATTGATTTTGCATCCCTTTGTAATAATACCTCTTTTCAGGTTCTCTGGAGTGCTGGTTTCCTTTATAGAGTATGTTAGTTGAAATAGGAATAAATATATTTGTGTTTGGTTTAGTATGCTCATGTAGGTGCCCTATAAACTTTTAGACCGTTAATTATTTTCCTCGATCTATATGAAGTTTAAAAGTAATTGAAATGGTGGTCTGGGGGTGTTCCTAGGCGAGGTCAAGAAACGGGGCTCCTTGAGAGGTATGAGGATTCGACTTACATATATACATGCATTTACTTAGACAGATATAAATGTAGGTCTATTGCTTTTATGATCTATATAATAATTAAGAATAGATTCTAATTTTGCCGGCATAAGCAAACGACAATAAGAATGACGAGCACTCACACAAGGGAATATTTGTCCTAAATTAATAATAATATTTATGTGTCATAGATCCACAAATTATTGCCACTGTAATTGCAGTATTATTTATTAGCAATTCTTGTAACCCGGTTTCAGCCATGGTTTACAGGTAATATTTAATTATCTTTTCACTGACATCTATTGTGTTAATCACAAATATTTCTTGAAAGGATTTAAATCATGAAGGCTTTTTATTGATTGTATTATAGTTTTCTTTATCTTTAACACCTTACATACTTTATAAATAGTTGAAACCTCAGTTGATTAAATGAAATACCATAATCACTTACTAGTAACTTTTCAATTCACAAATTCTATTTTACATTATAACTGAATAATTGTTTGATACCTATTTCTAATTTCCTAAATTCAAACAATTTTGTACACAAAAATTTATCTATATCTGTTTAACTTATATCATCAATCACCGTCTACATACTATACTCCTCTTTTTTATATGGCCTTTTATTTTTATATATTCTTCTTTCTAGCATTATTTCACAGTTTATGATGTAAGGTACTAATTTAATTGCTGGAACAGGAGTTCTTAAGCAATTTTAATTTTCATATCATTATTGTAACTTTTGAGCTATTTATGTTCTCATCTTGTAAACAGTTACCCTGGGCAATATATATATTTGTGACCGTTAGGTGGAAAATGTATGGGTACAGCTATTACTAATTTGTAAGCGCGGTATGTATTATTACTTTGCAAGGTTATTATCTTAGTTGACCCAAACATTTATCCATTTAATAATAATTTAGTATAAACTAAGACTCAGATGCGTTAATAATTCTGTTTCGAGTGTTGGCTTCATTCTTTTTAATTTATGAAGCATAATTAA
This sequence comes from Icerya purchasi, assembly GCA_039619475.1. Classification (NCBI taxonomy): domain Eukaryota; kingdom Metazoa; phylum Arthropoda; class Insecta; order Hemiptera; family Monophlebidae; genus Icerya; species Icerya purchasi. The sequence continues at coordinate 136,926,126 of CM077116.1, forward strand.
TTTAAAACTTCCTAGTGATTTCACTAGCGATAAAAACAGTTAATTAATGTTCCAAAAAATATGTGTATTAATATATTATGAATTTGTTTCTTCCACAAGTTTTATTTTATATTGTAAATGAATAAGTTCAATGTACCTATTTCTCTTATCCAAAACAGAGAAGTTTGTATATAACAATTTCTCTATATTCATTAGATTTCAGTTTATCCATGTTGGCTAGATAGTGTAAATATGCATATATTTTTTTTGCATGTGTTGTTTGATCTGTTTCTAAATGCACCCTTTTTGAGCATTATTTTACTGTCTATGATAAAAACAATAACTTATTCTCAGGAATAATGTAATTTCTAAATATTTTTCATTTCTCTTTCATTATTGTAGTTTCTGAGTGGTTTATAGTCTCATGTTTCAAATATTTACTCCAGCAAAATTGTACATTTCTGAGCTTTAGGCGAGAGCATGACGGAAAAAGCTGTTATTACTCAGTGAGTATGTATAGATTGGTTCTCTGCAAAAGTTTTATTTTGGTTGCCCCAAAATTTTATTTATTCCACAAAATAATGTATGAACTGAGACATGGTTCCTATGATTAATTATATTTGTGATTATAGATTAGCTTCGTTCATTTTGTTTAGCATCAATACTAACTAAGAATTTTCAAATAATTTCATTAGTATTAAATAATCGATAATGATGTTTCTATAAAATGTATATCAATACACAATGAATTTGCTCTTATTTTTCTGATTTTTATTTATATCATTTGTTTGTTTCAGCAATAGGTGAACAAAACCTAGGTATGCCTATCACTAATTTGTAATCATGGTGTATACTATTACTTTTAAAGGGTATTTTTTTAATTGCCTCAAAAATTGATTTATTCAACAATAATTTTGTATAAACTGAGCCTTTATTCTGCAAAATTCCTACCTCGGACATCCTCCTTCTTTCCTCAGCTAATCATTCCCGACTATGGTCGGACATCTATCCTTCTCTATTTTCTAATCCCGCCTCTCATTATCTTCAAATTCAACCGGTTCCCTCTTCCCAGCCGTGGTTTCAATCCTATTCTTATCAACACTCCGCGATCATTTCCTTAATCAGACTGCGTATCAATCACTCACTTCTACCCTCTTCACGTTTTTGTTTTTCCCTGTCCCCTTCATAATTCCATCTCTCCTCTCATATGTGATGCAAACCACATCTTCTTTGAATGCCCTGCCCTTGATTCCGAGCGTTTTGTTTTGTACTCGAAAATCTTGGCACTGGGTCTTCCTGCTCCGTATAATTCTTCCTTTGTCCTTTCCTTTCCATCTCCAGATATAATCCCTGTACTCCAATCTTTCCTAAGCTCTATTTCTAATCGTCTCTTTATTTAACCCCTTCCTTAATTTCTGTTGTTGTTGGGTCAATGCCGCTGGCGCGCTCAAGAAAGAAAAAAGAAAAAAGAAAAAAAAAAATGAGACAAAGGTCTTATGAATAACTATTTTTAATTTTGGCTTTATACCATTTAATTTTTGAAGAACAATTAACCAAAAACTACCTAATGGTTTCATTAGTACTAAATAAGAGTTTATTAATGTTCTAAGAAAGTGCAGATTAACATTCAATGAATTTGTTCTTATTTCTCTAATGTTGGTTCGTATTGCTTTTTGAAAATTACAGCGGGTAAGTGTTTTTAATAGAACTAATATTCTTAAATGTAATTTATTATATATTGTGCAAATCATTATATTTAAATTAGCTATTTGACATGTATTTTCATTATATATTTCATTTACAGTATTTCCAATCGCAATCCTTACATTGACGTATACATTTTATATGCATCAGACTCAATATAACTATGTAATAATTTTATTCAAAACAAACAGTTCAAAATAAGTTTATTTTACAAAAAATAATCTGAAGTATTTGCATATAATGAGAGATTGAAATTCAAAAATCTATTGCATATACTTTAATAATAATCAAAGTGTCAGATAATTGTTTATTAAAGTTGTTTGTTATCGTGCTCGTATTATTTAGATATTTTCTGTAAATTATCTCTCCTCATCGTAAACGTTGTGTTTTTTTTATTTTATACTTCCGTGCGTGTGAGCCAGTGATCTTACGCGGCTCATACCACCGTTCGCTTTCCGATAAGCGGTAGTTACCTTTTCTTTTCTTTTACACTTAAACATCGACCCCATCGCCAAAACTAGGCCACCGCTATGCCACACACACACCCGACAGTAATCCACTTATGCGAAATACACTAGATGATACCAAGGATGTAGGTATAGTAACGGACTTAACAGATAATATCAAACCAATTATTTATAACAGTAACTGTGATGCAAGCGAATTCGTAAATGACGATAACAATGTATTGAATAAGGACAACAAATGTACAAATTCAGATCATATTTCTCATTTCAAAATAATAAAAGATAAACCAGGTACTGTTAATAAAAATAAGAGAACGAGACTCTCAGAAACTTCTACCGTTTTTGCTTCTCCGCTCAGTACAAAGTCTTATGAATTCTTATCGATAGATAACGATAAGGAAACAAATAATAGTGAAAACGATATTTTTTTTTTTTTTTTTTTTTTTTTTTATATGATATTCCCTGATCTTCAGTATGCCGTATTTAACTGCTGTGGCTATCACGACATACCGAAACGGGATTTGCGGTTATATAGTTTTAGCTATCCTGTTTATGTTAAGAAAATTAATGACGGAATCTATTGCTGTTTGGGTGTTTGATAGCATATCGGGAAGTGTTTTATATGTTAAGAGTTTCTTAGTTGATAGGAATGCTGTGCATTCTATTAATAAGTGTTGAACGGTTGGCATGAAATTTCCCATACAGAAAGGGCACTGTGTTGGTGGAGATGTCCCATTTAGAAGGTGGTCGTGCGAGATTGCGGTGTGGCCTGTCCGCAGTCGGCTGATTATACTGAAATCTCTGCGGGAACAATTTGTTGGAGGCCACCATGGCTCGATCGTTGTCTTTACCTGGGCCAGAAAAGTCTGACAGGCGGTCCATTGTCCCTTCCATTCTTGTTTGCTTATCGCTAGAAAGAATTGTGCCATGGATGAAGGGGGAGGCGAGTATCTGTTCTGCGGAGCTCGTAGTGCTGATTGTGCCATTGCGTTCGCTTGTTCATTCCCTCGTATTCCTGCGTGACCAGGGACCCACATAAACGTCACCTGGCCCTCGGACTTCTGTATGTCGATGATCATACGAAGAATTTGAGTGCTTATTGTATTTCTTGTTTTAGGGCTGGATATGGCTTCTAGTGCTGTCAGAGAATCTGTGATTATTAATATCTTCTTGTTGGGCTCACACAGAGACGTGTATTGTAGCCCATATAATATGGCGTACATTTCCGCGTCTAGTACTGTGCAACCATCATTGAGGCGGAAAGAATATGCCTTATCCGATACTACGAACGCACATGCTGTCGGTGATATGACTGTGGAGGGGTTATTCCGAGCACCATCTGTGTATACTATAACGTGGTCGGTGTATTTATTTATTGTATTTTTGGCCATTACGATGGCGTCAGTTAGGTGCTGTCTGGAGTTGTTTTTGAGTGATACTATTATTGGGGACTCCCATGGGGGAACTAATGTTAGGTTTTGCATAGGGTTCATTGGATTTATATTATTTGAATTTAATAAGCCACGAACTTCAGGCACAGGATCGTTTGAAAAATTTGGTGTGCATAGGGAGTTAATAGCAGCCACAGGAGCATGTGTCAAGGACAGAAGGGCATTACATCGTCTATGGTAGTCCCTGTAGTATGACAACGGCGGGCACCCCAACAAATTGCACATAGAAAACGATATTAATATGGCTTTTGAAAGCAAAAACAATACAGCAACAAACTTTGATACTAACAATTCTAATTCACATATTATATAAGACGAATCATAAACAGTTTACAGAGAAAAGTAAAAAGGTACCTCCCGGTACTAGTGAAAAATATTAATAATATCTTGGTATTTCATAATGCTTTATTATCCGATCAAAATATAAAATTTATTCTTAAATATACTAGCATGGGAGTTACAGAAAAATTATTCAGCTGCTGTGATCAAAAAATGTTTACTTTTACACTTATCAACTGTCGGAAGATAAATCATTTAGGGTTTTACTACGAAATTTACATCCGTCCACAGAGTTGACCGAAATAAAAGCAGAAATTGAAACGAAATAATTTAGTGTTAAAAATGTAACAAACATAATTCATCCGAAAACCAAACATAACTTACCTATGCATTATGTAGACTTAAACCCGTCTCCGCGCAGTGACAATGCAATCATGATATTTTCACATTAACAGGTTTGCTGCACACACAAATAGTAATGCAAGAACTCAGATCAAATAAACAACTTATTCACTGTAAAATATGTCAATTATATGGGCATTCTCAGAATTATTGTAACCTTTCTTTCAGGTGTGTTAAATGTGAAAATAAGCACAAAACCAAAAACTGTATCAAAGAATTCGATATTAAACCCCATTGCGCCCTCTGCGAGGGAGACCATCCAGCGAATCATAGAGGCTTTTTAGAATACAAGTCATATTACTAGATTGACAACAACAAATAAACAAACGACATCAAAATTATTTTGAAATGCAGAATGAATATTTCTTTTCCCTTGGAAAAACGACTCAGGCTCATACAAACCTGTGGACAAACCATGATATATCAACACCTCAAGGAATAAACAAACCTGGCTACAACATACTTACTTAATAGCAACTTAATACCCGAAAATGTCAATTATAATAGTGGTCATGAGATGAAGGGTAGTGATGCTTGTCGACAAAAAGGAATTAGAGAGGTCAATAAGAAATGCAAGAGACTGCTCAGACCGATTTTTAAGGACAATGTACAGAATACCGTCTAGTCCCAGTATAGGACTGGTAGAGATTAGAAGGACAGACTTTAATCCGTTGATGTTGAAAGCAGGCGTAAGAAGGTGAAGGGAGGAATTCTGTGTGGAAAAGAAAGAATAAAGTTCTTCAAAGTCAGGGACGTAAGTCGACAAAAGATGAAAGACTATCAAAGGAAAAGTTGAGGTTAGAAGGGCATTCAAAGGACGGGAATTTGAAAGCTTTGCCCAATTTCAAAATATGAGGAAGAGGAGCTTTTTTGGAGAAGGAAGAACAAAAATTCTCTCAAGAGGACTCTTTCACGGCTTTAAGTATGTACCTAGCTCTTGTATTAGCTTGTTTATTAGCAAGGAAATTCTCGGTAGTAAAATTGTAGCAGAAGTTTCTAAAAGTGGCTTGGCTCTAAAAGCTGCACCGCATTCCTTATTCCATGTATTTTAATTTGACTTTTATTTAAATTTTAAATTAATAAAAATATTAATTTGGTTTAATTCAACGTGTTTTAATAAAATGTGATTGACATATTTTTGAAATTTAACTCAATTAATTTAATTTAAATTGGTTCAAATTTAATTAAAATTGTTAATAATTTTCCATTTTTAAACACATTATTTTGATTTACTTCGATTTAATTTAATTTAATAGTTCTGATTTAGTCTAAATTTTAATTTAAAAGTAACTCTTTTATGATATTCTGAAAAATTAATATAGTTACTTAAAAATAACTACATATGTTTTCATTGATATAATTACTGTATGTATTTTACTTTTATTTTCTTTTAATTTTTTGATTCTGCCATTTTAATAGTATTGTTTTTTAAATGAATTTTTTTTCATATGTGAAAATCCTTAATTACCGTTCCATAAAAGAAGAAAGGAAAAAAGTAAATGCTGAAAACATTCATCATTTATTGGTTTCTGCATACATTGTAGGTCGCGGTTAACAACACGTATTTAACATCATTACAGTTATTGTAATTAAATTTAAAAGAATTTAAAGGGAAAAAAAGAGAAGAAAACGCTAAATAATTAAACATTCATCTCCGTCATTTTGCGCTGTCCTCTTGGAGATTTTCTAGCTATTTTTCTTTGAACAACTAAACAGTTTATCATGTTCCATCTTGTTTCTCAGAAAGACCTTCTTTCCTTCCAATATCTTTCACAGAAAAATTTTACGTTGAAATCCAGTTCGCCGAATTACTTCGTCCTTGGTTATCTTCTTTAACCATTTAATGCGATGCAAACGTCGATAATACCACATTTCGAATCCATTTAGTTTATTCTGTATCGCTTTCGTCAATATCCATGCCTCTAATGAATAACGTACTATAGACCACACATAGTATTGCAATATTCTCCTCCAGAGTTTCATATAAAATTTTTTATCCCTAAGTATGAATTCAAGGTTATTAAAGGCACCTCTAGCCATGCTTATCCGCGATTTTATTTCTTCGTTATCTTTACCATCATTTTGTTATTATAAACCCCACAGACTTGTATTTATTGACTTCAAGTTGTTTTCCTTTCACAGAAATACATAAAACTCTGATTCACATAACTTTTGTTTTATCGGTGTTGATCTTCATATTGTATTTCGCACTTTCTGCTACTAGCCTGTACATTATTCTTTGTAACTGTTGCGGCATCTCAGCAGTTATTACTTTGTCATCTGAATAACTGATATTGCCAATTTTCTTACCATTCACCTTGAAACCTGTGTATGTAAAGGTGCGGTGTTTTGTCTTCTCCTTAGCATAGAGGTTAAATAATCTGGGTGCGAAAGCACCTGCTTGTATATTGTAGGTTTGCTCCGTTGCGGATGATCCTATTGATAAATTTGCTTTTTTCGCCAATATAGATTTACAATGAAATATATATCCTCCTTGTCGATATTACATTTGCAAAGAGCACTGACCATTTTCTCGTGATTTACATTATTGAACATTTTTTCATAATCCATAAAGCATACATAGATAGTCCGGTTTACTGCTAACTCTTTGGATAAGTATCTTGAACAATGCGATAGCGTCACGTGTTCCTTTATGCGTTACAAAATCGAATTGTATCTTGTTCAGTTGTCCGTCAATCTTTTTCGTAATTCTCTGGTTTATTATTGTGAGTAGTATCTTTAAAGCGTGGCTCATAAGGCTGATTATGCGAAAATCTGAGCATTTCCGAGCATTACTCTTCTTTGGAATAGGAATAAATATTGACACTTGGAAGTCCTCTGGTATTGTTTCGGTCCGATATATCATGTTCAACATCTCGCATAATGTCTTTTTACTTTCATACGACAAGCGCTTTATTAATTCAACCAAAATTCCCTCTATGCCGACTGTTTTATTTTTTTAACTGTCTATATCGCATATTCTTTTTTTTTTTTTTAATGGGTTCGTCGACATGGACATTGGCCCAAGAACAGTGGAATAGAGAGAAAAGAGAGACTCAGATCCTTACACGATCAGAGATAGCTGACAGAAAAGAATCGAGAGCTAGAATAACCGAAGGAGAAGGAAGGGAGAGAATGAATGAAGCACAGTATGGAGCGGGAATACCGGTTTGTTAGAGGAAGGAATAAAAAGAAGCTTGTTCATTTGAAAGCAACAAACAACTGAACATTATATGATCGGGATCAGAAATACATTGATCGCCGGGAGGGTGCAATGGACAATAAGGAGAAGGCACGAGAGAATAACGGAACAATGAGGAAGGGAGCAAACTATGCCCAAAATGCAAGCGGCAAATCGCAGAGAGATTAGAACGGCGCATAGAAGGAAAGTTAATAAACCATGGAAAACGTGGAAGGGAAGGTTGAATAGACAAGAAAAGGGAATTCGGGTTGGAGAATGAGGAGACGTAGGAGTCAGACCACAGTTTGGAATGAGCAGCTGCAGACAGAAGGGTAATATTAGAATCTGAGAAGGCATGAAGAAACCTACCAGAAGAGGAAGATAATCGAGCGAATGAGTCAACCAACTCATTTCCCTCGATTCCGGAATGACCAGGAATCCAAAGGAAATCCGTTTGGATAAAGTGGGAAAGGAAAAGATCGTGAATTAAGGAACGAATAAGGAAAATGATACAGTCGGTTGAATGAGAAGGGAGAGGAGATGTGATAGACTGCAGCACGCTTTGAGCGTCCGACAGGATAAGGAGATTGCTAGAAGCCGGAGAAGTTTTGATAAAAAGGAGGGCACGCAGAATAGCAGAAGACTCGGCATAAAAGATTGAACAAAAGGAGGGAAGTTTAAAAGACTCGAAGTAATTGAGAGAAGGACAGAAGAAGGCTGCACCAACACCATTGGGTCCCTTGGAGCCATCAGTGAAGATCAAAAAATGGTTGGGGAAAAAGAGCGAAGATTCTGTTGGAATTCTGATCTAACAACGTGATGAAGAAGAGGTTTGGGAGGAACAGGTGAATAAAAGCAGTTAATAGGATGAAGCAGAGAGGAAAAATTGAAGGAGAAATAAGGGAGTTTATCGTAAGAGTAGATATACGGAGAAAACTGTATAAGACGGCCAGCGATAAGAGATAGAATAGGAGTCTTGTTAGCAGAAAAGCGCCAGGAACGCAATATGTAGGAATAAGAAGGAATGAGAGAGCAAGAGGAAATAGGCAACCGTTTGATGAGGAAACGATAACCCAAGAGGGAGCGTCTAAGGAAAAGGGGAGGAATGTGACACTCTGCGTGCAGAGCTGGGATAGGAGTAGACTTCCGGGCTCCAAGGCAGAGGCGGAGATATGTACTTTGGACCCGGTCGAGCTTAGACAGAAGGGATCTAGAAGAATTAGCATAAATATAGGAACAGTAATCAAGAGCAGAGCGAATAAAAGATTTGTAAAACATGAGTAGGATCACAGGATCACCTCCCCAGACAGTGTGCGAAAGGGATTTAATGAGGTTGAGCCTTTTGAAGGAAGATACGAATAAACGGTTGATATGGACATGGAAGGAAAGTCGGCTATCCAGAAAATATCGCATATTCTAATTCTGACACTGAAATATCTGGAGCCTTGTTCCCAGAGACAACTTCAGGGGCTGTACATGACCGTGTTATTATCTCCATATAATTTCATGACGTACTTGATTCATGCTTTCTCCACTTCTCCTTTTTGTTTGAAAGCAGTTCACCTTGTTTTATTTCTTACCCACTGCTGTTTCTCCTGTTTTGTCCATTCCAACTCTGCAGCAGAAGGAGTGAAACAAAAACAAGTGGTGCACAAACAAGCACAAACGAAGCACGAACAAATGACACCACTTTCAACCCTTGATAATAATAATAATAATAATAATAATAGTAAACCTTTATTAAGGATATTCTTAAACTATATAACAAACATGAATAACATAAATTTGATATAGAAAAACTAAATATTAAATTTCCTCGGCTCATGATGAGCAAAGGTTTCCTGTAATTTCTCCCATTCAATTCTATCTATAAAAAATTACTAAAATCATCCTTCCACCTTGTTATCTGGTGCCCCCTTCTTGTTTTTATAATGTGTAGAATTTTACCTATTTTATTAATTTCCGTTTTTTTAGCCTCACGCCATATTTGGATCCTATATAAAATTCTAGACATTATCATTGTATTAAAGTGTATCCGTAATGTTCCATATGAAAGAAACGGCTTCAGTTTATGTAACGTTGGAATTGAGTGTCTTATTTTCGAATTTAAATTTTGTATATGATTTTTCCAGTTCAGTGATTTGTCGATATATATTCCTAGATATTTAAAATCTGTTACATTCGCTAGAGGTGGACATGAACGTAGGTGAGCGATGTAATTTCTGTAGCGTTCATGTAAGCATTCATTATTATGTATGCTAGAGATATTTCGAATATGGAATAGTTTTGATCTATTTATATTTATGCAAAATCTCCTGTTATACGCCCATTTATTGAGTTAGTCTTGCGTGTGAATTTTTTATGACTATCTTATAGTATTTTTCTTTATCAGTTGCAAGTGTTATTATTAACAGTCTATGATCTATATAGAAACTGAACTTATTCAAACCTTTTATTTCGAAGTTTATAATTGACTGATTCCTGCTGAGTACTAATATGTTGTCTATTTTTTAAACAGACTATTTACTATTTTTAGATTGAATTCTTGACAAAATCTTATGAACATCCAACCCCTTTCGTTGCTTTTCCCAAAACCGTGCAAACCCATTGTTTGTTTTCCACTTTTCTCTCTTTGCCTTATCTGACTATTCCAGTCTCCCATAATTATTAGGTTGTTGCTTTTATTTTAATTATCCTCAGCAGCTATAGTCGGAGCATAAACTTGAATACATATTAGTATAACTTCATTGATTTTTATTTTTAAGATTGCTATTCTGTTGTTAATTCCCTGTATCTCTACTATATTATTTATATATTCATTTTTAATAATAGAACCGACTCCTTTTTGTCCTGAGTAATATGATAAAATAAGTTCCCCTTTTGAGTGTATATAATTTTCTAGTCGGATCTTCTTACTTCGGTCAAGGCCAAAATTTTTCTATTCGATTTCTGAAATGCCTCTTCTAACTCAATCAGACTTTCTGGGCTTTTAAGCGATCTTACATTCAGAGTAGCTATATGAATTTTGTGTTTTATTTTATTTTTATTACTTTTCATGTTATTCGTTTGATTTAGTTTGCGCTTAACTAAATTTTTAGTAGTATTCTTAAGGAGAGACAGAGGAAAAAAAGTATATTCAACCTTGGTTATCGTCGTTTCTGGGTGAGGACTATTCATGCTCATAACAGGCCGAGAAACGTTTTATTTATTTATAATGTTTTGTTTATGTTTTTCACTAGTGGTCGGAGATGATTGTGTTATCGTTTGCGCGTGTGCCGTAATGTATGCTAGTGGTGAGGACTGTATATGATGTAGACGCTGCCAATATGAATTTATCGATAGAACTCTGCTTCTGGCCGCCTTTGTGTTTTTCACTGTGTTTTGCTGTCGAATTTATTACACTAGTCTTGTAAATCTGCTTGGTTGTGTAGCTGATGTTCCGAGTATTGGTACTCTCCTGAGTGAAATCATCAGTCAGCCATCCGAGATCTGATTCACTAGTTATTATTATCGCTTTACTTGAGTCCGTTTTTCATACATATATTTTACCGTTTCTGCACCATTCTTGGCTTATTCTATCTTTTTGATGTACTAGCCTAGCAACTGCATAAAGTTTCCTAACGTGGCCGAAGTACAGTCAGTTGTTTGTGTTAGTAAGTAAATGGAACGTGCTTACTTTGTTGGTTGAAAAATACTTTATGCAAGGAATCATGAGAACGCATTATCAGATATAACCGACTAAATATGAATTTATTAATGTTCCAAGAAAAATGTATATTAACATACAGTAAATATGTTCTCATTTCTCTGATTTTTTTTCATATTATTTGTTTTAAATTCAGGAGGTAAGTGTTCTTTAATAGAACTGATTCACTTAATAGTAAACAATGTTATGTTGTGCAAAAGCAAGCACTATTGTACAATTTTTATATTTAAATTTGGCTTTTAATGTATATTCTCATGTTGCATTTCATTTATGGTATATTATAATGCAGGGTCTACATAGATGTATACATTTAAATTGTATCAACTGTTATAACTGTGTAAAAAATTATTTTAAAACAAACAGTTTAAAATAAATGAAAGTAATATGTTTTAATAGGTCCCATTAAGTGTGCTATTATGATTAAAAACTTTATTGCAGAATAATTCATTTTGCCAAAAATAACCTAAGGTATTTGCATATAATGAGAGATTAAAATTCATATATAATGTCTCTTTTCCTTCTAACTCACTCACTGTCGAGTATCAGTGTCATTGCTCTTATCACTTCTTCTCCGTCAGATAATACGATGCCTGAATCGTATGTGAGATATTAATCCTATTTTAGGACTTTATAATAAAAGAAAGAAACAGGAAGAGAGAGAGATCAGAGAAACGGGAAAGGGGTAAGATTAGAGAAAGAAAGAAATGAGAAATAACGGAGCTGCGCATATTATAGGAGCACAGAAGTTGATGCGCAAGCAACAACCATGCCGTCCACCTAACTACACCAGTTAACCCAATGGCAAGGATGAGACTAGGACGATTGGACTGATGCAATTGGTGCAGTTAACTGTGGACAGGAATAGGATAAATTTATCTAAAAGAAAAGGAACATAAAGAAGATGGGTAAATAGCTGGACGAAGAAAAATAATTAGGAAACATGAAAAGGGAAAGGAACAAGAAAAAGGAACTCCCCCGCGCTTGCTCAAGGCGCTTGTGGAAGAGTGGTTTAGTTTCGGAGTATCCATTCTCCTAGGACAGTTGCGTTACAGCGCTAGAGAGCCTGTCCTACCCTTTGCTATTAGGCAGATAGCGGACGAGACTTATGGCGGCCTTGACTCGCCAAGGAAAACGACTTTCGATAGGCATTGTTGAAGTTTTAGCAGACCATCCCCTTTATAGCCTCTTCACGCCCTCCAGCCCTATATATCCTGCCACTACTGGAATCGTCTGCGAATGAGACTTTCCATCAGTAGCCACTCTTTAGTCCGCGACTGATTATTTGTCCAGTTGAGCGTTCTTGGCTTATTCGCAGCTAGCCTCTATATCTAGAGGCTATTCCACAATCCGCAACCTGTGGACGCGCTCCGTTCCGGTTACAGCTCCGGCTCCCAGAAGGTACAAAGTACCCATGTATATAATATAATATTTACACTTGTTTTCAACTATGTGATTATATGCAATTGCACAATCTGATTAATGATTATACTGATATATACATAAAATGAACCCAAACACCAGACAAAGGAATGGTCTAATAATCTTCAAATATTCCTGTATCATTATTATTTAATGTTTCTTTTCGCTGTTTCAATTAAAATGAGCTATCAGTATATTATCAAGCTATTCTTAATATAATTTCATTATACATTATATCAGAGCACTGTAGTTTTTTTTTGTGCAAATTTGATTTACTGTAAAGGTATATTTTGGGTAGACTGTGCATCATTATGTGAATATTTTTTAATCTTTAGTAGTTTTTAATGAGGTTAAGCTCCAAAGACTAATTCTACTAAAACATGTTTTAGTAGAATTAGTCTTTGGAGCTTAACCTCATTAAAAACTACTAAAGATTAAAAAATATTCACATAATGATGCACAGTCTACCCAAAATATACCTTTACAGTAAATCAAATTTGCACAAAAAAAAACTACAGTGCTCTGATATAATGTATAATGAAATTATATTAAGAATAGCTTGATAATATACTGATAGCTCATTTTAATTGAAACAGCGAAAAGAAACATTAAATAATAATGATACAGGAATATTTGAAGATTATTAGACCATTCCTTTGTCTGGTGTTTGGGTTCATTTTATGTATATATCAGTATAATCATTAATCAGATTGTGCAATTGCATATAATCACATAGTTGAAAACAAGTGTAAATATTATATTATATACATGGGTACTTTGTACCTTCTGGGAGCCGGAGCTGTAACCGGAACGGAGCGCGTCCACAGGTTGCGGATTGTGGAATAGCCTCTAGATATAGAGGCTAGCTGCGAATAAGCCAAGAACGCTCAACTGGACAAATAATCAGTCGCGGACTAAAGAGTGGCTACTGATGGAAAGTCTCATTCGCAGACGATTCCAGTAGTGGCAGGATATATAGGGCTTTTTACTAAATTTGGCACAACATAGATTCCAGTGCATGATTTAAAATATCAATTTATTTATTTTTAAGTAATGGATAACTTTGAAAATCAATTCACATTTCATATCATTAAATATATGCTACATCTTCAATAATAATTACGTAACATATATTACTACAGTGAATTCACACAGTCTTATTTTATTGTGTTGCCTTATCACCATATTTCCTAACTGAGTTTTATTGAAGTTTATTTGCAACTTTTAATTATTATTTCATTACAATTAAACATGTTATGCACATTCAATTCATGAACTGTCTAGAAGCTGGAACCATTTCATCTATTTCACTAAAATTTTCATTTACTTTACAATTTCATGCACTTCATAATGTGACAACCCCTTTGTGGATTATAGTACATAGCATGGTCATTCTTTTACAATTACTTTTTTTTTTACTATTTTTTTTAATGTCATAAGTTAAAGAATGTATTGCTCATGTTTTTTATTTCCAATAGTCAAATAATTTTGAATATAAAATGTTTTTTACATTCACTGCCTTGCATCAATTATATAACTTTGTTTGGTGTGTAAGTGTGTGTTATTAAGTCAATGACTTTTTGTTTATAATTGTCCTTTCATAGATATTACTAAATTGTAAGCAAAGTATATAATATTACTTTACATGGTATTATTTTAAATGACCCAAAAATTTACTCTTTCAACAATACTTTTAAATAAACTAAGACATAGTTCTTGCGAGTAATTTTATTCCTAATTTTGGTTTTATCTATCTAATCTATGAAGCTCAATTAACTGAAAATTTTCTAATAGCTTCACAAGTGTTAAATGATAGTTAAGGTTTAAAAAAGATATTTATATTAATATGCAATGAATTTGTTCCTATTTATGTGCATTTTAAATTTATTACTTGTTTTAAATTTTTAGCCGGTAAGTGATTTTTTTTTTATAATTAACACATTTAAATGTAATCAATGTAGTATTGTAAAAAAACAAGTATTAGGACACTGTTTATATTTAAATTAGCTATTTGACATGTATTTCCATGTTATATTTCGTTTACAGTATTCCCTATTGCAATGCTTACATTGACGCATACATTTTATATGCATCAGATCCAATATAACTGTGTAATAATTTTAATTAAAACAAACAGTTCAGAATAACCGGAAATAATATGTTATAATAGATTTTATTATGACCGCTATCATATCAAAGATCTTCACTGCAGAATAGTTAACCTTACAAAAAATAATCTAAGTTATTTGCATACAATGAAAGATTGAAATTCATTTCTATTGTGTATACTTTAATATTCATTTTGGTCTTTAGTTATTATATTATATACAATTGCAAAATTTGATTAATGATTAAGCTGGCATATACCTACAGTGGATCAAGTCACTAGATGGAAGTTGGTCTCATTTTCTTCAAATCTTCCTGTGTTTTTTTTATTTTTATTTAATGCTTCTTTTTCATTGTTTCCATCACAGTGAGCTCTCATTGCATTGCCGTGTCATTTACAAAATAGTTTTATTTGACATAATTTCATAATACTATTATTGGTAGATAAAGATGAGTTAGTAACCATCCTTACCTTTCATGGTAGTAACGTGGGGCAGTCTTACTTAAAATTTCCTAGTTAATGTTACTGATAACAATATTGGTTTTGGTTTATTGGGAAATTTGGCATTTGTCTTAAGCGATCTGGATTCATTTGTCAAGGTATTTTTGGTTCGTCTTGAGCCTCCTGTTGAAGTTGAAATGGAACCTGCTAATGATATTGAATAGCCTTGAACAGCTCATACAAGGTTTTGGGTCGTTTTAGGGCAACATGTTCTGCAAGCTGAACTGACCATAAACCAAAAACAATCTGCTCAACGCTCTCTTTGGGTTATAATCCACATTCAATGCACAACTAGTACTTCTGCAATACATAGGTATGCAGATTTTAATTTGGTTAACATATTCACCTTCACATTTTATCGATCTTAGCTATCACTGAGACATTGTGCCCAAAAATGTTAATGGTGTGGTCCTGGAAAGATTCTCAATTGACAAATTCCCACCAAAAGCAGATATAGCAGTCCTTAGTGGCTCCATTTTTTTTTAAACCCCCTTTTGACGTGCCAGTAATGGACCTTCGCCCAGAAACAACACAAGAGAAAAGAATCAGTTAGATGTAGATTCGGTCAGCTACTGATAGAATAAAATAACTGAGGATCGGAACAACAGAGATTGCGGAAACGATAAGATATACAAAGCGCAATAAGGATCTATTTAATTTTGTATGTGCTACTTCTAGTAGAACTAGATAACATTCGGACAACTATAAATCACGACTTACATGGGCTAGGATTTCATTCTTACCAGTTAAAAGAGGAAAAACCTTATCAGTTCGTAATACGAGGATTACACCCTACTACACCTGTAGAAGCTATAAAACAGGAAGTGGAAAATTTAGGGCATACAGTTAGAAATGTGGCAAACGTCATCATTAAAAAAACTGATATTATAAAAAACTTAGACGGCAGTATTAAAAGTAAACAAACCAATCAAATATCATTGTCCCCCTTCTATGTACAAATAGAACTGAAAGAAAATAATAAAAAAGTGTACGAAATAACGTATATACTATACACTAAAGTCAAAATAGAACCACCACGGAAGAAAAAAGAACTTCTGCAATGCAAAAATTGTCAGCGATTTGGCCACACTCAAACATACTGCGGACGAAATCCTAAATGTGTGAAATGTGGCACCAATCACGCTACAAAAGACTGTAAGAAAAATAAAAATGAAAAATCGAAATGTGCAAATTGTAACGGAGACCACACTGCAAATTGGAAAGGTTGTCCTGTTTATAAAGACAAAAGCGCTACAGCAACCAAGCCAAAAATGACAGCGATCCAACGAGTGCAACAGAAGTCAATTACAACGGCGCAAGTAACTGCAAGTCAACCTGTTACACCAGCTAAACGAAATGTTCAACAACAACTTGAACCTTTTGAAAAGAAGCAACCAACCCTCGGTGATATTTTTAAATATTTACAGGAGCTGGAGGAACGAATTTCTAGGCTAGAAAATACACCAAACCATCCTCAGAAAACTAAGTCAAAGAACAGTAAAAATGACTGAGTCATCACTTCGTATAATTACTTGGAATGCTGATGGTCTCGCGAGGAGAAAACGCGAGTTCGAACACCTACTAAATTACAAAAACATAGACGTAGCTTTGATTTCGGAAGCACATCTCAAGTTAGGCACCAATCTGAAAATTAACAATTACACAGTATACCACACGCTTCCCCCTGATGGCGGAGAATGGCGTGGCACAGCAGTAATTGTTAAAAATGATATTAAACATTTTCAAAACATCGAAATACAAAAGAACAATATGCAGATAACCGTCATTACTGTTCAATATAATAACAGCGAAATTAATTTAGCCGCAGCGTACTATCCGTCAAGTAAGACTGCCTAACTGTGTAAACACCGTTAGGCAACAAATTCATTATAGGTGACGATTTCAATGCCAAACATGTGGTATGGGGATCCCGCATAAATAATACAAGAGGAAAAACTCTACTTGAAGCATGTAATATCTCAGATTGCAAATATCTGTCCGCAGGAGAACCAACCTATTGGCCAACTGATCGCAACAAGACACCAGACTTATTAGATTTCTTTATATTAAAAGGAATCTCATGCAACTATGTGGAAGTAAAGAGCTACAATGATTTGACTTCGGACCATATTCCTATATTTCTTACCCTTAGTAATACTGTTATACGAAAACAAAAATGTCTAAACCTTACAAATAAATATACAGACTGGGACAGATTCAGAGATGAACTTGATCACAAAATCGATTTAAGAATGAAACTAAAAACAACACAAGAGTTGAACCTACAAAGTCAGTACTTCATAGAAACAATTCGAGAAGCTGCAAGGAACGCAACACCAGTTCCTATAAACAGCAAAATAACTCGTGAAAACTGTTATCCTTTCGAAGTCAGGCAACTGGTTAAAGAGAGAAGAAAAGCAAGACGTATCTGGCATAATACCCGAAGACCAGAAGACAAAAATACGTTCAATCGAATAAGCAATAAATTGAATAGACTGATCTCTGAAATAAAACAAAAGAGTGTTGCCAACTACTTGGAAGAATTAGGTCCAACCGAGGACAAAAACTACTCCCTATGGAAAGCGAGTCGACGCTTCAAACGACCAGTAGTGAGAATACCACCCATAAAAGACGAAACTGGAAATTGGTTACGACGTGATGAGGAAAAAGCTGACTTATTTGCTAGACATTTGTCACGAATATTCCAGCCACACAACATTCAATCAAAAATTGAGCCAAGTACCATAGAAATAGATAAACAAATAATTAAACCTATTACTCCACTTGAAGTAGCAAAAGAAATAGACAACATTAATCCAAAAAAATCGCCAGGAGTAGATGAAATAGCACCTGGTGTATTAAAAAAGTTATCGAAAAAAGGAATAGTACTACTAACATACATATTTAACGCCTGTTTACGCTTGGAGCATGTACCTGAAAGTTTTAAAATTGCTCAGATTGTTATGCTCCAAAAACAAGGAAAGGAAGCAGAAGTTGTCTCTTCCTACCGGCCGATATCGTTATTACCAGCAATATCTAAACTATTTGAAAAGTTGTTACTTAGGCGACTCAAGCCACTAATACGTCTACCAGACTATCAATTTGGTTTTCGCAGTCAACATTCTACTGTTGACTAGATACATCGAGTAACCTCAATAATAGACAGAGCGTTCGAAGAAAAAAAATTTTGCTCGGCGGTCTTTCTGGATATTGAACAAGCATTTGACCGAGTGTGGCATCAAGGACTTCTACACAAGTTAAGCAGCAGACTGCCTGTTAATTGGTGTCGTCTACTGAAATCATACCTCTCAGACAGACAATTCCGTGTAGCTTATGGATATGCGAGATCATCCTTCCATCCAATACAGACAGGCGTACCTCAGGGTAGCGTCCTCGGGCCTATTCTGTATCTTCTGTATACAATAGACATACCAACAACACCAAATATTGCGATTGCAATGTTCGCTGACGACACAGCAATACTGTCAGTAAGCAGCTCACAAACGGAAGCAACTAAAAACCTTCAGTATGATTTAGACCGTGTATCAAACTGGACAGAAAATTGGAAAATCAAGCTCAATGAACAAAAATCTATCCACACCACTTTCGCCCTTCGTAAACGAGATCCACGTCATGTAGTGTTCATAAATAGGCAACAAGTGCCAAGCTCCGATTCAGCAAAATACTTGGGTGTGCATCTAGATGCGAAACTGACTTGGAAAACTCAAGTTTTGTCAAAAGCTCAGCAGATTCGAGAAAAAACACCTGAAATGTATTGGCTTGTCGGACGACATTCCAAAATGAAACTTGAAAACAAACGTCTCATTTATGAAACCATCATAAGACCGATTTGGACTTATGGGTTACAGATATGGGGATGTACCAAAACATCAAATAGAAATATTATTCAAGTAGCCTAAAATAAATTCCTCCGTATGATAACCAATGCTCGATGGTTCCAATGGAACGAATCTCTACATACCGATTTAAGGATCAAATGGGTGGACGAAGTCATTAAAGACTTTGCCCATCGTCACGAAGAAAAACTCCATACCTATCCGAACCCGGAAGCACTGGACCTTTTGCTTACTACAGAAGATGCAAGACGGCTTAAACGATTTAAACCGAACGATCTAGTTGTGTTGTAAATTTTTATCGTTTTATTGTATGTATGTGTATATAAATAGCAAAGAATAGATACTGATTTATTCCTTTGCAACATATTAATTTACTTTTAGTTATAAATGTTACTTATTTAGAAATAGTTCTAAGATTGTAATAACCATACAGTTCCCTTAAGGGGCTGTTTAAAAAAAAAAAAAAAAAAAAAAAAAAAAAAAATGTGCTACTTCTAGTTTCTTCTGATTGGACCATCTGTTATTTTCGGTAGTCTGTTTAATCTAGGAAATCCACTGATCGATCTTACAGGATCCTTTCCCATAAATACTGTTATTTCATTTACAGCATTTATCTCATTCCATGAGAGATGCAATTTTTAGGTAATGTAAGTTAGCACAGTGGTTAACTCAGCTATACCTACCATCCCAACTTCACTTGTCTGATTCAACATATTAGGATTCGATTCTTCCTCTGCTATTGAAGGATTATATCCCATTTCTGAGTAAAATTATGTTGCAAGTAGATAAAGCCGGGTTAGTGATCAAAATAAATAAGACATGAAATTAACGTATGATGTATTAATAAATCAAATAACCAAACCTACCGATTATTTAAACTCCTAGGGACCGTTGATGCACGTAGCGGGTCGCCAAAAAATTTAAGGCAAAAAAAAAGTGAAATAATGAAACCACAAGCAAATATTACTAACACACAAAACAAGATACCCACGGCATAACTAATTTTAGCGAGTCATTGAATAAATGTAAACGTTGGTCCACTACAACACGAGTTTAAATGAAACGTTAAATCAATTTAATATATATATATATATATAGAAAAATTAGAATGGAAACTAATAACATGTGTTACACCCATCCATGTGACAAAAAACTGCAGAAAACTCGTCACTAAAAATTCAACACACACAACATTCACAACCGCCTGATGCGGACTAACTAAAAATTCCATTCCATCCAGACAAAGGCTGATGCCATCCCTTACAGAATTGTCATACTTTTATAGGGGCGTTGGTGCATGAACAAATTTAGTTTATAAAGTAATGCTAAATATGTTTACATATAAAAAAAAGATGTAAAATAATTTACATTTTCCTGAGAGAAACAAATCTTAATTATTTACAACTGAGAAAAAAAAAATTATAATGTAATGAAATGATAGAGGAAATAAAAACGGTGAAATTAAATTAAAAGCGAAATCCAAATCAGAACAACCGATAGAAAATCCTTAGGAATGTCTATGGCAGAGAAGTAAATTTGGATAGTACAACTAAGAAAATTATGAATATAGAAAAATGAAAAAATGTTATCAACAATCATACTACAGTTTTTTGTTTTCTACAAATTTATTTTACAGTGGAAGTTCATATTGGGTAAAACCGTTTTTTATGGCAAAATTTTTACACTCATTTTATTAATTTCAATGTGGTCTAGCTTCAAAAATTAATTCTGTTTAAATCTGTACCTTACTAAATTTATAGCAAAACAGAGATCTAATATTTCACTTCATTTTACTCCCTTCTTTGGAATACTCTGAAAACCAACTGATTCACATTTCATATTATTGAAGATATGCTTTGCTATACAACATGGTTACTCTGTTACTAATTATTATTTTTTTTATGCTAGTTTTGTTTTACATTATAAATGAGATTGTCTTGTTTATGTTTCTAATTTTCAACATTCAAATAAGTTTTGTATACAACAATTCCTATATGCTACTTGGCTTATTTCCATTATATCAGTTTGTATGGTGTATTTGTGTCCAGCTACATCTATGATTTTATGTTTATAAATGTTATTTCCAAATTTTTATTTTACAGTCTGTAATCAATGTTATGAATTCAGAGATTTATTTTACTGGTACCAAGCTAAATTACGCCGCAACGATAATTCAGAAATCCCACTACCGTCTTTTCCAAACGATCCCCTCCCCAGTGTACTAGCCCTCCTTAAGGAAAGAGGAATTAACTGGAACTCAGACCTTGCACATCAGCATGTTGAACTCCCCTGGGAGGATACTCCGATTGTTGCGGATTTATCTCTGCAGAACGATCGCTCGGACCAGGATGTCATACTGCCGTCCCAGTATGTGGCGGAAAAAATGCAACTTTTTCCCAGCTACAGACAGCTGTATACAGATGGTGCCAAAGCAAACGCCCTCAATGGGTCCTCCCCGGTGGCTTGCGCCTACGAGGTGGAGGGAGTTGTTCATGCGGTTCGGCTCCACGACTTCTGTTCAGTGCTGGAGAGGGAGCTGTATGGTATTTTCTTCTACTTGAGAGAATATTTGCAGTCTTACCCCCAACGTCGAAATGCATTTCTAATCACAGATTCCTTGCAATCGATTAGGACACTCCAGGCACCTAAAACCTCACACACATTATCTCGAAAAATAAAGCGCATCATTAACGTGCTTTTCCGGGCTGGCTTACAGGTAACATTCTTGTGGGTCCCGGGTCATACCGGTGTGCCGGGGAATGAGCGTGTGAACTTGGCTGCTAAGGCAACAACATATAGTCCAATGCCCGAAGGTGCCCCTCTGCCTCAGCTGGGGCCACCCTTTTTTCAGCAACATACGGCAGAGACATGGGAAATTATGTGGTCGGCTCACACATCATGGCTGCGATCCATTAAGGTGAGCACTGAGCCTTGGTGGCCACCGATATCTATGTCCCGCAGAGAGTTTGCAGCATTAACTAGACTCCGCATAGGGCACACAGCAATATCCCACAACTATTTACTGGAAGGAACATCTCCTCCCTCTGCCTGTTCCATATGCAATTCCCCAATTTCACCAACCGCTGAACACGTTCTGGAACATTGCCTGCCTGCAGGCACCTCCAACTTACCGACGGTTGCGTTGTCAAACGAACCAAAACAGGTCCAGGATATACCAAACCATATTTGAGCGGCTAACCTATTAAAACACTTCTGATCCTGCACTGATCCATGTGTTGTAATAATCCCGGCAATTACACACAGCACATGGACCATATAAATTTAAAGAAAAAAAAAAAAATGTTATTTGCAGGACAATGAAAATGCCAAAGTAATTTTCAATTTATAATTCCTTACTGTAGCCCTTAAAGATTTTTAATCTCACTTAGAAAACAGTTGCTCTGCAGAATTTATAAATTTTTGAGCGTTAGATTAGAAGCATACAAAATTTATTCATTCAACAATACTTTTGTCTAAATTAAGACATAGTTCTTGTGAATAATTCTGTTCCTAATTTTAGCTTGATTCAATTTAATTTTTGAAACATAATACATTGAAGACATTGAAGATTTAACGTGTAAATAGGAGTTTATTGAAGTTCTAAGAAAGTATACGTTATTATGCAATGTATTTAATCACATTTCACTGAATTTAATTTATATTACTTTTTTGAAATTTACAGCGGGTAAGTGCTTTTAAGACAATTGATACATTTAAATATAATTTATGTTTCATTGTCACAAGTAAGCATTCTGGAACGATCCTTATATTTAAATTAACTTTTTAATGTATATTTTCATGTTATACTTCATTTATAGTATTTTCTAATACATAGTTCACATAGATAAGCAAATTTTTAATGTATCAGAACTGTTATAATCATGTAATAAAATTATTTTGGTACAAACAGTTTAGAATGAATAGAAATAACATGTTTTAGTAGGTCTTATTAAGTGTGCAATTATGATTAAAAGCTTTATTGCATAATAGCTGTTCATTTTACTAAAAATAATCTAAGTTATTTACATATAATGACAGATTAAAATTGCATTTACTGCATACACTTTAATATTCATGCCTGTCTTCAATTATAAGGAACCATTTTAAATCGGAATCCAGTTTTTGCGATTCGTCATTCTTCATAAATATATTGTTTTAGAGCAGTAGTGACATAATTTCAAACATATTTTACTGTACACCTGTCACACTGCATTTTTTATTTACTAAATATAAATGTTACACATGGTTTCATTTGTGGTTGATATTTGTTGAATAGAAATTCTAAGGATGTTTAATTGTAAAAAGGATAGAGAATTTAATTAACTACCGATTCTCTCGTTTAAATGCTGATATTATAGTAAAGTACCTGATTTTTTTTTTTTTTGTAAAATCATGTTTTTTCGGAAAATATATTTAGATACGAATCACATACTTCTTAACTTTATTTTTCGGTGCCCCCCCGCCAAAAAAAAAACAAACTTCATTTTGATCTTATACTCATTCACAAAACATAAAATATTTTAAAATTAATTTATGAACACATTTATAAATTTAAAGCATCTTTCCATACAACTTTGCTTTTCAATACTGAACGCAACAAAAATGTAGATATCGTTCAAATTCGCTTTCCGGATGGTTGGAAAATATTTTCAATGACTGCACACGTTAATTTTTATGAATAGTTTCTATACGTTTTTTATTAGAAAATTTATATTTTAGGTATATAGTTGTCAGCTTTATCTATCTGTTTATTCGTTATAAAAAGAAATAAAAAGCGTCTCATAATTTTACCTGTGATCAACTTTTTTCCAACCAATTGGAAAAAATTTCCTACTAAATCACTGCAATATGTAATAAGGGGATACCGAACAGAAGGGAGTTTTTAAAATGTGCACAACATATTCTCAGGGCGCATTTTGAGGAATACTTCAATACATTAGGGAGTAAGTTTATATCTGGTGGGGACTTCAACGCCAAGCATACATCATTTGGATCAAGGTTAACAACTCTTTGAAGAAATCAACTGCAAGCATGCTTTCAGAAAAATAAACTTTATTGCTTATCAGATGGAATTCCAACATACTGACTATCCGATAGGAAGAAGATTCCAGACCTACTAGACTTTTTCGCCAGTAAAGGAATTAATTGATCATTCACCTAAAATTTTAAAACTGGATACCGCAGTAATACAGGTAGTACAAAAACCAGTATTAACAAACAGGAGCACTGACTGGGTAGCGTTCCAGCAATTCGTCAAAGTGATATTGACTTGAAAGTGTCTTTGAAAACTGGGAAAGAGATTGAAATGGCCGTGGAAAAACTTGCGAAGTGTATACAAAAGTCCGCGTGCTTAGCCACACTCAGCAAGAAATAGAAAACTCAAGTAATATATTATCCAAAGGCACTAAGGGATCGGGTATTGGAAAAAAGGAAATTAAGGCGAATATGGAAAAATGATAGAAATCCGATCAACAAAAATATTCTGAAAAGAGTAGGTCGGCAATTGAAGAAGGCGCTATTAGAAGCAAAAAATAATGCATTTAGAGAACATATAGCCAGTTTGTCTCCGACCAAAACAACTGACTATAATTTATGGAAGGCAGCAAAAAATATAAAGAATGATCATAATCCCCAGTGTACCCCCATTAAAATCGAAAACAGAAATTGGGCACGAACTAATCAAGAAAAAGCGAACGTATTTGCTTAATATTTATCAAAAGTATTTCAACCGCATCAAAGTGGTACTCCAAGCCATGAAGAAGATATAGAAAAATATTTGCAGGTACCATTTGAGATGTCACTCCCAATAAAGCCAACATCTCCTATGGAAGTAAAGGCATACATACAAAAACATTTAAATCCAAAGAAGGTACCGGGGTATGATTTGATCACAGCTAATATCATTAAGAGAATGCCAAGAAAAGCTGTAATATCGTTGACACACATTTTCAATGCAATTCTTCGAACTGGCTACTTTCTGATACAATGGAAATTCGCTATAATAGTAATGATTCCAAAACCGGGAAAACCTCTATGAAACGACTTCGTACAGACCTATCAGCTTATTGCCAATCTTCTCTAAACTCTTCGAAAAAATCCTACTCAAAAAAATAAAACCTATTCTCGAAAAAAATAAAGTGATACCCGACTATCAGTTTGGTTTCAGAAACTACCACAGTACAATAGAGCAAACACATAGAATAGTCGACATCATAAGCAAAAGCTTTGAAGAAAAGAAATATTCTACTGCGATTTTTCTCAATGTTGAGAAAGCTTCTGACAAGGTTTGGCATACCGGATTACTATATAAGCTGAAACATCAACTGCCCCATCCCTATTACCTGTTAATAAAGTCCTACCTAGCAGAAAGACACTGAGAACTGATTTAAACAATGGAGAGTTGCAGTTAACGAATCAAATTCAAAACAGGTTTTGTTTACCTTAAACAAAGGGCAAAATTTGGCAATCCAGTTGAATGGACAGACAATTTCCAACTCATGTGCTGTGAAATATCTCGGGTTACATCTTGCCGAACAGCTCACGTTCAAGAATCATATAATTACAAAACGAAAGCAACTAGATATTAAATACCGCAGCCTGCGTTGGTTAATGAACAAAAATTCATCTTTATCGGTTGAAAATAAAGTGCTACTATACAGGGCAATCTTAGAACCTGTGTGGACATACAGTATTCAAATCTGGGGAACGACGAGTATTTCAAATCTTAAAATTATACAAAGATTTCAGTGTCCTACGAGATATTTTGGCGGCACCATAGTTTGTCCGTAATGATGATATACACAAAGACCTCCGCATTCCAGCGGTTAAAGAAGTAATTACGACCTTTGCCAGGAGATACTTCCATCTACTTGGAAACCACATCAATCCGCTAGCAGCTAATCTTTTGCAGAATAGCGTACGATTCAGACGATTGAAACAACACAGCTAAATTGAACTGAAATTTCGTCCATAGACACTAATTTGTATAGCTCAACATAATCCAATAAATGACATACATACAAATAAGGAATAACGACCATTGGGAAGCGTTCCATCATGGTTTACATAAAATAACATTGCTACTTATTGTTCAACCGAATAGATGGTATGCAGATAAAAAGGAAAAAAAATATATTCTCAGTAATTCACTTTTACAAACAAATATATAAATGCGCAAAACATTTAATATCTGCATATAAATAAGCAAACTACTCCTTTGTTTATTAACCGATTTTCTTTTTCTTTTTTTGTTTAGTAGCTATTGAAAAGCAGTTTTTTTTTCTTATTTAAATATAAAAGTAATTAAAAAAAAATTAAAAATGAACTGTTCAATATTTAAAGCTTTCACAGTGATTACTCATAATAAATAATTTTCGGAAACAACTGTGTTTTAAAAGATATTATTCGCTTAACGTTTCGACCAGCTACAACTGGCCATCATAAGAAGCAAACTGAAGAACGGAGCGAAAATTGCCATCGACAATAACAATAAAATAAGAATCGAAAATCATGAAAAACCCAAATAAAAACAGAATACCTACCTTTAAACAGGAAAAACCGACAAAACGCACAACAACAGATAGATAAAAATAAAGTAATATAAAAACATATAAGAAAAAAAGGTAAATAAAAATATAAAAGGAACACAAAAAAAAATTGGAAGAAAAGAAAAAAAAGAAAAAAACATCGGGTCACAATTGGGACAAAGAAGAAATAGAAACAGATAACGACTTATAAAAATAAAATTAAAAAATAAATACAGAAGCGTACTTAAAGAGCGCCAAAAAATCGAAAAAAAAGTGCTATCAGAGAACGCCACAAAAAAACTTTGAAACATAAAAGAATGAAAATCCCACAAGGAAAACGCAAAGAACAACCAATCTCACAAAACAAGAATTTAAAATATTACACCGATAGAAAAAAAAAAAAAACATGATCGGTAAACACCGCGAAATTCTCCCGAAGGGGAAACAAAAAACAGTGAAGAAACCTATAAAAAATTTACCTGAGGATGGACTGGAACCTAACTGAAAATTGATTGGAATCCTCACCTGAGAATGACTGGACACCTAGCCCGAAGAGTCAAAATGACAGAAACCCCGCCTGAAAGTTGACTGCAAACCTCACTTGAGGATTCACTCGAATACTATCCGGAGGATACACCAGAGGACATAGGCCCCGGACACCAGACTAAGGGAAGCCAAACCAAACGATAAAAAGTAATGCAAATCCAATCAGAAGTAGAAACCACTCGGATCGAAGGTATGTGGGAACAAAAAAAACCCAAGAAGTGAAATGCGGTGACGAACGTCAGGGTACCTAAAAAGACACTTAAAATTAAAACCAAGTAACCCAGAGATGAAAAGAAAAATGAAACCTACCTGACCGCTGTTATAGATGTAAGTTCGTCAACAGTATGACTGGTTTCCATGCCGTAGAAACACGTAGACCTTCTTCTCTGTTGAAATTTGGCCATTTCTCAATTTCGATGGCTTCTCTGACCAACCTCCTGCCGGTGTAAACTTCCTTTGCTAAAGGAACACTATCCTCAAATTTGATAGTGTGATTCGTTTTCAACTTATGTTCCGCTAAAGCGAATTTGTGCACCCGCCTATGCGCTTCTGTGCTCTTGCCGTGATAGTCTCCAAGAGGAGTTAAGACATCTTAAAGGTGTTATGGTCAAAAATGGGTATGGTATGGATGAAGCAAGTAGATATATCAATACGTTTCGACAGTCATGATAGGATTAGTGAAACTGAACAGTTTGTTAAGTGAAGCAAGTATAAATATTGGTCTACTGTCACTAACGCTCGATCATTATCAGTTCCATGCGCGCTCTGGCGTAACCGACCTATATACGCAGTTTTTCAGACAATCAGGAAATATGCTGGATTATCGCTTTTATTATTGTTCTTTCGGATTTTTTTTTTTTTTTTATGTCTTTTGTTACTCTTGCTAATTTTGAGGTTGATCTTGGATTAATCGGTTAACGTTATATATATACAATGCAACGGTTAGTTTTGGGACTATTTTTTTATTTTTATTATAAAATTCGCGCCAGCATTGTGCGGTTTGTTCATTTTTCTTTGTTCATTCGTGAGTTCAACGGCACCGTTGCTGAGGCAATTTGACGTTCCTAGAGGATTACGAGTACCAACGATATCCGGTCCGAGATTCGGCATTTGAAACTGTCTTGCGCCCAGCCGGTGTATTTTGGCATTAATGCGAGCAGTAATCGGAGATGTAACATTGATATTTTAGTTTAGTTCGTTTTTGTTTTGTTTTAATTTTAATTTAATTTTTTTTTCTTTTACTTTTTTCATTTCGCCGATTACAATATTTCGGTGTTACATTTTCTTTATGCCGTTTCTGTCCGCTGCTCGAACACTGGACATTTTCGCTCCGTATTTCAAGATACGACTGCGGACACCATTGTACAGTTACATTAGTGATTTTTTATTTATAAATGTGCTTTTTGCAAATATTATTTCATGGTTTGTGATAAATGTTATTCCCAGGACAATCGCAACTTCAAGTAATTTTCAATGTTTAATTGTTTATTGTAGCTCATGAAATATTTATGGCCTAATCTAGAAAACTATTCTCTGCAGAATTTATAAATTTTTAAACATTAGGTGAAAAACATATAGGCATGGTTTTTACTAGTTTGTAAACACAGTGCACGGTGTACATAACTTTGCAAAAGTATTACTTTAGTTGACCCAAAAATTAATTCATTCCACAATATTTTCTTATAAACTAAAGCATAGTTCCGTCTGAATAATTCTATTCCTAATTTTCATTTTATCTGATTTTATTACTGAAGCACAATAAACTGAAAACATCCTTTCCATTTCATTGGTACTAAATAGGAGTTTATTAACGACCCAAGAATGGTGTATATTAATATACAAAAAATTTGTTTTCATATCTCTAATTTTTAATTGTTATTTGTTTGAAATTTACAGAAGGTAAGATTTTTTAAAGTATAATTGATCATTTAAATGTAATCTATATGACATTATATACAGGAACAACAGGGGTGAATCGAGAGAGACATTTTTGGGGGATTATACAATAATATCTCATACAGTAGAGCAGATTTCAGAAATACCTTGTTTTATAAAGAAAATCAAATAGCAACCTCTTTAGAAATTTAAAGAAGTTTTTAAAATACATAATTATTACAATTTACTTTAAATTTTGTTTTATTTTTAGTTTCTTAGCTGAAAACTGGCTAGCTGTTATTAAATACATATGTTTATTTTTTTTTTTTAAATAATTTATTTACTCTATAAAACAAAAGTAATATAATCAAATAAGTGTGGAAAAAATTTCAGATTCTATAATAAATTTATTAAATACTGTAAAAAATAATCTAAAAAAAAACAACCAAAAGAAAAATCGCTTACAATATTATTCTCGTTTTTTCCATTTTTTAAAATCTGTCTACCACTTCCTCTGGTTTCAAGTCGAGGTCATATTAAATGTGGAACAATGCTAATCCCGTTAATCTTGTTTCTAACATTGTTGTTCGTGACCAAGATTTAATTTGCCGTAATGATGAAAATTACCGTTCAGTATTATTTATGTGTTGTATATTAAGTGAATTTTCGAATCACTTTATAAACAATTAACAAGTTCTGTAAATTCTAGTGAATTCAACTTAATTATACTTTCAAGAAATAAGAAAAGTAATTTAAAGGCATCAAGAATGTTTTCCAAAAAACGGGTTTTTAAGTCTATTATTACTAAATCTAAAAGCCATCTTCAAGTGTCTTGAGTTCCTCTCCTCCGCTCCGCCTCTTTCTAAATACCTCATCCTTACTGATTCACTCAGTATTCTAATGTCCCTCTACAACTTTTACACAGATAATGCAATTGTACAACGCATCCTTCTCCTTCACGATCTCCTTATTCGATACTCTACAAGAACCTTCACAGTCTTCTACTTGATGGTTATTTCGTTTTGTTTGTAGCTTACAAATTTTCGGCCTTTTAATTTCAACTTCTATTTTATCATTCATTTCTTTCACTATTTTAAATATTTCTTGAAACTGTAAATCGGGTTCTTGCCGTTAACTATTTAATTCTGCAATTAATGTTTGAATTATTTGCGACGTTTTCATTAAATCGATTGTTTTCTTTTGGAGAATTACACTAAGAAGATATGTGAGTGATAAAATGTCGCTTAGACAGAATAATCCAATACAAAAATTATAGTTACATAATGCTACAAGAAGAACGGTTGCCTTTATAGCAGTATCCTTATTTTTTCATTGATTTATCTTGTGAGGGTTTTAATAATTTTTGTGAAATTTATAATAAACTGAAAAACGGCATCATGTCTTTCTACCCATCTCATTTCACAAAACTTTACTAATTTTTTTCCGATATTTAGCTAAAGCAGATTAACGTTTTAGACGAAAAACTTTAAAGAAAAACGTGTTACTTCTTACATTATGCTAGAAATTTTTTAAATTAAAGGTGTGCTTGATGACTTTAAAATACTGCTGTTTAGTTTATATGAAAAATAAGGTGTCATAAGATCATTTTTAACCTCCAACTGTATTTTTCTTACTGCTTCACTATTTTGTCCAATTATTACAGTGAATCCATCTACTGACATAATATTTTAACTGTAGTTTCATTTGCTTCATTTGATTTAATACATATTTTCTGAGTGAAGGTCCAGTTAATGAAAGTTCTTCTATATTCGAATATTCATTTATATTAGTATTTTCTTCAAGTCCATCGTATTCTTCTTCATCTTTAGGGTAATTGTTTTTTCTTGTTAAATTAATTTCTAAATCACCAAATGTATCAATGAATCCTATAAAGTCTTCTCCTGTAACATGTTCATTAGAGCATTAATCAATATGTCAATGTATCATACCAACTTAAGCTTTTCCTGGCAGATCTGGGAACTTATCAAAAATAGTAGAATAAGACCCAGCAGAAGTAATTCATTTTAAAATTTTGTCCAAAATTTCCACAATCTATCAACCCGTTTTGGATCGTTTTACTTATGTATGTTGCGATGCTAAATTTTTTAAATGATTTTTTAATGTTATGTCTCCGGCATCAACTCAAAATCGAAGCAGTTCTCTGAAAATCTTTTGTATGATGAGAATTTTTAAATAGGGATCCGTCATCTCTGACCACATCTATTATATAAAGTTGCAAGAAAAAAAATCGTACAGCCCGTTCTATAGTAGCTAGAGACTTTTTTTTTTTCAATCGACGAATTTTCTTCATCCAATCATAAAAAAATTATAAACCCTTCAAAATTTTGAAATCAAAGAACCCAATTTTAAAAAATGTGAAAATCAAGTTTTAAGCAAAAAATTTAAAAAAAAAATCCACGGTCACTTGTATGAATTTTTTTTCCAACCTGCACACTAAGGTCTCCAGAATACAAAAAAAATAAAAAATTCGAGAAATTTTGATATTTGTGGACCAGAATTTGTGAAAATATACGCTTAAAGCGGAAACCCCGGAAACTAATAAAGAGTCCACAGTTCATTCCATGATAGCTAGAGGGTAACCTTTTTTTTAAATGATGTATTTCAACCGCTAGAATATAGGAAAAATTCGAGACTCCTAAAATTTTAAAATCATTGAGTCCAAATTTTGATAAATAATTTAAGCATATGAATTCTGAAATGGTTGGAGTGATGTTCAACAGTGACTTAATGTATTATTGCTTAGATTCTAATAAAAATAAAAAATAAAAATTCATCATTGAATTTTAAAAAATATATATACTTAATATCTTACATTAAAACGAATTAAAATTAACACATTCCTCTCACATATATTAGCGGTTTCAGTTGTTCGGATATTTTAATCTAAATTTCACTTTTTTGAATGACGTATTCAAAATATATGTGAATCCGCTGCCGTTTTATAGGAAGTACTATAACTTTAAAGAATTGAGCACCTTCCTTAGTAGTACCAAAATCCCGACACTCGAGCTGGCTACCATATCTCTTAATATAAGGTTTGGGAATCACCCAGTGCCTGAACTCTTTTCGGTTATGGGTCGTTTCTAAATCTCTTCAATCCCAAGAACTCTGGGAGACACCGCGGCAACCGTACCCCCTTGGAGTCAGCCAATCACAAACATAAACATATCGCTAACAAAATTTAATAAAGCACAATAACCCCCAAACAAAGTAAAAATAGTAAAAAATATCATAGCGAGCTACACCTACACATATAGAGCGAAGGCTAGGTTATCAGTCACTGGCGGCATGCTCCTTCGAAGTCTCAGGGGCAGCAGAGTCAGTCAGACTACACGAATGTTGCACAGCACTGGACGTCCAAATATACGCGATGGTTTTTTGCATCCAACACTACACCGATAGCAACCCCCAATTCCAAAAAGCCCTACTCATAACTGACTCTCTAAACTTCCTTCAACTCATCTCAGAGATTAAATCCAACAATCCTTTGATCCTTACATTGGCTCATTTGTTTATGCATCAGACCAGGGAACAATGGCAACAGAAATGTAGATCTTCAAATACGTTTTTCCGAAGCATAAAAACAACCGCCGAGCCGTGGTGGCCCACAGACGGAGTTTCTCGCAGAGATTTTTATATCCTAAATCACCACCGAATAGGACATACAACCCTTTCGCACAGCTATATATTCACAAGGCAGATATCCACAAATGTCTGCCCTTTCTGTGGTCAACCGAGTGAACCATTCAACTTTTACCTACTTCTCGAATGTTCCTAGTTGTTTTTCTGTAAATTTGTTTTACAGTAAATGTACATTTTGGGGAAGCTTGTGTATTATTGTGGTGAATTTCTTACAGTATTTTTTTTAATATAAACAAGGTCAAACACAAACAATTAATTCGATTCATATCTGTATCTACCTAAATTTATAGTGTCATGTCTTCAATTGTAATTATGTGATACAGATAAATAAAATATTGCTATAGTGAACTTGTGCAGTTCAATTTTGTTGTGGCTTCTCATTACCACTTTCTCTAACCGATCTTCAGTTGGAGTTTACAAGCAATCTATAATCATTATTTCACTGGGACACCCTGTTTTAATCAAGTTTTTTCCAATAAAGTTTTAAAACCATGAAGGCATTTCATCCATTATATTAAATTTTCTTTTCCTTTTTTTATCACTTCATGCACTTCATAGTGTGACAACCCTTTGTAGGTTATACTAAATACCATGCTCTTTCCTTAAGGAGGGATAGTAAACCGGTGGGGGGGGGGGGGTCGTTTGGAAAAGACGGTAGTGGGATTTCTGAATTATCGTTGCGGCGTAATTTAGCTTAGTACCAGTAAAATGAATCTCTGAATTCATAAGAATTTCGGATAACCGTTAAGGGTGGGATGCCCGCTAGTGAACAGATTTCCAACGATGGCGACGTCCTATGTGCTCCCAAGATAATTCGTATAGCAGTGTGATGGATTGTGTCAAGTGATTTAAGGAGTGCTTTGTTTGATGAGGAATAAACTTGGCACCCATAGGTCAATTTACTTAAAGTGAGAGATTTGTACACAGTTAGCAGGATAAATAATGTTACGCTCAGCGCTGAGCCTTGCGGAATACCATTTTCGATAAGGAAGGAGGAAGATATTTTAGAGCCAATCCTTACTCGGATCGCCCTATCAGAAAGAAAGTTAAGGATAAAATTGCCCATGTTTCCGCTGATTCCGGCGTTCTTTAGCTAAGTAAGCACACCATATTGCCATACGCGGTCGAAAGCTTTTTCAATGTCAAAAAAGACCGAATATAAGTATTGCTTTCTGTTTTGGGCTGTAAGTATCTGCCTTTGGAGGCTCAGAAGGTGCATAATTGCGCATTTTGATGTACGGCCACCGACCTGGATTGCCGATAGGATCTCCAAAGATTCTAGGACGGAATAGAGACACCTATTCACCATTTTTTCCAGAGTTTTTGAAAGGACCGATATTAAGGAAATTGGCCTGTAACTTTGAGGAAGGAAAAGGATCTTTGTTTGATTTAAGGACAGGGATTACTAAAGCAGTTTTCCAGGAGTTAGGGATGGATGATGAGGACCAGATTTGATTATAAATATGCGGTAGGAGACTTTTAGTGGAAGGAGAAAGATGTTTCAACATGAGTGGGTGAATTGAATCCGCACCGGGTGCACTGTTTTTAGTTTTATTTAGTTGGAAGTTCAATTCATCTATTGAGAATGGAAGGTTAAACGCTTCATCTTTCTCGGAAAGGAATCATATTGGTTCACTTTCCACTGATGTTTTTTGTGCAAAGAAATTGGGAGTGTACGAGGCAGAGGAGGAAACATTTGTGAAGTGGAGCGCAAAAGCACCCGCCACCTCGGATTCATCTGTCACCAGCGTCCCATTTATAAGTAAAGAGGGGGTCGGAGTGGAGCTAGGGTTACCATTCAGCACCTTTATCTTCTTCCACATTATAGCACATGGTGTGTCCTTTGAGATTGAGGAGACAAAGGCTACCCAAGATTGCCGCTTTTTAATTCGTATAAGCAGGCGGGCTTTAGCTCTGTATTTTTTGAAATCGATTAAGTCTTGCTGCGACCTCGTTGCCTTGAACTTTTTAAGTACTCTTTTCGAATTAACTGGAACTCTGACCTTGCACATCAGCATGTTGAACTCCCCTGGGAGGATACTCCGATTGTTGCGGATTTATCTCTGCTGAACGATCGCTCGGACCAGGATGTCATACTGCCGTCCCAGTATGTGGCGGAAAAAATGCAACTTTTTCCCAGCTACAGACAGCTGTATACAGATGGTGCCAAAGCAAACGCCCTCAATGGGTCCTCCCCGGTGGCTTGCGCCTACGAGGTGGAGGGAGTTGTTCATGCGGTTCGGCTCCACGACTTCTGTTCAGTGCTGGAGAGGGAGCTGTATGGTATTTTCTTCTACTTGAGAGAATATTTGCAGTCTTACCCCCAACGTCGAAATGCATTTCTAATCACAGATTCCTTGCAATCGATTAGGACACTCCAGGCACCTAAAACCTCACACACATTATCTCGAAAAATAAAGCGCATCATTAACGTGCTTTTCCGGGCTGGCTTACAGGTAACATTCTTGTGGGTCCCGGGTCATACCGGTGTGCCGGGGAATGTGCGTGTGAACTTGGCTGCTAAGGCAACAACATATAGTCCAATGCCCGAAGGTGCTCCTCTGCCTCAGCTGGGGCCACCCTTTTTTCAGCAACATACGGCAGAGACATGGGAAATTATGTGGTCGGCTCACACATCATGGCTGCGATCCATTAAGGTGAGCACTGAGCCTTGGTGGCCACCGATATCTATGTCCCGCAGAGAGTTTGCAGCATTAACTAGACTCCGCATAGGGCACACAGCAATATCCCACAACTATTTACTGGAAGGAACATCTCCTCCCTCTGCCTGTTCCATATGCAATTCCCCAATTTCACCAACCACTGAACACGTTCTGGAACATTGCCTGCCTGCAGGCACCTCCAACTTACCGACGGTTGCGTTGTCAAACGAACCAAAACAGGTCCAGGATATACCAAACCATATTTGAGCGGCTAACCTATTAAAACACTTCTGATCCTGCACTGATCCATGTGTTGTAATAATCC
Source organism: Icerya purchasi (assembly GCA_039619475.1). Taxonomy (NCBI): domain Eukaryota; kingdom Metazoa; phylum Arthropoda; class Insecta; order Hemiptera; family Monophlebidae; genus Icerya; species Icerya purchasi. Next base: position 136,961,777 of record CM077116.1, read on the forward strand.
CGGCAATTACACACAGCACATGGACCATATAAATTTAGGGGAAAAAAAAAATACCATGCTCAATCTTTTATCAATTTAATTTTGTTCTTTACTAGTTTCGTTTTACTTCATGGCTAATTCATTGCCTTTTTCATGTTTTTTATTTACAAAATTTAGACACTTCTTTATACAACAATATTTTTATGTTCACTTGACTTATTTCAATTATATTAATTATTTTTTCTGCATGTGTGTAATGAAAATCTATGATTTTTTGTTTATAAATGTTCCTTTTTAGGAATTATTTCACAGTTTGTGTTAAATGGGACCACGTTATTCCCAAGATAATAGTAACTTTAAATAATTTTTAATTTCTTATTGTTGCTCTTGAGAGATTTGTAGTCTCATCTAGAAAACAGTTGCTCTGCAGAATTTATACATTTCTAAGTATTAGGTGGAAAGCATGCAGATACGGCTATTACCAATTGATGAACACAGTGTATACTAGTATTTTGCAACGGTATTATTTAAGTCCCCCTAGAAATTTATTCATTTAACTATTACAATTTACGATTTTACGATTTAGCCCATATCAATTCACTGCTGGACGTAAGCTTTCCCCAGTTTCTTCCACTCGTTCTGGTCTTGTGCCTTCCTTCTCGCCGGCAGTTCTGATTACACCGCCTACCCAACAGGTTAACAGTCTTCCTTTCAACTGTTTTCCGTCCATAGGCCACCATTGTATACATCTATCTTTCCACTTCAACCTGGCCATTTGTTCCTTCTTCCGCTTTCCTTTCGTTGCCACCACGACTGTTGGTCTGATCTCTCTCCTTCTTCGTTTTCTAATCCTGCTTCCTTTTACTTATCCATACAACCCATTCCTCCGTGATTTTTTAATTTCCCTAACATGAGGCGGTCAAATATTTCATCCATAATTAGACTTCGGTTAAATCACAGCTTGCTTCCTGCTTCGCTCTTCCGTGTCTCCATTATTCAGTCTCATCCTTGTCCATTTGATCCGTCAGAAGCAAACTTCGTTTATGATGCGAACCACATTTTCCTCGAATATCCTTCCATTTCTTCAGAACGTGCGATACTGTATTCCGGTCTTTTGCGTCTTGGCCTCTCTACGCCCTACAGCGCTCATAGCATCCTTTCTTTTCCGTCTCCCTTGGTTATTCCTTTGTTAGGTTATTTCGTATGTTCCATTTCTAACATTATTCCTTTATAATCATTAATACTATCATACCGTTGGATTGAGTAACGTCCTTAGCTGACATGATCAAAATTTAAAAAAAAAAAAAAAAAAAACTAAAACAAATGAGCACTGAGCAAACACTGAGCGTGGGAACCACGCCTCGTGCCGTGCTTGTATCATGCCATGCAAGTTCAGTCATGTGCACGCCAAAATGTGTACCCCACGCGCCTGCCAGTCATCCAGCCACCATTACATAAATCTTGTCGCGTACCCCTCTTTGAGAAACCCTGTTCTAACGCATCGTTCAGTATAGTTTCCTCTCATATTTTTGTATAATACATAATGTATTCAATCTGTATATCTTACATTCAGCATTATTTTTTCCTACACATCAACTATAATTTTATATAAACTTGGACATAGTTCCTTTAAATAATTTTATTCCTTATTTTGGCTCTATTCTATTTAATTTATGTATCATAATAAATTGAAATTTTTTAAAATATTTACTCATACTAGTCAAGAATTTTATAGTTTTCTAGAAAATGTTTATATTAATAAACAATGGATTTCTTCTTATTTTTCTGATTTTTTTCCATATTATTTATTTGAAATTTACAGGAGGTAAGTGTTCTTTAATATAATTGATTCACTTAAATATAATCAATGTTATATTGTGCAAAAGCAAGCATTATTGTACAATACTTATACTTAAATTTGGTTTTTGATGTATATTCCCATGTTGTATTCAATTTATGGTATATTTTAATGTAGTGTTTACACAGATGTGTACATTTTAATTGTATCAGAACTGTTATAACTGCATAATAAATTATTTTAAAACAAACAGTTTAAAATGAATGGAAGTAATATGTTTTAGTAGGTCCCATTAAGTGTGCTACTATGATTAAAAACTTTATTGCAGAATAGTTCAATTTACTAAAAATAATCTGTAGTGTTTGTATATAATGAGAGATTAAAAAATTCATATTTTCTGTATAAACTTTAATATTCATGTTTTTCTTTGATTTTTTTTTTTTTAAATTTTAAAATAAGTTTGTGGGTCTCACTGAGTAAGTATGCCCGTTGTGTGAGTGCCCGACATCTTATTATTGTTTATTCGATTTCGGTACTAACTTATACATACTTATTATAACATCGAAATTATATATACCTTAATTAATATATATCTTAGTAAATATATAAATAACTTTTATAAAGGTGAAAAGAAAAAAGAAAAACCATACACATAAATTATGATGTTATATACAACTGCAAAATCTGATTATTGATTATCTAGGTATACATCTTCAGTGGATCAAGACACTAGACAAAAGTATAGTCTCATAATCATCAAATATTCCTGTGTTCTTTTTATTAATTCAAGGCCATGAATAACAGAAATAGAAGAAAATGAGAGAATGCAAGCAGCATTATAAGGAGCAGGGATATCAAGTTTTAATAGAGAAGAATAGATGGTCGATTTCTCAGCAAAGAAGGGCGTACATTCAAACAAAATGTGATAGGATCATAAGGAAAATACTTGAAACTGAGTGAAAAGGACAAAATGGAGTAGATGCTGATGGAAATAGAAAAAATGATGTAGAAAGGAGACTATAGTTAAAGTAAATGCGACAAATAGCAGAGATTGCAGATCGTTCAATAGAAGGGAATTCAAGGAACCATGTGTGATGGCTAAAAAGCATGTAGTATTAGAAAATGAAGAAGAATAAGAACTAAGCCATAATTTGGAATGAGCAACTGAGAAAACGAGAACAATATTATGTGCTGCAAATTTACCCAAAAATCTGCTTCTGGAAATGAAAAAGAGGATAAAGAATCCACCATTCATTGTCCTCAATGCCCGAATTACCAGGAATCCATAGAAGATCGCTCTCAATCGGGTAGAGGAGGAAAAAGTCATGATTGAGGGAGTACATGATAAGTATTCCATAATTGGAAGAGGAACTAAGATAATTTGCAAAATAGCTTTAGAATCTGAGATTATGAGCACTTTATGGAAACCCAGTAGTGAGAAAATAAGGTAACAGCGTGTGGAACAGAAATAGATTCCGTATAGAAAATTGAGCAAAAAAAGGATGTTTAAAAGATTCAGAATAATTTAAGGCGGGACAAAAAAGGACAAAACTAGCTCTACGTCAGAAGAGTGTAAGATACATTTTTTTTCAGAAATTTACAATTTGTAGAAGCGTATGAGAAACGAAACCATTGAAGGCATTGTCAAATCGGTTGTATGTGAAATTTAACTTTAAAACCCTACCTTATTTTATTGTGTTTTATTTATTTTTTTTATTTTACCATGAGTCATGTGTAACTACATAGGTTATTACGGCATACGTCAATTACTAAAGATTAAATGATTGGAGCGATCTGATTTGTTTTAATAGAAATGTGGAGGAATAGGAACAGGAAGAGAACTCCGTATAGTAATGCTGATCAAAGGAATTAGCAATATCTTGCGGATTAGATATTACTGTGCCGTTGCTGGAGAGTGATGCAGGAATGTAATTAGAATTAACACCGTTTATACTTTTTATTTTTGCCGGTACATTATGGTTAGAAGAGGATTCAGAAATGTATCTTATAAAAGTACACCAAGATTCATGCTTCTTAATACCTTATTTATGTGTGTATATTTGGGAATGTTTTGCCCGCAAAAAAATATCTGGATAGCTTTTGAAAGCATATAAACTGCTTTCCTTGTGTGATGTATTTTTGTGCGTAATCTAACTATTTATGTATTATGTATATACTGCAGTCATATTTCCTTCATAATTTCTTCATCCGTGCTATTCATATCAACATTTCTGATGACTATGGATCTTGTTGAATAAAAGAATGTTATATTCGCAATTATTCCAAAATCATTCAGACCATATTCTAAGACCAACCCATTAGCTACTTTTTTGTATTTACATTTGACAATAACCCTCCTTCTTCCTGCCTTTTTGATTTTTAAGATGCTGTCTAAATAGTTCATTTTTTTAAAAAATGTTTTCCTTAAAAACTTGTAATATTGGTCTGAAAATAATTTGATTGGAAAATTAATTTAAAATACATATAATCTGTGCATTGCTCATATATTAGAATAGGTCCACGTTCAGTTAACATGTTTTGGTTGTTATTGTCATCAGAATTATTTATACTGTTATTGCTCTCATTCAACTTAATAATAATTTCATTGTTTTTAAACTTTTATTATCACTATCTAGTTCCATTTCTACATCTTGGTTAATAACATTTGGGCTTTTGTCTGGCAGATCTCCATCGTCATTGATTACAAAAGCCTGGTGCTCTTCAGGCATTTGAAGTATTCATGTTTTTATTATATTAAATAGTATAAGAAGATATTACCACACTATAATAATAAGAAAAGAAAAAATATAATTAGAATGAGCTCATTGTGTTTTCTTCTTTATAACAAAGTGAATAAGGCGGTATTTAAATACAACAGACGAACTTTATCACAGGTACAATAACGCATAGCAGTAATTATTTCCTTAGCATTCACTGTGTTAAGCACATTTATTTTATGAAGAATTTAAAATAAAGATCACATTTTATTCATTACATCACACTTTTCCTTTCTGAATACAATTCATGGGATGATGACTTCTTCATAAATTATACAAAATGCCACGATCATTCTTTAACAATTATTTTACTTTTCTTAAGGTACGTATTACATCATAAGAGAATGATTTTCTTATTTCTATATGTTAAACAATTTTGTATACAACAATTTCTCTATGTTTAGTTGACTCATTCCAATTATATTCATTTTTTTTAGTGTGTGTATGTAATGCTAGATCTCTGTTTTTTTGTTCACAAATGTTCCTTTCCAAGTATTATTTTTCAGTTTATGACAAAAGATGCCATGGTATTCCAAGGACTATGTTAGCATCTAAGTAATTTTCAATTTTCATTCTCTACCATTTTTTTCCTATTCTTCTTGATTTGTATCTAACCTATCAAACAAATGGTCTCTTGCTTGTACACATGTGTAGGGAATAAATCCATTAATGTATTCTTACTGATTTTTTTCAAACTAACAATAAGTCCTGAATCTCAGTTTTCTTCAATCGTCTCATAACTGGTTTATCTGAAAGAGCAGCTGCCAACTCGTTGCAATGCCCATGTAATTGCACCAGATATTTCTGAGCTTCTTCTTCAATAACTTCATCAAGTGTGGAGATTTTCAGATCTCTATGGATCAGGTCGTTCATAACATACCATGGCATCCAGTATATCATTTAAAGTGTTTTATTCTGAAACTGTTGTATAGTCAGTCTATTAGTTTTCTTTGCACATCCCCAAAGCAGCGCTGTATAACACCATATTTATTTAAATACCATTTTGTATATCAGAACTCTATTCTTTAGAGTCAATTGCAATTGGAGCCCTATAAGGCAATATCGTTTGTCCAGCTTCTGATCCAGGTCCTTTCTTTTCCTTTGTATATGAAGCTTCCAGTTGAGAGCCCAATCTAAGTTACTCCAAGATATTTTACACCATTTTCTTTTAGAATTACATCCTTTTCTAAAAATATTTGATTTTTATGATCCCTATTATTCGAAAATTACACATGTACACATTTATCTGGGTTTATTTTCAACTTCCACATCTTTGTCCAGTTCAAAATAGCATTCAGGTTTTTTTGTAAAGCTGCAATTGCAATGGCAGAATTCTTGTCTGAAGTAATTATCATCGCATCATCAACAAAAGTGGCTATTTTCACATTTTCTTCCATAGGAAGATCTACTGCATACAGTTTGTACAAAAGAGGTCCCAATACGCTTCCTTGCGGGACTCGAGCATTTATAAGATACATTTGTGCGTATTCTTCATTATACTTCATTTGACATTGTCGGCCAGTTAAATAAGATTTTAATAATAGATAGTATTTTTCAGGGACAGCCGCTTTAATTTTTTATAACAGGCCTTCATGCCATATTTTATCGAATGCTTTAGTAATATCTAAAAACAGTACTTCATTATATTTTTTATTTTCAATTCCCTCTTCGATTATGTCTACCGCTTGGTATACTTGCTGTTCTGTAGAGTGCGCGGTCCTAAAGCCAAAATGGTGCTTGGAATCAAACTGTTCTCCTCAAATATTTCGTTCAATCTAGCAAATATTAATTTTTCTAGCAGCTTGGCCAAAACAGACAAATGGGACGATATGACGAGACCTTAGTGTCATATTTTCCCAGCTTTAATATCATAATCGTTTGGGAGAACTTCTATCGAACAGGAAAGTACAAAACTCTTAAGGCAGCATTATATTTATTTATATATATATATATATATATATATATATATATATATATATAAGTTAGCAACATTATCAACTGGTAATTCCTCAACATTTCTGCTATCATTATATTAAATTTCGGAAATTTTTTATTATCTAGTAGTTTTATGTATTTTTTCACTTCTGCAGGTGGAAACGTTTTCATTTTAGTATTTTTTTGTCTACTTTAGGGAACAGTTAACATATTCACTGTATTATTTGCTTTAAAAATATTAATTAAGTACTTAGCAAAAGCATCCTCGATGTGTTTTCTCTACTGTAGCTCTTGAGAGATTTATAGTTTTATCTGGAAAACAGTTACTTTATAGAATTTTTATATTTCTGAGCATTAGAAAAAACATGCAAGCATAGCTATTACTAGGTTGATAGCAGGGTGTATATTATTATTATGTAAGGGTATTATTTTATAGGCCCCAAAAATTTATTCATTCAACAATATATTTGTGTAAACTAAGACACAGTTACTGCGAATAATTCTGTTCCTAAATTTGGCTTTATACTATTTAGTCTATGAAGAACAATTTACTGAATACTTCTTATTGATTTCACTAGTACTAAATAATAGATAATCAATGTTCCAAAAAAAGTGTATACTAATATGCAATGAATTAGTTCTTATTTCTCTGAATTTTATTTATATTGTTTGTTTGAAATTTACAGCATGTAAGTGTTTTCTAACGGAATTGATACATATATATATATATATATAATTAATTTTATATTGTTCAAAATAAAGCATTAAAGAACATTCTTTTTATTTAAATCAGCTATTTGACATATATATTCATGCTATACTTCGTTTACAGCATTATCTAATGCAAGGCTTGTTACCATATTCTTTGACCAAGTTTCAGTTGAAGTTTACAAGCATTTTATATTTATTATTTTATTGGCGTCCACTATGTTAATCACGTTTATTTTATGGAAGGTTTAAAATCATGAAGGCATTTCATCCATTATATTAAATTTTCTTTTCCTTTTTTTATCACTTCATGCACTTCATAGTGTGACAACCCTTTGTAGGTTATACTAAATACCATGCTCTTTCCTTAAGGAGGGATAGTAAACCGGGGGAGAGCGGGTCGTCTGCCCCTTCTGTGGTCAACCGAGTGCCCCATTCAACTTTTACCTACTTCTCGAATGTTCCTAGTTGTTTTTCTGTAAATTTGTTTTACAGTAAATGTACATTTTGGGGAAGCTTGTGTATTATTGTGGTGAATTTCTTACAGTATTTTTTTTAATATAAACAAGGTCAAACACAAACAATTAATTCGATTCATATCTGTATCTACCTAAATTTATAGTGTCATGTCTTCAATTGTAATTATGTGATACAGATAAATAAAATATTGCTATAGTGAACTTGTGCAGTTCAATTTTGTTGTGGCTTCTCATTACCACTTTCTCTAACCGATCTTCAGTTGGAGTTTACAAGCAATCTATAATCATTATTTCACTGGGACACCCTGTTTTAATCAAGTTTTTTCCAATAAAGTTTTAAAACCATGAAGGCATTTCATCCATTATATTAAATTTTCTTTTCCTTTTTTTATCACTTCATGCACTTCATAGTGTGACAACCCTTTGTAGGTTATACTAAATACCATGCTCTTTCCTTAAGGAGGGATAGTAAACCGGTGGGGGGGGGGGGTCGTTTGGAAAAGACGGTAGTGGGATTTCTGAATTATCGTTGCGGCGTAATTTAGCTTAGTACCAGTAAAATGAATCTCTGAATTCATAAGAATTTCGGATAACCGTTAAGGGTGGGATGCCCGCTAGTGAACAGATTTCCAACGATGGCGACGTCCTATGTGCTCCCAAGATAATTCGTATAGCAGTGTGATGGATTGTGTCAAGTGATTTAAGGAGTGCTTTGTTTGATGAGGAATAAACTTGGCACCCATAGGTCAATTTACTTAAAGTGAGAGATTTGTACACAGTTAGCAGGATAAATAATGTTACGCTCAGCGCTGAGCCTTGCGGAATACCATTTTCGATAAGGAAGGAGGAAGATATTTTAGAGCCAATCCTTACTCGGATCGCCCTATCAGAAAGAAAGTTAAGGATAAAATTGCCCATGTTTCCGCTGATTCCGGCGTTCTTTAGCTAAGTAAGCACACCATATTGCCATACGCGGTCGAAAGCTTTTTCAATGTCAAAAAAGACCGAATATAAGTATTGCTTTCTGTTTTGGGCTGTAAGTATCTGCCTTTGGAGGCTCAGAAGGTGCATAATTGCGCATTTTGATGTACGGCCACCGACCTGGATTGCCGATAGGATCTCCAAAGATTCTAGGACGGAATAGAGACACCTATTCACCATTTTTTCCAGAGTTTTTGAAAGGACCGATATTAAGGAAATTGGCCTGTAACTTTGAGGAAGGAAAAGGATCTTTGTTTGATTTAAGGACAGGGATTACTAAAGCAGTTTTCCAGGAGTTAGGGATGGATGATGAGGACCAGATTTGATTATAAATATGCGGTAGGAGACTTTTAGTGGAAGGAGAAAGATGTTTCAACATGAGTGGGTGAATTGAATCCGCACCGGGTGCACTGTTTTTAGTTTTATTTAGTTGGAAGTTCAATTCATCTATTGAGAATGGAAGGTTAAACGCTTCATCTTTCTCGGAAAGGAATCATATTGGTTCACTTTCCACTGATGTTTTTTGTGCAAAGAAATTGGGAGTGTACGAGGCAGAGGAGGAAACATTTGTGAAGTGGAGCGCAAAAGCACCCGCCACCTCGGATTCATCTGTCACCAGCGTCCCATTTATAAGTAAAGAGGGGGTCGGAGTGGAGCTAGGGTTACCATTCAGCACCTTTATCTTCTTCCACATTATAGCACATGGTGTGTCCTTTGAGATTGAGGAGACAAAGGCTACCCAAGATTGCCGCTTTTTAATTCGTATAAGCAGGCGGGCTTTAGCTCTGTATTTTTTGAAATCGATTAAGTCTTGCTGCGACCTCGTTGCCTTGAACTTTTTAAGTACTCTTTTCGAATTAACTGGAACTCTGACCTTGCACATCAGCATGTTGAACTCCCCTGGGAGGATACTCCGATTGTTGCGGATTTATCTCTGCTGAACGATCGCTCGGACCAGGATGTCATACTGCCGTCCCAGTATGTGGCGGAAAAAATGCAACTTTTTCCCAGCTACAGACAGCTGTATACAGATGGTGCCAAAGCAAACGCCCTCAATGGGTCCTCCCCGGTGGCTTGCGCCTACGAGGTGGAGGAAGTTGTTCATGCGGTTCGACTCCACGACTTCTGTTCAGTGCTATTTTTACAACTTTAATACAATTCATAGTAAGATGACACTGTCACAGATTATACAAAATGCCACAATTACTGTTTTACTAATTAGTTTTTTTTTTCACAAATTTTTTGTTTTATATTGTAACTGAATGATTATTTTGTAGATATTTCTTATTTCCAAAATTTAAACAATTTTGAAGGTAAGCGATCAAATACAGGGCTCCAGTTCATTTTTGGTAGTAAACAAAGCGAAGTAACTTAACTATGATATGGGAAATAGCGCGAAAAATGAAATACCTGAAAGGTAATATGTTAGTAAGGGACATATTTAAAATAGCGCAGAAAAAGCAAAAACCGTAAACAAAATATATAAAAAAAAACGAACCGACTATGAATTATGTAAAAAAAGAGTAAAGTAACGTAAAAAGGGAATTGAAAAATAACGTTAAAATATTAAATAAGATTAGATATGAAATATGTTAAATTTCATACCTTAATATGCGGGATGGATCTCGGCGGCGGTGTTATAAAATTCGTGCACTAGCTGAGACAGTGGCACTCGTTGCGTGAAATAAAATTCTGCGATATAGTAGGGGAAGAAATCTTCCCTAGTACCATATTTCAGAATTTTACTCCGGGCTTCACGCCATAAACGTTCAATGTTGTTGGTGTGAACCCCGGTAACTGGATTAACGTAAGTAACGGAATGGTTTACAGTACGGTGGATATAATTAGAATCATGAGAAAGAGGTGTATACCCTCTCCATTCGTCAAATTGGATGATCGAACCGGGACGGATAACATGGCGAATAATCGGAAGCAACGTTTGGGAAGTACAGTCAGGAACAAGAGTCATGTAAAAATTGCCGGAGGAAACATCAATCGCACCAAAAACCCATAAACCAGCCTCTCGGCGCGAAGAGAAGGTAGACACAAATTTCATTTTGATGAACTTAGCTTCATCAATTTGCACGATACGGTCCTTACCTCCTAAAGGAGCCGAATGTTTATTGAAATTATGCAGCATAACTTCATGACAGACGGAGGTCCAGTCGGTAATTGTTGCGCTTGATAATTTCAGTAGGGAAAGTAGATATACACGTTGTAACTACAAACCGCCAAATTGTTAACACAGGTACCCGACAACGCGAAAGCCACGTCCCAGTCTTGGCCGAACTTTTAAATTGACATTTAACACAGCCGATCCGCCGGCCACACCGAAATTGTAAAGCCGCCTTGTTCAACGTTAGTAGGCTCTGACACGCCGAGCAAACCCTACATAGAAAATCATTCTTTGTAAAAAAAAATAAAAAAATGCAGCAGAAGTAGATAAGAAGAAATGAAACATAGGAAAAAAAAGAAAAAAAAATTGTTTGAAATAATTGAACCTAAAATCCGAAAGAACCCGATGTTTGATCAGGAAATCGATGGCTTCTTCTTCCGTATACGCCATTAAATCGAAATATACAGGTTCATACGGCGCGTCGCACAATACGATTTCAGTGGGCATTATTAAGAGGGCAAAAAACGGGAAAAAAAACAAAAAAAAAACAAAAAAACAAAAGTAGAAAAAGAAAAAGCCGGACACCCGCAACAACCGGAAACGACGGAGAACAATGACCGACACAACAGGTTAGTGGGTTACTATTATTTATGAATATGTCAAGTAGACGAAACCGGTAGGACGGATTTTTATATATATTTTTTGTGAATAATAATGTCTGTAACTTTTATTTTAAGTAATAATTTAATATAAATAAATGTTGTATGTTTTAACGAATTAAAAGGTACTTTGTGTCCGCATAATATTTAAAACTATAACTTTGTAACGTAATTTAAGGTTTAAAAATACATAACTTATAATATCATTGGTTACTATTATAATGCAAATTTCGCGGTCAATGACATGCGGTGACAATAAATCACATCTATAGCAGGCGTAGGACGATAATCGAAATGGACAAAATCACATTGTTTTAAAATTTATGATTAAAATTAAATTATACTTTTTTATTAGCGTAGGATTTTGTAAATATCTCTGAAATAACAAATTAAAATTTTGCAAACTAAAAAAAAAATTTTTTTATTCAGTACGCAATAATTTAATTACAAATGTGTAGTATTTTTTTTTAAAGCGATAGTAAATAATCACATTAATTATTCTAAAATTATGCTTTCATTTCTAAGTTAAACTATTCGCAACTTAAATAATTTGTAAGTTAAATTATTTATATGTATGAAGAATGATTGGCTTTCAGCTTGTAGCTTTCAGCTTTCAGCTAGCTTCTTAGCCACATTTTTTTCTGAGTTAATTGGTAATATTTTAAAACAAATAAATCTGAAATATTTGAAGAGGAGTAAATTTGAAATATTTGAAAAACTCTGAACACTTACCTTCCACAATCTACATCTATATACAATTTTCTCTTTTTCTATATATTTTCAATTTCACAAATAGATATACCTGTATATACATGTTTTATTATACTAACAATTTACTTAAATAAAATTATACACATTCTCTTACTTTAAATTGTTTCTATTCACTTAGTTTCATCTTTGTCCGTGAAAGCCGAGCTGAACTAAGTTATGACCAAGGGGAAATAGTGCATCCCATGTTATTTACATTATGTAGTAGTGTCCAACCAAACTTTCGGTTCTGGTTTTGGTTTCGGCCTAGTTTTAGCCAAAAAACGGGTTTCGGCTGCCATCCAGCTGAAACTATGGCCGAAACTGAAACTGAATTCGAGAGGTTTCGTGCTACGATCAAACATGCTTGGTACATTCAGCTGCGAGCGATGAAATTTCATACTTATCAGAGCCACGGCTATACTAGAAAATGGAGATATTTATTCTTACTAGAATTCTAGTCCATTTCTGTGTTTGAGAAAGATTGCGCTGAAATTCTTTTCAAAATGTTGACAAATTATTGTTTCTCACTTGTAATCTTAATATTAGATTGTTCAATTTTGAATAGTGATAAGCTCTTCATACTTTTTTTTATTTTAGTTAGAAAAATCGTTTATTTTCATACATCCATGTAGTATACTATGTAAATATTTAATATAAAAAATTAACCATAATTTACATCACCAAAATAAATAAAATAATCAACTTAATATTTATGAGTAAATTGGTAATATTTTAAGGCCAGTAAATTTGAAAAAAACATTTCAAAAATGTTGAAATATTTTAAGAACAGCAAATTTGGATTATTTTCAACAAAATTATTATTTATTTAATTTTCAATGAAATATGAACTAAACTGAGACGAACTAAAATGTAGCGATGACGTGCGTATCACTATGAACTGTAAAGACTGAAAATGAACTGGAGCCGCGTATCTGAAAATTTACCATTTTGAATATAACCATTTTTCAAAGTTCACTTGGCTTATTTTATTAGTGTGTTCACACTGCTAGGTCTATTATTTTATTAGATCATAAGAAAAGATGCCATGTTGTTCCTAGAACCACAGTAAATTCTAAGTAATTTTTAATTATCATGCTTTACTGTAGTAGTTCTTGTGAGATCTATAGTCCCACATGAAAAACAGTTGCCCATCAGCATTTTTACATTTCTGATCATTACAAGAAAAACATTCAGGTATGACTATTACAAATTTGTAATCACAATGTATATTATTGTTTTTCAAGGGTAATATATTGGTATTTATTAATTTAACAATATACTAGTATAAACTGAGACACAATGCCTATGAATAGTTTTATTGCTAATTGCGGCTATGTTCTGTTTCATTTATGAAGCACAATAAGCTAAAAAACTGCTAATCATTTCACTAATACTATATAATAGTTAATTAATGCTCCGAAACGATTTATATTAATATACAATTATGTTTTTATTTTTCTAAATTTTCTAAAATTATATGTATGTTTGAAATTGACAGTGGGTAAGTGTCATTTAATAGATTTAATATGCTTAAGTATAAATAATGTTATATTGTGCAAGAACAAGCATTAAGGCATAATCCTTATATTTAAATTAGTTTTTAGCATAAAATTTCACATAATATTTGATTCACAGAATTTTAAGTTGACATATAAACAATTTAAATGCATCGGAGCTGTTATACATATGTAATGAAATTATTTGAAACAAAGAGTTTAAAATGAAAAAAAAAAAAGTAATATGTTCTAATAGGGCTTAGTAAATGTACTATTATGATTAAAAACTTAAAAGTTCATTTTACTAAATCTAGTCTAGTGTTTCTGTTTAAAATGAAAGACTAAATTCATATATAGTGCATGTGTTTTAGTATTAATGTTAGTCTTCATTTGTTCTTTTATTTCAAATTTCAAAATCTGTTTGATGATTATGCTGATATATAATTGCATGGATCATGACACTAAACAGACATATGGTCTCATAATTATCATTCGCAGATCCTATTTAGGTTATCGTTTCTTGTGTAAACGCCTACCGTTATCATCCTCCAAACTTATTCCTTCATATCTTTCTATTCTGCAAAACTGGCGTTTTACTCCCAAGAAAATTCCTATTCTAGCCCACATTGCTTTGCGGCTAAATTCCTTTTTATCCTGCACAATTTCTTATAACAATCTCCCTTACTTTTCTTTCAATTTTGCAGATCTCTCCAATCCTCCCAATGTATTCTACTTTCCTTTTTCCTCCAAATCCCTTTCCTATCCAACAGTTATACAGGAATTCCATAGTTATATCGAATCCCGTTTTCCTTCCCATATTGCTATTTTTACGGATGGTTCGAAGGGGCCTAATGGAGTTGGAGCTTCTTTCATCATTCCGAGCATTAATTTCTCTGAATCTTTTCGTCTCCCTTCCTTTTGTACTATCTTTACGGCCGAGTTAACGGCCATTTTACGTGCCATAATCCATATTTCCTCACATCGTTCTTCTTCTAAATTTTTAATTATCTCCGACTCCATGTGTGCTCTTAAAGCTATTTCCTCTCATTTCCCCTCTCACTCCTCTGACCTTTTCATCCTCCGTATTCGCTCTCTCATTCACACTCTCTTCTCACTTCACGCTATCCGCATTGAAATTCTCTGGGTCCCCAGTCATATGGGGATAGAGGGTAACGAAATGGCTGATTCTTTGGCTCAGATTGCTGTATCCTCCCGCTTTTTTTTCTCTAAAATTCCCGTTTCGAATTTACTCCCATTGTGCAAAAAGTTTCATGTTAGATTTTGGTCAGATTTTTACGTTTCCTCCTTTTCTAATCATTCTTCCTTTTATTTTTCCATCCAACCTAATCTTCCCACGCGGCCTTGGTTTTACGATTTTCCTTCGCTTCACCGCTCCGTTATTGTTCCTATTATCCGTTTACGTCTGAATCCATACTCTTCTTCCTTCCTCACGCTTTCGTTTTCATCTCGCTCTTTCCCCTTATTGCCCTCTTCATCCTGACGACGTAGCCGTCTGTGATCCTGACCATATCCTCTTTGAATGTCCATCCCTCGTGAACGAACGTACCTCTTTGTATTCCAATCTGCTGTCACTCAAACTCCCTACTCCTTATTGTGCCTCATATATCTTATCGTTTCTGTCGATCTCAGTTGTTCCTATCCTCAGTTCCTTTATCTTATCAATAGCTGACCGAATCTACATTTAACTGATCCTTCTCCTTCCTTTCGTTTCTGGGCGAAGATCCTTTGTTGATATGCCCAAAGGGGGGTTAAAAAAAAAAAAAAAAAAAAAAAAAATGTTCCTATTTTACGTTTATTCCTATTTAATTCTTCTCATCCACTGTTTCAATGGAAATGAGCTCTTACTATTTTATCAGGCCATCTTTAAAACAATTTGAATATATGTGATTTCATATTGAATTTTCTGCAAATTCGTTTCACAAAAAATGTACATTTTAGGAGAGACTGTATGTTATTATAGTGAAAATTTTTGCACATTTTATGTTATTTTTAATGAGATCAGACTCAATTCTATTTCAATCTATATCTCATTAAATTTATGGAAAAGCAGATTTCTCTATGTAATGATCTGAAATTTCATTTAATTTCTCTTTAACCTATAAATAAATCTGAAAAACAACTGATTCAATACTTCATATCATTAAATATACAAGTATTTTTTTTTTTTCTTGGTGGCGCCCATGCATCATTTTTAACTACAATGGTTATTACAGCACATGGGCCAGGGTAAAAAGGCTATTTTATAATTTAATTATTAAGTTGTTGTTCCTAAGAAAAGCGAGTAGCATTTGTATGCACGCTGGGTCATTTGCCAGTATAGTTGACAGAGGAATACTGGCAAAAGCGGAGCGGTCGAATGCCGTACATTGTAGCATTAGGTGTTCTACCGAAGGGTAAGAAGGGCCGGAATAGAAAAGGCACGTGGGTGGGAGAGGGGTAACCTCAAGTATATAATTGTGTGAGACCGCCGTATGCCCAACTCGCAACCGATTTAACACAGCATATTCTCGACGCGTAAGGTAAATAGGAGGGAACCATGAATCAGCCGTAAACTTTATGCTCTTCATAAAAGATCGATCCCTTTGCCACTGGTTGATCCACTCAGCCATCATACGTTCATGAAAATAAGTCTTCACTTTGCAAATTGGTGGCGCTGCAAACGGCATTGGTGTGCGCAGAGCTGATTTGGACCCCATGTTAACTCGCTCATTGCCTTGAATTTCTACATGACTCGGCACCCACAAGAGCGTTACCTGATTTCTTGCTTGATGTAGCAGCTTCAACGTATAATTGACTTTCAGGGCTAAGATATCCATGTTGTTCTGTGATGAAATCGATTTTAGAGAAGCCGAAGAGTCAGTCATTAAAAGTATGCTTCTATCTATATATCCTGACTCCAAACAAGTTACAAGGCTACTGTATACGGCGTACAATTCTGCTTCCTGTACCGAGCAATAATCATTTAATCGCAACGAAGTGATTTCACCACCAATTTCATATGCGCACGTGGTTGGAGATGGGGAAATTTGCGGGTCTGCTTTGGAAGCATCAAAATATATGTACAAAGAGTTGGGATAACTATTGATTTTTTCAGCAACGCGGTGAGTTATGTCCACACCCGGTCTGCGAATTATTGGCTCCAAGAAAGATGTGTCTATCCTTGCGGAGATGTCTTCCCACGGGGGAAGTTTGTAATAAGGGGTGTCAGGATTTGGCAATTGTATGCCACTATCAATAGTTGGTTTGAAAAATCCAGGGATTGGGTCACTAAGGAAAGAAGGGGGTGGAATATCTGTAATGTTTGAGAAGGAATTAATTTTGTACTGATGAAGGTACCAGTTGGTTAAATCACGTGCGGTAATAGAAGAACGGATCAGAGGAAGTGGGGGTATGCCACAAAGGAAACAAGCACTTGCTGATGGAGAAGTTCGATGAAGCCCAAGAATTAATCGGATAGATGTATGATGTATTGGATCAAGTGACCTTAGTAACGACTGACTAGCCGAGGAGTCGACCTGACACCCGTAAGTTAATCTGGAAAGGATAAGGGCTTTATAAATGGTAACAAGTAGCTTGGGATCAATATTTAATTTAGGACTGGACAAGTATTTTATAATGGAGAGGTTCTTCATACATTTATTTTTAAGCTTGGAAATATGAGGAGACCAGGACAGAGCGGAATCAAAAACTAGACCTAGAAATTTTACAGAACTGGAGAAAGGAAGAGGAGAATTATTGAGATGAAGGCGAATTTCTTGGTTATCTCTGTGCAGACGACTCCTGTGGAAGTTGACACATGAAGTTTTGGAAGAGGAGAACTTTAGCCCATTGTGTACAGCCCATGTATATAGCTTATCAATTGTCGTTTGGAGGATGGACTGGGCATTGGATAGAAGATTGGATGAGATTGATATATTCAGATCATCAATAAATAATCGGGCTGTTACTGGCGGCCTAATACAGCAGGAAATGTCATTAATAAATAGGATGAATAAAGTCGCACTCAGTGCGGATCCCTGTGGGATTCCATTTTCCATAGGAACAGGAAAGGACATCACAGAGCCTACTTTCACTTGCATTGCTCTATTAGATAAGAAATTTAGGATGAAATTGCCCATTTTGCCATTTATTCTGGCATTTTTCAGTTTAAGTAGCAAGCCGTGCCGCCATACACAGTCGAGCGCTTTCTCAATGTCAAAAAATATTGTGTACAGACATTGACCATTACTTCGGGCGTGAAGAATTTGCCTTTGAAGGCTAATAAGATGAGATAAAGTCGATTTACATGTACGGCCGCCAGCTTGTATGGAGGAAATTAAATTGTTCGATTCGAGATAAAACAGGAGCCGTCTATTAACCATTTTCTCCATTACCTTCGACAGAGCACTAATTAGGGAAATCGGATGGAAACTATTGGGGAAAAAGGGATCAGCATTAGTTTTAAGGATCGGAACTACAACTGCGGTTTTCCAAGCTGATGGCATGTCACCAGTCGACCATGTTTGGTTATAGATGTGGAGAAAGAACGATTTAGCTGGGTTAGGAAGATGTTTGATCGTGAAAGGATGGATGGTATCGGCACCAGGGGCACTATATCTCGTTTTATAGGTTAATTGATAGTTAAGTTCAGAAAGTGTGAAAGGAAGATTAAAATTGTCATCGCTCTCAGAAGAGAAGGATATCGATGTTTTCTCAGCTTCTGCTTTAAGAGATTGGAAGTCAACAGAATATGAGGAAGAGGAAGATACTTTGAAATAGTGTGCCGCGAAAGCATTTGCTACAGACTGCGGGTCAGCCACCAAACTATTATTTATTTGCAGGGATGGAGAAAAGGATGAACTAGGAATTCCGCTTAACGATTTAATTTTCTTTCACGTAGTACTTGTAGGTGTAGACGAAGAGATCAAATTAACAAACGATTTCCAGGATTCACGTTTACTTATGCGGATCAAGAGTCGAGCTCTTGCCCTGTGATTTTTAAAACTGATCAAATCAGATAAAGCCTTCGAAGATTTGTATTTCCTCAGCGCCTTCTTTCTTAACGAAATTGCTGCTTGGATTTCCGGCGTCCACCACGGGGCAGGACAGGATCGTCTTATGGGGCGAGATTTGGGGATAGCGGCCAAAGCTGCGGAATTCATGGCGTTTATTAGTCTATTTAAATTGTGCTCAACTGAAAGCGAAAAATCTATGGGAACTACTACTTTAGATTTGTACAATGTACAGTCTGCTTTCCGGAAGCGGAAGTGAGCTGGGATTCGTAGAAGATTATTTCTAGAGGAAGAATTAGGGAAATAAGTAAGGATAGGAAAATGATCACTGGAACATAAGTCCTCTAGGACTGTTACTGTGAGAAGAGGAAAGAGTGATGCAGAAGAAAAGATAAGATCAATTGTAGATAATGTATTATAGGAGGAATTGAAGTGGGTGTGATTTGGGGGTGACAGCGGAATTAGATTACTGGACAAGATACTGTTAAGGATCGTAGTTCCCCGTCGACACGTATATGCGGCTTACCATAGGGGAGAGTGAGCATTGAAATCGCCGAGTAAAATCGCTTGGGTGCCTAGTACAGATATGAGTGATTGAATTTCGTTTTGTGTAACTTTAGTGGTGGGTTTGAGATAACAATTGGCGATAGTCACAGGGGAAATACGAGAATTTGCCATTTTAACCGAAATTGCTGACGACTGTAACGTGGTATTGCTGTAAAGGTGGACTGCGGGGCAGCTCACATGTACAAATGTTGCCACCCCACCGCAAGCAAATAAACCTTGTTCGTCATCTAAATGGAAAAGGTTATAGTTTTTTAAATTCGGCCTGTGGGTCTGTTTAAAGTGAGTCTCCTGCAGGCAGATAATAGCAGGAGAATAGGTGTTTATTAATATGTTGAGCTCTTCTATGTGCTTATAGAAGCCCCTGCAGGTAGATAATGGCAGGAGAATAGGTGTTTATTAATATGTTGAGCTCTTCTATGTGCTTATAGAAGCCCCTCCAATTCCACTGCATAATAACATGATTGCACGCCATTTTTAATGGAAATAAGAAAGGCTATGTGGATATGGGGTATCCGTTAAGGTAAGAAGAAGAGGAAGGTGACGTGTTAGCATGCTTGTGAGCTGCAGTCGTCCTCTGACATAATTTCCGGGCGAGGATGGTTCTTGTAAACTTTTGATTACGCGAGTGCAGCGATTTTTAATGCTTGCGCTTCCGAGATATGGTTTGATTGTGGAAAGTAAGTGCACTAGATCTTCTCGGTCAGTTGTAAAATTACGTGCGTAATTTATATAATCCGAAGCACTGCTAATTTTTGCAATGAACGTCTGAAGTTCCTGATAGGAAAAGGCGAAGGGCGCATGGTCAGGGAGGAATAAAGAACTGGCTTCGCCCATCAGGACAGCGGAAGGTTGGGCTGTAGGGAGAAGAGGAACGGGAGATGGGAGAATATCGACATCATTATGCTGAGATGGGGGGGTGCTACGTTTTACGAGGGGCTGCGCTGAGAAATTCGGTCGTGGTTGAGCTGCCTCAGGTGTAGGGGGGTGCGGTCTCTTATGTTGAGGGTTATTTTGTTCGATGATGGGACATTCTTCTGTTGCCTCAACCGCTTCATTTCTCCGGGAGGGGATCTCCATTGGGAGTTCTTCCAGCCCCTTATTCTTGCAGTTGGGACAGACATGATCAGCTAAGTTGATCAAAATACGGTGTTCGATGCCATTATACTTTAAAATGAAAGACTCTGGAATTTATTTACAGTTTACCTGCTCAATGTAAACCTTCCTACAGAAGGAGATTATGTGTTCAAATTCATCATCTAGCGGGCACACGCGTAGAATAGCGATAGGGGTGAGTAATTTTAATGGAAGAGAAGAGGCATAGTTATACAACGCTCCATTAGGTATCGTCGCTGATACGTTAGAAAAAATTAGTTTGTTTGCTGGGTTTCGTAGTCTTCGGGCTTGAATTGTTTGACCATTGAGCGAGATTGTCCCGCCGCCGGCGAAAAATGACTCGACAACTTCCTTTGATTTTAGGAAAACAACCACTCGATCACGACTAATACGGGAACCAGCGGTTATGTTTAATGCGCTGCCGGTTTTGTTTTTTATTGCTACAAAGTAGTCGCGAATTGCACAGGGAGGTATGAACGGGAACAATATTGCATTTTCGTCATTGGCTGGCGAGAAAGAAGTTAACGGCGAAATTTTAGCTTTCAACGATTTGACCGCATTAGTGAACGAAATCGTTTTCGAATTATCAGCAATATAACTGATGGCCGGCACGGAGCCATCTGAAATCGAATCATTGCCGAGGCTAGAAGAGGGAATATTTGGTAATGTCGCTTGCTGCAGCAAAGTAGTGGCATTAGTGTTAATGGTGTTGATGGTAAGGTTTGCATTAGTGTGTGTAGCAGACGACTGCGGAAGTGTGAGTCTAGGGGCGGCGGGAGTAGTGTGTGTGTGGTGAGATGTATGTGTGTGCGGTGTGTTAGTGACGTTGAGTTGTGGTTTAGCGGTAGTAGTTGCTAATGGAACGGACTCACCGGTACCAGTTAGCTGATTGTACTTGTTGCTGGGCACAGCGGACGCAGTTCTAGCAGTGGTTGAAGCTGCTACCGGTGGCGTGGCGACAGGGGACGACTTGGTAACTGTCGTTTTCGGGGGCGGTTTCTGATTCCGCTGCATCTTGAGTTAAAAATAAATTAGCGATCGGTTTATCAGTTAATAGAATAAAGAAAACCAAAACGAACGCAATAACATACGACTTCATCAAACACTCGTAGTTACAGTTTTAAGTATGACTTGTCTTTAATAATAATTATGTAATATAAATCAATAAAATATTGTTACAGTCAACTCAAATGCTGATTTTATTTTGGTTCCTCATAACCATTTTCTCTAACTGAATTTTAGTTAAAGTTTATGTGTGATTTATAATTATTGTTTCATTAAGATCCTCCATTTTGTGCACATTCGTTTCTTGAAAGTTTTATAATCTTGAAGGCATCTATCTTATCCCTTATATTACTCTGTTCATTCTTTTTACTACTTCATACAATTCATAGTGTAATGGATTTTCCATAGGTTACCACAGTTACCCATTAGCAATTAATTTTCTTTTCACAAGTTTTGTTTTACATCATAAAAGAATGACTGTCTTGTTAATATTTTTTATTTTCATTAGTTAACAATTTTGTATATAATAATTTCTCTGTGATCACTAGGCTTATTTTAATTATATAATTTTTTTTTTTTTTTGTGTTTGTTTATGCAGTTCCATTTATGATCTTTTGTTTATAAATGTTCTTTTCAAAGTATTATTTCACACTGATCTGGAAAACCATTACCCTATAGAATTTATAAATTTCTGAGCATTAGGTGAAAATCATACAGGGACCGGTATTAATAATTTATAAGCATAGCGTATATTATTACTTTGCAACAATATTATCTCAGTTTGCCCAAAAATGGATTTATTTAACAATAATTTTATGTAAGCCAAAACATAGTTCCAGCAAATAACTTTATATCTAGTTTTGGCTTATTCTATTTGATGTATGGAGCAAAATTAATTGAAAACTTTTTCATGATTTCATTAATTCTAAAAAGTTTATTAATATTCAAATATAAAGTATGTGTTAATATTCAATGAATTTGTTATATTTCACTTAATTGTGTTTATACATATTATTTGCTTGAAATTTATAGGAGGTAAGTGTTTTTTAATAAAATTGATACTTTTAAATGTAATAAATGTAATATTTACAAAATCAACCATTAAGAAACAATCCCTATACTTAAATTAGCTTTTTGACATATGTTTCCATATAATGTTATTTTATGATGCAATTTATACATACATATCATATTTTAAACCCATCAGAAATGTTATAACTAAGTAATATATTTATTTAAAGCAAACAGTTTAAAATAAACAGAAATCATATGTTTTAAAAGATTTTATTAATGTGCAGTAATGATTAAAGCTCTAATGAAGAGCAGTTCATTTTACTAAAACTGCTCTGAAGCACCATCAAAAAATAAGGGATTAAAATTAATATTTCATGCATATATATTGATATTTAGCTTGTCTTCAATTATGCTTTTGTTCAAAATTTTAAAATCAGATGAAAAATTATATTGACCTTCTGTCTTTTACTTTTGTTAAAAACCATGTCACAATTTTTTTCCATTGATATTATAAATACATTACTTTATTCATCATCAGAACAAAACAGCACTAAGCTGGACTATGAAAATCCCATTCCTTAAATAAATATCCAATATTCACATATCTGCATTCTATTGGGTGATTATTAGGTTTAGGTTCGTAGTTTAACATAGAAAACAGCTTTTTTTTATTTTTTTCAGTTAACTATCAAGCCAAGTTGCTCTGTAAAATTAGTGTATGTCTGAGCATTAGGTGAAAACACACAGACATAGTTATTACTAAGTTGCAAGCACAGTGCACATTAATATTCTTTAGGGGTATTTAGATGCCCCAAAAATGTATTCATTCAACAATAATTTTATATAAACTAACACATTATTCCTTTGATTAATTTTATTCCTAACTTTTTATTTTATTATATTTCAACTTCTAATGCTTTCACTAATTTTGAGTAATAATTGTTCAATAAATTTATATTGCTTCTCTGAATTTTATTTATATTATCTGCTTGTAATTTACAGCGGGTAAGTGTTTTTTTAAAAAGTCGATATTTTTTATAATCATTGTTGTATAATTAGTATTTTCATACATTTCATTTAAAACAATTGCTACGCAATTTTTAATAAGATATACATATTCTAAATGAATCAGACAATTTTTAATATGGAAAAAATTTTGTTTAAAACAAACAATTTAAAATGAACAGAAGTAATATTATAGTTTTTATTAATGTGTTGCAAAGATTAAAATGTTTATTGTAGATTTACTTATTTTACTAAACTAATATAAAACATTGTCAAAATCCATATATAATGCATTTAATTTAATATCCATTCTTCTTTTCATTTATGCTTTTGTTTAAAATTTCAAAATCAAATTACTTATTATATTGGAATATATCTGCAGTGTTTCATGAGCTGGACAAAAGTATGGTATTATAATTATAGTATTATAATCTTCAAATATTCCTATATTATTTTTATTCTTAATTGATGTTTCTGTTTCACTGTTTTTATTCAAATGATCTTTCATTAAATTATTGTGCTTTTCTTAAAATAATTATATTATACATGATTTCTTATTATTTCACTTGATTTTACTGCAATTTTTTTTCATATTAAAGGTGCATTTTGGAAAGGACTGTTATTATGGGGAATTTTTCTCAGACATCAACCGAGCTTAAAAACTTGAATTCTACTTAAATCCGTGTCTTTCTTACGTTATAGGAAAACACAGTTCCAAATGTCATATTTTAAAAATTCTGAAAATCAATTCATTTAACACTTCATATTAATAAAGATACATTATATTGTTAAAAATTATTATATGGTATAAATCAATAAAATATTGCTGCAGTGAATCTAAATAGTCTAATTTTGTTATGGTCCCTCATTTCATATTTGTCCAACAGAGTTTTAGTAGAAGTTTATTGGCAAATTAAAATTGTTTTTTCATTGAATCCACTGTTTTGAATGCATTCACTTCATAAAAAGTTAAATTCTATAAAGACATTTTATCCATTACATTATAATTTTCTATTCTTTTTATTACTTCATACAATTCACAGTATGACTTCCCTTTTGCTGATTATGGTAAATACTAGGTCACATTTTTACTATTTAATCTTTTTTTTTTCACAAGCTACGTTTTACATATAAGAGAATGATTGTCTTGCTTGTATTTTTTACTTTTAAAAGTTAAACAATTTTGTATGCAACATTTCTCTATATTCACTCGGTTTATTTTGATTACATAATTTTATTTTTCTGTGTTCTGTATCTATAGATCCATAGTAGTTTGTTTACAAATTTTCCTTTCCAACTATCACTTCATAACTTATAATAAAAGATGCTATGTAATAGTCACAGCAATGATAACTTACAAGTAATTTTTGATTTTTTATACCTTACTATAGCTCTTGAAAGAATTAAAATTTTATCTAAGAAATATTTACTTGATGGAATTTGTACATTTCTAAGCATTAGATGAAAACCATGCAGTGTACATTATTACTGTGTAACAGTATTGTTACATTTTTTTCAAAAATGTGTTCATTCAACTATATGTTTGTATATACCGTAGTTCCTGTGAATGATTCTATTCCTAATGTTTTGCTATATTCTATTTAATCTTTGGAGCACAACAAACCAAAAACTTCTTAATGAAACGCCCCCATCCAACAACACCAGATTCTCTGCCCGGCGACCCTATATTATCTGCAACATCACAACCTGCAATAAAGAAAATTAATATCCCGTTACCGGAAAATGACAACAACCAAACAGTACAACTAGAACAAATAAATAGCCCACCAAACCAATCAGAGTTCAAAAATACTTCGAAACCACAGCCAGAAGGGAAAAACGTTTTACAGCAACAGGCCCAACAGAAAACCGAATTCAAAATACCACCAGACATGCAGCACATCACTGAGCCGGTTAAGCAGAAGTCAAAACAGGAAAAAGTCACTAACATCGACGAAGCAGTTGAGAAAATCAAACCGATGTTTGACAATGACCAATCTAACTTCATCATCAACCTTGACGATTTCAAAATATTCTTGAGTAACATCGCTTCCAAACCTGACTACATAACCTATGCACACAATTTCACACAGGATAAAGATGGACTGTTTCACCTAATTGCAGCCGCCAAACCATCTCTGAAGAGCACAAGTTTAAAAAATAGATGTACTCGCATACTGAAAAGTCTGAGCAGCCTATCCACAGATGGTAATACGTCAGAGGAAAGCTCTACCCACTAACACACGAATACTATGACAAACTTGACATCAAACATCGACTAGCAACACTCACAGACTTCATAAGACAACACAGAAACACCCAACATGTCGAGTAATAATATAATTATGCAGTAGAACTGCAGAGGTTTTATTAATCATCAAGCCGAACTAGAACACCTACTAGCCACATATTCTCCATTAGTAGCCTGCTTGGAGGAGACACATTTACAGCCTAGAGACAAGCCAAGAATAAAACACTATAGTCTATTCCGATGCGATAATATCGGAGGCAACCGAGTAAACGGAGGAGTAGCAACTCTAGTGCACACGTCGATCACGGCTGTATCGGTCAGAATGAATACACCCCTTCAGATGGTAGCGATATCTGTTCTCTTACACAATCTATCGAGGTCCACACTAACGATCTGCAACTGCTACTTTCCCCCCAACCATATGGTACACTCCGCAGACCTTCAAAATGCCATATCTCAACTAGTAAGCCCAATGGTCATACTTGGAGACTTTAACGCTCACTCCCCACTATGGGGAGCGACGTCCACCAACAGACATGGATCAATTATTACAAACATACTAACGGAGCACGATTTGTGCATTCTCCCCCCACCTAACCACACACATTTTAACCTCTCCCATAAAACTTTCTCAACAATTGACTTGGCATCAGTATCCCCATTACTGCTCCCGAAACTTAAATCATCTGTCCATGACAACCTTTGCTCCAGCGATCATTTCCCTGTATTTCTGCATTTCATAGGATATCATCCATCACCACCAATTCCAAGACCCCCAAGATTCTCATTTCACAAGGCAGACTGGACGGCATACACAGCCGGAATTAAAATCCCAGCTCCTAGTGAGTCCCTATCAGACAATTTAAAGATATTTCTTAATACTATACTAGATGCTGCCTACTTATCGATACCCACCACCCACAATTTTCGAGCTAAGAAAGTACCATGGTGGAGCAAAGAGATCCACATTGCAATCCAACAGCGTAAACGAGCACTCAGAAAGTATAAATCGTCTCGGTCGCTATCTGACTTAGTAGCCTTCAAGAAGTTCCGAGCCCTTGCCAGAGCTCTCACTCGCGACAAAAAGCAAGATTGCTGGTCACAGTTTATTTCATCCATCTCCTCATCAACGTCAAACAGGACCATATGGAATAAAATAAAATCCATCAATGGAATTAGCACTGTCCCAAAACGCGTCCTTCTCAACATCAATGGCAGTCTAATAACGGATGAAGCTAACGTTGTCAAAGCGTTTGCCAATCACTTCACCGCAGCATCGTCATCAGAAAAGTATCCCCCCGCTTTCCGTAGCATGAAATACCATGCAGAGCAACAGCCAGTGCACTTTCCACCCGAATCCAATGAATCATACAATAGTAATTTTACCATCTCAGAACTGAATTTCCAACTCAACCACCATACATCCAACACTGCTCCTGGCCCCGACGGCATCCACCCATACATGCTTAAGTACCTCCCAATTTCTGGAAAACATTTTCTCCTACACATATACAATCAAATCTGGAATTCTGGAAACATCCCCGCACAATGGAAGTCGGCAAATATAATCCCAATACTAAAGGAAAACAAAGACCCTTCCCTTCCCGAAAGTTACCGTCCTATCTCGTTATTGAGTGTCATTTTCAAAACGCTGGAGAAGATGGTTAATAGGCGTCTCCTGTTTTTTCTCGAACAGAAAAGTCTTCTTTCTCCTAACCAAGCCGGCGGGCGAGAGGCAAGATCAACGGTCAGCCAACTACTTAGCCTGCAAAGGTAGATACTCTCGGCGTTTCAGCGTCAACAGCACCTCTATGCAGTATTTTTCGATTTAGAGAAAGCTTTTGATCGCCTGTGGCGTCATGGCCTACTACTAAAACTGCGAACGGCGGGAATCGTCGGAAAAATGGGTAAATACCTACACAGCTTCTTAGACAATAGAACGATCCAAGTTACGACTGGTTCATCAACGTCTGAACTGATGCTGTTGGAAAATGGTGTACCACAAGGCTCTGCTTTAAGTGCAACCTTGTTCATATACTACATTAACGACTTAACTGACTGTCTTGCCGCCCCTGTAACGTCCCGGCTCTATGTGGACGACCTAAACATCTCCCTATCATCCAACCATCCAATAAACGCTCAAAATATTCTACAAAAATCCATAAAAAAGCTCCAAAAGTGGTCCAATGACAACGGTTTGACCTTCTCCTCAACAAAAACAATATGTGTTGATTTCCACAGGGGACGCCAAAACGCACTTTCCAGCATATTCCTGAGTCTAAATGGTGTTCCTATCCCAAACCGTCCATCAGTTAAGTTTCTAGGCTTAATATTTGATAAAAAACTCTCCTGGCGCGATCACATACGTGAGCTTAAAGCTAAATGTCTAAAATCCTTGTCCATCCTAAAATATCTGTCGAATTACAAATACAACATAAATCCAAAACTACTCCTTACAATATATAGATCAATCATCCTTTCGCTAATCAATTACGGGTGCCAGGTGTACTCCTCAGCCGCCAATAGTGTGCTAAGATCCTTAGATCCTGTACATTTTGCGGCCCTTCGGTCTATTCTTTCCACTCATCCCTCTACTCCTGTTGTAAGTTTGTGTGCACTGGCAGGTTGTCCCCCACTATCCTATTATAGGAAATATTACAACTTTAAAGAACTGAGCTCCCTTCTTAGTAATACTAAGACCCCGCCACTCGAGCCGGCCACCATATCCCCTAATGGGAGTTTTGGGAACGATCCAGTGCCTGAACTTTTTTCAGTTATGGGTCATTTCCAAATCCCCCAATCCCAAGAGCTTTACCAGATTTCGCAATAACTGTACCTCCCTGGAGTCAGCCGATCACAAATATAAACATATCTCTCACAAAATTCAATAAAGCACAATATCCCCCAAACGTAGTACAAATAGTAAAAAACACCATAGCGAGCTACACCGATCATGTATGCCTCTACACAGATGGAGCGAAGGCAAAAGGTTATCAGTCACCGGCGGCATGCTCCTTCGAAGTATCAAAAACAGCAGAGTCAGTCAGACTGCATGATTGCTGCACAGCACTGGACGCTGAAATATATGCGATTGTTTTCTGCATTCAACACTATACTGATACTAACCCCCAGTCCCAAAAGGCCCTACTTATAACTGACTCCTTAAATTCCCTTCAACTTATTTCAGAAATAAAACCCAAAAATCCCCTGATAAGAAAAGTCCACTACCTACTATACAGACTATCCCACCTAAACTCTGAAATATCCTTCCTATGGGTGCCGGCCCATGTAGGAGTCCCAGGTAATGAGCGCGTCAATCGAGCAGCTCAGGCGGCACTATTCTCTCCAATGCCATGTAATTCCCCTCTTCCCCCCACAATGGCCCATTTATTTATGCACCAAACTGGAGAAGAATGGCAGCAGGAATGGAAATCCGCAAGTACATTCCTCCGAAGCATAAAATCAACCACAGAACCCTGGTGGCCCATAGACGAAATTTCTCGCAGAGATTTTTTGTCTTGAATCGCCTCCGAACAGGTCACACAACCCTTTCGCACAGGTATATCTTCACGGGACAAGCACCCCCAAATGTCTGCTTCTTCTGTGGTCAACCAAGCGCCCCGTCTATATCTCACCTCCTTCTCGAATGTTTCTCTTTTGCGGCACCAAGATCCACCTATTTCACTACCACCTCTATCTCTAAGATCTTATCGAACGTTCCGTCTGCGGTCGCAGCTATGTTGGCTTTTGTGCGTAGCAGCGGCCTATACCATAGAGTTTAACCTTCCTAAGTAGGCTCCATGTGCTGTAATAGCCCCAGTAGTTAAACACAGCGCATGGAAATCCTCACTATTATTTTTATTTAAAAAAAAAAAAAAAAAAAAAAAAACCCTAAACTTCCTAATGATTTCATTATTGCCAAATAATGGTAAATTATTATTCCAAAAAATACTGTATATTAATATATAATGAATTTATCCTTTTTCTCTAGTTTTTATTTATTTTATTTTTCTGAAATTTACAGCAAGTAAGTGTTTTTTAATGGAATTGATATATTTAAATGTAAATAATGAAATATAGTGCAAAAGCTATCATTAAAAAATAATCCTTTATTTATAATAGCTTTCTGTCCTACATTATCATATAATATTTTTTAAAGCAATTTTTACAAATATGTATACATTATAAATGTATCAGAATTAATATATTTATATATATATTACATTACACTTTTCTTTTTTTTTTTTTTTTTTTTATTTATTTATTTAGATTTTTCCCCTACATAGGCTATAATCTACTTAGTCTAGTTTGTAGTACAGTACATAGTTTTATAAAATTAAGTGTATCATTGTACGTTTAACAAATTTAATAATGTTGTTGAGGTTCTTGATGTCCAAAAAAGCGTCGAGGTCCGTGGCAGTTGGTTGGTTGGCGGTGAACTTGGAGCAGCATAGTACCAGATGTTGTATGGTAATTCTTTCACCAGGGCATGTTTCACAAATCGGTGGCTCTTTCCTCTCGAGAATGAACTTATGCGTCAGCTGTGTATGACCCAGGTATAGCCTAATAATAGCTGATGTAAGCGATTTATTCTTTTTTGTTGCCTTGAATATTTTGTCCGTCCAGTCGCTATTGTTCAGTTTTATCGTGGTCAGGGTGCTTGGTGCTGTGACGCGTAAGTTTTCCAACCACTGGTCAAAAATTTTGTTTTTTCTGTCGGCTAGTGTATCATCTTCTGTAATACGTGCAGAACTTTTAATTTCGCGTATGTAGGTGGAGAGGAAGGTTTCATTGTTTGTGAGTACAGTGTAATTTGGATGATCGGGATTTGCTTCGACTTTGAGGCTATATCGGATAGCAGTTAATTTCCTCCGAGTGTTTAAAGGTGGTTTACCGCATAAGAGCTGCATGTTAGTTATTTGGCTTGTCGGAAAAGCATGCAGACTTATTCGGATCCCAGCATTATGTACTGGGTCAAGTATTTGGAGGCAAGTCTCCGACGCCGACAGATATGCCAGGCTGCCATATTCAAGCTTGGATCGGACAAGAGCCCTGTACAGCTGCAGCATCCTTTTGGGGCCAGGGCCGAAGGCCCTATTTCGGAGCATTTTCAGTATGTTCATTCTTTGATGCGTTTCATGTCGAAGTTGCCTCAGGTGTGCCGTCCACTTGAGACGATGATCGAAAGTAACTCCAAGGAAGGTGTGTTGGTCGGTTTTGGGTAGAACGTTTTTATTTAGCCGGAGCTGTAAGGCTTGATATTTTTTCTTCCTGATGAAGATCATATATTTGGTTTTTGTTGGTGAGAACTACAATCCTACCGTGTTACTCCATGACTCGAGGTTGTGAAGCGTTTGCTGGAGAAGAGATTGACTGCATGCGTGGTCGTTCGTGGTTATCGAGATGTTTAGGTCGTCTGCAAAAAGTCTACATTTGATTGGTCGTGGTATTACTTCTATCGTGTTAATAGCCATTAGAAAACATAGGATGCTCAGGACTCCTCCCTGAGGCACTCCGTTTTCGATGGTGGCTGTATCAGAAAGTGTGGTACCTATATGGACCTTAATAGTTCGATTCTATAAGTAGTTTGCTATGAAGGTGAGCGATCTTCCGTTTATACCTGCGGAATGGAATTGTTGTAGCACATAATGACGCCAGGTGCGGTCGTACGCCTTTGTGATATCAAAGAATATAGAATACAGGTTCTTTTTATTGGTAAATGCGTCGTGCATGTCATTTGCTAAACCCACGATTTGGTCTTGAGTAGATCGGTTTCTGCGAAAACCACATGGTGCCGATGAAATTCTTTTGTCAAGAGCTGTCATTAATCTGTTGGCGATCATTTTTTCGAGAATTTTACAAAGTATACAAGTTAGAGCTATAGGTCTATACGAATCCGCTTGCAATTTGTTTTTTCCTGCTTTCAGGATTAGGATTAAAATGGCGGTGGACCATATATGTGGAAAGGCACCAGCGGTCCATAATCGGTTATAAATTGCAAGTAACTTTTTTTCTGATGCAGCACTCAACTGTGTGATGAATAGTAGTGGTATATTGTCCGGACCCGGTGATTTATTTTTTCGGAAGGCTTTTATGACCTTTTGTAGCTCTGGAAGCGTGTAACTGTGGTTGTACCACTCTTCATTGCTATCATGTATGATGACAGGCTGCGTTGATTCGGTTTGGGACTTGAAGGTTTGGAATTCGTCAGAAAATTGCGATGTCGCAGAAGTTGAAGCAAAGTGTACAGCAAAGATGTTGACTATTTCGTCTTGTTGTTGATGTAATTTTCCATCATGGTAAATTTCTGTAATGGCAGCTGAGGTATTTGAGCCACCATTTAGTGCTTTAAATTTTTTCCTCATTTCGGATGGGTTTTCTGAGTGTTCGATACTGTTTGTAAATTTTTCCAAAACTCTCTTTCTTTTTTTGGCGGATTTTACGTCGAGCTTCAGCTTTGCGTTTTCGAAATTCCATAAGATCTGCCAGGAGCCTAGTGTCGTGGAATTTCTTGAGCGCCGAGTTTCTTTTCCTGATTGCCTCCTTGATCTCCGGGCACCACCATGGAACCATTTTGCGTCTATATTTTCCAGTCGATTGGGGAACAGAATTGGTCGCTGCTGACAGAATGTTGCTGTTAAGCTGTTCGATTATATCGTCAGCGTTAAGGTCTAGATTCAAGTTAGTAAGATCGCACTGCCGTTTATATGTTGTCCAATCAGCTTTGTCGCACAGCCATTTTCTATTAAAGCGTAGTTCTTCATGGTTTTTATTTTTATTGTTGAGATTGGTGATAATCAACGGATAATGATCGCTGTTGCATAAGTGTGGGAATGGCTTCCATTCGAGGGTGGCTGCCAGTGCAGAAGATGCAAGTGTGAGGTCGTTTTTTCTTTTCTTTTTACCACTTCATGCAATACATAGCTTGATGACCCTTTGTAGATTATGCTAAATAACTCCATCACTCTTTTATCAGTTTTTTTCTTCTTTTTTTTCCTATCATGACCCGTACATAACTGCATAGGTCATTGCGGCATATGGCAATTATCAAAGTTTAAATGACTGGAACGATTTGGTTTGTTCTAATGTATGCCAAGGTTTGAGGGATCATTGGTGAGGATCTTTCGTAAAGATAAATTTAGGTTATATTTCGACCCGGATGTTGCAAATTTAGTACACATGGAAAGGATATACTGAGGGATAACTGAGTTGGGAACAGAAAAGACAGGTTGTGGGAGACGAAGTTCTGTGGAACACATACTCATGGGATAAACATATATGCCCAATTCTTAAGCAATTAATTATTTTAAAGTCACACCTGGACATATTCTCCAGTGGCCATCAAGGCTCCATTGATGGTTTTATTGAGCTTAAAAAGGTGTTTTGGGAGGCCCAGTGTAACCTCCATTCCTGCTTAGACTTATGTTGGAGTAGTCTCTTTATCAATGCTGGTTGGGCGACATCTGGGCTCACCAGATAGTAAGTTGCTGCCTGTGCAGCCACATCCACCCTTTCTTTGCTAGGCACCTCAGTATGACCAGGAACCCATAAGTATGACACCTTGCAATTTCTTTTTCGTGAGGTCAACCATGACCTATTGGATTTGGTAAACCAGTGGG
The DNA here is from genome assembly GCA_039619475.1 of Icerya purchasi. Classification (NCBI taxonomy): domain Eukaryota; kingdom Metazoa; phylum Arthropoda; class Insecta; order Hemiptera; family Monophlebidae; genus Icerya; species Icerya purchasi. Next base: position 136,995,041 of record CM077116.1, read on the forward strand.
ACTTTTGATTGCAAGCTGGGTATAGAATAGAGAGATGTTATTGAATCTGTAATTAAGAGGACTTTTTGGGGGCGGGGATTAGTTAGGTAGATATGCTGTAAACAAAGAAAGATACTGCCGCCTGGAGTGGCATATAGTCAATATACCTATGGATAGTTTGTGTTGTTTTTTCGAGTGTATCTTGTAAGCTGTTTGTTTGAGTATAGGCAAGCAGGGATGTATTTATGTCTACTTCTAGGTGATCCCATGAATTTTATATTACTTTAGCATAAGTAAGCGAGGATTCCTGGTAATGGATCATTTGGGAAACACAAGGGAGGAGGATGGTTGAAAGGAGAGTGAGACTGGTTGCGTATATGATAAGTGAGGGCATGAAGTTGCGAATAGTAACTCCTGTAGAAAAGAAGAGGTGGGACACCAGACAAGGCACATATGCTAAGAGAAGTAGAAGTCCTGTGGACACCAAATATTGTTCTGAGGGAAGTATGATGAATAGGATCTAAATAATTTAGGACGATTTATTTGGCAGATGTGTACACCTGGCACCCATAGTTGATTCAGGATAGGATTAAAGCTTTGTATATACTAAGGAGTAATTTCCGACGGATATTGTATTTTTTATTGGATAAGTATTTTAAGATAGCCATGGACTTCAAATATCCTGTTCACAAGTTAGCCACGTGAAAACGCCAAGATAATTTTGAGTCAAATAAGAGACCAAGGAATTTGACATTTGGTTTAAAAGAAATTGGTGAGTTATAAAGATTTAAGGATATGCCTGGGGTAACTTGACGCCCTCTAAAGAAATCTAGGCACACAGTTTTGGAGGAGGAGAAGATCATGCCGTTGTCATCGGACTAGGACTGTATTTTAAGGATCGTTTGTTGGAGTATGTTTTAGGTGTTAAATGGAACATTAGACACTGAGGATATGTTTAGGTCGTCGTGAACAGCCGGGCTGAATCGGGCGGTTTAATGCAGTCTGTTATATCATTTATGTAGAATATGAATAAGGTTGCGCTTACGGCTGGGCCTTATTTAATTCCATTCTCTGATGGAAAGATTTGTGATATCGACGAACCGATTCTCACATTAAATGTCCGGTTGTACAAAAAACTTTGTATGTAATTTCATATATTACCAGTTATACCGACAGACATAAGCTTCTTTAATAATCCATGCCGCCATACTCGATCGAAAGCTTTTTCAAGATCAAAAAAAATGACATATAAGTGTTGTTGATTTTGGAAGCTTGTTAATATTTGCCTTTGAAGGCTTAGTAAATGATCGACTGCAGACCTTGCTATACGCCCTCCGGCTTGGGCCGAGAAAAGGATATTATTTTTCTCTAGGATAAAAAGAAGGCGTCTGTTTACCGTTTTTTCTAGTACTTTGAAAATTACACTTAAAAGCGATATAGGTCTATAATTCGCTGGGAGTGTGGGACTTCTGTTTGGTTTTAGGATAGGAATTATTGTGGCTAACTTCTAACAGTCTGGGATACTACCTGTTGTTCATATTTGATTACAAGTGTGGAGTAAAACGGTTTTTGCATTTAGCAGAAGATACTTTAGCATAAATGGATGTATAGAATCTGGTCTGGGTGCACTATTGGAACTGTAGTATTTTAATTGGAAGTTAAGTTCTGACATTGTAAAGTTGCAATTATATGGATTTACAGAAATTAAATTAAAATTTATTGGTGTCCGTTCTTGTATGGATTTTTTACTTAAAAATGTGGAGGAATAAGAACAGAAAGAGAACTGTGTATAATATTGCTGAGCAAAAGAATTAGCAATATCTTGCGGGTTGGATATTACTATGCCGTTGCTAATGAGTGATGCAGGAATGGGATTAGAATTAACACCATTTATATTTTTTATTTTTGCCCATACATTGTGCTTAGAAGAGGATTCGGAAATGGATGTTATAAAGGTACACCAGGGTTCTTGCTTTTTTTTTTTGTATCAATATACATGCAGCAGTTCGAAATTTTTTGAATGTGATGAGATCTGACAAAGATTTTGTTGATTCGTATTTTCTTAATGCTCTTTTACATTGGCGGATAGCTACTACTATTTCATTGCACCACCATGGGACCCTTCGGGGACGGCAGCAAGATAAAGATTTAGGAATTGAAGCGTCAGCAGCCATAAGTATAGCATTAGTAAGTGTGGTTATATTAGCTCTTATGTTTGATGAGGGTTGACTTGAAATATTAATTTTTTCCATATAAGACTTTCAGTCCGCTTTGTGGAATCTATAACGAATCTTTTGAGGAGAGTATTGCATAGGCGGGGGAGAAATAGACTGGATAATGATTGGCAAGTGATCACTTGAACAAGTGTCTTGGAGCACAGAGGAGCATAATTTTGGGAAAATGGATGGAGAAACAATTGCTAGGTCTATGGTTGAAAATGTATTGTGTGAAGCGCTGAGGTAAGTGTAGTCTGGTGGTGGGAGGATTACTAGGTCATTATATAATATCAGTTTATTGATTATGGAGCCATGGTTATTTGTTGATGGTGCACTCCACAGTGGGGAGTGAGCGTTGAAGTCTCCAAGTAGAATTACTGGTGCCAGAAACTGGGCTAGGATAGTCTGTAGTTCCTTTAGGTTAATAGGGACATTTGGGGGGAGGTAGCAGTTACATATTGTTATAGGGGAAGAGGAAATGTGTTGCAGGTGTACGGATACTGCTACTGACTGTAGTGATGTATTAATGTTAATGCAGTTTACTGGGACTGTCATATGAACAAGGGTTGCTACGCCTCCACTATCTTTACAACCTCCTTCGCGATCATGTTGGAAAATAACGTAGTTTTTCATTGAAGGGTTGTTTGACTGTTTTAAGTGGGTCTCTTGTAGACACACCACTAATGGGAGATGATACGAAATTAGCTGTCGCAATTCAGCAAGTTGGTTGTAATAACCCTCTGCAGTTTCACTGCATGATAGCTCTTCTACTTGCCATTGTTATCAAAAATTATTATCTAGCAGTAGTTTAGTTAATTTTCCTTTCACAAGTTTTGTTTTACATCATAGATGAATAATTTCTTGTAGATATTTCTTATTTTCTAAATTTAAACAATTTTGTATACATCAATGTCACATGTTCACTTGGCTTATTTCAATACATAATCTTTTTTGGTGTGTGTTTATGCTGCTAGATCTCTAATTTACTATTTGTAAATGTTCCTTATTAAGTACTTTTTTGCACTTAGTGGTAAAGGATGCCATGTTATTATTAGGAGTATGGCAAACTTTTGAGTGATTTTCAATTTCTAGTTTCTTATTGAACCTATTAAGAAATTTATAGAATTTATAGTCTCATCTTAGAAACAATTGCTCTATAAAATTTGTACATTTCGGAGGATTAGGTGAAAAGCATCCAGTCATGCCTTTCACAAAATTGTAAGCACAGGGTTTATTATTACTTTACAAGGATATTATTTTGATTCGCCTAAAAATGTTTTTACTCAACAATGATTTTGTATTAACTGGGGCATAGTTCCTGTGAGTAATTATATTCCTAATTTAGTTTTTATTCTATTTATTCTGTAGTAAAATTAATTGAAAACTACCTAATAATTTGACTAACACTAAATATTATTTAATTAAACGTGTGTACTAATATACAATGAATTTGATTTTATTTATCTGAATTTTATTCATGTTATTTGTTTGAAATTTATAGAAGGTAAGTTTTTTTTAATACAATTAATATTTTTATATATTGTATAGAGTTAAGCATTAGAGAACGATCCCTATATTTCAATTAGATTTTTGACATGTATGTTCATGTAATATTTCATTTACATTATTCTCTAGTACAATGCATACACAGATATATAGATTTTGAATGTATTAAGACAAATGTAATTATGTGATTATTTTATTTTGAAACAAACAGTTTGAAGTGAATAGAAGTAATATCAAATCAAGTTTATTATTATTATTATTATTTTTTTTTATTAGAAGAGTTCCAGCACACAATATTCTTCTTCCAACCAAATCCTGCCATCTTAGACTTTGGCACTCTGTTTATGTTTCTCTTTTCGCTAATCCTAATTCCTTTTATCTCTTGATTAATCCTGTTCCTCCTCCTCTTCCTTGGTTCTATGAGTTCCCCAGTTTGCGTCTGTCCATAATTACTAAAGTATCTCGCCTCCGTTTCTCGCATAGTCTCCTTCCTTCTTCTCTAAATCGTTTTTCCTGGTCTGCATCTCCTTTTTGTTCATTGGATCCTGAAAGTTCCCAGTATGTTTGTGATGCGAATCACGTGCTCTTCGAGTGCTCTGGTTTATCTCGCGAGCGTAAGTTACTTTATTATCATCTTTTAAATCTTAATACTCCTGCTCCTCTCAATGCCTCTTATGTTCTTTCTCTAACTATTCTCTCTGTTGTTCCTGTCCTAGGGGTTTTCCTTGATTCCATTGTCAACAAAATAAAAATATAATCTCTTTTCTATTTCATGCATCTATTCCTTTTTGCTGGGCTAATTCATGGGTGTGGTGGTGTTGCGCTTTTAATTAGACACGATCTATCCTATCTCACCAACAATATCCCATATCATCCTCCGCCCCTTCATAACCACGCCTAACATGAATCACATTTCACTTGAAAATCTTCTCCCGAATTCTATACATATTGCTTGCGTGTACATCCCTCCCAACTCCAGCCTCTCTAGTCTTCCCTTGCCTTCATTCCTTTCATCCCTATCTGATCCATTTATTATTGATGGAGACTGGCTGCGCAGGGCGCAATCCTAATGGTGTGACTCTGGAAAATCTCATCCAAAACCATACTCTTTTTTCCACAACGATCGTTCGCCTACTTTCTCCAAACATCCATCTTCTCCTAGTGCAATCGACCTCTCGTTTTCATCTCCGAATCTTGGTCTCGTAAGCTCCTGGAGAACTCTCGACGGCACTTTTGGTAGTGATCATGTCGCCATTCTCCTAGGACTAAATTCCGATCTTTGGTGGATTCCTCACTCCTCCTTATTCTGGATTTTCCCGACCCGTCATCCCAGTACAACTTCCTCATCCAATCTCTATATTCTGCTCTTTCCGCTGAACTCTTGGAAATAATTTTGTTCCTCTTTCTCTAGAGATACGCCTCTCCCTAAGATATGGAAAATGGCTAAGGCGTTCAGATCTCCTCTTTCTGAGCGTCTTTACATCTCCCATCCTTCTTTGCCTAAACTTCACTCTTTATTGAACTCTATTGTTCCTCCGTATGTCCCCACTTTCGAGGAATCGAACATTCCTCCACTCCCAAATTCCTCAGAACCTCATTTCCTATCGTCTCCTTTCCGCTATGAGGAACTCTTGTCCGTCCTTAAAAAAACCTCTCCTTCTGCCCCTGTCTTAGATGGTCTTTCTTTCCCTATTCTTAAAAAACTTTTTCCTTCCTCGCTGCTCTCCCTTCTGAATATTTTCAACTCTTTCCTACTTTCTGGTTTTACTCCAGAATCTTGGAACGACTTTATCGTCATTCCAATTACTAAAAAAAATCAGTGTTCTTTCCGTCCTATCTCCCTAGCCTCATGTCTGTGCAAACTCTTTGAAGGTTTAATAAACAATCATCTCGTTTGGTGGCTTGAGCATAATAATCTAGTTCCTTCTAATATGTTCGATTTTCGCCCCGGGCTTAGCCCGGTACATTGCATCAGTACCTTCCTTGCAGATATCTATAAATCATTCCTATCAAAGAAATTTATTGTCGTTTCTTTTGTCGATGTCTGCTCTGCATTCGATAATGTGCATCTTCCTTCTCTGGGCTACAAACTTCTCTCTCTTAATCTCCCACCGGTTTTATCACTCTTATACTCAACCTCTTTCAACATAGAACTCTTTATCTATCTTCTCCTTCTCTTTCCACCTTCAGATGCGTCTATCACGGGCTTCCCCAGGGTTCCTGCCTTTAGCCCCACTCTTTTTAATATTTACTCCTTCGATATTGCTTCGCTTCCTATTCCCTCTTTCTCACTCCTTTTTGCTGATGACATTTAAGTTTATTCCACCTCAGATGATCTGTCCTCCGCCACCGACGAGTTAAATCATTCATTGTCCCTTATTAGCAATGCTCTCTCTACTCTCCATCTCTCTCTTTCCCCTTCCAAGTCTTCCTGTATATTTTTTGCTCTTCACCCCTTTAACCGTGCTTTTATAAACATCAGCGTATCTGGTACACCTATTACCACTGTTAATTCTATATTTTACCTAGATCTTTTCTTAAATAGTCGCTTTACATTTCATGAGTATATTAATTATATCTATACTTCCTCAAAAGATTTAATCTCCTCAAATATTTATCTCCGCTCAGATGGGGTGGCGACTCGTGCATTCTATTAATTCTATATAAATCAATTATTCGGTCCAAACTCGACTATTGTTACTTCATTTATGGCAATGCCTCCAAGTCTCTCCTTTCGAAACTTGACGCAATTCAGAAATCCTGCCTTCGCCTATGCATTGGCGCTTTAAGATCTTCTCCTATTCCAGCGAATCTATCCCAATCTTCCAATCAACCTTTTTCCATTCGTCGTTCACTCCTCGGTTATCGATCTTTAATAAAACGCCTCCTCATTTTGTGGTCTTATATTATCCCTTCCTATCTTTATATCACCAGAGTAGAAGAAGGAAAACCTGTAATAGTCGACAGTATCCAGAAAAGAAAATCGAAATATATGGCTCATAAGATACGAAAAAACGGAATCTACATGTTGGCAGCACAGGGAAAAATACAAGGAAAACCCTACAGACAGAGAAGAAGACTGGAAATGGTAACATCGAATCTGATTAGCAAAACATTTCAGAAAATAGTGACGGATGACAGAAATAGGATCATATGAGTTGCACGCGATCTCTTGCTCCAAGAGCTGCGACGACGACGACGATCTTTATATCAAAAATCACTGGCACGTGGCGTCTCATAGAATTCCGATTTCATCGCATATAGCTGCTCGTGATTCCAACTTTTCTCCATACGTTTCCTCTTATAACAGTCTTCCTTACTTTTCTTTCGACTTTAATAGCATAAGCTGCTCGTGTTTTCAATCTTCAGCTGCTGAACTCTTCTTTTCCTTCCCATGCCTTAATCTTCTCGGATGGCTCCAAGAGTGACGGTGGCGTGTATGGTGTGTATACGTCTCCTACGTTCCTGCACTATGAGTCTTTCAGACTTCCTTCTTTCTGCTCTATCTTCTCGGCCGAGTCGATCTCAATTCTTCGTGCAATTCATTTCATATCCTGTACAAGTGGGGTTCACAAATTCCTGATTGTTTCTGATTCCAAAGGCGTTCTTGAAGCCATCTCCTCTCCCCCTTCTCATACTTCTGACGGTACCATCCTCTCTATTCGATCTCTTGTCTCCTCTTTGTTCTCGTCCCGCTCCTTTCTCATAGACTTTCTATGGGTCCCTAGTCATTCCAATATTTCGGGCAATGACTCAGCTGACTCTTTAGCTCGCTCAGCCGCCCGCATTGGTCCTTTCCTCGACTCTTTCCCTTCCTCAGACATTCTTTCTCTATCACGCTCTAATCATTCCAGACTTTGGTCTGACATGTATCCATCTATATTCTCAAATCGGTTTTCCCAGTACCGTCTTATTTAACTGGTTCCTAGTTTCTTGCCTTGGTTTCAATCTATTCCTATCTGTCGTCGTTCCACTGTTGTTTCCTTAATTAGGCTTAGAATCAATCATTCTCTGCTCCCCTCTTCTCGCTTTCGATTCGCTTTGTCCCCTTCTCCTTTCTGCTATCTTCACGCTTCTGAGCGTTCTTGTATTTGTGATTCAAATCATATCCTATTCGAATGTTCTGCATTCTCTAACGAACGCTCCTTTCTTTACGCCCAACTTTTAGTTTTGGGTCTTCTTACTCCCTTTAACGCTACCTATATCCTTTCCTTCCCATTGCCTTCAATTATTCCGTTGGTGCTGTCCTTTGTCTTTTCCATTTCTGACCGCCTTAATGAAAAAATATTTCTATATGGATTAAAAATAAAAAAATACATATCGGTAAGGAGTATAATAGGAAAACAAATTTGATTCATATTGATATATGCATCAATATGTTTTTTAAAACAATAATGTTGCTTCATGTGACATGACATATATATGTATATATATATGTATGTGTACACACATGCATATATATATACATATGTATATATATATACTAGCTAAACCCAGCCATGCTTCGCTGTGGCTCATATTGATATTAATGATTGGGGAAATAGATAAAAGTATTGTAGTAAACATAGATTCATTGAAAAAACATACCATTCAATTTAATACTATACTTTGTGTTGCTTTGGCTATGCTATGGAATGCAATCACGTGAAATAAAATAATCTTTGTTATTATTATTATTACACATTTTGACTACAACATGCAATGTTGAGCGAGATGTAAATATTTTAATTCAGAAGTTACTAACAAATATTGGAATTATTATGTATAAAAATAAAAAATTGAAAACAAAATGAAATTAAATAGCCGCACGGATAGAAATATTAATACCGAAATATATACAAAATAATAAAGTGAAATTAAATAACCGGCGAAAGTAATATAAAATCACCTAATAAAAAATAAAAATGTCGGTTATGTAAATGCAAATAATACTACTATTGCAGGTACTACAAAAATTATGTACATGCACATGAAAACAATCCTATTCATAAGAATGAGGCCGAGTAAATAATATAGATTAATTACATTCGTAGAAATCGTAAGGGGAACAATATAAACAAAGAATAGTGAAATGGAAATAAAAGGAAAGAAAGAAAAAATGTTTCCCTGAAAATTTGGACTATAAATTGAACGACTTGCGAAATAATCAGGTTCTATTTGATGGAGCATTGGTGTTGCTATCTGGTGATTTTAAGCAAACGCTTCCAGAGATATCTCGCTCAACAGCAGCTGATGAATTGCATGCTTGCATAATTAGACATGGCATACGAATATGTATTCGCCGTTGATCTACTGCTTCTTGGCATTGTTGAGACGAACGTGCTGCTCTTCTTCTTCTCGCTTCTATCCGTAAGACTTCAAGTTTTTCTGCCAACTGATCTGTCAATTATTCTGCTCGTCATTGAGAAGTTCTGACTCTAACATGTTCATTATTGTCTGAACGTTCTTGATCAGTGCGGATTGATCTTCTCTGACGTTCTATGATTATGTGTCGAGAACGGCGCTCTATGTTTGCAGGTGTCGAAGCATTACAGATGATTAATGAATGTGACTTGTACTATGGATGGCGGAGACACAGATGATGATAAATTATATAAAAACGAAAGAAGTAAATTGAGTACTCACATTTTGTTTTTCGAAAACAGACAGTTGGATAATTTTCAAAACATTCAATATGAAATCAACATATAATCAAATCAATTCTAACCTTTTTTCATCTTTTTTTCCTCTTTATTATAGTTTTTTTTTTTTTTTTTTTGAAATAAAATCACCAATTAAAGGATTAATATACGGTTACACCTTCGTTTTTACCAAATACCTTCAAAATGCAGATGAAGTGTTTGATATAAATAAATCATTCATCTTTGTATCTGCATGTAGATATTTAAATGATATTTGTGCGGATATATACTCCACCTATAGATTATAATTAACTAAAGGGATACACATTGGATAAAGTAACATAATATATAGAGCCGAAAATATAAACATGTAATTTCTTTTTTAAATTGCAATGCGATTGCTTGAGTGTCTTTAAAATAAGCAAAAGCCAAAAAAGAAATCATAATAAATTTAATTTTATAATTCAGATTCATAAATTGTATATGTAAACATATATGTATATAGAAATAAGTACACAACCAGTTTTCTTTTATTTAAATGTACACAAAGTTAAATAAATATGTAGCATCAATAATAAGTTAAATATATAAAATATACCATGCCTGAAAAATCAGGTTAATAAATTTGTGTGAAAAAAATAAATCACAGAGAAAATGTAACGGAGAGAATAAATTGATTGAAAAATATATGATCCGAACGATTGAAATTAGCAAATAAAATTAAAATGGAGATGAAAAAATAAAATCGTGACCTAAAATAAATAAGCCTTTTTCAATTTAGAGAATATATGAAATGAAAACGAAATCATGAAGTAAATAAAATTTACAAAATTCAATAAAATATCTAAATCTAAAATGTAATGCTTTAGAAAATAAATGTTTTGGAGAGAAAAAGAAATAAATGGTTAATTAGAAATTTGATATAAAAACAATATATTAAATTGGTTTTCATTAGACTTCAAATATATAATATTTGTTTTACACATAAGTAAATAAAATAATTTCATGTACTTACGGAACAGTAAAAAATATCTGGAAAATGTAAAATTGGTATGGTCTTTTCTTGTATATAACTGAACTGCTGCTAGTGCGATAGCTATAGATATCATAAAGTAAAATAAAAAATAGAAGATATAAATATATATACATGTCGCTTGATTAATAATGTTGTAAAAAGTATAATTTGTTACTCCACAAATGACGTGAAAAAATATTTTCTTTCTTTTTTTATTTTTCTAAATATCTAGTAGTATCCATTGCTGATTTCATAAAAAAACATTTTCGTTTTTCTAGCAGCTTGACAATGATAATCAGTTCCTTGTTGTACACTTTCTTTCTCTCTCATCGATATATATTCTCCATCACTCATCTCATCACTGATTGTAGACTGTTGCCGCATATTTGATTTACACACACTTATGCAATTACAGAGCTTCCTGCACATATAGCCAAAATGTGTTTTTCTAAAATTCCTCGCTATAACACCGAAAGCAAATTATAGATCACGCCCCTTACAAAAGCTTAAAATTTCCTGTTCCCTTTGAAACTTAGTTTATAAAAAAATTATACAACCCATCTTATATAGAAATGCAAATTTGTGTAAAAATTTAAAATCAATCAGTCCACTACTGTTTGAATTTTGAATTCACAAACCTACACCGTTTGATTTTTATATATATACTGAGAATGTTCATACCAATATGCATACAATGAGGTATAATGCTATATTTCAGATTATGTTATTTTGGCCTATGTTGCAATATAGACATAATAATATAAATAAAAAATATAGAAACATAACATAATATTATGTAACAGCAGATATTATAACATTTTATATTAATGATAATAGTAAAGTAGCAATAAACAAAATTTAACAATAAATTGTTGTTATGATTACTAATATGTGCAACTTGAATTTAAGACAATTGCACTAATCTTAATGATATTACAGTGTGTGCATTTAAAATGGTTAATTAGAATTTTACACATTTTTTAGAGCTTTTTAGTTGTTCTTTTAACTGAGGTATCTTGGTCCATTCAACATTTTATAATCTTGTACTCCTCTCTCTTTGCTCTATTTGAAAAATATTTTTAATTTTTTAGTACATACAATGTCAATGTTATTATAAACTTCATCCTTATTATTATTCAAATTTTTGAAAATTGTTTTTTTTATAAACATTAAATAGGTTTTAGATGATATTCTGCTATATTTCTCTAATGAATAATTCTGTATGTTAATGCTGATTGATAAAAATACTAGAAGTATATGTCTGAGCTGATATTTGTTCAAAATCACCTAAGATAGTAAAACACGTAATTCAACTTTCATAATTTACTATTTAATTATATTAAATATTTGTTCTATGTTAATTTAAAATCAAGCTGAATTACAAGGTTTCACATGATATGACCTGTCTAATAAATTATTTCCATCCCATCTTTCAATTAACTCATCCCACTGATGTTGGAGTTAGTAACTAAAACTAAAAATTTTGTCATCTTTAAATTTACCTTTAGGCGATCAAGCCAATTATATATTTCTTTGATATCACTGAGATTTTAGTTAGCTTCCTTAATTCTGAAAGAAATTCCAAATAAGAGGAATTGCAAAATCTATACAATCTTAAAATTGATATATATTTGTTATTAGTTAGCTATATTTGAATCTATATACTATTTATAGTATCAATGTTGAAGGATACTTCTGTATAGACATATATTAATTTAGGTTTATTTCTTTACTTTGATGCAACTAGCTTTAATTTATTGGTATATCAAGCTAAAATATCATTTTTATTTTTGAATTTGTAACTATAAGATGTAATTGATTCGAATCACTTTATTGTATAAAATTGTTTATGTAGGTGAATACATACCTGTTTGTTAAAACTGTATAATAAAAACTAACTTTAATAATAAACAAATATAAAGGTAAAAATAATTCATAACAATAAATTAGATAGATACCCTATTTAGGAATGTTTTTGGGTATAACCCGTCATCAGCTAAAATTACCTTAATCAAAACTTAAAACACACTGGAAAGAATAAAATTGTTTATGTTTTAAACTTATTACTTTCTACAGATTTTAATTACTTTACATAGATTTTAATTAATCAATTGTGTAGAGGTTAATTAAGTCAACAATCTGCAGTTATTTTTAAAAAAATACTCTTTGATATACTCAAAAAATAAGTGCATCCAGACAGAATCCTTATATATATATATATACAGTGGGTCAAAAAAGTATTTGCACACCACGAAAATTGGCTACAGGGTCACAGGGGAAGGGCATAGGGCTCGGAAACATTTATTAGACATAAACAGACAAAAAATAAAGTAAAAGAAAATGTACATTTATTTCGAGAAAAACGAATCACAGCCTGGAATTTAAAAAAAGGAAAAAAGTAACCTCAAAAAAGTATTTGCACACATACAAAATATACAGGAAAACATGAAAATAAAATTTTACTGTTAAAAAAAAAAAGGATATTAATATTTGGTATGCATTCCTTTTGCATCTATAACAGCTTGAAGACGCCGCGGCATTGATTCGACTAAATTTTCCGTTACCTGGGGGCAAATATCTGCCCAAGCAGCTTGGGGGACCGCTTTTAGATCTCCTCTGTTTGATATTCTCCTCTTACGTACTTCCACTTCTAGGCAATTCCGTAAGTTTTCGATTACATTCAAATCCGGAGATTGTGGTGGGGTAGACTGCCGGCGGGGCGCGTTATAGAGCAACCATTCACGGATTTTTAGCGCAGTATGCTTCGGATCATTATCCTGTTGAAAAATGAACGACTCCCCCAAGCCTACTTTGTGAGCGCTGCTCTTTAAATTATCGCGCAATATGTTGATATACATATCGGCTGTCATTTTTCCTTGAATGAAAACTAGATTCCCCACACCACTGGCCGCCATGCACCCCCATACAAGCACCTTACCTCCCCCATATTTGACGGTAGCCAGTAAATTCTTGGTTTGCAGCTCGGTGTTTGCTTTCCACCATACATATCCACGTCCATCCGATCCGAATAAGTTGTATTTACTTTCATCAGAAAATAAAACTGATCGCCAAAAGGTTGCGGGTTTGTTTATGTACGTTTTTGCGAATTCCAAACGTTTGATGCGATTTGCTTCTGAAATGAACGGTTTTTTACGAGCACATCTGCCTTGGAAGCCGGCCGAATAAAGCACGTTCCTAACAGTTTGAGGGTGAACTTTTACTCCTGATGTTAATGCGAGGTCATCGGCCAGTGCTGGAGCGCTGAAAAATGGATTTTTTCGCGATTTTTGTATAACGGATCTTTCATCTCTTGGTTTTAATTTTTTCGGTCGACCTTTACGAGCGTCATTTTCGATTGTTTTTCTGACTTGAAACCGTTTTATTACATACTGTACTGCAGAAAATGTAAAGCCAACTTTTTTTGCTATTTCTCGGTAACTTTCACCTTTTTCATATAGGGTAACAATGCGCGAACGTACAGGTGCTGGTATTTCAGAAGCTTTCGGCGACATCACACTTAAATTTCTCACAATAATTAAACTATTTTATGCTAACACATGCACCTTTTGTCACTCACGTACTACTGCATTCGCTGCAGCACTCGTACACACACGATATGATCATTTCAACTGTTTTTCCAAGGTCAAACTTGCATGCGTGAGTCATTCGTTTGTACGTGTGCAAATACTTTTTTGGCACTGCTTTCCCCCCTTTTCCACCATAGCGGTGTTGCTTTTTATTTGTCGGCCATCGTATGTGGCAGTTAAACATTTCAGGTGATTCTCTACATCAAACGTTATTTTCTTTTATCCGGAACCCTGTTGCTGCCCTTTTTTCCTATTTTTTTATGGTGTGCAAATACTTTTTTGACCTACTGTATATATATATATATATATATGTATAAGTAAAGATGATATTTAAAAAATAGAAATAGTTTTATTGCTACTGTTTCAAAATGTTAAATGTAGCATGACTCAAAAATATCACATAAACATAAAAAATGTTAGATTTCAGTTCATAACAAGATGTAAAACAATAAAAATATTACATTTTTATTATACCGTCATTGGAAATATGAACAGAATATGTAAAAATAATTCTAAGTCTTCAGAATGTACTGCAACCTAAAAGTAGAGCAAACAAAATTGTAAAAAAACAGATTATTCAACAATATTTTAATGTATTATATTAAAACTCTTTATTAAAATAATATCATCATAAAGAACGTGAAGAAATGTACAAAACAATGTCATTTATGCTCTCTAATTATAACAGAACCTATTAAAAATGTAAAACAAGGACAAAAAAGTTGGTTTTTGGCGAAAATCAGGGTGGCCTATCACTTTTTTTTAAAATAGTAGTAGCACCATTATAAAGAATGGGAAAAAATACATCAAAATCATAAATTTAAAAGGTGGTACTTTAAAATTAAGGGTGTTTAAAAGTTATTTAAAACTTAAATAATTTTTTTGGGACCAATTTTGAGGTTATGAGATTTTTTAAAAAATTTAGTAATTTTGTATGTAGGAACCCACTACTGTGAATTTTTTTAGAATTTTTAGATGGAAAGATGATTTAGAAAAAAATAAATTCATGTTTCTTGACTTTACTGTGCATGTGAAAGTGATAGGGAGCTGAATATTTCACTGTAGGCGTTTTTTCGACTGTAATGCAGTTCTCCTGGACGTGGAGCAAGCATTTGATTGAGTGTGGCATGATGGCCTCCTATTTAAACTTAAAGAAGGTACTATTAACAATGATATCTATTCATTACTCGAGTCTTATCTAACAAATAGATTCTTTAAAATTAAAATTAACTCAACATTGCCAGATAAATTTATAATACAAGTGTCTGTTCTGCAAGGAAGCATATTGAGGCCGCTACTGTATTCCATATATACTGCAGATATACCTACTATGAACTCAACAGTTGTGGGAACATTTGCAGATGATATCTGTATTGCATGTATCTGTTTGAATACAAAATCAGATGCTTGCATCAATGAGGTTTCACTTTTGTTTTCATCAGCTCGGCAGAACAGACATCGCCACTCTGCTTTATTAGTAGTCAACATATTACTTTATGTCTTCACCACCACTCCTTTACATCCATAATGCTATATATACTGACAACGAGGAAATGTTATGTATTTGCCATTAGCTAGTAAGCTGTTCGAGTACATAGTGCACAAAACTACTATTTAAATATAAATATATTGAATCATGTATATTATAGAAATTTGATATGAATGCAGCCGACTATTATAGTATAATTTTAATTAAAAATATTTTAACTCCAATTTACTACTTCACCATTAATTAAGAGCCAGGAAAAACACAACTGATCATACTAATATTAATAAAATATGTTCTAATACATCTTAGTAATGTGCTATTATGGTTAAAATCTTTAATGCAGAATGCTTCACTTCACTAAAACTAACCTGAAGTGTCCGCTCAAAATGAGAGATTAAAATTCATATATAATGCATATATTTTATTATTTTTCTATATCATAAATCAAAATCTTCACAATGCATGTATACTTTTACACATAATAAATTTGTTTTCATTTGTCTAAATATTATTTGTTATATTTGTTTAAAATCACAGAATGTAAGTAATTTTTCAAATAATTGATACATTCAAATATAATAGATGTTATAATGTACATGCAAACAGCAAATAATAAATTAATATATTCAGATTAGTTTTTTTGCCGTACTTTCTAACACAATATTTCATTTAAAATATCTTGAAATTCATAGGAACGGCATAAATGTATCAGTACAGTTATACCTAATAAATAATTTTCCAATTTAACATGACTAGTTGAAATTGAATTGAAGTAACATATTTTGATGCGTTTTATTAATTGTAATATTCCAATTAAAAATCATAAAAAGTAGCATGGGTTATTTCATTGAAACCAATTTGAAGTAAACTTTTAAATTTGGACGTCAGAATTCACATATAATTCATTTATTTAATATTCACGTTTGTTTCCAATTATACTGTTGTAGACATATTCAAAATGCGATAAATGATTTCATTAGCATATATTTACAATGGATCAAAACATTAAAAGAATATTCCTGAGGTCACAATATCATATCTCAAAATTTCATTTAAATTATTTCTAAATTTTGGATAGCTATTGATACAAACGAGGCACTGCTTCTGTTTATTTGTTTGTAAGAGGCAATATAGCTTGCGGTGTTCCAGCAGAGTTTTTATTTCCGTCAGATATACCATTACTTAATGCAAGTGTTTGTCTAATTCATTTGCGTCTTTATCAGCGGTTCTATGGTTCAAATAAGAATTATCTACCTGCTGACTTTTTGGCACAAATAAAGAATAGCATGAGTAGCACAGCTAGCAGTGAGGAACCATTAATTTGTTAATTGTTAATCATAGTTGTTAGTCGGCGCCATTGGCTAGCTACTATTAGTCGGTTTGTCATGGCACCCGTTGTTTTTAATTTGATTAATATCGTAAAAAAGACGCCATCGGCACGTCGCACTTTCAGCATAATCGTTTTTTTTTATTGTTCCTAGTAGAAATATATAAAAAAAAGGACAAAAAAGTTGTTATTTTGTTTTCATCAAATACATATTTAAATGCGGAGTTCTCTGTCGCCGCCTCTGTAAACCACGACTTTTATTCCACAAGGCAGACTGGAGTGCGTATTCAACGAGAGTAAGCGTCCTTGGCAAACCATTGAAATCAGTAGCAGACAATAT
This sequence comes from Icerya purchasi, assembly GCA_039619475.1. Taxonomy (NCBI): domain Eukaryota; kingdom Metazoa; phylum Arthropoda; class Insecta; order Hemiptera; family Monophlebidae; genus Icerya; species Icerya purchasi. The sequence continues at coordinate 137,012,121 of CM077116.1, forward strand.
TGACATATTTGTAGAAGCGATTTCTAGGGCTGCGATAGTGTCACTACCTAAATCGGTCCCATTCCTCAGACCCCAGCAGGTCCCATGGTGGTGCCCTGAAGTGGGAGAAATAATGTGTCAACGAAAACGGGCGTTAAGAAAATTTAAGTCAACAGGCTTAGTCTTTGACTTAATAGAGTTTAAGAAGACCGTGCAGCTGCAAAATACCTCATCAGGCGCAAAAGGCAAGAATCTTGGCAACAATTTATGACATCCATGTCCACTACTATCACCAATAATAAGTTACGGTCTAAAATTAAAACATTAAACGGTATCAACCGCATCCTCACTCCATTTCATTACACAAAGATGAATTGGTCACATCTCACTCATTTAAAGTGGCAACTATCTTTGCAAAACATTTCGCCACCATGTCATCCTCGTCAGCCTATTTGCCTGCTTTCTCTTTAAATAAGAATATGTTAGAGCAACTCCCCAATACCCGCCACTCCTAACTTATCTTGCTACTAGAACTACCCATTCACCATGTCAAAGTTGATGTACCAACTCAAATATCACACTCCAGCGTTTAATGGATTGTGGCGGTATGGTTTACCATCCAAGTTCATATCAGTTGGTATAATTGAAATATGGCCAATTATTTACACAATTTCCTGACAAATAGAACGTTCCATGTTAAGATTGGTTCAGCAGAGTGCAAGTTTTTTTATTTTCTATATTAACAGAATAGCTGACTGTATCGCACTGCCTGCGATTTCCCAGCTTTATATTGATGACTTAAACATTTCCTTGTTCTCCTCCCTTCTAATTAATACTCAAAAGATCCGATAAAAAAGTGTCAATAAACTGCAATCCTGGTGTATTGATAAATGCCTTACCTTTTCTCCATCCAGGATCACTCCTAGCATTTCCTTAAAACTTGAAAACTCTCCAGCCTACTGTTAAATTCCTTGGCTTACTGTTCAGTAATAAACTAGTGTAACGTCCTTACACAATCAACTTCAGAATTAAATGTTACAAATATTTATCAATCCTCAAGTTTTTGCCAAATGTAGAATACAATTTCCTAGTAGACTTGTCGACCCCTCTAGTTGCAATGTCAAACGTTTGCACAACACATCTGGTAGTAATTCAAATACACTAGATGTTGTATGGACTGTCCAAGTAGTATGCTCAACAACATGGTTATGGGTGCTTAGCAATGCTGGGATTCCCAGAAATGAGCAGGTCAACATATCTGGCCAATCAGCAATGATTTCCCCCATACCTGAAAACGCCTTCGCAACACTGTGTATTTCAGCTTTGTTCTTGGTCAAATGCTTGTCTGCATGGGAAGAGTACTGAACTTCCTCCCAAACATTTCTAAGGTCCATTAAAGTCACAACTGCGCTGTGCTGGCCAGTGAAAAACATGTCTTGTGTAGAGCTTGCGGAGAACACGATATTTAACCTTGCCCAATGACTATATTTTCCAAGGAGCTCCATCCTCTACATTCTGGCCTTTCTGTCTACAAAGCAGCATTCCTACTTGCACATACTATGTGTGTGCCTAGCCTCTTCAGATCACTGAGTCTCATGGAACAGAAATAAAGATATGGCTAATATCGTTGCTAACTCATTAATGACAATGGCATCTGTTCTTCAGTTTATTAAGACAACCAATAATATTCTCTTTTCGTGCGTATCTATTGTATTCCACTGATCGCGTTTTTTTGCGCACGCAAAAAATTTTTGATTTGATTTGATTTGAATTAATTACCTTTAAATACTAACTGCATAGCCTTGGCAATTAAAAACAGTACATTGGATGGTATGCTAAATATATCTATATATATATACTCCGCTCTTCGGGACTTGGAAGGGGGCAAGTCTCCTTCATCAAAAGTCTAGTTTTTCTATAATTCTTTTAGAGCAGTAAACTTTTTCATTGGCTACACTGTTCAGCAAAATTTTTTCGTTACCTTTTTTTGTTACATATTTCGTTACATAAAATTGTGACATATTTGGGACAAATTTCGCGACAAGACACTTTTCCTGATGACCCCTGAAGTGACAATGGCGTTGCCATTAATATAAATGACCAGTTGTGTAATAAAATATGTACTAAATTTACAAATTTAAAATCCTAAATAATCCATTTATAAAGATCCCATCGTAATCGCTAATTATTACGTGATCAGTCAAATAAATGACCAGTTACATAATAAAATTGTTTTCTTTAAAATCTATAAAATTTTATGTCTCTTTTGGTCACTAATTATTACGTTACCAGTCAAACAAATGAATAGTTACGTTATAAATTATATTCTTTAAAATCTACAAATCTCTATTTAGAACTCAAAGATACACTCTAAAAAAATTCTGAGAATAATCACAATTTCGTATTTACCTTTCAAATTATTATTTATATAATTCTACAAGATTTGAAAATATTTTGGCAGCTACTCAAGAAAAACGAATTCTACAATTTATATACAAATAACAATTAAAATTTCAATTTATCGCACACATATACACCCATACATAAAAATAATTATAATATTTTTATTCCCTAGCCTGTATTATCTGACTATCCAAATTCTTCATCCCTCGCCGATTATTCCTAGTTATATTAACTGATGTTATTCGATCGCTTTTGAAATCTTGTTCAGCTGATATCTTCGTTAACTCTATATCGTCAATTTCTGGAGTATTTATCAAAATTATGTAATCTATATTATTTACTATCGGTACGACGCATTAATGAAAATAAGCAATGTACCTTTCTTGCTTTTAGTTTTAACATAAATACTTTTATTATAACTAATTCATTTAAAATACAACCGAATTTATAACTGATTCGGTGAAAAAATAAAATTTGACTGAGTTAAATGTAAATAAAAATTAGAATGAATACATTGAAAAGAATGAATAGAATGAATGCTTTTTAAAAAAAACTTATTCTACACAATAGTACGGACTAGCCAGCAATTATAAAAAATAATTGGCTAGAAAAATATTAAAATTATACTTATATTTTATTATTATTATTACTACAACATCTGAGAATTTTCCTGAACTTCTTGCTTATACTTTTTTTTTCTTTTTTTTTTTTTTTTTTTTTTAATGAGCCGGTGTTAACACTGATCCAACTACATGGACTTAGATTACCTACTCAGATTCTGAGGCGATCGGAGATAGAAAGTATAAAGGAAAGAAGGAGGGGAATAACGGCTGGAGATGGGAATGAAAGGATAAAGGAATCATTGAAAGGGGTAGGAAGATCCAACGCCAAAAGCTCGGCGTATAGATGAGAGCACTCAGGAAAAAGAGCAGGGCATTCAAAAAGGATATGGTTGGGGTCGCATATAAAGGGAGGATCAGTTGAGTGGTGAGGGCAAAAGAGAGAAGGTGAAAGAGAAAAAGAAAAACGAGAAAAGGGAAGGAGGGAATGACCAAGTCTCAGTCTGATTAAAGAAACAATAGCCGAGCACCAAGAAAAGGGAAGAAATTGGTACCAAGGCTGTGAATTGGGAGCAGGCTGTAGGAGGAGGTAGAAGGAGGAGCGATTAGCAAAAAAGGAAGGGTAGATGTCAACCCACAGTCTGGTATGGAGACTTGCGGAGAGGAAAAGGATGTCTAAGGCAGGAAAATGCGGAAGGAATGGACTATTGAGAGACGCCGAGTGAGCTAGGAAGTCAGCTGCTTCATTGCCCTCGATGCCAGATTGGTCAGGAACCCATAAAAAGTCAATAAGGATAGAACATGCTAAGCGCAAGTTGGAGATAGAGGCACGAACAGAAAGAATGATATCATTAGTCGAGTGGGAAGGAGGAGAAGAGAATAGCTTGCAGCACGGATTTGGAATCAGTAATAATGAGAAATTTACAGATCCCTCTTGAAGAGGAAATAAAGGAGACAGCACGGAGAATGGAGACTGCTTCAGCAGAAAAAATTGAACAAAAGGAAGGAAGTTTGAAGGATTCTGAGTGATTAAGCGAGGGGGCCGTAAAAGCACCGCCCACCCCGCAATCATTTTTGGAACCATCAGTGAAAATTTTTACATGACGGGAAAATGAAAAATTTAATATGTGGACATATTCACTGACCACTGTGCTTTAAGGAGTGGAGTTAGCACGAAGTGGAAGAGAGGAGAATGAGATGAGAAGACATGTACTATTGAAATCAAAAGATAAGTAAGGAAGCTTATTGCGGGAAAAGACATAAGGAGAAAACTTAGAGACCCGAGCAGCTATGTGCGCATGAACCGGGATTTTGTGAGGAACGAAGGGTCAGTGGCCATTGATATACAGATGGGGAAAAAAAAGTTTAGATGAAGAGATCGGGAGGCGTTTAATTAGAAAACGGCGACCAAGCAGAGATCTGCTTATAAACAGGGGTTTAATATTAAATTCGGACAAAATAGCAGGAATGGGAGAAGACTTTAGGGCCCCAATGCAGAGCCGAAGACAGGAATTTCGGATTCTATCAAGTTTGAGCAGGAGAGAGTTTGAGGCATTGCCGTATAAGAAGGAGCAGTAATCCAGTTTGGAACGAATAATGGATTTGTAGAGAATTAGGAGAATATATGGATCACCGCCCAATTGAGTGGACATAAGGCTTTCGGGAGATTCAGTCTTTTAAGACAAGATATACAAAGGTACACGATAAGTTCTGGGAAAGAGAGTCGACTATTTAATAAAAGACAAAAATATCATATGGAATTAACAATAGGAATAGGATAGTTGGAGGAGATGATGTTTACCAGAGCACGATTATATGGGCGGAAGGAGAAAATAATAGAAGACTTGGAAGGAGGAAGACAAAGAAAAGCACTGGAGAGAGAACTGCTGAGGACTGATAGAGAACAATTAATCTCCTGGTTAGCTGTAGTTAGCAAGTCTGAAGTGGAGTAGATAAGGATATCATCCGCAAAAAAGATAGAAGAAGAAGGAATGCGAAGAGTAGCGATATCAAGGAGATAAATATCAAAAAGAGAAGAACTAAGACAGGAACCCTGAGGCAAGCCGCGGTAACAACGTCTGATTGTTGAAAAGGAGGGAACAGAAAGAAAAAGAGATCTATTTTGGAACAGATTACGAATAATGGTAACGAGAATAGGAGGAATATTGAGGGAAATGAGCTTAGAAGCCAGTGAAGGAAGATGAACATTATCAAACGCAGATGCGACGTCGACGAATGTGGCAATAGTAAACTTTCTATCTAGAAATGATTTATAGATGTCCGATAGAAAGGTACTAATGCAGTTGATTGGACCAAGACCAGAGCGAAAGCCAAACATATTGAGAGGGAGGAGATTGTTATGTTCCAGCCACCAGACAAAACGATTGTTGATTAAGCCTTCGAAAAGTTTTCGATGATAAGAGGTGAGGGAGATCGGTCGGAAAGAAGACTGTTTTTTTTTTAGGAATAGAAATGATTATAAAATCATTCCAGGATTTAGGAGTGTGACCAGACATTAGAAAGGAGTTATAGATGGCTAAGAGAGAATGCAACGAGGAAGAGGAGAGATTTTTAAGGATTAGATATGAGAGGAGATCTAATCCGGAGGTGAAGTTAGTGGATTTGTTAAGAACGAATAGGAGCTCATTGTAACAAAAAGGAGAGGAAAGAAAATGGTATTCAGAGGTAGAGTAGTAAAAGGGAGAACTAATTTCTTCAAGAGAAGGAACATAAGCGGGCGAGATAGAGTCCAAAAAGGAATGAAGATGTGGCAACGCAGGAGTAAAATGAAGGGGGCGCTCGGAGGAGGGAAATCTAAAGGCCCTAGCTAACTTCCAAGTCTGAGAGAAGGGCGCATCTCTAGAAAATGAGGAACTGAAAGTTCTCCAAGAATTCCTCTTGGCAGCCTTTAGGATGCTACGGGCTCTAGCGTTAGCTTCTTTGTGAGCTCGGAAGTTTGACATGGAAGAACGGGAGCGAAAGGTTCTGAAAGTGTCGCTACTTTTCTTGAAGGCTGCTTTACACTCTTCATTCGACCAGAGTGAGGAGGCAGCAGAAGTTCTAAGACAGTCATTAGAATGGAAGGGAGGAGATGAGAGGGAAAGAGCAGAATACAGAGACTGGGTGAAAAGGTTGTATTGAGATAGAGGATCAGAATTAGCCTGAATAGGAGAGAGACAGGAACCGACTAAAGAACGAAATTTGCCCCAATCAGTTTTGGAGAGAAGTCAATGAAGAGGTTTGAGCATGAAGGAGGTAGGACGTCATTAAGAGTTAGAACAATAGGAGAGTGATCACTGCCAAAAGTGCCATCAAGAGTTCTCCAAGAGCAGTTTAGACCAAAATTGGGAGAAGAGAAAGAAAGATCAACTGCACTAGGAGATAAAGGGTTTTTGAAGCAAGTGGGAGAAGAATCATTAAGGAGGAAGAGGTTATGATTTAGGATAAAGTTTTCAAGGATAGAGCCATTGCTGTCGTAACCAAAGCAGCCCCAGAGTGGAAACTGGGCATTCCAATCACTCCCAATGATGAATGGATTTGAAAGAGTCGAAAGGAATGGGAGAAGGGGAAGCCGAGTAAAACTAGAATTTGGCGGATTGTACACACAAGCGATGTGAATAGGGGTAGGAAGGAGATTTGATAGAGAAATATATGCCATATTAAGAAGATTAGGATGATGAGGAGGAAGGAAGGAAATGCTGTGTGACTGGTATGGTAAGTCGTTTCTAACAAGAATAGCCACTCCACCATACCCGTCTACACGATCAGAACGTACTATGGAGAAGTGTTTGAAGTGGATTTTAACCAAGTTTCGGATAACAATGCTACTTGAATGTTGTAGAGGTCTAATAGCCCCTCTAACGCTTGTTTATTTGCATGTATGCTACGACAGTTCCAGTGAAGAATATTTAAAGCATTATTCTGAGACATGTTGTCTAGGAGATGAAGAAAGGTAAGGAATGAGTGTTATAGGAAAAGGAATGCAAGGAGGAGTGGAATCGTAACAATAAAAATAATTTAAGGTGATGAAAGAAAAAAAAGAAAAAAAAGGGGGCTCGCGGAATCTTGGTTGTGTGCCAGTTTAGCGACCTTCAAGATTAATTGCGGCCAAATTCGAAACAGAGTGAACGAAAAAAAGAGTAGAGTAACCTGCACGAACTGGTGAAAGGCCAGTTTGTAGGCCTCCTTCCGTTTAACGCCATCACCAACGTGATGATAATTTTCCAGAATGAACCGTAGCGTGGAAAATTCCATATGTAAAGCGTGCAACTAAGCAATTGTACTGAACTGTAAGAAATACAGAAAGAAGAAGAAGGGTATTGAAGGGTAGAAGGAGAAAAAGAAGAAAAAAAAATAAAAGAAGGAGAAAACAGGAGAAACGAAAAAGGCTGAATTATTTGAAATTAACGCTGTTAGACAACAAGGATGAAAGACTGTCGATGAAAGAAGAGGACGAAGGTATATTGTAAGATGCAAGAAGCTCCATAATGGCAGCAGATAGACTGGAGATGATTAAAGTGGACTCTGTAGGAGTAGGCGAAGTCTTGGAAAGAGGAACAGATGAGGGACAAGTAGGCAAGAGTGGATTAAACGAGGGGGAAGACACTTTATTTAGGGTCCATCCAACTGAGGGTGAAGGAGGGTGATAAGAAGGGATAGAAGGAAATTGAGGGAGCGGTTTATGATGGGGTTTGGACTTGGAAATTTGTGGAATGTTGGAGATTTTGGACGGGGAAGAGAGGGAGCCCTAGAAGAGTTGATGGACATGTTTTGAGAAGGAATGGAGGCTGCAGCCCGGTTGGCATATGAAAAGGCTCGAGTTACTGAATTAGACGATTTGATCTTGACGGCTTCATGGAAAGAGATATTTTCAAAGGCCATGATCCTTTTTATATCTTTTTGTCTTTGCCACTCTGGACAGCGACGATCTGAGGAAACATGGGAACCTTTACAGTTGCGACAGAAAGGAGGTTCCTGTAGATTGGGACATTCCGAGAAGGAGTGTTTGGATGCACAATGGGAGCAGATGGAGTGGGAGCTGCGTGCTTATACTTATTACTTTAAAACACTTATTATAATTTCCTGTTATGCCCTATTATGGTTAAAACGCCATAATATATATACATATATAATTTCTTTTTTAAGAATTCATATACTTCATATCCAAGTCAGATTTTAGTTAACTATACTAAATACTGTAAACATTCACACACTAATTATTTTTCCTTTCTTATGTTTTATTTTACTTTGTACCTGTATGATTTTCTTGTACCTATTTCACTCGTCATAAATTCAACAAAGTATGTATACAACAGCTTCTATAGGTTTACTTAACTTTATTTATCCATGCTGGATAAATGTTTTATATAATGTTTTTTTTTTGTGCATTAATTAGATCCACAATGTTTTGCTTCTATGTGTTCATTATGCAAGTACACTAGACTCGCGGTTATCCGGATCGATTTTCAAAAAAAAAAAAAAAAAAGAAAGATAGAAAAACCAAAGCGCTTTTATAAAATCTACAGCTATATGCAGTACGTATCTGAATATTTGTTTGTATTCGCTGCAAATAAAGATGCTGTCTGTGGCCATAATTCATAGTGATTGTAATGTGAGGCTTGTCAGGTTGCTTTAAAATCAGTTGATATGCTTGATGTTATCACTTGGTTATCTGAGGGATGGGAAGAGATTAGTTCTATAGCACTAGTGCAGTTGTGGAAAATATTATTAGATCATAAAGTCAGTTATAAATGAGATGAATGGACAGTTCAAAAGACAACGAGAAACTTTTTTCTTAATAAAAAATATTCGAGGATGTGAAACGGGTAATACAGACGACGTTACAAAATGGATGGGCAGCGACGAGATCGAAGAAACGGCAGGTGAGGGTATTGTAGCCATGGTCCTCAACAAGGATCCAGTTGAAGAAAATATGGATAACGGGCCCCATCAAAGAGTTATACCACACGATGAAGAACTGAAGGCAATCGAAGTAGCGCTGGAGTATATTACTCAACAGGAAAAAGCGTCACCAGGATATTATTTGTTGCATCATTTATTTACACAAGTGACGAGATATATCGGCAAAGAAGATAATGCAGCGAAAGACACAGAACTCAATCATAGACTTCTTTAAAAACTATTTAATGCACCATAAGTTAATTTTCATGTTTACTTTTTTATTATGGGATAAGTTAATTTTCAATTTTTCATTTAATTTGCAGTATTTAATCTTGAACTCCAACATATCCAGATTTTTTGTTATCCGGACCGGTTGGCCGCTTAATTAATCACGCAACGGGACTCCTCCATCAAATAATCTACTCGATTAGATCGAAACGTCAAATTGATGTTCCAGGAAATATTGTACAATACAAAGTACATCTTTTGCCACCGGCGGTCTTGGCAAATATCTTCACGGATGTCTCTCTTACAAAACATAACAAAGACTCCGCACAAATAATCTCCAAAGCATATGCACAACTGTTACTATCCTATGCATCCTTTAAAAAATTCTACACAGATGCGTCCAAAACGAAAGAAGGAACAGGATGCTCGGTAGTACACGAAGGCGACGCTATCAGATATACTGTACCGCATGTCTTTTCCGTTCTGTCAGCGGAACTAATGGCATTAAAGTTAGCTGTGCAGCAAGCGACAGATCTGCAATACACCAAGACCGTCATCTTCACAGACTCACTCGCAGCGATACAAAGTATCAACCCCCAGCAGCCAACAAAAACAAAACACCATCCCATAAGTCAAGATATCCACGCTGCCGTCTACGGATCCAATTTGAGTGTAACCTTCTGCTGGATACCAAGTCATACTGATATCATGTACAACGACTTAGCTGACCAGGCAGCAAAGCAGGCAACAACCATGTTTCCAATTCCAGCCGTCCCTATTCCAGCAAAGGATGCCATCCATTATCTAAGACATCAGTTCCGAGACACGTGGAAGCAGATCTGGATCGATACACCGACCACAAATAAGCTACGAAGCATAAAGGCAGACATACTTCCTTGGAAAACGTCGATTCAACCATCGCGTCGTGAAGAAGTAGTTTTGGCCCGGCTCCGCATCGGACATACAACTCTCACTCACAAGCATATTCTAGATCGGAAAGATGCTCCGCTATGCTGCTATTGCGGCCAGCAACCAATAACGGTTGTCCATGTCCTCCATGAATGTTCCGTCTTTCAGTCCTATCGTATGAATTGGCCCTCTACATTCTCATCCACCATCTCTGATAATCCTAAAATGATCGATCAAACTTCCCAATTCCTCAAACGTACTAAACTTTTTCCCCTAATATAAATTTTACAACCGGTGTCTCTGGCCATAGTAGCAGTACATGGCACCGTAAAAAAAAAAAAAAAAAAAAAAAAAAAAAAATTAATCTGGATAACCGCGAGCCGACTGTACTATTTCAAAGTATGTGATACAAGACATAGATTATTTCTGAGTAAGGTAATTTCTGAGTAGTTACCATTTTTCTTTTTTCATTGTAACTACTAAGTGATTTATAGTCACATTGGGGAAATAATTACTCCAGAGAATGTATAAATTTTTAAGCATGAAACTAAGATATGGCCAATAGGACTATTACTTATATCTCTGCGCAGTATGTATTATTCGTTTGTAAAAGCAGTCATTCGTTTACTTCAAAAATTTATTTATTCAACAATAATTTTTTATAAATAATGACATAGTTCCTGTAATCAAATAAATTTCTAATTTTGACTATTCTATTTAGTTTTTTAAGTATTACTTTTAATTGGGAACTACCTGATAACGGCATTGGTATTAAATGATTATTAATTAATGGTTCACAAAATATGTATATTTATGTCAAATAAATTTGTCCTTATTTTCCTGAATTTTATTTTTATTATTTGTTTGATATTTACAGTTTGTAAGTGTTTTTTAAGATAATTTATATATATATATGTCTAAGTGTACTATATTGCAAAATCGCAATATCTGCTTAACTTATATCATCAATCTCTGCCCATGTGCTGTACTTCTCTTTTTTGTACTTTTTAGCTCATGTTCTTTTAATTTTGTTTATTCCCTTTTTCAGTATTATTTGACAGTTTTCGATAAAAGTAGCTAATTTAATTCCTATAAAAAAGGAATTTCAAAATTATTTTCATTTTCATATTATTATTGTAATATTTGAGCGATTTATAGTCTCATCTTGCAAACTACTGCTCCAGTGAATTAGTACATTTCTAGACCTTAAGTGACAAAAAAAGGCATGGCTATTATTAATCGCTAAGCACAGTGTACATTATTATTTTGGAAAGATATTGTTATAGTTTTTCTTTTTTTTTTTTTTTTTTTTAAACCCCCCTTTGGGCATATCAACAAAGGATCTTCGCCCAGAAACGAAAGGAAGGAGAAGGATCAGTTAAATATAGATTCGGTCAGCTATTGATAAGATAAAGGAACTGAGGATAGGAACAACTGAGATCGACGGAAACGATAAGATATACGAGGCACAATAAGGAGTAGGGAGTTTGAGTGACAGCAGATTGGAATACAAAGAGGTACGTTCGTTCACGAGGGATGGACATTCAAAGAGGATATGGTCAGGATAACAGACGGCTTCGTCGTCAGGATGAAGAGGGCAATAAGGGGAAAGAGCGAGATGAAAACGAAAACGTGAGGAAGGAAGAAGAGTATGATTCAGACGTAAACGGATAATAGGGACAATAACGGAGCGGTGAAGCGAAGGAAAATCGTAAAACCAAGGCCGCGTGGGAACATTAGGTTGGATGGAAAAATAAAAGGAAGGATGATTAGAAAAGGAGGAAACGTAAAAATCTGACCAAAATCTAACATGAAACTTTTTGCACAATGGGAGTAAATTCGAAACGGGAATTTTAGAGAAAAAAAAGCGGGAGGATACAGCAATCTGAGCCAAGGAATCTGCCATTTCGTTACCCTCTATCCCCATATGACTGGGGATCGGATCAAAAATTTGTTAATTTACCAAAAATAAGGTATAAACTAAAAACCGCTGTTCATTTGCAAGTAAAACTGTTGTAAGTCGTTTGTGACAGTGGTCTTACAAATAGGCACATATCAAAAATTGTCCGCAGTTACTGTTACAAGTACTGTCAGACAGTCAACACACAGGAAATTTCTCGTGTGTGGAAAAAGTAGTGCTTGATATTTGCAAGTTACTGTCCGACAGTTTTGTTTTTAAATCTGTATATGTGTATGTGATCATACTTAATTTTGATTTCAATTATCATTTTTATGTTGGATTCACCTTTTGATTAATTTGTTATTGTTGATGTCTTTGTTTATAATTTTAATTTAATAATGTTCTTTAAAATAAAGTGGTCAATGGACAAAGTATTTTATTTAATCAGCTTGTATGAAGAAAATTTAATGTTATGGAATATGGAAGATCTTGATTACCACAATCGTGATAAAAAATATATGATTTAAAGAATATTGCAACAAAATATGATTGCTGAGAAGAAGAAATAAACAGAAAAGTACATAACTTAGAAAGCCAGAATATACTACTATTTATGAATATATCAAATCAAATAATTTTTTTATTATTATTCAAAATTCAAATTCAAATTATATAGTTAGGTCATTTGCGTCTCCTATACATTACAATTCAGATATTTACAGATAATTTTATAGTATTTAAACGGAAAGTTATATCTTTTACAAATTTACACACTTTAGAAATCAAAAAAAAAAAATTACAAATAACTTTTCAATACATAAACTAAAAATCATACCTTTTGGAATAGGTTTACAGCTTTTAAGAATCTAAAAGTATTTTGGACTGTAGCTTCATCATTACCAAGCGACTCTTCCATAGTAATTCTTCTCGTGTGTGCGGATGAGAAAGCTTCCTCACGCTCCTTGTTGAGTTTTTGACATACGGAGATGACATGGTTAACGAACAGACTTTGAGTACCACAAAACACACATGATGGTGGAGGTTCACTTTGCAGTAAGGATCCGTGTGTTAATTTTGTATGGCCGGTGCGGATTATGCTTAATACAATCTTCTCTCGCCTGTTTGCAAGGTGCGATGTTTCCCAATGTTCCAGTTCAACTTTAATTTGCCGCAACTTGTTGTTCGATTGGTTTTCTCATATGTTTTAAGCGGTGTCCTTAATTGCGATCATTAACTGTTTTTTTGCATTTAATAAGTCTTTTTCATGTGCTGTTGAAGATCGTATAATATTATCCCAGGGCGGATTTGTAGGTTCGGATGGAGTGGCAGTAAGTCGATTTATATGTAGGTAATTGAAGCAGTTAATACACCTAACTCCGAACGCTTTGTTTCTGTCACGATTGATCTTATGTAGATTAGAATAGAACGTTTTGTAGTAATTTATATGACACCTATTGCCGCTGAGTTTCACATAATATTTCAGTGCTAATAACATTTGCCGGTGTTTTAGTGACATCATGTTTGTTTCCACATGCAAACTACTAACTGGACTAGTACAGAACGCCCCGCTGCTTATTCTGAGTGCGTTATTCTGAATTGCATTCAGCTTCTTAAGTGTACTTTCCGCCGCTGTGGCGTATGCAATCGCACCGTAGTCCATTATTGATCTGACATGAGTTCCGTACAGTCGTAAGAACATGCTTCTGTCAGATCCCCACGACTTACCATGCAGCACTTTCAGCAGATTAGGAGCTTTTGTGCACCTCCGTTTCGTATCTTCTATGTGCGACTTCCAGCTTAATTTGTTGTCAAATACGAGTCCCAAAAAAGTCATTTTGTTTTTGTTAGTTATGAATGTATCTTTTAGTTTCAACTTAATTTCGCGTACTGGAGTGCTCTTGGTAAAATTTATTACATAGGTTTTGCTGGTGGAAAAATGTATATTCTTTGCAATTCCCCACTTTTAAATTGCCATTATAATATTTTGTAATTTTCCTTCTAGTTGTGTGATGTTATTTCCTCGCATGTAAATCGCTAGGTCATCTGCAAATATTAAGTAGTTAGCTGGATATTAATAATTAAAAAAGAAAACGTAATGAGCATAAGAGAAATGTACTTGTTACTGAAGATATGGGAGTACATATCAGCAGAAAAGAAAATTGAATTGGAGGAAAGAATAAACACAGAATACGAGTTGAGGGAAAAACTTTCGTACCAATTGCCAAAGCAAGAACAAAGATGGGGGAGCAAACGGATAAATATATTATAACTCAGATGTTGAATAAAATACCCAAAGAAATAATAGAGAAGGAAAAAATAGGGGAAAGAAAAAGGAAAATAAAGGAATGGCTTCAGGAAGAAGAAAATATAAAAAAAATAATAAACATAAAATAAGAAAACAAAGCGCAACAAAAAAGCTAGGAAAAAAGAAACAAAAAAAAAACAACTGAATATAGAAAATAGAAATAGATTAGCAATTATTGATAAGTAAAATAGATAGATTAAGTAAATATTACACGATCATGTATATGTATAAGTTAATTTAAGATGGTAAAGTGTTCAATAGGATAATTCGTCGACAAGCGTTTTAGCTTGACGAAAGTTTTGTATGTATAAAATAATAAATACATATTTTTCAAAAAAAGAAAAAAAAAAATGTTGTAAATCGCTTAAAGCTAGTATAAATTGTAGAGGGCTCAACACTGACCTTGCGATACCCCTAATTTTTGATTTCTTTCAGTTGATAATGAGTTCCTTGTTCGAACTTACAATTTTCTATTTTGAAGGAATGCAATAACATCTTTCAGTAAGTTCCCTCTGAATCCCATCTCATGTAACGTATTTATAATTGACTCTTTGGATATATGATCAAAAGCTTTCTCTATGTCAATAAACACACATACAGTGTATTGCCGCACAGTAAAACCATCTAGAATTTCTTGCTGCAATCTTAATATATTGTCGATAGTTGACCGACTCTTCCGGAAACCACATTGATGGTTGTCTAGCAAGTTTTTATTTTCCACGGTCCACATTATCCACTCTGCAATAATCTTTTCTAATATTTTGCACAGTGAGCATGTTAATGATATTGGACGGTAGCTGTTGGCTTGGTTTTTAACTTTGTCAGGCTTCAAGATCAGTACAATGGTAGCCTCCTTACATAATGTAGGAATTTTGTGTAGTTTTCAAATTTGATTGAATAAATTTTGTATACATTTGATATTCTCTTCTGTAAGATTTTTTAGCATTTCCGAGTGAATATTATCAGGACCAGCTGCCGACTATTTTTGTTCTTTTACTGCGTTGGTCAATTCATGCTGGATAATATCTTTATTACATTTCTCTTTGTTTAGCGAGTCGAAATTTGACTCGTTTCTTTTAGTCTGCATAATTGGAGGTTTACGTTCACTAGATCTATTGTAGTAATGCCCAGCCATGATCTCTGCTATGTGTTTGCTCTCATACTGTAATCTTCCGTTTGAGTCGGTTACCGCAGTGATGGTATTATCATTATTCTTATTCAGATTTTTTTATATTTGATTCCATACTGTTGTTACAGCAGTTTTTGAATTTATGTTTGAAATGAAGTCCTGCCAGCATTTCTTCTTACGTTGTATAACAACTATTCTTGCTACAGCCCTTGCCTTTTTAAATTTTAGGAGATTGTCATTAGTTGGATGACGCTTATATGTATTAAGAAGTTTTTATTTTTTTAATAACTGTCC
This sequence comes from Icerya purchasi, assembly GCA_039619475.1. NCBI lineage: Eukaryota > Metazoa > Arthropoda > Insecta > Hemiptera > Monophlebidae > Icerya > Icerya purchasi. The sequence goes on from CM077116.1 coordinate 137,027,729, forward strand.
TACACTCGTGGTTCCACCAGGGTACTATTTTCTTCATCGGTTGAGAGTTCGTTTTCGGTATATGTGTTTTAGCAGAATGAAAAATCAGTAACCCGGCCCGGTTGTCTAGGCTATAAATCCATCAGGTTCAAATTCGGTAGTTTAGTTCTTTTTTATTTTTATTATATTTATTTTTTTCTTCCTTCGCTCATTACAATATTTCGGTGTTTCGTTTTGTCTGCATCTTTTCTATCCGTCGCTAATGCACTCGACATTTTCCTCCTATCGTATTTCCGACCTTTTTTCTTTCTTTTTTTGTTCTGCTGCGATGTTCCGCACTTCTAATTATTGTTCGATTTATTCCAAGCTCCCTCCGCTCATGTTTTTTTTTATTTTTACATACAACTTTAAATTTAGTTTTTTTTAAAATTAACTACGACCTTGTTTATGTTGATCCATTGTGAGTGCAATGTATTTTATATTAAAATAACTTTGAGAATATATTTCCCTTGCAGATGTCACAAGTAATTAAAAAAACTTTGTGAATTCACAATCAAAATAATTTCTATCAGTCAAACACTTACTGGCTCACCTACTTGCGACAGTAAAAACTTGCAAAAAATTCTGTTGAATGGTCGCACACTTGCTAGCAACTTGCAGCAGTAACTTCTGCAGGTTACACCCAAGCGGGCAGCGGCCTTAAAATATAGTCCTTGTGAATAACGCTATTCTTAATTTTGGCTCTGTTGTGATTAACTTATGAACTTGATCTTATTTGTCTGATTTTTATTTATTTTAATTATTTTAAATTTACAGCAAGTAAGTGTTTTTTAATGAAACTGATGCATTTAAATGTAATCCATGCTATACTGTGCAGAAACAGTCATTAAGGAATAATCCTTATATTTAAATTATCTTTTTGGCATGTATATTCATATAATATTTCATTTACATTATTTTCAAATGCAAAGTCAACATGTATATAAACATTTTAAATGTATCAGAACTGTTATGGATCTATAATGAAATTTTTTTAAGAGAAGCAGTTTAAAGTAAATGGAAAATACGTATTTAGGTCCTATGAGGTGTGCTGTTTTGATTAAAAAATTAATGTCAAATGATTCACTTTACTAAAACTGCTCTTGTTTAAAACTTCAAAATCTAATAACTGATTATACTGGCATATGCCTGCAATGAAACAAGACTGCAGAAAAAATATGGTCTTATGATTTTAAAATATTATTTTAATCTCTTTGTTCCTCTTTAATGCTCTGTTTTCACCATTTAAATTATAATTTCCTTAACATGCATTGTGTTAAGCACATTTATTCCATGATCGGTTTAAATAATGAAAGCATTTTATCAATTACTTTAACATTTTCTTTTCATACTACTTCATACAATTCATAGTCTGATGATCTCTTCATAGATTACACTAAATACCACAGTCACTCTTTTATTAATTAATTTTCAGTTCACTTTTTTTTTTTTTTTACAATATAATTGAATGATTGTCTTGTACATATTTCTTATTTGCAAAAATTTAAACCATTTTGTATACATTAATTTTTATATGTTCATTTTGGTTATTTTAATTAGTTAAATTTTATTGAAAATTTATTAAAACATGTATTACAGAAAAATATACTTTAAAAATATTAAAATAAAGCTGACATGTTTTGGAGTTGCGTACTCCATAATCATGGCATTAATAAATAAAGTTAAAAGTTAAAAATTTGGTGTGTGTGTGAGCTGCTAGATCTATAGTTATGTTCCTTTTGAAGTATTATTTTCCAAGGACTATGTCAACTTCTAGGTAGTTTTAATTTTTCATTTGGTGCTGTACAGGCACCTAGTTCCAGCAAAGAAATTTTGAAACAGTGATAGCTGAATAATGACATCATAGCAGAATATTATTGAGAACTATAAACCTTCATTTTCTGAAATTATTTGATAGTGTTATTTCTATTAAATGATTGCTATAAGGGAGTGTGCCAGTTTTTTTATTTTCTTATAAATATGTATGTTATATGGTACATGAAGTTATATCAATGTATCTATAAAAATACATTATTAATGTAAGATTATTCATATTTTCTTTCAAAGTATTCTAGAATCACAGTAATATTACTAGGAATCTTCATATATACATAAATTTCATTGCTGATATACAAAAGTAATATATTTCGTCAATTACAGTATAAGCAATTAAAAGTTTCTTACACTAATTATAAATTAAATAAATATGTCTTGAAAAACTACAATTGCTGGACCCAAATTAAAATAAAGTTACTCGGACATCATTATACTTCACTTCTTATCTTGTGCAAACTGATTTAAACAAGCATTAGCTATGCCTAAAAAAAGCAATAGTAAAATACTGAAGTAGGTTATGAATGAAAAAATATATGATTTCTCTATTTCACTTTATATAATTTATATGATAATCATAATTTTGATTTATATCGCTATTTTTATATGATCTAAACTGTAAATACTAAATCCAAAATTATGATCAACCTTAAATAACCAAACATGATACAGAAACAATTTCAATTGCATAAAATATTCTTATAATTCATCGGTACAAATTTCTGAAATGTTAACATCCAAGACGGTTTTACAGTTATTAATAGGTTTCAGATTTATGTGCATTAAAAAATCTCAAAATATGCACAAAGAGAAAACATGCATGGGAATATGGACTAAAAATTTCATAATAGATAGTGTTTATTAAAATTAAAATAACATCTGTTATTTGACTCAAATTTTTATTAACATGTTCCTGTTTCCTATAAAATTAATTTATATTAAAAAACAATAAACTTTGAATTTAAATTTAAAAATTATTACATTTATCAATAAGATTTTTTTCTAAATTTTTTGGATGAAAATCATCTTTTGTATCTATTACCCAACTAGTAAATATTTAAATGCAGCCACATCAGATGAAGTGTAAACGATTTTGTTTCCATTTGATATTTCATCAAAAATGTTCACTGTTACCTGTAACAAATTCCATCCAGGATTACAATCTAGTACAGCATCTAACTTAGTTCTCAAAGCACCCATCACAAAATTGAAGATAATGAAGCACTGTTAACTTACAGTCAATAGTCAGTTAACAATATTTGTTTTTGTTTACCACCACTATTGTTTGACGCAGGCAACTGACAATATAAATATAAGAATCCTAAAAGATAGGGAAGTAAAAATTCATTTAATTTATGAAATAAGACCAAAGGATTTTTTCTTTTTTTATTTGCAGACAGATACCTTGTTCATAAAGAGATACAACAATAGTATCACACTGTCAAAGATAATAAGTTTTTTTTTTTTTTTTTTGGTTTCATAATTACGTCACAGAGGCTATCATTGAACAATAGACTCGACAAAAATAAAACATTGATAACCTTGTTTTTTTTTAGTTAAGTTGAAAATTTCATACATTTGTTCCAACCTTTTTATCCTTTTGAATATATAATTGTGTGTATATGTAATCATGAAAAATATGTAAAAATCCTTAAAATATGCAAAAGATGCACAAAACGTCCAAATGTGCATTTATGTGCACTATTAAAAAAGTATCAAAGTAGAAAAAATATATATTACATGCAAAATCCAAATCCTAGTTATTAAATACACTTGTGAATTCTCAAAGTCCTTTGTGCATCATAAATTGTATTTTTGTATCAAATCAATCAATCAATGTTTATTATTATTGTTGTTACACAAGGCCCACAGATGTGCTGTGACTAGTGGAAAGTAATAAATTTAACAAATATATAAATAAATATGAATAGATACACAATGAAATAAGTCAGATTAATTAACAAATAGACGTAATACAAAACTCCTGTCTCCGTCTTTGCCTCGGTGCTCTCAAATCCTCTCCCATTTCAGCAATGCTCGCGGAATCTAGAATACCTCCCCTCTCAGTTCGAAGGTCTTATTTGGGCTATCGATTTCTTTCCAAACGTTTACCTTTCACTTCGTCTCAACTTATTCCTTCCTACATTTACATTGCCAAGAACTGGCGTTTTGTTTCTAATAAAATCCCTATCTTAGCCCCTATTTCTCAACGTCTTAGCAATTTATCCTCCTATATTATATCCAGCAATAATCTTCCCTACTTCTCACTCAATTATTTCGACCTCTTACACCCTCCCAAAGTACATTTTCTCCCTAAATTTTCTAAGTTTATGCCTCAGAACGTCATTAAACAGGAATTTCGCAGTACGGTCAGTTGTCTTTTTCCTTCTCATGCACTTGTTTTTACTGATGGCTCTAGAGGACCCGGCGGGGTCGGATCGTCTTTTATTCTTCCCGACTCCAATTTCTCCGAATCCTTTCGCCTCCCATCTTTCTGTTCTATTTTTACGGCCGAATTGATGGCTATCCTTCGTGCGATCATTCATATCTCGTGCAATCGTTCGTCCTCCGACTATCTAATCATTTCTGACTCCATGGGTGCTATCCAGGCTATCAGTTCACCGCTTCCTCCTCCCTCTTCTGACTTCTTCATTCTTCGTATACGATCTCTTATTTATAATCTTTCTTTCCATCACTCTGTACACATTGACTTACTGCGGGTTCCTGGTCACAGAGGCATCGAGGGTAATGAAATGGCGGATGCCTTGGCTCAGGTTGCTGTTCGTTCTCGCTTCTATTTTAAAAAAATCCTGGCTGTTAATCTATTACCCCTAATTAAGAAGCTTCACTTCAGATTTTGGTCGGATGTGTACCCTTCTTCTTTTTCCAACAATCGTTCCTTCTACCTTTCAATCCAACCTACACTTCCTTCTCATCCATGGTTCTCGGAGTTTCCCTCTCTTCCACGATTTATAATTTCCTCTATTGTCCGCCTGCGCTTTAATCACACACTGCTGCCCTCTTCACGCTATCGTTTCTCTTTGCTTCCCTTTCCTCACTGTCCGTTGCATCCAGATGAAGCAGTTGTCTGTGACGCTGATCACATTTTCTTCGAGTGCTCTGCTCTTTCTGCGGAGCGTTCTCTTTTCTATCTTCACCTTATAAAGCTGGGGCTTCCCACTCCTTACTGTGCGTCTTACATCTTGTCCCTTCCTTCCCAGTCTGTTGTTCTTGTCCTTGGTTCCTTTATTTCAGCTGTCTCCAATCGAATTAGGTTCTAGTTAGTTGTCTCTTCTTCCCATTGTGTCTGGGCAATAGTCCATAGTTGATGCGCCCAAAAAAAAAAAAAAAAAAAAAAATAGCAGAAAAAATAAAACAACCTGTGATTTTAAAAAAGAAAAATGAAAAAGAAAGAAGTAAATTAATAATCCACAATTATAAATAAGCAGAAGAAAATAATAATGATGGGGTAAATATATATATAAATATAGCTACACTGACACATATACCCATAAAGGTTCCCATAAGTCCACTAATTAAATATTTCCATCTCAGATTTTGGTCGAATATGTACCCTTCCTACTTTTCTAATTGTCGCTCTTTTTATCTGTCCGTTCAGCCTAATATTCCTTCAAATCCTTGGTTCCTTCTGTTTCCTTCACTTCCTCGTTCTGTTGTTGCCTCCATTGTGCGTTTGTGCTTAAACCATTCCTTGCTACCTTCCTCACACTTTCGCCTCTCGTTGACCTCTTCCCCATGTTATCCTCTCCATTCAAATGATGCGGTTGTTTGTGACGCCGATCACGTGTTCTTTGAGTGCTCTGCTCTTTCGGTGGAGCGCTCGGCTCTATATTCCTACTTGTTTGGGCTGGGGCTTCCTGCTCCTTTTTGTGCTCGTTATATCCTGTCTTTTCCATCTACACTTATTATCCCCTCCATTGTTTCCTTCTGATTAGCGATAGCTGATCGCCTCACCATATAACTTTCGTTTTCCCTTAATTGTTTCTGGGTGAAGGTCCTCGGTTGACGAGCCCAATTAAAAAAAAAAAAAAAAAAAAAAAAGAGTAATGTGAATATCTAGATGCACACAAACACATACACATGCACATATACAGATGTATATAAATATACTAACACATACTTATGAGATATACATAGTGACAATTTATGAAAAGATATACATGCACTCATATACACATTTTTCAGTATATTTAATTAGTATGTTACCTTTATTATTCTAAATTATTTTATTCTGTTATTCTATCTTATTGATTTCAACAGTCTAGTCAAGTGAAGTTCCAAGTGAATTTTAAGTTCCAAAATGGTCACTCATTAAACTGCATCTAACAATATATTTTAGGTTCGTTTATATAAAATAAGTAACATAATGATGAGACTGGTAAGACTATTATGACGTCACTATATCTAATGGCGTATGGTTGTCATTGTTTTTCCACAATTAGCAGAATTTTGTTTGCGGGAGCTAGACCCCGTCCTTACTGTAGTTCTTGAAAGATTTATAGCCTCACTTGGAAAGCAATTACTCTACACAATTTGTACTTATCTGAGCATTAACTGAAAAACATACAAGCATAGTTTTTACTAATTGGTAAGCACAGTATATATTATTACTTTGCAAGAGTACCACTTTAGTTGTCACAAAACGTTTTTATTCAATAATAATATTGTATAAATTACAACATATTACCTGTGAATAATTCTATTTCTATTTTTGTTTTGTTACACTTTATTTATGAATCACCACTAATTGAAAACTACCTAATGATTTCAGAGGTACTAATTAAAAGTTTATTAATGTTATAAGAAAAGTGCACGTTAATATACAATGAATCAGATTTTATTTTTCCAAATTTTATTTGTAATATTTGTTTGAAATTTACAGAAGGTAAGTATTATTTAATAAAATTGGTTCGTTCTGAATGTATTTAAGGTTATATTGCACAAAAACAAGCATTAAGAAACAATTTTTATATTTAAAAGCTGTACCCTGCCACGCTTCGCTGTGGCACATTGTGATTGTATGGATGAAAAATGAGGAACAAAACAAAACATACGTTTCATAGAAGGTTAGTTTTGCAATACTTGTGGCTATACAATATTTTTTGTTTTTCCATTATCTGCGTAGATATAAAGGCTATCATCTGGTTTGCCGACACGGGAACACACAACATACAGTTGTCTGTATGAGAAGCAATCCGCATCTAAATCTAAATCACACAATTCTAAAGATTGACTTTGAGCGTTATTGATTGTGATTGCGAACGCCAATCGAATAGGGAATTCCAATCTTTTAAATTCAAATGGTGTATCGGTCGGGATCATGGGAATTCGAGGAATGAGGACATTTTTACCTTTGAAAGGCCCCGTTAAAATCGTTGCTTCCACTACATTGTTCATCAATTTCATAAGTGCGAGTCGCGTGCCGTTGCAGAGTTTTGGCTGATTAATATTACGCAACATGATAATTCGCACACCTATTTTCAATTTTAATATGTGTGGTGGCATCCCTGGCAGATCAAGTGAGTTCAAAAATTCTGTTGGATAATTAACTACTTCATCTGCTTCCACAATGGTGTCTATCGACTTATATATAATTTCCTCACTTTGAATGCTGGATTGAATAACATTATTAAGTAGATAGACATCTTTATTCTTCGCGGCAAGGACAGCTCGTTCACTGAGCCAATCGTGATTCGATGTTACTAAATTACAAAAATTATCAGGAAATGATATTCTTCTTGACGTCTCATCGACTGGCAGCTGTCCGTTCCCAATTTCCAGTAACTGTCATGAGAATACCTCGGCTGATTGATCGTTCTGCAGCTGGACGCGCATATTCGTAGTCAACTGCAATGTACATACGCGTCGCCAGAATGTTGAATATTTCAGGCAAGCATTTATTTCGTCCGCTGGTGTCGATCGAGAAATTACAGGCAATGTTTGCCTAAAATCTCCTGTAAGTAATATCAATGCATCCCCGAATGGTTGAACGTTTCTACAAAAATCTGGATGCTTTTGAAATATTGCACGTGGGAGTCTCGATAAATTGCATGTTCAATGGCAACTTCAGAGCTGAATGAGCAGTTCTTCCACCTGGTAACAATGTCGCAGGTATTCCAGACGAAGCGAGAGCTAAGGCTATGCCATTTCTTGATCGAACCGTTGCCAAAATCAATCTGATAAGGAATGTTTTTCCAGTTCCTCCTGGCGCATCCAAGAAGAAGGTCCCCCCAACTCCGTCATTTATCATTTGCATTATGCAATCATAAATGCCCTTCTGTTCACGCGTTAATTTGGGAACGTTTGATTGGACATATGACTGGAGATCACCAGTGTTGTAACTCTGTTCACGGCGCAAATCCACATGAAATAAAGTAGTCGTAGCTCGAGTGAGTGCTGGCATTTCCAATTGACTAAGAACTTTATTTGCAATAGCTAAGCACTTGTCTTCAATATTTATCAATGTTTCGTTGTAGATGCCTTTTGTAAATTCCATGGTCATATTGACATTTTCTAGGCGTACTCTATGCAAACTATCCTCAGTCATATGCGATCGATATCGTTCCCATAGCTCTATGGGAGATGAAGGGAAGCAAGCGGTCAATATAATTGCGAATAATGCGCGAATTTGGTTTGGATGTGTAGTGTTGCACGCGTCATTAATACATATATCCCACTGTTGGTCGTTTTCTATTAAATTCAGAGCTTGACACGCACTGCGGAAAGTGGCACGTGTGACACCGTCAACAATTTTTTATTGTTGAAAAAATCTAGAACCAGGCACATTTACCAACGGCATGCGAAGGAAGAAACATTCATTTTGATTAGGATGCACTGTATAAAGTCTACCAATTGTATTTTCTCTGAATATGCCAGGTTGGACGTCGACTGGCTCCCCTCGTCTACGTCGTATGAATGTTTTTTTTTTAGTTTCATTCCACGTGTAATATGAGGGCACTTCTGAATACATCAGTGTTCTGGCGAAAGCGTCTTCCTGACATAAAGTGAAGAAAGCAGTTAGAGTTGTACCAGGTGGATTAAGGGCTCTTTGTTGCACATTTGCATCTGTGAAATAAACACGCTGTCCATTCTCTAAATGTATTGCTAAGTGAACCACAACTGGATTGCGTTCATGCATGGGAAATGAAAAAATTCGCCATGCAGCCTCATTGCTGCTTATGTATCTTCCAGCCTGGTATTGTGCAATTTCATTGATAACTCGTACTTCATTTCTGTCACTATTTTCAGGTTGCACACCAAAAACAGCCATGTCGCTACCTTTATTCACATATTTGCAGATGTATTTAATTGATTTGACGGAATTTCAATATTTTACGTTTATGTGCACTTTGTATGTTTTTGACAACAGAGGTGAATGTGGAACCACCCAACGATTGTCTACATTAATAACACCATTTTGCGTGTGTATTGTTGCCGAATTCCCACCATCTTCAGTTGATCGTCTTCTATACCGAGGATATCCATCCTCTCCTGTTACTGGATTAGCTGCGAATGCTCGAAGATATAGCTTAGAACATTTCCCATCTACCATGGATGGTGAATTTGGATTTAGTGTATCGCATGGTCCTATGGCTCTCACAGCTCTAGGTTGAAAATCATGAGCGATAGGGCAATAAATAAAATATTAGTTAAATAATAATTATAAAAAATTAATATTTTTTCTGTCCATCTCTCGTACAAAACATAACCTTTACTTACGATTTAGCGAATGGCGTAGCTCAATCACCACACGATTTAAATAGAAATATTATGGCTGCATACTGGGGCACCACCTTTTTCAATTCTAAATGTGTATTTTAGTTTCCTTAATGTACTAAAAATCGTTCCATGTAAATATCGTTAACGCATTTATTTCGTCGCAAGACTTCAATTTTCTATTTAACATAGTGTGTAAATAAACGAATTATTCTTTATTCACTGTTAAATTTAAAAAATTCAAATATCGTAAGTCAGAAATTTTTAATAAATTTTAATTTTTTCTGAAAATTTAACTCAATCACCACACGATTACACAAAAGTGCCTTAATCGATTAAGGTGAATATTTAATTGAAATTGTATAATAATCTGAATGGGATGCAAGTGGATACGTTTTTTTTTGTTAATAAACAATGTAATTGGGAACAGGTGATGTTTCACATGTGACTGCGGTTATCATTAGCTAGTATGCCGAGTGTTCCCCTCGCTTCGGATAGAAGGTGCAGTTGCTGGTACACGAGAAACAGATAGAAACAATCTTTGGAACGGGTTCTATATCGTGTCAAAGTTTGAGCTCAATCAGTGCAGAACTTTTTGAGTTTATGAAGCGTACACAAACCAACTTAACATTTTGATATATATAGATTAACTTTATGACATATGTTATACAATATTTAATTTACAATAATTTTTTTTTGGGTGGGTTGGGGGGCTCGTCAACCAGGAAACTCACCCAGAAACAATAGGAAAAAGAGTTAACTAATTAAAATTTAATTCGATCGGACATGGTGGAAATAATGGAACCAATGGCAGGAACAACAGACTGAGACAGAATGGACAGGATATAGGAGGCACAGTAGGGAGCAGAAAGCCTTGACTTTAAAAGGAGTAAATAAAGGAAAGAACGTTCCGCTGAAAGAGCAGAACACTCAAAGAAAATGTGATAAGCATCACAAATAACTACTCCGTTAAGGAGAGGAAACCAAAGAGAGGCGAAAACGGGAAGCGGGCAATAGAGTGTGATTGAAGCACAGGAGAATAATAGAGACAATAACAGAACGTAGAAAAGAAGGGAATTCTGAAAACCAAGAATTATTAGGAAGGTTAGTTTAATTGAGAGGTAGAAAAGAACTATCATTGGTAAAAGAGGAAGGGTCCATATCCGACCAAAATTTAAAGTGAAATTTCTTACTTAAGGACAATAGATTATACTAGGGATCCTTTTAAAGTAAAAGCGGGAACGGGCAGCAACCTGAGCCAAAGCATCCGTCATTTCGTTGACCTCGATGGATCTATGACTAGGGTCCCACAGCAGATCAACGTGGATAAAGTGATGAAAGGAAAGATTGTGTATGAGAGATCGCATATGAAGAATGATGAAGTCTGATGAGGGAGGGGGAAGAGGTAGACTGATAGCTAGAAGGGCACTCATAGAGTCAAATATTATCAGACAGTGGAAAAAGTTACGATTGGAGGAGATATAAATAATTGCACATAGGATAGCCATCAACTCGGCTGTAAAAATAGAACAGAAAGGCGGAAGATGAAAGGATTCAGAAAAATTAAAAACGGGGATAATAAAGGAAGACTCGACACCACTAAGCTCCCTAGAACCATTAGTGAAGATGAGTACATGAGAAAGAAAGAGGGAACTGATAATGCTGTGAAATTACTGTTTTATATTCGCCTGGAGCATAGACCTAGAATAATTAGAAAGAAAATATACCTTGGGAGACTGTTTGAGATCAAAATCATTAAAGGAAAAGTAAGGGAGATTATTATTGGAAATTATATGGGACAAAAAGTAACGAAGACGACGAGATATAAGGGCTAAGATGGGAATTTTATTAGAAACAAAACGCCAGTTTCTGTCGATGGATATGTAGGATGTTATAAGTTGAGAGGAAATGCAAGGTACACGTTTAGAAAGAAAACGATAGCCCAAATAAGATCTTCGAACTAAAAGAGGAGATGCATTTGATTCAGCAAGCATTGCTGAAATAGGAGAAGATTTAAGAGCACGGAGACATAGACGGAGACAAGAATTCTGTATTCTATCCAATTTGGAAAGAAGGGATTTGGAGGCACAGCCATAGATAAATAAATGGTAATTAAACTTGGAGTGAATAATGGACCTAAATAAGGAAATGAGTACAAGAGGATCACCTCCCCGTTTGGTTGGTGATAAGGATTTCGATAAATTCAGTCTTTTAATAGCAGAATAAGAAAGATAACTGATATGCTCGGAAAAGGTTATTCGACTATTTAGGTAAACTCCAAGGTAGCAGAAGCAACTAACGCGAGGAAGTGACGACCAATTCAGGGAAATATTAACAGAAACGGAATTGAACGGACGCAAAGTGAAAACCATGCAAGAAGATTTGGAAGAAGAAATAGAAAGATGGACAGACGACAGAAAATGTTGAAGCGTCGCCAGAGAAGAATTAAGCGCCTTGTTGGCAGCTGCGATGTCCGAAGAAGAAGAAAAAAGATCAAAATCATCGGCAAAGAATAATGAAAGGGTGTTTAAAGGAAGAGATGCCATAGCAACAGTGTAAATGTTAAAAAGAGTAAGACTGAGAGGGGAACCTTGGGGAGAGCACGGAATACACTTCTTGGAGCTAGAAGCTCTAGAGAAGAAAAGTGGAGAGTGCGATTCATCATGAGGTTAATTGTTAAGGATGTGAATTTGACTGGAAGGTTAATTGCTGCTATTGCCTCTCTCAGGACTGGCAAATGAAGGTTGTTGAAGGCTGAAGAGACATCAATAAATGAAGCAACTGTATACTGTTTGTGAATGAAAGATTTATAAATATGGGAAACAAAAGAGCTAATGCTACCGGCAGGGCCAATGCCTGGCCGAAAACCAAACATATTATAAGGAAATAAATATAATATGTTCCAGCTACCAAACAAGACACTTGTTTAGCATACCTTCAAAAGGTTTCCTAAAACATGAAGCAAAGGAGGTAGATCACAAAAAGAAAATTTTCTTAGGGTTTGGAATGATGATAAAAGAGTTCCAGAAGAGGAGAGTGATCCCTCTGGACAAGAAGGAATTAAAGAGCTCAAGGAGGAACACAAGGGACTGCTCAGACAGATTTTTAAGGAAAATATATGGAATACCGTCTAGACTCGGTGTAGGACTGGTAGAGTTTAGAAGAACAAACTTTAATTCGTTGATATTGAAAGTGGATGTAAGAAGGTGAGGAAAAGAATTTTGTGTAGAAGGGAAAAAATAAAGCTCATCAAAGTTAGGGACGAAATCGGGGGTGATAGATTCAGCAAAGGATGAAATACTATCAGGGGAAAGGTTGTGGTTAGAAGGACGTTCAGAGAATGGGGATTTGAAGGCTCACTCCTCACACCTCATATGTATAGACTCATTGAACGCGATCACATCAATTCAAAAATACAACTCTCCTCACCAACACCCAATAGCCAAGGAAATTATTCGCATTCTTTGTAGTACAAGTACTTGTATTTCGTTCGCATGGATCTCATCATGCGGCAAAAGAAGGCTCATTGTTCGTTCCGGTACCAAATATTTAAATTCCGTCAATGGATTTAAAAGCTCATATAGTGAAAAAATCACTTCAAACATGGCAAATTCAGTGAACCAACATCCCAAACATGAACAAGCTGCGCTCAATTCGAGATACTACTCGAACATGGAAAACTTCATTATTCACCAATCGAAGGAATGCAATTTTTGTCACAAGACTCTGCCTAGGTCATTCTAAAATCACTCATAGTCACCTCTTGTCCAGACAACCTATGTTCCAATTGTAATTCTCCTGTCACAATCCAACATTTACTCGTCAGTTGTCCAACTTATAATTCATACTGAGCACACATTCTCCAGTCGTCCAACCTTTCTGAAATCTTATCTGATCGCCACAAAAAAATTGCACACCTCCTACGTATTCTCAAGACCACTAACCTATTCCACTCCATCTAACTCTTATCTTATCCGTGACTCTGGCCTAGGCGGCAGTACACGGCACGTTAATCAAAGAAGAAGAAGAACTGGCCCAAAATTTCCGCTTAAAATGAGAGGTCAAAATTTATGCATGATGCATATTCTAACATTTGCTCTTATCTTCAATAGTGATCTTGTTTAAAATTTCAAAATCTGCTTTATTAAACTGGCATGTAACTACAATTAATGAAGCCCCTAGCAAAAGCATGATTTCATAATTTTAAAATATACTTATATTATTTTTATTACTATTTAATGCTTCTTTTTCACTGTTTCAGTTAAAATGAACTGTTAGTGTATTATCAAGCAGTTCTTGAAATAAATTCGTTATACACGATTTCATAGTTTATCAATTGTTTCTTCAACAAATTTGTTTCACAATAGTGGTACATTTTGATAGTTGTGTGTGTTCTATAGTTGAGAAATGTGTTCCGTTTAAAAGTGTACAAAATACATAAAGGTGTCTATTTTTTCCTCCGAGTTTACATCTAGAAAAAATTTTTATAAACAACAAGAATTGTCTTTCTCCCAACAGTCCACGGATGCTTTCAACAGCAAATTTCCTATGATTGAGTTAAACTTTGAACTCAAATTTTATACTCGCAACAGTGCACCTGGCCCCGGCTCCGTTCATCTATACATGGTTAAATATTTGCCAGCATCTGCTAAACAGTTTTTCCTTAATATTTATAACCAAATATGGGTATCTGGTGATATTCCTCAATTTTGGAAAATGCACACATTATTCCTATATTAAAACCAAATAAAGATCCATTCCGTCCTGAAAGCTATCGTCCAATTTCCCCTTTAAACGTTTTATCCAAATTAATCGAAAAAATGGTAAACAGGCGCTTCCTCTTTGTCCTTGAACAAAACAATATCCTTTCTCTTATTCAAGCCGAGGGGCGTAAGGCGAGATTGACAAACGATCACTTAATAACTCTGCAACGACAAATATTAATACGCTTCCACCGCCCATACATATGCTGTCTTTTTCGATTTAGAAAAAACATTTGATCGCATATGACGGCATGAATTATTTCTAAAGCTCAAAGCCGCTGGAATAAATGGCTAGATGGGCAAATATATCGCTAGCTTTTTAAGTAACCGAACGATCCGGATTAAGATCGGTACATCATTATCAGCACCAATTCCAACGGAGAATGGCGTGCCACAAGGCTCTACTCTGAGTGCAATCTTATTCATAATTTACGTCAATGATGTAGCCTATTGCATCTCGCCGCCTGTAACCGCCCGGTTGTTCATCGATAATATTAACATCTCCTTATCGTCAAATTTTCCTCCTACACAAAATCCCGATTTATGCGCACATAGCTGCTCGGGTCTCTAAGTTTTCTCCTTATGTCTGCTTCCTTACTTTTCTTTTGATTTCAATAGTACATGTCTTCCTATCTCATTCTGAGGCAGGTCCACTGTCCATAGCCTGTGCATTCGAGGGTCACGATGCCTCATTCAAAGCCCGACTCGATGATGTCTATTCCGCATTGGATGCAGAACTATATGCAATTGCACACTGCTTCCACCATATCGTTATGGTTCACAGCAGAACCAGTGATTTCCTCCTGATTACTGATTCCCTACAGTCTCTAAACATGATTAAGGACCAAAAATACAACAACCCGCTAGTACTAAAAATATACTGTACTAGTTGTACCTAATGAACAGTCATGTTTCGCAGCTGTGGGTTCCTGGGCACATTGGAGTGCCTGGTAATGAGAGAGTCGACGGAGCAGCACGTTCTGCCCTGCTCTCACCAATGCCATAGGACATGGGGCTACCATCATCAATTGCATATACATTCTTAAAGGTGTGTGGAAACCAGTGGAGAACTGAATGGGACGCTGCTACAACATTCTTAAGAATCATTAAGGCTACAGTTGAATCTTAGTGGCCATTGGAAGGAACATCCTGATGTGATTTCAAGATCCTCAGCCGGCTGCGAATCGGCCACATCGCTATTTCCCACAAATACGTTATTGATAAAACGCCGCCTCCGGCTATCCGTCCCTTGTCCGGTTAGACAAGCGTACCGACTTTTTCTCACATATTGCTTACCTGCCAAAAGTTTACAGTATTAAGAAAACAACTTGGCCTATTGCGAAACGTTGAGCGAATCCTCTTAAATGAGGCAATTGCCATCACCAGGGTTATTGTTTTCATTAGGATGAACAGCTTAACTCAGCATATTTAAATGATCTCCTTCTGTGTGTGCTTAATGACTATAATTAAAAATAAATAAAATAAAAATAATATTGGTTAATATTAGTTTGCATGTGAAATTATCTGTCAAAATTTATTAGTTCTATATATTTTTAATTGTTTGGACGCAGTAATAAAACTAATAAAGGGGATTTCGTTAGACTTGTTTGTTTTTCTGATCATCTCTTTGCGTTTTTTTTTTTTTTAAATTATAAATATAATTTTACAATTTCGACCAACAACACCGAGTTCTCATTGTCACAATTTGAGATTTCATTTAATTTCTTTTTAATCTATGCATAACTATTCTAATATTATTATAAGTTTATGAAGACTTTACAAATGCCAACTATGTAGTCCTTTTGAACCTGTCTTTAAAATGATCAAATTATTTATAGATGGTTTTATTATTTTTTTTTTTGACTCCTTATACCCATATTTCTTGAACGGCTTACTGCTAAATAATACAGTTAATAAAATGTGTGCCAGATAATAACAAGTGTCAGCAATTAATTACAAATAATGTAAAGGTGATGGTACAGGAATGTGATGTTGATGGTTTTAAGGTATGCAGTTAGACTGTATTTTTTATATAGACGCAGGAAGCAACTTTGGATCAACTTTCCTAAGAAATTTGTTTCAATAGTTTTCACTCTATATTACTGCATACTGACTTAACAATTTAATGAACGTGACCAGCAGTTTTACTATTTCCTACTACAGATATTATTTCTTAATTTCCGAAACGGTTTGTTTATGAAAATGTTATAAGAGTGACTGTCATCCACAATATTGTTAGCTGTGGTTCTTCAAACCTTTCTTCCTCTGGTCACTTTGTGACCAATCACCATCATTATCACTCGCGGAGTGGCATTTCTTTAATAGAACTATGTGGTAGCATTCATCCCTAACTGACAAACAGGATCTCAAATATGTTCACACTCTCACTTCACCATATTTTTTATTATTTTTATATATAATCCAATATTAACAATGGAATGTGCACATTATACTCTAAAAATTAATTTACTTAACACTTCATGTCATTAAGGATATTTTATGCCTTCAATAGTAATTATGTGTGGTATTAATACAATACTGCTGTAATAATGCAAAAAATTTGTTTTTATTGTAGCTCCCCATTACCACTTTCTACTTTGTGAACAATTTATAATTATTATTTCATTAGTATTCACTGTATTTAGTACATTTGTTTCATGAAACATTAAAAATTATGAAAACATTTTATTGATTACATTAAACTTTTCTTTTCTTTTTACTACTTAAAACAATCCATAATCTAATTATACCTTCTAAATTATGTCAAATACCACAGTCACTAGTTACCCAAATAATTTTTTATTCACAAGTTTGGTTTTACATCATAACTATATGATTATCTTGTAGATATTTCTTAGTTTCGAAATTTAAACAATTTTGTAAACAGCAATTTCACTATGTTAAGTCCAACCTGCAGTGCTGGCCCAGACACTTTTAATTATGTATTCATTTTGTAAAAAACATTAAAAAACCAATATGAAATAAAGCTTTAATCAAAAGAAACACAAAAAAAATGCTCATTTTGATAATTTTTAATTTGTTTTTTTTCTGTTTTTTTTTTTTTTTTTTGTAAACTACTCGTTTGCCATGTATAACTGCCAGGGTCATTACGGCACAACGAGTATCGGATTTATTATAATTTGTTTATTAGATTATTTCTGTTAAGGAAGATTAGCATTGTCTGAACCTGTTCTGGACGGTTATCTAAAAGAAGGTGTAGTGGTTCGTCCTTGATTCTTGTTAAGTTTTTACATTGTTTCAGGATGTGCTCCACCGAAGTTAGCACTGCTGCATTACAGAATGGGCAGGAAATCGGTGGAGGGGCTCCCTGGAGGACATGGTTGTGAGATATCGATGTGTGTCCCAGTCTCAACCTATTAAGGGCAGAGAATTCTTTTTTGGACATTTGGATCTGTGGCCACCAAGGTTCATCATTTGGTTTAATATTCCTTAGGAAAATTACATATTGGGACCAGGATGAGATCCAATGTTCTTTCATATTTCTGTGGAAGAAGGGAGTGATTTCTGGTGATGGGACATTGGGTGGCATAGGGGCAGTCAACATTGACTTGGCGGCCCGGTCTACACATTTGTTTCCGAGTATTCCAACATGTGCCGGCACTCACACGAAGACTACTTGTATACCCTCTTGGGTAAGGCGATGTGCTGTAGATCTTATTTTATAGACTACTGGACTGGTTATAGTAAGTGACTGAATAGTTTGAAGGGAGGCCAGTGAATCTGTGATAATTATGTATTATTTGTTCTCAGATTTACACCACGCACATGCTTCCAATCCAAAGAGAATTCCGTATAGCTCGGCTTCTAATGTGGAGCTTTCATCATGTAGCCTCACTGCTTCGGCTTCACCTGAGATTAGGTAGGCACATGCTGTGGGAGTGGACAGTGTGCCAGCGACATTTGCTTTAGCTCCATCTGTATAAACGTGTGTATCATGTGTGTAAGTTTGTATTTTTTCGATACTTTTTTGGCGAGCTGTATATTGGTCCTCGTTAGATGTATGGTGGATAAAGAGTGATAAGTCTACCATCAATGGGAGGTATTCCCATGGTGGTTCTTTTGGGAACAGGAGGAGATCCGGATTGTATTTGATGTTTTTCTCAGTCAAAAAATTTAGAATATTAGGTATTGGATCATTTTGAAAGGCTGGAGGAGGAATGACAGTGCTCCTCGAAGAGAAGTGATATTGTTGGTACCAGTATAGATGATCACGGGAGGTGTAGAAGTGAAATATATACGATAATGGCGGTGTTCCTGATAGCACACAGACACCCTGCATGGGGGATGTTCGATGCACCCCAAGGATGGTCCTTAAGGCAGCATGATAGATTGATTCAAGTGATTTTATCAGCTGCTTACTAGCAGAATAGAACACCTGGCAGCCGTAGGTTTATCTGCTTAGGATAAGTGATCTGTATACAGATAGGAGTAGTTTTGGATTATTGTTATATTTATGATGTAATAAACATTTTAAAATAGCTATGGTTTTATTACATTTGCGATTGAGTTCTTTAATATGAGGAGACCATGTCAGATGGGAGTCAAAAGTTAAGCCCAAGAATTTAGCTGAGGATGTGACTGGAAGAGGAAATCCATTTAGGGTAAGGGAAAAATCATGGTTTGGGTTTACTCGACGACTTTTATGGAATTTTACACAAGAAGTTTTATTTAAGGAGAAAGTAAGGCCGTTACTTTTGGTCCACGAATATAACCTATTGATTGTGGATTGTATTATGGATTTGGCGTTGGAAGGAAAGTTTGATGCTAAGGATATATTGAGGTCGTCTATAAACAATCGGGATGTTACCGGCGACTGTATGCAGTCCGCCACATCATTTATGTATAGGATAAAGAGTGTTACACTTAGAGGAGAGCCTTGAGGAATACCATTCTCTATTAGGATAGGAGAGGATACAGTTGAGCCAATTTTTACTTGAATGTGTCTGTTTGACAAATAATTCATTATATAGTTGCCCATATTGCCTTTTATATTGGCGTTCTTCAGCTTTATAAGCACTTTATATCGCCATATCCGGTCGAATGCTTTCTCTATGTCAAAAAAGACAGTATAGAGAGCTTGTAACCTCTTTTGGGCTTCAAGTATTTGTCTTTTTAGGCTCAGGAGATGTAACATTGGGGATTTTGATTTGCGACCTCCAATTTGTATTGGGGAGAGAACGTTTGAAGATTCTAGGAAAGAGGTTAGTCGTCTGTTCACCATTTTTTCCATGATTTTGGAGAGTGAGGATAGTAAGGAGATAGGTCTGTAATTTTGAGGAATGAAGGTTTCTTTATTATGTTTGAGGATAGGAATAATTAAAGCTGCTTTCCAGGATTTTGGGATGGAGGAAGTTGTCCAAATTTTGTTGTATATGTCAAGGAGTAGTTGTTTAGCTGGATTAGGTAGGTATCTGATCATAAATGGATGAATGGAGTCGGCTCCAGGTGCGCTGTTTTTTAGCTTTTTATCGAGCTGGTAATTTAGTTCAGACATTGAAAAAGGATCATTGTATTTTTCTTTTTGATCTGGAGGAAGGGATATTTTTTGCTCCTCTAGTCTCGATTTGTGTTCTAGGAAGGAATCGGTGTAGGATGCTGAGGAAGATACTTTAGCCAAATGTTGCGTAAAGGCATCTGCCGCTTCTTTGGTGTCTGTAAGCAGGGCATTGTTAATGAGTAAGGAAGGGATAGTTGGAGGACGATAGTTACCACAGAACGACTTGATTCTTCTCCAAACCACCGTCACAGGCATATCTTTTGAGATAGATGCTGTCCAGCACTCCTGTTTTCTCATTCTGATGAGTAGCCTGGCTCGAGCTCTAAATCTTCTGAATTCAATCAGGTCTGTAAGCGACTTCGCTGTTTTATATTTCCTCAATGCTCGTTTCCATTGTGCGACGGTCATTTTTATTTCGGTGCACCACCATGGTACTCGCTTTTTCCGAGGAGCTGTTGTTGTTTTCGATATTGTTGCTGTAGCTGCTTCATTCATCGCGTTGATGAGAATGTTCAGGTTTTCCTCTACCGAGTCCGTTTGAATTTTAGGGATAGTAACCTTTGTTTTGTAACCATTCCAATCTGCCTTATGGAATGCAAAACTTTTTGTTACCTGGGCTGAGTGCAATTTTTGCGACAGGTGGGGAAAGTGCATGAAAATAGGAAAATGGTCACTTGAACACAGATCACCATGTACATCTATGTTCAAGTAAGGAAATAGTGAAATGGATGTGAATGCTAAATCTATTATTGAAAAGGTGTTATGAGTCGTGTTAAAATGTGTATGTGATGGAGGAGGGAGGAGTACCAGGTCACTGTTAAGGATGCGATTTGAAATCATATTTCCTCGTCTATTTGGCTGTGTTAAACCCCACTCAGGAGAGTGGACATTGAAATCTCGCAGTAATAACACTGGGTCCCGCATTTGAAATAGTAATGTATCAAAGTCTATTTTGGTGATGTTTGCAGCGGGTAGGAAATAGCAATTACAAATTGTAATGGATGAGAGCTTAAGGGACGGGATTTTCACCTTCACCGCTATCGCTTGAAACATGGTATTTAACCTTATTTCATGTGATGGAATCGCTTCATGCACTAGTATCGAGACTCCTCCACATGCTGCTTGTCTCTGTGTGTAGTCAGAGCGAAATATTCTGTAGTCTTTAATAAGTGGAGAGTGGGAAGAGTTTAAGTGCGTTTCTTGTAAACAAATGATTATTGGATTGTAGTTATTAATGAGTAATCTCAGTTCGTCTGTATGTTTATAAAACCCTCTGCAATTACATTGCAGAATACTGAGATTTTCAGCCATTTTCTCTAATTATTGTTGACAGTATTACTTAAGATGACTAGTTTTATATCTTAGTTTCAGGGTCATCCTTGATAAGGAGAGGTTTTAATTTCTTAATTATGCGAGTACATCTGTTCTTAAGTCCTACGCTGCCTAATAATGGTCTTACTTGAGAAAGCATGTGTAAAAGGTTATCCCTATCTTCTGTGAAAGTCAGTGCGTAATTAACAAAATCCTGACTTGTGGCCACCTGTCTTATGAATTCTTGAAATTCTTGATAGTCTAAGAAGAACGGAGTCTGGCAACTAGTAAATAGATGTAATGTTCTTTCTGTTAATAGGTTAATATCAACTCCTTTGTTTGCTTCTTTAGAGGCTGGTTTGGCAGTATTGTCCATGATGTTAATTTTTATGTTGTGCACCGCAGAATTTTGATTTTCTAGGTTTATTCGCTTAGTAGCAGTTTTATCTGGAAATGGCGGTTGAATTGAATTGTATGTTTCATCGGGACTAATGGGGTGTGGTCGTTTTTGAAGGGGTCTATTATTATCAATGTTCATTACAGTAGAGGTATAGTCGGTAGAATGGGCAATATTTAATTGTAATTGATTGCGTGTTTCTTCTATGTTTTGGTGCTGCTTCTGTTGGACAGTTTGCTCAGTTACCATTGTCTTAGTTTGTTTAGTGTATGTTGCATCTTGTTTGTCGCTATTGGTTGTTGGTTGATATCGCTGTTGATTATTATCAGCACAGGCATTTTCGACCGGCGCTGGAAATGTCGTTATGGTTTTAGAAAAAAATTCTTGATTAACTGTTCCTTCTTTCTTCTTGCAATTTTCACATGAATGGTCATTGAGCTGCGTGTAGATCCTGTATTCGTAGTCGTTGTGCCTCAATTTGAAGGAATCAGGGATATTTTTGCAATTAAACTGTTTGACGTAAAGTTGCCGCCTGAAACTTACTACGTGAGCAAATTCATCATCCACCGGATTCACATGTAAAATGGAAATTTGCGAAAGGATTTTTATTGGATAAACTTCTTGGAAATGTCGAACTAATATTTGGTTCGTGATGGTTGGACAGACATTTGATAGAATGAGTTCTCCGGGCAGTAATTGTTTTATTATTTATGGTGATCCGGCCACCTTTTGCTAGAAATTCGTCTGTTATTTGCCTGGATTTTAAAAATATTAGGATTCTATCACCGCTAATATGGGAGCCTGCTACAATATTTAAGCTGCCTGCTACATGGTTTTTAAGCGCAACAAAATAATCTCACATATAATGTATGGTGCGATGTAATCAAAAATAATTCCGCATTCACGGGAAGGGTAGTTGAAATTAGTTAATGAGGCGATCTTTTTATTTGATTTGATTTTATCTGCGAAGGTATGCTTCGAATTTCTATTTTGTTAGTTTAAATTATTTGGAATTTCGTCATTTATCAGTGCGGGAAACTGATAATTGTAATCAGCCGTATTACAAGAAGCGGTAGTTAATTCGGAGATAGATTTTACCTCATCGCTGTGTACGACCGCGGTATCATCGTTATCAGCGGTATTGTGCGTGTGTAAGGTGTGTGTTGTGTTTCGATTCGCCATTGGCTTACCTGAAGTCTGCGACTTACCACCATACTTATCGTCCGGCGCTAATGCAGTCGTTGCGGCTGCCAGCTGTTTTTCTGTTAATAAATGTTTCTTTCTACATATTATTTCACAGTTTGTGATAAAAGATGCCATGTTATGTCTCCGACTATAGTAACTTCTATGTAATTTCAATTTTTCATTTCTTTAATGTCACTTTTGAGAGATTTGTAGTTTCATTTAGAATACAATTGCTCTACAGAAATCTTTTATTCCTAAGTAGTGAATAAAAATACAGCAGGCAAGATTGTAACCAATCTGACCACAATGTATATATAATTACTTTACAGGGGGCATTAGTTTTGGTAACCCAAAGTTTGTTTTTTCAAAAATCATTTTGTATTAAAACTGTAATATTTTTCATGTGTTTGATTATATTTGTAATTCTAATTTTAACTTATACCATTCATCTTGGGAAGCATTATTATTGACCAAGAACATTCTGCTAATTTAACTGGTACAAAATAATTATTATTTAATGGTTCACAATGCATGTATACAAATACAAAATAAATATATTTTCACTTGTCTAAATATTGTTTGTTTTATTTGTTGAAATTAACAGTTTGTAAGTAGATATTGAAAGAATATGTATCTTTAAATTTAATTGATGTTATTATGTATATGCAAACCAGTGAATATAAATCAACATATTCATATTAGTTTTTTTTAAAGTACAATATTGAATTTAAAATATTTGGAGGCATATGGATCATGTAACTGTACATGTATTAAATGTATTACCACAGTTATTTCCAAAAAATAAATTTCCAATTTAACATGACTAGTTTAAATTTAACTGAAGTAATATACTTGAATAAATGTTATTATTAAATGTAATGTTACAATTAAACATCATAAAAAGTAGCATGGTTTATTTCACTGCAACTAGTTTGAGGTGAAGGTTAAAATCACAAATGATATTTATCTATTACATTGTAAATTTCTTTTTTTTTTTTTTCTTTTAAAGAATTCATATACTTCATATTTAAATCAGATCTTAATAGATTATATTAAATGCCATAAAAATTCACGTAACAAGTATTTTTTCATTTTTTGAGTATTATTATACTTTGTGCGTGCATGATTATCTCATACTTGTTTCACTCTTTATAAATTTAGCAAAGTTTGTATAGAACAACTTCTATAGGTTTACTTAACTTAATTCATCCATGCTGGATGGATAGTTTATGTTACTTTTTTAGTGCATGTAGATAGATCAACAATGATTTGCTTCTAAATATTTATTTTCTAAGTATTACTTCAAAATATTTGTAAAAATATAACAGTTTATTTTTCAGAGTATCGCCATTTCTGAAAACTTTCCATTCCTCTTATACCATTCTATGTAGTTCAGAGTCTCATAATGCAAATAATTATTCTTGAGAATGTATAAATTTCTAAGCATGAAGCCAAGGTATGGCTGACAGGACTACTACTAATGTACCTGCACAGTATATATTATTCCTTTGCAAAAATGAAAATTAATTTGCTTCAAAAATTTATTTGTTTAATAATAATTTTTTTATAAACTAAGACATAATTCCTGTAATGAAATATATTTCTAATTCTGATTTAATTCCATTATGTTTTTTAAGCATTACTTTCAATTGGAAACTATCTGATAATGGCATTAGTACTAAATGAGTATTAATCAATGGTTCACGTGTATATTGACATAAAATAAATTTATTCTCATTTTCCTGATTTTTTATTTTTATTTGTTTGATGTTCACAGTTAGTAAGTGTTTTTTTTTTACCTGCATATTCATATTTAAATATAAACAGTTACACTGTACAATAACAAACTTTGATAAATAAACTAATATATTTAAATTACTGTTCTCAAAATTTATTTTCACATAATCTTTCTTTTTTAGTATTTTGTAGTCTATGTATCAAAACAGTTATTGCTGTGTGATAAGTTACTTTTTAAGAATGGCCTGTGTAAATTGAACTGAAGTAACACATTGTAATGAGTCTTGCAAAGTGTAATATTATATTTAATGTTCAAGTAAAATTTACCTTTAAAAAATTTGAAAATTAGGGATCAAAATTGATATATGTATGTATATTTAACATTCATGTTTGTCATCAAATATTCTCTTGTTTAGAATTTCAAGATGTGTAGTGGTGTATTCTCTGGGGTATCTAGGTATTCTGAGAGGAACTAAGAGAAAATAGAACACACCAACAGAGAAAGCTAAGAGATTTGTAGAAAATAACAAAGTAATAAACTGTCAAATAGACAAGTATATAAGCATAATCCCTTATTTTCTTTATTTAGTGATTCCAAATTCTTGGCTCGGCCATCTAGTCTATATGTCTTACATTACTGCTAATGTCAAGTAGCACACATACATATGAAATTTTTCTAGATTAGTATTTATTGTGTGAAGCAGTTTGTCTGGGGTATCTTATGATTTTATTAATACTAAATAATAGTTAATTAATGTTCCAAAAAATGAGTCTATTAATATATTATGAATCTGTTTTTATTTCTATAAATTATATTAATATAATTTGTTTGAAATTTATAGCGGGTAGGTATCTTTAATGGAATTGACACCTTTACATGTAATTAATGTTGTATTGTGCAAAAACAAGCATTAATTAACAATCCTTATATCTAAATTAGCTTCTTGACATATATTTTCACATAATATTTCATTTACAGTATTTTCTAATATGAGATTTACATAGATGTACATATTTTAAGTGTATCCATTTATAATTATGTAAACAATTTAAAATGAACAAAGGTAATATGTTATAATCGGTCTCATTAAGTGTGATATTACAATTAAAAACTTTAATACAGAATTGTTCATTTTACAAATACTAGTCTGAAGTATCTGCTTCCATCTTCTTCATTTGTGAAAAATAATACCAAGTTATTCTCAGGCTATGTTATCAATCTAAAGCACTAGACATTCTTTATATGTTTAATTATAATCCTAATTTTAGTTTTATTTTGTTTAATTTTGGAAGCATTACTATTAACTGAGAGCATTCTTCTAATTTGACTAGCACAAAATTATTTGCAATTAATGGTTCACAATGCATGTATACTTACACATAATAAATTTGTTTTCATTTATCTAAATATTATTTGTTTTATTTGTTGAAAATCACAGAATGTAAGTAATTTTTAAAATAATTGACACATTTAATAATAATAGATGTTCTAATGAACATGCAAACAGTGAACAATAAACTAATATATTCAGATTAGTTTTTTTATGTACCTTTTAACACAATATTTCATTTAAAATATCTTCAAATGCATCAGCTCTTCATAAATGTATCAGCACAGTCTAATTTAACATGACTAGTTGAAATTGAACTGAAGTAATGTATTTTGATATGTTTTATTAATTGTAATATTACAATTAAAATCCATAATGTAAACAGATCCAAATTGGTAATGTTGTAAACTTCCTCAAAATAACAAAACAGAGATCTCAATTTGATACATCAAAATTTCATTTTAATTATTATTAAATTTTGGGTAACTATTAAAATCAATTTATTCGATACTTCAAATCATTTAAAGCCTACCCATGTGTGTGTGAGCTGAGATCGATTATTCCCTTGCCCACATTGCCAGGGAAAATATTTCCCCTCCCTCCCGCCATGCCAGAATTTCCACGACCCTACAAAGCTATTCGAACTACCAGTCCTACTATACTGATAGTGCGAAATCGTGCTCTGGTTCTGGATTGTCCACTACAGCATGTTCCTTTTATTCTGGCTTGATTTCGTCATCCTCCCGGCTCCATTACCATTGTTCCATTCTCAATGCTGAACTTTATGGCATATACTTAGCCCTTGAATCTATAGTTAAGGCCCCTCCACCCAGCAGTCGCATTTTGATTGTATCTGATTCATGTGCGGCTTTGGATACCCTTTCGCAACATACCCCAATGAACTGTATAACTGCCTTGATCCAATTTCTAATCTTAAAGCTGATGTCATCTTCCCACCAAATTACTTTCCTGTGGGTGCCAGGCCACACTGGACTCATGGGTAATTTGTTAGCTGACACTGTGGTTAAGTCAGCTCTGCTGTGCCCCATGCCATGTTCTCCTCCTCTCCCCTCTGACATAATATAGTCTATAAAAATTATTGTGCAATCCTGATGGAAGCAGGATTGGCTGTCCAAACAAGCTTGCTTTCTAAGGGAGATAAAACAAGGTATTGACCCCTGGTTCAGTCCTTCCGTCCTTCTTAGAGCCCACTTTGTCGACATGACAAGGCTCCGCATTGGACATATTTCCTTAACACACAATCATCTTTTACTCAACTGCGAGCCTCCTTTTGAATGCCCCTTTTGTTCTCGCCCCCCTGCTCCTTTAATAAAACATTTGCTCCTAGAGTGCCCTTCCTTTTTTCTTCAGCGCTCTAATCGCCGCATAGTGTCCCTGCAATCATCTTTGGCTAACGCGTCCTTAAATATTGCAGAAACTATTCCTGTTTCTTTACACAACTGGTTTGTTTCGAGTCATATAGCATTCCCACTGTAATAGTGTTATAATAGCCCCGGCAGCTGCACACAGCACTTAAAAATATATTTCTCTTTTCTATCTTCACCTTATAAAGCTGGGGCTTCCCACTCCTTACTGTGCGTCTTACATCTTGTCCCTTCCTTCCCAGTCTGTTGTTCTTGTCCTTGGTTCCTTTATTTCAGCTGTCTCCAACCGAATTAGGTTCTAGTTAGTTGTCTCTTCTTCCCATTGTGTCTGGGCAATGGTCCATAGTTGATGCGCCCAAAAAAAAAAAAAAAAAAAAAAAAATACAACGTAATTCTTACTGGCATCAACACACACAAAAAATAACATAACCACAAAAATCCTATTCTAACATTTACCTTCCATTATATAAAATTAAGACATTTTTTCGTTACATTTTTCGTTACATGTTTCATTACATAAAATTGTGACATTTTTTAAATAACAATAACAAAAATCCTACAAAATATAACAAACGTTACATAAAATTGGGACATTTTTTCGAATGGGTGGTAGCCTAAGAATTATGTTGTAATTAATATACATATATATATATATATGTGTGTGTGTGTGCGTGTGTGTGTGTGTGTGTGATTGTGTTTATGTGCTACAGGTCAATAAAAAGTTGCCATTTTTTCTCCCCTATTAATATTACCTCTAAACCGAGTTTCTACTGAGGATTACAGAAATTTGTAATTGACTTTTTTTTACATCTTCGATGTTGAGTAAATTTTTTTTTTTTTTTTTTTAAATTCCCTTAAATTGTATGTGCTGTGTGTAACTACTATGGTCATTACAGCACACACAATGGAGGGGGTAATTTAAATGTGGTGAGTTAAGCCACTCATTTTAATGAAAGCAATAATCCTGTTTATGGAGATTACCTCGTTTGAGAGGGTCTGCCCTATATCTATGGGTAGGCCAAGTTGCCTTCGCAACATATTAAACTTTTGGCAGGTAAGTAATATGTGGGAAACTGTCGGTGCGGTTGTCTGGTTTCACAAGGGGCATGTAGCCGGAGGCGGCGTTTTATCAATTATATGTTTGTGCGAAATAGCGATGTGGCCAATTAGCAGAGGGCTGAGGATCTTAAAGTCGTATCGGGATGTTCCCTCCGGTGGCCACCATGATTCAACTGTGGGCTTAATGGTTCTTAAGGATGTTGTTGCAGCTGCCCATTCAGGTTTCCACTGGTTTTCGCACACCTTTAGGAATATATATGTTATTGATGAGGGAAGCTCCGCGTCCTGTGGCATTGGCGAGAGCAAGGCAGAACGTGCTGCTCTGTCGACACTCTCATTACCAGGCACTCCAATGTGCCCAGGAACCCACAGCAGCGACACGTGACTATTCATTAGCTGCAATTCACTCAAGTAGTGATATATTTTTAGGATGAGCGGGTTGTTGAATTTTTGACTTCTAATCATGTTCAAAGACTGTAGGGAATCAGTAACCAGGAGGAAATCGCTAGCTCTGGTGTGAGTTGTAACGATGTGGTGGAAACAGTGTGCAATTGCATACAATTCTGCATCCAATGCGGAACAGGCATCATTGAATCGTGTTTCGCATGAGATGTCGTGACCTTCGACTGCACAGGCTGCGGGCTGTGGACCTGCCTCGCCAACTGCCTTGGCTCCATCAGTGTAGTAAACTAGGTGGTCCGGGTACTTATTAATTGTCCTAACTGCCGCTTCCACTGTGAGGAGAGAAATTGTTGTGGTTGGATGTTGTTTCAGCGACACATCAATATTTATCTGGAACGTGATCCAAGGGGGAATAAGGGTATTGAGACTGGGTGTTGACTTCTGTACAGACGTGATACCACATCTTCGCAGGTCGGCCAGTAATTCTGGTAGTGGGTCGCCGGGAAAGTTTGGTTCAAGAAGATAATGTTCCAACTTTAGGGGGAGGTTTCGTGTGTGGCTGAAATGATGGTATATATTTCGCAGTATGAAGTATTTTCGGAAGTAGGCAAGTGGAGGGCACCTAGCTAGAACGCACATGCTGGCAGCTGGAGAAGTTCGATGCACTCCCAAAATGGTTCTCAGTGCGGAGTGATGTATAGGATCAAGAGATTTCAATATAGATTTGCTAGCTGAGGAGTACACCTGGCACCCGTAGTGGATTTTCGATAAAATCAGCGATCTGTAGATGTTGAAAAGGAATTTAGGATTAATATTACATCTGGGGCTAGCCAGATATTTCAATATAGGGATAGAATTGGTGCAGCTATGTTTTAAGTTGGCAATATGAGGTTTCCAAGTAAGTCTAGAATCAAAGATTAATCCAAGGAATTTGACAGTGGCTTTCTGGGGAAGAGGAAGATTGTTTAGATTTAGGGATACACTTGGAGAGGAACGGCGCCTCCTGCAGAAATCAATATATACGGATTTACTTGCCGAGATGGCTAGACCGTTGTTATCAGACCAACTCTGTATTTTGTCGATAGTTTTCTGGAGTATTTTTTGAGCGGTAGGAGGGAAATTTGACGATAAGGAGATGTTAAGATCATCGATAAACAGCCGGGCGGTTATAGGTGGCGAGATGCATTCGGCTACGTCATTGATGTAAATTATGAATAAGGTTGCACTTAGAGCAGAGCCTTGTGGCACGCCATTCTCTGTTGGAATGGGTGCTGATAATGATGTAGCGATCTTAACCCGGATCATTCGGTTGCTAAAAAAGCTAGCGATATAATTGCCCATCTGGCGATTTATTCCTGTGGCTTTGAGCTTTAGCAATAATCCATGCCGCCATATGCGATCAAATGCTTTTTCTAAATCGAAAAAGACCGCATATGTATGTTGATGGCGGTGGAAGCTCGTTATTATTTGCCGTTGCAAAGTTATTAAGTGATCGCCTGTCGATCTCGCTTTACGCACTCCGGCTTGTATAGGAGAAAGGATATTATTCTGTTCAAGGACAAAAAGGAGGCGCCTGTTTACCATTTTTTCCATTACTTTGGATAAGACGTTTAAAAGGGAAATTGGACGATAGCTTTCAGGACGGAATGGACCTTTATTTGGTTTTAATATAGGAATAATGTATGCCATTTTCCAGAATTGAGGAATATCGCCAGATACCCATATTCGGTTATAAATATTAAGAAGAAACTCTTTTGCCTGCGCTGGCAAATACTTAACCATGTATGGATGAACAGAGTCGGGACCAGGTGCACTGTTTCGAGTATGAAATTTGAGTTGAAAGTTTAATTCAGCCAAGGAAAATTTGCTGTTGAAAGCATCCGTGGACTGTTGAAGGAAGGATAATTCTTGTTGTTCATAAGAAGCTTTTCTAGATGTGAACTTGGTGGAATAGACTAAGGAGGAGAACTCATTCTGGTAGTGTCGAGCGAAGATATCCGCAACATTGCTTGGATCGGATACAACTGAGTTGTTATGGATTAATGAGGTAGGAGGTTTGTCTCGATTAAGGCCATTCATCGGTTTAATTTTTGCCCAAGTCATTTGGTTAGATGTGGATTGGGCTATTGAATTAATGAAAGAGGTCCAGGATTCTCGCTTCTTCATCTTAATTATGAAACGTGCTTTGGCGCGTAGCTTTTTAAATTCAATCAGGTCACTGAGTAATTGTGAAGATTTATATTTCCTGAGAGCTCGTTTATGGTTTCGTATTGCTACAGCAATTTCACTGCACCACCAGGGAACACGGCGTTGGCGGGGCGAGGGGGTAGATTTAGGGATCGACGTTTCCGCTGCAGTAAACATAGCCTCAAGAAGTATCCTGATATTTTCTACCGCAGAGGTCCTGAGTTGATGTGGGACAGAGACCTTGTCACGAATCGTTTCCCAATTTGCTTTGTGGAATAAGAAGTGAGGAGTTGTTGATTTAGAAACGTTTGGTATAGCACTTGTGGAATGTATTATAGTAGGGAAGTGGTCACTGAAACACAAGTCGTTCAGTACTATCGACTCCAATTTAGGATATAGGACAGGGGAGGAGAACGCTAAGTCGATAGTCGAGAACACATGGTATGAGAGGTTAAAATGAGTGTGTGTAGGTTGGGGAATAAAGCATAAATCAGTATTTAAAAGAAGTTTAGTGAGGATTGCTCCATGTTTGTTTGTTTGTCTTGATCCCCAGATCGGGGAATGAGCGTTGAAGTCCCCTAATAGTATTATCGGTTTAGGAAGTTGTGTTATAATGGACTCGAGTTCGTGGACACTATTCATGCTGTTCGGGGGAATATAACAGTTACATAGTGTAACTGGAGAGTTCGATAAAAGAGGGGCATGTATGGTGACGGCAATAACTTGTAAAGAGGAGTTGAGACGGACTGGGTACGCGGGGATAGAGGTGTGGATAAGAGATAGAACACCTCCTTTCGCTCTCATACCTTGCGTATTGTCACATCTAAAGAGTTTATAGTTTTTTACTCTCGGTTGACGTTTTGATTTGAGGTGTGATTCTTGTAAGCATATAGCATAGGGGTTATGCCGTGCAATTAACTGCATCAGTTCAGCACGGTTGTTATTAAAACCGCGACAGTTCCACTGCATTAAACAAGATTCTACTGCCATCTTGGTTCTAAATAAGGTTGTAATATTGTACTGACTTTGTAAGATTTTATGGACAACGGAAGTTTATTAATTTGTGTTTGATACGTTGCCGTCGCTATGATGTCGCTCGTCTTCAGCCGTCGTGATAGTTTGTTCCGATAATTTTCTTATAATTCGGGAGCAGCGACTTTTAATGCTTCTACCGGTAAGATATGGTTTAACTGCTGCAAGCATGTATACCAGCTCGTCATAGTTCCTTGTATAATCAGTTGCATAGGAAATGTACTTTGGGTTCGTCGCAACTGCCTGGATAAATGTTCTGAATTCTTCAAATCCCATCATAAACGTTGGTTGTTCAGCGTTGAAAAGGTGTTTGGCTTTTCCAGTTACGTCTCCTGGCTCTAGGGTTGGCTGTTCGTTATGCGCCTCAATTGGTACATGCTCCTCTGTGTTATCTGGTTGATTAATGTAGAGAGCTGGTCGTTTAGGTAGCGGCCGTGATGGGAAAACCGGCGGTCTCCGGTCAGCAACTGCTTCTGGGGTCTTGGGATGAGGCCGTTTCAGCGGACTAGCGTCTGTGTCCATCTCTATTTCCGGCTGCTCTATTGTGGCATTTGAATTTATTTTGTCGGGACATCTGGTGTCTACTGTTAAGGGGGAGACATGGGTTTCATTATGTGCTGTTTGGGGCACATCGCTATCATGGTCCGTGATTGGCTGTTGAGGTTGGCAGATGGTGTCTGGACGGCTGGGATGACTTTCTTGTTGCGTGTTCACCAGTTTATTCTCTTTTCTGCAGTTTGGACACACGTGGTCTTCGATTTGTATGAAAATTCTATGATCGTGGTCATTATTTCGTAGGAGAAATGATCTAGGAATATTTGCACAGTTCGCATGCTCCACATACACCTGTCTTTGCCAGCTTATTACGTGTGCAAACTCATCGTCCGCGGGGTTGACTCTTAATATTGATATTGGTGACAGTAGCTTAAGGGATAGTGCAGAAGCGAGATATGACGAAAGTGTTTCATTTGGTATAGTGGCCGATACGTTTGATAAAACAACTCTATTAGCCGGTTGTCTAATTCGTGCTGCCTGAATTGTCCGCTCTGCTAATGTAATTATTCCGCCTCCGGCAAAAAATTCGTCAGTTATTTTTTGCGATTTCAGGAAAATAATTATGCGGTCTCGACTGATACAAGACCCCGCAATTATATCGAGATTACTGCCAGTGACTGATTTCACCGCAGTAAAATAGTCTCTGAGCGAATGAGGCGGGAAATATGGCAGGATGATGCCTTGTTCGTCTTTTGGGTGATTAAAAGCTGTTAGCGGTGTTATTTTTGTTGACTTCACTTTATCGGCGAAAGAGATATTTTGTTTATTTAACGAATTAAGATTTTCAGAAGAGTCGGTTTGAATTTTAATTTTATTAACTAACGTGCTATTTAGTTGATTATTATCTGCATCCGCGGCGCGGGAGTGTGTAGTGTTTTGTTTGACGGTAGCGGTTGACGATAATGCTACGGCTGCGGTGTGGAGTTGGTGTGTGTTGTCTGTTGATCGGATGATCGGTTGCGTGTGTCGGGTAGGTACTTGTGTAAGAGTGGTAGTGGCTTGTGTGTTCGGGTTAGTTGTGTACGTGTGAGAGGTGCTTGTGTGTGTAATCATCTTACTGTTCGCGTTACTCTGGTTTGGAGCGAGCAGAAGAGGATCTGCAGAGATCGACTTATTCTTATCAGCGGTTGTAGTGGCCGGCTTATGCGGAGGTGTGTTATGTGCGTCGGTGTGGCTCTTACCTAGTTTGTGTGCTGCGTACTTACTACCAGTGGTCGTTTTGCTTCCGCCCGGTTTCGGTGAGGCGGCCAGCATGTTTGCTGGCAGTGGTGTGCGGGGCATCTCACGAGACAACCCCGAACGTAATATTTCTTATCAACAAGACGAAACGCGAGAAACACAACTGTAATAATCTAACTTCTATCTTGATTCCCTTGAGTAAAATTATTTTATGAACAGATTAAAATCACAACACATACTTATCTATTGCATTATAAATTTCTCTTTTTTTATAAGAATTCATATACTTCATATTCAGATTAGATCTTATAAGGGAAATATGTGAGCTGTTATTCACAGATTTTAATGAAATTTTAATATATTATAAAGAATTTAAAAATATTATACTTTTTTTTTTTTTTATTGGTCCATGCGCAGTTTAAAGGGGTGGAAATCATCCCTAAAATTTACCCTCAAAAATGTTTTTTCCGCATATCTCGGCTCTAATTCCATATTTTTTCATAAAACAAAATGGAGATTGTTTCTTATAAAATAAGCAAGTAATCCATAATGATTTAAGCAGCAATGCCTACATCAGCTATTTTTAGGGGCCAAAAATAGATTTTTTTCAGCTTCATTTTGAATAAGAAGTTTAAAAATAGCTTAAAAGATTTTAAAAACTTTTTCTAAAACATAAAAATAAAGTTGATCTGTTTTGGCATTTTAACATATACTGTCCCCAATGGGCACACCACCTCTAATACAAAGTAAATTATGCATGTGTATTAGTTTAAAAGTCATCTATAACAGTTTTTGAGGTTGCTCATCATGAATCTGATATTAGATTTTGTTAATTCAAAATGGAAAATCCCACCACTCTTAAACTGTTGATTATATTCAGCAGGGATCACTTTCTTTTTTTATAGTATAAATTAGAACAAATTTTATGATCTACATTTCATTAACATTTCAATAAAAAATGTAATAAAACAGTAATCACATTTATGTATAGTCTACAATTAATAAAAGAATATACTCTTTAGTAAAGTTGAACTTTTTTCCCAAATTACAAAACAATGAATTAAATGTTTGGAAATTACAGTGTACGCACTATAACTTGTATTGAATATGAGCTGTCTTTCACTTTATATTTGGCATAATGAAGTTTCCAAGATTTGCTTTGCTCTATTTATAGAACGTGACTGAGAGATATATTGGGAAAAGTAAAACAAATTATTGAAATACAAGCAAAGTTAATTTAATTTTTTTTTTTAACATTTACTCATATGTAAAATAATTCTAAACCTTTTTTAAAATATATATTGAAAGAAAACTAAATTATTTGTTTTGCACATATATATGAATGATAAAATTTTTGTTTTCCAAACAAAGTTCTAATTTTCACCATAATTATGCTATTAAAAATAGATAATAAAATTTTCTATTTGGTAGAATTATTTTTTAATTGTTTTAAAAACATGCTGAAAAGGAAATACATTTATTTGATTTTAATTATACACATTAATGTGTATTATAATTGAAGTTTTTCACAATACACAGAAATTATTTTGTGTAATTATGAAATATCAACTTGAAACAATTGCTTTTTAGTATACTTTCTTCAAACATAATAGGTCAAAAAATAGTATTATCATAATTGCTAATAATAATAACATTTATTTATTTATTTTTACTAGTATTGCATTTTTTTTTTTTTTCTTACCATGAGCCATGTATAACTGCATAGGTCATTACGGCATACAGCAATTAGTAGAGTTTAAATCATTGGAGCGATCTGATTTGTTTTAATATTTTTCTGGTGTTTAGTTTATTGATTGTTGAAAGTCGTCTTCTGATGTGTATTCACCTTCTAGTGCCAACGTGCCTAATTTTTTGATAATTCACGAACAGCGGTTTTTAATCTTTTGACATCAATAAAGTCTGGTTTTATAGCTATATTGTTGATCAAATCATTAAATTCATTGTATTCTAATGAGAAAGGTCGCAGTTTAACATCAAACAGATGTTTACACTTCTCGGTTAGGTTTGTGGAAGGCGGGGATGTTTGAAGAGGAGGCGGTTCATTTTTGGATATATCATCACTTGTGTTTTCGGTTTGGTTTACGATTGCTTCTCCATTCGCTGCAGTAGACATTAGAGATTTTTTAATCTGCGGTTGTGTTGGGAAAGTTTGTTCTTCGTTACAAGTCAGGCTACTTGGTGTTGCCGGATGTGGCTGCTTTTGTTTTGTATTCTGCTGGTCGACTTCTGTTTCCATTTGATACTCAATTTCAGCTGTTTCACTTCTGTTAGGTTAGTTTTATTACAGTTGGAACATACATGGTCCTCTAGTTGCAAGAAGATGCGATGGTCATGTTCATTATGCTTTATAAGGAATGATTCTAGTAGATTAGAACAGTTAATTTGTTCAATATACAGCAGTCTTCTCCAACTGATTATATGGCCAAATTCTTCATTGGATGGGTTAACTCGTAATATGGATACTGGAGATACTATTGTTAGGGATGGTATAGATTGAAGATATAAGGATTAGTTTGTTACTGGGGATAGTAGCCGATACGTTGGAAAGTATTAATTTATTAGTTGGGTTTTTGATTCGTCGTGCTGTAACTATTTGGTTCCCCAAATTTATCTCGGCGCCGTTGGCGAAAAATGCGTCTGTTAATTCTTTGGTTTTGAGAAAAATTACAATTCTGTTTTTTGATATCCGAGAACCCTAGATACTTTACCTTAAACACTCTTTCAATTTCAAAGTTACTATCTAAACAGATCTTATTGAATTCGCTCATGAAATGTGTTATATAGCCGTATACCATAAATTTTGTTTTTTATAGATTTACTATTAACCTGTTTGCTCTAAACCAATCTACCAAAATTTTGACATCTCTATGAGCCAGCTGCTGTAAAATGTGACTATAGCGTGAATTCAATACAATTACTATATCATCAGCGTATGTAAAAATTTTTTCAGATAACCTTAAATTACACATTTCATTAATATAAATGAGAAACAAAGTGGGACCCAATATACTACCTTGAGGCACCCCAAACTGCTGCATTTTAATATTACTGTGCACTCCATTAATTTTTGTTATATATTTTCTGTTACACAAATACGATTCAAACCTGTTATACATAGTGCCCCTAAACCTAAAAGAATACAATTCGATTAGGAGTTTGTGATCAACTACGTCAAATGCTTTTCTTAAATCAAAGTACACAGCTAAACATGATTTATCAGCATCAAGATGTTCAGTGATATAAGATATATGCTTAAATAATGCAATATCCGTTTCTTTGCCTTCTAAAAATCCATACTGATTTCTACTAAAGAAATTTTTACTACATAAAAAACTCATTATCCGCTTTTTGACACACTTCTCAAAAATTTTAGATATAGTAGGTAGTACACATATAGGTCTGTAGTTAATCATTTCACACTTATCTCCACCTTGCATAATGGAGTGATTATACCTAATTTTAAATCCGTACACCCTTCTTATCTTAACATCTCTTCTGACATACTTGAATTCTTTATTGACACTCTGGATATTAGTTATGTTACTTCTTTTGATGAAGTAAGTTCTCCTTCTCTTTCTTTTGCCGGTTCATGTCATTTCCTCACTTCCGATTTTCATTTTAATGAACTGCATTTTTCATTGCAAAAATCCTCCAATTCGACTCCAGGAATCGATAAAATTTCCTTCCTTGTTCTTAAAAATTTTTCTAACTTTCCATTCAAAATTCTATTCGAAATTTTCAATTCTTTTTTTTTCTCTCTAGACTTACGCCTTCTATTTGGAACTCATTTATCATTATCCCTATTCCTAAGAAAATCCTACATTCTTTTCGACCAATTTCTTTGCCTCCTTGCTTAAGGAAACTATTCGAGAATATACTTAACCGATGTCTTGTTTGGGGGCTGAAGTATAATAATCTGGCCTCCAACAATATGGTCATTTTTCGTCCTGGTCTTGGTCCTTCTGACTGCATTAGTCTCCTTCTTTTTGATATATACAAAGCTCTTTTCGAACTGCCTTTGTTGATATAGTCTCTGCTTTCGATAATGTTCATCTTCCATCCCCTAAAAATTAGATAATTTC
Organism: Icerya purchasi; assembly: GCA_039619475.1. NCBI lineage: Eukaryota > Metazoa > Arthropoda > Insecta > Hemiptera > Monophlebidae > Icerya > Icerya purchasi. The sequence continues at coordinate 137,065,461 of CM077116.1, forward strand.
AACTGGCATTCCTGTTCAACATTCCTCTCTAATAGTTTGCCTCCTTCAACGCAGAACCATTCATATTTTTAGTCCTTTTTTTGACTCTAGATGTATGTTCCGTGGTCTACCTCAAGGGTCATGTTTAAGTCCTACTCTTTTTAATATCCACTCGCTTGAATTAGATTCTCTTCCCGTCTTAGCCTCCACACTCCTTTTTGAGAAAGATATTCTCGTTTATTACTCATCAACTTCCATTATCTCTGCCAATGATGAACTCAATAATTAATTGAACATGCTTGAATCTACTCTATCTAACATCCATCTAACCAGTTCTTCCCCTAAATCTACTTGTGTGGTTTTTTCCTTTCGTCCAATATACGAGAATAGTTCAAATATAAACCGGAATTTTTAAATAAACGCGCGAAAAATTTATTGTGGAAAAAGTGGTTGCACTGGCAGTTAGACCGGTTTGTTACGAAGCGTGTAGAGCAATTAGAACCGCGTAACCTCACTTTTTAGTGTAGTTAGAGCCATGAGTGAAAAAGAAGTACCAGTGTCTGTTGCGCAACGCATCATTATTTGTTTTTTAGTCAAAGACGACGTAAAATCCGTGGAAATTTACCGAAAATTACGCGAACAGTTCGGCGATGAGTGTCTCTCCAAAACTCAAGTGTACGAGTGGTGTTCCGCGTTTCGAAAAGGACGTGAAGTGGTGTCAAACATAGCACATGCGCGGCGCCCAAAAACCAGCATTACAGATGAACACGTCAAAGCCATCGAACAACTCATTTTGGCTGACCGACGCGTCCGTGTACGCGATATGACCGACGAATTGGGCATCAGCATAGGTAGTATTGAGACAATAATTCATGATCGGCTAGGTTATCGCAAAATTGCAGCCAGATGGGTGCCAAGGCTTCTGAATTTTGAACAGAAATTCACTCGTTGGGAAGTTTGTACGCGTCTCCTGCAGCGGTATGAAGAGGAAGGAGAGAATTTATTGCGGCGAATATTCACCACGGACGAAACTTGGGTACACTACTATACGCCGGAGAGTAAACGCTCGTCTATGGAGTGGCGGAAGAAAAAAGAGGGAGCGCCAGTCAAAGCGAAGGTTACACAGTCAGCTGGGAAGGTGTTGTGTACCGTGTTTTGGGACATGAAGGGAGTGATCGCAGTCGATTTCCTAACTGAACAACGTACTGTGACGGCGCAGTATTACAGTAACCTCCTAAAAAACACAGTCAAACCGGCCTATCGAACAAAAAGGCGCGAAATTCCGATCCATAGTGCGATACTGCTTCAAGACAATGCCAGGCCACATACCGCTCGGCTCACGATGGAGACATTGGCCGAATTGGGCTGGGAAACACTTGAACATCCTTCTTACAGTCCAGATTTGTCGCCTTGTGATTATTATTTGTTTGGCCCGTTGAAAGAAGCACTTGGTGGACAACGTTTCGACAGCAACGATGAGGTGGAATCGTTCGTGCGCAAATGGCTATGTGACAAGCCGCGAGATTTTTACGAAAAAGGAATAAAAAAATTGCCGGAGAGGTGGAAAAAGTGCGTAGCGTGCGAGGGGGGTTATCTAGAAAAATTGTAAAAAATATGAGCACTGTAAGTATAAAATAAAAATTTTTATGACGAAATTCCGGTGTATATTTGAACCACCCTCGTAATACTTCCTTAATTAATATCTCTTTAAACAAATTATCTATTCCATTGGTTAGGTCCTTTTGGTATCTTGGCTTTTTTATAGGCAACCGATTATCCTTCCGCGAACATACTTCTTATTTATGTACTTCCTGTCTTAAGAGAAATAATTTATTAAAGGCTCTTTCTCCACAAAAATGGGGTGGCAACCCCAGTGTTCTCCTTATTCTGTATAAATCTATTATTCGTTCCAAGCTTGATTATTGTTTCTTCATTTATGGCAATGCTCCTAAACATCTTCTTTCCAAACTAAATAAAGTCTAGAATTCATATCTTCGCCTTTGCCTTGGTGTTCTGAAATCCTTTCCTATTCTTGCAGTACTTTCAAAAGACAGCATTCATCCTTTACACATTTACAGATCCTTCTTCAGGGATCGCTTCCTCATAAAACGTCTTCCTATTAAGTCCTCTAAATTAGTTTCTGCTTATTCTTACATTTTGGCTAATAGGCGGATTTTTCTCTTTAAAGATTCCTATACTTTTTCATGTTTCTCAGCGTCTTTCTCCTTATTCGCCATTTATCTACATATCATAAACTTCCATTCTTTACATTCAGCTTTTCAGATTTTTTACATCTTCCTAATTTATTTTTCCTCCCCTCTCGTACTAAATGCTCACCTCCAATTGCCTTAAGCGAGTTGAGCGAGGCTTTGAGGTCCTTATTTCATTCTTCTTCTATCCTTTTTACGGATGGTTCCAAGAGCGATGTAGGCGTCGGGGTCTCCTTCCTTGTCTCTTCCCTTCCTCACTTTCTTCTGTTCTATTTTTACTGCAGAATCGTATGCAATACTCCATGCAGTTCTATTCATTGCACTTGTCTCATATAATAACAAGTACCTTATCTGTTCCAACTCAATGAGCGTTTTGCAGGCCATATCCTTTCCTTTTTCATCCCCTTCTTAAGACTACATTATCCTTTTTATTCATTCCTTAATTGCTAATCTTTTTTTAGTTCATTCCATTCAAATTGATCTTCTTTGGATTCCCAGTCATAGCGGCATTGCGGGCAACAACCTAGTTGACTCGTTTGCTCGCTCTGTTTCCTCTAACGGCAAATTTATCAATAAACTTCCTGCTAACAATATCCTTTTTCCAGCTAAGTAAGCACATTTTAAATCAGTCGGATACCTACATTACCTCCTTTTCTAATCATCATTCCTTTTACAAACTAATTCAGCCTCTTCCTTCATCATGGTCTTGGTTTGCTGATTTTCCCAGCCTCCATTATTTCCCATATAACACGACTTTGTTTCAACCATAATTGTTTTCCTTTGTCTCTTTTTCGTTTTTCTTGTTTCTCCTCCACATTGTACTTTTCATTCCTCGGATCACGACTGCATTTGTTTTGGAATGTTCTCTTCTTGTGCAGGAGAGATTCTTTCTCTGCACTAAGTTCTTACATCTTAAACTGCCTACTCCTTTTTGTATTTCCTACATACGTCCATTTCCTTTACGAGATGTTGTTTCAGCTTTAGCAGAGTTTATTTTCACTATTTCTCTATATATTAAAATTTAATCCTTTTGTTCATAATTCTTGGGTGATGGGTCATTGCCCTTGTTTAACGTTCCCAAAAAATCAAAAAAAAAAAAAAAAAAGCCCAGCTGTTGGCTTACACAAGCCTTCATCCAAAACTAAAACCAGCCTAAACTAAACTAAACACATTTCTCCAAAAATCAACCGGTCGTCTAAAGAATAACCGATGCCATCCTTCTAAAATGGCTATCTGCTCATGGAGTGCTAACATGCAATTTAAATTTTAGTTAAAGGAATTGTTTATAAATTTGTTTCCGAATAAATTAAATAAAATATAATCGAACGTCAACGAGTAAAAAAAAGGAAAGATAAAATAATATGAGATTTAATAATTTGAAATACCAACAGAAGGAAAAGTCAGTATATTAAATAAACAGGCATGAACTGAAAAGCGAAAGTGGGAAGCGGAAAACACATAGACCAAAATGGAAAACAAATTTGGAGAGGTGAAGAAGAAAAAAAATAAACAATTTAAATTCACAACACCTATCAAAAAAACTCACAATGTGATCGTCTCATGTGATATCACACGCTAAAATCTCATGTAACTTTCATATAAACGCATTTATTTGGCAAGATAATTGTATAAAATGTAATTATACACAAATTTAATGGCCACAATAGGTGTTACTATCCGTATGACAAAATCAAAACTGAAGGCCTAAGGTGTTCTAGCTGTCATTTCGAAAATAAATAACAAAACTTTTTATTTTATGTTAAATAAAATACTTTAGCTACCCATTTCGGGTGTTGTCATACGGATGGTGACATTTATTACGGCTGTTAAACTCATCTAAAATTGTATTTTATACAGTTATTTTACCACATAGATATTCTTTTATAAAATTAACATGAGATTTTGGTATTTTTTCACAAGAGATGATCATGTGAGATTTTATATGATTTTTTTTTGACAGGAATGCAACAGGCTCTGGGCCTGTCTGGGGTTTAGCAGTTCAGGATTGAAAAACCCGGGTCATTGACTCTTTTGTGGTTTAGAGTTTGTGTGGTTTGAATCACAGGTCTTAACATACCTGGAGTTTTAGGAGTTTAAGATAAAAAAGTGAACAGGACTCTGGCCTACCTTGGTTTAAGGGTTGTGTAGTTTAAATCACACCCCTTCGGCTTGTATAGGGTTTAGGGGTTGTGATTATATAAACCAGGTCAGGGGTCTAGGAGTTTAGAGTTAGCACACAGATTTTTGACCTCTGTGGGGTTATTCAGGTGTTACCGATTAGGATTCATATTTATAATTAGCGTCCTTGAACACTTGCAGACAACTTCTAATGTCAAGTAAAATAAGTTTGAATTTTTTTGTCTTATCAGATCCACTATTATAAATCTTTAGTATCTAATTGCAAAATTCATTAGCAGCGGCCTCAAAAACCATAATATAAAAGCTTTTACATAAATAAAAATTTTTTGTGACATTTCCGTCCACCATATTGGATCCTCCATTTTGTATTAACAAAATCTAATACCAGATTTGTGATGAGCGACTTTGAAAACCATTACACACAAATTTTAAAAGAATTTTGTTTGCTTGAAACATATCTTCTTTTATAAGAAACAACCCCATTGTTTTATGGAAAAATATGGAGTTAGAACTGAGACACGCGGAAAAAACTTTTTTGGTGGTAAAGTTTAGGGGTGGTTTTCACCCTTTTTATCTGCATAAGGCTGATAAAAAAAAAAAACAAGTGTCTAATATTTTTAAATTCTTTACAACATATCAAAATTTCCTGCTGTGATAACTTGCATACTTCCCTTGTTAGTAGATTATACTAAATATCATAAATACTCACACACCAATTTCTTTTTTTTTCTTAAGTTTTATTTTACTTTGTACCTATATGATTTCCATGTACTTATTTCTGTTTTTACAAATTTAGAGAAATACTTATAAAACAACTTTTATAGGTTTGCTGACTTATTTTGTTATTTTTTTGTGCTGGACCTAATATCTAAAATATTCTGCTTCTTGCGCTTATTTTTTAAGTATTATTTCAAAGTATGTGAAAAAAGAAGAGTTTATTCTTTGGGGGAAAGTAATTTCTGTGTACTTGCCATTTTGCTTTATCATTGTTACTTCTAAGTGATTCATAGTCTGATCATGCAAATAATTACTCTTGAGAATGTATAAATTTCTAAGCACAAAGCTAAGATATGACTGATAGGACTATTACTAATGTCTCTGCACAGTATGTGTTATGTATTATTTCTCTACAAAAGCGTTCATTCATTTACTTCAAAAATTTATTTGTTCAACAATAATTTTTATAATCTTTTTTTTTTTTTTTTTTTTTTTTGGGCGCGCCAGCGGCATTGACCCAACAACAACAGAAATTAAGGAAGGGGTTAAATAAAAATACGATTAGAAATAGAGCTTAGGAAAGATTGGAGTACAGGGATTATATCTGGAGATGGAAAGGAAAGGACAAAAGAAGAATTATACGGAGCAGGAAGACCCAGTGCCAAGATTTTCGAGTACAAAACAGAGCGCTCGGAATCAAGGGCAGGGCATTCAAAGAAGATGTGGTTTGCATCACATATGAGAGGAGAGATGGAATTATGAAGGGGACAATCGGGAGAAGGGGACAGGGAAAAACGAAAACGTGAAGAGGGTAGAAGTGAGTGATTAATACGCAGTCTGATTAAGGAAATGATCGCGGAGCGTTGATAAGAATAGGATTGAAACCACGGCTGGGAAGAGGGAACCGGTTGAATTTGAAGATAATGAGAGGCGGGATTAGAAAATAGGGAAGGATAGATGTCCGACCATAGTCGGGAATGATTAGCTGAGGAAAGAAGGAGGATGTCCGAGGTAGGAATTTTGCAGAATAAAGGACCATCGCGGGTGGCCGAACGGGCTAAAAAGTCCGCTAACTCGTTGCCCTCGATGCCAGAGTGACTAGGAACCCACAAAAGGTCAATAGTGATGGAACGGGATGAAAGTAAATTGGATATAAGAAAACGAATTAAAAGAATGATAGAATTGGAGGAATGAGAGGGAGGAGAAGAGATGGCTTGAAGAACACTTTTGGAATCGGAGACAATCAGACATTTACTGATCTCTCTTATGGATGGAATGAACGAGACTGTGCGTAAAATGGCGATAGACTCCGCTGTGAAGATAGAACAGAAGGAAGGGAGTTTGAAGGACTCAGAGTGATTAAGTGAGAGGGAGGTAAACGCGCCGCCCACCCCATTTTCGTTTTTAGAACCGTCAGTGAAGAATGTTATATGAGAAGGGAAAGATGGGTCCAGCATGTGGAGGAATTCGGCTTGGATTGAAGAATGTGCGGTAGAGCTGGTTTGAAGAGGGAGAGAGAAGAGATTAATAGTCTGCCAAATGCTGGAAAAGTCATGGGAAAAGTAAGAAAGCTTGGAATAAGAAAAGACATAAGGCGAAAAATTGGAGACTCGAGCTGCTACGAGAGAAAGGATTGGGATTTTGTGAGGAGCAAATCGCCATTGGTTTTTAATACTAAGATAGGAAGAGATAAGATTAGATGAGGACACAGAAAGCCGTTTAATTAGAAAATTATAACCAAGCTGCGATCTGCGGATAAACAGTGGTTGCATAGCAGATTCAGAGAGGATAGCAGGAATGGGAGAAGATTTTAGCGCTCCAATGCACAACCGAAGGCAGCAGTTTTGAACTTTGTCCAGTTTGGTGAGGAGAGATTTAGAGGAGTTTCCATAGATGAAGGAGCAGTAATCGATTCTGGAACGAATTATAGCCTTGTAAAGGATTAGGAGAATGGAAGGGTCACCACCCCATTTGGATGGCGAAAGGGCTTTCAGGAGATTGAGTCTTCTGAGGGAAGAATTGTAGAGATAGTTGATGTGTTCATAGAAAGTGAGTCGGCTGTTGAGAATAACACCAAGATAGCAGAAAGAGCTGACGAGCGGAATCGGAATGTTAGATGAAATAATATTTACCAAAGCTTGATTGTAGGGGCGGAGGGAGAACACCATAGAAGAGGACTTAGAAGGAGAGAGAGAGAGGTGAATTGAGGCGAGGGAGATACTAAGGATAGATAAAGAGTTATTGATCTCTTCGTTGGCGGCGGCCACATCATTACAACTGGAGTAAATGAGGATATCGTCTGCGAAAAGGAGAGAGGAGGAAATTGTAGGGAGGGAAGCAATATTAAGGAGATAGATATTGAAAAGAGTGGGGCTAAGACATGATCCCTGAGGAAGTCCCCGGTGGATGCATCTGGAAATGACACGGGAGGGAGTAGAGAGGAAGAGGGATCTATTTTGGAACAAGTTTAGGATCAGAAAGATGAAATTAGATGGAACGTTAAGCCCAAGAAGCTTGGCGCATAGAGTAGGAAGGTGGACATTATCAAACGCAGAGGAGACGTCAACAAATGTAGCAACAGTGAATTTTCTTTCTATGAAAGCTTTGTAGACGTCTAATAGGAAAAGACTGATGCAGTCGACCGGGCCCAACCCCGGGCGAAAGCCAAACATATTGTAAGGAATTAGATCATTGTGTTCCAGCCACCAGACGAGTCGATTGTTCACCATACCTTCAAACAGTTTACGAAGACAGGAAGCTAAAGAAATAGGACGGAACGTAGATTGATTTTTTTTAGGTATAGGGATGATAACAAAGTCATTCCAGGATTTAGGTGTAGATCCGGAGAGTAGGAAGGAGTTAAAGATATTCAAAAGAAAATGCAAAGAGAGCGTGGAGAGGTTTTTAAGTATAAGGAACGATATACCATCTAAACCTGGTGAGGAGTTGGAGGATTTATTAAGGATAGATAGTAGCTCATCATAATGGAAAGGAAGAGATAAGAAGTGAGACTCTGAGTTGTGTGTAAGAACAGGAAGCGAGATTTCCTCAAGGGAAGGAGCGTAGGCGGCCCGATAGAATCTAGAAAGGAAAGGAGATGTTGCAGTGCGGGAGAGGGATGTACCGGGCGCTTGGAAAGGGGAGAAGTAAAAGCCTTAGCCATCTTCCAAATCTGCGAAAAGGGCGTGTCTTTAGAAAAAGCGGAACAAAATTGTTTCCAAGAATTTCTCTTAGCCGCTTTAAGAACAAAGCGAGCCCTCGCATTGGCTTCTTTGTGAGCAAGAAAGTTGGACATTGAGGACCGCGAACGAAATGATTTGAATGTAACAGTACTTTGTTTGAAAGCCTGTTTACACTCTTCGTTCCACCAGAGTGAGGAGGCAGAGGGCGCTTTTCGGTGATTATTATTGGGAACAAGCGGAGAGGATGAAGAAAGGGACGAATGAAGGGATTGAGTGAACAAGTTGTATTGGGCTATAGGATCAGAATTCGCCAGGATATGAGGGAGAGAATCGTCCATCAATGAACGAAATTTGGTCCAATCAGTTTTGGAAAGAATCCATCGAGAGGAATGGAGAGGCTTGGATTGGGTAGGAGGAGAGACGTCATTAAGGGATAGGAGAATGGGAACATGGTCACTACCAAAAGTGCCATCAAGTGTTCTCCAGGAGCATTTAGGAGCTATATCGGGAGAGGTAAAGGAGAGGTCCACTGAACTTGAGGAGAAAGCGTTTTTAAAGTAGGTGGGAGAATGATCGTTGAGGAGGAAGAGGTTATGATTCAGGATAAAGTCTTCCAGCACAGAGCCGTTGGAGTTGTAACGAGTGCAGCCCCAAAGGGGAGAATGAGCGTTCCAATCTCCACCAATGACGTATGGTTCTGATAGGGTTGTAAGGAATGAGGAAAGTGGAATATTGAAGAGACTAAAGGTGGGAGGGTTGTAGACACAAGCGATATGGATTGGCTTTAGGGACAGATTTAGAAGAGAAATATGGATCATATTGGGGGAGTTAGGATAGGGAGGTGGAAGGAAAGGGATAGTGTGCGATTGGTATGATAAGTCGCTCCTGATTAGGATAGCAGCTCCACCATACCCGTCCACACGATCAGCTCGAACTATGGAAAAACCTCTGAAATGGATGGAGGAGGATGATTTCAGCCACGTTTCAGACAGCAAAGCGACATGAATGTTATAGCGGTGAAGTAGACCCTCTAAAGCTTGTTTGTTAGCTCGTAGGCTACGACAATTCCATTGTATAATGTTTAAGGACGGAAGCTGCTACATAGTAGAATAATGACAAAAGGGAAAGGAAAGACGAGAGCAGTAAAGTAGGATACAAAGAGGGAGTAAAATGCCTTAAAAGAAGTGCCGTATAGGTTCACTTCCAAAGTAGAGGAGCAGAAGGGAGGCCTATTCAAAATATGACATGGCCTCTTATGAAAATAGCTTTTTACTGTTGGAAGCATCAGTGATAGTTCTGAGGAATGTCTGCACGAACTTGGATTTATGCAAGTTTGTAGACTTCCTACAGTGTACGTAGCGTATAGAAGATTTGATGGAAGGATCATTTTTAAATCTGAGGAATGCCTGCACGAACTTGGTTTAATGCAAGTTTGTAGGCTTCCTATTGCGGCAGTAATGTATCGTAGCCCAGTGGTGGAGTTTCTCATGTAAGTAGGTTTCAACTTTGCAATTGATCTGATGTGGCAGGAGATGGAAGAACGACTAAGATGTAGGAAATATAAAAAATGGAGAATAGAAGAAAAGTTAGTTGAACTGAACATTATTGGCTAGGAAAGATGAAAGGTTGTCCCCGAATGAAGGGGAGGCGGCTATGTTGAAAGATGAAAGGAGTTGGATGATGGCAGTGGATAAATTACAAATATTAGAAGAGGTATCGATGTGGTGGATAGGAGCACTATTTTGAACAAGAGGGAGATGACTTTCAGCTGGAGACGAGTTGAAGGAAGAGGATCCAACTCTATTCAGAGCCCATCCGGCTGATGGCGCAGGGGAATACAGAGAAGGGATAGGAGGAAAGTGGGGAAGGGGTTTGGGATGCGACTTGGACTTGGGAGATTTATGAAAAGTAGGGGACTTTGGGCTAGGAAGAGGCGTTACTTTGCGTGGAAGGGTAGAAGTGCTTAGAGAGGGAACAGAAGCGGCGGCTCGGTTAGCATAGGAAAACGCTTGAGAGACTATGCTGGAAGCTTTTAATTTGGAGGCTTCATGGAAGGATATGTTTTCAAAGGCCATGATTTTTTTGATGTCCTTCTGTCTTTGCCATTCAGGACAGCGACGATCGGACGAACTGTGACAACCTTTGCAGTTGCGACAGAGAGGAGGCTCCTGGAGACTATCACATTCAGAGAAGAGGTGCTGGGAAGAACAATGGGAACAGATCGAGTGAGAACTCCTGCAATGTCGTGCAATATGCCCAAAAAGAAAACATTTTGCACATTGCGTGGGAGAGCGAATACTTGGAGAGACCGGGAAGCGAAGTTTGAAGATGGAAATATATTCGGGAAGGGAAGATTTGTGGAATTTTAACTCGACACTTTTGGTGGGTACTTTGGAACCCTCGGAGGAACGGAAAATGCGTCGAATAGAGATAACAGAGTTTGGAAATTCAAGCCCTTCTTTGATATCTTCGACTGAAAAGGAGGGATGAACTCCGGTAATAACACCGATTCTATATAAGGTATTAAGAGGAATAAAGGCCTTGATTTTGTTGGCGGTGAAATAAGAGGAGTTGTTGAGAAAGGAGTTAGCGGAAGAAGCATTGGGGAAGAAGACCGAAATGCGTCCCCTACCTTGGGATTTGATGTCAGTAAAAGAAGTGGAGACTTTGCTAATGAGCTTAGCCAAAGCTAGCGGGTGAAGGTTGCCAATATTCTCGTCGGAGGTACAATTTTCGACAAAAACTGTGAAAGGACCGGGATGGTTGGAAGGGAAGATGGCCTCAGTGGTGATTTCAGTGTTGGAATTATTATTGTTAATGCTGTTATTATTTTTATTGAAATTGTTATTATCATTACTGCAGTTGCTAGCGGTATTATTAGTGATACTAGTATTGTTACTATTTTGGTTAGTGGTACTGGATGTGTTGTTATTATTAGTTAAAGGAATATCGGAGATAGGAGTATCCGGTTGTGTCAGGCGTAATTCCTTAGTAGATGAAGACGGAGGAGGGGTTAAAGGACTAGAGGGCTTTCGCTTAGTTGAAGGATCTATATCCATTACGTTAAGCGATAAATGATTGTTTGAAAGTTTATTGGGGGAGGCCGCTGAGCGGCCCCCTTTGGAAACGCTCATTTGCGCTCAAGCGAAAAGGTGATCGAAAAGGAACAATTGAAAGTAAATAAAATAAACACGCGAGGAAAAAAAAAAAAAAAAAAAAGAAACGGAAGAATACACACGAATCTGAAATTACGAGCGAACGAAAATAAGTCGAAAATCTCGCAACAAGAGTTACGAGTAATAAATGGAACGAACTCACCGCTCTGGTGGAGATAAAATCCGAACACAATAGAACACGACTTTTATCACTGATAACGAAAATCTAAGATGTAGTTTCTGTAATCATATAAATTTTGAATTTTGACTATTCTATTTAGTTTTTTAAGTATTATTTTTAATTAGGAACTACCTCACAACGGCATTGGTATTAAATGATTATTAATTAATGGTTCACAAAATATGTACTTATATATTTACATCAAATATATTTATCCTTATTTCCTGAATTTTATTTTTATTATTTGTTTGATATTTTCAGTTTGTAAGTGTTTTACCAGTATTTTTATTTTTAAGTCTAATCAGTATCATACTGTACAATAGCAAAATTTGAATTATAAACTAATATATTTAAATTACTTTTCTCAACATATATTTTCATATAATCTTCTTTTTTTAGTATTTTGAAACACATAGTTCATACAGCTTTACATATTTTAAATGTATCCAGATAGTTACTGCTATGTGACAGGTTATTTTTTAAGAATGACTAGTCTATATTAAACTGAGTAACACACCATAATAAATATTGTGTAGAGCGATATTATATTAATTGTTTGAGTGAAACTTATCTTTAAAAAAGTTTTAAATACATATGTGCTGCATATATGTAATATTCATGTTCATCTTTAAACATGCTCTTGTTGAAATTTCAGAATCTAATTATAGATCTTATTGATATATGTCTGCAGTGGTTGGAAACACTAGACAAAAGAATCATGTCATAATTTTCAATTATTTCTATACTTTTTTTTATTCTTATTAAATCATTTTTTATGGTCAGTTGAAATGAACTTTCATTGTATTACTGCAATATTTATCAAATAATTATATTACATGTAATTTCTAATTAATTACAAACTTTTTCAAAAGGGAAATATGTAAATTTTTTTAACTGATATTACAATCTAAATCATTAAAATTCTTGTTATCTGTGTAATAATATTTTTTTGCTACAAATCCTCAAAATATTGTTACTGTAATTGCAAACAGTGGTATTATTGATTTGTGCTTTATGAAAATTTTATCTTACCCAGTTTCAGCTACATTTTTTGGAAATATTTGATTATCCTGTTATTATCATCCACTATGTTAAATTCAAGTATTTTTTGAAAGCATTAAATCTATGAAAACTTTTTATCCATTGCATTATAAATTTCTTTATTCCTTTAACACACAATATACTCGTAATTTATAACCAGTTGAATCCTCAATAAATAAACTTAAATACCATAAACATTAACATACCAATAGTTTTTAAATTCACAAATTCCTATTTTACATTGTAATTAAACAGTTGATTCCCAAATTTAAACAATTTGATACATAACAATTAATCTATGTCTGCTTTATTTATATTGTCTAAGTCTTATACTTTTTTGTTTGTTAAGTGTTCAGTTCAATCTTTTATTTTTATATATTTTTCTTTCTAGTGCAATTTCACTGTTGATGATAAACTAAGACATAGTACCTGTGAATAATTCTATTCCTAATTTTGGGTTCACTCTTTTTAATTTATGAAGAACAATTAACTGAAAACTTCCTAGTGATTTCACTAGTGTAAAATAATATTTAATTAATGTTCCAAAAAATTTGTGCATTAGCATATTATGAATTTGTTCCTATTCTTCTGAATTTTATTAATGTTATTTGTATAAAATTTACAGCACGTGAGTGTTCTTTAATAAAATTTATATATTAAGCATAATAAATATTGTATTGAGCAAAAGCAATATATTTAAATTTTTTGACATATATTTTTATATAAATATTTCATTTACAGTATTTTCCAATGTAAGGTTTACACAGATATATACACTTCAAATGTTATCAGTACAGTAATTATGTAATATATTATTTTAAAACAAACAATTTAAAATGAACAGAAGTAATTTGTTATAATTGGTCTTATTAAGTATGCTATTACAATTAAAAACTAATGCAGAGTGGATCATTTTACCAAAACTAATCTAAGCTCACATAGTCAATGCTGAATGTGCAGAACCTCCAGTTAAATTTCTTCTTAAACATTCTACGGACAAATTTTACATAAAAGATAGAGAGTATCGCTTTCATCCAATAAATAAACAGATACCTGTCTTAGACAGCTCAAAAAATAGGGATAAATCCACATTTCGCTCCAGGTCTTGCAACCACAGTACTTATTGATGTTTGCCATCTAGTTCGAATTAGCACGTAGTCTATTTGGTTTTTGTAGGCTCTACCTGGTGCAATCCAGGTTGATAGTCGTCTTTTGTGATGCTTAAACATGGTATTAGTTATGGCAAGATCATTATCAATGGCGAACTGTAATAGTAGTTCTCCTCTTGCATTTCTATCACCTAGTCCGAATTTACCGGCATTCCTCCTAATATTGTTATCAGTGTCAGTAGAACCTATTTTTGCGTTGAAATCTCCCAATATGATCACAATTTCCTTGCTTGGTATTATCCTATCATTGTTTCAAGTTTTTGGTAGATCATATTTACTTCATCATCATCAGCGTCGCATGTGGGCATATATATTTGTATGACGTGTAAGTTAGGTGGCTTACAATTGATTGTTATTTTGATTATTCGATCATTTACGGTTTCATATTCTTTGATGTATTTGGTCATATTTATATTGATGACAAATGCCACACCACGGTGTGAGTAATTAATCGATCCTGAACTGCATATCATGTTCAGTTCAGTGCTGAAGTGACCCAAATCTTCCCAATGTGTTTCGGACAAACCGCATATCTGAATGTTTTCTCTGGCAAGTTCATTTTCCACAATGTGCAGTTTTCCTGCTTGTTTAAGACCCCGAACATTCCGTGTACCTATCGCTATATGTTGTCGTAGCTGGTATGCGTCTTGTATTATACTACCAGTAGTATATTTCGCATGAGATGCCTGGCTGGCCACATCACCATGCCCAGTAGCCCATTTAACACTGATTGGCCTGGACCCAAAACAGCGCCGATTTCCAGTCGGATCGCATGGCATAACATTATCGTGATTGACTATTTCATAACACTCTTGTGAAAAGAATAATCAGGTGGTTTTCCGTTGCCTGCCTGATCGCAGTATCACAGCCGGTGGAATTAATATGTAATTTCGCCTGTGATTGTCTCCGTCAAGCCTCGAATGAAGTCATTCTTCACCAGCCTTGAAGTGTCCTCCCCTACTAACCTTACCGCCTTGGGTGGCCCTACCGGAAGTATACACTCCCGACGGCATTGCTTAGTAGGATCGTTGAACACTACTGAGCCCCTCCACCACGACAAGGTGAACCCCCGGAGAGGGCATTAGTATATAATTTTATAAAATACTACCAAAGAGAAATACAGAAATAAGAAATAAGAAAGTTTTATAAAATACCCTATAAAGAGGTAAGTAAAAGAAAAAACTGGCTAAATGGCGAAGGCTAAGCCAACAAAATAAATAAATAAAAAAAATAAAGTGTCTGCTTAAAATGAGAGATTAAATAACATTACTCAACCGAAAAATATCCACTCCGCTTTAAGAATCTCGCATAACCGTATATGCATCTACCCCACGTCATCCAAAATAACAAAAAACCCTGTCGAAATCCACGCAGATATTATGATCAACAATCAAAAAGGCAAACTACGAAAACTAATTGCACCGGCAAAGCCGGTAGTTATGTCCACTGTGTCACCACATATTTCCCATTCGGTACTTGAAGAGATGCTCATCAGTTTAAATCTCAAATTAACCTCACCTATATCGCCGATCAAATATAACGTATCAAATGAAGAGTACAGCCATATCTGCAGTTTCAAACGTCAAGTTTATTGTGCAGTCGAACCCGAAACCAACTTCAAAATACCAGAGTCAATTACCATAGAATACGAAGGTGAGTCTTTTCGTATTTTCCTCACTGATGATACCGTATTATGCACTCACTGTAAATCTCGTGATCACTCGTCGCCCAAATGCACAGCAGAAAACAGAAAAAAATACCCAATCCTGCCAAAACCCGCTAACGATGATAGGTTTTTTTTTTTTTTTTTTTTTTTTTATGGCCTGGCGGCTAAGTAGCTTACCATTTGGCCACTTCCATATCAAAATAAGTTTAAATTATTCCACTTCTCTTCTCTTCTCCTCTTCTTTTTCTCTTTTTTTTTTCTTTTCTTTTCTTTTTTTTCTCTTTTTCTTTTCTTTTTTTCCCTTTTTTCTTTCTTTTTTTTTTTTTTTTTTTTTTATATATGAATAAAGAAAAACGTATTGGAAAAATGAGCAAATGAAAATCTAATGACAAGGACAATTCACCAGACATCTATCCGGACCAACTGAGTAAGATAAATATATTTTTTTTTGAATTTCCGGACAACTATGGCCGTAAATGAATTAACATTACCCACAGCCTGTCTGCCTGGAATCATTTATCAATAACCTGACTGTTCTGGTCAGTACCCGGGAACTTGAAATTCCAGACTCAACTGAACAGCCATAATATTTTGCTCGTTAGATTAAGATGGTACAAATTGCACCATATCTTCGTGGTCGGCGATGATCATATCTTCTGGTTGAATTCAATTAATATAGGACGCACTTGACAGAACTATTATTATAAATACTTGTGAATAGTAAGGATAAACAAACTCCGGGAGCGAAGGAAAAAATAAATAAATAAAAAATAAAAAAAAAAAAAAATAAAAAAAAAAAAAAAAAAATAAAATAGTCCTCCATACAAATAAGTTAAATAACAATCTTGTTTTGAAAAATAAACTTAAAAATCAAAAATTGAGCCTTCTCTCCGCATCCTAGCAAATGATGCAAGGAATACGGTGGATACCTTCCGAGGGATATCAATTTATTAAAAAAAGTATGTCTACTGCCTTCAAATTTCTCGCAATTAAACAAAAGATGATTTATGTCCTCAAAAAAGTTAACAGACGAATGGTTATTGCATTGTCGCTGGTTATCAGCATGCATAAAATTATGTGACACACGAGAATGCCCTATACGCAGTCTACACAATATAGTAACATATCTGCGGAGGAGATGAGGAGGCATTGAAATTGACACGTGGAGATACCATGGGTGTGTCGGAATAAAAGGTTGAACGATATTAAAGTATGAACCCTTCCTGGCCAATCGCCAATGCTTATTCCAGGACGTATAATGATTGCGGTTAATTACAGAATTTAAATCACCAGCTGGAATAAAAGGAAATTCAATGCCCATTGAAGGCGCATCCTTGGCGGCCCTATCGGCCACCTCATTTAGTTCTATCCCCGCATGACTTGGAACCCAACAAAACTCCACAACACCGCCCTGTAAAATGATAATCGAACATTTCTCTCTTATCTCCCAAACAGTGGGATGATAGTTGGGTTTAAAGAGGCAATTTTGTAGCGCTAAAAGGGAGCTAAGGCTGTCGCTGCATATAACATATGTGCCCCTGCTACCAAGTACATTAAGTATATAGTCGCAGGCCTTGGCAATTGCCAACAGCTCGGCTGAGAAGATAGATGCCAAAGGTGGGAGTTTGAATTTTTGTACAGTAACTTCGTCAACAACAAAGGCAGCACCAACAGGATCGGAATTCCGACCGGATTTGGAGCCATCAGTGAAGATTTTGGAATATCCAGAAAATGCTGTCTCTAATGCGGTAGTAAGATCTGCTTCCCGACCGAGAAGAGTATTCTGATTATGTCTAATATTGTCAAATAATGTTGTATTAATGTTTAAGTTAATAAGGTTAATTTCGTATGGAATTCTGAAATATTTAGATGGATATTTAGGAATTAGGGCCGGACAATATTTATAGTATTGAGGAATTCTGGCTGATAATAACGGTAGTTTAGAGGAAAGAAATCTCCAGTTATTACTAATACTATAAGTAATATTAAGCAGATGCGGATAACTATAATTACAGTACTTTAATAAAAATCTATCCGCCAACATATTTCTTCTTAACTGTAGTGGGGCAATCTTCGTCTCCGCTTCAAGACCCGCTACTGGAGCGGATCGAACATTTCCTGTTATAAGTCTAAGTCCGATATTCTGTAGAGTATCTAGTTTCCTAAGGTTCGATTTGGAGGCTGAGCCATAAAATATCGAGCCGTAATCAATTCTGGAAAGTATCAGTGATTTATATAACAAGGCTATAATTACAGGGTCGGATCCCCATGAAGCGTTTCCAATAGCCTTCAGGGGGTTCAGTGTTTTCAAGATTTGACTTTGAAGTATTTGGATGTGACGGGCCCAAGTAAGCCTTGAATCCAAATACAATCCCAAGTACTTCACATAAGATTTATGCGCGATATTAATCCCATTTATTTTTATCTTAATACATTCTGCGTTGTAGGGTCTTAATGTGAATATCACAACAGTGGACTTAGCAGGGGAAATTTCCAGTTTAATTTCCTGAAAGAATTTGCCACATAAGTAGACTGACTGATTGCTCTCTACTGTACATTCCTTTATCTCTTTATTTCTATTCAGTATGATAAAATCATCAGCATAGGAGAAAATTTGTGAGTTATGTGGCAACCGTATGCTGAAGACTGAATGTACATAGATATTAAACAAAACCGGGCTTAAAATTGATCCCTGTGCCAAACCCGTGTAAGCAACTCTACCAACCATTTCCTTGGTGACCGGGTTCAAAAATTTAAGTTTTCTGTTGAGAAACAAGTTGCTGATGTACTTAGCCAAGACTGTTGGAACTCCTATACTTACTAGCTGCTGATGTAATGTCAGAATACTAACATTATCAAATGCCCCCTTGATATCCAGAAAAATGGCCGAAAGGAATTCCTTTCTCAAAAAAGAAGCATATATTTCGTTCACTAAATGAGCAGTGCAATCTAACGTTCCAAGGCCCGGTCTAAATCCGAACATTCCGGCTGGGAAGATTTTTTTATTCTCTATCCACCAAACAAGCCTATTATTAATGACTATTTCGAATGTTTTTCTAACACAAGAAGCCAGTGAGATCGGTCTGTAAGACGTAGCTTCTAACGGAGATTTACCGGATTTTAAAATAGGAATTATTATGAATTGTGTCCATTCAAGAGGAGTGACTGAGTTGAATAACAATTCATTAAATATATGTACCAGAACGCTTTTCGCCTTGTTCCCTAAATTTTTCAGAATCGAATAAGTAATACCGTCTATCCCCGGCGAAGAATCTTTACCTTTATTCTTTAATGCCAATCCTAGTTCCTCGACTGATATGGGATTGGACAGAATATGAGATTGTTGATAATTGTTTTCAAGCTCGATTCCATATACTTCCGAGATGCAAGGAACATAACACGGGGCTACAGAGCAAGTAAACTGGTCGAATCAACAATCACTTTTTAGAGATGTGGAGTGGAAATTCTTATTCTTGAATCGTTTAGCTAAAGACCAGATAACTTTGAGCGGAGTGTTTCGATTAAACGATGAGCAAAATCTCCTCCAAGAGGCTCTTTCGGTGCTTTTGAGAAGTCTACGTGTTTCCGCATTAATCCTTTTATATTCAAGGTAAGCTTGCATCGTACCACTTCTTCGAAAAACGTTTAGTGCCTGATTCCGTTCTTTGATCCTTTCCCCGCATTCCCTGTTCCACCAGGGAGAAGCCGGTTTGTTACCTAAATATGGAGATGGTTTCGGAAAAGATTGATCCAAGGCAGAGCTTAACATTTTTAGAAAAAGATTATACTGTCCCAATGGGGTAGTTTCCATCTGGATTTTACCTACCTCCTGTTCCATAATATTTCTAAATTTTCCCCAATCACCATCTAAGAGTTTCCAGCGCTTCCTTTGGTCGACTTCCTTGATTTCAGGGAATGATGAAGGATTTCTATGTGTGTTATTGATTTCAAATAATATGGGAAGATGGTCGCTACCAAGAGAATCGGGAAATACTGACCATGAACAATCGAGATAAATATCGGGCGACACCATCGTCAAATCAACCGGATTCATAAACCGAGATGGATGAGGAATTTTAGTCGGTGTACCGTCATTTAAAAGGCACAGATTAGATTCAGAGAGAATTTCTATGACTGCTGCTCCCTTACTATCATTGCAATTGCAGCCCCACATCCTATTCAAAGCATTAAAATCTCCACTGAAAATTATAGGCCACGAACTTAAACTGGCAAGAGTAGCTGAAACAGATGTTGGATTGATAAGATGTCCCGGGGGAGAATAATATGATATAAAATAAAATGAAGAATTACAAACATTTACCCTGATGGAAACTGCATTAGATTCCGAATTGTTACTAAATGATTTTAAATTAGTTTGAATCAGATCATGATCAATGTCATTTCTCACTAGTATGGCGACGCCGCCGTACCCGTCGGCTCTGTCATCACGATAACAGCTGTAATTTCTTAAGTGGAACTGTTTATCGGGGGATAACCAAGTTTCACATAATAATATTATATCAAAGTTATTATTAAATACAAAAACCTCAAACTCGCACAAATTACACAAGATGCTACGGGCATTCCATTGAACTACCCTAAGCAATGTGGAATAAGGAAGAATAAAAATAGAATAGAATTAAAAAAGGTTAGGTTCGAGGCTGATTAGTGTATACAATTACCATAAGTAGCTATTTTACTAAACTTAAATGAATATCCCAGTTATTTTATCTTGTAGGAAAAAATCTATTTAAATAATACTAATTAATTATGGTATAATACTGTGAATGAACGGAATTTAAAATTATTATAATTTAAAATTAGTTGTATTATCACGATAATTATGAATGTTTATTATATAACTAATGGAAAAATAGAATAAAATAAAATAAAATTCCCATTATACAATATTAACGGTATATAATATTTATTTTTATTAGAGATCATAGGATTTTTCCGAATACTCTGTTTATTACCCTTCGGGTCTACGATATTGCTTTTAATCGAACTAGTTTTAGATCCAGACGGACCTGGTTTGATCGTTTTATCTAGATCAGATTTCTCCATTATTTTAACAGTTTGGCTTTTCGGAATTGTTACCCTTGCCGTATTCGTTCTTTTCGTTGCTTTCCCGTCTTCATCAGAAGAGAAGAATGAAACAGACCGTTTTAAATTTGAGTCTACTAATTGATTGGAATCGTGAAATCCTGTGCGTTTAGAAATCGGTTTTGGCTTAAAGACAGGGACGCCTGCTGGATGATCCTGTGTAGGCTGATCATGAACAAGAGCGGGGAAGCTGTCATCATGCGGCAGCAATGAAAATCTATTATAACTTAATTTATTAGAATAAAGATGTTGCTGTTTATACGTTTGGGGTATTTCAATAGCTGCTTCATGATAACCTAGATTGTGATTGGCCATTAATTCGTTAATTAAAGATTGTCGCTTTTTTTCGGGGCAATTATTATCCGACGATTTGTGACTACTTCTGCAATGAACGCATGATACAAATTCATTTTTGCACGTATCTGCCGTATAATCATTCTCACCGCATTTGTCACATCTGGCACTTCCTTTACATTGATTTGCCACGTGACCATATCGTAGACAACGGAAACATTGCCGAATTCTTCTGACGAAAGGGTCACACTGAAATCTAACGTGCCAAAGAAACACATAAGAAGGAAGGTTTTGTCCTTCGAAGGAAACAAGTACAGAGGTACTGGGGACATAACTTATCTCACCTTTAGAGAAGCATTTTCTATTTAAACGTTTGATATTATTAACAATGAACGAATCGCAATTTATCATTTCGATCAGCTGGTCTTCAGAATAATCTAAATCTACACCCTTAATAACGCCCACCCGTGAGATGAGATACGAGGGGATATATGCCTTGTATCCATTATTTATAAAGAGAGAGCTATTCACCATTTCATTAGCTGTGATATAAGAAGAGAGTTGTACTATTACTCTATTACGGCTTACTTTTTTTATTTCGATTATGTTTTTATAAAAAGGCCGTTTTCTTATTAATTCAGCTATTTTTAATGCATTAATCGATGTTCTGACATTACTATCCGAATTTATTTTTTCTATAAAAACTTTATAATTGTCATTACTGAAATTGCTCGGGGAATAATTATTTTTATTTTCTGAGAAAACTGCTGCTCTTGTTTCAGCGTTAGAATTATCATTAACGTTATTTTTGTCTTTATCGGGATTGCTAGAGTTAGAACTATCACAGCTGTTAGAATTGTTACCTGTTTCGAAAATTGAATTAGCAATAGAAACATCTTTGTTTGTTATATCAGGCTTATCAGTATAATTACGATTACTCGAGATAACAGAGAAACTTGAATTATCATCTACGACCATTATATCATCCGGCGGCCGGTCTGTACCGGCCCCCTCCTCAGACATCGTTAAGATAAAATAAACAATATATCGGTGTTATACCAGGCACCGGGATTAAATTTGAAAGTTGAGTGTGTGTGTATGCGTGTGAAGATGCGTGTAAATGTAAATGTAGTTCCGTATGTGTAGGCTTAAGTTAAATACTTTAGGAATTATTCGAAGACAACGAACAACGCACTAAACGAACGCGACCAAACACCTCCGAATTACTCACGTTATTCACCAGGAGGTTAGATGATGTACGTGGTGTACAAAATGCCACACCACACCGTCCTACCACTCTACCGATACAAGATATTACATTTCTACCTGGAAAGTAATAACAACGAGCACACTAATACACCTGCAAATGTACCTAACTCGCAGCCGACAAAACAAGACCTGTCTGTTTTACCACTCGTCACCGATACGAATACCGGTACTGATCCGAAAGATAAAAAGCAATCAAAAAAATTCAGAAACTGATACCGCTGCTGTAAACAAGCTGTTAACTCCCTTTAGTAATACAATAAAGCAGCAACACAAAACATTACCCGATGCCTTCACACAAAACGAAATCGCGCAGCTTCCAAGCGCTAGCAAAAGTTCTAGCACAAAAGAAGCCATCGCCTAGACAACGAAGATAGCATCAACAAACACCGACATACTACAAATTCAGCTCAGACACATTTACGAAAATATCCAAGACAGAAGCACGAAAATACACATCACTAAATTAATGGACAAAATAGTCCTGCAAGATGACAATCCTCCAATGGAACATTAATGATTTTTACAGCAATCTTGAGGAACTAAAACTACTTTCAAACAAGCTATCTCCGTCTATAATCTGCCTGCAAGAAACTCGCCTTCTTTTATTTTTCCCGCTTCATACAATCTGCAGCGTGATGACCCCTTCATAGATTGTTCTAAATACCTCAATCACTCCATTACTATTTTTTTTTTTTTCCCAGTAGTTAATGCCTATATGGCTATCACTCGATGTAAAATTCTTATATACTATTAATAATTTTCGATTTCATAATAAAATGTGTGAGAGCCCGAAGGTTGTTCACACCGAGAACACCTGAGCCCAGTTGCTCGTCGCAATGGTGGTTATACTTTCAGCAGGTCAAAACAATGTGATGGACCGTTAGTGGTGCGTAGCAAATGACACATGTGGGTGGTGGCTGGCCATTCAACAGATATGAATGTGTAATTCGTTTATAGCCAAGGTATATTCTGTTAACAGCTGTTTCCAGCTTCAGTGAGCAGACATTACCAATGATTAACGGTCAATCCTAAACGCTTTTCTTTGTATTTCCAAGTATACTTGGACGAGCCTGGAACCACTGATTCCATGAGTGTAAGATTTCTTGAATGTACCACCGTGCGAAGTCTTCTCCTAGCATTGCTGGCAGTTTGCGTTGGTCCTATCGCCGCATGATGCACAATATCATGGCCATCTATTCCTCGATGACTCGGGATCTAAACGAAAAAGATTCTGGTGCTCCGTTTACTTAATTCGATATGCTAAACAGTATTTAGTCCACCGTCACCACAGTCGAGTTCATAGCTTCAATGTACTGTAATGCTAAAACTGAGCCGGTCAAAATTGTATACTGATCAGATGGAAATTCCAATATTGGTAGCAAACATTGAAGTAAGGCTAACATCTCAGCCGTAAGAACTGATAACAGACAAACTGAAGGAATATATCCTTTTCCCAATGGAAAAAGCACCTCCCACATTAAATGGTGTTTTGAACGCATCGGTGAAGCAACAAATCGAATTAGGCTGCTGGTCCAGAACGCCTTTTTTTTCAAATTTCCATGTTCGGTTTGGTTTTAACGTCGGCTGAAAGTAGGTCCCAGCAGATATTCGGCCGAAATTAGCTCCACGGCGATGTTACTGTTGGAATTCTGCTTATGATACCACGTAGCAACCTCAATGGCCTTTGCAGTCCAATTTGTTGTAGCTGTTTTTGCATTGAATGCGATTTGAATGCCGCTGATGACCAGCAATCTTCATTGTATACTTAACAACGAGCATTTTCCGTTGGTAGTAGAGTGGTGGGGTGCCACTAAGATGTTGAAGGCTAGCCGCAGGTAAGTTGGAAAAGCCTTCAATGCAATCCTCAGTCCAGCATTCTGTATCGTATCCAGTATATTCAGTAATCGGTTACTGGTTGACGAGAAAATAAATTAACCATAATCGAGTCTCGAACGAATGAGGGCCTTATATATGCGAAGTAGGATTGAACTTCTTGGCCCAAAGGTCCTGTTACTCATCATTTTCATGATGTTGAGTATTAGATGGAATATTTGCTTAAGTGCAAAAATATGGTTACGCCAAGTCAATTTTGTGTCGAAATACAGTACAAGTAATTTATATTCCATTGTATGCTGCAAAACCGACTTGTTAATTGTTAGGTTTAAAGTAACTTGGTTCCGTTTCTTAGTGAACAGGTGTACTTGGTTTTCTGCGGAATGAACTTTAACCCCGTTGTCATGCTTCACTCTTGAAGATTATCCAGGCATTTCTGCAACAGACTTTGAGGGTAAAGGAGGTCTGCCGTCCGGAGAGTAATGTTTACATCATCCACAAATAGTCTGGTTGAAATGGGTGATGGAATATATTGCAATGGGTTCCGCTCTTTTTTTTATTTTATAAGACGAGAATCGCTTGTCTCCGTTTGACGACATTTCAGCAAAAAATTTTCCGAAGATATTAGCTACCTCTTCCAGTTCTTGAGTGAGCCCTGATGACTCTTTCAATGTTATAGTAGGCGGAAGTCTTTTAGCTCTGTTGATTTTTCACCAGATCTGAGGGACACTGGAGTTCTCATTAGTTTCGGAAATAAATTCCTTCCAGCTTTTCTTTTTATTTTGTCTGATGATTAGACGTGCTTGAGCGCGGCATTGGCGAAAATTGATTAAGTCCGAATTTCGCCTGGTGGCTTGAAATGTCTTCAGCGCTCTGTTACGGTTTTTAATAGCTATTTTTATGTGTCTTTAAAGAAGTCAAATCTTGTTGGCTGTTTATTATTTAGCGCCGATATGTGTATATTTTCATTTAGCAACTTTTCGAATATTTCCCCTTTCCTGTTAGTTTTACAAGATCCCCAAAGCGGGCTGTGTGCATTCATATCTCCGACGAAGACAAATGGTTTCGGCAGCTGAGATACTAACATGTTTATTTCTTGGTTTTACTGTTCCGCGTCCGGGGGCAGATAAATGTTGCAAATGGTTAGTTGACGGAAGGGAGTTGCTTTGCTGAACTGAACCAGAACAGTTATATTCTGAATTATGGTATTTATCCGTAGTTCCTTTACAGTTGGTACTGATTCATCAATGAAAGTTGCCACACCTCCTGAAGCATGTAACCCTGTGATATGGCCATACAGGAATGATTGAAAGTTTTTCAGCAACAAGGACTGCATAGGTCAAAGGTGTGTTTCTTGTAAACAGATTATAGTTGGTTGTTTAAGTACAATTAGTTGTTGTAGTTCTGATAAATTATTTTGCAAGACGTTAATGTTCCATTGAAGCATGAAATTATCCATCACCGTCATTCTTTATAACTAACCCTTCATTTATTTTGTTGGTCAATTTAGTAATTCGTATTTTAGTAGAGTGATCATTAATAACGGGGTAGACCGATTTCAGTTGAATAGATACCGTATCGGCCGAGTTAAGCGGGATGTTCAGTTTATTAAACAATTCTTGAGCAGTCGAAAACTTATTGTTGTACTGTATTAATGTCACTATTTTGTCCAAAAATATACGCTCTTTAAGAGTTTTTTGCTGATTTTCTATACATTGTTTTGCTAGTAGTAGATTGGTTTTTAATTTCTTTAGTTCGTCACTTTCTTCTTTCTTCTTTTTTGCGGTTGTGCTTTAGTACTATTCTGACCACTTGAAGTCGAATTCGAAGAATTATCTGGTAGATTATGTTTGAATCGATTGGGATTAGACGGTACTGAATTGGTTTGATTCAGTAGAGTTTCAGAAGAAGCCGAGGC
The DNA here is from genome assembly GCA_039619475.1 of Icerya purchasi. Taxonomy (NCBI): domain Eukaryota; kingdom Metazoa; phylum Arthropoda; class Insecta; order Hemiptera; family Monophlebidae; genus Icerya; species Icerya purchasi. The sequence continues at coordinate 137,091,320 of CM077116.1, forward strand.
TTGAGTTAATTTGGTTAAAATTTGGTCACCGAATGCGCCTTGATCTGTTGATGTTTGCTCTGAGTCATTAGGAACGTTAATATCCGAGTAGGTGATACCTTCTGTTGTTAAACTACCTTTTTGGGAGCTGGTACTAATATCGGATTCATTTTCAGTAAGCAGCAACTCTTCCGTTTCCTCCTCTTCCTTTTCTGGACAATTATTGTTTGAATGGTCTCTTGTTTTGCAAATACTGCACCACCGATCGTCGGTTGATAGAAAGACCCTAAATATCTCATTTTGATAGTTGATGTTTAATGATTCAGGGAGATTGTCAGAATCATCATTGGCAAATTGTATGTACATTTGATCTCTAAAGCTTTTGATGTGTTTATATTCATTGTCATTTAGGCCGGCTTTCATGAAGGTTATTGGCGAGGTTAGTTTCAAATTAGCCGTTAATAGAGCTTTATCAATAATAGTATGAGAAATATGAAGCGAAACATCTGAAATTATAAGTCGTTTAGATGGATTAATTAATTTACAAATTCTGATGAGTACATAAGTTATCAGCTATTTCTTTTGACTTTAAATACATGCAAATGCGATTGTTAGATATTCGCGGCGAGAAGATAATGTTCGACGGGTGGACGATTTGGCTCTACAGCCGTAATGTATTCTTTGAGTTTTATATTGTCTACTGCATGTAGTATTATTGCTTGGTCACACGAAGGGAAGAATTCAGTTTGGGTAATAGAACTATACATTGGCTGAGTGCTCGTCATGTTGCCAAAACGGCACGTTACCGTTCAACTGGCGTTATCAAAGTGTGAAGTACAGTATTGCTGATTACAAATGAATAAATGAAACGATCTTACCCGAGTTGATAAGCAGCTGTTCAACCACTAACCGAGGTTTATCGCGCAGGCAGAGTAATCAAAAGTTTTAAAGCCGAAATACAATCGCACTAGGAACGTTAAACTTGCGTCTTACCATTCATTACTATTCCATTACTAATTAATTTTCCTTTTACAAGTTTTGTTTTACATCATAACTGAATGATTGTTTTGTAGATATTTCTTATTTCTAAAATTAAAAAAAAATTGTATATGACAATATTACTGTGTTCATTTGGGTTATTCCAATTTTGTAAATAATTTTCTATGTAGGTGTACGGCTAGATCAATGATTTTAGGTTTATAAGTGTTACTTTCCAAGTAATATTTCACAGTTTATTATAAATGAATCTATGTTATTCCTAGGTGTGTTGCAACTTCTAAGTAATTTTAATTTTTCATTGCTTATTGAGGCTTTTAACTGATTTATAGTCTTATCTGGAAGACAGTTGCTATACAAAATTTAAAAATTTTTGAGCTTTAATCTAAAATATGACAGACCGGGCTGTTACTAATCTATTAACATAGTACATATCATTACATTTCAAATGCATTCAATAATTTGTTTGTTGAACAATCATTTTGTATAAAAACTGTGACATTCTTTTGTTTGATTATAATTCTAATTTTGACCTTATTCTATTTAACTTGGGAAGCATTACTATCAACTGAAAATGTTTTGTTAATTTGACTAGTAATAAAAGATTTTTAATTAATAGTTCACAAATCATGTATACTTTAACATAATAAATTTGTTTTCATTTTTTAAAATATTATTATTTTTTTTTTTGTTGAAAATCATAGAGCGTAAGTAATTTTTGACAGAACTGTTGTGTTTAACTTTAATGGATATTCTCATGTACACACAAACAGCGAATAATGAATTAATATGTTTAGATTAGTTTTTTTGATAGTGCAATATTTCATTTAAAATGTTTTGTAATGCACGGGCACAGTATAAATGTGACAGCAGGGTTATTTATAAAAAAATAGTTTTTCAATTTAACATTACTAGTTTAAACTGAACTGGTGTAATATAATTTGGTAATTCTTTTTAATTGTAATACTTTTTTTTTTCTTGAAGAATAAGTTTTTGTTATTTTTTACATACAAATCTTTCGTCAAGTTAAAACGCTTGTCGACAAATTATCCTATGAACACTTTACCATCTTAAATTAACTTATACATATATATAATTGTGTAATATTTACTAATCTTAATCTATCATTTTACTTATTAATACTTAATAATCTATTTCTTTCTTTTATATTCAATGTTTTTTTTTTCTTCAGTTATGTTTATTACATTTTTTACATTTTCTTCTTTCTGAAGCCATTCCCTTATTTTCCTTTTCCTTTCCTCTATTTTTTCTTTCTCTACTATTTCTTTGGGTATTTTATTCAACATCTGAATTATAATACATTTGTCTGTTTGCTCCCCTATTTTTGTTCTTGCTAACGGCAGTTGGTACAAAAGTTTTTTCCTCAACTCATATTCTGTTTTTATTCTTTCCTCCAATTCAATTTTCTTTTCTGTTGATATGTACTCCCATATCTTCAGTAATAAGTAATTCCTCTTATGCTCATTACGTCTTATTTTTAATTATTTAATTTTCATTTTCTCTCTTTAAGGATTTCCTATTAATTTCAAGCATTTAATTGGCAGTTTATTTATTTTCCCGAAGTATGATTTTCTCGCCATTCCCCATGCTTGCTTTTCATATCTGACCATTGACTCTACTAGTGCATAATAAACTACTTTTAATGTTTCATTTGTTGCATATTTCTTTAATGTATATAAAGCTGGTAAAACTGCTCTTATTTTCTTTGTAATGTATTCCATATGTATGTCCCGTCTTAAGTGTTGATCCATCATTACTCCAAAATATTTATACTGCATTACTATGTCTAACTTTTGACAGTTTTTCATTTTGCATTCACGTCTTTCCCCCATTGAGTGTACACATTCGTTTGAGTGCATTATTATATTTGGATAATACAAATCGGAGTTATCTCTTTTTTTTTCGCAGTACCTTTAGTCTTTTTTACATTTATTCTTAGACTTTTATCGTGTGCCCATTTACTTATTGTTATTAGATCTTTTTGCATCCTTATTTCTGCCTCTTTAACATCTTTATGTGACATAACTATTGCTATATCATCCGCAAACGAGACTACCTCACTTTAACTTAATTCCTTATATAGACCATTTGTATATATGCCTGCGCGTCTTATCTATTTCACCTGCTCCCCCCTCATTGTTTCTTTGCATATCTCTTATCACATCTGCTTCTCTGTCTTATTCTTACTCATTCATTTGCTTACTATCTATTTTTCACTTTCCACTTATCTTTTTTCTTTTTCTCTCCCCTAAGCTGTCTACACTGTTTCCACCTTGTCACTGCACCCCTCTACATCAAACCACCATACACCGCCAACTTGGAACACACCATAACCAGAAACCACTTGCAAATCTAGAAGACACACACAAAATCCCATGCACACACACACATATATACAACATCACCCGCAACTATTCCTAGAACCACGCCTGCACACACTTTTTCTTGCACACACATATGCACATCTGCTCCATAAACTCCTAGTATCCCAATAGCACATGTGCACCAAGCACTATATTATGCTACCCTTGTCTATACTCATATTCATGTTTGCTCAGTCCCATCTTATTTATTCTAATCTTATTTCTACAATTTAAGACTAATTTGTGCAAATTAAGTTTTAAAATTCTTTTTGAATATTGTCTTCTTTTTAAGCTACAATTAAAAGCCATAAAGTATTTCACTAAATCTAGTTTGAAGTAATTGTTTCAATTCAGAGATCAAAATTCACATGTAATTCTTATATTTAATATTCATGTTTGTCTTCAATTATACTGCTGCAAACATATTCAAAGTCTGATAAATGATTACATCAGTATATATTTAAAAGGAATTAGAACATTAAAAGACAGTATCAATTCATAATTTCTATATATATTTTTTTTTTTCATATTTAGTGCCAATAGTCATAGTTTCATTCCAAATAAACTCATCATATATTTTTCTTTTCAATAGTTTTGTTTTACATTGTTACTGAATGATTGTTTTGTAAGTAAAGTAAGACCCATGCTCTTGATAGGGTGTCAGGATTGTGAAGTTACGGTTCACAATGTACTAAGCCTAAAGGCACTAATGATTATATGGGGGGTCGGGGGGTAGTTCCTTTATTTTGCCGCCTTTACTTTCCCAGATTTCTCTGATACCCAATTATTTCAGGTTGGGTAAACTTGGGAGAGATTTGGATAAAAGACAAGACAAGTCTTGAACCTGTGGCCCCTGATTTGGTAGCAAGCACCTTAACCACTAGGCTACCTGTTTTGTAGACACTTCTTATTTCCTAAATTTAAACACTCCTATATACCACAATTCTATGATGTTCACTTAGGTTCTTTCAATTACATAAATTTTGTAATAGTAATATTATTGAAACCATCTATTTCCTTGTTTTTTATACATGTTGATTAATAATAAACACACTATTCTTAGGAAATATTTTAGTACAATTTTAAATAGATTTTGGCACTTTGTTGTCCAAACGTGTCACAATTTATTTAAAATTTAATTAAAATATTTCTTAAAAATGGTGTGCTTATTATTAATCAATATTTACATAAATTTCTTTTGATGTGTATGTGTGTTGTTGGATATATTTTTTTTTATACAAATAAATGTTTTTTTATTTTATAGTTTGTGATAAATGAAGCCATGCTATTTCCAGGCTATGTTACTAATCTGCTAGGATTATATATATTATTACTTTATGAGGGTGTTGGTTTTTGTGTTACAAATTTTGTTTGTTCAACTATTATTTTTAGTAAAAACTGTGACATTTTTTATGTGTTTGATTATAATTCTAATTTTAGTTTTATTTTGCTTAATTTGGGAAGCATTACTATTAACTGAGCGCATTCTTCTAATTTGACTAGCATAAAATAGTTTGCAATTAATGGTTCACAAGCATGTATGCTTACACATAATAAATATGTTTTCATTTATCTAAATATTATTTGTTTTATTTGTTGAAAATCACAGAATGTAAGTAATTTTTAAAATAATTGATAATTTAACTATAATAGATGTTACAATATATATGCAAACAGTGAACAATAAATTAATACATTCAGATTTTTTTTTTATATACCTTTTAACACAATGTTTCATTTAATATATCTTGAAATGTATGGGTACAGCATAAATGTATCATCACAGTTATACCTAAAAAATAAGTTTTCAATTTAAAATGATTAGTTGAAATTGAACTGAAGTAATTTACTTTGATACATCTTATTAATTGTAGTATTGCAATTAAAATCCAATAAGTAGCATGGTTTATTTCACCAAAACTAATTTGAAATTAATCTTTAAATTTGGAGATTGTAATTCTTATCTTCAATTATACTATTGTAGACATATTCAAAATCTGATAAATGATTGAATCAACATATACTTGTAATGGATCAAGACATTAAAAGGCAATATCTCATAATCTTTAAATATTCAGATTCCTATTTTTTTTTTATATTTAGTGCCATTAGTCATGTTCAATCATAATAAACTGGCAAAATATTACTATGCCTTGCATAAGATGCACATAATATTTATGGTTTAACCAAGCCTGTTTCACAATAAGGGTACATTTTGAAACCAACTTTACATTATTGTTCTGAATTTTTGCCAATCTTTTTGTTACTTATAATGTCAGTCTTTGAGAAATTAATTTGGTTTAAATCTGTATCATACTACATTTTACAACCCTACTAATTATTGTAAACAGATTCAAATTTGTAATGTTATAAACTTTCTCAAAATAACAAAACAGAGGTCACCATTTGATACATCAAAATTTCATTTGAATTATTTTTAAATTTTGGATAACTATTAAAATCAGTTTATTCAACACTTCAAATCATTAAAGTCTACTCATGTGTGTGACTTTGTTCATATGCTATAGATCAATAAAACGTTGCTATGTATTCCTCCCTATTAATATTTCTTCTAAGCCAGTTTCTACTGAGGTTTACAGAAATTTGTCATACTTTTTTTTACATCTTTGATGTTAATTAAAATTATTTTATTAACCGGTTAAAATCACAAAGCATACTTATCTATTGCATTCTAAATTTCTTTTTTTTTTTTAAAGAATTCATATGCTTCATATTCAGGTCATATTTTAGGCGACTATACTAAGTACCATAAACATTCACACATGAATTATTTTTCCTTTCTTATGTTTTATTTTACTTTATACCTGTGTGATTTTCTTGTACCTACTTCTTTTTTTGTAAATTTAGAGAAATATGTACACAACAACTTCTAGGTTTACTTGACTTAATTGATCCACACAGGATGGATATTTTACATAATGTTTATTGCTCACATAGTTAGATCCACAATGTTTTTCTTCTATGTACTCATTTTCTAAGTACTATTTCAGAGTATGTGATATAAGACAATAGATTATTCTTCTGAGTAAGGTAATTTTTAAGTAGTTCCCATTTTTCTTTTATCATTGAAGCTTCTAAATGACTTATAGTCACATCATACAAATAATTACTTCAGAGAATGTATAAATTATTAAGCTTGAAGTTAAGATATGGATGGCAGGGCTATTACTCATGTGTCTGCACAGTATGTACTATTCCTCTGTAAAATCGTTCTTTCATTTCCTTCAGAAATTTATTTGTTCAACAGTCCATTTTTATAAAAAAAGACATAGTTCTTGTAATCATATAAATTTCTAATTCTGAATATTCTATTTAGTTTTTTAAGCATTACTTTTAATTGGGAACTCTCTGATAATGTCATTAGTATTAAATGATTATTAATTAATTGTTCGCAAAATGGATGTATTTATATAAAATAAATTTGTTTTTATTTTCCTGAATTTTATTTTTATTCTTTGTTTGATATTCACAGTTCGTAAGTGTTTTTAAGATAATTTATATATAGTTATATAAGTCTAACAGTATTGTACTGCACAATTGCAATATCTGCTTAACTTATATCATCAATCGCTGGCCATGTTTTATACTTCGTTTTTTTTTTTTGTAGTTTTCTAAAATTACATTTCTCAACATATATTTTCACATAATCTTCCTTTTTTAGTATTTTGTAGTTCATAGTTCATTCAGATTTACATATTTTAAATGTATTGAAACCATTATTACTATGCGACAAATTATTTTTTAAAAATGACTAGCATAAATTGAACTAATAAAAAAACTGAACGAAGGATAAAATAGAATAATAAAACAAGCAAACGAATATTACTAACACAAGAAATTTTTATACAATGCTGAAATATTCAGAGATCGCAAGTAATACACAGTTCTTTTCAAACCAATATTAAATTATGCGACTAATTTTTTTTGCACATCCTCAAATAAACATAACTGCGGACTACTAAAACTTAATTATAATATGATTTCAAATGAAAAATTAAATTAATATGAAACATAAAAATAGTAAGGAAAACTAAAAAAATGTTATTTCAAGCATCTGGATGTCGGGAACACACCAAGCCACACCATTAGTATTCAATATGCATGACATTCACACCTGCTGGTGGCAAATTAAAAAGCCATGATGTCTAAACAAAAGCCGACTCCATCCTTTAGAAACTGACGATTCATTTATAGGAACGCTGGTGTAGCAACCAGTTTAATTTCTAAAATAATTCTAAATATATATGGATATAAAAAAATAATAAAACTATTCCTATTTTCCTGAAAGAAACAAAGGTTTTAATTATTTACACCGCAGGAAATTATTATTATTTTTTTTTTATTTCTTCACATCTAGAACTGCCTATTTACAAAATTGAATCGAAGACGACATTATCTTTGGGGGTTAATCACTGGTGCAATAGTAGAGAATTTACCATATTCTACACACATTGAATTACCAAGACTTATGATGCGGTTATCGCTCTATTCAGCTTATATTTCCGCTGGTTTATATCTAAATCTATGTACACTTCTACTTTCGCACTCATACCATCCTAACTCTTTCACACACACGCACCCAGAGAAATAAATATATACCCATATTCAAGCTGCTATTAAATATAACAAAACTGACAAGCTTGGCACACTTAATCTGCACACATACACCATTCCTAAACTAATATGTCTATATACTGTCTTTACATGTTCATCTCCACTCCAGTTGGTAAATACCTGCAGTTTAGCTAAACCGAAAGTAGTTCTCTGAAACATAACATTAAATACTAACGGATTATATGGCATACATGCAACTATTCTCCCTGCACACCACAATGCACATCCACTTAGTACCCATACCCCTATAACTATGTAACACAATCGGTATAGCAGCCGCAATGTACAAACTATGTGCTGCCACTTACTCACTATCTGTTCCTTAATTCTATTTTCCACTGCGTTTGCGTCCCATACTAACCACCTGCAACCACATATCCTCCTTGCTCTTATGCAAACAAAGCTCTTTCCCACCTTCTGTTCTCTGTCAACTGTTCTACTTACTTTGCTCTTTCTACCTATCAGTAAACAGACAGGAACCTCGAACAGCTTCATTAACATCCATACCAGAACCGTCTTACACTTCTCTCTTTGACTCCCTACATACCTATTCTTGTCCACAAACCTTCTAACCCTGACCACTGCTACCACCATACCGATCACATGTCGCAATGCTACAGCACACTCTCACGTTCATACACACATAAATATCATTAGCAAACCGATATATCGAAATAACCAGAGCTACTAAATACACCAAAGATGAAAAAAGCTTTCCATATACTTTCTGACTTTGTTATCTTCTTGTCCTGAGTTGTAGTTCTTCTTTTATTTTTGAGCATGAAAACTTCAGAAAAATTGTACATTTCTGAGCTTTAGGCAGGAGCATGACGGGTAAAGTTGTTACTACTCAGTGAGTGCAGTATACATTACTTCTTAGCAAGAGCTTTATTTTAGTTACCCCAAAATTTTTTTCTATTCTGCAAAATATTACATGAATAAAAATAGTCCCTATAATTGATTATATTGCTGATTATGGTTTTGTTCCATCCTATTTGATAAGCATTACTATTCTGAGAATTTTTTAATAATTTCACTAGTATTAAATAATTGTTAATAATAATTCGAAAATGTGTATATTTATATATAATGAAATTGTTCTTATTTCTCTGAATTTTAATTATATTATTTATTTGTTCTTTCAGCGGATGGTAAACGTGCAGGTAAAGCTATTACTAATTATTAATTTGCGAGGGTATTATTTTAATGCTCAAAAATTTATTCATTCAACAATAGTTTTGTGTAAACTAAGGCATGGGTCCTGTGAAAAATTCTGTTCCGAATTTTGACTTTATTCTATTTAATTTTTGAATCACAATGAACCAAAAAATTCCTGATTATTTCACTAACACTAGATAAGAGTTTCATAATGTTTTAGAAAATGTGTATATTAATATACAATGAATTTGTTATTATTTCTCTAATTTTATTTACATTACTTGTTTGAAATATACAGCATGTAAGTATTTTTAATAGAATTGATACGTTTAAATGTAATTTATGGTATTGTGGAACAGTAAGCATCCTTAAATATAAATTAACTTTTTGACATATATTTTCATATCATATTTCATTTACAGTATTTTCTAATGCAGGGTTTATGTAGATGTGTACATTTTAGATGTCACAGAACTGTTATAACCATTTAATAAAATTACTTTAAAACATGCAGTTCAAAATGAATAGAAAAAATGATTTAATAGGTCTTATTAAGTGTGTTATTATGATTAAATCTTCGTTGCAGAATAGTTTGGTTTACAAAGAATAATCTATAATATCTGCATATAGTGAGAGATTAAAATTCATATCTGTTGCATATTTTAATATTCATGTTTGTATTTAATTATGCTGTTATATCCAATTGCAAAATTTGATTAATGATTATGCTGGCATACACCTGCAGTGGATCAAGTCACCAGATGGAAGTTGATCTCATATTCTTCAAATATTCATGTGCTGTTCTTATTCTTATTTATTGTTTTAATGACAATGAGGTGTCATTGCATTGTCATGCTATTTATAAAATAATTTTATTTAACATTATTTCATAATACTGCATTTGTTTTTTTTTTGAAAATTTGTTTCACAGTGAAAGAACGTTTTGAATAAATCTCCGTTTGTATAGTGAATTTCAAAAATAAGTTCTATTTCAATCTGGTCCTCAATAAATTTATAGAAAAACAGTGAACTCAACTTCCTAATTTAAAATTTCATTTCATTTCTGTTTTCACTACAGATTACTCTGGAAATAAGCTGATTCATGTTTTATATTATTGACAATATATAGTGTCTTTATGGCAAATATGTAGTGTAGATCAATAAAATATTGCTATTTAAACATTTTTATATTGTTGTGGATCCTTATATCAGTAGTCATTTATTGAGAGATCTGGAAGGTCCGCTAATCCGAACCCCAATTCCTGTCCCGGAGTCGAAAATTCACTCTAGACCGGTAATCCGAACACGAAATTCACCCCAATTCGTGTCCAGGTGTTCAAAATTCACCCAAGTTTCCCCCGATTCCTCCGAGTTTCCCCTGGACGGTTCCCGCTCGTTTCCGATAAACCGAACGTCCAAACTGTGTCCCGAGGTCAATAAACTGTCCAAAGAGTTATTCGGGGGCGCAAGTAACCCCAATTAGTGTCCAGGTGCTGAAAGTTCCCACAAGTTCCCCAAATTTCTCCGAAATTCCCCCGTACGCGTCCCGCTCGTTTCCGATAAACCGAACCGATTATTAATTAACATAAGTATATTAATTAATGTCCGAAAGTAACCCAAGTCTCCGCTGGCTCCTCCCGTCGCTCCGTAACCGCAATTTTTTTCAAAATTCAGGACCTAAGTAAGAAAATTCCAAAATTTAACCCCAATATATTATTTAAAGCGTAAATCTAACCTATAACTCCAGTTCACACCTCTCACATGTATATTTCGTTCCCGCGCACGCTCCAGTCGCCGTCGCGAAAGCGCACGCGCCGATCCCACGCATACCCCGATCTCCGCCACGATATCCCTGCGCACACACGCGCTCCATTTCCGATACCGTGATTATTTCTTTAATATTTCAAAGTCTAAGTATACATAATATAAAATTAGCCGAAGCATAATTTTTTATTTTCCTGATTCCCCGATCTTACTGCCATATTCCAAGACGCACGTCCCGATCCCACACATATATCTAACACAGCGTTATTCTCTGCGAAAGCGCACGCGCTGATCCCCCGCATATATCTATCATAACGCTCTCCGCCGCGAAAGCGCACGCACCGTTCCCCCGCACGCGCCGACCGTTTACACTATCGCGATTATTTTTTTAATAATTATTTTTTTTCACATAATAACCCAATCCCTGCTCTGTTGTCTAAACCTAACCGGTTATCCAAAACATTTACAAATTAACAAATCAATTATTTCTATAGTCTAAAATAGCCTTAGTCTCCTTTACCCCTTCCACCCTCTTTTCCGATCGATTTCGTTGTTTTAATATCGAATATATCGCATTCTATTTACTTTTACTACGACCATTAAACCCTCGATCGACGCTCCCGACGCCTCCGTCATTTCATATTGAGAGGTAAGTATTTTTTTATGTGACCGCTATGAATGCACACCGTCCCTTCTCGCACACCTATCTGCTGTCGTTAGTTCTCATATCGTTCATAATAACTTTTATTCAACTCCAAGTATTATGGAATTATTCCAATTATATATTTTCTTCACTTCCGATCATTTCTTCTGACCGTTCATAATATTTTTATTTTCCTCCGGTTCTAAAAATAAATCCTACAATATCTTCACCGCTATGAATGAACACCGCCCATTCCCACACACTCATCTGCTGTCGTTAGTCCCCACATCGTTCATAATAATTTTTTCGAGTCTAACTATTATGGAATTATCCTAATTATATTTTTTTGCTTCCGATCTTTCCTTCCGACGGTGTATTATTTTTATTTTTCTCCGATTCTAAAAATAAATCCTATAATGTCTTCACTGATATGAAGGCTTACACATCCTCTGCAGTTAGTCTACATATCGTTCATAATATCCTTTATTCAACTCCAAGTATTATGGAATTATTCCAATTATATTTTTCACGTTTCCGATCATTTCTCCCGACAGTACATTATTTTTATTTTTCTCATAATCTAAAAATAAATCCTTCGATACCTTTACTGTATGATTGCATACACATCAGCCGTCGTTAGTTCCCATACCGTTCATAATAGTTTTTTTTAACTCCAAGTATTATGGAATTATTCCAATTATATTTTTCACGTTTCCGATCATTTTTCCCGACAGTACATTATTTTTATTTTTCTCATAATCTAAAAATAAATCCTTCGATACCTTTACTGTATGAATGCATACACATCCTCTGCAATTAGTTTCCATATCGTTCATAATAGTTTTTTTTCAACTCCAAGTATTATGGAATTAACCTAAGTATATTTACTTCACTTACGTTAAATTCTTCCGTCCGTTAATAATTTTATATTTTTTTCTCAGATTCTAAAAATAAATTCGTCGATGTCTTCACTGCTATGAATGCGCACACATCTTCTGTCGTTAATTCTCATATCGATCATAATAATTTTTTCATGTCTATGTATTATGGAATTACTCTAAAATATTTTTTTTCTCCCTCCAAAGATTTTTTTCCAAAAGTAAGTATTTGTAAATTTATGTCGAGTAGAGTTTTATTTAACACGATTTCAACCCCCCTCCCTCTCCTTTCCGCCCTACACAAATTACAAATCTTTCATATTATTTTTCACGAGGACATCCACCCGAATGTGAATCCGCGCCACTCATTCCTGCACACACATATGCTAGAGATGGTTTCCCAATCATTCATATTAATTTTTTTTCCACGTCTATTAGTTTAAGAATATTTTATTTATTTCAAACTCCAAATATTTTTCAAGATCTTTTCATATTATATTTTATTTTCTGTTTAAGACCCCATCAAACCCTCGACTGTCGCAAAAGCATCCCGACACTTCTCACACACGTTCTCCATTATACATTATCAAAATGAATCGAAATTTATAATCAACGAAGACAATTTACTGATGGTATATACTTTTTATATTTTTTCCCCGTACTCCTCGACCGCCAGATCCGTCACAAAAGCGTACAAGTCGTTCCCGCACATATATACATTGTCACGACTACACAACACTATATCTGTGCATGTTATACATTCCTATTATGTATTTTCAAAATCGAACCGACTTTCAATATTTTTCACTTTACACGGATCTAAAAATTTCTTCTTCTCTCCTTTTACTGCCCCTGGACTAAATTAACATCCAATGTTATTTTTATTTATTTATTCTCAAATACTTATACACGCATACACATCCGTTAGCACTATTTACCAAATCATTCATATTAATGTTTACAGATTTTTAAGCTTCCAATCATTTCACCGTTCATAAGTTTTTTATTTTTATGCAAATCAGTCGTCGTGAATCTCAAACATCCGTTCTGCACACATGTTTCTACGCATTCGTCACTGTATCCGTCCGTTATTCCACTTTCATTTATTTTATTCATTTGTTATTTTTTCTATCAAAAGCCTGAATCTAACCTTGAACCTCTTTACCGTTCATCATTCTTTGTATGTAATACTTTTCTGAGCTTAGTTACCGTAGAATTTAATTAATCGATATATTTTATTTTTCAATCGACAAAATTTTTTAAAATCTTTCATAATCATATTTTTATACAAATACAAGTATGGTTTTAATATTTTTTTAAATTTCGTAAATTATTTTTCCGCGATATACATGAGTTTGTCTATGAGGTGTTGGTGGTCAATTGTATAGAGCGACAGATAGAAAAAACCTGTTAGTTTACGAACCACAGCATGTTCGAAGAAAAAAAACACGCTAGCACGACCAGATCAGGGTTGCAATGTGCGAGTGAGAGAGTGTATGTGAGTGAAATAGAAGGTTATATTCTCGAGGGCAACAGCCTGATTGTAAAAATACGTTAAAGATACCTGCATCTATCCCTGAACAGTCATCATATCGAACACAAAAAGGTCGCCTAAAAGAGTATTGTTTTCTTTTTCAGGTAACGAACAGTAACATTTTTTTCTCTGTGTTATAAAATTAGCCCGAGTATATTTTTTATTCTTTCATTACGCTAAAATTTTTTCTAATCTTTTTTGTAATATGCTGTGCAGACAAATGTACGCCGCAGACACTTCTCGCTTCATTACTGCTGATATATCTGTACGTTCATTGACACTATTCTTATCGTAATATAGTTTTTTCAGGAAATCGTAGAAAATGGTTCTTCGCTACATTCATACTATGTAATCTATTTCCAAAATTCAAATCGTGCATAATTACTTTAAAATCAACTTAAATATATTTCATCATTTCCAAAATTAGCAATCTCCTTACAGATCATTATCCCATTTTCCGATTGCCAATAATATTTTTTTTTTAATCTATCGTACATATATTATTTTTTTATCGTTTAAATTTTTCTTCAATTCGCAAAGGGCCTAACCTATAGAAAACATATTCTTGTAAACATTCATGACGAATTCACTCCTTCTACTTACATTATGAGTTAATTTTTCTGTAATTATTTTTAACATCTTGAAATTATAGTAGTTTTTTTTTAATTTTTTTATTTTCCATACATGACAAAAATATTGAAATCACTACATCTATAAATGCATTCACCGTAAGACTCCACTAAACTATCATGAATTTTTAAAATTAGCCCAAACATACTATTTTTCACTACAAATTACATTCGCCTATAATTTTTTCTATATAATCACTAACCTACGAAAACACTTCGTTCGTTTTACTCATGTCGAAGCAATCACTCCTTTTCCCTCTTGCTATCTATGTTCAAAGTCTAATAATGTAATACGAAATTATTCTAAATAAATGTTCATGCTAGCAAAATTATTACATCACCCCTTTTTCTACACAATTGTATGCATGTTTCCGAAAAATCTCACTATATATTTTCAAAATTAACTCCAGCCCCACGTATTATTTTTACATTTCATTCATTTATATTTGTTTAATCATATCTGCTGCAAGACCGTATAAAAGAATACAAGCAGTTCCCGCACACATAATTATTGTTCAGAGGTGTTGTTGGCGTACTTTATCATATACTTTTGTAAGCTCATACAGAACGGCTTCATTACCTTTTATCATTCATTTAGATGCGGAGTCACACAACTTTTAGCGGAGCAATCAATTCTTTGCAAAACTAATGATTGAAAGCATCCTCCCCACCCCCAAAAAAAGACGTTGAATAGCGAGGATTTTTTTTTTTTTTTTTACACACCCAAAATAAATGAGATAATTATTTCTCTATATTTATCACATTACCAAGATTGTATATATCACTCGATCACCTCTTTCACTCATTCGTCGATTTCAAATGTGAAGGAAATTTTCGTACCATGCTTTATTCATACATTTTATTTCTGAATAGAATGTTATATGGCTGGGATGGCAGTAAAGATTTCAATTTTATATATGAAGAATGGATGAAGCAATCCAGAGACTGTTGTAAATGTATAAGTCTTATTATTTGAAATATAAAATTTGAAGGAAATTTATATATCTTGCCTCGTTTTAAGATGTTTTATTTTTACATTTTTTTTTTTTAATCTCCCTCTTACTATTATTTTTGAAACGGATGTTGATAACTATGAATAGTATTTGTGATTATAGAGAGAGAGGTAAACGTTTTCCTTACTTTTGACTAATTATGTACAATTTTCAATCATTTTTTACAATTTTTCGCACATTTTACTACTTTTACATTGTTTTAAGCAATTTTTGCTATTTCGCATCATTTTCCAGTCTTTTTTTTGTACTTTTTACACAATTTTCATCGATCTTTCAACAACTTTGTAAGGGTTTTTTTTTTTTTTCTTTCTTACATCTCATTACAATATCGTTAGTCATCAATGATAACAGTACATATTTATGCTTTCACATCACCTTTCGCTTCATCTGTGTACATCTACAACTTAACAAGCGCAGAACCAGTTGAATGTTGTAGGCCCGCAATCACGATCTCCATTTGATTATTGGATTTACCAGTCACATCTTTGAACGTTTGATTTAATGAATTGACAGGGACTTTGTATTTTGCTCGCCCGCTCGATATCTTCAACAGACTATCATGCTAACGTTTAATAAGAGCAGCCATAAAGCTCCAGACGTTTACTGAATGTTTTCTCAACACATTCACAGCCCATACCCCATACACTAAGGAAATCTTTAAACACCTCTATAACCATTCCTTTTAAGCTGGAGGGTGCAAGGGACTCCTATAATCGTTTTGACAATCAACACTTCGTCGTCCATCGCCCTAGCTTTACTTGTCGTTGCACAGACATGTAGTAAACGTTTTCTTCTTTTACATTTTTTTTTATATTTCAACACTATTAACAAATTTTCCCACCATACTAACTAATTATAAACAGTTTTCCATTATTTCTTAACAGGTTCTTATGTTTTAGAGTCTTTTTACGCTATTTTTTTCACCAATTTATGATATTTCTTATCATTTTCTTGCGTTTTAATGTCTTTCATACAATTTTACTCAATTTTTCGTCATATTCGTCAGTTTTTTATTTATCTCTTACATTATATATCTGAATGTGTCGAATATCCAACCTTTTAACTATATTTTATAATTTGATACGATCATAGATAATAACAAAAGATTTAATTCAATATTGTTCACAATTTATTCAATAATTTTTATGACATTCATTATAATCAATAAAAATAATCATTGCTTCATTGTTTCAATGTTAAATTCTAATATATCATTATCAACCATTAATATTTTACAACATAAAATATCTAATTTAACTGAATATATCCTTCTTCAGCCAACTTCTCTTCAATCATCCGAATTTCAGTATCTAAACCATTATTTCCCGATTGTTTAGATCTGTGTAGTATCAATAATCGCTCAACCAATTCATTAGGATCGTCAGAATAATTGAAATGAGAGTCTTCAAGATTTACTTCGCGAACAGTCCTATATGCACGTTTCTTTTTCGTTTTACCCTGATAAACTTTTACATTCTTTATGGTAGTTTGAAATAGAGGACGTATTATTTTTCTGTATTTAGGAAGTGGAGTACCCTTTAATACACCAGTAACACGTACATGAGCTCCAGTAAATTCCAGTATTTGTTTATATAAAGCTAAATCATTATTTGTATATTTATTCTCATCAACATTTGCTTCCATCAGTAAATGAATCAGTCCTGGTGTGTAAGGAAATTTAGTTAGTGATCTTCCTTTTCCTAAATAAATTTCACCACATTTCCGATTCCATGAAATTGGTGTTGAACCCATCATATACTCATGTGTGTTCGCATTATATTGTATTCCATATACAGGATCATTTGGTAGAGGTTCATCATAATCTATTTGAAATGGAGTCGTTTCATGTATATTAAGGGCCTTATTATCACGATTTTCATATTCTTCTTCATTTTCAATAGCAGTCTCATAATCACGTTTCATACTGTCATTAGAAAGTTTGTGTCGTTTTACTATTGATATATCATCACTTATTCCATCAGAACCATTTTTCACCCTTTTAGGTATTTGTAATGATTCCCGAATATCCAATATCTGTTTTGTAACAGGTTCAAGCATTGCAGCTGAAGTATTTGTAATAGATTTAGTCGCATACTTTAACGCATTATATTTTTTCATTATATCGCTGCGTATCCTTTCCAGTTCGCTTTTAAGAATTGCTTCTTTATTTATTCCGTTATTACCAACATTAACCATCACTTTACTCGTTGATACCATTATTACAGGTAATTAAAAATTCATCAAAACCTACATGTAAATCTTCTCTATATATACATTTCACAATCTATTTTGAACACAGAGAGTTATTGCTAATTCATCAGCAATAATTTATAGAATGTTTTTAAAGGCTTAAAGGATGCTTATTATATACATATTGTATTTCAAACTGTTCCCTAAAAACACTATTCATGAAACAAAATCTTTATAAATAAAAATAAACAACAAAATTGGAACAGAAATTTTAATGGAATTTAAGAATCAGTATTTATTTTTCAATATACTAATATCTCAAAATATGTGATAACATCTAACCTTTTACTAATGATATTCCAAAATCTGGAGCAGTGTAATTCACATGCAGGATATATATATATATATATATATATATATACACACACACATATCTACATACATATATATCTACATATATACATATATATCTACATATATACACATATATATCTACATATATACACATATATATCTACATATATATACATATATATCAACATATACACATATATATCTACATATATACACATATATATCTACATATATACATATATATCTACATATATATCTACATATATATCTACATATATACATATATATCTACATATATATACATATATATCTACATATATACATATATATCTACATATATACATATATATCTACATATATACACATATATATCTACATATATATACATATATATCTACATATATACATATATATCTACATATATACATATATATCTACATATATACATATATATCTACATATATACACATATATATCTACATATATACATATATATCTACATATATACATATATATCTACATATATACACATATATATCTACATACAAACATATATATCTACATATATACACATATACTCATATATATATATCTACACATATATATACATATATATATATATATATATATATATATATATATCTACATATGATGTGCTATACTTTATGAGATGGGTATGTTATAAAATTCAATTTAAATCTAACAATCTTGTTACACAAACATAATTTGTAAAATGATATAAATTTCTCAAATGTTACTAAAGTTACATGTTTTTCTTTTTAGGCTTTCTACACAAAATTAGTCAACAACACAGCACTTTAATATTGTTTAAAAAAAATTATAAATTTTTTATATTATCTATTATTTTTTTATTATTTAAATTATACTTCGCGTTATATAAGTTATACAAATTCATTATAACCAGCTCCAAAAATTGTCTAGTGCTATCCCCAAACAGCAATATGAAACATCATAGTTCCCCAAAATCCTCAGGCGTCCACTGTAATTTCTATATTATCATCATCACTAACACTAATAAATTCTTCCTTTTTAACACCATTATCACATGATTCATTGTTTAGAGGTTGCAGAATACACTCAAAACTAGAAAAAATGACAAATTTACTTTTATTCCATCAACTGCTCAGGCTGATGTTACATTATGAACAAACCTATACCAGCTTGTTATAATGAATTTGTATAACTTATATAACGCGAAGTATAATTTAAATAATAAAAAAATAATAGATAATATAAAAAATTTATAATTTTTTTTAAACAATATTAAAGTGCTGTGTTGTTGACTAATTTTGAGTAGAAAGCCTAAAAAGAAAAACATGTAACTTTAGTAACATTTGAGAAATTTATATCATTTTACAAATTATGTTTGTGTAACAAGATTGTTAGATTTAAATTGAATTTTATAACATACCCATCTCATAAAGTATAGCACATCATATGTAGATATATATATATATATATATATATATATATATATGTATATATATGTGTAGATATATATATATATGAGTATATGTGTATATATGTAGATATATATGTTTGTATGTAGATATATATGTGTATATATGTAGATATATATGTGTATATATGTAGATGTATACGTGTATATATGTAGATATATATGTGTATATACGTAGATATATATGTATATATGTAGATATATATGTATATATATGTAGATATATATGTGTATATATGTAGATATATATGTGTATATATGTAGATATATATGTATATATGTAGATATATATGTATATATGTAGATATATATGTGTATATATGTAGATATATATGTATATATGTAGATATATATGTATATATATGTAGATATATATGTGTATATATGTACATATATATGTATATATGTAGATATATATGTATATATGTAGATATATATGTATATATATGTAGATATATATGTATATATGTAGATATATATGTATATATATATGTAGATATATATGTATATATGTAGATATATATGTATATATGTAGATATATATGTGTATATATGTAGATATATATGTGTATATGTTGATATATATGTATATATATGTAGATATATATGTGTATATATGTAGATATATATGTGTATATATGTAGATATATATGTATATATGTAGATATATATGTATGTAGATATGTGTGTGTGTATATATATATATATATATATATATATATCCTGCATGTGAATTACACTGCTCCAGATTTTGGAATATCATTAGTAAAAGGTTAGATGTTATCACATATTTTGAGATATTAGTATATTGAAAAATAAATACTGATTCTTAAATTCCATTAAAATTTCTGTTCCAATTTTGTTGTTTATTTTTATTTATAAAGATTTTGTTTCATGAATAGTGTTTTTAGGGAACAGTTTGAAATACAATATGTATATAATAAGCATCCTTTAAGCCTTTAAAAACATTCTATAAATTATTGCTGATGAATTAGCAATAACTCTCTGTGTTCAAAATAGATTGTGAAATGTATATATAGAGAAGATTTACATGTAGGTTTTGATGAATTTTTAATTACCTGTAATAATGGTATCAACGAGTAAAGTGATGGTTAATGTTGGTAATAACGGAATAAATAAAGAAGCAATTCTTAAAAGCGAACTGGAAAGGATACGCAGCGATATAATGAAAAAATATAATGCGTTAAAGTATGCGACTAAATCTATTACAAATACTTCAGCTGCAATGCTTGAACCTGTTACAAAACAGATATTGGATATTCGGGAATCATTACAAATACCTAAAAGGGTGAAAAATGGTTCTGATGGAATAAGTGATGATATATCAATAGTAAAACGACACAAACTTTCTAATGACAGTATGAAACGTGATTATGAGACTGCTATTGAAAATGAAGAAGAATATGAAAATCGTGATAATAAGGCCCTTAATATACATGAAACGACTCCATTTCAAATAGATTATGATGAACCTCTACCAAATGATCCTGTATATGGAATACAATATAATGCGAACACACATGAGTATATGATGGGTTCAACACCAATTTCATGGAATCGGAAATGTGGTGAAATTTATTTAGGAAAAGGAAGATCACTAACTAAATTTCCTTACACACCAGGACTGATTCATTTACTGATGGAAGCAAATGTTGATGAGAATAAATATACAAATAATGATTTAGCTTTATATAAACAAATACTGGAATTTACTGGAGCTCATGTACGTGTTACTGGTGTATTAAAGGGTACTCCACTTCCTAAATACAGAAAAATAATACGTCCTCTATTTCAAACTACCATAAAGAATGTAAAAGTTTATCAGGGTAAAACGAAAAAGAAACGTGCATATAGGACTGTTCGCGAAGTAAATCTTGAAGACTCTCATTTCAATTATTCTGACGATCCTAATGAATTGGTTGAGCGATTATTGATACTACACAGATCTAAACAATCGGGAAATAATGGTTTAGATACTGAAATTCGGATGATTGAAGAGAAGTTGGCTGAAGAAGGATATATTCAGTTAAATTAGATATTTTATGTTGTAAAATATTAATGGTTGATAATGATATATTAGAATTTAACATTGAAACAATGAAGCAATGATTATTTTTATTGATTATAATGAATGTCATAAAAATTATTGAATAAATTGTGAACAATATTGAATTAAATCTTTTGTTATTATCTATGATCGTATCAAATTATAAAATATAGTTAAAAGGTTGGATATTCGACACATTCAGATATATAATGTAAGAGATAAATAAAAAACTGACGAATATGACGAAAAATTGAGTAAAATTGTATGAAAGACATTAAAACGCAAGAAAATGATAAGAAATATCATAAATTGGTGAAAAAAATAGCGTAAAAAGACTCTAAAACATAAGAACCTGTTAAGAAATAATGGAAAACTGTTTATAATTAGTTAGTATGGTGGGAAAATTTGTTAATAGTGTTGAAATATAAAAAAAAATGTAAAAGAAGAAAACGTTTACTACATGTCTGTGCAACGACAAGTAAAGCTAGGGCGATGGACGACGAAGTGTTGATTGTCAAAACGATTATAGGAGTCCCTTGCACCCTCCAGCTTAAAAGGAATGGTTATAGAGGTGTTTAAAGATTTCCTTAGTGTATGGGGTATGGGCTGTGAATGTGTTGAGAAAACATTCAGTAAACGTCTGGAGCTTTATGGCTGCTCTTATTAAACGTTAGCATGATAGTCTGTTGAAGATATCGAGCGGGCGAGCAAAATACAAAGTCCCTGTCAATTCATTAAATCAAACGTTCAAAGATGTGACTGGTAAATCCAATAATCAAATGGAGATCGTGATTGCGGGCCTACAACATTCAACTGGTTCTGCGCTTGTTAAGTTGTAGATGTACACAGATGAAGCGAAAGGTGATGTGAAAGCATAAATATGTACTGTTATCATTGATGACTAACGATATTGTAATGAGATGTAAGAAAGAAAAAAAAAAAAAACCCTTACAAAGTTGTTGAAAGATCGATGAAAATTGTGTAAAAAGTACAAAAAAAAGACTGGAAAATGATGCGAAATAGCAAAAATTGCTTAAAACAATGTAAAAGTAGTAAAATGTGCGAAAAATTGTAAAAAATGATTGAAAATTGTACATAATTAGTCAAAAGTAAGGAAAACGTTTACCTCTCTCTCTATAATCACAAATACTATTCATAGTTATCAACATCCGTTTCAAAAATAATAGTAAGAGGGAGATTAAAAAAAAAAAATGTAAAAATAAAACATCTTAAAACGAGGCAAGATATATAAATTTCCTTCAAATTTTATATTTCAAATAATAAGACTTATACATTTACAACAGTCTCTGGATTGCTTCATCCATTCTTCATATATAAAATTGAAATCTTTACTGCCATCCCAGCCATATAACATTCTATTCAGAAATAAAATGTATGAATAAAGCATGGTACGAAAATTTCCTTCACATTTGAAATCGACGAATGAGTGAAAGAGGTGATCGAGTGATATATACAATCTTGGTAATGTGATAAATATAGAGAAATAATTATCTCATTTATTTTGGGTGTGTAAAAAAAAAAAAAAAAATCCTCGCTATTCAACGTCTTTTTTTGGGGGTGGGGAGGATGCTTTCAATCATTAGTTTTGCAAAGAATTGATTGCTCCGCTAAAAGTTGTGTGACTCCGCATCTAAATGAATGATAAAAGGTAATGAAGCCGTTCTGTATGAGCTTACAAAAGTATATGATAAAGTACGCCAACAACACCTCTGAACAATAATTATGTGTGCGGGAACTGCTTGTATTCTTTTATACGGTCTTGCAGCAGATATGATTAAACAAATATAAATGAATGAAATGTAAAAATAATACGTGGGGCTGGAGTTAATTTTGAAAATATATAGTGAGATTTTTCGGAAACATGCATACAATTGTGTAGAAAAAGGGGTGATGTAATAATTTTGCTAGCATGAACATTTATTTAGAATAATTTCGTATTACATTATTAGACTTTGAACATAGATAGCAAGAGGGAAAAGGAGTGATTGCTTCGACATGAGTAAAACGAACGAAGTGTTTTCGTAGGTTAGTGATTATATAGAAAAAATTATAGGCGAATGTAATTTGTAGTGAAAAATAGTATGTTTGGGCTAATTTTAAAAATTCATGATAGTTTAGTGGAGTCTTACGGTGAATGCATTTATAGATGTAGTGATTTCAATATTTTTGTCATGTATGGAAAATAAAAAAATTAAAAAAAAACTACTATAATTTCAAGATGTTAAAAATAATTACAGAAAAATTAACTCATAATGTAAGTAGAAGGAGTGAATTCGTCATGAATGTTTACAAGAATATGTTTTCTATAGGTTAGGCCCTTTGCGAATTGAAGAAAAATTTAAACGATAAAAAAATAATATATGTACGATAGATTAAAAAAAAAATATTATTGGCAATCGGAAAATGGGATAATGATCTGTAAGGAGATTGCTAATTTTGGAAATGATGAAATATATTTAAGTTGATTTTAAAGTAATTATGCACGATTTGAATTTTGGAAATAGATTACATAGTATGAATGTAGCGAAGAACCATTTTCTACGATTTCCTGAAAAAACTATATTACGATAAGAATAGTGTCAATGAACGTACAGATATATCAGCAGTAATGAAGCGAGAAGTGTCTGCGGCGTACATTTGTCTGCACAGCATATTACAAAAAAGATTAGAAAAAATTTTAGCGTAATGAAAGAATAAAAAATATACTCGGGCTAATTTTATAACACAGAGAAAAAAATGTTACTGTTCGTTACCTGAAAAAGAAAACAATACTCTTTTAGGCGACCTTTTTGTGTTCGATATGATGACTGTTCAGGGATAGATGCAGGTATCTTTAACGTATTTTTACAATCAGGCTGTTGCCCTCGAGAATATAACCTTCTATTTCACTCACATACACTCTCTCACTCGCACATTGCAACCCTGATCTGGTCGTGCTAGCGTGTTTTTTTTCTTCGAACATGCTGTGGTTCGTAAACTAACAGGTTTTTTCTATCTGTCGCTCTATACAATTGACCACCAACACCTCATAGACAAACTCATGTATATCGCGGAAAAATAATTTACGAAATTTAAAAAAATATTAAAACCATACTTGTATTTGTATAAAAATATGATTATGAAAGATTTTAAAAAATTTTGTCGATTGAAAAATAAAATATATCGATTAATTAAATTCTACGGTAACTAAGCTCAGAAAAGTATTACATACAAAGAATGATGAACGGTAAAGAGGTTCAAGGTTAGATTCAGGCTTTTGATAGAAAAAATAACAAATGAATAAAATAAATGAAAGTGGAATAACGGACGGATACAGTGACGAATGCGTAGAAACATGTGTGCAGAACGGATGTTTGAGATTCACGACGACTGATTTGCATAAAAATAAAAAACTTATGAACGGTGAAATGATTGGAAGCTTAAAAATCTGTAAACATTAATATGAATGATTTGGTAAATAGTGCTAACGGATGTGTATGCGTGTATAAGTATTTGAGAATAAATAAATAAAAATAACATTGGTTGTTAATTTAGTCCAGGGGCAGTAAAAGGAGAGAAGAAGAAATTTTTAGATCCGTGTAAAGTGAAAAATATTGAGAGTCGGTTCGATTTTGAAAATACATAATAGGAATGTATAACATGCACAGATATAGTGTTGTGTAGTCGTGACAATGTATATATGTGAGGGAACGACTTGTACGCTTTTGTGACGGATCTGGCGGTCGAGGAGTACGGGGAAAAAATATAAAAAGTATATACCATCAGTAAATTGTCTTCGTTGATTATAAATTTCGATTCATTTTGATAATGTATAATGGAGAACGTGTGTGAGAAGTGTCGGGATGCTTTTGCGACAGTCGAGGGTTTGATGGGGTCTTAAACAGAAAATAAAATATAATATGAAAAGATCTTGAAAAATATTTGGAGTTTGAAATAAATAAAATATTCTTAAACTAATAGACGTGGAAAAAAAATTAATATGAATGATTGGGAAACCATCTCTAGCATATGTGTGTGTGCAGGAATGAGTGGCGCGGATTCACATTCGGGTGGATGTCCTCGTGAAAAATAATATGAAAGATTTGTAATTTGTGTAGGGCGGAAAGGAGAGGGAGGGGGGTTGAAATCGTGTTAAATAAAACTCTACTCGACATAAATTTACAAATACTTACTTTTGGAAAAAAATCTTTGGAGGGAGAAAAAAAATATTTTAGAGTAATTCCATAATACATAGACATGAAAAAATTATTATGATCGATATGAGAATTAACGACAGAAGATGTGTGCGCATTCATAGCAGTGAAGACATCGACGAATTTATTTTTAGAATCTGAGAAAAAAATATAAAATTATTAACGGACGGAAGAATTTAACGTAAGTGAAGTAAATATACTTAGGTTAATTCCATAATACTTGGAGTTGAAAAAAAACTATTATGAACGATATGGAAACTAATTGCAGAGGATGTGTATGCATTCATACAGTAAAGGTATCGAAGGATTTATTTTTAGATTATGAGAAAAATAAAAATAATGTACTGTCGGGAAAAATGATCGGAAACGTGAAAAATATAATTGGAATAATTCCATAATACTTGGAGTTAAAAAAAACTATTATGAACGGTATGGGAACTAACGACGGCTGATGTGTATGCAATCATACAGTAAAGGTATCGAAGGATTTATTTTTAGATTATGAGAAAAATAAAAATAATGTACTGTCGGGAGAAATGATCGGAAACGTGAAAAATATAATTGGAATAATTCCATAATACTTGGAGTTGAATAAAGGATATTATGAACGATATGTAGACTAACTGCAGAGGATGTGTAAGCCTTCATATCAGTGAAGACATTATAGGATTTATTTTTAGAATCGGAGAAAAATAAAAATAATACACCGTCGGAAGGAAAGATCGGAAGCAAAAAAATATAATTAGGATAATTCCATAATAGTTAGACTCGAAAAAATTATTATGAACGATGTGGGGACTAACGACAGCAGATGAGTGTGTGGGAATGGGCGGTGTTCATTCATAGCGGTGAAGATATTGTAGGATTTATTTTTAGAACCGGAGGAAAATAAAAATATTATGAACGGTCAGAAGAAATGATCGGAAGTGAAGAAAATATATAATTGGAATAATTCCATAATACTTGGAGTTGAATAAAAGTTATTATGAACGATATGAGAACTAACGACAGCAGATAGGTGTGCGAGAAGGGACGGTGTGCATTCATAGCGGTCACATAAAAAAATACTTACCTCTCAATATGAAATGACGGAGGCGTCGGGAGCGTCGATCGAGGGTTTAATGGTCGTAGTAAAAGTAAATAGAATGCGATATATTCGATATTAAAACAACGAAATCGATCGGAAAAGAGGGTGGAAGGGGTAAAGGAGACTAAGGCTATTTTAGACTATAGAAATAATTGATTTGTTAATTTGTAAATGTTTTGGATAACCGGTTAGGTTTAGACAACAGAGCAGGGATTGGGTTATTATGTGAAAAAAAATAATTATTAAAAAAATAATCGCGATAGTGTAAACGGTCGGCGCGTGCGGGGGAACGGTGCGTGCGCTTTCGCGGCGGAGAGCGTTATGATAGATATATGCGGGGGATCAGCGCGTGCGCTTTCGCAGAGAATAACGCTGTGTTAGATATATGTGTGGGATCGGGACGTGCGTCTTGGAATATGGCAGTAAGATCGGGGAATCAGGAAAATAAAAAATTATGCTTCGGCTAATTTTATATTATGTATACTTAGACTTTGAAATATTAAAGAAATAATCACGGTATCGGAAATGGAGCGCGTGTGTGCGCAGGGATATCGTGGCGGAGATCGGGGTATGCGTGGGATCGGCGCGTGCGCTTTCGCGACGGCGACTGGAGCATGCGCGGGAACGAAATATACATGTGAGAGGTGTGAACTGGAGTTATAGGTTAGATTTACGCTTTAAATAATATATTGGGGTTAAATTTTGGAATTTTCTTACTTAGGTCCTGAATTTTGAAAAAAATTGCGGTTACGGAGCGACGGGAGGAGCCAGCGGAGACTTGGGTTACTTTCGGACATTAATTAATATACTTATGTTAATTAATAATCGGTTCGGTTTATCGGAAACGAGCGGGACGCGTACGGGGGAATTTCGGAGAAATTTGGGGAACTTGTGGGAACTTTCAGCACCTGGACACTAATTGGGGTTACTTGCGCCCCCGAATAACTCTTTGGACAGTTTATTGACCTCGGGACACAGTTTGGACGTTCGGTTTATCGGAAACGAGCGGGAACCGTCCGGGGGAAACTCGGAGGAATCGGGGGAAACTTGGGTGAATTTTGAACACCTGGACACGAATTGGGGTGAATTTCGTGTTCGGATTACCGGTCTAGAGTGAATTTTCGACTCCGGGACAGGAATTGGGGTTCGGATTAGCGGACCTTCCAGATCTCTCAATAAATGACTACTTATATCCATCTTCAATAATTAGGTTTCAGTTAAAGTTTATGGACAATTTATAATTATAATTTCATTAGAATCCACTGTGTTAAGCGCATTTACTTTATGAACGGTTCAAAATACAAAAACATTTTATCAATAACATTTCACTTTTTCTTTCTTTTGCACTTTATGCACTTCCACTTTGTACATTTTGCCATATAATATGGACACTCTGTTCCAAATTAATTTTGTTTTTTTTTAAACAGGTATTACTTTACATCATAAATGAATGACCGTTGTCGTCAACCGAAATTTTAAAGTAACTTATTTATAATTTTAAAAAACACAAAAACATAATTGGAAAAACAAATAAATTTATGGAAATCTCCTTTATTAATTTAATTACTACACCCAAACTATTAAAAATATATACATATAGAACTAATAAAAGATTTGATGGATAATTTTACATACAAACTAATATATCATCACATTAATGAATATTAAAAAATATATAAAACGATATATGCGCTTTATATATTTTATACACTTTATTTAAAAAGAACACTTTTATAATAAATAATTTACGGAAACAACTGTATTTTAAAAGATATTTGTTCGCTTAACGTTTCGACCAGCTTACACTGGCCATCATCAGAAGCAAACTGAAGAACAGAACGAAAATTGCGATCGACAATAACAATAAAATAAGAATCGAAAATTCCTGTGCCTTCGTGGGGCAGGGCATCTCACATCAAGCTAGACTTAACGATGCCTGTGATGCATTGGATGTAGAACTGCACGGAATTTCTTACTGCCTCCAGCAATTAGCCACGGATTACAACAAATCTATAAAAGTTTTAATAGTCACAGATTCCCTACAGGCGTTATGCATGCTGGAAAACCAAAAATGCAGCAACCCGCTAATATTGAAAATACATTACCTTCTAAATTAGTTAAACCAAAAGAACAGTCGGGTCCCTGGACACATCGGGGTGCCTGGTAATGAGAGGGTCGATGTGGAAGCGCGTTCAGCGTTGTCCTCGCCAATGCCAGAGGACTCGAACCTACCATCCTTGATGATGCATATTTTTCTAAAGAAGTGCGAGAACCAATGGGAAACAGAATGGGCAGCTACGACAACGTTCTTAAAAAACATTAAGCCCACAGTCGAACCATGGTGGCCACCAGAGGGAATATCCCGACATGATTTTAAAAGTCTTAGTCGGCTGCGAATCGGCCACGTCACTATGTCGCACGGTCATATAATTAGCAAATCTTCGCCCCCCACTATGTGCTTCTTCTGCGGATAGGTGGGTATACCGACAGTTCCACACATTCTTTTCGCGTGCCCAAAGTTCGCCACGTTCAGGACGCAACATAGCCTACCCAATAACATACAGGATTGTCTGGCAAATATTACAACTAACGTCACAAAGGTTATAGCCTTCGTCAGAACGAGTGGTTTGACCGAACACATATAAGTTACCTCCATATATGTGTTGTAATGACCTTAGTAGTTGCAAACGGCACATATAAAAAAGGTGAGGAGGATAATTAAAAAAAAAAAAAAAGAATCGAAAATCATGAAAAACCCAAATCAAAACAGAAAACCTACCTTTAAACAGGAAAATCCGACAAAACGCACAACAACAGATAGATAAAAATAAAATAATATAAAAACATATGAGAAAAAGAGGTAAATAAAAATATAAAAGGAACAAAAAAAACAAAAAAAAACCACATTGGGTTATAATTGAGACAAAGGAGAAAAAGAACAGATAACGACTTATAAAAATAAAAAATAAATGAACACAGAAGCGTACACACAGAGCGCCAAATATCAAAAAAAAAATACGCTATTAATTTTGAGTGTCTTTTTAGGTACCCTGACGTCCATCACTGCATTTCACTGCTTCTTGGTTATTTTTTTTGTTCCCACATCCCTCCGGTCCGAGTGGTTTCTTCTTTTGGTTTGATTTGCATTAATTCACATCGTTTGGTTTGGCTTCCCTTGGTCGGGTGTCCGGGGCCTATGTCCTCTGGTGTATCCTCCGGATAGGTTTCCAGTGAGTCCTCAGGTGAGGTTTGCAGTCAACTTTTAGGCGGGGTTCCTGTCATTTTCACTCTTCAGGCTAGGTGTACAGTCATTTTCAGGTGAGGATTCCAATCAATTTTCAGGTAGGTTCCAGTCCATGTTCAGGGAAATTTTTTATAGGTTTCTTCAACTGTTTTTTGTTTCCCCTTCGGGGGAATTTCGCGGTGTTTACCAATCACGTTTGGTTTTTTTCTTTTTTTTTTTTTATCGGTATAATATTTTATATTTTTGTTTTGTTCGATTGGTTGTTCTTTTCGTTTCTCTTGTGGGATTTTCGTTCTTTTATGTTACAATGTTTTTTTGTGGCGTTCTCTGTTAGCGCTTTTTTTTCGATTTTTTGGCACTCTGTGTGTACGCTTCTGTATTTATTTTTTATTTTTTTTATTTTTATAAGTCGTTATCTGTTTTTATTTCTCCTTTGTCTCAATTGTGACCCAATGTGTGTTTTTTTTTTTGTTCCTTTTATATTTTTATTTACCTTTTTTTCTTATATGTTTTTATATTACTTTATTTTTATCTATCTGTTGTTGTGCGTTTTGTCGGTTTTTCCTGTTTAAAGGTAGGTATTCTGTTTTTATTTGGGTTTTTCATGATTTTCGATTCATATTTTATTGTTATTGTCGATCGCAATTTTCGTTCCGTTCTTCAGTTTGCTTCTGATGATGGCCAGTGTAAGCTGGTCGAAACGTTAAGCGAATAAAGATCTTCTAAAACACAGTTGTTTCCGAAAATTATTTATTATGAGTAATCACTGTGAAAGCTTTAAATATTTAAGAACACTTTTCTCAACCACAAAATGCGCACAACGGCCCATGTCAAGCAACGTTTACCACTACCCATTGCAGACTCCCGATAGCCATGCTGTCTTTGAACAAAAACTGGCATCATCCCTTAAAAATATGGCTACCTTCTAAAAATAGGCGTTAGCAAACAAAATAATAAAATATATAAATATTGCAGGCAGAATAAAATAATTATTATATATAAGCGAACTTTGACAAAAATATTTGGAGGTAAAACACAACTACCCTCGATGCCTCTGTGACCAGGAACCCACAGTAAGTCAATGTGTACAGAGTGATGGAAAGAAAGATTATAAATGAGAGATCGTATACGAAGAATGAAGAAGTCAGAAGAGGGAGGAGGAAGCGGTGAACTGATAGCCTGGAGAGCACCCATGGAGTCAGAAATGATTAGATAGTCGGAGGACGAACGATTGGACGAAATATGATGCTTTGGCTCAGGTTGCTGTTCGTTCTCGCTTCTATTTTAAAAAAATCCCGGCTGTTAATCTATTACCCCTAATTAAGAAGCTTCACTTCAGATTTTGGTCGGATGTGTACCCTTCTTCTTTTACCAACAATCGTTCCTTTTACCTTTCAATCCAACCTACACTTCCTTCTCATCCATGGTTCTCGGAGTTTCCCTCTCTTCCACGATTTATAATTTCCTCTATTGCCCGCTTGCGCTTTAATCACACACTGCTGCCCTCTTCACGCTATCGTTTCTCTTTGCTTCCCTCTCCTCATTGTCCGTTGCATCCAGATGAAGCAGTTGTCTGTGATGCTGATCACATTTTCTTCGAGTGCTCTGCTCTTTCTGCGGAGCGTTCTCTTTTCTATCTTCACCTTATAAAGCTGGGGCTTCCCACTTCTTACTGTGCGTCTTACATCTTGTCCCTTCCTTCCCAGTCTGTTGTTCTTGTCTTTGGTTCCTTTATTTCAGCTGTCTCCAAACGAATTAGGTTCTAGTTAGTTGTCACTCCTTCCCATTGTGTCTGGGCAATGGTCCATAGTTGATGCGCCCCAAAAAAAAAAACAAAAAAAAAACAAAAAACAACTACTATGTATTTAATTTGAATAATTTAATATAAGGGTAAATAAAAAAGGTATTTAAAATAAATGAATGTACATAAGAAAGCGGAAGTGAAAAGGCGAAAGAGATAGCTAGGACGAGAGATCAATGTGAAACAAGAATAATAAAAAAGAAATTTGACAAGGCGATAAATTGATGACAACTGTCTCGTTTCATGTTTAGTATTTCCAAAATTCAAACAATTTTGTATACAACAATTTCTCTATGTCCATTTGGCTTATCTCCATTGTTACATTTTTTGATGGGTGTATGTGTAGCTACATATATGATTTTCTGCTTATAAATGTTACTTTACAAGTTTTAATTCACTGTTTGTGATAAATTTTATTCCCAGGACAATCAAGGCATCTAAATAATTTTCAGTTTTTAATTTCTTACTGTAGTTCTTGATAGATTTATAGTCTCATCTGTAAAACAATTGCTCTGTGAATTTGCACTTTTGTGAGCATTAGGTGAAAAACATTTACTGATTTGTAAGCACTGTGTATATCATTTAATACTGTAAAAAATTGATTCATTCAACGGTACTTTTGAATAAACCAAAATGCAGTTCCTGTAAATAATTCTGTTCCTTAATGTGGCTTTACTTAATTTAATTTTTGAGGCACAATACATTGAGAACACCCTGATGGTTTAACTCCTACTAAATATGAGTTTATTAAAGTCCCAAGCAAATGAATATTATTATACAATGAGTTTATTTTTATTTCACTGATTCTTATTTAAATTGCTTGTTTGAAATTTACAGTGGGTAAGTGTCTTTAATAGAATTAACACATTTAAATGTAATTCATGTTGTATTGTGCAAAATCAAGCATTATGGAACAATCCTTATACTTAAATTAGCTTTTTGACATATATTTTCATATTATATTTAATTCACAATATTTTCTAATGCAGGGCTTACATAGATGTGTACATGTTATAAGTACCAGAACTATTATAGCTATGTAAAAAATTATTTTAAAACTAACAGTTAAAATGAATGGAAGTAACATGTTTTAGTATATATTGTTATGATTAAAAACTTTATTGTAGAATAATTCATTTTACTAAAAATAATCTTTAGTATTTGCATATAATGAGAAATTAAAATTCATACCTGTTGCATATAAGTACTATAATATTGATGCCTGTCTTCAACTGTACTGTTATATATAATCGCAAAGTTTTATTAATGATTATGCTGTCATATACCTGTAATAGATCAACACACCAAACAAGAATATGGGCTTATTTTCTCCAAATATTCCTGCGCT
Organism: Icerya purchasi; assembly: GCA_039619475.1. Taxonomy (NCBI): domain Eukaryota; kingdom Metazoa; phylum Arthropoda; class Insecta; order Hemiptera; family Monophlebidae; genus Icerya; species Icerya purchasi. The sequence goes on from CM077116.1 coordinate 137,124,719, forward strand.
GTTTTTATTCATATTTAATGCACCCTTTCCATTGTTTCTCTTAGATTGAGGTATCATTAAATTAACGGGCCTTTCTCAGAATAATTCCATTACACACGATTTCATAGTTTTTGAGTTGTTTTTTCTGTAAATTTGGTTCACAATAAATGTTTGTTTTGGTAGGAGTTGTATATTATTATAGTGAATTTTCACTGATCTTTTTGTTATTTTTAATTAGGTCGAGCTTCAAAAATTAATTCCATTGTAATCTGTATTTTACTAAATTTAGAGCAATGCAAAGTTCTCAATGTTATACTTTGAAATTTCATTTCTTTTTTTTTAAAGCTATGCATAAATCTGAATACTTATTGATTTAGTACTTCATATCAAAACGTGTTATACCTTTAATAACAATTATGTGGTATATACTAATAATATATTGCTACAGGGAAGGCGAACAGTCTTATATTACTTCGGATTTACCCTAACCAATCTCCTTTGATGTTTACAGGCACCTTATAATTATTGTTTCGTTTCTTCGTTATTTTTTTTAGCTCAACTTTTGCTTTTTAGCCTGTTTTTTCTTTCCCTTAAACCTTTATAGCATATATCATAGAATATTTTTGCTTTTAATTTTTCCATTTTTATTTCATGATGTTTTATAAATTTATGCATTAGTAAACCTAGATATGATTTTGAATTTTTACTCTCTAAATTACAGTTAACAGAAATGTCTGCGGCTCTAATAGGTTTTTTATTCTAAAGTCATATTGTGAATTTTTAGAAATCATTTTGTTATTTTCAATGAGATCAAGTTCCAAAAATTAATTATATTTAAATCAGTATCTTACTTATTTTATAGGCAAATAGAGATCCCATTTTCATTATTTAAAATTTCATTTTAACTAAGGATACCACTGAAAATGAATTTATTGACTTTTTGTATCAGTAGGAATATGTCATATCATTTATGGTAATTTTGTAGTATAAATCAATGAAATATTATTACTATGATTTCAAACGGTCTTATTTTGTACTGGTTGCTGGAAACTAAATTTTCCAATTTAATTTCAGTTCATGTTTATGGGCAATTGATAGTTATTATTTCATTAAGGCGCCCCAATGCATATTTACTTCATAAATGTTTCGAACACATAAGGGCAGTATATCTCTTATACTACAATTTTCATTTTTTTGGGGGTACATGAGTGCAGTTATATCTATTATATTTTGTTTATAAATATTCTTTTCTAAGTATTATTACATAATTTGTGATGAATGTTATTCACAAGACAATCATAACCTTTAAACAATTTTCAGCGTTTAATTCCTTGCTGAAGCTTTTTTTTTTGTCACGGCAGTCAAAGATGACTACTATTGGCACCGCTGACCCTATACTAAAAAGAAAAACAGAAATTTAAGAATATTATCTCTTCTCCCGGCGGATTAGAGACAACAGCAAAACATACGATAGCTGCAGCGAGACTTACAATAACTATTAATTAATGCTGCCTTATATAAATAAACGTATAAGAATAACTTATATAGATTAATAAGTAACGTTAAACGATTATGCGGAATGCTACATGACGACGTATCTGCTGTCGTAAACTTTCCCTAGTCATCCGTTTGTCAAAACGTCTCTACACCATGTCCTTCTCAGTCTCCGGTGTATGCAACCCGGAAGGCTCATCCGCCTCATGCTGGCTATATTCGGGTTATCGTTAACTGCCAACTTATTGTAGAACTTGATATATAGTTCGTTGTGCACATCTTTGACATACGGAACGTTTAGATTCTCATGGATGGTTTTATTTGACACGTAATACGGAGCGTTAACCATCTGCCTTAATATTCGTGACTGCAGTTGCTGTAGTCTTCTGATATTGGTCACTGCTGAAGTTCCGTACACTTCAAGCCCATATCTCCAACATGGGGCTACAGCCGCCATGTAAACTAGTCTTTTACACCTTAGGGTGACCTTAGATTTTCTATTAAAAATACACCCTAGCGCCTTGATTCTGGAAATGACTTTTTGTCTGCAGTTCGCAACTTGAGCTCCCCAAGTAAGTCGACGATCCAGTACCAATCCCAGGTATTTAACGGTGTTGCAATTAACGAGCGCTTGCCCATTTGAGAATAAGGGAGGGCAGTTCCCTCTATTCAGCGTTAAGGTGACCTGCTGACTTTTTAAATGATTAATTTTAATTTTCCATTTACTCGCCCAGTCCTGAATTTTATTTAGGTGTTCTTGGACTAGAACCGAAGCGCAAGTCGGATCCTCATGCGCTCCCAGTATACACGTGTCATCAGCAAATGTTGCGGCTACTGTTGTTGTTAAAGTTGGAATATCTGATGTGTAGATCGGATACAGTAGTGGTCCTAAAATACTGCCTTGCGAGACAAAGGCTCTAATAGCAAATTTGTCCGATACAATTGAGCCAATCCTAACTCGAAAAGTTCTGTCCGATAGGTATTCTGCCATTACCTGGAATATATCATTTGGTATCACTAGTTTAAGTTTGAATAGCAGGCCCTGATGCCACACCCGATCGAAGGCCTGCTCAATATTGAGAAACGCCGCACAGCAATACCATCCTCTTTCTAAGGTTGCTACTATTCTATCAGCTATTCTATGGACCTGGTGAATAGTAGAATGGTTAGTGCGAAACCCAAACTGGTGACTTGGAATAATATTCGCTCCTGCTATAGAATTTAATATCCGCTCATGCAAAATCATTTCGAATATTTTAGATGAGGTATTCAATAGGCTGATCGGTCTATACGAAGACGGTTCGCTAGAATTTTTATTCAGTTTCAAGATTAAAAGGACAATCGAATCCTTCCAACATCTAGGATAGTAGCCCAATCTTAGGATGGCTTTGAAGATATAGGTAAGCATAGAAATTCCCTTATGCGGCAACTTTTTTAATATTTCACCAGTAATCATATCCTCTCCTGGCGCTTTTCTTGTCGGCATTTTTTTCATAATAGCCTGTACCTCACTTGGCAGAATTCGCTTGGTTGGAAGCGTTAACTGCATGGGTGCGCATTTGGAATGTATTATATAGATGTTCGCCAAACACCGTGGCCTTTTCCTCATCCGACTTAGCCCACTCACCATTTGACTTTTTAATCGGGTGCGACTTTTTTAATTGTCTAAGGTACGATTTTGTCGTTTTCCATAACGATCTGTCTTCCGGATTAAGCGAAGAAAAGAATTCAACGTATCTATCACTTTTATACGCATCAATTTCGGCTCTTAATTCCCTATGCAGCTTATTATATTTCCCTTATAAAATGGTGTTCTATTACGTTGCCATCTAACACGAGCATTCCTAGTTTTTTGTATTAATAATCTTATCTTCAGGGGTACATTATACACATAATTTGAGGATGTCCCTGTTTGAGCTGGAGTAGCTACACAACAAGAGTTCTGGATATTTAGTGCAATAGCCTGGACAGCTGTATCAATGTCCTCGGGACATTTTAGGCGCACGTTTAAATCTATAGATTTATTTACTTCGTTAGCAAAAGTTAACCAGTTCGTTCTAGAACTTGTAAGTCTTGAATGCTGATGAGCGAGCATTTGTTTCACACCAAAACACGGGATGACTGGAGCATGGTCCGAATTTAGCTGCGGCTCCATTTTGCAGTCCACATACAAGTGATCCAATCCCTTTGTTATTATAAAATCGAGGACACTTGGCAATCTATTGGCCTGCGCAGGCCAGTAGGTTGGTTCCTCTGGCGCGACTTTACATAAATTGTTGTCTTTAATTACTCTATTTAACATAGCTCCTCTCCGGTCATTTTTTCTGCCGTTCCAGCTTGTTCTTTTAGCGTTATAATCGCCCCCTATAATGACTTTGTCATTTAACCCAAGTATTATATGCTTAACTCTTTCTTTAGGTAAAAAAACCTTAGGATGACAATATATCGCTGCGACTGCGCAATCGAAGTTGCTAGTCTGCAAATTAATATCCACCAACTGGTAAGCAAATGTGCTTTCAGTGTGGGTTAAGAAATGTTTCACGTTTGATCGAATTAGTATAGCCGCTCCTCCGTGCGTCGTCCCATCCTGATGTGACGCTCCATAACAAGTAAATCCTTTAATACTTAAGTTAACATTATTAACTAGGTGCGTTTCACTTATCAGCGCGATATCTATCCTGTTCCTATGTAGGAATATTTAAAATTCATTGATTTTAGATCTGATTCCATTAGCGTTCCATACCATGATTGCTAAGGTATTATTTATTACATTTTTAAGTCTCATTAATTTAATTTGTCCAATAGTTTATTTAAAATACTAAAGAGCGGATTTATTAGTAGTTTAAAATCGTTCATTAATTTGTCCAACGCGCTAACCATGCGCATTGAGAGTTGCTCCATTATCTTAATGCCACTGCTTTCTACAGCAACATTACTATTTTCATAATTTGGGCTAAAATTTTCGTTATTTACCCCCTTTCGCCTTTCATTAAACCAAGGATTTACTCTTCCCGCATTTTGTTCCAGCGATGGGAAATTTTGCTGATCGAAGAGTAAATGATCGTTAGGTCGCTTACCTAGGCGCTCTGCTTTTTCTTTATTTAGGCACTTATATTCCGGACAACCTCTGTAATTAGCCGTATGATCTCCCTGACAAAGCGCACATATTGGCTCAGCGCAATCTTCTTTGTTACAGTCTTTGCTATTATGTCTATTGCCGCATTTAACGCAGTGGAAGGGTAAATTACAGTAATTTTGGGAGTGCCCGTACAGTCGACATCTCTTGCATTGAATAGGTTGACGTTTATTACGAATTTCTTGAACTTCGACTTTAGCATACATTAAGCCAGTAAGAAAGAATATATTATCATTTTTAGGAGAAGGATTTAAGTCTACATAATGCGTCGGTAGCTGCTGCTTAGTTTTGGGATGAATTACGTTAACGATGTTGCGAACACTGAAACCCTTCCTTTCAATTTCGGATTTGATTTCAGTTAAGTCCGTAGATGGATAGAGGTTCGTTATTAGCACTCTAAATGGTTTATCTTCTGATAATTGATAAGTAAAGAAGAAATAGCTTTTACTTCGTAGCAGATGAACAATTTTACGATAACTCTCCACATTCTCTGGAGCAATCGTTACTCCAGTAATAGTTGATTTTAACATAAATGTAATATCCGTATCTGTCGCTAAGTCGTTCCGCAAGATTCTGATATCTGTAATATTCTTCACTAAAACGGGGGGAACCGCTTTTTGTTTATTGGCGGGGCTGTCGCTCGTTCTGTTTTTTGAAAAAGAATCGGTAGCTAGGAGATTTTCACAGTGCGAGTGTATGTTGTTTCTACTATTATTTATAGCCGAATACTTATTCTCGTCGTTTAATTTAATGCCGTCATCAATCTGCATTTGATTATTTACTTTATTTACGTTATCCTCTTCTTCTCCATTCCCGTCTTCTACTGATAAAAATTAAAAAATATTATGCTTGATAATAGCCGGGGATTTTTTTTTTTTTTTTTTTTAACCCCCTTGGGTTTGCTAGCAAAGAACATTAGCCCAGCAAAAAGGAATAGATACATGGAATAGACTAGAAATTATATTTTTATTCTGTCGACAATGGAATCAAGGAACACCCCTAGGACAGGAACAACAGAGATAGTAGGTAGAGAAAGAACATAAGAGGCGTTGAAAGGAGCAGGAACACCAAGCTTTAAAAGATGACAATAAAGTAACTCACGCTCGCGAGATAAACCGGAGCACTCGAAGAGCACGTGATTCGCATCCCAAACATACTGGGAACCTTCAGGATCCAATGGACAAAAAGGAGATGCAGCCAAAGAGAAGCGATTTAGTGAAGAAGGAAGGAGACTATGCGAGAAACGGAGGCGAGATAATTTAGTAATTATGGACCGACGCAAACTGGGAAACTCATAGAACCAAGGACGAGGAGGAGGGACAGGATTAATCAAGAGATAAAAGGAATTAGGATTATCGAAAAGAGATACATAAACAGAATGCCAAAGTCTAAGATAGCAGGATTTAGTTGGAAGAAGAATATAGCCGGGGATGAATCTGACGAGGCAGAAGTATAGTACTTTCTTCTCTTTTTACCTTTAACTATGTTCCAATTGTTATTGTCGGACAATTCTAAACGGATTGGATTAATTTTACTGTAATTATGCTGATGTCTTTGTTCCTTATCACCGCACAAATCAGCATTGTCGGAACGGTTAGGTTGGCTCATCTTATCAGTATTAGCCTTGGTAGTATCAATTACATTCTGCTTAACAACACCGCTACTACTAGCAGCAGGCTGTGGTTGTACTGGGGCAGGTAGCAACATTATGGGTAGTATGTGTACGTGCTACGGAGCACACCGTAGCAAACGGCGGCACAGTGGCCGAAAATATCTGTAGATTTACGCGTGCCTATAACTAATCGATCACACACCTATAACCACGATTTTAATCAGTCCAACGGAAAAAATAAATACACGGAAAGATCTTACCCGAGACCGGAAACCGGAACGCAGGAAACACACATCATACACACTTGTAAATATCACGAACTTACTTACTGAAGCTTATAAAAGATTTATAGTCTGATCCGGAAAACCGTTGCTCTGTAGAATTTATAAATTTCTGAGTATTCTGAGTATTAGCTGAAAAGCATACAGTAATGGCTATGACTAGTTTGTGAGCACAGTGCACAGTGTATATTATAACTTTTGCAAAAGTATTGCTTTACTTGACTCAAAAATTTAATCATTATAATACTTTATATGAACTAAGATACAGTCCTTTAAGTAATTCTATTCTTAATTTTCATTGTATTCGATTTTATTACTGAAGCAGCATTAAATGAAAACATCCTATTGATTTCACTGGTACTAAAAAGTAGGTTATTAATGACTCAAGAACGATGTATAATAATATGCAATGAATTTGTTATTATTTATTTCATATTTATTTGTACTATTCGTTTTAAATTTACAGAAGGTAAGTTTTTTTAAATATAATTGGTACATTTAAATGTAATCAACATAACGTTATATATAGAAACAATCCCTATATTTTAATCAGCATTTTGCCTTTTATTTTAATATATTATTTTATTTTTTAATATTTTCTAATGTAAGGTTTACATAAATATACACGTTCTAAATTTATCAGAACCGTTATGATTATGCAAAAAAAGTTTATTTAAAACAAACAGTTCAAAGTGAACAGAAATAATATTGTATGATAGGTGTTATTAAGTATACTTTTGTGATTAATAACTTTTGTTTAGAATAGTTCATTAATGGTGTTGTGGGTCCCAAGTCACGCTGGAATCCCACGAAATGAAAGGGCGAACACAGCAGCTCACTCAACCATTACAGCCCCCAGTCCGCAAAAACATCCTTGGCCCCCTCAAATATCAGATGCAATACAAAGACAAATAATGGAGCAGTGAAACCAAGAACACATATCCACCCCGTCCCACCTTCAGAGTATTAAGAAATCTGTAGAGTCATGGTGGCGCCCTCCAAGGGACCTTACAACTTTATTATTGTGCGCTCCACCGCTTACGCCTAGGCCACACGCGACTATCCCACGACTATTTGTTGGAGGACGCTCACCCTTCAACTACTTGTCCTTTTTTTCGCGCACAAGAGCCACCGGCGGTTGATCACATTCTCATAAACTGCCTTACATTCCAACCCTCCAGAACGAGACATGGATTTGATAATTTTAGCCATGCCCTCTCAAATTTAGAAGCAAACCAGAGCGCAGTTTTTCAGTTCGTCAGGGACAATGGATTAAGAGCACTCCTGTAACCAGAGAATCTTGGGCCGTAATAGTCTAGACTCTAGATATAGTCTAACAAAGGTTGAGAATAAATTTAAAAAAAAAAGAAAAATGTTTTTTACTACAACTAGTCTGAAACATCTGTTCAGAGTAGAGATTAAAATTCATATATAATACATATGTTTTAATGTTCATGCTTGTTTTTAATTACATTCTCCTTTAAAATTCTAAAGTTTGATTAATGATTATATTGACACATACCTGCAACAGATTAAGGCGCTAGACAAAAGTATGGACTTGTATTCTTCAAATATTCTGATATTATTTTATGACCTATTTAATGCTTCTTATTCACTATTGAATTAAAATGAGCTGCCATTATTTTATCAATCCATTCATAATGTAATTTCATAATATTTCAAATGTTCTTTCTGAGAGTTTAGTTTACAGTAAAGGTACACTTTGGGGAAGACTGTGTGTTATTTTGGTGAATTTTTTGCCATTTTTTTTTTTATTATAAATGAGGGCAAACACAAAAAATTAGTTCTATTCATATCTGTATCTGCCTAAATGTATTGTGATTATGGGGTGTAGATTAAAATATATTGCTGCATAAATTCATACAATCCAATTTTATTGTTCTTCTCATTACCATTTTCTCTAACCGATTTTCAGTTAAAGTTTATAGGTGATCTTAAATATTATTTCATTAGGATGCCTTGTTTTAAACACGTTCTTTCCATAAAAGGTTTAAAACCATGAAGGTGTTTTATGTATTACGTGCCAATAATTTTTCCTTTTACTACCTCATACACTTCATGGTATGACAACTATTTTCTATATTATGTTAAATACCAGGGTCAATCTTTTACCAATTTATATTTGTTCAATACCAGTTTGGTTTTACATCATGGTTAATTTATAGCCTCTTCCATGAGTCTTATTTCCAAAATTTAACTCATTTGTAAACAATTGTTCCTTGTTTGCTTGGCTTATTTCAATGATATTAATTATTTTTGCTGTGTATATATGATGAAGATCTATGATTTTTTTGTTTAAAATGTTCCTTTCCGATATTATTTCACAGTATATGATAAAAGATGGCATATTATTCCCTGGACAATAGTAACTCATTAACATTTTTAATTTTTAATTCTTACTGTAGCTCTTAAATGGCTTATAGTCTCATCTGATGGAAAGCAGTTGCTCTCTTTTTTTTTCTTTCTTGGGCACGTCAAACAAGGACCTTTACACAGAAACATATAGTAAAGAAAGAAGTCAGTTATATTTTAATCCGATCAGGAATCTTTGCTAAAAAGAAACAAATAGCAGGAATAACTAGTAGTGAAGGAAAGGACAGGATACAGGAAGCACAATAAGGAGCAGGAAGCGCAAGCCTCAACAAATAGGAATACAAAGCAGAATAATCCAAAAAAAGAAACGAACACTGGAAGAATGCATGATCGGCGTTGCAAATAACTGCATCATCAGGATTGAGGGGACAGCGTGGGAAGGAAATTAGGAAAAAGCGAAATCTGGAGGGCGGCAAAGAATATCCAAAACGTATACGAACAATGGAAACAACATGAGAACGTCGAAAAGAGGGATGCAAAAGAAACCATGAATAGGGCGGAAGAGTAGGCTGAACAGACAGACAAAAGGAACAACTGTTGGAAAAAGTGGAAGCGCAGGTGTCTGACACAAAAGCTTTTCCATATTGATAGGAGGTTAGCAGATGGAACTTTTTTTTTTTTAAAAAAGGCGAAAATAAAGAGCAACCCGAACCAAAGAATCAGCCGTTTCATTACCAAATATGCCCGGGTGGCTAGGTACTCACAGAAAATCAATATTAATTGAATGAAGAGAGAAAAGATTATGAATGAGTGAACGTATACGGAGGATAACAAAGTTACATTAATGATCAGGAAGGGTAGAGGATATGGCCTGAAGAGCACTCAAAAAGTCAGAAATAATTAAAAATTGAAAAAAAGGTAATTCGAAAAAATGAAAAGGATAGAGCGGAGGATAACCAACAGCTCGGCTGTGAATATGGAACAGAAATAAGGAAGACGAAAAGATTCTGATAAGTTAAAATCAGGAAAGATGAAGGAAGCACCAACACCACCAGGCCCCCTCGAATCATCCGTGTAAATGGTAACATTAGAGGGATATAGATAGTGCTGTCGACTACCTGTTTAATTGCGGCTTGGGGAAGGTTTTTAGAAAATGAAAGAAGAATAAATACCTTAAAAGGATGATAGAGATCAGTGTAGTTAAAGGAAAAATAGGGGAGATTATTGAAGGAGATAGTGTACGGCCAAAATGAACTAAAACAATGTGAAAGCAATTTTAGAATAGGGGTTTTGCTACGAGTAAATCGAAAGAAAGGACTAAGCAAGAGTAGAAGATGCGAATGGAAGACGTTTAACAAGGAAACAATAGCCTAAATAGGATCTACGAATGGACAGAGGTGACGAATTAGATTCAGCAAGGATAGGAGGGATTGGAGACGATTTGAACGCGCTAAGACAAAGAGGAGGGCAAGAGTTTTGAATTACATCTAGTTTATGGTGACGGGTCTCGGACGCACAACCATAAATAAAAGAACAATAATCAAATATAGAATGGATAATAGATTTGTAAAGAGAAATAACAATATAGTGATGGGAAGAACTCTGATGAAACCTTTCTTGGAGCGTCGAGAGATGGAGAGGTGAAATGGATAGAACGATTTGACATGAGACTGATAATAAGGGAAGTGAATTTGATTGGGATGTTAATTGCCGTCATTTTATTTCTTAAAGTGGGAAGATGAATATTATCAAAAGCAGAGGAGACATCAATAAAGGAAGCTAAGGTGAAATGTTTTTGGATAAAAGACTTATATAAGTGAGAAACGAAAAGACTAACCCAATCACAAGGACCAATACTAGGTCGAAAGCCGAACATATTGTTAGGAAATATATATTTTTTTTTTTTTTTTTTTTTTTTTAATTGGGCTCGTCAACCGAGGACCTTTACCCAGAAACAATTAAGGGAAAACGAAAGTTATACAGTGAGGCGATCAGCTATCGCTAATAAGAAGGAAACAATGGAGGGGATAATAAGTGTAGAAGGAAAAGACAGGATATAACGAGCACAAAAAGGAGCAGGAAGCCCCAGCCCAAGCAAGTGGGAATATAGAGCCGAGCGCTCCACCGAAAGAGCAGAGCACTCAAAGAACACGTGATCGGTGTCACAAACAACCGCATCGTTTGAATGGAGAGGACAACATGGGGAAGAGGTCAACGAGAGGCGAAAGCGTGAGGAAGGTAGCAAGGAATGGTTTAAGCGCAAACGCACAATGGAGACAACAACAGAGCGAGGAAGTGAAGGAAACAGAAGGAACCAAGGATTTGAAGGAAGATTAGGCTGAACTGACAGATAAAAGGAGCGACAATTAGAAAAGGAGGAAGGGTACATATTCGGCCAAAATCTGAGATGAAAATGTTTACACAAAGGCAAGAGATTAGAGGATGGGATTTTTTTGAAGAAGAATGTAGAAGAAGAAGCAGCAACCCGAGCCAAAGAATCAGCCTTCTCATTACCTGAGATGCCAGAATGACCAGGAACCCACAGCAAGTCAACATGGATTCCATGGAGAGAAGAGAGAGTCCAAATGAGAGAACGTATGCGGAGAATAGAAAAATCACAGGAATGATTAGGAAGAGGAGAAGAGATGGCTTGAAGAGCACTCATGGAGTCGGATATGATCAGAAACTGGGAAGAAAGACGATTGGAGGAGATAAAAATAATGGAACGTAAAATAGCCATTAGCTCGGCTGTAAATATGGAACAGAAAGAAGGAAGACAGAAGGATTCAGAGAAGTTATAGTCTGGAAGAATAAAAGAAGCACCAACCCCATCAGGCCCCTTAGAACCATCAGTGAAAATGGTAACATGAGAAGGGAAGAGAGAATTGACAATACTGTGGAATTCCTGTTTAATTACAGCTGGAGGGAGAGATTTTGCAAGTGTAGGCGAAATAAATACTCTGGGCGGATGGCAGAGATCGCTGAAGTTAAAGGAAAAATAAGGCAGACTATTAAAGGAAATTGTATACGGCCAAAATGAACTAAGACGGAGAGAAATAAGGGACAGGATAGGAATTTTCCAAGGCACAAAGCGCCAATTCCGAGAAATTGAAAGGTAGGAAAAAATGAGAGAAGAAGATGAGAGAGAAAGACGTTTAGCAAGGAAGCGATAGCCCAAATAAGATCTGCGAATAGACAGGGGAGGAACATTCGATTCAGCAAGCTATGCTGGAATAGGAGAGGATTTAAGAGCACCGAGACAGAGTCTAAGACAAGAATTTTGGATCACATCAAGTTTAGAGAGACGGGATTTGGAAGCGCAGGCATAAATGAACGAACAGTAATCAAGCTTGGAGCGGACGATGGATTTATATAGAAGAATAAGAATGAAAGGGTCACCACCCCATTTAGTCGGAGACAGGGCCTTCAGCAGGTTCAACCGTTTAGTAGAGCAGGAGGAAAGATATTTAATATGTTCGGAAAAAGTCAAACGACTATCGAGAAAGATACCGAGATAACGAAAGCAATTAACACGAGCAATAGCTGTGCTATTTAAGGATAAATTAACAGAAGCAGGGTTATAAGGGCGAAGGGTAAATACAACGCAGGAGGACTTAGAAGGAGAAATCGAAAGGTTAATTGAGGCAAGAGCACTTTCAAGGAAATTGAGGGACGATTTGAGAGCATCATTAGCTGCGTCAATATCGTGGGAAGAGGAAAAAAGCAAAATATCATCGGCAAAGAATAAAGAGTGGGAATTTAAAGGAAGGGAAGCGATACTAGCAGTATAAATGTTAAAAAGAGTAGGACTGAGGGAGGAACCTTGAGGAAGACCGCAGAAAACCTTTCTAGAAGTGTCAAATATGCTCTAGCCACTAAACAAGGCGCCTGTTAAGCATACCCCCAAATAGTTTTCTAATGCAGGATGCCAGGGAAATAGGACGTAGGGAAGAATTTTTTTTAGGAATGAGAACGACGATAAAATAATTCCATGAGGAAGGAGTTATACCCTTAGAAAGAAAGGAATTGAAAAGACTAAGAAGAAAACTAAGGGATTGTTTAGAAAGGTTTTTAAGGGTGAGATAGGGTGTACCTTCAAGCCCTGGAGTGGGGCTGAACGATTTGGAAAGAACAGACTTTAATTTATTAGAATTGAAAGCCACAGTTAGGAAGTGGGGAGGAGAATTTTGCGGAAGTGAAGAGTACAATTCATCAAAAGAAAAAACATAAGCTGGAGTGACGGAATCAACAAAAGGAAAAAGGCTATTGTCGGGAACACTGAAATTGGAAGGACGGGGAGAGGATGATAATTTGAAAGCTGTGACCATTTTCCAAATCTGCGCAAGGGGAGTGTAGTTCTAGAGTACGACATTTTTTCAAGAGGTCTTCTTTGTGGATTTTAGTCTAGCTCTCGCGTTAGCCTGTTTGTGAGCCAGAAAAATTTCAATCGTAGGCTTAGAACGAAAGATTCAGAAGGTGCCGAGACTGTGATTAAAAGCGGTGACACATTCCTCATTCCACCAAAGTGATAAGGCCTTACTGCGGTGAATAGATAACGACGGACGGCGGGAAGGAGAAGATAAAGAATGAGCAGAAGTTAAGGAACGTAAAAAGTAATTATAGAGAGGTATCGAATCATAGTCCGGATGAATGGGAGGAAGAGACGAGTTAACCAGGGATTGGAATAGAAGCCAGCTAGTTCTGGAAAGATTCCAACCAAAAGAATCAGTATACTGGGAATCAGACGGAGGAGGAAAACTGACAGGAGTTATTCGGATAGGAGCATAGTAATTACTGTAAGAATCCATAAGGGTCTTCCAATTATAATTAAGACAAGTAGACGGAGAGGAGAAGGTCAGATTGCAGAAACTAGAAATAAAGGCATTCCTGAAATATGTGAGGGAAAGATTGCTGAGGAGCGCTAGGTTATCAGAAAGGATGGCATTCTCAAGAATGGAATCGTTAGGATTGTAGGATGCCAGCCCCCTAAAGGAGATTGCGCATTCTAGTCATCACCAATGATAAAGGGATGCGGAATAGAATTAAAAGACGACGAAAGTGGGAAGCGAAGAAGGTCGAAACTAGGCGGAGCGTAGATGGAAACAAGGTTAATAGGTCATGCAGAAGAAGACTGAATGGAGATGTGAACAATGTTAGGTAGATTAGGACCAGGAGGAAGATTAGGGGAGACATCACAAGTGTAGAATGGAATACCATTTTAACCAGGATTACAGAACCACCATAACCGTCATCCCAATCACAACTAACTGCCCTGAAGTCTCTAACATTAAAATTTATGCCCGACCGGAGCCACGTTTCGGAAAGAAGAGAAACACTGACATTATGAAGATCCAATAATCCTTCTATTGAATTTATATTGGCTCTTAGACTGCGACAATTCCACTGTAGAATATTTAGCGATGACATCTAAATAAAACAGAAAAAGAATAAGGAATGAATGAAGCGGAAAGAAGAAGGAGAAAAGACATTAAGAGGAACCAACAGTTGGCACAGAATGGAAGACATTTGTATAGAGAGAACTAAGATGAGTGAATAATGAAGAAAAGAAAAGTAAACTGTTAGTGAGAGATATTTAAGTGGACTGTATTTAAAAGAATTAACAAACGAGAAGTATAAAATGTACTTTATTAAATCGTTAACATAACTTGGAAGAACCACAACGAACAACGTACAAACAGAAACTAAAACGTTAATGCATTCCGAGATCTGAATACAACAATACATCGCGATAAGATAAACCATTTCGAGCGGTAACCGGTTTTTTATGCTAGTTACGGCATCGGGTTTTTACACTATTTACAAATCGGGCGATAATCGGGTTTTTCCGCTGTTTATAGTTTAGGCGGTATCGGGTTTTTACGCAGCTCCTCTAATAAGAGCCTAACAGCGCTCCCCCCGCAAGACCGCAGGTCTTAAAGTTACACCGCCGATGCGGATCCGGCAGATGCCGGAGCTTGTACCGGGAGCTTCACCAGTTGCTGGACTGAGCGTAAGTACTCCGACCCGTTTGACCGGATTGTGACGATCCGAAGTCGGCCTTCGCGATCCGGGTTGCCACCGACTATCCTGCCGATAGACCAATTTACTGGCGACGTAGCTTCTTTTATCAGAACCATATCGCCGATTTCGAGATTCGGGCATTTCCTTTTCCATTTAGTTCGCGTCTGGAGTTGGGCGAGATAAGCGGCTTTCCATTTTAACCAAAATGACGCGATGATTTGTCGTTGAGCCGGTATTCGGTCGAGTAGCGGTATCGTGTCCGGATGGGTTGGTTCCAGCAGGTGCGATCCGACGAGAAAGTGTCCGGGAGTTAATACGTCGATGTGGTCGACGTTTGAGATATTTCGCTGCTGGTATAGTGGTCGAGAGTTTAAGATCGATTCCACGATCGCTAAAACGGTCTTGAGCTGGTCTTCGGTGTATATAGCTCCCTTGGAGGCAGCAAGCAAGAGCTTTTTACCGGCTTTTACCGCTGCTTCCCAGATTCCTCCGTGATGCGGAGATCGGGGTGGAATGAACTTCCACACGATCGGGACCGAGCTGTGTTTGCGTTCCAATTCGTTTTTGGCGCCGACAAAGTTAGTTCCGTTATCGGACCACATTATGGCGGGGACTCCACGGCGTGCGATAAATCTTTGAAATGCAGCGAGAAATGCTTCCGTGGATAGATCAGCTGCTGTTTCAATGTGTACAGCACGGGTGACGAGGCAGATGAAGAATACCGCGTAGTGCTTTATGTGTTTTGGAGACCGGTGATTGGTGCATTTCACCGTAAACGGGCCGGCGAGGTCCACGCCGGAATTCGTGAATGGCCGGGCGATTTCGGTTCTTTCGGCGGGTAGGTCGCCCATGATTTGCGATATTGGTTCGGCTCGCATTCGGGTACACCATACGCACCCTTGGATCGTCTTCCTGACGAGGGACCGTAATCCAGTTACGAACCAATGTTTTCGAAGCAAGAACGAGCGGGTGAATGCTTGAGACGCGTGATAGTACTTTTCATGTACTTGTCGTACTAGCAGCTTTGCCAAAATCGATTTGGCGTGAAGGATGGCAGGATGCTTCACGTCGTATGAGAAGTTGCTGTTGCGCAATCTTCCTCCTACAGGTAGAACTCCGTGCGAGTCGAGAATTGGTTTTAGAGATTGTACGGGGACGCCTTGGCGGACGGCGTTGACTTGGAATGGAATTCTGATTGATTTCGTACACGTGAGGATGAACGTTCTGACAAACGTCATTGATCGAACGAGTTTGTTGTACGCTGAGTACCGGGCTATAATCGACTCGTCCGGGATCGGGCTGGTGAGTAATGCGACGCGAAGTTTTCTGATCTCCGCCATGGTTCCATATCCTGTTTTCCGCGAGAGATCGTGCTTCGATGACCCGCGTGACGAGATCTGTTGGGTTTTCTGTGGCCAATTGACGAAATCGATCCGGTTTCATGCGACTACTTCGTATTTTACCGACGGTCCTTTCAGCTATGCCAGGACTATGGTCGAGTCGCAGTATGCGAGTGCTTCGCTGAGGTCGAGTTTCAACGATCTTGCCACACGCTCCATGAGCCGGGATAACAGAACTGTTCCGAGCAATTCTGATCGGGGTATCGTCACAGCCTTTATTGGTGCATAAGCAGCAATAATAGCGGGTATCGATAGGCTTTATTCCAGGCAATGGGCCGATTGTAAGCCAACCGAAAATTGAGTTTGCGAGGCACAAACCTCCGTAAAATTTCTTTTGACCGGTGACGATTTTGCCATAGAATTCTGCGCCGAGCAAAATATCGACACTTCCGGTTTGCGAACCGTTGTCCGCGAGTTCGAGATGGGGATCGAGTGAATTGACGTACTTGATCGTGCTTGGATTTATTTCGTATGGTAATGATCCGATTACATCCGCGCACACGCGAAGTTGACTAGTATTAAATCGTGATTCGATTAGCATCGACACTGCGTAGCTTGTTGTAACACTAGACGACGTAACACCTTGGATGTTGGATGCGGACGGGCGCTTTGCGAGACGATTGCGAGTCGCGAACGACTCTGTTACGAGGTTGACTTGCGAGCAGGAATCGATAAGTGCACGAGCGAAGACGCACTTTTTTCCGATACGGACTTTCACTACCGCACTTGGCAGCAGCACTGTACCAGTTTCGCGCTTAGTCGCAGCCATTACGACTTTTTCTTCGGGCGATGTGCTCTTTTGAGCAGCTTCTTGATGAGCGGGCGTTTCGCGATGCAGCAAAGTGTTATGATCGATGCCACACTTACGACATTTCGAGGATCGGCAAGCATTGCGCAGATGTCCGACACGAAGACAATTCGAGCAGAGGTTTTTGCTTTTCACGAAGTTCATTCGATCGGCAACGGGTTTTGCGACAAACGACGGGCATTGAGACAGGTAATGTCCTTGATTACACAATGTACACTTCGGGTTATGATAACCGCTGGAATTCCGCGGCGGAATCGTGACAGTGAGAGCTGACTTTTCTCTCGATCTGTTTGCGTTCGAGATCGATGCTGACGAGTTTTTCGGGGTTGAAACTGCTTTCGGCGTCGTCTCGTATGCGAAGCATCGATTGCTTAAAAACGTTGACAGCGGCTCAAAGGACGGATAGGTCGAATAATCCTTATTCGTAGTTTCCCACTCCGTTCTTAACCGATCGGGTAATTTCCTGACGACGAGGAACGTGAAGATTGGTGACATTTTTTGCGTTTCAATGCCACAAACCTTTAATCCGCGAATAATGGCGTTGACTTTATCCAGGGATTCGCGAATTGTCGAGTACGTGATAGTAGGTAGGTCCACTATTTCTGCGAAATGGGTCGAGATGATTATTCGTTTGTTGAAGAATCTTTCTTCTACGTGTTTGTATGCTTCGGGATACACTTCTTCACTCACCGGATAATCTTTGAGCACTTCCGAGGCTCGACCGATCATGGCTTGGCGAAGAAAATAAAGCTTCTGTATGTCGCTGAGTTTCGGGTTATTGTGAATCGTCGCGTTGAACATGGCGAACCATTCCGTGAAGCCTGTTAGTTGACCGTCGAATTTCGGCACAGGAATGTCCGGTAACTTTGCACCGGTTTGATAGTTCGAATCCACAGTGGTGATCGATGTGTTTAACGATTGCCGGAGTACACCCGATTGATTTAGTCGCTCCTTCATGGCATACATGCTTCCGCGAGCTTGCGAGTACGATATTCTTATTTCGAGCTTATCTTTTGAGATATCCTGCTCAAGTTTTAATACTTGTTCGGGTGTTAGATCGTTTTTCCGGTCTAACAGATCGAGAAGCTTTTGGTCGATCTCGTCCAGGTTCGTCATATCTTCCTTCCATGTTTCGAGATAGGATTGGATTTGCTGGACGAGTTCGGACGACGGGTTTTCCTCTAATGCCTCCTTGACATTGGCCTGAATTTGGGTCAAAGACCGGATCGCGAGTCGCTTGCTCCGATGTAACTTTGACTCCACTGATTCGAGAGATGGCTGCACTTGCGTGGGCATCTTGCGAGATTTCGGGTACAATGTTTACAGTAGACGTAAACAGCAACAATCCAAATCGGATTACGGGAACGAGATAACACGAAGATAACGTGATAACTCCGAGCTTCGAGAGTATCGAGAATAGAGTGCGCGAAAGGTTGCGAGAACGTAGCTATCGGCTGTAATGGCCGAACGGAAGCTAGTCGAGCGAGATAACGGGAATGTACTTACGATTTGAGACGGTGAAATCCATAAGGTATACGAGAGAACACTTTCACGCACTCACGAGAAAATTAACGAGAAATCGCGAAAAACTAGGTTACCGGAATCTACATCAGAATCCGGCCCGGAGGACCAAAACTGTTAGTGAGAGATATTTAAGTGGACTGTATTTAAAAGAATTAACAAACGAGAAGTATAAAATGTACTTTATTAAATCGTTAACATAACTTGGAAGAACCACAACGAACAACGTACAAACAGAAACTAAAACGTTAATGCATTCCGAGATCTGAATACAACAATACATCGCGATAAGATAAACCATTTCGAGCGGTAACCGGTTTTTTATGCTAGTTACGGCATCGGGTTTTTACGCTATTTACAAATCGGGCGATAATCGGGTTTTTCCGCTGTTTATAGTTTAGGCGGTATCGGGTTTTTACGCAGCTCCTCTAATAAGAGCCTAACATAAACAGTAGCAATTAAAAAACAGGAAGAAGTAAGTCGTGGCTGTTAAGTCAAAAAGGAAAACAGAGAACAAAGGGAGGGGGCGCTAGGACACGCTGCGTAAAATACAGGAGGAAGTAAAGAATAATTTTTCGATAAAGGGAAAAAGAGTAAGCAACATTTGTGCACTACTGAAGCAGCAAGTTGAATTTAAGTTATAATTCATATATAAGCGTGAACTGTATATTTAAAACAGCAAAAGTGAGGGCAAAAAGTAATAAGAATGCAACTCAGTTTGGATATTGAGTGAATCATTTCAACGTGAGCCCATTCGAGAAAAAGAAGAATACAATAAATACACAAATGCCTATTAGTAGTTAAAGCCACTCCAACATCAATATGTTCAAAAAAAAGAGAATGGAAAAGGTAGCATAGAAGTTGCTCTGAAAATGTTTAGATTTCTGATCATTAAGCGACAAGCATGCAGGTATGGTTATTATTGATTTGTAAGCACCGTGTATATTATTACTTTGCAACAGTATTATTTTATTCCACCCTGAAATTTATTCATTCAACTATAATTTGGTAAAAACTAGGACATAGTTCCTATAAATAATTCTGTTCCTTACTTTGGGTTTATTCTTTTTCATTTATAAAACATAATAAACTGAAAAATTCCTGATTATTTCACTAACACTAGATAAGAGTTTCATAATGTGTTAGAAAATGTGTATATTAATATACAATAAATTTGTTTGTATTTCTCTGATTTTTATTTATATTATTTGTTTGAAATTCACAGGAGGTAAGTGTTTTTAATAGAATTGACACGTTTAAATGTAGCGCAAAAGCAAGCATTATGGAAAAATCTTTATATTTAAATTAGCTTTTTGACATATATTTTCATATTATATTTAATTCACAATATTTTCTAATGCAGGGCTTACATAGATGTGATGTTATAAGTACCAGAACTATTATAGCTATGTAAAAAATTATTTTAAAACTAACAGTTTAAAATGA
Source organism: Icerya purchasi (assembly GCA_039619475.1). NCBI lineage: Eukaryota > Metazoa > Arthropoda > Insecta > Hemiptera > Monophlebidae > Icerya > Icerya purchasi. The sequence goes on from CM077116.1 coordinate 137,144,751, forward strand.
ATGGAAGTAACATGTTCTAGTATATACTGTTATGATTAAAAACTTTATTGTAGAATAATTCATTTTACTAAAAATAATCTTTAGTATTTGCATATAATGAGAAATTAAAATTCATACCTGTTGCATATAAATAAATAATCGCTAGTAATCACATGGAAGGCAATAGCAAAAACTACCACGTTCAACATCATATGCGCGCCTACTATCAGTTCCGAATGTAGTCTTGCGTGTGTGTACCTGCGTTGCATATATAATAATTGCTCAGCATACAACCTATATCGGTACATCTAAAAAAAATGTACTAATAGGTTGTCCACCAACCGAATGGTTGAGGATATAATGATGATGATGACCTGTTGCATATAGGTACTATAATATTGATGCCTGTCTTCAACTGTACTGTTATATATAATCGCAAAGTTTTATTAATGATTATGCTGTCATATACCTGTAATAGATCAACACACCAAACAAGAATATGGGCTTGTTTTCTCCAAATATTCCTGCGCTGTTTTTATTCATATTTAATGCACCCTTTCCATTGTTTCTCTTAGATCGAGGTATCATTAAATTAACGGGCCTTTCTCAGAATAATTCCATTACACACGATTTCATAGTTTTTGAGTTGTTTTTTCTGTAAATTTGGTTCACAATAAATGTTTGTTTTGGTAGGAGTTGTATATTATTATAGTGAATTTTCACTGATCTTTTTGTTATTTTTAATTAGGTCGAGCTTCAAAAATTAATTCCATTGTAATCTGTATTTTACTAAATTTAGAGCAATGCAAAGTTCTCAATGTCATACTTTGAAATTTCATTTCTTTTTTTTTAAAGCTATGCATAAATCTGAATACTTATTGATTTAGTACTTCATATCAAAACGTGTTATACCTTTAATAACAATTATGTGGTATATACTAATAATATATTGCTACAGGGAAGGCGAACAGTCTTATATTACTTCGGATTTACCCTAACCAATCTCCTTTGATGTTTACAGGCACCTTATAATTATTGTTTCGTTTCTTCGTTATTTTTTTTAGCTCAACTTTTGCTTTTTAGCCTGTTTTTTCTTTCCCTTAAACCTTTATAGCATATATCATAGAACTTTTTTGCTTTTAATTCTTCCATTTTTATTTCATGATGTTTTATAAATTTATGCATTAGTAAACCTAGATATGATTTTGAATTTTTACTCTTTAAATTGCAGTTAGCAGAAATGCCTACGGCTCTAATAGGTTTTCTATTCCACAGTCATCCCTACCTTGTTTATATACGATATCTTGGAATTAGAAACTTTATTCAGATTTCGGGATAATGATTTTTTAATGCGACTTAATCCGCGACTCTGAAAACAAGGTAATTGCCATTCTTTGCCTCAAACGGTGATCTCTTTTACTATGAATAACGCGAGGAGAAAAACTAATGATCTTCCAGTGAGCTATAAAATCGGACTGCTTCAAACTTTGGAAATCGACCAGCTGTCTCTTTTTCTTCTTCTCCGGCCCTAATTTCATTCTTGATGCTTGTTTTCTCGCTCTCGCCACCGATGTGTAGGTCTCCCTGACGCGCAACTCAATCGTCGTCACCGCTGAATGGTCCAATCACCACCAACTGATAACAGAACCGCGCAATACACACATATTTACCCTCTCGCAGCAATTTTTAAGATTTGTTTACATATTACCGTTTTATAATCTATTACTCATAACATGTAAACTTCTTAGCGCCGCAAATAGCCCCGGCTGCTGCATGCCTTTAAATAAATATATTTACAAAAAAAATTCCATATTTAAACATAACAGATAAACTACATCGCAGACATAATAAGTCATGGTTGTAATCATTTCATTAGCATTCACTGTGCTAAGCCCATTTATTTCATAAAAGGTTTAAAATAAAGATCGCGTTTTATTCATTTCATTACACTTTTCCTTTCTTTTTACCACTGAATACAAATTCATAGTCTGATAACCCTTTCATAAATTATGCTAAATACCACGATCACTTCTCAACAATTAATTTACTTCTCTGAAGCATTATATTATATCATAAAAGAACGATTTTCTTATTTTCAAAAGTTAAACAATTTTACACATAACAATTTCTCTCATTCCAATTATATTCATTTTTTTTAGTGTGTTCGTGAATGATGTTAAATCTTTGCTTTTTTGTTTATAAATGTTCCTTTCCAAGTATTATTTCACAGTTTATGACAAAAGATATTACGTTATTCCAAGTATTATGCTAACATCTAATTAGTTTTCAATTTTCATTCTCTACTGTAGCTATTGTCGCGATAGCCTAGTTGCTAGAGCGCTTGACTTCCGATATGGAGGTTTCGATCCCGAGCGACGACGAACTTATTACAAGAATTAAAATAAATAAAATATCGCTAATAATCACGTGGAAGGCAATGGCGAACCCACGTCCAACATCATATGCGCGCTAGGTCAGTACACAGCAGACCCACACCGGACGGACTGCACTTGTAGCGCGATAACAAGCGGCTAAAATCAGTTCGGAATGTAGTCTCGCGTGTGTACACCTGCGTTGCATATAACAATTGCCTAGTACACTACCTATATCTGTACAGCTGAAATGTACGAATAGGTAGTCGCCGACAATCAATCGCATCGACAAGGCTAAGCCTTTAGAACAAAAAGAAACAAAAAAAGACTGTAGCTATTGAGAGATTTATAGTTCCATCTTGAAAACAGTTACTTCACAGAATTTTTATATTTCTGATCATAAGGAAAAGCATACAAACATGGCTATTACTAGTTTGTAAGGTTTTACATTATTATTATGTAAAGGCATTATTTTAGATGTTCAAAAAATGTATTCATTCAACAATATATTTGTATAAACTAAAACACAGTTCTTGTAAATAATTTCATTTGTAAGTTTTGCTTAATACTCTTAAATCTTTGAAGCACAATTTACTAAATACGTTCTAGTGATTTCGCTGGTATTAAATAATAGGTAACCAATGTTCTAAGAAAAGTATATATTAATATACAATGAATTAGTTCTTATTTCTCTGGATTATGTTTATATTATTTATTTGAATTTTACAGCAGGTAAGTTTTCTCTAAACGGAATTGATACATTTATATAATTAATATTATATTGCACAAAAGAAAACATTAAAAAATATTCCTTTTATTTAAATCAGCATTTTGACATACACCTATATATTCATACTATATTTTATTTACAGTATTTTCTAATGCAAGGTTTACATAGGAGAATTCAATTTAAATGTATCAGACGTGTTATAACTAAGTAACAAAATTAGTTTAAAATGAACAGAAGTAATATGTTATAATCTATCTGATTAGGTGTGATATTATGAATAAAAATTTTAATGTAGAATGGTTAATTTTACTAAAACCAGTTTAAAGTATTTGGTTTAAATAAGAAATTAAAATTCACACATAATAAATAAATTTTAATATTCATGCTTGTCTTCAATTATGCCTGTTTTCTCGAAATCAACCAATTATTTCGACTTCTAGGGACCCTCAACGGACGTCGGGTCGCCAAAAAAAAACAGATACAAAAAAAAATGAAATAACGAAACGACGAACAAATATTACTAACACATGAAATAAACACAGTTTTGTTCAACGGATATTCACGGTGCAACTAATTTTAGCGAGTCCTGGAATAAATATATTTAATTATAATACGAGTTTAAACAGAATGTTAACATAATTTAATATAAAAATTGTGTGCGGTGATGGGACTCCAGTCAAGATTGAAGTTCCCTACGCTTTTTCTTGTTTTATTATCATTATTAAACATTAAAATTGTGAAAATTTCTTTAATTAATTATCTAGGATTTAAAATTTCTCTTTAACATTAAGTTTTAAGTGATACTTATTGAATAGATTGAATTGTAGTTGTAAGTAAAGAACCGAAGCAAATCAACGAGCGTATTATCACAGGTGGAAAATGAGCATCTAACATGTTGAGAAATGTATGTTTTAGGCCTTTTACGCTATTTTCGTCAATTCTTGCTATTTCCCACGATTTTCTTGTGTTTTTAATTTCGCATAATTTTCCTCAATTTTCACCATCTTTGTCAGGCTTGTACTAATTCGACTCACTCAACCAGTATTATAATTTAAAAGGAGCTCCTTTGTTTAATTGCTTGTATAAGTTCTATGATTTCTGGATGCTGTATATTTTGCTATCGGGATTCCAGGACCCTCGCTAGAATTTCACACATGCAACATTCAAAACTACCTGTTGTAGATTAACTGAAAAAAAAAAAACAGTGGCACTCCAGAAGTGCCGACAGAAGTGAAAACTTGAATAATTAAGTATATATTTTTTGAATCGTCAGGAAATATTTTATTGTGCAGGAAATACTTTTAAATGAAGTGTTTTTTTATTAATTATTATAAACTACTAGTACAAAATTTATATTACAATTTTCATTTAATGCGCTATTGTACATGGAAAATAACGCATATTATTTTACATACAAAAATTGCAATCTATTGCTTAAAACGTAAATTTACAAATACATGAAATATGAAATTTAATTAATCGGTATTCTTTGAAATGAATACCAATGAAACTTATGAATTTTCATCTACAATTTCCACAACTCTTCCATTATCATCATTATCATCATCATTATTATCATTGCATTCCCTGATACTATAAGTTTATGGTAACTAAAATAGGAAACAAACAATTTTTATTCGAAATATCTCGTTATACTAAGATTGCGATCATTGGTCATTGTTAAATCAAATTCTTCATTTAGAAATTCGATTAATGGTAGATTTGTATCATCCGCAAAGTTGATCGCGTTGAATTGTATAGCAGCACTACTGAAAGCATTCCCTTTTTCTAACTCTCGTACGTGTATTTCGGGAACGAGAGTAGCGTGGACACAACGTGGAGAGCAAAGATTGACTGACGAACCAATAGCGCACAGGCAAGCATGCGGCCGTGACCCGCCCTCCCCGTCCTACCTCATACCACACCATACACAATATATGTACATACTTGTATACCGATGTGTCGGTTACAGTAACAGTGTCGCGAGTTCAATGGTTTTTTCCCATCTCAAAAAATGCCCAACGCACCTAAAGCAGTTTTCACTTAAGAAAAAACATCATGCCACCCAAGCGAAAACCGACGCCATCCTTTAGAAAATGGCCATTTGTTTATAGAAGTGCTAGTGTATGAACGAATTTAATTTATAAAATAATTCTAAATATATATACATACAAAAAGGGTACAAAATAAATCCCATTTTCCGCAGAGAAACAAAGTGCGTAATTATTTACAGCCGAAAAATGCAGAAAAGGAAAACAAAACTGGTGAAATTAGATCAAAAGCGAAAGCTAAATCAAAATAGCTGACAAATAATCTTTAGAATAGTTTACGGCGAAGAAGTAAATTCGAATGGTATAACTAAGAAAAGACCAAATATAGAAAAATGAAAAAATTTTATAGACAATATTCTCGGCATATTGTGACCGCGGTGTCCTCACTGGCGGAAGGACATAGCACTCTCCCATCTTACAGTAGAACAACACCAGCGATAAATCGGGGAGATCGACCAAAAAAAAAGTAATAATGCAGTAAGTATAAACAAGCAAGAATATAAAACGATACTTACCACCCGCCGTGATAGCTATCGGACAAGGCGATTTGTTGGACTCATAGACTCGTTAAGGCTGATGGTTCGGCATGGCGTTAGCTATCTGATTAGAATAATTACAACATAATTGAGCGTTATTTGAAATGAATTCAGGCGATTAAACTGGAGAATAAATTGAAGGATGTTGTTGGATTTCTCTTATGGCCCCTATAAACTTGTGTTTCTTGTATTGAGAATCATACATTAGAGACTTGACGTATCGCGCATCTGATGTTTATTAAAATAAGGTAAGTATCTGGAAAATGGTTGATCTGTATAGCCCGACTTGCCATTCCGGCGTATGCAGGATTAGACGGACTATTTCATATATGATACCGACGTAAATCGTTTCGCAATGTCAGCGACGACGAATGCAATGGAGAAATTTAATACAGAAGAGCAGGCCCGATCAGTGATAACGAACACGAATTTGGTGCTTTCGGTGAGGGGGGTGCGGTAGGAAATGCGGTAATTGCGAATTCGGAAGATGTCTTAGAGAGATGGCATAAAAAAAAGTTTTATTGATTCCTACAAAAAATCAGGAGGTATCTCATTGGTTTCTTCTAAACTTTCATTTGGTCGGAATAACAACATATCTACATTTGAAAATTTGGAGGAACGTTCTGCGACAGCGCTATCGTCAATTCTTCTGGTGGTTTTGGTTTTCTTACCTTCATTGTGATGTCTCTCTACAGCTTATATGGCTTGCATCTAAACGGTGGCTGTCCAGAACTTTTTCGATATAGATTTCTGTGTGATGAGTCAGGCCAACTATCACACATTGGTCGCGAAGCCGCTTCTAGATTCGTTGATGGCGTCCAGAATTGAGGTACTGAGATGTCGTACGCGTGACCCAATCGATATTTCGTCCAATTTGGCCTGTTCAGCAGTTTTAGTAAGCAATATGGATTGTTGCGCTTTGTTTTCTCCTTTCTCGCGTCTTTCGTCTCGTTTGGTTTGATATTCAGTTTCAGTATCGGAGCTGATGGCGAATATTGATGCAAAATTACTATCGGGCAGGTACGCACAAGATGCCTAATTATCAAATTTATCCGCTGGTTCGTGATGTTGCATGGAATTGAGCCATTTATTATGTTCTAGATTCTTACTACTTGGAATCGATTCCATAACGAGCCTACCAGAACCTCCACTTCATCGGAAATGTCCGTTATCGAGATATTCAGTCCTAAAACCATTTCGAACGGTTAATAATTATTGTTTAGAACTAATACCTCGCACCGATATTCAATTCCAGCAATTCCTATTATGAAGCACAATAAGCTAAAAAATTGCTAATGATTTCACTAAAATACTCCATAACGGTTTATATTAGTATAAAATGGATTTGTTTTTATTTTTCTAAATTTTATAAAATTATATGTTTGAAATTTACAGCGAGTAAGTGTCCTTTAATAGAATTGATATGTTTAAGTATAAATAATGTTATATTGCGCAAAAACAAGCATTAAGGCATAATCCTTATATTTAAATTAGTTTTTGATATAAAATTGCACAAAATATTTGATTTGCAGTATTTTCTAATGCAAGGTTGACGTAGATATACACATTCTAAATTCATCAGAGCTGTTATACATATGTAATGAAATGATTTGAAACAAAGAGTCTGAAATCAAAAAAAGTAATGTTTTCCTTGACCCAGTTTGTTTCTATTAATGGGGACACTAACAAGGAAAGCACTCGAACCCAATCTCACCGATTTTGATGAAATTGATATATGTTGTAGAACACAAAAAAATAAAAGACCAGTGTTTTTTTATATCTGCTAATAAACATATTAAGGGAGTGAAAACTACCCCAAAAGTTTGCCAAAAAAATCGTTTTTTCTAAATATCTCGACTAATACTTAATATTTTTTGGTAAAACAAAATGGAGATTACTCCTTTCGGAAAAGCAAGTAATTCATGATGATTTGAACAATAAGGGATGCATCCCCTATTTTATAGGGGTTGAAAACCCATATTTCATTCATTATTTTGGCGATAAAAAATAGTACAAAATCTAAAAATAATTTTTTAATTAATAAAATGAAAAACTGTAGTTGACCTGTTTCGGCATTTTCATTAATTTCATCCCTAAAGGGGTAAACCACCCCTAACAGTACCCCAACCCAATCTCACCGATTTTAATGAAATTGATATATCTTGTAGAACACAAAAAAATAAAAGACCCGTATTTTTTTATATCTGCTAAAAAACATATTAAGAGGATGAAAACTACCCCAAAAGTTTGCCAAAAAAAACGTTTTTTCTAAATATCTCGACTAATACTTAATATTTTTTGGTAAAACAAAACTGAGATTACTCCTTTTGGAAAAGCAAATAATTCATGATGATTTGAACAATAATTGATGCATCCCCTATTTTATAGGGGTTGAAACCGCATAGTTAATTTATTATTTTGAAAATAAAAAACAGTAAAAAACCTAAAAAAAATGTTCAACTAATAAAATGATAAAATGAAGTTGACCTATTTCGGTATTTTCGTTAATTTAACCCCTAAAGCGGTAAACTACCCCTAACACAGAAAAACCAAAAATAGGAATTTCAAGCGATCAGATTTTGAATTCAATTCGGATACAGGGTTTTCGACGTCGTTGATTACGAATCTGATATCAATTTTTTTTTTTTTTTTAGTATATATATTTAATAAAGTTATAAAATAGAAAATGAATACGAACATTTATAATTTAAATATAAAGGAGTATAGAAATTATTTCTATTTTAGCTCATTGCAAGTATACATCATATTATTCAACGAAATTTCGACAGTAATGATAATCTTCATAAAAGTGTTTAAAACACACTGATTTTTTGCACCAACCACAACGTACAATAGCAACATTTGTGCATCCTTCTATTTCGCAATGCGTATTACAAGAATCTCCGAAACTAAAATCTACAGGATTTTCAAATTTATCCGGCATTTCATTTACATAACCACTTTTGTACCAGGAATATTTAAAAAGATCTTCATATCTTGGTGAAGACAATTGGTTGTGAACCAGTGATTGAAGTTTTATTATATTATTTTTAATATGTAAATTTAAATCATAATTCATTAAAATTACATCATCAGAAAATTTTCGAACATAACTTTTCCAAATTCGGAATCTAAAAACATCAAGTAGTTGAATTTTTCCCGTCGTTTCAGTAGAAATTTTCTTCGAGTTAACAATTTTATTGTCTGACATTGTTTTTTCTACAACTTTTTGACAATGACCACTCCAAGAGTCAAGTAATAGTAAGGAGGTATGACCTACATTTGGTAAAAATACTTTCTCCAACCAAATTTTAAAGTTATCTGCAAAGAAAAAATGTACTCTTTAACTAATGTAATTCGCAGAATAATATGAAAATTCTTGTAAAGTTACTTACTAGATGTCTGTGTTAGGGGTAGTTTACCACTTTAGGGGTGAAATTAACGAAAATACCGAAATAGGTCAACTTCATTTTATCATTTTATTAGTTGAACATTTTTTTTTAGGTTTTTTACTGTTTTTTATCTCCAAAATAATAAATTAAATATGGGGTTTCAACCCCTATAAAATAGGGGATGCATCAATTATTGTTCAAATCATCATGAATTATTTGCTTTTCCGAAAGGAGTAATCTCAGTTTTGTTTTACCAAAAAATATTAAGCATTAGTCGAGATATTTAGAAAAAACGATTTTTTTGGGGTAGTTTTCACCCCCTTAATATGTTTATTAGCAGATATAAAAAAACACGGGTCTTTTTTTTTTTTGTGTTCTACAACATATATCAATTTCATCAAAATCGGTGAGTTCAGGTTCGAGTGCTTTCCTTGTAAGTCGCTCATTACATAGTTATCATAGTTTATTAATGCAGTTAGCTGAAAACAAAATTGTTGCCCCTTCAAACTTGCGTTCCCTAACAATATACTTCCGAAAGTAAACAAAATGCTATGCGAATGTAATATTTTCCTTCCGTGCTTGGCAGGATTTAATAGGCTATCACTGCTCCCACTATAGGAACAGTACCTAGTGAAGACAAATATATCACTATTAAAGCACAATAGCTCGCAAACACCTAAAGAAGATCTCAAACTGAAGGTGATTGAGGTATTAAGAAATATGAATATTACACAAGGGCATATATAGACAGATCTAAGACTTATACAGGTAAATTGTCTCCAGCAGGGTGCGCTTAAGAAATTGGTGATGTACTAACTGGGGTTCGATTAAATAATGCTTGTTCGGCACTGAACGCAGGAATGTTTATAATTCTATTTTGACTCCAGGAATCCTACGATTCCAAGTCTTAAAGGAGAAAGCTACTAATTATTACAGATTCTCTGACCACCATGCAAAGTTTATAAAAGAATAACGCAGAAGAATCAACCACACAAAAAATTTCAAGGGGCTGTGCTATTGCCAGACCAAATAGACTGCTAAGTCGAGTTTCTGTGGGTCCCTGCATATACACAGATTCTAGGGAATGAATGTGTGAATCTGGAAGGTCGATTGCAAATGTTGTATAAATGTCAAGGCCAGCATCGCTTAACACGTTTCTATGAGAAAGAATAACTGAACAGTGGAGCAAAGAATGGATGTCCAAGTTTATGTTCTTATGTCAAATAAAACCAATGATCGAACCATGGTGGCCGCCGATCAATAGCCTGCATACTATCAATTTGCTAAGAACGGAGCATGTAGTTACAAAAAATGACCACATATTGCGAAAGATAAGTCCCCCTAACACATGACCATACTGTGTAGAATTAAAATATCCGTTAGTACAACATATTCTAATTGAATGTTGTAGTTTTAATGTAGTCCGCCCAAGCTTGTTCAAGTTGTTAGCAGAAATATTACACAACAAATCATATAACACTTTGAAGAATTACATTCAGAATGGAAAACTGTTAGGGAGTATCTAAAGTAATCTAGGTAGCTTTCACCATGATAACTATGGTAATTAAAAACGGTAATTCAATGTAAAAAAAAAAAAAGAGGTCCTATTAAATGTGTTATTATAATTAAAAACTTTAATGCAGGATAGTTCATTTTATTAAATACAGTCTGAAGTATCTGTTTAAAATGAAAGACTAAAATTCATATATCAGAATCAGAATGTATTTCAGTATATGTACAGTCGAACTTAGGTACATAAATTAATTGAAATGCATATGTTTCAATGTTCATGCTAGTCTTCAATTACGCTATATTTCAAATTTCAAAATTTGTTTGATGATCATACTAGCATATACCTACATGGATCACAACACAAGACAAATGAATGGTCTTATAATATTTCTATATTCTTATATTACTTTTATTTCTATGTAATGCTTCTTATCCGCTGTTTCAATTAAAATTAGATTTTATTATATTATCAAGTCATTCCTAAAATAATTCTATTATATGTGACACTAAAATATTTTAAGCGATTTTTCTGCCAATTTGTTCCACAATAAAGCTGCATTTTGGGATAGACTGTGCGTTCTTTTGGTAAATCTCTGCCAGACTGTTTGGTATTTTTAATGAGGTTAAACTCAAAAATTAATTCTACTACAATCAGTATCTTATTAAATTTATAAAAAAACAAAGTTCCAAATTTAATGATTTGAAATTTCGTTTAATTTCCTTTTAAGCTATGACAAAAATTTGAAAATCAACTGAATCAACACTTCATGTCATTAAAGATATGTGATGTCTTTAATTGTAACTGTGTCATATAGATTAATGAAATATTGCTACAGTCAATTCAAACACTCTTATTTTATTTTGGTTCCTCATTACACTTTTCTTTAACTGAGTTTCAGTTGAAGTTTATGTGCAATTGATAATTATTATTTTATTAGGATCCCCTATGTTGTGTACGTTCATTTCATGAAAGATTTATAAACTTGAAAGTATCTTATCCATTACATTACTTTTTTCCATTCTTTTTACCACTTCATACAAGTCATGGTGTCATGACTCCTTCATAGGTTATGCTAAGTATAACAGTCACTCTTTAGCAATTAATTTTCTCCTCACAGGTTTCGTTTTTCATCACGATAGAATGATTGTTTTGTTAATGTTTATTATTTCCATTAGTTACACAATTTTGTGTACAATAATTTCTTTATGATCACTTGGCTTATTTCCATTATATAAATTTTTCTTGGTGTATGTGCGTGCAACTACATCTACGATTTTTTGATAATAAATATTCTTTTCCAAGTATTATTTCACTAACTGTGATAAATGTTATTTGAAGGAGAATAGTAATTTTTAAGTAATTTTCAATTTTTAATTCCTTAATGTATTTCTTGAAATATTCACAGACTAATCTGGAAAATAGTTGCTCTGCAGAATTTATAAATTTCTGTGCGTTTAATAAAAAACATGGAGGGGAACAGATATTAATAACTTATTTGCACAGTATATATTATTACTTTACAACAATATTATTTTAGTTGTCTCAAAAATGTATTCATTCAACAATAATTTTTTTAAAACGAAAACATACTTCTAATGAATAATTTTATTCCTAATTTTAGCTCCATTTTGTTTAATCTATGGAGCAAAATCAATTGAAAACTTTTTAATAATTTTGTTAGTATTAAATAAAAGTCAAGTAATGTTCAAAAGAAAGTATATATTAATATTCAATGAATTTATTATGTGTCTTTTAATTTTGTGTACTTCTATGTTTGAAATTTATAGAAGGTAAGTGTTTTTTAATAGAACTAATATATTTCAATGTGATATGCCGTCCTGGGCATCAATGATTCCACCGCCAGCAGGAGATTAGAGTGTGGGGTTCCCCAGGGTTCTGTCCTCGGACCCACACTTTGGAATATTCTATATTCTAGAATACACTACCTTATGGATGAATTCATGTCCTTTTCGAACAAAAAATATGAATTAGTGTCTTACGCTGACGACTTATGTATTTTGTTCAGTATTGATAGGTACTATGACTTCAAACTAATTGAGGTTGTTTGTCAATACCTAGAACAAGTCGTTAACAATTTAGGCTTAACATTCTCTGTCGCGAAATGCCAATTTATAGTACATATTTGGTGATCAGAGAATTGTTCAAAAAATTGGATCTCTCAATCTCATCTCTAGGCAGCCCATTCCGCACATCAGGCAATTAAAGTACCTTGATATAATCATTGATTATCGGCTCACATTTCTACTGCATATTGAATACTTATACAAGAAATGCGATAACGTTTACAATAAGCTTAGAAGACTCCAGACTAACACCTTTGGCCTTAAATATGGGGATAGGGTCATCTTGTATAAGGGTCTGATTCAGTCCCTTTACAGGTATGGATCTATAATTTATATAAATAACAAAACCTTAAATGCTGTTGGCAAACACCAGAGGAAATTTCTTTTAAATATTTCCTCTTTGTACAGAACCTGCCCTACGTCTGCTGCTAATGTCATATCAAATATTCTTCCATTGGATCTTTTTGTCACGGGTGCCTCCATCATCTCGGAATACAGGGTTGTTGGAGATATATCCCGTGTTGAGAATATCCAATACCTAGATACCGATCTTTCCAGTTTGGGTCTTTTCCCAAGTCTAAAAATTCTTAAAAACCATATTAATGGCACACTCCTTGCAATATGGCAGCAGAGGTGGGACAGTTGTCAAACTGGAAGGAAGACATACATGTTCTTCCCGAAAGTTTTTGACAGATCAAAATTAAAAAACTTAAACATTAATTTTTACAATGCGCAGGTGCTTTCAGGGCATGGAAAGTTTGGCTCCTACTTACATAGGTTCCGTCTTTCTGGTGGCCCTGGGTGCACCATGTGCACCTCTGGTGTTGAAGATAACACTGAACATCTTTTTTACTATTCCAGATTTGAGGATCTTAGATCCAAATATAACATTAATAGCTCCCAATCACTAATCATCACTAGAGAAAATTCTACAAATCTGTTGTATATGGAGTCTGCGATTCGCAGGAAGTTCATAAACAGAAACTAATACACTATTAACTCCCTAAACTCAAATTCAATCGTGAAACCGCAAATGTAGCATGTTGTTTTTCTATCTTATGCACTTCCTGTAAATATCCAAAAAGAATTAAATCATTGCTCATAATATTTTTAAGTTATTTTAAGTTATACTTTAAAAAACTCATCTATCAATACACACGCTTGGTGAGTGAAGGGACTATGTTTTTCATCCTTTTACCACCTTAGTTTAAGTACATTTTGCAGGAAACTACCACACACAAGATTCTATGTTTATTAATACGTTATTTTAGCTAAACACGCACACGTACTCACTCCTAATTTAAGCACGCTAGTTCCCTGCACCTTTATATACATATTTTTTCTCTCTAAATACACCATTTAAGAAAATAAAAAAAAAATAAAAAATTGTGACTTATACGAAGAACTGAAAAAGAAATATATATATATATTTCAATGTAATCAATGTAATATTATACAAAAGCAAACATTATGAAACAATATTTATATTTATATTACTCTTTCAACATATATTTCCTCGTAATGTCTTTCTTACAGTGTTTTATAATGCAATTTACGCATACATACCATATTTTAAATCCATCAGAAACGTTATAACTAAGTGATTACATTTATTGAACCCGGAGGTATATGCAGCAACGGGATCAAACTAAACAGGTTCTCAGAATTAATGCATTGGCTGGCCACAAAGCTGTCCCTAGACGCATCAAAAAACAATGCAAGCCAACTGACTAAAACGTAAAAAAAAATATTTAAATTAACTCTACAAATGTCTGAAAATTCCTGAAATGCAGTGTAGGACCACTATGTGACGTGGAAGATAAGATTGGAATGAAGACATGAAATGGATACATAAAGGAATAGCTGCATGGCGATTACACATTTGTCAGGTTGATTAAATGAGCGTCAAGGAGAAATATGAAAACAGAGACGATGTGGGCGTGTGTCGATCCTGAAACAACATAATACGAAAAGCCAGCCTGAAATAAGCGATCAGTGAAGTGCATGATGCCAATTCGTGAAAATGAAGTAGAGCATGACATCAGTTTAAAAAAAATCAATGGCCGAGGTATTTTTTTTTCTTCTTGTTTGGGTTTCTTCCTGGGCTTGTCAGCAACGGACGATTACCCATCAACACGTGTACATAGCAGCAATTAGGAGTAACAAGGAATGGAATCTGACAAAGAATGCTATACCAAGAAAGGAGAAACAATAAAAATAAAATGCCAAACATATGCATCCTGAAAAGAAAAGGAATGACATTGCCGAAGGTAAGAGCAAAATGAGTTAGCTGTCCCATACCATGGCCACATCTACAATTACAGAGCCCACGGTACAAACGGACGAAGGAACTTGGCTACAAATAATTAAGGGAGAAGAAACACGGGATGTTTAAAAAGCAGTTAGAGCCACCAAGCACCACAGTTGTATAAAACACAGCGCTTAGCGTCCGTAAACAATTATCCGCAAGTTCAATGACTTTCTCCATCACTATAAAGCAAAGTTTATAGTTCTTAATTGTGAACCATTAATTATATTTATGGCGACGACTGCGAAAACGGCGCCTACCATTCTGGTGAAAGGAAATGAGCAGAATTTACATCCAACACTATGGCCACACTGCAACATCAGCGCCCGCAGTGCCGGCTGACAAGGAGTTCACCTATCTACCGTTAGGGCCGCAAATGCGACAGCGAGCCCGTAAAATTAACTGCGAGCTGTGCCTGTTTGTGACTGTAACTGCAACATCAGTGCGTGTTCTTCGTTTAGAGAGGAGTTCGTTGGGAATCACTGGACACGATAAGTTAGGAATGCCAAAATAGGAAATACTGAAGGGATTAGATATTAATATAATGAAGTACAGAGGATAGGAATTTTGCTACAATTGGTATGATCAACGTTGACTGTAGTGAGAGAATAAAGGACACACAATATGGAGTTGGAACATCATGTGAGAGAAGCTCCGCGTATAGAGCTGCCCTTTCCGATGATAAAGAGGAGCATTCAAAGAATACATGATCAGAGTCACATACGACTGTGTTATCGATACATAGCGGACAAATAGGAGAGGAAACTATGGAGAAACGGTACAATGAAGCAGGAAGTCGACTATGACCAGATCGAAGACGACAGATAGCAGACATGATGAATCGGGGAAGGTGTGGAAAATGTAGATACCATGGTTGAGTAAGTGGATTGGGGTGAATGGAAAAATATTGTGCATTAGGACTAGAGAAGGATGATTTATAAAAAGATTTCCAATTGGCCTTTTGGATAATTTTTGATATATTTAATAATTCGTAAGAAGGAATCCGTTCGACTGGCCGCCCAGAAGAAATAGCCGAACGAGCAAGATAATCTGCCTTTTCGTTGCCCACAATTCCGGCATGATCAGGGATCCAAAGAAAGTCGATGGTTAATGAGTGCAATCTAAAAAGGCTGAAAATTAGTGATCGGATACGCAGAATAATAGGATCAGAGTAGGAAGGAACATATGGAGAGGATATACACTGAAGGGCGCTTTTGCAATCAGAAATTAGGAGGAACATTTTACATTGAGCTCAATGGCACGTAGTAATGCCAATGTCTCCGCATAATAAATTGAACAAAATGAAGGAATTTTGAACATGGAATGATTAAGAGCAGGAATGTAGATAGATGCACCCACTCCGTGTGTCATTTTGGACCCATCCATAAAATAGCAAAAAATGATGAAACTGCCTGGTTAAATTCATAAACTGTTGCATGAGCAGGAAGATATTTTACATAAGAAGGCAAAGAAAAAAGATAATAACATTTAATATCTCAAATTGGAAAAATAGAAGTTTATCGAAAGTTAGGATGAAAGGCGAAAACTTAATAAGACGCGAGCCAATGTGGCAGAGAATGGGAACCTTATTAGAGGAAAAACGCCAATCTTGCAAGAGAGAAGAATATGCCGGGACAAGATTGTTTGGGTAAATATGCAGACGTTTAATAAGGAACCTATACGCGAGATAAGATCTACGGATAAATAAAGGAGCCACATTAGCCTCTGCTAAAATCGCAGAAATAGGCGTGGATTTTAAGACTCCTAGACATAAGCGCAGGGCTGCATTCTGAACTAAATCTAATTTAGCTAGGGGAAAACGAGCAGCAGTGCCAAACAAAAAAAAACAGAAATCAAGTTTGGATCGAACAATGGATTTGTAGAGCATAAGAAGTATCATAGGATCACCTCCCCAATGGGAAGAAGATAAAGACTTTAAGATATTCAAACGTTCTAGAGTAGACGAATGAAGGTAATTAATATGTTCAGTAAAGGATAAACGACTATTCAGAAAGATTCCTAAGTAGCGGAAGGAGAAAACAACAGGTATAGGTGTATTGTCGATATTTATGTTGATTGACTCAGCATTATAGGAACGAAATGTGAAAACAATGCATGCAGATTTTGGAGGAGAGATAGATAAATGGATTCGAGAAAGAGAACTCTGCAGAATGTACAAGGATTCTTGCAAGCATTTAGAATGCTAGGAGCAGTTGAGAAAAGAAGAATGTCATCTGCAAAAAATAAGGAAGTAGAAGGTAGATTAAGAGAGGCGACACCAAGAGAATAAATATTGAAAAGTGTAGGACTAAAACAGGAACCTTGCGGGAGGCCTCGAAAAACCTTTCGTGACTCCGAAAAGGAAGGAAATCTTAGAGTAACAGTTCTACTTAGGAAAAGACTCATGATTAAGAATGTGAAGTGAGAAGGTAAATTAATAGATAACATTCTGCTCTTAAGAGTTGGAAGGTGGACGCTGTCAAAGGCACTATAAATATCAACAAAGGTAGCTAGGGTATAATTTTTCTAAATAAACGATTTATAGATGTGGGACAAGAAGAAAGAAACACAATCAGTAGGACCTCTACCAGAACGAAAACCATACATGTTGTTAGGCAAGACATTATTGTTTTCCAGCCACCAAACCAGCCGCCGGTTCAACATAGATTCGAAAAGTTTTCTCAGACAACTTGCAAGAGAAATGCAACGGAAGGACGAGGAATTACTATCCTTGGGGATGGGAACGATGATAAAGGATTTCCATGACGAAGGAGCGGATCCTAGATGGAGAATAGAGTTAAATAGATTTAAGAGTATTTTAAGGTAATATTCAGGAAGATTCTTAAGAACAATATAAGATAATCCATCTATCCCTGGAGAAGAGTTAGGATTTTTTGGAAACGCTGATAATAATTCATTAAAAGTGAACAGAAAAGTTAGAAAATGCTCAGAATGGCTTGCGGCAGAGATAGAAAGATCAAATTCATCAATGTTAGGAACACAGGGCGGAGGAACACAATCAAAGAAAGCAGCTAGCTTGTTCTCCGAAACGCCGGAAGTAAAGGGATTTAAGGACTGAAGGTTTCGGAAAGCCTTAGCCAACCTCCAAATTTGTGAGAGAGGAGTAGATCTAGAAAAGGAAGAACAAAAAGCAGCCCAAGACGCCTTTTTAACCTTTATGAGAGTAAATCGGAATTTGGCATTAGCTCTTTTGTGAACTAGGAAGTTTTCAGAGAAGGAGCAGCTCGAAAATTACGAAATATGGATACACTGACTTGGTGTGCAATTGAACATTCCGCATTCCACCATAAGGATGAGGCGTAGGACCGCCTGATGCTCCCAGAAGGAGATTTTTGTGGAGGAGAAGACAAATCTAAAGCTGATGATATTAACTGAACGAAATTTTAATACTGAGGCGTAACATCTAAGTTAGGATCAAATCTGTAGGAAGAGGAATCCAGGAACGAACGAAAATCAGACCAATTAACCTTTGAAACGTTCCAACTAGGAGAACGGGTTTCTTTTTTTACATGAGAGGAGGAAGTCCCATGAACGGACACAATGATAGGAACATAGTCACTACCAAAGGTTCCATCAAGGGTATTCCATGCACATTTCAGGCTTAAATTAGGAGAGGAGAAAGTTAAGTCTATAGAACTGTAGGAATTTTGGTTTTTCGAGGTAAAGATAATAAAGTAGAAAGCCTCAATGGGACTACCTGTGACGAATGTAATCATTCATGCAATAACACAAAGTAAATGATAAGGAACGATGAGAATAGAATATAAGAAAGATCTTTAGGCTCACATCACATTGGAAGTAACAGATAACCTTAAAGCAAGTCCAAAGTTCATAAATATACCACAATCGGTAAAAAATTGAATTAAGATGAGCAAATCTATACAAAAACCAAGACCCTGTGAAAAAAGTATTTATATAAGAATTAAGCAAATTCAAGAAAAGGAAATGTAAGAACGTTTTCGCCTTGGTAAAGTTAATATAATTAAACAACTTTACATAAGCCTTTAAGAAACTCGTCAGCTGTCCAACCTATAATTCATACAGAGTACAAATTCTCCAGTCGTCTAACCTTTCCGAAATTCTATCTGACCGCCACGACACAAAATTGAACGCCTCCTACGTTTTCTCAAGACCACTAATTTATTCCACTCCATCTAACTCTTATCTTATCCGTGCCTCTGGCCTAGGCGGCAGTACACGGCACGTTAATCAAAGAAGAAGAAGAAGAAGAAGAAGAAACACATAAATGGCTGCAAAAAAAAAAACGCATATAAATTCGACTAGTTACAAAAAAACTAGAGTCCAGGTATTTTATTGGAGTGTTCTTCTCAGTGGCCTAAAAGTATTACCAGCTAAGAATGGCTAAGGGATGAGTTGCCAAGCTCTACCCATACAGATAACGGTTTTTCTCAGTGACTTACAATACATATAAATACACAATACAGCATAAAGAAACTTTAAATTCAAATCGTTGCATTAAAGCTGCGGTTCCCCAAGGAACCCCCAAAACGTCGATTGACAACTGGCTCCTTCGACCTGCAACCACCGAATCACCAAGAGGAGGAAAAACGAGGTTAGAGGATAGGGTAATTCCGAGAAAATCAGACTGTCATCCGACACTATGTCCAACTTGCCTCGTAGGGCTCGTAATACCAGCGACTGGGAAAACACCAATAGAAGCACCCAGGGAGATTCCCATTTGACATTATGGCCACAACTGCCTCGCAGTGTCCACAATACTAACGGCTCAGAAAGGGACTATCTATAGATTCACATTGAATAGGAAAATAACGATGAGAAGGAAGAAAAATACAAAAGACTAGCTAATATGAGTGGAGTGCCACTTTCCACTAGGGTCCAGGTACCACTGAAATCGGGCAAAACAAAACTCACGGCAAAACATCTTAATAACGCAACGATGGAAATATACGAACCGACGATGAAAGTATAGAATACGATGCTGATAATGTACGAAATAACGATATAAATACATGAACCGGTGATGAACATGTAGAATTCAATTCCGACTAGTTACAACAAAGAACGAATACTAAACGAAGCACAGGTTTTGCTTGAACTTCTCCGGTATTTTCACAACTGGGACGCCTTATGGAGACGATGCCCTGCCATGTCTAGCGCTTTAGTATTGAAATTACTTTTCCAACAATTTTTGTTTTTGGCGACACCTGCTATACAAAATATTGTATACGAAGATGGTTTAAGTTTATTAATGTCCTCGTCATGACTGTGATTTCTGAATTGTCCGCTGATTCCTGCAGGGAAGAAACGAATGCAGTCTCCGACAGAATCCAGAGCTGGGTTCTTTTCAAATTCGGTCCTGTGGCGCGGTCAGTTAAACGACTTTTATTCATCGTTAGCCTCGAGACTCGATTCTTCGATGATGATCAATGATTTGTACAGATGTTTTTCTATCATAGCCTCATCAGTAGAACATCCAAAATTATCAGATATTCTACTTTCCCTATCGGCAAACCTTCGGAATTTGAATCAATATCTGGTATCTTAATTAATTAGCTGCACGTTTCATCAGCAGCACTCTTCTGTGTATTATTATCCAGGTCAGTGGAGAAATTATAACGGGGTGTAATCCCCGTTTTGCAATTTGTCACTGACCCTAGTTTGTTAGATGATTTCCAACTACTAGTTTCGATAACTGTGCTGACAGCACCAGTTCTCTTATCCTTGTAAACGTTATTACTGAATTAATAAACAAAATGAAATTCCGTACCGTCACAGTAGTTATTTTCAATACTCATATGGTTTTCATTCCGCTCCAGCCGGGTATCCAGCGTCTTGATAGACGACACCAAGCCCCAGTAGCCTAGTTCTATCTTCTCCACCAGCTTCGCCTCTGGTCTTGCTATTTCTATGCCCAACCTTTTGACAACATTATTTGAATCCATATTTTTTTTTTTTTTTTTAATCCAGTTTTTTGTTGTTGTTCTTCTTCCTTGTATGATTGAGAGGGCGTGGTGATGTTATGAAACTGTCGCATCTGTCACAGTTTTCCATGTTGATCTGTCTTGAGCTACCGTTAATGCCTCATATAAACTCAAACAATTAAGATTTTAATTGGTCGACCTAATATGTTCCTGGTCTACCTTTTGTTTTCTTCCCGTTCATTTTTCCAGTAATAATCAAGTGTTGTCTTGCGTCACATGCCCGAAAAAACTTAAAAACCTTTTTCTCTCTGGAAATCAGTCGCTCTAAAGAATTTATGTATATGTGAGCATTAGATGAAATCATACAGGCATGGTTATAACTAATTCTTATGCATAGTGTATATTAATTCTTTGCAGGGATTTTGATTTAAATGTCCCAAAAATTTATTCATTCAACAATAATTTTGTATAGACTAAAACATTGCTCCTGTGATTAATTCTATTCCTAATTTTTTTTTGCTTTGTTCTGTTTAATTTTTAAGGCATAATAAACTGAAACTTCCTAATGATTTCACTAGTTCTAATAATAAGTAATCAATGTCCCCTAAAAACTATATTTTATTATACAATGAATTTATTGCTTTTCTGAATTTCATTTATATTATTTGCTTGAAATTTACAGCGAGTAAGTAAATGTGTTGATATATTTACATATAATCAGTATTGTATTATTTTATATTTTAATTAGCATTTTGATACATTTCATTCACAATATCTGTTATGCAATTTTATTAAGATATACATATTTTAAATGTATCAGACAATTTTAAGTATAGGAAAAATTTTGTTTGAAATAAACAGTTTAAAATGAACAGAAGTGATATAAAGCTCTTATTAATGTGCTGTAATGATTAAAAGCTTTAAGTAGATTGACCCATTTTACTAAACTAATATAAAATATCTGCTAAAAATGTGAGATTAAAATTTATATCTGATGCATTTAATTTAATATCAGTTCTTCTTTTCATTTATGATTTTGATTAAAATTTCAAAATCTGATTACTTATTATACTGGCATATATTTGCAATGCTCTATGAACTGGACAAAAGTATTGTATTAAAATCTTCAAATATTTCTATATTATTTTTATTCCTATTTAATGCTTCTGTTTCACTGTTTTTGTTAAAATGATCTGTCATTCAATTATTGTACTTTACTTAAAATAGTTCCATCATACATGATTTCATAATATTTCACTTGATTTTTCTGCAAATTTTTTCACATTGAACATACATTTTAGAAGAGACTGTGTGTTATTATGGAGAATTGTTTTCAATGTTTTTTTTATTTTTATTGACGTCAAGCTCAAAAATTGAATTCTACATAAATGTGTGTCTTACTAATTATACAGCAAAACATAGTTCCAAATGTTAAAATTTAAAATTCCTTTTCACTTTTTTAATGTTTGCATAATTCTGAAAGTCAACTGTTTTAAACATTTCATATTGTTAAAAGTTATATGATGTAAATGCATAAAATATTGCTGCAGTAAATATAAACAGTCTGAGTTTAATTTTGGTTCCTCATTTGTTATTTGTCAAATATAGTTTCAATAGAAATGGTATCCTCTGTTAACAATGGTGAAATGCCCTCAATTCTTTTTTATTATTTTTTTGTGTGGAAAAGTAATTTTTGGGACACAAAATGAGGGGTGAACCAGGTCATAGGTACCAAAAAAAATGTCGGGCCCTAGGGACCAAAAAACATCGATTTTTACATTTAATTTTTTTCTTTCATTCTAATGATTTACAAAATCTGAAAAAAATCATGAGTACGTTTCAGCTAATAACTTTTAGGTGGAAATTTTTTTAGAGTGATCATATGTCAACATGACCTCAAAAAAAATGTAATATTATATTTAAAATGCAATTTTGACCATGTTTCCATGTTGGAACGGTCAGTATTGTTTTATTTTCTTATAGAACAGGAGAAAAAGCATTAAAAATGTATTTTTTCAGACTTTTCGTAGTGATGAGCCATGTCGAAAAATCCAAAAAACTTTTAATCATCTACTTTCAACATAAAAGCTTCAAATGATTACTTTTTGCTAGCGTCCTAGTGCTCATAATTTTTAACAAAAATTCAAAAATACGTTTGACTTCATTTGATTTTTCAAATAATTTTTTTTCATTTTCAGTCACTTAAGAAAAAACGGTGGATTCCAAAGAAAAAATAATTTTAAACTGCCTTTAAAGGGTATCCATCTGTTAACAATGATGAAATACCCTCAATTTTTTCTTATGTACATTTTTTTTGAAAAAGTATTTTTTAGGCCACAAAATGAGGGGTGAACCAGGTCGTAGGTACCAAAAAACATCTATTTTTACATTTTATTTTTTTTCTCACATTCTAATCATTAAAAAAATCTGAAAAAATTCATGAGTCCATTTCAATTAATAACTTTTAGGTGGAAATTATCTTGACCACAAAAAAAAAGTATTTAATATTTAAAATGTGATTTTGATCACGCTTCAATGTTGGAACAGTCAGCATTGTTTTATTTTCTTGTAAAAGGGGAAAAAACATCCAAAATGTATCTTTTCAGATTTTTTATAGCAGTGGGCCCTGTTGAAAAATCCAAAAAAACCATTAAATAATCTACTTTCAACATGAAAGCTTCCAGTGATTACTTTTTTCTAGCGTTCTAGTGCGCATAATTTTTAACAAAAATTCAAAAATACATTTGACTTCATTTGATTTTTCAAATAATTTTTTTTCATTTTCAGTCACTTAAGAAAAATACTGCACATGTACGTATAAGTAAGGCAATTTGGATTTATTATAATGGTGCAAAATAATTTTACAAAATGTTTCCTTCAAATATAAATTATCTAAATATTGAAAATCATTCTCTGTTGAATTATAAAAAAGCAAAACTGTGGAAAATCATATTCTCATAAAAATACACAGATTTATTAAAATTATTATTTTAATTTTCAATATTATTTATGCTACATTAATTTTTTGATAATTAAAATCGATATGAATCTTCATATATTTTTTAAAATTTACTAAAGGAAATGTAACTAAAAATCATTTAGACACATTCTCTGTTAAAAAATCTCTCCTGAAATCTTAATATGAGATCTCATCTGAAATAATATATAAAATCCCAAGTGAAATTTTTTAACAGGGAATGTCTCTAAATGATCGTTAGTTACATTTCATTCAGTCAATTTTAAAAAAAATATGAAGATTCACATTGATTTTAATGGACAAAAAATTAATGTAGTCTAAAAAATAATGAAAATTAAAATAATAATTTTAATAAATCTGTGTATTTTTATGAGAATTTTATTTTACTACAGTTTTTTTTTTTTTATAATCCAATGTTTCTTATATTAATATAATAATAACTAGCAGAAGATGACGAATCTGAAACAGAAAGTATAACACCACTACTCTCCCCTTTATGGGTTGGAAAGTGCAGTTGGTCCATTGGTCCAGCACAAAGCTAGTGATTTTTTAAAACTATATGTTGCTCTGCAATAAAGTAAGATAAAATATATTATTGAAGTATATTCAATACTTTTATAATTAAGTAAGCAATAAATAAGCGTTTTCATGAGAAAATAATAATCAGACTGATACAAATTCAAAATATGTGAAAAAACAAAATTCTAAAAATATTTTATGAGTTGTGTAATTAATAAGTGAATAGAAAGTACTGTTACTTATTAATTAATTATTTTAAAGAATGATTTTCAGTATTTAGATAATTTATATTTGAAGGAAACATTTTGTAAAATTATTTTGCACCATTATAATAAATCCAAATTGCCTTACTTATACGTACATGTGCAGTATTTTTCTTAAGTGACTGAAAATGAAAAAAAATTATTTGAAAAATCAAATGAAGTCAAACGTATTTTTGAATTTTTGTTAAAAATTATGCGCACTAGAACGCTAGAAAAAAGTAATCACTGGAAGCTTTCATGTTGAAAGTAGATTATTTAATGGTTTTTTGGATTTTTCAACAGGGCCCACTGCTATAAAAAATCTGAAAAGATGCATTTTGGACGTTTTTTCCCCTTTTACAAGAAAATAAAACAATACTGACTGTTCCAACATTGAAGCGTGATCAAAATCACATTTTAAATATTAAATACTTTTTTTTTGTGGTCAAGATAATTTCCACCTAAAAGTTATTAATTGAAATGGACTCATGAATTTTTTCAGATTTTTTTAATGATTAGAATGTGAGAAAAAAAATAAAATGTAAAAATAGATGTTTTTTGGTACCTACGACCTGGTTCACCCCTCATTTTGTGCCCTAAAAAATACTTTTTCAAAAAAAATGTACATATGAAAAAATTGAGGATATTTCATCATTGTTAACAGATGGATACCCTTTAAAGGCAGTTTAAAATTATTTTTTCTTTGGAATCCACCGTTTTAAGCTCTTCAAATAATCGCGGAAATATTATCGATAAATTCTTAACAAAAAATAATACATTTCTTTTAAATAATGGCTCCCACACGCATTTCAACTTATCAAACCGCAATACATCGGCAATCGATCTGTCATTTTCTTCTATAAATATAGCACATTTTCTACAATGGTCAGTACAAGATGATTTGTACTTTAGTGATCACTTTCCCATTAGTATTTGCATGCCATTTCAAACCCAAAACCAAACTCCACGTAAACAACCCAAATGGCAAATAAATAAAGCAAATTGGAACCTTTATAGAGATTTATTTCAACAATCAGAGTTTTCAAACGAAACTCCTGAATTTTTTGAGGTGAACGAGGTCGAAACTATTGTCAAAACGTTTACTGATTCCGTTATAAAAACAGCCCAAAATAGCATTCCAAAATCATCCAATAAAACTCCAAAAAAAACAGTACCATGGTGGTGCGATGAACTAAAAATAGCAATTAATGACAGGAAAAAAGCTTTACGTAAGTTTAAAAGAAATCCCTCACAAGAAAATTTAATAAACTTTAAGATAAAACGCGCCCGTGCACGCCAAATAAATTTACTCAAACAAAGAGAAAGCTGGACAAATTTGATGAATTCAATTGTACAAAACTCTAGCATTAATCTGACGTGGAAAAAAAATACGTATTTTCAAAGGTTCCTTCACATCTTTAAATATCCCATATATCCAACTGGAAAACAATATTTTAACTAGTACAAATGATATTGTAAACCACCTAGCACAAAATTTTGCGAAAATTTCCGTGACAAATTCATATCATCCCACATTCCAACATCTAAAATCGTCCATAGAATCAAGTCCATTAAATTTTCAGTCAAATAACTCAGAAGAATACAACGCTGCCTTTTCTATTGAAGAACTTAACCAGGTATTAAATCACAACATCAAAAACTCCTCTCCCGGTCCAGACGACATCCACCCGTTTATGCTAAAACATCTGTCAGACCAATCGAAAAAAACCTTTTAAATCTTTACAATAAAATCTGGACGTCTGATTCCTTCCCTTCCTCTTGGAGAACAGCTACAATAATTCCGATCCTGAAACCTGGAAAAAATAACTCCCTTGCGTCTAGTTATCGTCCAATATCCCTAACACCAGTTCCGTGCAGAATATTAGAAAAAATGGTTAGTAAACATCTAATCTGGTTCATCGACAAAAATAAAGCGTTAAGCACCTGCCAAAGTGGTTTTAGGAAAAAAAGGTCAACCGTAGATCATCTATTCAGCCTCCAAAACGAAGTCCTGAATGCATTCCACAGCAAACAAAGCGTACTGTCTATCTTCTTCGACCTCGAAAAAGCCTATGACAAAGCTTGGCGTTTCAAAATTATTCAAAAACTTCATCTTATTGGAATAAGAGGACACCTCGGATTCTTCATTATAAACTTTCTCACTGACCGAACGTTTAGAGTAAGAGTTAATAATACATATTCCCACTTACACACTATTGAAAACGGTGTTCCACAAGCATCAGTGTTAAGCACTATCTTATTCATACTACTTATAGACAGCATAAAAGAAATTGTCCCACGTCCAGTGTCACTAAGAATTTTTGCCGACGACATAAACATCTCAATATGTACAAATAACTTAAACATTGCTCCAAAAGTTATATAAGACACCTTAGATCTCCTCCAAAAATGGGCGGATATAAATGGATTAGTCTTCTCAGAATCTAAAACCCACTGTGTTTTATTTACTAGAAAGTATAAATCCCAAAAACCAACTCTTAAATTCAATGGACGTACTCTCGAAGTCAAACCATGTACTAAATTTCTTGGGCTAACCTTTGACAGTAAATTATCTTGGACTCTTCACTATCTAGGACTTAAAAAAGACTTAATGAAAACCCTCAATATAATTAAAACTATTAATAAACCCAAATACGATCCATCCAGAAAATTACTAATGCAATTATATAGATCTCTCATTCGGAGTAAAATCGAATATGGATATCCAGCTCTCAATAACATATCCGACAAAACCTTGGCCATCATAAAACCAATACAAAACGCAGCCATACGAATGTGTATTGGAGCTTTACCATCCTCACCAATAGATAGTATTTTCTGCGAAGCAGCTGAACTTCCCCCACAATTTAGGAAAAATTTGATCACAAATAGCTTCCTCCTATCTGCTGTAACTAACCCAACAAATCCAATACAAAACTTGATAAATTCGTACATTAAAAACCCTTCGCGGCAGGCTGAAAAACCAATCACCAATTTTCTGTCTTTTCTAAAAAATAATGAGCTCAATTTTTCAAACCTGAACCAAGAATATCCAAAATTTCCATTCTGGTTATTACAAACCCCAGACATAGATTTTTCTTTAATAAACTACAGTAAATCCGAAGTCCCACACTATATAATTAAAAATCGTTATCACGAAAAAGTTACTAATTTTCCAAATTAGGTGCCATGCTTTACAGATGGGTCAAAAATCGGAAATCAATATACTGGATATGCTTTTTCTATCAATGGAGAGGTTAAAAACTTCAAACTTCATAAATGCTCTTCCAACTATACAGCTGAATTAATAGCAATTTTTCACTGTTTGAAAACCATAAAAACGAAAGAAAAAAGCAAAAATTATCTAATCCAAAGCGACTCAGTAAGCTCACTAACATCTATCCTGAACATTTTTTCAACAGACAAATTTGTCCAAGATATTCACCAACAACTAAACAAGCTAAAATCTCGAAATATTAATATCAAATTAATGTATGTACAGAGTCATATCGGAATCTAGGGAAACGAAATAGTAGATAACCTGGCCAAAACCGCCTCTACACCCTCTCCTGTAACCTCCACCACAGCCATGGATATCAAACATTTAATAAATCAAACCGAAATATCTAATTGGCAAACATCATGGAACACAAAATCCCATAACAAATTATTCCAACACAAAAAATCCGTACAACCTTGGAAATACCTCTCCCAACTAAATCGTCAAGAAGAATTAATAATCACCAGGCTTAGAATTGGACATACAAAACTCACCCATAATTACCTCTTCCAAAAAGTCGATAAACCCTCTTGTCAGTTCTGCAACTCCACCCCCATCACAGTGAAACACCTTCTTTACGAATGCCCTAACATTAATCATATGCGTCTAGAACTAAAAATCCCTTTAAATAATACAACCATCCCTGACAACCAAGACGAAATTAAAAAATTTCTTACCCTGATTAGAAAACTAAACTTAACAACCAGCATTTAAAATACCTACCTGACACTGGGTGTAATAATCATAGCAATTAAAAACACCCAGTATAAAAATAATAATAATAAAAAAAAAAAAAAAAAAAATACATTTAGTTCAAAGTGTGACTTCTACTTTGTTGATTATGCTAAATACTATCGTCACATTTTCATTTTTTTTATAAGATTTGTTTTAGTTCATAAGAAAACGATTATCTTGTTTATATATTTGATTTTCAGAAGTTGAAACATTTTTGTATACAACAATTTCTTTATGTCCGTTTGGCTTATTTTGATTGTATAATTTTTTTAGTGTGTTGTGCACCTCTAGATTTTTTTTTTATTTATAAATTTTTTTTCAAAATATTATTTCATAGTTTATGATAAAAAAAGCTATATTTTACCCAGGACAATGGTAACCTACACGCAATTTTCAATTTTTAGTCTCTTACTGTAGCTCTTGAGAGATTTATAATCTTATCCGAAAAACAGTTTCCCTAAGAATTTATACTTTTTTGAGCATTAGGCAAAAAGTATGCAGGTAGCTGTTCCTGACCTATAGAAATAGTGTGCATTATTATTTTGCAACTGTGTTATTGTAGTGGCATCAACAATTTATTGATTCAACAAAAACTATATATAAACTAAATCATAGTTCTTGTGAGTAATTCTATTCCTAATTTTGGATTTATTCTACTTAATTTATAAAGCACAATTATCAGAATACTTCCTGATGATTTTGCTGGTACTAAATAATACTTAAATAATGTTTAAAATAGATGTGTATATGAATTTGATATTTTTCTCTGATTTGTATTTATTTTGTTATTTTGAAATTTACAGCAAGTAAGTGTTTTTTAATGGAATTGAAAAATTTAAATGTAATCAAAGTTATATTGTGTAGAAGCAGTGGTGTTCCTGAACCATTTATGGGGTGAGGGGGTCAAGAAATCAGAAAAATTGAGCGAAGAAACAACAAGAACATTAAAAGTTTTTATAATCTAGTACCACCTTTTTTGTGAAAAACACACTAATAACCAGCCATATGACAAACTGCAAGAAATATCAAAATCTAAATTACATCTGATTTTCATTTTCTTTTCAGTTTTTTCTTCCTTTTATTTTTTTTTTTTTTGCAATAAAAATCTACTTTAAATAAACTGAATTGTATACAATGACTTCCAAAATTTGTAAATATTTTTTTATTTACTCCCATGTAAATTAAAACGCTGATAGCATGAAAAATTAAATAAAGATGATTAGCTAAAATTTTTCCAGTAGTCCATTTGAATTTCAAGTTTACTATGCCATTGAGAAAATGAGAATTGTTTCCATGTAAAAAATGGAACTTTTATTTCTTTGTTATTTACTATAAGAAAACTAAAAAAGTATTTCGCATTGAACTATTTTTACCCTTGCTATAAAGCAATTAAAAACAAAAAAAGAAAACAATAAATGTTGTGGTTATTTTGAATGAAAATAGCAAAATATTTCACTTATAACCCAGCATAAGCATAACAATTCCATTACAATATAAATATAATAAACATAATTCTGCTCCCCAAACTGTACTACTATGAGCAGTGGATCATTTTTCTGTGATCAAATCTCTCCAAAACTTCAGGGAGGGGGGGAGGGTCAAACCCCAAAACTTCCCCAAAAGTATACCACTGTGTAGAAGCAATCATTAAAGAGTGATCCTTACATTAACTTACATTGTCACATAATATTTCATTTATAATATTTTCTGAAATAATTTTTATAATGATTTACATATTATATATGTATTGGAACTATTATAAATATTACATATGCTTTACTTCTCTATTTACCACTTTATGCAATTAATAGTCTAATAACTGCTTTGTAAATTATGTCAGCCACCTTTTAAGGAATTCATTTTCTTTTTACAAGTTTTGTTTTACATCATAATTGAATAATTTCTTATTTCCTAAATTTAAACAATTTTATATACCACAATGTCTCTTTGTTCCCCTGTCTTATTTTAATATGTTTCATTTGGTATGTTTTTGTGCTGCTAGATCTATAATTTTATGCTCGTAAATGTTCCTTTCCAAGTATTATTTCATACTTAGTGGTAAAAGATGCGTTATTCTTAGGACTATGACAACTTCTGTCTAATTTTCAATTTCTATTTCCTTACTGTAGCTATTGAAACTTACAGTCTCATCTATAAAATTATTTCTCCATAGAATTTGTCCATTTCTCAGGATTAGGTAAAAAGGATACTGGCATACCTTTTACAAAATCATAAGCAAAAGGTTTATTACTGCAGAGTATTATTTTAGTTTCCCTAAAAACTTTTACACTTAACATAATTTTGTATAAATGGTGGTATAGTTCCTGTGAATAATTATACATATTCCTTATTTATTCTTTATTCTATTTATTCTATAAAGTAAAACTAATTGAAAATTACCTGTAGCATTAAATATTATTTAATTAGAAGTGTGTATTAACATGAAATAATTTTTTTTTTATCTGAATATTATTCATATTATTTGTTAAAAATTTACAGCCGGTAAGTGTTTTTTAATCGAATTAATACATTTAAATATTGTGTATAATCAAGCATTAAGGAACAACCCTATAATTTAATTTAATTTTTGGCATGTATATTCGTGTAATACTTCATTTACATTATTCTCTGGGCAAGGGGTACATAGATATACAGCTTTTCAATGCATTAGAACAATTATAATATGTGGTAAGTTTATTTCGAAACAAACAATTTCAAGTGAATAGAAGTAATATGTTTTAACACATCTTAGTGATGTACTATAATGATTAAAATCTTTAATCCAGAATGCTTCGTTTTACTAAAACTACATTAAAGTGTCTGCTTAAAATGGAAGATTAAAGTTCATACATGATGACCATATTTTATTATTCTTTGAATCATCAATAAAGCTCCTGTTTAAAATTTCAAAATCTGATTAACAATTTTACTGGCATACACTTGTAATGAATCAAGACACCAGGCAAAATTATGGTCCTATAATCTTCAAATATTCTGGTTTCTTGTATAAATCAATATGAGTTCTCATACTACTTCTCCTTTTTAAAACAATTCCAATGTACATAATTTTGCAATATTTCAATTGTTTTTTTTACAAATTCATTTCACAGAAAATCTACATTTTGGGTAAAATTGTGTGTCTTCATAGTGATTATTTTTTCAGTCTTTTGGCATTTTTAATAAGGTCAAGCTCTAAAAATGAATTACATTTAAATCTGTATTCTATTACATTTTTAGCATAACAGAGGTCCCAATAGCATAATATTAAATTTGTGTTCATTGCTTTTTCAAATAAACCTTGAAAATCTGCTAATTCAACACATCATAGCATTAAAGATACGTTATGTCTTCAATATCAATCATGTTGTATAGATTAATATGCAAACATTTCATTTTGGTTACTTATTACCATTTTCTCTGACAGAATTTCAGTTGAGGATTACTAGCAACTTATAATTATTATTTCATTAGCTATAACTGTGATTAGCACCAAGGCCGTGTCCACTGGGTGGGTTTTGGGGGTTAACCCCCCCCCCCATTGAGAACTGAAATAGTTATTATAAATACACAAAAATCTGAAAAAAATCAAAGATTTAAAATAAATATTGATGATTTTTTAGGGTGTTCTTATTTTAAAAGGAAAAAGAAAAAATATGCTCCATATTTTTAAGTACTTCATTAATATTTTATGCAAAATTTTTTACTACAAGTATAATCAAAAATATATATAATTTTTATTAATGTTTATATGGTAATTCATTTATGTAAATTATTAATATATAAATCGAAATTATGGAAACGATTAATAGTATGAAAAAAATGTATTGTTATTTATAAAATAAATATGTGAAGAAAATTTTCAAACTCCCCCTTTCAAAATTCTTTGGCATCGGCTTGATTAGCACACTTGTTTTATGAATGGTTTAAAATCATGAAGGCATCTTATCCATTACATTACAATATTCTTTTCTTTATTCCAGTTCATATAATTCATAGTGTGATGACCCCTTCATAGTTTATGATAAATACCACAGTTACTCGTTTATCAATCAATTTCCCCTTCGCAAATTCTGCTAATTTTACTACTACTAAATGATTATTAACTAATGATTCACAATGCATGTATACTTACACACAATAAATTTGTTTTCATTTATATATAAACATTATTTGTTTTATTTGTTAAAATTAACAGAATGTAAGTAGATATTGAAAGAAAACATACATTTTACTCTAATAGATATAATTACATACTTGCAAACAATAAATATTAAATCAATATATTTAGATTAGTTTTTATTAATACAATATTGAATTTAAAATATTTTGAGGGACTTGAATCATGTAATTATACATGTTTTAAATGTATCACAATAGTTATTTTAAAGAAATAAAATTCTAATTTAACACTACTAGTTTAAATTAACCTGAAGTAATAAAAGAAAGTATCATCTCATATTCTTCAAATATTCTTATTTCTATCTCTTTTTATATATAGTGTCATTAGACATAGTATTATTCAAAAAAAAACAGAAAAATATTACTATGTCATGCATAAGGTAATTCCATGGCACATTATGTGTTTATTTTAAGCAATTTTGTTTTTATAGTAACAATATATTTTGATCAGAATTTTTCATTAATGTTTTGCATTTGTGCTATTATTTTTATTACTTTCAATGAAGTGAAGCTCTGAGAAATTAATTTTATTTAAATCTGTATCCTACTAAATTTTATAATACACCTTGTTAATTCTGGTAAACAGATTTATATTAGTAATGAAAATAACATAATGGAGGTCACAATATCATACATCAATATTTTATTTAAATTATTTTTAAATCTTGGATAACTATTGCAATGTGCACATTGCATGTATATAGATATATAGAAATAAGTTAAATAAAACATCAAATAAATAATCTAGAAGAACATACTGCCAGCGTGAAAATGTGTGTCTATGAAACTGTTGGTTGGTTGTGTGTAAAAGGACCACCCCTCAGTTGGATTGGAGACAGGTTGATTGACGAAATGGCGATGATTGTTTCCCGCTAGAACAAAGGACAAGTAAATAAATGACATAGGTAGAAAAGGGAAGGCAGGTAGCAGTTAGTCACAGTTGAACATTCTTAGAAGACTTTTTGAATAGTTTGTTTTATCATCTGAAAAGAGTCGTGAAAACAATCTCCATTAACAAAAAACTAGTTCAGTGGTTATTGATCAAACCATCTACAGCACGAAGTAGTAAATGATTACCCACCAGAATCATTGTATTACATTTTAAATTATGCAGTGATTGATTATTAAATTACCAAATTATGCGGCACTAAATTAAAATGAATTCACTTGATTGTCCAGGATGAAGAGAGCAACCGATTGTATTCTTGTGACCCATCATAGTAGCGTTCCAAAACCACCACTGACAGACAGTGTTATGTACAAATTTATTTAATGTTACATAACTATTGTTCTTGCATTGAATATATAATAATTGTGTATTTTAAGCGGCTGGTCGGTAAAGAAAGATCGTTGTAGGTTATTGGAAAATAAAAAATATATATATATTTTTTTTATCTCAGTTTAAAATAATTAATAAAAAATAAAATGAAATAATAAAATAATACTTTTATATCCTTGGTGTAAAGGAGACTATAGCGGCATCCCTGAGGACAAAATAAAATGCCTTAATCATGTTACAATATTGAAATCAATTTATTCAAAAATTCTAATAATTTAAAGACCACCTATATGTTGAATGTGTTTAATCACAAATGGTATTTAACTATTATATTATAAATTTATTTTTCTTTTTTTTAAAGGAATTCATATACTTCATATTCAGATCAGATCTCAGTAGACTATGCTAAATATTATAAACATTCACACACTATTTATTTTTAACTTCTTAAGTTTTATTTTACTTTTTAGCTTTACAATTTTCTTGTGCCTATTTCTCTTTCCACAAATTTAGAGAAATATGTATGAAATAGCCTCTATAGGTTTACTTGACTTAATTCATCTGTACTAGATGGATGTTTTATATAATGCTTTTGTGCATATAGTCAGATCCATGTTTTCTTCTGTGTGCTCATTTACCAATTACAATTTAAAATTATGTGATAAAAGTTTATTTTTCTAAGTAAGGTAATTTCTAAGTATTTCCCTATTCCTTTTTATCATTGTAACTGTATGTAATTTATAGTCCGATTGTGCACATAATTACTGCAGAGGATCCACATGTTTAATCATTAAGCTAAGATATGGCTGGCAGGCTATTACTAATGTGTTCACACATTGTATATTATCCTCTGAAAAAGTGTTAATTTTTTTACTTCAAAAGTTTAATTGTTCAATAATAATTTTTCAAAAACTAAAATATAGTTTCTCTTCTGAAATATATTTGGAATTCTGACTTTATATTATTTAGTTTTTTTAACTTAACTGTCAAAGGACAATTATCTGATAATGTTATTAGTATTAAATGATTATTAATTAATGGTTCATAAAATTTTCCTATTTACATAAATTATATTTGTTTTTATTTTCTTGAAATTTATTTTTATTACCTGTTTGATATTCAAAGTTGGTAAGTGTTTTTCAGCAGTATTTTTTTTATTATTATTATTATTTTTAAATTAAATTTTACGTGCCATGTGCAGCAACTATGGCTAGAGACACGGGAAGAGAAGGAGGATTACATCAGTGAGTAGAGTCCGGACTTATGAAGGAAAAGGATTAAACTGGATAATGAAGAGGAGTTGTCTTTATGGATGAGGGGAAGAGAACAAGGTAGGTGAAAAATTTCTTTTCAAAAGAATATAAAGGGCATTCGGTGAGGATATGGTGAATGGTGAGGGAAACACTGCACATGGTACACTGAGGAGCCTCAGTTCCATTTAGTAAGTATTCGTGTGTGAGGTGTGTGTGACCCAATCGAAGTCTGGTGATGATTACGTCATCTCTTCGATTTGGAAGTGATATGTTCCACGGTGATATTGACGGCTTGATTACGCGAAGCTTATTCGTTTGTGATGTTTGCTGCCATTTCCTCTGCCATAGGGTTTTTTAGCTATGTTTTATATGAATTTTAAGATCGGTTGCTGGAACAGGAATGTTTGGCACCGGCAGAGTAACAGCAACCTCCTTTGCAGTCGTGTCTGCCAATTCGTTCCCTTGAATACCAGCGTGGACAGGAATCCATATGAACGTTACTGTCCGATCTAGTCTCGACGATACTAATTTGAGAATTTCTTTGACTACTGGATGTTGATCGTGGCTGAACACGTTGGACAAGGCGTTGAGTGCTGAGAGAAAATCTGAACATACTACGGACGATTGATGTGAGTCAGATCTCATGAGGAAATCAACAGCAAGCCAGAGAGCATATAGTTCGGCGGATAGGATGGAAAACGGTTCCGGGAGTGAGTAATGGATTATAGCGACATCATCAGAGATGACTGAACAACCAGCAAACGTATCGAATTTAGACGCGTCGGTGTAGAAGTGAGACAAGCCGGAGGTTCGTGTTCGAATGTTTTCCTCAAGTTGTTCGATGGATGCGCAATCCCTTTTCAGTGTAACCATTGAGCGATCTATCTTGATTGGATTGTCATCCCAACCGGTATATAAGGAACGTTTATCTTTGACATGATGTTGTTGAAAATGTCCGAAACCGATTGCGATTGTCTTGGAGAAGGCAGGGTCGATGATGAAAACAACCGTGGTGAAGAAAAACCGGAGGCATTAGATTGTACTGCAAAGTTGGCCAAGAGAAACCAGCAACGAATATCCAAAGGCCATTCCGATGATTCAGAGTGCAAACTGTCAATTGGCGTAGTGCGAAATGCACCAGTAGCCAACCGGAGGGCTGAATTCTGCACAACGCTTAGGGAGCTGAGAGTAGAAGGGTTCGCTGTGGAATATAACGCAGCTCTATATTCACTTTTAGACCAGATCAAACAACGATAGATTCGCAGTAGAGAGGTTCGGTCAGCACCATAAGAAGTGTGAGCCAGTTTTTTTTAAATGTTCATTTTCCAAGTACAGGTTGATTTAATGTAGTTCAAGTGAGGCTTCCAAGACAGCTTTTTATCTAAAAGCAAGCCAAGGTATCGGACTGATGGGGCGTTTCGAAGACGCGTGCCCTGAAGGTTAATGCGTATTTAATGTGTACAGTTACGAATGCGGCAGAAGTGCATTGCAGAAGTTTTGTTACTTGAGAAGCTTAATCCATTTCTAGAGCACCAAGTAACCCGATGGTCCGTGCACTCTTGTAGTACATATTCGCCGGTATATACAGTTCGACAATGAATGAAGATTGAAAGGTCGTCAGCGAACAGTAAGCTTCTGATTGGAAAACGAATAGTATCTGCCAAGTCGTTGATCGCAATTATCGGGCTCAACACAGAGCTCTGTGGAATACCAGTTACCAAAGGACGTAAGGAAGATGAATTTCTCCCCATCCGTACAAAGAAATCCGGTTGGTAAGAAAATTATAAATAAATGCTGTTAAGTTTTCAGAGAAGTTCCAGCTGAATAGTTGACTCATGATTTTGTGCCTTGGTATCTTATCAAAAGCCTTTGATAAGTCAAAGAAGATAGCTAATAAATGATTTTTTTTTTTGCCAAAGCCTCCGAAACAGCGTTTTGAATGGCATGCAGTTGGTGTAAGGTCGGTCGATTACGACGGAAGCCGCATTGGGAAGAATGAAGCAGATTTTTTGTTTCGAGCAACCAGTTTAGACGATAGTAAACAATTCGTTCGAATAATTTACTTAGAACTGATGTAAGCGAAATGGGACGATAGTTCTCAGCAGCTGGGGAATCTTTTGCAGGTTTTAGAATTGGAATTATAACAGCTGTTTTCCAGGCTTGTGGAAATTCGTTCTTCATCCAGATCCTGTTAAAGATCTGAAGTGAGATATTTAGTGTTGATGCAGGGGCATGTTTTAACATAGCAATATTTAGGCCATCGCATCCAGGAGCTGTCTCTCTAGTGGATTTGATAGCATGCTTTAGTTCCCTTAATGTAATTTCTTTATTGTAGGGTTCGAGTGTAAGCCTCTTGTAGGAAAATTGAACGATTGAAGATCGGTAAAGGTGTTAGGACAGCTTGAAGTTTGTTGGTAATGGTCTGCAAACGTGGCAACAATTTCGTCTGGTTTGAATACCTTCCTCTGACCCACGTTAAGCATAGTTGGAAATAGGAAGAAACGGGACTGTTCTATGGATCGAATTTTAGACCACACAGTTCTGGACGACGTTGATGCTGTGATCGTTGAGGTGAATTCAGACCAAGAGTTTCGTTTAGCTTGCTTGATAGTCCATCTGGCTTTGGCCCGAGCTCTTCTGAATTCCATGAGATTAGTTAATGATGGTGTTGTTTTCAAGTTGCGTAGCAGCTTCCGTCGTATTCTAATTGCTTCAGCACATTGCTTTGTCCACCACGGAGCTACTTTACGATTTATTGTTTTTAGCAAAGGAGTAAATGACTGTGCTTTTTTAATTAGAGAAGACGTGAAAGTATCAATGATGATGTTTATATTCATTTCCATGTCAACTGATAGTTCAGAGCAGTCAGAAGAGTATCTATCCCAGTCCGTTTTCCTATAGTTCCATTGAGGCACAGTAGGATGTGCGGTAGACGGCGGATTAATCAATTTAACTAGCGCAGAAGTATGATCGCTATCAGCTAAGTCATTATGAAGAAATACCCATAAATTTCTGGATAATTTTTGAGAAGAGATGATTAAATCCAGAGTTGACCAACTATGATGAGCAAAGCTGAATTGAGTAGGTTCATTTGAATTTAATAGGCATAGTTTGAGATTGTCGAGTAATTTTTCTATTAATCGGCCTTTAGGGTTTGTACGGCCGCTTTCGAGTATTGGAGAGTGAGCGTTGAAGTCACCGGTTAGAATTACAGGTGAATTAAGTGATTGTATGATGTTGAATAAGTGGTTTTCTTCTACGGTTTCATCAGGAGGCAGATAAAAGGAACAGAGGGTGAAGGGTTGTTCCATTTGAAAGCGGGCACATACGTGTTGAAGATCTGAGTTGAGCGTGATTTGTTGGAAAGGAATATTTTTGCGAATTGCTAATAGAATGCCGCTGTGAGCATGATGACATGTAGGGGGAGTAGAATAAATAAGATTGTAGGATGGAAGGAGCGGTTTTTGGTTAGGTCTTAGGCGAGTCTCTTGAAGAGAGATTATCATTGGTTAATAAGTGGAAATGAGGAGCTTCAACTCTTTGCAGTCCAGTTAAGAATTAATATATCCATTTACAGTTATCGGTGATTTGAGAGAGCTTTAATGATTTTTGTAAATCTTATTTTAGGACTTCTCCGTTGTAGTAGGGGGTAACATTTGTTAAGTAAGTCGATTAAAGCGACAATGTCTGAGGTGTAGCCGGTTGCTATATCTACTGGATTGCTATCTTTAGTGTTACACATATTATAGAAAAGATAGAAATTAGATAAAGAGAGAACCGTATCTTTATTAGTTTCAAAGTATGGTTCTAAAAGTTTGAAAATTGCTTTTAAAGACAATTCAGATTCCTGGTCTGACGATGATTCCTCTTCAGGCATCGGTATTGGTGTTTTCTCCGGCGGGTTTTTATTTTCCTTCTTCAGTTTTTTTTGTTTGCGAGAGGTTCTTTGTTGATTGTTGTCCTTTTTGGAATTAACACCTGCGGAACTGGAAGAAGTTTGCGACAGAGGCCTTTTATTTTGCTGTGCATTGGTGGGTGTATTGATGTCAACGTTATCCTCTTTATTTGGAAGAGAAGGAAAAACTGCTTGTACGGGGTCTTCATCAGTATGAGGAGGTACTGAGTTCGCGTGAGGATGAGCATCAGTAGTCTGGGAAGGATGATGTGTTGGATTAAAGTTTCACTGTTATCAAAATCTGAAGATGTTTTGCAGTCTTCCGCTTTATGACCCGAAGAGTTGCAGTTAAAGCAAATAAGGTCGTCTACTGACAGGAAAATTCTGAAACTTTTATCATTAAAATTTAGGGTGAAGGACGACGGGATTTTTATACTATCATAATTGGAGATGTATACCTGACGTCTCTAGCTGACTATATGGCCAAATTCGTCATCCATAGGATTTATTCGAAGGAGAGATATTTGAGAGGCTAATTTCATGTTGAAGTTGGTTGTCAGGTAACGTTGGAGTGTATCATTTTTAATCGTTGGAGATACATTTGAAAGAGTAATTTTCGTTGTTGGTGATTTTAATTTGCGTACTTTGAAAAAATGATCATCAATTTTGAAGCCGCCATGATTAGTTACGAAATGCTGAACTAATTGAGCACTTGATAAGAAGACAATAACACAGTTGCCGCTAATGCGAGATGCGGCTATTATATTTTTTGCACTGTTGACAAGGTTTTTCAAAGCTGAGAGGTAATCTAGAATTTTGTAGTCTAGAATGTGGTTGAAAATGAGGCCCTGTTCCTCACTAGGATGCGTAAAGTTTTGAATTGGTAATATCTTTTTTTGTTTAGTTATATTAGCAAAAGTCGCAGATTTCTTGGTAGACAATTCGGTATTAACAGAAGTAAATGAAACGGCATTACCTGTTGACGATGATAATGGTATTTCGGTAGAAAATGACAGTGATGGGGACGGTAAAGCTGAGCAGTCGGAAAGATGGTTGATAAGAGGGTCGACCATGCCGACCGGTGTGATGATAACAGCGATTTCGGCAACAATGAAGGTTGACTAATAAGAAACAGCGATTCGAATAAGAATAGATTACAAATTATATTAGCAGTAGAAGAAGATGTACGATAATACAAAATTAACACACAAAACACGTCTATTTCAATCTTTTAAACTGAATTTTATATTTAGGTGTAATCAGTACTGTATCACACAATTGCAATGTCTGTTTAATTTGTTCATCAATTACTAGTCATGTACCGTACTTGTTTTTTTTGTGTAATTTTTGGTCCATATTCTTTTTTTTTTTTGTACATCTCTTTTCTAGTATTATTTCATAGCTTACAATAAAAGTTGTTAATTTCATTGTCAAAAAAAGGGAATTTATATATATTTCTCATTTTCAAAATTGTTATTGTAATATTTGAGTGATTCATAATTTCATCTTACAAACTGATACTCTGGTGAATCTATACATTTCTGAGCATTAGGTGAAAAAAAAGGTTATAGCTGTTACTGATTTATAAACATTGTGTATATTATTACTTTAGACAAGTATTACTGTAATAAATAGTTGCATCAAATATTTTTTTGATCAAAAAACAATCATGTATAAACTGAGACATAGTTCTTGTGGATAATTCTATTCCTAATTTTGGCTTTATTCTTTTTAGTTTATGAAGCACAATTATTAGAAAATTTCCTCATGATTTTACTAGTATTAAATGATATCTAATGTTCTAAAAAAAATGTTTATATTAATATACAATTAATTTAATCTTATTTGTTTAATTTTTATTTACTTTATTTATTTGAAATTTGCAGTCAGTAAGTGTTATTTAATGTAATTGGTACATTTAAATATAATTAATACAATATTATGTAGAAGCAAGCTATTAGGAATAATGATTATATTTAAATTAGCTTTTTGGCACATTTTTTCATACATTTCATGTACAGTATTTTCCAATGCAAAGTTAACATGTATACAATCATTTTGAATATATCAAAACGGTTTTAAATGTTTAACAAAATTAATTTAAGACAAGCAATTAAAGGTGAATAAAATTATATTCTGTAATAGGTCATAATAGTTGTGCTGTTCTGATGAATAAAACTAATCTAAATTATCTGCTATAAATGAGGGATGATTCATACATGACACATGTATTTTAATATTCATCTTAACATTGGTTATGTTCTTGTTTAAAATTTCAAAATCTGATTATTTGTTACACTGGCATAGGCTTGTAACGGAACAAGATCCCAGAAAAAGTATGGTCTTATATTTTTCAAATATTATTTTATTCTTTTTATCCCTATTTAATGTTATTTTTTCACTATCTAAATCAAAATTTTATTAGCATGCACTGTGTTAGAAATAATCATGATGGGTTAAAATCATGAAGGCACTTCATTGATTAAAGTAAAATTTTTTCTTTTCTTTGTATCACTATTCTAAATACCAAGTCACTCGTTTATCATTTATTTTTTTTTTATGTCATAACCAAATGGTTGTCTTGTACATATTTCTTGTTTGTAAAATTTGGATAATTTTTGTATGTTCACTTCACTTATTTTAATTAATTATATTTTATTATGCATGTGTGTATGCTACTAGATCTATGATTATATTTGTTTCTAAGTATTATTTCAGAGTTTGTGATAAATGATACCATGTTATTCCAAGGACTATATTAAATTCTAAGTAGTTTTAATTTTTAATTTCTTACTGTATGGGCGCCTAACTCCAGCAAACAAATTTTATGAATTGTGAAAAATTAGTGACAACCTTCTAATGACATCATAAATGAACAGTATTGAAAATTAGTAACTTTCATTTATTACAATCATTTAGTATTATTATTTCCATTAAGTGAATTGAAAAAGAAGTGTGCAGGTGTTTTTATTTGCTTGCAAATATGTCTGATGTGTGGTGTATAGACACATTATTAATACAAGAAAATTGGTATTTTCTTCAGACTATTCTTAAATTACAGCAATATTACTAGGAAACTTTATATTTCATCATTTACAGTCATGGCTGTATCTGGGGGGGGGGGTCAACCTCCCCCACCACCTAACCCAAAATTTCTGCAAAATTATAACTGCTTGAATTAAATGGACATTTCTTTTCAATTTTTGACAAAAGATAAGAAACTTTATTAAAAATTTATCAAAACATGTATTATAGAAAATTATATAGAAAAAATGTCCCAAAAAAACCTCCCAATTTTATATAATGTTGGTTATATTTTATAGGATTTCTGTGATTATGTTATTATATTTGTATAGACCGATTTAGAATTATGTTGTAAATTTTGATAATTTTATACAAAGTATAGAAGAGAAGGAGATAGAAATTTAAGCAAGAGGAGTCAAGGGGCATAGCCAGGCCAAAATGATGGAGTTATTATATATTCATACATATAAATATTTTCGTCCCCACCCCTCGAAATTTTGGTTTAGATATGGCTCTGATTACAGTATGTGCAAATAGAAATTTCTGACACTAATTACAAATTGAATGGATGTGCTCTAAGGAACTTCAAATGCTGGAACCAAATTAAAATAAAGTTACTTAAACATCATTAAAACTCACTTGTTTCCTTTTTCAAAATCATTTAAATGAGCATTAGCTGTGCCAAAGAAATCCAATCATAAAATATCAAAGTAAATTGTGAATGAAAATATATATGATTTCTCCATTTTGCTTTATCTATTAAACGTGTATAATTTTGTTCATTTTATATTCTGAGTTTTGATTTACATTGTTATTTTTATGAGATCTGAACTTTAAATACTGCTTTCAAAATTATGGACAACTTTAAATAAATTAAACATGATATAGAAGCAATTTCAATTGCATGAAATATACTTATAATTCATCTATACATTTCAATATAATGTAACACCTGGAATATTAAGATGCAAGATTACTTTACAGTTATTAAATACATTTGTGAATTCTCAAAGTACTTTGTGCAAAACAAACTGTATTTTTGTAACAAATGTAGGCAGTTTGCTTAAGAAGTGAGTTTTAATAGTTCCCATTTTACTTTTTTCACATAAAAAATCAAAATGCTGTGATGTACATTTATTAAATTAGTAAATAATGTAAAAGCTACTTCCTCATATTGCACTGAAAATTGCAATCGATAAATTCCTTTTAAATATTTATAATTACCATAACATAAATATTCTGTAATATGGTAGTGATTTTTGAAGAATATGTGGTTAAATTTAATGTAAGCTTTTATACTTAGATAATGTAATCGTTATATCAATAGCAAATTAAATGTAGTTAAACAAACACACTTAGTTTAAAAATAAAAAATTTGAATAATCAGATCATGTAAAATTCATTCATATTATATTAAATACATGCATAATAAAAT
The DNA here is from genome assembly GCA_039619475.1 of Icerya purchasi. Classification (NCBI taxonomy): domain Eukaryota; kingdom Metazoa; phylum Arthropoda; class Insecta; order Hemiptera; family Monophlebidae; genus Icerya; species Icerya purchasi. The sequence goes on from CM077116.1 coordinate 137,188,458, forward strand.
TTCTAAATATATAACTACAAACTTTAATCAAATAAAATTGCAATGTATAAACCAAATTATTAAATTATATCTATGTATAAATAGATAGAGAATGTATTTACCATTTTTACATGACGATCCGTTCCTATGTTTTTTCTTATATATTTGCATTACTGTATTCAACACTGGCGTAGTTATAAATACAAAAAGTTTTTCCTGATAAAAATTACAGATGTGCTTATGACGACATGCTACCAAAATTTTTTAAGCTTTGATCATTTTTGTTCTGTACTGTGGCTTTTGAGAAATTTATAGTCTCATTTAGAAAACAGTTGCTCTACAGAATTTGTACTTATCTAAGCATTAGGTAAAAAGTATATAGGCACAACTATTACTAATTTGTAACCACAGTGTATATAATCACTTTACAAGAGTACTCTTTTGAATGTCTCCAAAATTTTTTCATTCTAGAATAATTTTGTATAAAATAGTACATAATTCCAATTTTGGCTTTATTAAATTTTATTTATGAATTACCATTAAATGAAAACTTCCTAATGATTTCACAGAGGTTAAATAAGAGATCAATAATATTCTAAGGACAGCGCATGTTAATATATAATGAATTATTTCTTACTTCTCCAAATTTTATTTGTATTATTTGTTTCAAATTTACAGAATGTAAGTATTATTTAGTAGAATTGATATATTTAAATGTAATTAAGATTACACTGTATAAAAACAAGCAATAAGGAACAATCCCTATAATTAAATTAACTTTTAACATATAAAATTAGAGTGAGTCCCATACCTTTGAGAGGGCGTCAGGAATTTTGAAGTTAAGGTTCACAATGTACTAAGCTCAACGTTATTAATGAGAGTAGGCAGCCAATTCCCTTCTCTTGACTATCTTTACTTTCCCAGATTTCTCTGGTATCCAATTGTTTAAGGCTGGGTAATGTTGGAACGACTTTGATTTGAAACGAGACAGGTCTTGAACTGATGACTTTTGATTTGGTAGCCAAGCACCTTAACCACTAGGCTACCACGCTGCATTATATACTTTCATACAATATTCCATTTATGGTATTTCCCAACGCAAGGCTTATATAGATAAACAGACTTTGAGAGTGTCAGAGAAATTATAACTGAGTAGTAAATTTATTTTAAAACAATCAGTTTAAAATGAACAGATGTAATATATTCTAATACATTGTATCAATGTTTTTTTATAATGATTAAAAACTTTAAAGTAGAATGGCTCATTTTACTGAACCTAGTTAAAAATTTCTGCTTAAAATGAGAGTTTAAAATTGATATATGATGCCATTTTAATATCTCTTCTTATCTTCAATAATGCTCTTGTTTAAAATTTCAAAATCTGATTTGTTATACTGGCATGTAATTTCAATGGATCAAGATACTAGATACAAGCATGGTTTTATAATTTTCAAATATTCTTATTTCTATTTCATGCTTCTTTTTCACTGTTTCAGTTAAAATAGGCTGCCAATGTATTATCAAGCGTTTTTTGAAATAAATTCGTCATACAGGATTTCACAAATTTTCAATTGTTTTTTCAGAAAATTTGTTTTACAATAATGGTATATTTTGAGAGAGGTTGTGTGCTATTATGCTGAATTTGTGCCAATTTTTTTGTTACTTTTAATGAAGCCTAGCTCCAAAAATTAATTCTATTTAATTCTGCACCTTTTCAGTTTAGAAGAAAACAGGGCTCCCGATGTCATAACTGGACATTTCATTTCATTTCTTTTTAAGCTATGTATAACTATTGTAATAGTGTGTATTATAAGTTCATGAAGTCCTCATGGATGCCAACCGTGAGAAAAATAATTAAATTATTTATTTATTTTTATATTATTAATTAATTAGAGAACAAAAGGTTTTATGGTTTTTTAAAATGTATATTTTTTTAACTTCTTACGCTAACATTTTTTGAACGGTCAACCACTAAAAAATAAATTTAACAAAATGTGTGCCAAGTGAAGACAAGTGTCAACGATTAATTATAAGTAATATGAATTGGTACATATCACTGATTGCTGGTGGTGGTACAGGAATGCAATGTTGATGGATGCAGCTGTGCAATTAGGCAGTATTTTTTTATATAAGCACAGCATACTACTTTGGATCAACTTTGCTAAGAAATTTGTTTCAACAGTTTGTACTCCTATATCATTGCATACTAATGTAACAATTTAACAAACCTGAACAGCAATTTTACTATTTGCTACTACAGTTATTATTTTTTAATTTTTGAAATAATTTATTCATGACGATGGTAAAACAGTGACTAACTGCCTTTCACAATATTTTTAGTCTGGCTACTTTGTGACCAATCACTATCATTTTCTCTTACAGGTGATAATTTCACTAGAAAAATTGTGTTTTTGTTTCATCGCCGACCGACAGTAAAGATCTCAGCAACATCCACACATTCACTTCATCACATTTTCTGAGATTTCTTTTATATATATATATATATATACATATATTAATTACAACGTAATTCTTAGGCTATCCCTCCAAGAAAAAATGTCACAATTTTATGTAACAAAATATGTAATGAAAAATATAACAAATGTCTCAATTTTATATAATGAAAGTTAAATGTTAGCACAGAATTTTTGTAATCATGTCGTTTTTTTTGTGTGGTTGCCAGTAAGAATTACATTGTAAATTTTGACCATTTTATACAAAGTATAGAAGAAAAAGAGACAGAAATGTAAGCAAGAGGGGTCAAGGGGCATAGCTCCTTGCGAGGCCGAAATAGTTGAGTTATATATATATATATTGAAACAAATTGAGGCTTTTGATTGCGAATAATTTTAAATAACCATTGAAGTCATGATGCTGAATGCTGCGTATGTGTTGAAGAGCTTCGGTTCTGGCTACAAAAGGAATTTGGCTAATTCGACAGTTTCGAACGGCTGAAACTACAATGTCTGAGTGTATACGTGTGGATACATCGCCGATAGCTCTTGCGTTGTTGCCTTAGAAGTGTAGTGGCCGATATGCTGGCACACACGTGAACAGTGCCTGTGTAAGGCTCTGCACGCTTGTGTCGGTCCAAGCGGACCGTTGCGTTGAGTGATGCTGTGTGTTATGCGAATAGGTTAGTCTAGTTTGGTGCTTGTAACCACGTCGTGAATGTCCTTTGAGAACACTTCCGCGTTCGATCATTTTTTTACAAAAGCGTGTTTTGCAGATAATATTATTTTTTTTATATAATTTTTTGTATCATAGAATTGATTTCATTGGCTGTAATTTTTTTTTTTTTTTGGGGTTCGTCATAAAGACATTGGCCCAAGAAGAGGGGGAATGATGAGAAGTAGAATCAGATGTTTATGCGATCAGATATGGAAGATAGGAAAGACCCAAGTGCTGGAATAACCGAGGGTGATGGCATGGAGAGGACAAAAGATGCACAATACAGAGTTCGAAGACCCATTGACAAAAGAGAAGAGTAAAAGGAAGAACGTTCGAAAGCGATATAGGTGCACTCAAACAAAATATAATTAGCGTCACCTATAAAGTTGTGAGAGGAAGGATGTAGGGAACAGTGAGGAGAGGGGACTAGAGAAAAGCGAAATAGGGAAGCAGGAAGACGACTGTGCCCAAAGCGCAGGCGACAGATTGCAGAGAGAGTTGAACGCCGCATGGAGGGAAAATTGAAAAACCATGGATAAGACGGTAGATTAGGCTGGATAAAGAGATAAAAGGAATCCGGATTTGAGAATGAGGAGGAATACGAATTTAGCTATAGTTTGGAATGAGCTGTAGTGGAGAGGAGATTAATATTATGAGACGAAAAGACGCTGAGAAATTCACTGGTAGAAGAGTATGAACGAGCTAGTGTATCGGCCGACTCGTTACCCTCGATTCCAGAGTGGCCAGGAATCCACAATAGGTCAATTTGGATAGAGTGAGAAAGAAAAATGTTGTGAATAAGAGAGCGTATGAGAAGGATTATGTAATCAGCAGAGGAAGAAGGAAAAGAAGAGGAGATGGCTTGAAGGACACTGTGGAAATCCGATATAATAAGGACTTCATGCGAAACTAGGGAAGAAGCAATAAAAAGGACGGCACATAGGATGGCAGTAGACTCGGCATAGAACACTGAACAAAAGGAAGGAAGTTTGAAGGTTTCGAAATAGTTTGAGGAAGGACAGAAGAAGGACGAGCCAACTCCATTGGGTCCTTTGGACCCGTCAGTAAAGATCGCAAAATGATTAGGGAAAAGAGAGCCAACAGTATTTAAGAATTCTGATTGGACAACATGATGAAGGAGAGGTTTGGTAGGGCAAGTTAAAAATAAACAATTAATAGGATGTAGGTGTGTGGAAAATCGGGATGATGTTAAAGGTATTCCAAAAGGAAGGAGTGGAGCAGGAACGAAGAAAGGAGTTAAATAAGTTCAAAAGGAACCGAAGAGAGTACTCAGAGAGGTTTTTGAGTATGGGGAAGGAAATTCCATCTTTTCCAGGAGAGGAATTCTTTGAATTACATAAGGATACTTCTAATTCTGCAAAAGTAAATGGAGAAACCAAAAAATGTGAGGAGGTGGAAGTGGACGACATGAAACAGGACTCTTGAAAGTTTGGAACGTAACTGGGAGCTATAGAAATTCAAAAAAGGGATTAATTTATTGGGAGAAAGACTCTGATTAGAAGGACGTGAGGAGAGAGAGGACTTAAAGGATTTGGCCATACTCCAGATATGAGAAACAGGAGTGGAGCGTGAAAAGGAAGAACAGAACCTTTTCATAAATTTCTTTTCGCCATTTTCAAGGTAAATCTAGCTTTCGCGTTGGCTCTTTTATGAGCAGTAAAGTTGTTGAGAGTGGGGCAGGAACGGAAAGTTCTAAATGTAGATAAACTAAAGTCGAAAACAACTTTACAATCTTGGTTCCACCACAAGGAGGAAGAAATTTTGGATTTTTTATGGGCAGAAGCTCGAATGGCAGGGGAAGAACAAGTTAAAGCAGCAGAGACAAAACCAATGAAGAAATCATATTGAGGGGAAGGATTCAAATTTGTTGGAATTGAAGAAAGTGAGGAATCAACAAAGGAACGAAAGTTGGACCAATCTACTTTAGAAAGGATCCACTTTGGAGTCTGAAGATGGTTGGGAGGAGATGGAAGAGGGATTTCATTGAAGGAAATAATTATAGGAGTGTGATCGCTACCAAAGGTACCGTCCAAAGTACTCCACGAACAGCTAAGACCGAGACCAGGAGAAGTAAAGGAAAGATCAATAGAGCTAAGAGAGGAGTGATTTCGGATACAAGTAGGGGAACCATCATTTAGGACGAACAGGTCATTTTGGAGGATAAAATTCCCTAAAATCGTGCCATTGCTGTTGTAAGAAATACAGCCCCAGAAGGGTGAATGGGCATTCCAGTCACCGCCAATGAGGAATGGGGGAGAAAGTGAGTTAGTAAGTGTCCGAAAAGGGAAGTTGCGCAGATTGTAATTAGGAGGAATATTAGCGGATATAACATTTAGAGGACTGGAAGAGTGGTTAGGAATAGAGATATGAACTAAATTGTGATAAGGAGGATTAGTAGGAAACAAAGTTTGAATGTCATGAGCTGTGAATGGGATGTCATTTCTTACCAAAATAGTCGCTCCACTGTAGCCGTCACTGCGGTTAGAGCAAATTATGGAGAAACCCCGGAAGTTTATGTCTGAAGAGCTTTTTATCCAAATTTCCGAAAGTAGTGCTATGTTAATATTGTGATAATCTAGTAGATGCTCTAGAGCATTTTTGTTAGCCTTGATACTCCGACAGTTCCATTGTAGTATTCTAAGTCGACAGGGCAGTACGTTTTAGAATAGAAGGAATACGAAGGAAGGAAATAAAAGGGGTAGAGAGGGATGAAATACAAAATGCAACAAATGGTCGAGTAAGGCCAAAGAATAATCCAAACTGTGAACGTAGATACAGAAACAAACACAGTGTTATTGCCAAAATCCCACATGTTGAGAGATATGCTATGAACCAAAAGGAATAAGAAGAAGAAGACTGAAGAATGAAGAAGAAGTGAATTAGAAGTCCCTCTGCTCAAATAAATCCTTGCAAGAGGGTCGTCGCATGCAATCAAGTAATCTAGTTAAAGGTAGCAAGCAACGCCGACAAAACGCATTGGTAAATAAGGATAGGGATTTTTTTTTTTTTTTTTTTTCCCCTAAGATTATATATGAGGGTTTCCATGTGCCGTGTTTAACTACTGGGGCTATTACAGCACATGGAGCCTACTTAAGGGGATTAAACGCGATAGTACAGATCGCTGCTCAGCATGTAAGCTAATACAGCTGCGACCGCGGGCGGAGCATTTGACAGTATCGTAAAACTAGGGGAAGTGGTGAAGTGCATGGATCGTGGTACTGCAAAAGAGGGACATTCAAGAAGTAGGTGATTGGTGGATGGGGCGCTCGGTTGACTACAAAAGGGGCAGACATTTGGGGGTTCCCGGCTCGTGAATATGTAGCCGTGCGAGAGGGTTGTATGTCCTATTCGGAGACGATTCAGGACAGAAAAATCTCTGCGGGAAACTCCGTCTGTGGGCCACCAAGGCTCCGTGGTTGTTTTTATGCTTCGGAGAAATGTACTTGACGATCTCCATTCCTGTTGCCATTCTTCTCCAGTTTGCTGCATAAATAAATGAGCCAATGTAGGGGGAAGGGGGGGGGGGGGGGTTGTGTGGCATTGGAGAGAACAATGTCGCCTGAGCTGCTCGATTGACACGCTCATTGCCTGGAATCCCAACATGAGCCGGCACCCATAGGAAGGACATTTCGGAGTTTAAATGTGATAACCTGTATAATAGGTAATGTACCTTCCTTACCAAAGGGTTGTTGGATTTAATCCCCGAGATGAGTTGAAGGGAGTTTAGAGAGTCAGTTATGAGTAAGGCCTTTTGGGACTGGGGGTTGCTATCGGTATAGTGTTGGATGCAAAAGACTATCGCGTATATTTCAGCGTCCAGTGCTGTACAGCAATCGTGCAGTCTAACTGACTCTGCTGCCCCTGAGACTTCGAAGGAGCATGCCGCCGGTGACTGATAACCTATTGCCTTCGCTCCATCTGTGTAGAGGCATGCATGGCCTGTGTAGCTCGCTATGATATTTGTTGCTATTTGTGCTATGCTTGGGGGGTATTGAGCTTTGTTAAATTTTGTCAGCGATATGTTGATGTTTGTGATTGGCTGACTCCAAGGTGGTGCGGTTGCTGCGAAGTCTGGCAGAGTTCTTGGGATTGAAAAGATTTGGAAACGACCCATAACCGAAAAAAGTTCGGGCACTGGGTCATTCCCAAACCTCATATTAGGAGATATTGTCGGGGTTTTGGTACTACTAAGGAGGGTGCTCATTTCTTTAAAGTTATAGTACTTCCTATAGTAGGACAGCGGGGGACAACCTGCCAGTGCATACAAACTTATAACCGGAGAAGAGGGATGAGCAGAAAGGATAGACCGGATGGCAGCAGAATGTATAGGATCTAAGGATCTTAGCACACTTTTAGCGGCTGAGGAGTACACCTGGCACCCGTAATTAATTCGTGAAAGGATAATCGATCTGTAGATTGTAAGAAGTAATTTTGGGTTTATATTGTACTTGTAATTTGATAGATATTTTAGGATAGACAAGGATTTTAGGCACTTGGTTTTGAGCTCAGCTATGTGAGAGCGCCAGGAAAGTTTTTTATCAAATATTAGGCCTAGAAACTTGACTGATGGGCGATTTGGGATAGGAAAACCATTTAGACTCAGGAATACGCTGGGAAGTGGGTTTTGGCGTCCCCTGTGGAAATCAACACATACTGTTTTTGTTAAGGAAAAGGTCAGACCGTTATCATTGGACCACTTTTGTAAATTTTCAATGGATTTTTGGAGGATATTTTGAGCGTTTATAGGATGGTTGGACGATAAGGATTTATTCAGGTCATCAACGTAGAGCCGGGACGTTACTGGGGCGGCAAGGCAGTCAGTTATATCATTGATATAACATATGAACAAGGTTGCGCTTAAAGCAGAGCCTTGTGGCACACCATTTTCCAACAGCATCAGTTCAGACGTTGACGAACCAGTCGTAACTTGGATCGTTCTATTGTCTAAGGAGCTGTGTAGGTATTTACCCAATTTTCCGGCGATTCCCGCCGTTCGCAGTTTTAGTAGTAAGCCATGACGCCACAAGCGGTCAAATGCTTTTTCTAAATCGAAAAATACTGCGTAGAGGTGCTGTTGGCGATGAAACGCCGATAAAATCTGCCTTTGCAGGCTAAGTAGCTGGCTGACTGTCGATCTTGCCTCTCACCCGCCGGCTTGGTTAGGAGATAGAAGACATTTTTGTTCTAGGAAAAACATGAGGCGCCTATTAACCATCTTCTCCAGCGTTTTGGAAATGACACTAAGCAATGAAATAGGACGGTAACTTTCGGGAAGAGTAGGATCTTTATTTTCCTTTAGTATTGGAATGATATTGGCTGATTTCCATTGTGCCGGAATGTTTCCGGAATTCCAGATTTGGTTGAATATATGTAGGAGAAAATGTTTGCCGGAAATTGGGAGATACTTTAGCATGTACGGATGGATACAGTCGGGGCCAGGGGCAGTGTTGGATGTGTGGTGGTTGAGTTGGAAATTTAATTCTGAGATGGTAAAGTTACTGTTGTATGTTTCGTTGGATTCGGACGGGAAGTGCACTGGCTGTTGCTCTGCTTGGTGTTTCATGCTGCGGAAGGCGGGAGGGTACTTTTCTGACGACGATGCTGCGGCAAAGTAGCTGGCAAACGTTTTGGCGACGTCCGCTTCATCCGTTATCTGGCTGCCATTGATTCTGAGTTGAACGCGTTTTGGGGCGCTGTTGATTCCGCTGATGGATTTTATTTTGTTCCACATGGTCCTCAGTGGCTGTTGTTAGTCGGTCTTTAATATTGGAGTTCACATGGGGTTCGTGTGTTAGTGGGTAGAGCTCCCTTCTGACGTATTGCCATCTGTGGATAGGCAGCTCAGAATTTTTAGTATGCGGGTACATTTATTTTTTAAGCTCGAGTTCTTCAGGTGTGGTTTGGTTGCTGCAATTAGGTGAATCAGTCCGTCTTTATCCTGTGTAAAGTTGTGTGCGTAGGTTATATAGTCAGATTTAGAAGTTATGTTTCTCATGAAGGTTTTGTAATTGTCGTAGTTAATGATGAAGTTGGCTTGATCGTTATCAAACATCGGTCTGACCTTCTCAACTGCTTCGTCGATGTTTATGTTTTTTTTTTGTTTTGGCTTCCGATTAGCTGACTCAGTGATGTGCTGCACGTCTGGCGGTGTTTTGAAATCGGTTTTCTGTTGTGCCTGTTGCTGCAAAGAGTCCTTCTCTTCTGGCTGTGATTTCAAAGTATGTTTCAGCTTTGATTGGATTGGGGAGCTATCTGTTTGTTCCAGTAGTGCAGTATGGCTGATGTCGTCCTCTGGTAACGGGATATTAATTTTCTTTGTTGCAGGCTGAGATGTCGCTGATAGTGTGGGATCGTCGGGCAAAGAGTCTGGTGTTGCTGGGTGGGGGCGTTTCGCATTTGGGATTATTTGGTCGACTTCCATTGCTCTGCCGATGTCTAAGTGTTGTGGGGTGGGAGTAGGTAGCATGGTTGGTTGGCTAGTGTTTCCTTTTTTATTTGTACAGCTGTGGCATGAGTGATCGTCTAAGTGGAGGAATATGCGGTGTTCGTGTTCATTGTGGGTTAGTATAAAGGACTCAGGGATGTTGGAACAGTTGGCCTGCTCTATATAGACTTGTCTACGCCAGCTGACAATATGTCCGAATTCGGCGTCGTTTGGGTTGACCCGAAGGATGGCTATAGGGGTGATTAATTTCAAAGAAAACACTGAGGCAAGGTGAGAGACTATGAGCTGGTTCGGGATAGTAGGAGAGACATTTGACATGATTAGTTTATTCGATGGATTTTTTAAACGTCGGGCAGTGATCACTTGCGAGCCTATTTTAATTCTTCCTCCATGTTCGAATAGCTTTTCGACATTGGATTTCGACTTAAAAAATATTGCCACTCGGTCTCTGCTGATTTTCGAGCCTGCTATTATGTTAGATGGTCCGCCAACTAAATCTTTTAATGCCAAGAAGTAATCGCGGTTGCTGCTTGTCGGAACGTACGGGAATATTACGCCCTGTTCCTCTGTTGGGTAATTAAAGTCGGTTAGCGGGGCTATTTTCTTTATAGTTTTTAATTTTTCGGAGAAGGATGCTGGTACACTCGGTGCGGTCGGGCGGGTTGCATCGGAGGGGCTATTTTGGATTTTGTCATTTACTGTGGTCGCTGCGGAGCTATCAGCATTAAAATCGGCAGACGGCTGGCTGCGTGAGTTTATCGCGAGAGATAAATCAGCTGAACGCTGCAGGTTTGTTTGTGTGGTGAACTGGTTTTTGTCGGAGTTGCTGATAAGGCTTGTGTCGTGCGTTGATTTGATCGGTGTGTGTGTGTGTGCCTTACCTGTTGTGTGCGGTGTGGATCTACTAGCGGTAGCGCTGTTGTTCCCGTCGGGTTTAGACGGCGCTTTCAGCTTACCAGCCGGCTTCCCGGTTGCGGGCGGCGGGCGGTTCATGGTACTACGATGTTCTTATCACTATATTATTATTACTTGATTTGAAAAACGCGAACGCGAGAAAACGATAGGATTGAAATGATAAAAGGAAAGTAAAAGCTCCCATCGCTCAGAACAATCATTGCGGCTGAGTCCTCGTGTGCTATCAACCAATCTAAATTAAAATTGTATTAAAAGTAAAGTTCATTGAGAATTGATTGTTATTTTTTTAAACTATTTAAAAAAAGCCTAATGTGATGTTGTGAAGAGCTGACTTTGTAATAACTCCGCCGTTTTTGTGGTGCGAATGTGATGATCCATATTATATACCGATCTTAGTCATATTTTGTCTATTCGTTTTTAAGAAAAGAAAATCCTATTTCCTCCTCCACCTCCTATCGTTTTTCCCAATTGGATATAAACATACGGGGGTGGCAATATCACGTTTAAAAACAATATATATTATATATTGAAACAAATTATCAAACTAACCAGTTCCGAATTTATTCTGCTCATAAGTGAACTGAATTTTTCTTGTTACCTGTCCCTACTTGCAATGCCAGTGAAATGATTCTTTTTTTAACACCTTTCGTTTCTCTCTTCCAATATTTTCTTTAGGTTTTTGACTCGGGACTTTGGAAATTCAAAGTCCTTGGTACCCAAATCAACGACAAATTAAAAAATGGGCATTAGACTTTTTTTTTTTTTATTTTATCTTAATAATATCTTTTATAAAAACACTCGCAAGTGAGACGCAGACCCTCATAGGCCGAGTGTTTATCACAATGAGCACAGGTATAAAATAACAAAACTCATAACTCCTTTCAAACTTATATATATTTTTTTATTCACAAATCAGAGGACAAATTACTCACGTTGTAAATTACAATAAAAAGCACAAAAATGAAACACATAAAAATTCAGGAAACGGCTTATACTGACTTGCTAAAACGGTAAGTGGATGATAATCAGTGATTAACCTGTCCAGCACGATCGCAATAGAACAACTAACAGTATAATTAATAGTAAACTTAACTTAAGATTACAATTAAAGTTAATGTGAAATAAGTTGATTGTTCGTATTCGTGTTAATGTCGGTTCTGTTATCAGTCTACTGATAAGAAGAAGCTTACGGTAAGGCCGATTTATTTTATTTTATTGTACACTATAATCTAACTCGCTTGCACATATTTCCACTAACGCGGTTTTATCTAAACCGCCGCACGTCATCTCCGTACTCCGACTCGTGCCTAGACGCACGATGTCGACTAAATCAAAGAAAGACACTAAACTTGATGTTAGCAAACCGATAAGCCAAAAAATATCCAACAAGTCTGCGACAAGCAGACCAGGCCCCGTTAATACGTCTAAACAATCTAACAACGAGCCAAGAGCAAACATATCTGTTCATTCAGCACTTGTACCGCCAGATACTGATACGATGCTCAACCCAATTAGTCAAAACTGCATTCCACCTCCTACGCAACAGTCGCGAACAAAGAAACAGTGCTGGACAAAACACACGCAATAGTAATCCCTACCATCGACGGTGTTAAATAAATCGAGTATGTAGAAAAAGTCTACAAATTTATCAACCCTCATCACATCAAAGCAGCCTATCGTATGGCGAATCAAAGATTTTGCATCTTTTTTACGTCCAAGCAGATAGTTGATAACATGATTGAGCAGAACAGAGTTATATCAATCAATAACCAGTCAACTAGTATCCGACGCTTGATCAACCCAGCTAAGCACATCATCATTTCTCATGTCTGCCCCAGTATCCCTACCGCGGTGATTGAAGAGGAGATAAGAAGACACAACATAGCACCGTTATCGCCTATCACCACTATCCGAGCAGGCTTTGCATCACCCGCGCTAGCACATATCCTAACTAACAAAAAACAGTTCTACATTGCACCCGATGCAGCCACGCTTATACCAGACAGTTTAGTTATCACTCATGACAATACCAAATATCGAATATTTCTAGCCGAAGAAGGCTCCATGTGCTATCGATGTAAGCAAAAGGGCCACCTGGCAGCTCACTGTGCAGCCACAGAAACGAGTGACAAAAGCCTCTCAAATGCTGACAACACTAACACTTCCTTTATAATGGATGGAGCCAAAGGAGAAGAACGGATGGACGTTCAGTCAACGGAAGACTGCAACTTCATAGCTCCCTCAGCCACAGTTTTCAAACGAGCAATTTCTTCCTCCACCTCTTCCTCATCAATCGATACCACCTCCATTACAAAATTGGAGAAACTGCCTCCGAAACCCAAAAAGATAAGAGCAACTGAAGACAAAACCGACCAATCATTAGAGACGATCAAAGCAGCAAAAGAGGAAATGGAGAAAAATGCGGGCCACTACGAAATCACACCTGACCAGTTCGAAGATATAATGTTTGCGATCCTCACGGAAACTAATTACATTGAGGCAGTTTCACAAATGAACTTGGATCCAATACAGCTCTCCAATTCGTTGCCTGTCCTAAAAAAAATTATCGTAGGGCAAGGGATCAAGAACAAATTGTCCAGGCTGATTAAGGCGATACGTGGCGGTGCTACCGACTCGGAAACTGAGTCAGTGAACCATGAATAAAATTTTGCAATGGAATATAAACGGTGCTCTCTTGCACCTAGCTGAGCTTAAAACGCTAATAGCACAGCACCAGCCACCAGTAATCTGTATTCAAGAAACTCATCTGAAGGCTAACCAACGGTTTACTATACGCAACTACAAATCATTCAGATTTGACGATACCTCGCACCTGATCGCAGCTGGTGGAGTACTAACTCTAGTCGACAATTCGATTCCTCAGGCAGTCCAGCTTTCAATCAGCGCTGAAATCCAAGCAGTCGTGGTCTCAATAACAATTCCTACAATCCACCGCAAACCCATCGCAGTATGTAATGTTTACATCCCACCCAACCAACAAACCTCGAAACAGGAGTTCGAGAATATTATAAAACAACTACCAAAGCCATTCATCCTGCTCGGCAACTTCAACGCTCATAGCCATACGTGGGGCTCCAGACGTCAAGATTCCAGAGGTAACTAAATTGAGTATCTGCTCATCAACCATGATACAGTTCTACTAAACAATCAAAACCAACCAACGCACTTTGACTCAAAAACAGGACTTTTTTCCGCGATCGACCTCACGCTGATCTCAACCGACCTTATAAATGAGGTGGATTGGCAGTGCTACAATGCTCTGTGTGATAGCGATCACTACCCTATCTTCCTCTCATATAAAGCATCCAGCTACCAGCCTTCTCGATATCAGAGATGAAAGATAAGTGAAGCCAACTGGACAATGTTCACAAACAGCACCATGATTCACGCCGGTCATAGGGACAATGTAGAGGAGGATATCGAGTTCCTAACTACTGTCATAATCCAAGCTGGACGTAAGGCTATACCTGTCTCTTCAGGTAATCCTTGCGCAAGAAAACGTGTGCCCTGGTGGAACAGTAATATCTCAAAGGCAATCGACCGCCGAAAAAAAGCGTTAAGAACAATCAAAAGACGAAACTCATTAGCTAACCTGATGGAGTATTGTAAACGTCGAGCATATGCATGCACCCTCATAAGAGCAGCCAAAAAGAAGTGCTGGCGAGTTTTTACTTCCTCCATCAACCAATTTTCGTCGATCCCAGCGGTGTGGAGGAAGATCCGGCTGATTGAGGGGAAGAACCACCAAACAACTGTTTCCGCTTTATCCAAGGAAGATTCCCTCATTACCAATACCACCGAGATGGCTGACCTGTTGGCCTCTCATTTCTCGGCTGTGTCATCCAACTCCACGCAGAATTCCTACAACTCAAGCAAAGGATGGAAGCCGTCCCAATTCCCTTCGACTCCTGCGATGAGGAAAGCTACAACTGCCCAATTCGGCTAGGCGAGCTGGAACACTGCATCCAGTACAATGTCCGGGACTCTTCACCAGGACCGGACGACATCCATCCAATCATGTTGAAACACCTCCACGAATCGGCTAAATTATACCTGCTCCATATCCTGAACAAGCTATGGAACATGGGAATTTTCCCTACAAATTGGAAAATAGACACTATAATCCCTATACTGAAGAAGGGGAAAAGTAAAACGGAAGCGAATAGCTACCGACCTATTGCGTTAATTAGCATTCTGGGGAAATTATTGGAAAAAATTATCCAAAAGAGACTAACCTGGACCTTGGAAATGAACAACATATTCCTTCCGATCAATATGGTTTCCTGCAAACACCGCTCGGCAATGCTACAACTGAAGGCCCAAAAAGCACTCAGCAACCGCATACATTTGTATGCGGTTTCCTTTGACCCACAAAAGGTGTACGACACGGTATGGAGGTATCAGGCACTTTCCAGCTTATATAAAGCAAGAATCCGAGGCCACATGGCCAGATTAATCCAGAACTTCCTAACCAACAGGTAAATTAAAGTCCGATTAGGCAGCACCTTTTCGCGGTTGTTCCAGGTGGAGAATGGCGTACCCCAAAGATGCATCCTTAGTGTAACACTTTTCTTGTTGGCCATCAACGATATCAGACGAGCCATCCGACGGCCGATACATTTTAGCCTGTTTGCAGATGATCTGACAATAACCTTTCAATCGTCGTCGCCAATCAGAGCAAGCGTAATCTTGCAACGGTATATCAACGAAATAGCTGAATGGGCATCAACGCGAGGATTTAAATTTTCTGCAGAAAAAATGATTTGTATGGACTTCCACCGAACCACCAAGTGCAGCCAGCGACCTGAAATTTCCCTCTACAACTCTGACCTTCAGTTCCAGGACACAGTACGCTACCTTGGAGTAACGTTCGATAGCAAACTGGTGTGGAATGCACACATCAAGAGCCTTAAGAAGTCTACAATAAAGGCCCTGG
Source organism: Icerya purchasi (assembly GCA_039619475.1). NCBI lineage: Eukaryota > Metazoa > Arthropoda > Insecta > Hemiptera > Monophlebidae > Icerya > Icerya purchasi. The sequence goes on from CM077116.1 coordinate 137,203,946, forward strand.
ACGTGCTAAAGAAAGTTAACAATAGACGCAGTGGAGGCGACCGAACGATGCTATTATTGCTATACAAAGCGCTTATTCGCTTTAAATTAGATTACGGCTGCCTGGCGTTTGGCTCCGCGGCCCAGGGTCTACTCGCGTCTCTGGATGTCATCCAACACTCAGCCATCCGAATAGCCACTGGTGCGTTCTACACCAGCCCCACAGCCAGTCTCAACAGTGAGTCCAGCCTACTTCCTTTGTGCTTCCGAGGGCAAATCCTGGCAGCCAATTTCCTTACATCTACCCTTACAACCCCAAACCTCCCATTTAAGGAACTTCTGTATGATTCTCCAAGCCATAGTCAAATTTCGTCAAGCAGTCCCAGCTACTCTACTAACCTCAAAACCCGTTTTGAATCTGCAGTCCCTCAATTTTGTAAATTCATTCGAAACCCCCCGCTTTGCCCAATATATACTGACCCTCCTCCTTGGCTTCTCCAACCTCTTCACATGAATCTGAACCTGACACGGCTAACTAAATCTACCAATCCCCCCATGTACTGGTCCAGTATATCAAACTGGAAATTTCCAAATATAGTGGTGCGGTGTGCTGTTTTACAAATGGCTCAAAATCTGGAGGCCGTGTGGGGCTTGCCTTCTCAGTTCCTCCCGCCACCCATCGCTTCCGTCTTTCCAAGGTGTGTTCCATATTCTCAGCCGAATCCTTTGCCATTTTCAAGTGCTTAGAATTCCTAACAGCTGCTCCATCTCATTCCAAATACCTTATCCTCTCCAACTCACTCTCTGTCCTAAAGGCACTTTGTAACTGTCACGCCGACAACATGCTGTTACAATGCATATTACTTCTCCATGACCTCCTTAGCAAATCCCATGTCTTAATAACTTTTATGTAGATCCCCAGCCATGTTGGCTTGCCTGGCAATGAGGCCATTGACCGAGCTGCTAAAGAGGCCTCCACACTCCCTCTCCTCACCTCCGGGATTGTTTCCTTTAACGATACCAAGCAATTCCTAAGATCACGCATAACCAAATCCTGGGTCCGTGCAAGGAAGTCCAACCATCAAAATCAACTCCTCCCCATGAAACCTAATCCTCTATCACACATATCCTCTCCGTTCCGATCAAGAAAGAATAATATTATTCTTACCAGACTCCACATATCCCACACGAATCTTACCCACTCTTACCTTCTACAACGCATGGGCCCTCCTCTCTGTCCCTTTTTCCTAACAACTCAACTTCTTATCCCCCATATTCTAACATCTTGCCAGGCACTTACAGCACTCAGAATACAGCACAGCCTCCCCGCCGCCCTACTTTAGCTCCTATCTCAATCTTCCTCACATATCCATAGTGTTTTCCAGTTCTTGCAGTCGCTTAAGCTATTAAATCTCATCTAGACTCTAGCCAGCCCCTGGGTGCATATGGCTCGTTAGTGCAGCCTGCGCCCGTTCAATCGTATAATAATAATAATAATAATAATAATAATAAGATAAAGTCTATTGGCATATCCCAATCAACCGATCACACACATACGCTAAAATGCCTGATTATTATTCTCCCGCAGCTCACACTGCCAGCAGTAACCACTGATGCGCACACGCCATGGACCGACGCTACCTTGCTGTATCAGATCGAAAATTAATGGCTTTAACCGGAGAATTATTTCTAGCCCGAAATTGTCGCTAGATAGCGTTGTAAATATAAAATCTTAACCACTGTTCCAACCTCATTTTCATCCAAAATGGAAGTTTTGGATGAGAATTTAGGCGATCAAAAGTTCACAAATTTAGACAGTCCCGGCCTTACCATGGAGTCTGAGACATAAACTCAGCCTATTGACCTCATCTATTCATCTCGCACCCATTACTCCCTAACTCAGACTTAGCACTGGGACAACACCTACTCCAAATATGTCAAAAAATCAATAGAGAAACACTATAATAAATCAGTTAACAATTAAATGAACAACCCTCGGAGATTACCAGAAATTCCATTACAATAATACCTAACAACAACATGAACGGTACATTGAGGGAACGGGAAAGACGAAAATAGTAAGAATATTATTAAAATAATCCATTTAAAAATTCGAAGCATTAGATGCAATTGAGATGAGTTATTAATACAAATTCATAAACAGGATGTTAGTGTAATAGTTCTTACCGAAATAAACATCAAAGAGCACGAGGCTGAATATTATAACATAGAGGGTTATGAGAAATGTGTAATTGAGAAACCACCTAACCGTAATGGGGGAATAATGATATTGGCGTCAAAGGCTTTCAGTTTCAAGGTGGTGCACACGGGCAATTCTGCTGCTGATAGCATTACTGTAGAAATAAGCCCAACAAAATATCAAAAAATTTACTTAATGGCAATTTATAGGTCACCGAGTAACAACGTTGGTCACTTTCTACAGGAACTCGAAGAGAGCCTGAAAAGATTAGATCGGAATACAAAATTTATTATCTGCGGAGATTTCAATATTAACACTGATTCAAGGAGTAAAATAAATGATCAATTTCTGAACATCTTATCAAGACACGGTGGAATTCGGCTAATTAAAGGAACAACTAGAGAAGAGGTAAGAGAAGGTCGTATTACCAAATCTTGTATAGATAACATCTTCATTAGACATGCAACAGAGAAAGTAATGGCGGGTATTATAAAGACAAGAATTTCAGATCACTGCATAGTTTGTGGTGCACTATGTGTAGATAGAGACGAGAATTTGAAGACCGTTAGTACATGTGAAATCTATCTGAATGAGAACTTGTTAAAAAATAAAGTAAATGCTTATCACTGGCAGGGCTTGCTTGAGAAAAGAGAAGTGAAAGAATTAGTAAATAATTTAAAAGTAGTATTCAATAAACTTTATGACGATTGCAAATTTACTAGGCAGACAAGGAGAGAAAGGAGATACAATCCTATTGCAGCTTGGATGAATAGGAAAATATTAAATTTCATACATATTAGAGACCTATATTACAAAAGATGTAAAGGGAATAATTCAAATAGAAGATATAAAGAACTATATAAGAAATACAGGAAATTAGTAAAGCAGGAAATAAGACAAGAAAAAGAAAAATATTACCAACAGGAATTACTAAAAGCGAATAATAACATTAAAAAAACCTGGAAGATAATAGATCAAGTAGTGTGTAAAAAAAGGCCTATAATTATAGATGAGGCAATAGGGAAGAATATTGTTGGGGATCGCAACGCGGCGCGTAAATTTCAAAAATATTATATGGAGGCTATTGAAAATCTGAAACATAATTGTGATATTAGACTCATTAGAACCGAGAACGTGAATACTACGGTTACGTCATTTTACACACCGAAAGGCACAAGTGAAGTATTAGAAAACATAATTAGGAAAATGAATAAGAATAAAGCCCAAGGACATGATGGTATATGGGTGAAAGATGTAATTACACATGCAAAAAAGCTTGCTCCGCTGTTAACAAAAATTATTAATGAGTCTGTAAAAGAAGGTATATTCCCCAGGGAGTTAAAAGTAGGGATAATAAGACCAATATATAAAAATGGGGATAAAAAACTCTGTGAAAACTATAGACCAATTACGTTAATATCAGTTATTGCTAAAGTGGTTGAGCACTATGTAGGTAACTATCTTAAATTAGAAGAGAACAACCTAATATATCATAACCAATATGGGTTTAGAAAGGGGAAATCAACGATAACTCTGCTCAGAACTTTTACATCTGCGATAAATAAGGGATTAGCATCCGGCAAACAATTTTTGATAGTCTTTCTAGACTTTACTAAGGCTTTTGATTTAGTGGATAGGGAAATATTGACAGAAGACCTAAGCAAAATTGGTATAACAGGGAAATATCTTAATTGGTTTAAATGTTATTTACATAAAAGGGAATGTTTAGTGAAAATTAGTAATGAATATAGTGATATGGGAAAAACGAAATATGGAGTAGGACAAGGAACTATATTAGCACCGTTACTGTTTTTAATTTACATCAACTCAATTCACAATTGTATTAGAAACGCCAAACTTTACACATACGCTGATGACATTGCTCTGGTAATTGAACACCAAGACGTAGAAATAGCAGAAAGGCTGCTTCAGGAGGACTTGAATATGGTTTGCAGATGGGTACACGATAAAAAATTATTAATAAATGCCAAAAAATCAAAAGTGATGTACGTAAGAACACCGAGTAGATTTAGAACGTGCCTAAAATAGCTTTGCACAAGGTAGATTGCCTTCATGGATCGGAAGTATGCCGTTATGAGCCGTTAGAAACGGCTGATAATTTCAAATACCTAGGAATAACATTCGATAAGGCGTTAACTTGGCGAGTTCACATAAACATTGCTAGGAAAATTAGGCAGGCTATGCCGGCGTTATACAAGTTAAAACAAGTTATGAATTACAAAACTACGAGACTGTTTTTTGACTCATTAATAATGACTAGGATTAGATACGGACTCGAAATTTGGGGGGAGGCAAAAAAAACGGAATTAAGGAAAATTAGTAGGCTACAGAAAAGATGTTTAAAAATTTTGTTACCGAATTGGAGAAGTGCGAATCTTGTAACGAATTCTACTTGGTGGGACAATAAAAAAGAAATGTCGCCAAAAATGTTTTTTTATTACAGTAAACTTTTAAGGTATAAAACAGAAAAAATAAGATTACCGACAAGGGAAAAGGTATGTGGGACTAGGAACTATGACAATTTATGTTTCATAAGACCTAAAGGGATTAATAATAAAATTGATAATGTTGAAGAGGAAGTTATGAGTCATTTATTAGGTAACTTACCAAAGGAATTAAGAGAAGAATGTAATTTGAATATATGGAAAGACAAAATAAAAATATGGTTGATTGCGTGGTGCACAGAATGAGAAATGGATAGTTATAGGAAAGGAACAGTGATAAGACGGGTAATTGATTAAAAGAGTAAATAATTATAAATGATGTAATGAAAAAAAAAAAAAACTAATGTTTGGTGCTCAGTTCTAGCTGCATTACTTACGGCTTATGTGAAAATATTTTGGTACGATGTGCGATGGGTATAAATGTTGTGAATTAAAATTAGACGTAGAATAGTAAAATAGAAGTTAAGTTGAATTAAGTAATTATATATAAGGCGAATAAGATGTATTAGACTTAAGATGTATATGATGAATAAACGATATAATTATGTTGGGAACCCACAGACGGGCAATTGCCTCGTGGGACCCGCAAATTATTTAAAATAAAAAAAAAAAAAAAAAAAAACTTGAGGACACTGATGTCTGAGATGGAAAATTAATTAAAAAATCCATAAAGTAAAAGCTTGTGAACAACAAAGTTTTTTTTTTTTCAAATGCTAACAATAATAATAACAGTGCAAAATACAGCGTCGAGAAACCATACACACGCTCATACTTCTTACCTCAGAGGCTTATAATACAGAAATGAATATGACCCGGAGTTCAAAAAAACAAATTAATCTAGCTGACGTTGGCCGAAAAAAGGACACGTCTAAAATAAAATAAAATAATCTTAAGACGTATCACCCTCCCCCCCCAAGCGAAAACGAGCTTAAAGGAAGTAAAATGAGACACTAATGTATGGCCAAAACTGTTTCATAGCTCCCACGGTGTTAAAGGTCCAAAAATTGCCTATAAAGGTACCTAACTAGATTTCCATTTGACACTATAATCATGACTGCCACACAATACCGGTAATGCCACTGGCTCGGGAGGAACCACCCATAGGCATACATAGAAAGGAAAAAGGAAATGAGAAAGAAAAAAATAAATAAAAGGAAAGAGAGAAGAGTACAAGGGATCTAACTGATACAAGTCAAGATGCTATCTAAAAAAACAAAAAAATTGATTGCACTGCTAGTCTTAATAATATGAATAATAATATATGCATACAAATAGCTTCAAACGGCACCTTAATAAAAAGATATATTATTATGAGGTGTCTCGTCTAAACGATCACACAAAAAGAACATATACATTCACCGAAACGCAATCTATTAAAGCCAGTTTGCAAATCAAAACTCATGACTTGATACCGTCATCATCTGAGTCGTATCGCTCGATTCCGAGCGTCGTGACTACCTATTTGTACATTCTAGTTGTACAGAATAGGCAGCGCTCATGGCAATTGCTATAAGCAACGGGAGTGTACGCACGCGAGACCACACGCGGAACTGATTGCAGTCGCTTGTTATCGCGCTACAAGTGCAGTCCCGCGTGTGTCTGCTGTGTGTACTGAACTAGCGCGCATATAATGGTATACGTGGTGGCTTGCCATTGCCTACCACGTGATTATGTACTACAAATTAATTATTACCATAATTGGAAAAACAGTAAAAAAAGGTGATTAAAACAATAAATAAGTAAGCAGCTAAATATCAGAGGAGCACTCCACTCAGCTAAAAAGAAAATAGATAGAAGTGACAGAAAACAGAAAGCACATAAAATGAGGAAAGAAACAATATACCAACTTCGGCCATAAATGATTGGAACCGAGTATAAAATATTCACTCATCGGACGACTGTCGAATCACACACGTCATCTGATGACAATGAACAATGTGTAAGAGATCGAAAATTAATGATTTTAACAGGAGAATAATTTTTAGCTCGACATCATCGCTAGATAGTGCCATTAATACTGAATCTGTATCAATACATATATCTTCTTCTTCTTTGTTCTAAAGGCTTAGCCTTGTCGGTGCGAATTTTAACTTCCATTCTTCTCTTTCCATTGCTATCTTCTTCATTTCTGAGTACGTATTGCAACCAGCCATTTCTATCATTTGTCTAATAATCGTCTTCCTTGGTCGACCTTTTACTTTCTTGCCATTAATTTTTCCTTCGATTATGTTTGTTATGAATGAATTATTTCTTATTAGATGACCAAACATTCTTCTTATTTTAATTGAGTTTAAAATTGTTTTCTTCATTCCTATTTTTTCGAGCACTTCCGAGTTTCTCTTTTTTTCCGTCCAGCTAATGCGCAATATTCTTCTCCAGATCTACATTTCCATTGCTTCCAGTTTCCTTTTATCTTGTTTGGTCACAACCCATGTTTCGCAGCCACAATACATATATATTTACAGTATTTACATTGTAATGTACACACTATATTCTGAAAATCAATTGACTTAACACTTCATATCATTAAAGATACATTATTCCTTCAATAGTAATTATGTGGTATTAATAAAATATTTTTGCTGTATTGCAAACTGTTTTATTTTATTATAATACTCCATTACCATTTTCTCTAACAGAGCTTCAGTTGAAATTTGCAGGAAATTTATAATTATTATTTTAATAGTGAAGTTATTTCACTGATTATATTGATCTTTTTTTTTTTTTTAGCAATTCAAACAACCACAATATGATAACATTTTTTCAAATTATGTTAAATACACTCGTTTATTAAATCATTTTCATTCACAAGTTTTATTTAAAATCATAACTGAATGATTGTTTTGTAGATATTTCTTATCTCCAAAGTTATTTCAGTTCTGTAAATTTTTTTTTATATGCATGTGTGTTGCTAGGTTTCTGTGTTTTTTGTTAATAAATATTTCCTTTCATATATTATTTCACAGTTTGCAATAAATTATGTAATTTCATTCCGAAAACTATGGTAACTTCTCAGTAATTTTAATTTCTCATTTCTGAAAGATTTTAGTTGGAAGACACTTGCTCACAGAAATTTTTCATTTCTAAACATTAAATAAAAATATAGCAGGCAAGGTTGTTACAAATTTGTTATCATTATATATATTATAACATTTCGGGAACATTAATTTTGATAACCCAAAGTTTATTTGTTCGACAATCATTCCATATAAAAGATGTTATCTTCCTTGTGTGTTCGATTATAATCCTGATTCTGACTTTATTCTTTTTAACCTAGAAAGTGTTACTATCAGCTGAGAACACTCTGCTAATTTAACTCACACTTAATGATTTTTAATTAATGGTTCACAATGCATCTATAATTACACAAAAAGAATATTGTTCTCTTCTGTTTAAATATTATTTGTTTTATTTGTTGAAATTCACAGACTGTAAGTAAACATTGAAAGAATACATACATTTAACTTTAATGGATGTTATTATATACAAAATCAGGTTTTTTAAGTTAGTATATTGTATTGTCTCCGAATTATATAATTACTGCAGATATGTTTCAGTCAGTACTATCACAGGTCAGCCCGCCACTAATATTACTCGGTGATTTTAATGCCCACTCACCTTTGTGGGAAGCAACACTGGAAAACAGACATGGCTCTGTCATCAATAAACTGGTCCTAGATAACGATATGATACTGCTTCCCTCCCCAGGTTACACCCATTTCAATCTGTCCCATAATACATTCTCAACAATCGATCTACAACTTGTTTCCACTTCCATCTTCCCTCACCTGAGCACTTTTGTGCTACAGGACTTATGCTCTAGCGACCATTTTCCTATACTCATATGCCCGTCCAAAGCCCTCCCTACCCAACCCTCCCCCCCGCCTAAGCCTCAATTTCTATTCCACAAGGCGGATTGGGATATGTTTTCAGTTAAAGTAAACGCTCCCAGCGAGCCATCCGAATCTTTATCAGAGAACATCAACTCCTTTATCGACGCTATTACGAATGCTGCTCTAGCATCCATTCCTAGGTCTGTCACAACAAACAGATTCCGACGGGTCCCATGGTGGTGCCCCGAAATAGGAACAGCCATACGCCAACGTAAACATGCCCTTAGGAAGTTTAAATCAACAGGTTTATATCCTGATTTGATCGAATTTAAAAAACGCCACGCAGCTGCGAGGAGACTCATTAGGCGCAAAAAACAGGAATCTTGGCAGCAATTTATGCATTCAATCTCCATAAATACTTCTAGTCACAATATTTGGCACAAAATTAAGGCACTGAACGGTATTAATTGTGCGACCCCTTCCTTTTCGATAAACCAGAATGGTTCCATGTTATCTGACCCGTTGGAGGTCGCAAATGCTTTTGCGAATCATTTTGCAATGGAGTCATCCTCATCGTCATATTCGTCTGCCTTCTCTTTAAAGAAATATTCCATGGAACAACAACCAATAACTATCATCTCTGACTCCTCACTTTCCTACAATTGCCATTTCACCATTTCTGAACTAGACTATCAGCTCCAGTACTATACTGCAAACAGCGCGCCTGGGCCCGATTCCATCCATCCTTATATGTTAAAACACTTACCTCCGTCAGAGAAAAACTTCCTCTTACATATCTATAACCAAATATGGTTCTCCGGATCGATCCCTGAGCCATGGAAATTAGCAGTTGTTATTCCTATTCTGAAGCAAAATAAAGATCCTCTTTTTCCACAAAACTACAGGCCTATATCCCTCATAAGTGTCCTCGCAAAAACGCTGGAAAAAATGGTTAATCGGCGTCTCCTTTTCTTCCTTGAACAGAATAATCTCCTATCCTCGTCACAAGCCGGAGGGCGTAAGAAGCGTACTACAGTTAATCATCTGCGGAGCCTACAAAGGCAAATATTAACAGCATTTCACAGACGCCAACATGTATACTCCGTCTTTTTCGATATAGAAAAGGCGTTCGACAGAGTATGGCGATACGGCCTCTTATCCAAGCTGACAACAGCTGGTATAAGTGGAAACATGGCCAAGTATCTGAATAATTTTTTAACAAACAGAACGTTCCATGTTAAGATTGGTTCGTCAACATCGAGCACCATTCAAACTGCAAATAGCTTACCACAAGTATCTGCCCTTAGTGCAACCTTGTTTATTTTTTATATCAATGATATAAATGATTGTATTGCTCCGCCTGTAAATGCCCGGCTCTACTTTGACGACTTAAACATTTCCCTGTCTTCCAGTTTTCCAGCAAATGCTCAAAAAATCCTACAAAAAACTATTTCAAAACTACAATCCTGGTGTAACAATAATGGTCTTGTGTTTTCTCCATCTAAGTCTATCTGTATTGATTTCTATAGGGGACGTCAAAACTCTTCCAGCATTCGCCTCAATCTAGAAAATTCCTCACTTCATTTCCACCCTACTGCTACTTTCCTTGGACTACTGTTCGATCAAAAGCTAACTTGGCGATCCCACATATCAAATCTTAAAGTTAAATGTCATAAATTCCTATCTATTCTTAAATATGTATCAAACACAAAGTATAATGTACCTCCGAAAACTCTCCTCTCCATATACAAATCCTTAGTCATTTCCAGAATAAACTACGGGTCCCAGGCATATGCGTCAGCCAGTCCCTCTTTACTTAAATCCCTTGATTCAATACATCACACGGCGCTCCGCACGATACTTGGCGCACATAGAACTTCCCCGTCTGTAAGTTTGTGTGCCTTGTTAGGCACTCCCCCACTAAAGTATTTCCGAACCTATTATTACCACCGTGAGACCCTCGCTCTTTTCTCTAGTAAACGCGCCTGTTCTATTGACACAAATGACTTCCCCAACACACCAGAGTTCCCTAATGACTCTCTCCCAGAAATCCTGGCCCTCCTATCACAGCACAACGTGAGCGTAATCCCTTTCCCTAACCTAGCTCCTAACATCATGATTCCGCCGTGGGCCCCTTTAAACATTGATGTTAACTTTTCCCTGACGAAGTATAATAAACCCCTGCACCCGAATATCGTTCAGTTGACAACAGCAACAATGCAAAAATACCCCGACCACCTCTTTTTCTACACGGATGCTGCCAAGGCTACCCCAGAGGCTACTTCTTCCCCAACCGCCTGTTCCTTTGAAGTCTGCGACGTGATTCGAAGCATTCGACTGAATGACAATTGCTCGGTACTGGATGCTGAAATATACGCAGTATTTTTCTGTTTGGAATATTTTCTTTCTACAGAGCCTACATCACAGAAAGCCCTGCTGGTATCTGATTCATCCGCGGCCTTATTGACAATTTCTAATCCCCTCACAAAACATCCTGTAGCAATTCGAACCCAGCAGGTATTATACGAACTTATTAAGAGACAGTGCTCCATATCCTTTCTGTGGGCGCCCAGCCATGCAGGGATTCCTGGAAATGAACGCGTCGATACATCCGCCCGAGCAGAAATATATTGCCCCTCGCCTAGTAACAGCCCACCTCCACCTTATCTCTCGAACATAATCTTTAATAATCTCACGTCCTTATGGAAAACCCATTGGTCCTCGTGTCAGACTTTCTCGAGGTTAATTAAACCCTCAACCGAACCATGGTGGCCGGAAAAAAGCATTTCTCGCAGAGATTTCTGTGCACTTAGCCGCTTGCGCACAGGCCATACGGCCATGTCGCATAATTTTATTTTGCAAAGAACCCCCTCTCCTATGAATTGTCCTTTCTGTGGCCAAGATGTTGCTCCCTCAACTCCTCATATACTATGCGACTGTCCAGCATTATCACCTCACCGGCCTCCTTCAATTAATAACTAAACAGTCACCAACATTCTTGCGAATTCCCCCGATGCAATTTTATCCATAACACAATTTATCAGAACTAGCGGAATAATCAGATATCTATAAAAACAAACTGCGCATCTTTGTACTGTAATAGCCACAGCAGTTAAACACGGCACAGGATGTTGCTTTCACAAAAAAAAAAAAAAAAAAAAAAAAATTAACGATATTGAAGTTAAATATTATGTAGTGTATGGATCATGTAAACGTTTCAAGTTTTAAATGCATGACCACAGTTATTTTTAAGAAATAAATTTCTAATTAAACACAACTAGTTTAAATTTAACTAGAGTGATATAATTTAATAAGTTTTATTAATGGTAATATTACAATTAAAATCCATACAAAGTAGCCTGGTTTATTTCACCAAAACCAGTTTGAAGTGAACCTTTAAATTGGGCGTTGAAATTTCATATATAATTTATTTTATTAACATTCATACTGGTCTTCAATTACATTGTTGTAGACATTCAAAATTTGATAAATTATATCATTAGCAGATACTTGCAATGGATCAAGATATTAATAGAAAGTATCATACCTCAATCTTCAAATATTCTTATTTCTATTTTTTCATATGTAGTGCCATTATTCACAGTTTTATTTAAAACAAACTGGCAAAATATTACTATGTAATGCATAAGGTAATTCCATGGCACATTATGTGTTTATTTTAAACAATTTTGTTTTTACAGTAACAGTATATTTTGATCAGGATTTTGCATTAATGTTTTGCATTTGTGCTATTATTTTTATTACTTTCAATGAAGTGAAGCTCTGAGAAATTAATTTTATTTAAATCTGTATCCTACTAAATTTTATAATACACCTTGTTAATTCTGGTAAACAGATTTATATTAGTAATGAAAATAACATAATGCAGATCACAATATCATACATCAAAATTTTATTTAAATTATTTTTAAATCTTGAATAACTATTCTGAGTAGTTCCCATTTAACTTTTGTTATAGTAACTTCTTATTGTTTTGTAGTTTCATCATGTAAATAATTACTCCAGAGGATATATAATTTTCTAAGCATGAATCTAAGATATGGCTGGCAGGGCTATTACTAATATGTCAGCACACTATGTATTATTCCTTTGCAAAAGTGATCATTCATTTACTTAAAAAAGTATTTGTTCAATAATAATTTTTTATAAACTAAGACACAGTTTCTGTTATGAAATAAATTCTTAATTCTGACTATTCCATTTAGCTTTTTAAGCATTACTTTTAATTGGGAAGTATCTAATGATAACATTAATATTAAACGATTAGTAATTAATGGTTCATAAAATGTGTGTATTTACATAAAATAAATTTGTTCTTATTATCTGTAATTTCATTTTTATTCTTTGTTTGATATTCACAGTTAGTAAGTGTTTTTTAAGATAATTTATATACATATATTTTTATATATAAATTTGTAGGATACATGTGTTTGCCACTAAACTCCTCTAAAACGGCTTAACCAATTTCAATTAAATTTTTTGTTGATGTTTGAGAGGGTCCATGTATGGTTTAGATTCACAATTAGACCAGGTAGACCCCTCTCAACCCGCATAATTTTACTTATTACTTTTTGGAGGAGAGAGATGGAGAAACATGTCCTTCTCAATATATAAATATGAGTTATTTATAAACATATATTAAAAAAAAAAAAATGTATGTTTCCTCTTCTTTTTGGAAGTCTGTAAAAATTAAGACGTTTTTTTTTAATTGGAGCCGGCATAAGAATTATGTTGTAATTAATATATATATAAAGCTGCAAGAAAAAAAAATCGTACAGACCGTTCTATCGTAGCTAGAGAGTTAATTTCTTATTTTCTTCGTCACATCATATGAAAATCATAAGACCCTCAAAATTTTAAAATTAAAGGGCCCAAATTTCGAAAAATGTGAAAATCAAGTTTTAAGAAACTAATTTTTAAAAAATTCCGCAGCCGGTTCTATATGAGTTATGGTAATAATTTTTTTTTTAATCTGCACACGGAGATCCCCAAAATATAGGAAAAATAAAAGGTTCGAAAAATTTTGATATTTAGGGACCAAAATTTGTGAAAATGCATGCTTAAAGCGGTAACCTCGGAAACTAAAAAAAAGTCCACAACCCTTTTTGTGGTAGCTGGAAGGTCACCCTTTTTTTTAAATGATGTATTTTAATCGTAAGAATATAGGAAAAATATGAAACCCCCAAATTTTTGAAATTAAAGGACCAATATTTTGAATAATGTGGAAACCAAATTTCAAGGAAAAAATTTTAAAAAAATTCTGAAGCCGGATCTATATAAGTTACCACATTGATTTTCATTTTAACTTACATACTAAGGTCTTCAAAATACAAGAAAAAATTAGAAACTCAAAAAATTTTGATATTTAGGGACCAAAATTTGGAAAAATTCACACTCATCGTGAAAATACTGGTAATTAAAAAAAAGTCCACAGCACTTTCCATGGCAGCTGGAGCGTCATTCTTTTTTTTAAATGATGTATTTCAATCGCTGGAATATATGAAAAATACGAACCTCAAACATTTTAAAATTAAAGGGCTCAAACTTTGAAAAATGTGAAAATCAAGTTTTAAGAAAAGAAATTTCCAAAAATTACACAGCTGGTTCTATGCGAGTTACAGTTTCGATTTTCTTTTTAACGTGCATACCAAGATTTTGAGAATACAGGAAAAATATAAAATTCGGAGAATTTTGATATTTAGGAACCAAAATTTGGAAAAGTACATGCATAAAGTGGTAAAAAATAGTCCACAGGACTTTACATTGAAGTTGGAAGGTCGCTCCTTTTAAAAAATGATGTGCATCAATTACTCAGTATGGGAAAAATACGAGATCCCAAAATTTTAAAATTGAAGGGCCCAAATTTTGAAAAATGTGAAAATTAAGTTTTAAGCAAAAAATTTAAAAAAAAATCTACAGCCGGTTCCATATAACTTACGATATTACTTTTCTTTTTAACCTGCATACAGAGGTCTCTAGATTACAGGAAAATAGTAAAATTCAAAAAATTTTGATATTTAGGGATCAAAATTTGCAAAAGTATATGCTTGAAGTGTAAGACTCGAAACTAAAAAAAAGTCCACAGCCATTTCTGCGATAGTTGGAGAGTCCCTCTTTTTCTTGAGTGGTGTATTTCAATCTCTAGAATATAGGAAAAATACGAGACCCCAAAAATTTTTAAATCAAAGGACCCAAATTTTGAAAAATGTGAAAATCAAGCTTTAAGAAAAAATTTTCAAAAAATTCCACAGCCGGATCTTTATGAGTCACAGTATTGATTTTCATTTTAACTTGCATGCTAAGGTCTCCAGAATACAAGAAAAATATGAATTTTGAAAATTTTTGATATTTAAGGACACTCTTAAATCAATAACCATGGAAACTAAAAAAAGGTCCACAGCTCTTTCCATGGTAGCTGGGAGCTCACTTTTTTTTTTAAAATGATGTATTTCAATCGCTAAAATGGAAAAATACGAGACCACCGAAATTTTAAAATTAAAGTGCCCCAATTTTGAAAAATTTGAAAATCAAGCTTCATGAAAATTTTTAAAAAAAATTCCGCAGCCGGATCTATATGTGTTATGGTATTGATTTTCTTCTTAACGTCTCCAAAATACAGGAAAAATAAGATTCGAAATATTTTGATATTTAGGGACTAAAATTTAGGGAGATACACGCTGAAAGCGGTGAGATTGGAAACTAAAAAACAGTCCACAGCCCTTTCCACGGTAGCTGGAGAGTCATTCCCCTTTTTAAATAATGTAATCGAATTCCTGTAATATATGGAAGATACGGGAGCTCTAAAATTTAAAAGTTAAATGGACATGAACGGTTTGATGGAATTTCTAAATAAAAAATTCGAAGAACCAACGGAAGAAAAAATAAATAATAATATAAATCTAAACCAATAGATACAGTAGATAACAAAAATAAAAAAAATATCTCAGACAAAATATTACAAATATTTGTTATTATCAGAATCACGATACATGCGATTAGATAGATTAGGTCAAGAATACTTTGTTGATATATGGTGTGAGGTGGAAGAAGAAAAATTACGGTTTTTAATAGATTTAATCAAATAAAAATCCTAAGAATGGCTACTCGACGTGAAATAGACGAATGTATCGCAGCTGAAGGAGGTCCAAAACCAGGAAAAATTTATCTTCCAAGCTCATGTACACATGGTCCGCGTTATATGCAATTAACATATCAGGATGGTATGGCAGTTGTTGTCAGATTAGGTAAACCAATGTTTTTTATTACGATGATGTATAATCCTAATTGGATGGAAGTAACATTAAATTTAAATGAAAGGCAATATCATATCGATTGTGCAAATTTATATTGTAGGATATTCCAATTAAAATTAAATAATTCGTTAAAAGTTTGAAAGTCAGGTGAAATTTTCGTAGAAATGCTTTATATTTTATATATAATCAAATTCCAAAATAGAAGTCTTCCTCGTGCTCATATTGCTTTAAGAGTAAAAAATTCGTCCGTAACTATTGAAGAGATTAATAATTTTGTTCGAACCACAATTCGAATTTTTAAAATTTTATTCTTTAAGTTTTAAAATTTTTGCCCATTTATTTATTTCTACATTATAAAGACGAAAAGACGTCGATTCAAAAAAAATATATATATATCTCCAGCTGCTATAGAATGGAACTAAGAGCATTTTCTCTATTTTTTGCTTTATATCTAATGCACCTGAAGTATTACAGTCGTGGGAGAAAAATAAGAAAAAAGTCAACAGCCCTCATAACAGCTATAGCTTTTTTTTTTTTTTAATCAACGTCGTTTCATTAAAACATAAGATAAACATGAAATATCCAAAAGTTTAAAATTCAGGATTCCAAAATTTTAAAATAATATAACAGAAATTATCAATGTTAGTTACAGTGGAAATGTAGCAGTTCCTGAAATTTAAATATTTAAACTATGATTATAGAACATTGTGTCCTAGATGTTTCCGTGTGAACAGAGTTAATATAATAATATATTATTTCTGACAACATTTATTTATTTATGTATACTGAATCAGCGTGCTGAACATAAAAAATTCATTATTGAAATCTATGAACATATATAGTTTATGAATTTATGAAAAAATATCTGGCTATTGCGAAGAAATTCTTTCTTCTTAATACTGCGTGGCTAATTTCGTCGTTATGTTTCACCGAAATTATACATAAGTAGGCTGTATTAATTATTTAGTCGAGTGATTATCGCAATGAACTGATACCAAGTCAACCATCATCGCACTCCAGCCGATAACAGTGATATGTATTGTTTTAAATATTTCCTTTATACTATCCACAAAACTTTGTATATTATTATTATTGTGTTGTTCTCTAGCGGTCGACTGACAAAAAAAATGCTTTAAATTGTAATTAGAATATCAAATTTCAGATAACGTATCGATATATTTTAACTTTCGCTTATCGTATTGATTTTCTTTTTAACCCGCATACTAAAGTCTCCAAAAAGAATTAAATGTAATATACTCTTCTCACATATATTACACTGCTAGCGGTTTCGGTTTTTCTGATATTTTAATCTAAATCCCACTTTTTTAATTGACGTATTGGTGAACTTCTTTTTTCAAAAAAAAATTAGTATATGTAAACGCTGTAGACTTTATGAAAATTTACAAAGTAATACAGTTTGAAGTCCGAAAGAACGGGCCGCTTCCGATACCAATCCCCTAGTATATATGTATATATGTATATGTATAAGTCTAACAGTACTATACTGCACAATTGAAATATTTGTTTAACTTATGTCGTCAATCGCTGGCCATGTGCTCTACCTCTTTTTTTTGTAGTTTTCTTACATTACTTTTCTCAACATATATTTTCAAATGATCTTCCTTTTTTATTATTTTGTAGTGCATAGTTCACTCAAATTTACATATTTTAAATGTATCAAAACAGTCTTTGCTGTAACAAGTCATTTTTTAAGAACGACCAGTTTACATTGAACCTAGTAATATATTGTAATACGTCTAGATGATATTATATTTAATATTGCAGTGAAACCGATCTTTTAAAGTATTTTAGAACCAGAGATTAAAATGGATATGTACCGTATGTATTGAACATTTACAGTTTTTTGTTTCAAAATTTTATTACAGACTATGTCAGAATACATCTGCAGTATTTCCAGACACTGAACTAAAGTATAATATCAAAATAATCAATTATTCCCATGTTTGTTTAAATCCTTTTTAAATCTTTTTTATGATTAGTCTGAATGAATTTTGAATGTATTATCACTTTTTTTATAAAACAATTTCGTTATAAATAATTTCTTAATATTTCTTTTTTTTTTTCTTTGAATTTTGTTTCATATTAAGAATAGAGAAATTGTATTTTATTCTGTTGGATTTTTAATATTGTTACTATTATGAAGGTTTAACCCCAATAGTTTAATTCAGTCTATTTCTGTATCCTACTAATTTTCACAATGTGAATAACTAATTATAAACATGAAACTTTTAAAACTTTCACAATGATTAACCATTATAAATAATTTGCAGACAAGTGCATTTAAAAAAAGAAATATGTTAGTTACCAAAAATATGACACTTAATATTTTGGACAGCTTATACTGATCATCATTGAAAGCGAGAAGTTTATTTCTTATGATCGTCAGTATAAGCTGTCAAAAACGTTAAGTGTTGTATTTTTGGTAACTAATATATTTCATTTTTTAAGCATAATTGTCCACAAATTATTTATTATAATAATAAACATTTTCAAACTGGAAACAAATACATTTTTTCAATGCAACAAAACATAGCTTCAAATATTTTAAATCAAAACTTTTAAAACAATTGATTCCACAATTTAAATCATTAATAATCAACTTAGCTATGTAATAATATTTTTGGCTATAGATTTACAAAATTCATGAAAGCTTTTTATCTATTGAATTTTAATTTCCTCTATCTCTTTAACAACTCATGTACTCTATAACCAGTTGAGACCTCAATGGATAAACTAAAATCCTACAAGAATTTACTTACAGATTTAGTAATTCTCCCACCAGCAGATTATGCTTACTTCAGCGCCTCACACAATACATCCTTAACCACAGACCTAGCAATGGTTTCTCCATCTATTTCCCCAAAATTATGCTCCTCTGTGCTCCAAGACACTTGTTCTACAATTTGCAACTAGACGCCCTTATTTATCATGTACACAATCAGTCTTACTCCTCTTACAATCATCCTTCTCCTGTGTGTTTTCCAAATGATTCATTACCAGGAGTCCTTGCTTTCTTACACTGAAGTAATATAATATTCCCCATAATGCACCCAGCTAATCTTTTAGCACTATGGGACCACCTAGAAATTGACATAAATATATCCTTATTTACCTATGTTCAAACAAACAACTCACAAGATATACTTAGAAAAACAATAAAAACTATAGATAGGTATATTGACTATGTGCCTGTGTATACTAATAGTGCAAAGGCAGATAAAGTATTACTCTAGGCGACAGCAGCAAATTCTTTCAAAGCGTTTGGCTAGGTCCAGTCATTTTAACTAGGTGATTGGTGCACAATACTCAACACTGAGTTATATAGTATCTTGTATTGTTTACAGAAAATCTACCAAGCTAATCCCTACCCAGAGAAAGTCCTTGTAATTACCGATTCAATAGTATCTCTCTATTCTATACCCAGCTTGCAACCAAAAGAACCACTGGTTTGCCAAATCCAACAGGTCATAGTTGACCTCATGAAAAAAAATTGCAGGGTGTCACACTTACGGGTTCCTGGTCATGCTAGAGTTCCTAGCAATGAAAGGGTAGATGTGGCTGCATGGGCAGCAATTTACTGTCCTGTGAACTCAGATTTTGTCCAACCATCATCAGTAAAGATACTATTCTAGCATAAGTCTAAACAGGAATGGAGGTCACACTGGGCTTCTCAAAATTCCTTTTTAAGATCAATAAAAGCATCACCTGAGCTTTGGTGGCCACTATAGGATATGTCTCAGTGCGACTTTACAATAATTAATCGCTTAAGAATTGGGCACATTTCTTTGTCTCACAACTACATTTTGAACAGGACTTCGCCTCCCACAACCTACCCTTTCTGTTCCTGAATGTGTTATCCTTCAGCTTATCACATCCTTTCCACATATACTAAATTTGTAACATCTTACTCGTCATTTAACCTGAATTTTTCTTTACAAAAGATCCTCGCTAATGCTCCTGCAATGATCGCCCAAACCTTGGCATATATTAAAACAAATCAGATCGTTCCAGCTATTTAACCTTTAGTAATTGCTGTGTGCTGTAATAGCCTATGCAGTTACACACAAGCCATAGTAATGGGGGATAAAAAACAAAAAACTCGCAGATTATTTATTGATTTATAAATTCTATTCTACATTATAACTGAATGATTGCTTGGTACCAATTTCTTGTTTCCTAAATATAAAGAAGTTGGCATACAACGACAAGTAATCTGTATCTGCTTAATTCATATCATTAATCGTTGTCTAGGTCTCATACTTCATTTTTTTTGTATGGTATTCAGTACACAATGATTTATTTCTGTACATTCTCCTTTTTATTGTCATGTTACAATTTAGAATAAAAGGTATTGATCTATTTCTGCAAATAAAGAAATTTCTCAGCATTATTCATTTTTATATCACTATTACAACTCACATGGGTACTATTTTATACAATCAAAAAAATTTGCATAAAGTAATATATAGTACATGCAAATAATTCAATTACTAATTTTGGATTCATTCCTCTTAATTTATGAAGCACAATTAAATGAAAGCATCTAAGTTATTTCACTAGTGTTAAATAATATTTAATTAATGTTCCAAAAAAAATTGTGTATTAACATATTATGAATTTCTTCCTATTTCTCAGTATTTTATTAATGTTATTTGTTTGAAATTTTCAGAAAGTAAGTGTTCGTTATTACAATTTATACACTTAAGCGTAATAGATGTTATATTCAGCAAAAGCAATATATATAAACTTTTTGACATATATTTTCATATAAATATTTCATTTACAGTATTTTCCAATGCAAGGTTTACACAGATATATACACTTCAAATATTATCAGTACAATAATTATATTATTTTAAAACAAACAGTTTAAAATGAACAGAAGTCATATGTTATAATCAGACTTATTAAGTATGCTTTTACAATTTAATGCAGAGTAGTTCATTTTACCAAAACTAGTCTAAAGCGTCTGCTTAAAATGGGAGATTAAGATTTATATATGATGAATATATTTTACTGTTCAATCATGTTTTTGTATAAAATTTTAGAATCTGATTAATGACCACAGCAGCACATACTTGCAATGGATTAAAACACCAGGCAAAAGCTTGGTTCCATAATGTTCAGATATTCATATATCATGTTAATTACTATTTAATGTTTCTTTCTCACAGTTTCAATTAAAATGGGATGTCAGTACATTATAAAACCTTTGATGAAATAGGTTCATCAAATTTATTTTTCATAGTATTTCAGTTGTTATTTTAGTAAATTTGTTTTATCTTTACAGTATATTTTGAGAGGTTCTGCATGTTATTACAGTAAATTTTTATTAATCTATTTGTATTTTTTTAAATGATATCTAGCTGCAAGAATATATTCTATTTAAATCTGCATTGTAATGAAGTTATAATAAAACAAAGTTTCCAATGTCATAATTTAAAATTTCGTTTCATTTCTTTCTAGCCTATGGATAATTCTGAATATCAATTGCTTCAACATTTCATATCATTTAAGATTTGCTATGCCTTTTTAATTTTTTTTTGTGTCATTAATAAAATATTGCTACAGTAAATGCAGTCTCCTTTCATTTTGTTTCCTCATTATCATTTTCCTAGTTGGTCAGAGTTCAGATTTACAGGCTATTTATAACTATTATTTCATTAGCAACCCTTCTGTTAGGCATATTTATTTTATGATGGATTTAAAATCATGAAGATGTTTTATCCATTACATTACATTTTTCTTTTCTTTGTCTCACTTTGTGAAATCTGTAATCTGATTATCTTTTTGTTGGTTATGCTAAATACTACAGTTCTCTTTCACAAGTTTTGTTTTACATCACAACTGAATGATGGTTTTGTAGATATTTCTTATTTATAAAAATTTAAATAATTTTGTATACATCAATTTCACTATGTTCACTTGGGTTGTTTCAATTTTATAAATTTTTTTGTATGTATGTGTGTGCGGTTAGGTCAATGATTTCATGTTGATAAATGTTCCTTTCCAAGTATTATTTCACAGTTTGTGTTAAATGGATCGATGCTATTCCTAGGACTGTGATGATTTCTAAGTAATTTTAATTTTTCATTTCTTATTGTAGCTTTTGACAGTTTTGTAGCCTCATCTGGAAGACATTTGCTGTGCAGACTTTATACATTTCTGAGCATTTATTTAAAATATAGCAGGCAGGGCAGTCACCAATTTATCATCATAATAGACTTTATTACATTGTAAATGCATTAGTTTTGGTGCAGCAAAGTTCATTGGTTCAATAATCATTACGTTTAAATACTGTGATATTCTTTCTGAGTTTAATTATAATTCTAAATTTGGATTTGTTGTATTTAACTTGTAAAGCATTACTATTAACTAAGAACATTCTGCTAATCTGACTAGTAATGAAATATTTTTAATTAATGGTTCACAACTCATGTATACTTAAGAAAAATTATTTTTTTCTCATTTGTATAAATATGATTTGCTTTATTTGTTGTAATATATAGTCTGTAAGTAGATATTGAAAAATACATATATTTAACTCTAATGGATGCTGTTGTGTAATGCAAACAGTGAATAATAAATCAACATATTTGTAGTATTTTTTTAATATTATATTGAATTTAAAATATTCTGAAGTGCACAGATCATGTCATTTTGCATGTCTTAAATGTATCACCACCGTTATTTCCAGGCAATAAATTTCAAATTTGGCATAATTAGTTTAATCTGAATTGAAGTAATGCAAGTAGTATAAATATGGCCATCCTGCACAAAATTGCTAGATGGTGATTGAGATAGTCAGAATACATGGGTGAGAGAGAGATTGATTGAGAGAGTCGGACAGATATATGTGTGTGTGTGAGAGAAAGAGAATCAGGACAGAATAGTTTGAGAGAGAGAGGGCGATAGAGAATTAGGACCATGCCACGAAGCAGTCTTAACTCTTGTGCAAGTTGCACACTCATTTTTTTTTAAGGCCCAATTTTATTTTTATTATTATTTTTAATATTATTATTAGTATTATTTCGCCAATTTAAAGTTTGTACTCTTGTGTAGTCGTCCTTTTGTGTCCCAACCACCTCCTGCCAACCTGCAAAACCCTGAGGCACCCCCTACTTCCCTCAGCTAGCCGGGCCACATCACAAAGACTCATAACATCATAATAGATGGGATAGACGCTAATACATCCTATCATGTACACCGACACAAGCATTGTTTAATTATACATTGGTGGCAGAGCTAATATCAACGTCTACTGGGTATATGTCCATCCTTATCAAATATTGAGCAGATGTATCTTTCTTTTTTTTTCTATAAGGTGGGGATAGTAGTCTTTTCAATAGTGTGTAAGGCGTCTGAGTGTTGTTTATAATGAGCAGCCTCATTAGCAATAAACTTTTTTAGCTGTTCTTTAAACTCCTTCAAAAACCCAGGTTTCTGCACAAGAATTACATGTAATTATTCTTCGAACTCTTTACTATGTTGATCTTCGTCCACAATAACACTCTCTATTTTATGTTCCATCGCAGCTCCTAACCCTCCGCGAAGTGTATCATCAGCTTAGCGATCGCTGTGGCGGTGGAACGATTTAGGTCTTCTATGGCAGTCTCCAGTTGATTTATTGGGTTTACTGGTTGAATCGGTCATAACTTTGAATGCCTAGTCTAACGCATCGAGCCGGGCTTTGCTTTCAGTCGTCGGTTTCTGGAGGTACCGTTTGATATCTTCGACATGATTATCATTCTATCGTTCGGTAACAGCCTCCTATGGAACGACCACGTCCGAGACATTGACCAGACGTCTGCTCAACACACTCACCGAGTTGTCCTGTACAGTAAGGATATCATTAATTATCTCTGTAACCATTGTTTTTAGACTTGCGGGGGCGAACGTCTATCGCAGTCGTTTGTCATCCATCAACTCCAGTCGCTGTTGCGTCAACATGTAGTAAATGTTTTCCTCAGAAATTGTAATTATTGTTGGAGTCCAAGTCGAACAAAAAAATTGCATGAGTGATAACGATTTTAGCGGATGAAGTTGCAAATAACCGCAACGGTAAATTAATTAATTTGTACGAAATGAAATCGGCAGGAGTCATAAATAAAGATTAACATTTATCTCATAAAGGAAAAAATGATGTGTGAGAACGGACGCCAGACTGTGAACACAATTCTAAGAAGCAGCATTAGCGCTTACAGGACTGTTAAATAAATTCGGAGAAAATAAGTAGGTGTTGACTCATCTCTTTGCCTTAAAGACGAATCTATACACATGTTCGTCTGCTAATAATTGAGATTTTATGCGCCTTTTGCAAGTATGTGTGGGTGTGCATGCACGGGTTTATTACATCGTCGTCTAAAACGCCGATTCTGACTACATACCTCTGGTGCAGCCAGACAACTGTACAGACAGTTTCTTACATACTACTTACCTGCCAAAAGTTTAGCGTGTTATGAAAACAACTTGACCTACTAGAAACATCGAGCAGATCATCTCAAATGAGGTAAATTCCATCACCAGGGTTATTGCCTTCATTAAAATGATCGGCTTAACTTAGCATATTTAAATAATCCCCCTCCTCCCTGTGAGTGCTGTAATGACCATAGTAGTTACACAGAGAACAAACAATTTAAAGGGGGGAAAAGTACTACTATATTGATTTTATTTTGTACACAGAACAAAATTGCAGTATAAATTTGAACATGACATTTACAAAAATATCAAAGAGAATTCTTTGAAATTAATTTATTAATTTAAGCCCCTAAAATTGTGAAAATAGTCAGATATTGTACTAATGCATTAATGATTTTTCATATTAAATTATAGATAATCATAATTTAAATTTATGTCACTGAATTTATAACAGTGATATGTAATTTTAAATTTGTAATATTGTACATAATTTTTACCCAGTATTTCCAAAAATGATGAAAGTATATTAGACCTAATTTCAATTCATTCATGTTAAGTTTTAAATGAGAGAGGGCTATGGGTTTAGCTTTTTTAAATATGATCGATTACACATTAAATTTAAAAAAAACATTGGATAATGCATTTGACCGATTATTAGCACAACGTGAGCGTTATCCCTTTCCCTAACCTAGCTCCTAACATCATGATTCCGCCATGGGCCCCTTTAAACATTGATGTTAACTTTTCCCTGACGAAATATAATAAACCCCTGCACCCGAATATCGTTCAGTTGACAACAGCAACAATGCAAAAATACCCCGACCACCTCTTTTTCTACACGGATGCTGCCAAGGCTACCCCAGAGGCTACTTCTTCCCCAACCGCCTGTTCCTTTGAAGTCTGCGACGTGATTCGAAGCATTCGACTGAATGACAATTGCTCGGTACTGGATGCTGAAATATACGCAGTATTTTTCTGTTTGGAATATTTTCTTTCTACAGAGCCTACATCACAGAAAGCCCTGCTGGTATCTGATTCATCCGCGGCCTTATTGACAATTTCTAATCCCCTCACAAAACATCCTGTAGCAATTCGAACCCAGCAGGTATTATACGAACTTATTAAGAGACAGTGCTCCATATCCTTTCTGTGGGCGCCCAGCCATGCAGGGATTCCTGGAAATGAACGCGTCGATACATCCGCCCGAGCAGAAATATATTGCCCCTCGCCTAGTAACAGCCCACCTCCACCTTATCTCTCGAACATAATCTTTAATAATCTCACGTCCTTATGGAAAACCCATTGGTCCTCGTGTCAGACTTTCTCGAGGTTAATTAAACCCTCAACCGAACCATGGTGGCCGGAAAAAAGCATTTCCCGCAGAGATTTCTGTGCACTTAGCCGCTTGCGCACAGGCCATACGGCCATGTCGCATAATTTTATTTTACAAAGAACTCCCTCTCCTATGAATTGTCCTTTCTGTGGCCAAGATGTTGCTCCCTCAACTCCTCATATACTATGCGACTGTCCAGCATTATCACCTCACCGGCCTCCTTCAATTAATAACAAAACAGTCACCAACATTCTTGCGAATTCCCCCGATGCAATTTTATCCATAACACAATTTATCAGAACTAGCGGAATAATCAGATATCTATAAAAACAAACTGCGCATCTTTGTACTGTAATAGCCACAGCAGTTAAACACGGCACAAGATGTTGCTTTCACAAAAAAAAAAAAAAAAAAAAAATTAAAATTTTTATATATATACATATATATGGCGGTGTAAATTGACGGACATTCCTAATATAAAGACGTATGTTTATTTTTACATGTAAATTGTACATCACAAATATTATAATTTGCTTTTTTATCTATTTTAAATAATAAAAAAATCGATGAAAAATTTGTATTTCATTAACGCGGTTGTGATATTAAATTTGTAACAGATATTTATTTTATGTCTTCTGTGTTCAGTAAAATTATTTAATGAACAGGTTAAAATTACAAATGATATTTAACTTTTATATTATAAATTTCTTGATGAATACGTTTGTTTATCTCGTGTGCGCTCGTGTTCTCGTTATCGCATTATTAGCTCGGTAATCAGTTTTTTTCGGCAGACCAGTGAGATCGCTTCATTATTATCTCTTCGTTGTCATATTTATTAGATTATTGTTGTTTATTTCGATTTGTATACCGATTTATTTTCAACTTTTTTTTTTCTAATGTCGCTTACATTTCACTTTGATTTCCTTAACCGATGAGCTCGTCTAGTGAAGGCCCTTCCGGTACGAAATAATTTCTGATGTGCATACTTCTTTTTCGGAGGACGATACCATGCAAGGTATTTCCTCGTCCATTCCTTTTGCTTCAGTTAGGAGAATTTTTAAAAACGTGGATGATGTTCGTCTGCCCGTTCGGTCGGGAGAGATTAAATTTCTTTCTTCCGTTCTTCCTTCCCATATCTCCAATTTTAGATTAATTTTTCACGTATCGCCCAGTATTAGATCTCCTATCCAATGTAATAAGTGCCATCTTTTTGGTCATACTTTTAATCTTTTTCGTAGTCCCGCAACTTACTGCGTTCATTGCAACGACAAACATTCAATCTCAGAATTCTCTTCGGCTAATTCCGTTCCCATATGCCGAAATTGCAAAGGGGATTATCATTCTTCGGATCAACGTTGCCCTGAGTGGCTTCGACAAAAGGAGATAAGACGTATGGCCTTTGAGAACATTCTGTTCCAAGAAGCATGCGACATGAAAAGTAAATCTTTCGCATCATCAGCTTTTTCTTATGCTGACAGAGCTGCAGCTCAACCCAGGGATCCCGTCCCTTCATTAACAAATCCTTCATCTCAAAAAAGTTTCCTCAGATGAGAGCACCAAGATTAACAAACGGCCAGCACCTTCACTGTCAATCTATTAAAAAACCGCAAACTAAAACTTCTCCTCAATTTCCGTCTCTACCGTTCAACCGTATACCTTCATCATCTAATGGTTAGGCTTTGAAATCTAATGCCATTAATACAAATAACTCTGCTGATTTTATTACTTCCAATGATTCTTTCAAAGATATAACATTGCAGCTTCCTCTGAACTTGAAAAATCTTTTCCATTTTTGTTCCGCAGCTTTATGCCTCATGTCTTATAATATATTCACCCATATAACATTTCAAATTTTATTATATTCTCAACTCTGTTTTTTTTTTTATTTATTTATTTTTTCTTTCTTTTTCACCTCTTCTACAGTTTTCTTTCTTAATAAAGCGGTATTATTTCCTTTTTACATATTCCATTCTTTTACCTCTTTTTTGTGTGTATTAAATTCTTGTTTTCTCTTTCCCCCTATATTCATGTGGTTTATTTCTTTGTTTTTATATCGTCTGTTTCTTGTTTTTACTTTTGTTTTGCTTTATTCCTTGTTGCTGTTTCTTCTGCATGCCACCTTTTCCTGAGGTGGTTGGTTGTAGTAAAGGACAACGTTCTCGTTCCTTAAATTTAATTAGTCTCGGTCGCTCAATATCTTTAAATAGGTTGGTTGGTAATTGGCGACGAATCGTTTTAATATACACATATGTGAACGTAATTTAATGGCTTTGTTACTGCGGTTGGTATGCTCTGTTCTTTTTTTTCTTTTTTTTTTTATCCCTTTTCTCCTATTGCCCTGTCATATTACTTTCATATTAGCCCATTATATAGCTATTTAGTTTATTAGCTTAGCTTTTCCTGTTGTTGGGTCAATGGCGCTGGCCGCCCACAAAATAATAAAAAACAAAATACTTTTTTACCTACCCTCTCACCCTTTATGGCTTCGCACATCTTAATTTACTCCTGATCTATATTCACAATGGCGTACAAACTTAATATTCTGCAATGGAACTGTCGCAGTCTCAGAGTCAGCAAGGATGCTTTGGAGGACTGGCTGGACCTTCACAAAATCGAAGTGGCTTTACTTTCTGAAATATGGTTAAAGGACTTCTGACATCGACTTGTAATGGACATTAGGCTGTCTACTTCGTTGCCTTTTGTCTTCAGCACCAAAGCCTCCTTTTATGCCAGCGGCATATGTGTCAATGGGAAGACAATTCGTACTTTGCTCTTTGCATGCCTCCCTTTCCTAAAATTTAGCTCAGTTTTTCTTTCCCCTTGCTCCACTTTATGTTTTATCTGACTAGCTCCGTTCTGCTTTCTTTTCCGTTCTAATTCCGTTGTCCTACCTCTCCCTTTTCTTGTATCTCCAAGCTCTATTTATGCGCTGTTGTCCTTGCATCTTGTAATGGCCTCCTACATCTGTCGAGGCCTCTCTCACTTTTTCCCTCCTGTCCCTGTTCCCACTTTCCTTTGTCCCAAGCCTTCCAAGGCTTAAACATGGTGGCCGCCTTGAATATATTACAATGGAACTGCCGTAGCCTTAGAGCTAATAAACATTCATTAGAGGGTCTGTTGGATCTCCATAAAATCAGTGTCGCTCTTATCTCTGAAACGTGGCTCCGTGCTGGAATGAATCTCCAATTTAGAGGTTTCACTCTGGTCAGGAATGATCGTGAGGATGGTTACAGTGGAGCCGCTATCCTCATAAGAAATGATATTCCCTTTCTTTCTCATAATGTTCCTTATAACTTCTCCTCTAACAACAATCAGCCAAATATTGTACATATTTCTATTCCTACTAACCCTGGCCGCTCCCTAAATTTTATTTCCGTCTATGTTCCTCCTGATTATGATCTTCGTCACTTTCCCCTCTCCAGGTTTTTCAACTTTCTTCCTCATCCCTTTATCATTGGTGGCGACTGGAACGCTCGCTTCCCCTCTTGGAGTTGCTCATCCTATAACTCTAATGGTACTGTCCTTGAAAATTCTATTCTTTCCGATAACTTGGTTCTCCTTAATGATTCCTCGCCTACATATATTAGGAGTCCGTCCATCTTCAGTTCCCTTGACCTAACTTTTTCCTCTCCCAATGCTGGCCTCAGCTATAACTGGAGGACGCTTGCGGGTACCTTTGGTAGTGATCATGTTCCCATTCTGATAACTCCTCTCAATTTTCCTTCTCCTGCTCCATTTAGGCCCTTTCATTCTCACAAATGGAATCTTTCCAAAACGGACTGGGCTCTATTTCGTTCTATTATGGATCATTTGCTTCCTAATTTGTGTCCTTCCTCTGATCCCATATCATCCTATAATTTTTTTCTTCATTCCGCTACATCTGCTCTTTCTTTATCTTCTCCATCTCGCCCCCCGATGCTCTCCAAGCGAGGTACGTCGGCATCTTCACTCTGGTGGAATGACGAGTGCGAGGCAGCTTTTAGGCTCAGTCGAGCTACTTTTAGAAACTTTCGCTCCAATCCTACTACCGAGAATTTTCTTGCTCACAAGCGAGCTAATGCTAGAGCTAGGTACATGCTGAAAGCCTCAAAGAGGTCCTCCTGGCAGAACTTCTGTTCTTCCTTCTCCAGAACTACCCCACTTTCTCATATTTGGAAAATGGCTAAGGCGTTCAAATCCCCGTTTTCAGAACACCCGTCTAACCTTAATCTCACTCGTGATAGCCTGTTATCTTTTGTCGACTCCACTGCTCCCGCATACGTTCCTAACTTTGATGAACTTTACTCCTTTCCTTCCGTACAGAGCTCCCCCCCCCGCACCCTTTAACATCTGCATTCAATATCAATGAACTGAAGTCTGTTCTCCTAAACTCTACCAGTCCTACACCGGGTATAGATGGTATTCCATACATAGTCCTTAAAAATCTGTCTGAGCAGTCACTTGTTATTAATCGTTGAAGTGATAAGAAGTCGTATTGTGTTCACGTTATCGGTACAACAATCGAATAGACGGCATATCAAGTACGTACATATAAATTATATTTTATCAGAAGACGAAATATATTAACGTAACGTATTAAGAGAAAACATTTTCTAAATTATAACATGGGAAAAGAAAAAAAATCAGCAATAAAACAATTACAAACTAAACGTCAAATCAGTGTAGACAGCAACAGCAGTGGCAATAATCAAACACATAAAAAGCAAATGATAGATACAGAGGTAGATTCTGAAATATCAAATATAAACCAAGAGAACTTAACATCTATAAAGAATAGTATGGAGGAAATAAAAATATCAGTGGAGTTCCTGTCGTATAAATACGATGAAACTCTAAAGTTAAATCAATCACTAATGTCAGAAATAAAAATTCTACGAGAACAAGTGTCCCACCTGACAAATGAAACACAAAAAAAGGACAAAATAATAAAGGAATTAACCAACAGTGTTCATCAACTAGAGCAATACGGGCGCAGAGAGAATTTCGAGATTCATGGCGTTACGGAAAATGACAACGAAAACATCAATGACATTATAGTCAAAATTGGACAAAAGATCGAGTGTGACATCAAAGAGGAAGATATCATCGCTGCGCACAGAATGTTTACAAAAAATAAATTACTACCCAGACCAATCATAGTAAAGACAAACCGCAAAACAGCAGATGCAATGTTAGAAAAGAAAAAACAAGCAACTATCTACGATAAAGATATTTCAAATTCGTCGTCATCGTTAAAAATTTACATCAACGAAAACTTATCCAGATACTACAAGTCACTATTCTGGGAAGCAAAACAGAAGACAAAATTATTGCAGTACCAATTCACATGGGTCAAAAGAGGAAAAATTTTCGTTCGGAAAAACTCACAAAGCCAAACAATAGTAATTAAATCTTTAGATGATTTAATAAACATTATTTAATAAGATAAAGTAAGCTAAAATAACTCTCATATATATACTCGATAGATAGCAATAATGATAACACAAAATGAAAAATGTTTTGATAAAAACTCATCTCTGGACGATACTAATAATGATATTCAAAATAATTATATAAACTTAATCTCTCTAAATATACGATCATTAAAAAAATATTTCGACGAGCTACAAGTAATAATAGCAAATAAGGAAATCCAAATAATAGTTCTGTGCGAAATAAATATAAAACAAAATGAAATCCAATTATTTAATATAGATGGTTATAACTTAATTTCAAAAACTAGAGAATACAAAAGAGGAGGTGGTATTGCAATCTACATTAATAATAATTTATATTTTGATGAAATTAACGTACAATGGGTAAGCTGTGAAGCGATTACATTAAAAGTAAACAGAGACAACCATGATGTGATAAATTTAATAGCAATCTATAGACCTCCAAATAATAGTAAAACATTGTTTTAGATAACAACATTAACAAACTCTTTGTAAATGAAGACTGCATTATATGCGGCGATGTAAATATTGACATCCTAAAAACAAATAATACTTCTACTAAATACAGAAATGTACTAGCAGGTAAAGGTTTCGAAGAAAAAGTTAATAAAGTTACAAGAATAGAAATACAATCAAATAAAATTTTAGAATCGTGCTTAGACCATATTTATACGCGATACAAGAATAATGTAATAGAAAGCCTGCATATATCAGATCAAAAGATATCGGACCATTACATAATACACTATAAAATGCGAACTAACAAGGCCGCAAATAACATCACTAAAAGGAACCATATAAATACTATTTACAACGAAAAAAATATACAAAAATTATTACTAATGAATAACTGGGGAAATGTAGAAGACGCTGACTACACAAGCATTAGTAATAAATTTCGAGAAATTTATGATAAAAGTGAAGAACAAATATACAAAAAAGGTAGCAATAGGAAAAACACACCTATAAAAACGTGGATAACAACAGATATCTTAAAACTAATGAACGATAGAGACAAACTATTTAGGCTTTGGAAATCCAACATTAATAATAAAAAATATCGTGAGAATTATAAAAAAATTAGGAATAAAGTTAGTAATATTATTAAAACAAGTAAAGATAAATATTGCAGGACAACTATAGAAAACACCACTGGAGACATAAAGAAAACATGGAAAAAAATAAATGAAATAGTAGGAAAACATAAAAACAACTCAATTGACGAAACAATAATAAAACACTTTAGGAATCATGATTTGAAAACTCTTACTGATAACTTCGTTAAATACTTTAATAACACTGTGTACGATAACATACACGTGTGTAGTAGAGAATTATTTAAAGAGAATACTGAGAATATAAATAAGCCAGAATGCAACTTCAATCTACTTAAAATTAATAACTACCAGGTTTTAGATATAATAGATAAATTAAACGCATGAAGTATGATTAAAGTTTTATTTATAAAGTCGTATGTTATTGCGTTCGTTTTGGTTTTCTTTATTCTATTAACTGATAAACCGATCGATAATCTATTTTTACGTTGATCCGCGGCGTCAAGATGCAGCGGAATCAGAAACCGCCCCCGAACACGACAGCTACCAAGTCGTCCCTTGCCGCCACGCCAACGGCAGCAGCTTCAACCACTGCCAGAACTGCGTCTGCTGTGCCCAGCAACAAGCACAATAAGCCAACCGGTACTGGTGAGTCCGTTCCATTACCAACTACTACCGCTAAACCACAACCCAACGTCACTAACACACCGCACACACACACATCTCACCACACACACACTACTCCCGCCGCCTCTCGACTCTCACTCCCACAGTCGTCCGCTACACACACTAACGCAAACCTTACCGTCAACACCGTTAACACTAATGCCACTACTTTGCCGCAGCAAGCGACATTACCGAATATTCCTTCTTCTAACCTCGGCAATGATTCGATTTTAGATGGCTCCGCGCCGGCCATCAGTAATATGTCCGATAATTCGAAAACGATCTCTTTCGCTAATGCGGTCAAATCGTCGAAAGCTAAAATTTCGCCGCTAACTTCTTTCTCGCCAGCCAATGACGAAAACGCAATATTGTTCCCGTTCATAGCTCCATGTGCAATTCGCGACTACTTTGTAGCAATAAAAAACAAAACCGGCAGCGCATTAAACATAACCGCCGGTTCTCGTATTAGTCGCGACCGAGTGGTAGTTTTCCTAAAATCAAAGGAAATTGTCGAGACATTTTTCGCCCATGGCGGGATAATTTCGCTCAATGGTCAAACAATTCAAGCCCGAAGACTAAGAAACCCAGCAAACAAACTAATTTTTTCTAACGTATCAGCGACGATACCTAATGAAGCGTTGTACAACTATGCTTCTTCCCTTCCGTTAAAATTACTCACCCCTATCGCTATTCTTCGCGTGTGCCCGCTAGATGACGAATTTGGACACATAATCTCCTTCCGTAGGCAGGTTTACATTGAGCAGGTAAACTGTAAAGAAATTCCAGAATCTTTCATTTTAAAGTACAATGGCATCGAACACCGTATTTTTATCAACTTAGCTGATCATGTCTGTCCCAACTGCAAGAATAAAGGGCTGGAAGAACTCCCAATGGAGATCCCCTCCCAGAGAAACGAAGCGGTTGAGGCAACAGATGAATGTCCCATCACCGAACAAAATACCACTCAACATAAGAGACCGCACCCGCCTACACCTGAGGCAGCTCAACCACAACCGAATTTCTCAGCGCAGCCCCTCGTAAAACGTAGCACCCCCCATCTCAGCATAACGATGTCGATATTTCCAGATCTCCCGTTCCTCTTCCCCCTACACCCCAACTTTCCACTACCAACATCGCCCACAAAAAAGTAAAGGACATAAATGTCCTGATGGGCGAAACCAGTTCTTTATTCCTCCCTGACCATGCGCCCTTCGCCATTTCCTATCACGAGCTCCAGACGTTCATTGCAAAAATCAGCAGTGCCTCGGATTATATAAATTACGCACGTAATTTTACAACTGACCGAGAAGGTCTAGTGCACTTACTTTCCACAATCAAACCATACCTCGGAGGCGCAAGCATTAAAAATCGCTGCACTCGCGTTATCAAAAGTTTACAAGAACCACCCTCGCCAGAAATAACGTCGGAGGACGGCAGCAGCTCACAAGCATGCTAACACGTCACCTTCCTCTTATTCTTACCTTAACGGATACCCCATATCCACATAGCATTTCTTATTTCTGTTAAAATGGCGTGCAATCATGTTATTATGCAGTGGAATTGCAGGGGCTTCTATAAGCACATAGAAGAGCTCAACATATTAATAAACACATATTCTCCTGCCATTATCTGCCTGCAGGAGACTCACTTTAAACAGACCCACAGGCCGAAGTTAAATAACTATAACCTTTTCCGTTTAGATGACGAACAAGGTTTAATCGCTTGCGGTGGGGTGGCAACATTTGTACATGTGAGCTGCCCCGCAGTCCATCTTTACAGCAATACCACGTTACAGTCGTTAGCAATTTCGGTTAAATTGGCAAATTCTCGTATTTCCTCTTTGACTATCGCCAATTGTTATCTAAAACCCACCACTAATGTTACACAAAATGAAATTCAATCACTCATATCTGTACTAGGCACCCAAGCGATTTTACTCGGCGATTTCAATGCTCACTCTCCCCTATGGGGAGCCGCATATACGTGTCGACGAGGAACTACGATCCTTAACAGTATCTTGTCCAGTAATCTAATTCTGCTGCCACCCCCAAATCACAACCACTTCAATTCCTCCTATAATACATTCTCTACAATTGATCTTATCTTTTCTTCTGCATCACTCTTTCCTCTTCTCACAGTAACAGTCCTAGAGGACTTATGTTCCAGTGATCATTTTCCTATCCTTACTTATTTGCCTAATTCTTCCTCTAGTAATAATCTTCTACGAATCCCAGCTCACTTCCGCTTCCGGAAAGCAGATTGGACAGCGTACAAATCTAAAGTAGTAGTTCCCATAGATTTTTCGCATTCAGTTGAGCACAATTTAAATAGACTAATAAACGCCATGAATTCCACAGCTTTGGCCACTATCCCCAAATCCCGCCCCGTAAGACGATCCTGTCCTGTCCCGTGGTGGACACCGGAAATCCAAGCAGCAATTTCGTTAAGAAAGAGGGCGCTGAGGAAATACAAATCTTCGAAGGCTTTATCTGATTTGATCAGTTTTAAAAAGCACAGGGCAAGAGCTCGACTCTTGATCCGCATAAGTAAACGTGAATCCTGGAAATCCTTTGTTAATTCGATCTCTTCGTCTACACCTACAAGTACTACGTGGAAGAAAATTAAATCGTTAAGCGGAATTCCTAGTTCATCCTCTTCCCCATCCCTGCTAATAAATAATAGTTTGGTGGCTGACCCGCAGTCTGTAGCAAATGCTTTCGCGGCACACTATTCCAAAGTATCTTCCTCTTCCTCATACTCTGTTGACTTCCAATCTCTTAAAGCAGAAGCTGAGAAAACACCGATATCCTTCTCTTTTGAGAGCGATGACAATTTTAATCTTCCTTTCACATTTTCTGAACTTAATTACCAATTAACCTATAAAACGAGATATAGTGCCCCTGGTGCCGATACCATCCATCCTTTCATGATCAAACATCTTCCTAACCCAGCTAAATCGTTCCTTCTTCACATCTATAACCAAATATGGTCGACTGGTGACATGCCATCAGCTTGGAAAACCGCAGTTGTAGTTCCGATCCTTAAGACTAATGCTGATCCCTTTCTCCCCAATAGTTTCCGTCCGATTTCCCTAATCAGTGCTTTGTCGAAGGTAATGGAGAAAATGGTTAATAGACGGCTCCTGTTTTATCTCGAATCGAACAATTTAATTTCCTCCATACAGGCTGGCGGCCGTACACGTAAATCCACTTTATCTCATCTTATTAGCCTCCAAAGGCAAATTCTTCACGCCCGAAGTAATGGTCAATGTCTGTACACAATATTTTTTGACATTGAGAAAGCGTTCGACCGTGTATGGCGGTACGGCTTGCTACTTAAACTGAAAAATGCCAGAATAAATGGCAAAATGGGCAATTTCATCCTAAATTTCTTATCTAATAGAGCAATGCAAGTGAAAGTAGGCTCTGTGATGTCCTTTCCTGTTCCTATGGAAAATGGAATCCCACAGGGATCCGCACTGAGTGCGACTTTATTCATCCTATTTATTAATGACATTTCCTGCTGTATTAGGCCGCCAGTAACAGCCCGATTATTTATTGATGATCTGAATATATCAATCTCATCCAATCTTCTATCCAATGCCCAGTCCATCCTCCAAACGACAATTGATAAGCTATATACATGGGCTGTACACAATGGGCTAAAGTTCTCCTCTTCCAAAACTTCATGTGTCAACTTCCACAGGAGTCGTCTGCACAGAGATAACCAAGAAATTCGCCTTCATCTCAATAATTCTCCTCTTCCTTTCTCCAGTTCTGTAAAATTTCTAGGTCTAGTTTTTGATTCCGCTCTGTCCTGGTCTCCTCATATTTCCAAGCTTAAAAATAAATGTATGAAGAACCTCTCCATTATAAAATACTTGTCCAGTCCTAAATTAAATATTGATCCCAAGCTACTTGTTACCATTTATAAAGCCCTTATCCTTTCCAGATTAACTTACGGGTGTCAGGTCGACTCCTCGGCTAGTCAGTCGTTACTAAGGTCACTTGATCCAATACATCATACATCTATCCGATTAATTCTTGGGCTTCATCGAACTTCTCCATCAGCAAGTGCTTGTTTCCTTAGCGGCATACCCCCACTTCCCCTGATCCGTTCGTCTATTACCGCACGTGATTTAATCAACTGGTACCTTCATCAGTACAAAATTAATTCCTTCACAAACATTACTGATATTCCGCTCCCTTCTTTCCCTAATGACCCAATCCCTGGATTAGTCAAACTAACTATTGATAGTGGCGTACAATTGCCAAATCCCGACACCCCCTATTACAAACTTCCCCCGTGGGAAGACATCCCCGCAAGAATAGACACATCTCTCTTGGAGGCAATAATTCGAGGACCGGGTGTGGACATAACTCAGCGCGTTGCCGAAAAAATCAATAGTTATCCCAACTCTTTGCATATATATACCGATGCTTCCAAAGCAGACCCGCAAATTTCCCCATCTCCAACCACGTGCGCATATGAAATCGGTGGTGAAATCACTTCGTTGCGATTAAATGATTATTGCTCAGTACAGGAAGCAGAATTGTACGCCGTATACAGTAGCCTCGTAACTTGTTTGGAGTCAGGATGTATAGATAGAAGCATACTTTTAATGACTGACTCTTCGGCTTCTCTAAAATCGATTCCGTCACAGAACAACATGGATAACTTAGCCCTGAAAGTCAATTATACGTTGAAGCTGCTACATCAAGCAAGAAATCAGGTAACGCTCTTGTGGGTGCCGAGTCATGTAGGAATTCAAGGCAACGAGCGAGTTGACATGGCGTCCAAATCAGCTCTGCGCGCACCAATGCCGTTTGCAGCGCCACCAATCTGCAAAGTGAAGACTTATTTTCATCAACGTATGATGGCTGAGTGGATCAGCCAGTGGCAAAGGGATCGATCTTTTATGAAGAGCATAAAGTTTACGGCTGATTCATGGTTCCCTCCTATTTACCTTACGCGTCGAGAATATGCTGTGTTAAATCGGTTGCGAGTTGGGCATACGGCGGTCTCACACAATTATATACTTGAGGGTACCCCCCTCCCACTCACGTGCCCTTTCTGTTCCGGCCCTACTTACCCTTCGGTAGAACACCTAATGCTACAATGTACGGCGTTCGACCGCTCCGCTTTTGCCAGTATTCCTCTGACAACTATACTGTCAAATGACCCAGCGAGCATACAAATGCTACTCGCTTTTCTTAAGAACAACAATTTAATAATTAAATTATAAAATAGCCTTTTTACCCTGGCCCATGTGCTGTAATAACCATTGTAGTTAAAAATGGTGCATGGGCGCCACCAGGGAAAAAAAAAAAAAAAAAAAAACGCAAAAAAAGGACCAGGTTTAGATAAAATAAGAACGAAAGATATTAAATATATAAAAGATAAAATAGCTCCGTACATCGTGAAAATAATCGATGATACCATCCACACGGCAAACATACCAAAGGAACTTAAAAGATCGGAAATAAGACCGATATATAAAAAAGGTAAATTCATGGAGTATGGGAATTACAGACCAATAGCTAAACAATCAGTAATTGAAAAAATCATGGAAAAACATGTAGCTAAACAGTTGCAAAGATATATCTATATAAACAATATTATACCCTTCTTTCAATATGGGTTCCAAAAAGACAAGAACACATCTAGATTATTAAGCGATTTCTCAGATGCTATTTATACTAACCTAGCTTTACGGAAGCATTGTTTAACGTTATTTATCGACTTATCAAAGGCGTTTGATTCAGTAGGACATTATATATTAATAAACGAACTTAAGAGCATAGGTATTGAAGGAAAACCCCTCAACTGGTTCGAAGAGTATCTAAGTAACAGAAGTAGTGTAGTTAGGATAGGAAACACGTATAGCCAAGCTTTAGATTTGAAATGTGGTGTCCCCCAAGGTACAGTTCTGGCACCATTACTATTTTTAATATACGTAAGGAACATAAAAAAAGCAATAAAATATAGTGAAGTATTTGCATACGCAGATGACATTGCGCTGGTAACTGCAGACAAAAACATCGCTGATGCAGAGAGGAAACTTCAAAAAGATCTAAACAGCCTGAATCTATGGTTACATGACAAAAACCTACAAATAAACGCTGAAAAAACCAAATTATTATGGATCAAATCAAGCAACCACTATCCGCCATACAAAATTAATATAAAATGCCACACTTCAAATTGCATACACACAGAAAATATTAACGCCTGTCAGTGCAACTTTATTGGAACAGTAAATAATTATAAATACTTGGGAGTAAAAGTAGATAATCACCTTAATTGGAAAGACCACACAAACGATCTGAGGATAAAGATTCGGAAAATAATTCCGCTGTTATATAAATTAAAAAAGTACGTGTCATCTAAAAAAACTAAGATGTTAATATACAATGCACTATGCCAATCACATTTAAATTATGCAATAATAGCTTGGGGGAGAGCAAGTAAAACTAATATAAAACATATTAACTACCTTCAAAACAATGCGTAAATATCCTAATGAGAAATAATATAAAACATAAACATGAAGAAAACAACATATTAAAAAAATATAATATTCTGGATCCCAAATCATATCTATACTACTTGATTATTATGGAATGGCTAAATAAGGAAATCGAAGTAGAAAAAAGAAATCCACCAACCTACAATATTAGGAACCTACACCTTTATAAAACCTGTAAAATCAGCAACTTAAACAAGCACGAGGATAATATTAAAAAAAATATTCTATGCAAACTACTTAACTCACTACCAGAAGACAAAAACAATTACAGCTACATATAAAGTCAAACAAAGCAGAAATAAAAAAATGGGTTGGGAATAAAAATATTAAAAAAAAAAAAAAAAAAAAAGAGCTCTTAATATCGAGTATATATTAAGTATTAATAATAATCTATATGTAAGAGCATGCGAAGATATGTGAATGTGTGGGATTATAAAATAATATAAGAGGATTAATTATACTTCTTTATTTTAATTTATATTACTCTTGTAAAAGAAAATTTA
Organism: Icerya purchasi; assembly: GCA_039619475.1. Lineage (NCBI taxonomy): Eukaryota > Metazoa > Arthropoda > Insecta > Hemiptera > Monophlebidae > Icerya > Icerya purchasi. The sequence continues at coordinate 137,243,656 of CM077116.1, forward strand.
ACAGTACTGATAACCATATGTAAATATGTCTCCGGAATCGTTAAGTATAAGAAACATTGTATTATATTAACAAATAAAGAAGGGAGGCATGTGTTATTTTTTTAGGACCACGCCGACAAGCTTAAAAGCTTGGCAGGGTCCACAAACGTAACGCAATTGCAACCAAAAAAAAAAAAAAAAAAAAAAACTTGCGTTTCTCCTTGAACTCTTCAATTCCTTTTTATCCAGTGGCATTAGTCCGTCTTCCTGGAACTCCTTTATCGTTATTCCCATCCCGAAAAAAAATGCTTCCTTACATCCTATCTCTTTGGCATCATGTTTCAGGAAATTCTTCGAAGGCATGCTGAATAAACGTCTTGTTTGGTGGCTGGAACATAACAACTTACTTCCTTCCAACATGTTTGGCTTTCGACCAGGCATTGGTCCTGCCGATTGTATTAGCTCCTTTGTTTCCCACGTTTATAAATCCTTTATACATAAGCATTTCACGCTGGCTTCTTTTATCGACTTATCCTCAGTCTTTGATAACGTTCATCTACCTAGTCTAAAAGACGCAATGGCCGCAATTAATCTCCCAGTCAAACTCATTTCGCCGACTATTAATCTTATGATAAATCGCATTATCCACATTTCCTCTCCATGGCTTCGAGCTACAAGAAGTGTTTTCCGCGGTCTTCCGCAAGGTTCCCCTCTCAGCCCCACCCTCTTCAATATATATACCATTGCTGTAGCATCTCTTCCTTTAAACTCCCTCTCTTTATTCTTTGCGGATGATATTCTTCTTTTTTCCTCTTCCTATGACTTGGTAATCGCCAACGAAACTCTTAATTCGTCTTTGTTTGCACTTGAACAGTCCCTATCTTCTATTCACCTTTCTCTTTCTCCTTCTAAATCCTCTTCTATGGTTTTTACTCTCCGCCCCTACAATTCCACATTAGTCAACCTATCCCTGAATCAAGTTTCTCTTCCCCGTGTTATTTGCTTCTGCTATCTCGGTATTTACCTTAATAGTCGTCTGGCCTTCTCTGAGCATATTGACCACCTTTCTTGTTCTGCCGTTAAAAGACTGAACTTGCTAAGATCCTTGTCTCCAACCAAATGGGGAGGTGATCCTCATCTGCTCATTTCCCTGTATACATCCATTATTCGCTCCAAGTTTGATTACTGCTCTTTTATCTATGGTTGTGCCTCCAGATCCCTTCTTTCCAAATTAGACATAATACAAAACTCCCGTCTCCGTCTTTGTCTCGGTGCTCTCAAATCCTCTCCCATTTCAGCAATGCTCGCGGAATCTAACATACCTTCCCTCTCAGTTCGAAGGTCTTATTTGGGCTATCGATTCCTTTCCAAACGTTTACCTTTCACTTCGTCTCAACTTATTCCTTCTTACATTTACATTGCCAAGAACTGGCGTTTTGTTTCTAATAAAATCCCTATCTTAGCCCCTATTTCTCAACGTCTTAGCCATTTCTCCTCCCATATTATATCCAGCAATAATCTTCCATACTTCTCACTCAATTATTTCGACCTCTTACACCCTCCCAAAGTACATTTTCTCCCTAAATTTTCTAAGTTTATGCCTCAGACCGTCATTAAACAGGAATTTCGCAGTACGGTCAGTTGTCTTTTTCCTTCTCATGCACTTGTTTTTACTGATGGCTCTAGGGGACCCGGTGGGGTCGGATCGTCTTTTATTCTTCCCGACTCCAATTTCTCCGAATCCTTTCGCCTCCCATCTTTCTGTTCTATTTTTACGGCCGAATTGATGGCTATCCTTCGTGCGGTCATACATATCTCGTCCAATCGTTCGTCCTCCGACTATCTAATCATTTCTGACTCCATGGGTGCTCTCCAGGCTATCAGTTCACCGCTTCCTCCTCCCTCTTCTGACTTCTTCATTCTTCGTATACGATCTCTCATTTATAATCTTTCTTTCCATCACTCTGTACACATTGACTTACTGTGGGTTCCTGGTCACAGAGGCATCGAGGGTAATGAAATGGCGAATGCTTTGGCTCAGGTTGCTGTTCGTTCTCTCTTCTATTTAAAAAAAAATTCCCGGCTGTTAATCTATTACCCCTAATTAAGAAGCTTCACTTCAGATTTTGGTCGGATGTGTACCCTTCTTCTTTTACCAACAATCGTTCCTTCTACCTTTCAATCCAACCTACACTTCCTTCTCATCCATGGTTCTCGGAGTTTTCCTCTCTTCCACGATTTATAATTTCCTCTATTGTCCGCCTGCGCTTTAATCAAACACTGCTGCCCTCTTCACGCTATCGTTTCTCTTTGCTTCCCTCTCCTCATTGTCCGTTGCATCCAGATGAAGCAGTTGTCTGTGATGCTGATCACATTTTCTTCGAGTGCTCTGCTCTTTCTGCGGAGCGTTCTCTTTTCTATCTTCACCTTATAAAGCTGGGGCTTCCCACTCCTTACTGTGCGTCTTACATCTTGTCCCTTCCTTCCCAGTCTGTTGTTCTTGTCTTTGGTTCCTTTATTTCAGCTGTCTCCAATCGAATTAGGTTCTAGTTAGTTGTCTCTTTTTCCCATTGTGTCTGGGTAATGGTCCATAGTTGATGCGCCCAAAAAAAAAAAAAAAAAAAAAAAATTAACTTTAGAGGTTTTACCTTAGTCAGTTTCTGTCGAAATGACGGCTATGGAGGAACTGCTGTTTTGATTAGAAACTACATTATTTTCTATTCTCACGATATTCGCTTTTTTAATTAATCCCCCTCCCTCCTTCCTAATTTAGTTCGTATTTCCATCCCTAACAACTCTGCTTGTTCTATTAACTTTATCTCTGTTCACATTTCTCCTCGTTTTGATCTTCGCAACTTTCCTTATTCAGATTTTTTTGATTCGCTTCCTTCTCCTTTTATTATAGGAGGAGACTGGAACGCTCGTTTTCCTCTTTGAGGTTTCTCCAATTATAATAATTACGGTGTTATTCTTGAAGACATCTTTTGCCGTAATAACCTTATTCTGCTGAATGATAATTCTCCTACATTTTGAAGGAATCCTACTACGTTCAGTTCAATTGACTTAACCTTCACATCTCCTAACCCCGGTTTTAACTATTCGTGGAAAACCTTAAATGGCACGTTTGGAAGCAACTATGTTCCTATAATCACATCCCACAACAACTTTTCTCCTCCTGTGCAGCCTGAACTCCTTCATACTTCTCAATGGTTCTTCCCAAAACCGACTGGTCGAAGTTTCACTGAATTGTCGATTCATCTCTTCCTTTTATTAAAGTTGACAGGAATCCTATGTCCCAATATCAGTCATTCACTCTATCTATTGTCTTTGCTCTTTCCCAACTGCTCCTCCATACCATTATTTATTAAAAAATATATCTATATATGCTTCATCCCTGTGGTTGAATAATGATTACAAGTCTGTGTTCGACCTCTGTACTTCCACTTTTAGATCATTTCGTTCCTATCCTTCTTTTCCGACTTCCTTGCACATAAAAGAGCTAATGCTAAGGCTAGGTTCGTTCTTAAATGCTCAAAAAGAGCCGCTTGGATAATGTTCTGTTCTTCTTTCTCCCGCTCCACTTCTCATTTCATTCATAGACTCCGTGGCTCCTTCCTCTGTTCCTAGCCTCGAAGAGCTTCAACTTCCTTTTCCTTCTATTAATACTAATCCTCACTTCTTATCTTCTAGCTTTAGTCTTAATGAACTTCGTGTTTCTTTAAGTAATTCCTCTTCCAAATCCTCCCCTGGTATTGATGGTATATCTCTTCTCATCATAAAAAACATTTCTATTCAATCTCTTGAGACTCTTCTTAGTATATATAACTCTTTTTTTCTCTCTTGTTCCACTCCTCCTTTTTGGAATGCCTTTATCGTTATACCCATACCAAAAAAAAACTCTGCTTCTTTTCGTCTTATCTCACTTGCTCCTTGTTTAAGGAAGCTCTTTGAGAGCATGTTAAATAAACGGCTTGTCTGATTTCCCGAACAGAATAGCTTAATTCCTAACAATATGTTCGGTTCTCGTCCCTGTCTTGGTCTTCTCGATTGCATTAGTGTTTTCCTTTCTGGCATTTATAATTCGTATATAAACAAAAATTTTACTATCGCAGCCTTTATAGATGTTTCCAGTGCATTTGAAAATGTTTACCTCTCTACTCTCAGAAATATAATGCTGTCATTGCATCTTCCAGTTCATGTTGTTACCCTTATTATTAGTCTCTTCCAAAACCGGACTGTACATCTGTCCACTTCCTGTTATTCTACTTCAAAAAAAGTTTTTCGTGATCTTTCTCAGGGTTCCTGTCTTAGTCTCACTCTCTTCAACATCTATACTTCTCAAATTGCTTCTCTGCCATTAAATTCATCGTCCCTATTCTATGCTGATGATATCCTTATTTACTCTTCTTCTCACAACGTAACAGATGCTGTTTTAGAACTAAATAGGTCATTAGCCACTATAGAAAATGATCTTTCCAATATTTATCTTTCCGTCTTTCCTCATATATCCGCGGCCATAGTTTTTACTTTTCGTTCATATAATCCTTCCTCAATCAATCTAACCTTAAGTCATTATTCTGTCCCTCTTGTGTAGTGCTTCTGCTACTTGGGTCTTCTCCTTAACGGTCGTCTGTCCTTTCAGGAGAATATTAGTCGCCTGTAAATTTCTCGTCTCAAGAGGATTAATCGTTTAAAATCACTCTCATCGTACAGGTGGGGTGGTGATCCTTACGTTCTTTTCTTATTGTGTAAGTCTCTCATTCTTTCTAAGTTCGACTACTGTTCCTATATATACGGCAATGCTTCTAAGTCTCTTCTGTTAAAGCTTGATCGTATTTCTAAATTTCTGCCTTTGTCTTTGTCTGGGTGCACGTAAATTGACTTCAATTCCTGTCATCCTCTCCGAATCAAAATCGCTCCCTTTGTTCATCCGCAGACCCTACCTAGGTTATCGTTTTTTAATTAAACGTCTTCCCTTTTTTCCTCTAGGATTATAGCTGCTTATTGCTCTATTTTTCACAACTGGCGTTTTATTCCCAACAGAATTCCAATTTTATCTTTCATTTCTGTTCGTCTTGCCAATTTTTCTCCCTATATTTTCTCCTATGATCAATATCCGTACTTATCTCTTAATTATTTCAGTCTCTTACATCATCTTCACATATTTCATTTGTCAAGTTCTGCTAAATTCTTTCCTCACTCCATAGTTAGATCTGAATTTCACATGGTTTTAAGTGTTTTATATCCCAATCATTCCATAATTTTTACTGATGGGTCGAAAAGGGATGACGAGGTTGGTGCCGCCTTTGTTTTTCCTCTCACAACTACACTGAATCCTTTAAATTTCCTTCCTGCTGTTTTATATTTACTGCTGAATCTGCTGCCATACTTCATGCAATTGTTTTTATCTCTTCCTCTTCTATCCTCTCGGATAAATTTCTTCTAATAGCTGACTTTGAAAGTGTCTTGCAGACGATTTTTTTTCTCTTGCCGTTGCCCTCTTTTGATTTTTTATTCTCTTTATTCGTAATCTAATTCATGAATTATTCCTGTTAAGTTCTATCTAAATTGATTTATTGTGGATCCCTGGCCATGCTGGAATTGAGAATGTGGTGGATGATTCCTTGGCTTGCTCAGGAACTTCCAATGGACATTCTCTTCATAAATTTCCTGCTCGCAATATAAATCATATTTCCAAACAGTTTACTTTAGATTGTGGAAGAATATTTATTTTTTCCTTTTCTCCAATCCAAATTTCTTTTATCTTTCCGTCTAGCCTTTCTCTGACGAGATGGTTTGACAAATTTTCTTCTCTTCGTCGTCTCCTGATCACTGCCATATTTTGTTTTCGTTTGGTCATACCTTTCTCTCTTCGTCACTTTTTCGTTTTTCCCTCATCTCTTCTCCACGGTGTCCTCTTCACCCAGATTATTCCTTTTTTCTATGTGATGTCAATCATGTTTTCTTCAAATGTTCCTCACTTTTTTTCAGAACGTTCTCTCTTCTATTCTCAGTCTTTGGATCTTGGTCTTCCTACTCCGTACAGTGACTCTTACGTTCTCTATTTTCCTTCTTTGTCGGTTGTTCCTTTTTGTGCATGCAGTTAGATCCATGTTTTCTTCTGTGTACTCATTTACCAATTACTATTTCAAATTATGTGATAAAAGTTGTACATAATTACTGCAGAGGATCTACACATGTTTAAGCATTAAGCTAAGACATGGCTGGCAGGCTATTACTAATGTGTTCACACATTGTGTATTATCCTCTGCAAAAGCGTTAATTTTTTTACTTCAAAAGTTTAATTGTTCAATAATAATTTTTCGAAAACTAAAATATAGTTTCTGTTCTGAAATATATTTGGAATTCTGACTTTATATTATTTAGTTTTTTTAACTTAACTGTCAAATGGCAATTATCTGATAATGTTCTTCTTCTTCTTCTTCTTCTTCGGGTGCCATACGCTACATAGCGCGTTGGCGAGCACTATCCCATTAATGTTATTAGTATTAAATGATTATTAATTAATGGTTCATAAAATTTTCCTATTTACATAAATTATATTTGTTTTTATTTTCCTGAAATTTATTTTTATTATCTGTTTGATATTCAAAGTTGGTAAGTGTTTTTCACCAGTATTTTTATATTCAAGAGTATTATACTGTACAACAGGAAACTTTGATGAATAGAATAGTATATTTAAATTACTTTTCGCAACATTTATATTCATATAATCTTCCTTTTTAGTATTTTGTAGTCATTGTCCATATAAAAATAAATAATAGTGTTCTGCAACTAACAAACTGTGATAAATATGAAGAATTAATTATGGACTTATATTTTACATCGAGGACCCATGCCATGCACTCAATACCAAAAATTATCTCAAAACTTGAAATATTAAATTACACTATGAGAGGAAATTCTACTGTGACCATATCTTACATATAGTTAATCTACCTATCTTTACTGGCTGCAGTATAGAGATATGGCATTATGGTATATGTTGCAACATCAATTAGTAACATCAACAGAATTCAACACAAAATGCTAAGAAAAATTGCCAATGGACCTTATTTCATGTCAAACAGAACACTTCATCCGGATTTAAGCATTCCATTGGTGCAGAACTATCACAAACTTTATTGTAGCAAGTTATTCAGGAAATTAGAACTCAGTAAAGATATTGAAGTGTCCAGCATGTTTCGCTCGTTTCTCTATAGGAATCTGCGGAGGTGACTTAAAATGATAGATACTAGTGTTTTTTTTTCCATTTTTTATTTCGAAGACCCCACTAATTCCAAAATTATGAATGTGGAAATATATTTATTGTAATATGTGTGTGCGTAGTACAGGAAACTAGTGTACTAAAAAATAATTATGGGTGCAATTTAATGTGTAGCTTAAACAAAACAAAATACACAGGAGTGTGTGTCAGGTCCGTGCAAGATGTACACTTACATTATAGGAAGGGATGAGATAAAAACTTAGTCACATCACCGACTAAATTGTGTTTGAAGCAGTCTGTAATAATATAAAGTTGTGAAGATGAAATTTTTTTAATTCACAGGTATTATCTGGGCATTGTAAGTCCCGTCCTACTTATTTAGGTTTAAGCTTGCTGGTGCCCCACTTTGTACTCTGTGTCAATCAGGTGCTACTGATGATGTTAAACACTATTTGTTCAAATGTCCTGCCTTTTCCTTCATTTGTAAAACTTATTATATGGTTTCATTCTACACATCCCCTACTCTTGATAAGAGAAACCATGCAGTATTCTTGGATTATACTGAAAGAGCTACACAGCTTAAATTTACTTAATGTGATCAGTAGCTTTCTCCACAGACTAATTCAACCGTTAACCCAATGATGTCGATCTGCACGAGTTTTCGGCCTCTTTGGCATGCTTAATTTACTCTATATATTATTTTTACTCCATTTATATTTATATACTCAGAGACATTCCTCCTTAACATAAATCTATCATTTTTGTTATTATTTTAGTTTTGATTAGAAATTGTATGAATTAAATGTTGAAGTTACATTTAAGAACATATTTGTATGGTTCAATTATTTACATTTATGTTTCTGCTTTTATGAATTGGTGTAGAGATTCATTACTCAGATAACCTTGAGCATGTTACAATAATATTCCATGGAAAGTATTATTATTTTTTCAAACCGGTGAAAAATTGGATCTGAGTCAGCTCAGGTCAGGTCTAATTGGGGGGGGGGGCTAAACTCTTATCCCCAGCATATTCTATAATTGTTCTTGCGCACTAATGCCTAATTTCTCTAAATAATCAATTTTACTATTTTCTCCAGCTTCCAATATATTAGTTTTAAGCAAAATCATGTAATTGTGGAGAAGAGACATGTGCAAGTCCCAACTTTATGTAAAATAAAGCACAGTCGAGATAACTAAACTTCAGCACAAATTGTGTTCCTAGGAACGAAGTGGTGAAAAAGAAAGGAAAAAAAAGGATTACACAGGTTTATATTTTTAAATGTATTACAACAATTATGGTTATGTGATAAGTTATTTTTTTTAAGTGACTGGTTTAAGTTGAACCAATGATACACTTGGTGAAGAGTCTTCCATAGAGTGATATTATCTCAAATATTCAAGTGAAATTTATCTTTAGAAAAATTTTAAAACCAGAGATCAAAATTCATATGTAATGCACATATTTACCCTTTGAATATGTTCTTATTTAGAATTTCAAAACCTAGTTATTGATTACATTGGTATGTATCTGCAATTGATCAAAACACTGGATAAAAGTATCATATGATAATTATTCAATTACTCGCACAATTTTGTTATTCACATTCTAACTTCTTTATGGTCAATTGAAGTGAACTATCAATTTTTTCTGTAAATTTGTTTCACTTTAAGAATAGAGAGGAATAAAATTGTATCTAAACATTTTTCATAATGTAACTTTTGAGTGATTTAAGGTGTCATCTTGTAAACAGTTACCCTTATGAATCTATATATTTCTTAGTGTTAGTCGAACGTGTGAAAACAGTCATTACTGATTTCTAAGCACAGTATATATTATTAATTTCCAAGAGTACTATCTTAGTTAACCCAAACATTTGTCTATTTATAAATAAATGCATATTAACTAGGACTTATTAACTCTGAATAATTCTACTCAAAGCCGTGTCCAGGGTGATGGGGTTAACCCCCCTTGAGAACTGAAATAGTTATTATAAATACATAAAAATCTGAAAAACATCAAAAATTTAAAATAAATATTGATGATTTTTTACAGTGTTCTTATGTTTAAAAAAAAACTTGCTCCATATTTTTAGGTACTTCATTATTATTTTATACAGAATTTTTTATTATGAGTATAATCAATAACATATATAATTTTTATTAATGTTTATATGGTAATTCATTTATGTAAATTATTAATATATAAATCAAAATGATGGAAGAGTATGAATATTAGTGAAAAATGTATTGTTGTTTATAAAATACATATATAAAGAAAATCCCCCCGCCCTACCCAAGTTTCGAAATTATGGGCACGGACCTGATTCTGCTCTCAATATTGGCTTCATTCATTTTAAATTATGAAGAAAATTTGACTGAAAACCTCCAAGTGATTTGACAAGTGCTAAATAAAAGTTAATTAATAAACCAAAAAATGTGTATATTAATATATTATTAATTTGCTTTTATTCTTCTGAATTTTATTAATATTATTTGTTTAAAATTTACAGTAGGTAAGTGTTCTTTCATAGAATTGAAACATTCAAGTGTAATTAACGTTGTATTGTGCAAAAACGAGCATTTGGAAAACCATTATATAACATACTAACTTAATTGCTGAACCAGGGGAGTTTCGAAGCAATTTACTTTTCATATCACTACTGCAACTTTTGAGTGATTTTGGTTTCATCTTGGAAATACTTACCCTTGTACATCTACACACTTCTGAGCATTAAGTGAGAAATGTATGGGTACAGCTCTTACCAATCTGTTAGCACAGTATGTATTATTACTTAGCAAGGGTATTATTTTAGTTGACTGAGTTATTTAACCCTTCAAAAATAAAACGTAGTACCTGTGAATAATTTTATTCCTAATTTTTAATTTACTCTTTATAATTTATGAAAAAAAATTAACTGAAAACTTCATAATGATTTCACTAAAGTTAAATATTTTTTAATAAACATTCTAAAAAATTTGTGTAATGGCATATTATGAATTTGTTTCTAATCCTCTGAATTTTATTAATGTTATTTGTTTGAAATTTTCAGAAAGTAAGTGTTCGTTATTACAATTTATACACTTAAGCGTAATAGATGTTATATTCAGCAAAAGCAATATATGTAAACTTTTTGACATATATTTTCATATAAATATTTCATTTACAGTATTTTCCAATGCAAGGTTTACACAGATATATACACTTCAAATATTGTCAGTACAATAATTATATTATTTTAAAACAAACAGTTTAAAATGAACAGAAGTCATATGTTATAATCAGTCTTATTAAGTATGCTTTTACAATTTAATGCAAAAAAAAAAAAAAAAATTTAATGCAGAGTAGTTCATTTTACCAAAACTAGTCTAAAGTGTCTGCTTAAAATGGGAGATTAAGATTTTTTTTTTTTTTTTATTTATTATATTTACAAGTTGCTTTTAGACTACAAGGTCATTAGCGACTACGGTTTTACAGATAATTATAAAATTTTATATTAAATATTTGAAAATGAGTGGAACAAAAAAAAAATCAAAAAATTAGCTGAAGGCTGGGGAAGTTAGATCAGTTGGAATATAGAGATGTCTTTGAGAAAGGCTACGATTTTTTTACACTTCTCGGCGTCCGAAAACATCTCTGGAAGGCCGTTGGTAATACCCGCTTGTTGTCTGGCCTGCTGGTAGTGATTACACTCGATCAAAAGATGCCTCACCGATATAGGCACGTTGCAGATTAAGATTTATATATGATGAATATATTTTACTGTTCAATCATGTTTTTGTATAAAATTTTAGAATCTGATTAATGACCACAGCAGCACATACTTGCAATGGATTAAAACACCAGGCAAAAGCTTGGTTCCATAATGTTCAGATATTCATATATCATGTTAATTCCTATTTAATGTTTCTTTCTCACAGTTTCAATTAAAATGGGATGTCAATACATTATAAAACCTTTGATGAAATAGGTTCATCAAATTTATTTTTCATAGTATTTCAGTTGTTATTTTAGTAAATTTGTTTTATCTTTACAGTATATTTTGAGAGGTTCTGCATGTTATTACAGTAAATTTTTATTAATCTATTTGTATTTTTTTAAATGATATCTAGCTGCAAGAATATATTCTATTTAAATCTGCATTGTAATGAAGTTATAATAAAACAAAGTTTCCAATGTCATAATTTAAAATTTCGTTTCATTTCTTTCTAGCCTATGGATAATTCTGAATATCAATTGCTTCAACATTTCATATCATTTAAGATTTGCTATGCCTTTTTAATTTTTTTTTGTGTCATTAATAAAATATTGCTACAGTAAATGCAGTCTCCTTTCATTTTGTTTCCTCATTATCATTTTCCTAGTTGGTCAGAGTTCAGATTTACAGGCTATTTATAACTATTATTTCATTAGCAACCCTTCTGTTAGGCATATTTATTTTATGATGGATTTAAAATCATGAAGATGTTTTATCCATTACATTACATTTTTCTTTTCTTTGTCTCACTTTGTGAAATCTGTAATCTGATTATCTTTTTGTTGGTTATGCTAAATACTACAGTTCTCTTTCACAAGTTTTGTTTTACATCACAACTGAATGATGGTTTTGTAGATATTTCTTATTTACAAAAATTTAAATAATTTTGTATACATCAATTTCACTATGTTCACTTGGGTTGTTTCAATTTTATAAATTTTTTTGTATGTATGTGTGTGCGGTTAGGTCAATGATTTCATGTTGATAAATGTTCCTTTCCAAGTATTATTTCACAGTTTGTGTTAAATGGATCGATGCTATTCCTAGGACTGTGATGATTTCTAAGTAATTTTAATTTTTCATTTCTTATTGTAGCTTTTGACAGTTTTGTAGCCTCATCTGGAAGACATTTGCTGTGCAGACTTTATACATTTCTGAGCATTTATTTAAAATATAGCAGGCAGGGCAGTCACCAATTTATCATCATAATAGACTTTATTACATTGTAAATGCATTAGTTTTGGTGCAGCAAAGTTCATTGGTTCAATAATCATTACGTTTAAATACTGTGATATTCTTTCTGAGTTTAATTATAATTCTAAATTTGGATTTGTTGTATTTAACTTGTAAAGCATTACTATTAACTAAGAACATTCTGCTAATCTGACTAGTAATGAAATATTTTTAATTAATGGTTCACAACTCATGTATACTTAAGAAAAATTATTTTTTTCTCATTTGTATAAATATGATTTGCTTTATTTGTTGTAATATATAGTCTGTAAGTAGATATTGAAAAATACATATATTTAACTCTAATGGATGTTGTTGTGTAATGCAAACAGTGAATAATAAATCAACATATTTGTAGTATTTTTTTAATATTATATTGAATTTAAAATATTCTGAAGTGCACAGATCATGTCATTTTGCATGTCTTAAATGTATCACCACCGTTATTTCCAGGCAATAAATTTCAAATTTGGTGTAATTAGTTTAATCTGAATTGAAGTAATGCAATTTAAAGAGTCTTATTAATTTGTAATATTACAATTTAAAAAAAAAAAAAAGAACGGAAAGTAACATATTTAATTTCACTGAAACTGTAAACTTCTAAATTTAGCGGTGAATTTCATATATAATTTGTTTCATTTATATTCATGCTTGTCTTCAAGTATACTGTTGTAGTCATATTCGAAACATATGCTCGCAATGGATCAAGACATTAAAAGAAAGTATCATCTCTTAATTTAAAATATTCTTTTTCTATTTTCTTTTATGCATGCATAGTGCAATTGGTCATACACAAAATATACCAGAAAATTATTATTATGCCGTGCATAAAGTGATTCCATGACACATTATGTGTTTATTTTTGAGCAATTTTGTTTCTACAGTAACAGTATATTTTGAGTTGGATGTTTCATTAATGTTTGTTCAGTGTTGGAGGGGGAGCTGTATGGTATTTTCTTCTGCTTGAGGGAATATCTGCAGTCTTACCCTCACCACTGAAATTCATTTCTAATCATTGATTTCTTGTAATCGATTAAGACACTCCAGACACCAAAAACATTATACACACTGCCTCGAGAAATAAAGCCTATTATTAATATGCTTTTTCAGACTGGCAAACAGGTAACGTTCTTGTGAGTCCCGGGTCATGCCGGCGTGCTGGAGAACAATTGTGTGAATTTGGCTGCTAATGCAGCAACATAAGGCAGAGACATGGGAAACTATGAGGTCAGCTCACACATCATGGCTGCAATCCATTAAAATGAGCACTGAGCCTTGTTAGCCACTGATATGCATGTCCCACAGAGAGTTTGCTGCATTGAGTAGACTCCACATAGGGGACACAGCAATATCCCGCAATTATTTGCTGGAAAGAATATCTCCTCCCTCTGCCTGTCCCATATGGAATTTTCCTATTTCACCATCTGCTGAACACATTCTGGAATATTGCCTGCCTGCAAGCATCTGCAACTTACCGTTGGTTGCGTTGTCAAACAAACCAAAACCGGATCAGGATATGCTACACTATATTAGAGTGGCTAACCTGTTAAAATAGTTCTTATCTTGCGCTGATCCGTGTGCTGTAACAATCTCGGCAATTACACACAGCACATGGACCATATATATATACATAAAAAATAAAATGTTATGAATTTATCCCATTATTTTTGTTACTTTCAATGAAATGAAGTCCCTTTTTTTTTCTCTTTTTTTTTCACCACTCCGGTCTTAGAACCACAATTGGCGCTGCTGTTTGGTTAACTAAATCTTGATTTTTTCTACTTTAAGCAATTACTTCCTCATATCTCTTCTCATTAGAAAAATACATGATTTTTAACTAATATACTAATAACTTACTATTATTTTACGTTACACACAATAAACAATATTAATCACAGTAAAAAAAAAAAAAAAAAAAAAAACTTTTACAAATTAAGTCCATTTCATGGCATTGTTCAACACAAATTAGGTTTGAGCGAGTGAAATTAATCCCGTGGATGCTGTTGTAATTTTCTCGGGGTTATCCCGGTAATGCGTCTCTACACCAGTATCTCTTGAGTCTTCTCCGCGGATTTCCAGGGAGAGATGAAGAGAACATGCTGGACGCTTCTATGTTTTCACTGAGTTCAAGTTTACTAAAGAACGTACCATATCGAACTTAGTAATAGTCTTGCATGAATGGGGTCTTCAAATCGTGATGGAGTGTTCTATTGGACACGGAATAAGGAGCGTTGGCAACTTGTTCGAGTATTTTGGACTGAAGCTGTTGAATTCTGTTGATATTGCTCTTGGACATTGCGCCATATACTTTGATGCCATACTGCCATACTGGCGCCAGTACGGATAGATAGATTAGTATTTTGCAAGACATGCTTACGGCAGACTTCCTTCCCATAAGGCTATTTAAGATTTGAAGTCTTGAGCGAATTTTTTGCCTTTTGTACGCGACGTGGGTCCTCCATGTTAGACGTCGGTCCATTGTTAATCCTAAGTATTTAGCGCTGTTGCTTTACGGAAGAACATTTTTATTTATTTCTACCTGGGGACAGGACTGTTGGTTTAACGTAAAAGTCACCTGTAAACTTTTGGAATGATTTATTTTAATCTTCCATTTCTCTGCCCATGCTTCAATCTTGTTCAAGTGCTCCTGCAACAGTAGTGAAGCACGCGAAGGATCACTATTTGCCGCTAAGATGCAGGTGTCATCAGCGAAAGTCGCTGTTGCCGTGGTTTTTAGTACTGGAAAATCTGCCGAGTACAAAGAATATAACAATGGCGCAAGTATACTTCCCTGTGGGACGGATGCATTTATCCCGTATTTTCCGGACATTGATGAATTTATCTTTACTACAAAATTCCTTCTTGACAAGAAGGATTGTATTATCGCATAAATATCATTTGGCAGAATGTTCTTCAGTTTGTACAGGAGGCCTTGATGCCACACCCGATCGAATGTCTGCTCGACATCAAGAAAGACCGCGCTACAATATTGTCCCCTTTCCAGTGTCGAAGCTATTTTATCGGTAATCCGATGAATTTGTTGTACGGCCGAATGTTTTGCACGAAATTCAAACTGGTGATTGGACAAGATCTTGTTTTTCGAAATTACTTTTATAATTCGATCCTGTATTAACATCTCAAATATCTAGACCCATGTTTTAAATCAGAATCTCCAGCTCGTCAGACTGAATACTCATGATTCCACTGTGCGAAGACTGCATGCAACAAGAAACTTCTTAAGGATAATGGACCATGATCAAATAGGACATTGAACACATTATGGATTACCGAGTGACCAGGTCCACCAGCTCATTCCCGAAAACTCATAAGAAAACAACTCGTCATCCTCTTAAATTCAGCTGGTATAAGATAAACAGAACTTTTAGGACCATTGATAGTTCAGAGTGATCCACATGCAAAGCACGTATAGACTGCATGGTATCAGTCACTAGTAAGGTACCGAGCGGCTAGGGTTTCAGTTCTAAATAAACCTGCAGACAAAACAAAATTTTGGCTGTCACAATCAATACAACATTGTTCAATTGTATGGCCTCTGTTATTCTGTTTATTTCAAAAGCGCATGCAGCTTGGGCAACCTTAAACTTATCAGCTTTAGATCCCTTGTGATTGATTATCTTCCTATTTATGGTCTGGTTCTATTCTACTTGTTAAGCATTACTATTAATGATAATTTCCTAATAATTTCACTTGTATTAAATACTTCTTAATATTTATAAAAAGTGTATCTTTATACACAATGAATTTTATAATAAATAACTTGTAGATACAACTGTGTTAAACAGAATTATATTTTTTTAACGTTTCGGCCAGCGAACATTCACCATCATCAGAAGGGAATTAAAGTAACAATATTCAAATGATTTAATATAGTGGAAACTGAAAATTGTATTAGACACAACGAGCAGGACAATGTAGAGCATATCCTGAGTGGATGCAAAAAGATAGCGAACACTGCGATGAATTGGTACGGGAAAAAATGAATATTTTCAATAAATTGGCTAAAAAGGAATTTGAATACAGGATGTCCAATATTAATTTATATTAATATTATAATATTTTAAGATAAAATTAATGATTGTATAATGTGGAGTGGAGGAATCCAAAACTTAATTGGACGGTTTCCACTGCTGACCACATTCAATTTTTATATGTAAAATAAAATAATAATAATAATATTAAAAAAAAGAAAAACTAAAGTAACAATACGAAAATTGCGATCGACAATAGCGACGTAAATGAAAACAAAAATAAGGAAAACCCAAGCCGATAAACCTACCTAAGCAAAAAAAAAAAACATGCAAGGGAAAAACCTAAAAAAGAACCAATATTAAAATTAAACAAAACCAGTGGAAAAATATGGAAACCGCCGAAAACTCCTACAATCATAAAAAGAATAACGGACTCCAAAAATAACAATAAAAATTATAGTAACATAACAAAAAAAAAAAAAAAAATAGAAAGCCACAGATCAAATACCTGAAAAAATAAATAAACACCGCTAGAAAGGAAAATCTCTCAATAGGGCAAACAAAAAACACAATAACCCCCAAAAATGTCTAGACAAAGAAAAAAAAGGAAAACCAAACGAACAACGGGTAAAAGGAAGGGAATGTAAAAAATGAAAAATAAGAATAAGAAACAACAACTGACTTAAAGAATAAGAGAAAAAATAAACTAGAAAATCAGAAAAATAAACGCCAGAAAGGATTTGCTCCCGAGGAGGGAAACAATAACAACAAAACGTCGGAAAATGCCAAAAAATTCCAAAAATTTACCTGAAAAATGACTACAAACAGAAAACACAATAACCACCAAAAATTCCTGAAAATCCACATGGACATTCAGCTCGACATTCACCTGAAATAAAAACAAAAACACCGCCCGCAGAAGATGCAAACCAATGGAAATTTAAAAGAAAGAACAAACCACAAAAACCAGAGGATGAAGAGAACAGAAATCTAGGAAACCTAGAAGGAGGGAACAGCGATGACGGGAACCTGAAACAACCAAGGACCCTGGAACACAAATAGATAAAATGGAACCTACCTGCAAACTGCTATTGATGCAAGTTTATCAACTGTATTACTGGTTTCCACACCATAGGATTACATAGACCATCTTCACTGTTGAAATTCGGCCGTTTCTCAATTTTGATGGCTTCTCTGACCAACATCTTGCCAATGTGAACTTCCTTTGTCAAAGAAGCACTATTCTCAAATTTGATTGTGTGCTTTTTTGTTATTTTTTCTCTTATTCTTTAAATCGTTGTGGTTTTTTATTTTTATTTTTCATTATTTACATACCCTTTCATTTACCCGTTATTCGTTTGTATTTTCCTCTTTCTTTTTCGTTTAGATATTTTCGGCAGTTATTATGTTTTTTGTTTGTCCCATTAGGGGATTTTCCTTTCTAGAGGCGTTTATTTATTTTTTAAAGTGTTTTATCGGTAGCTTTCTTTTTTTTTTTTTTTTTTTGTTTTGTTATATTACTCTAATTTTTATTGTTATTTTTTGAGTCCATTATTGTTATTATAATTGTAGGAGTTTTTGGTGGTTTTTGATATTTTTTCTCTGGTTTTATTTAAATTTTATGTGTGTTTTTTTAGGTTTTTCCTTTGCGTGTTTTTTTTCTTTAGGTAGGTTTATCTGCTTAGGTTTTCTGTGATCTGGTTTTTCATTTACATCGCTATTGTCAATCACAATTTTTGTATTGTTACTTTAGTTCGCTTCTAATAATGGTGAGTGTAAGCTAGCGAAACGTTAAGCAAATATAATTCTTTTTAACAGTTTTGTCCGCAATTTGTTTATTGTGTGCATATACTGTGAAAGCTTTAAACATTTATTTACAATGAATTTGTTCTTCTTCCTCGCGTTAATATTATTTGTTTGTTCCAGCATCAGGTCATAATTCTACAGGTATGGCATTTGCTAATTTGTAATCATGGTATACGTTATCACTTTGCAAGGTTATTATTTTAATTATCTCGAAAAATTTATTCATCCAACAATAATTTTGTACAAACTCAGGCAGCGGTTCCCAAACTTTTATGATCGCGGAACCCTTATAAAATCAATTTTATTTTAAGGAACCCTCAGTGTCAAATGAAAACTTAACAAGTAATTGTGGCTACGTGAAAATTTGATTGTTTTCTTTTTAATTAAAACTTTCACTGCAATTCCACATTCTATTAACTTATAATAAAAGATATCGAAGTTTCAAATTTGTAAATAAAAGTTGTTTAATAAAAAATTTTAAACAAATTAATGTGAAAAATGAAATAGAAATACGTTTAACTCTTTTCTTCACTTTGGTTGTATTTCTTTATCTTGGAATACCTTTATCGTTATCCCTATCCCTAAACCAAATTCTTCCTCACTTCGTCCAATTTCTCTTGCATCTTGTGTCAGGAAGCTTTTCGAAAACGTAATCAACCGACGCCTTGTTTGGTGCCTGAAACATCAAAACTTATTGCCTAGCAATATGTTTGATTTCCGCCTTGGTCGCGGCCCTCCTGATTGTATTAGCGCATTCCTAGCAGATGTTTACAAGTCATTCACCGATAAAAAATTTCTTATTGCTTCCTTTCTTGATATTTCGGCAGCCTTCGACAATGTTCATCTTTCGACTCTTTTTAATTTGATCCTTTCCTTAGACATTCCGGCTCATTTTTCTATCCATCTTATTAATCTTTTCTTCTGCCGAACGGTCACTCCTTCCTTTCCCATTCAGGATTCCATTAGAATAAACTATCGTGGACTACCGCAGGGTTCCTGCCTTAGCCCAACTTTATTCAATATTTATTTTATCAAAATTGCGTCCTTGTCTTTGAATTTCTGTTCTCTGTTCTTTGCTGACGACATCCTCATTTATTCCTCTCATCGCAACATCTTGCAGGCCAACTCCCAACTTAAAATTTCCTTAATTGCATTGGAAAATGCCTTATCCAACATCCATCTTTTCATCTCTTCTGCTAAGTCTTCTACTGTCGTCTTTACACTGCGCCCGTTTATTCCTTCCTCAGTCGTCCTCGTCCTAAATAATGACCCAATTCCTCTTACTTCCTCCTTCCGTTATTTAGGTGTTTTTCTAGAGAGCCTACTTTCCTTTCATGTCCATATCAACCGTTTATTCGTTTCCTCCTTTAAAAGGCTCAACCTCATTAAATCCCTTTCGCACACTGTCTGGGGAGGTGATCCTGTGATCCTGCTTATGTTTTACAAATCTTTTAATTGCTCTGTTCTTGATTACTGTTTCTATATTTATGGTAATTCTTCTAGATCCCTTCTGTCTAAGCTTGACCAGGTCCAACATACACGTCTCTGCCTCTGCTTTGGAGCCCGAAAGTCTACTCCTACCCCAGCTCTGCACGCAGAGTGTCACATTCTTCCCCGTTTCCTTCGACGTTCCTTTTTACGTTATCGTTTCCTCATCAAACAGTTGCCTATTTCCTCTTGCTCTTTTGTTCCTTCCTATTTCTTCATCTTGTGTACCTGACGTTTTTTTGCTAACAAGACTCCTATTCTATCTCTTATCGCCGGCCACCTCATCCAATTTTCTCAATATATCTACACTCACGATAAACTCCCTTATTTTTTCCTCAATTATTCCTCTCTACTTCATCCTATTAACTGCTTTTATTCATCTGTTGCTCCCAAACATTTTCTTCATTACGTTGTTAGATCGGAATTTTGATAGAATCTTATCTCTTTTTTCCCCAACCATTTTTTGATCCTCACGTATGGCTCCAAGGGACCCAACAGTGTTGGTGCAGCTTTCTTCTCTCCTTCTCTCAATTACTTTGAGTCCTTTAAACTTCCCTCCTTTTGTTCAATCTTTTATTCCAAGTCTACTGCTATTCTGCGTGCCCTTCTTTTTATCAAATCTTCACCGACCTCTCGCAATCTCGTTATCCTGTCGGATGCTCAAAGCGTGCTGCAGACTATCACATCTTCTCTCTCTTCTCACTCAACCGACTACGTCATTTTTATTATTCGTTCCTTGATTTATGATCTTTTTCTTTCCCACTTAATCCAAACGGATTTCCTTTGGATTCCTGGCCATGCCGGAATTGAGGGAAATGAGTTGGTTGACTCATTCGATCGATTACCGTCCTCTTCTAGTAGGTTTCTTCTTGCTATCTCAGCTTGTAATATTACCCTTCTGTCTGCAGCTGCTCATTCCAGACTGTGGTTTGACTCTTCATCTTCTCATTCTCCAACTCGAACTCCTTTTTCTTATCTATTCAACCTTTCTTTCCACGCTTCCCCTAGTTTATTAACTTTCCTTCTATGCGCCGTTCCAACCTCTCTGCGATTTGCCGCTTGCGTTTTGGGCCTAATTTGCTCCCTTCTTCATTGTTCCGCTATTCTCTCGTGCCTTCTTCTTATTGTCTATTGCACCCTCCCAGAAATCAATGTATTTGTGATCCCGATCATATAATGTTCAGTTGTTCGTCGCTTTTAATTGAACAAGCTTCCTTTTATTCCTTCCTCTTACAAACCGGTATTTCCGCTGTATACTGTGCTTCATTCATTCTCTCCCTTCCTTCTCCTTCGGTTATTCTAGCTCTTGATTCATTTCTGTCAGCTATCTCTGATTGTGTAAGGATCTGAGTCTCTCTTTCCCCATTGTTCCACTGTTCTTGGGCCAATGTCCATGTTGACAAACTTATTAAAAAAAAAAAAAAAAAAATAGCTTTAAAATTTGGTTTAATGTCTGACAGTTGTACATGTACATCCACAGTAGCATCCAATTTGCTCCTGAATTTATTTTTCGGCATAAGCTAAAAAACCTGTTTCGCATCTGTATGCAATTTTAAAAGGGAGTATAGTTAGAATAGCTTTCTTGGCTACTTGAGGGTATTCATT
This sequence comes from Icerya purchasi, assembly GCA_039619475.1. Lineage (NCBI taxonomy): Eukaryota > Metazoa > Arthropoda > Insecta > Hemiptera > Monophlebidae > Icerya > Icerya purchasi. The sequence goes on from CM077116.1 coordinate 137,264,739, forward strand.
TGTAATACTAACCTAAAACTCGTTGAGTGACACTGATTTATATGTGTATTTTAAAGCGGTTGAACTCTGAATATGAATGAGTGATTCATATTCCAGCATTGATAAAGTTTCAGATCTATCTTTATTGATAAATGGATTTTGTACTCTTTCGATGTCATTATCGGTATTCGGGAAGTATTTAGACAACGATTTTAACAGGTTCGCTAAATGTTTACTAATGATGTTTTGCATTTCAGTTAGTAATTCTATCATGTTTTCTTGTAGAATTTCATTTAAAAATAGAAAACATTCAATATTGTCTTTTTCTATCATCAAAAAATCCAGAAATTTCATTTTCTTTTTAGTGTTCGCAGTAAATATGGTTGTTGTTTTTCCTTGTAAAAACTTCGTTAAGTTTTCCAAAGATTTCGGCGAAATAAGCTAATTTCATAAGCCATTGTTCATCATGCACAACATTGAAAATTTTCACAGATTAGTTTCCGAAGAAGTACAGAGAAGCAAATCTTCTTCAATAGATGGGTCAAAAATATATATCACAAATACAAGTAATACTGATAGTCTACCAACATCTGTACTTTCATCAAGGTTGGATTGCAAACATAGAATGATTCAATCTGCCGACGAAATTCTCACCTTCGATGTCATCAGATATTTTACGAATCTAGTCGGAGACAGTGTCGGCGGAACATTGCATTACCAGAACTTTTTTTACTACTTCTTCCTCAAATATGCAGCCAACTATGTTTAAGATACACATGGTTTAATTAAATCTTCGGCTACCGTGCGAAGTTTTCCAGATCGAGAAATCTTATAGCTTAAAGAGAATGATGCTTTAGTGGCATGTTCATTATCGGTTTTTACAAATTTATTGAAGTTGAACACTACGGCATAGTGAAATTCCTTTTGCTTTTGAAAAGAACTGTCTTTTTCATTTATATTTGCATGGTTTGCGTCATAATGCCGTTTTAACTTCATCGGAACCAGTGAACTCTTTAATTGATTTTTTTTGAAAATAAAGCATGTCTCCCATTCGGTTCGTTTGCGTTTCCTACGAGTAAAAATCCGAAAGATAAATAAGATTCGTTGCATATTCTTTTTTTCAAAGGTCGTTGATGTTTGTTTTCATCTCTTAGTTTCTCAACAATTGCAGTACAACATAGCGTGCTTTCCAAATTTGCGTTCTATGTAAATAATTAAAGCACCTTTAATAGAATTAAAATAAAAAAAACAATCTATGAAATAACTAAACATCTACCTCTTTGTAATTAATTTATAAATCATTTAAATCATACTAATGAACAACTACGCTTTCGGAAATATTTTCTTGCACCTCGCTTTCCTTGTTAAATGAACCGTTTTCAGAATGTGTGTTAGAGTTTGAATTTTTGTTTTAAAACAGCCCGCCAGTCCTAAGATCCATGATAAACTAAAAAAAATCAATCTGTAACTACATATAATCGAAACTGACATACGAAAATCACGCATAGATGAATGAACATATACAGTGCCTCGTTTTAATATTCAAACACTATTAGAAAATCACATTTCCCTTCTCGTAAATTTAGCTAAAGTAGACAAAAAATAAACCTATCATGTTACAAATTCGTTGTTTAATTTTTTTATAATTACAAAACTGAATGATTAATTAATTTAAAAGTCAGATCGACATCAATTTTATTTGAAGTGAGCGAGTAATAGTTTTTGGAAACGAACAGCCTCTTTTTTATACAAATTGATGTGATTATTTTCACTAATTTTAACTTTATTTTATTTAATTTTTAAAGCATAATAAACCAAAAACATCCTAAAAATTCCATTAGTACCAAATAAAAGTTTATTAATGTTTCAAGAAAATGTATATTAATATACAATGGACTGATTATTATTTCTCTAAATTTTATTTGGATTACTTGTTTGAAAGAGTATAGCTGAATAGGCTGCGTTTCACCAACCCCGCCCAATTTGAGTTAGGTAACCAAAATAGGCTTATTCGTTTGTGCTTGTTTGTGTCCCTCCCCTTTCCAATCTGGTAAGGGTGGGACTAGTCCTGCCCATGTTGAGATAAAGGTTGAATACAGTGTTACTCATTTCTGCTTTTGAAGATTTTGATGTAAATAACTTTTACTCTTCTATTTTATTATATTATGATGAAATTTACCAAATATTTCTTGAATGTGAACGTACCGCCCAATTATCAGAAAATAAGGGAGAATGCCGATTACATCCATTTTCCACCTGCAATTGCAAAGAATATTCTCAATTAATGTCGTCTACTTCCTGTTTGGTCGGCGGTCATGAATTTCATTTTCGGCTGTGGGGGAAAAACAGAAAGCAGTAGCAGCGCTGAAAACAACTTCAATGAGATCGGAAATCGTACTTTTAAACACAAAACTTTACCACTTCGCGTTGATGAATTTGTACAAATTCATACAGATTCCATCCTTGATTCTAGGTGTTTAATTAAAGTAAAAATAGACAAAAATAGTAATTCATCATGTAATGCTTTGCAGCTAAACAAATGTAATTCGCATTGTGAAGAGAAATAAAATTCTTGATAACATTGAAGTAGAACTTAATACGAATTGTACCATGGAAAACTGGAAAGGTGAAGCTGTCGTATCTCCTAAAAAATTGCAAAAGAAAAATTATTTATTTTCAGATCTGTCCATATTTTGTGTAATGATCTAAGCCTACATAGGAGTAAAGTCGTTTGTATTATAAAAAATGGAAACATTCTTGATTTAACGAGTGTTAAAATTGGAAAGAATTATTTCAACGTTATTAATACGTGTCCATTTGACAGTATAGTCCAAGTTTTATTCATCTCTTACGTAGATAGTTGGATGTTTCAGCAGTTTGTTGATCGCTTTAAAACGAAAATCAAATTATTTGAACTAACTGCCAATGGAATTCACAATGATATTATGGTTCAAACATATCGAAAACGCGCTATTATACTAAAAATAATTTTTAATGCAACTACAGAACATAACTTTCCAAATCAATATCAAATGAATTGTGCAACTACATCGTACAATTTGGGTCAAAACATTTTCAAAAATTTGTCTACAGTTATAATTACTGTATGTGCGGTAATTCCGTAACCTGTCATTACCAACCATTACACTATACTTTTCATCTGGTGATTTAAATAATTTCACCCAACAAATTCATGAGAAACTATTGAGTACTAAAAAGTGCAAAGAATGTGGGAAGTCTTTAATAGTACAAAGAGAGGTGAAACTTACAACACATGCAGTAATTGACTTATGCCATGGCAAAATGAAAGATTTCCAGGAAATAAGTTGTACATTGTCGTCCATTCCTACAGACTTTCAAATTGGCAAACGTAAATTTTTTTTGCGCGGTGCAGTTAGTTTCGCTTCTGGAATTACCCGGTCATTAAGACATATTGGACACTATTTGAGTTATTTCTTTCAAAAAACCACCGCACAATGGGAGCAATGTGATGTGCATGCAAATGTGGTAAAAATTCTGCGGCCATCGACCATCATAAATTGTCAATTGCTTATTTACACTATTTAATTAATTAATAATATATTTTTTTAAATATCGTAATTCTTAAGTTCTTAAATTTTTTTTTGTATTAATTATTCTAATATGTAAAGTAATTAATATTTTAGAACTTAAATTACTTTTGGTGCATATATTTTAATTGCAATTGCAAATTTTAATCCTAAAATATAAAATGTTATATTAAAATATTTTTATTTCATTTAAATTATAATTTTTATTGGTTTATTTTATCTTAGTATTTAGCACTAATTTTATTGTTGTTGAAGAAGAATACTTTATTTTCTAATATTTGAACATAATGTTTTTAGCGCTAATTTTTTTCTTTTATGGAACGGCAATTAAATACGTTTCTATATGGAAAAAATTCATTCAATAATAAATACTATTAGAATACTAGAATCAAAAAGCAAAAGAAAATAAAAGTGAAATACATATGACACTTGTATTAACGAAAATACATATGTGTAATAATCTTTAAGCAAATATATTAATTTTTCAGAATATCATAATACAGTGGCTTTCAAATCAAAATTGAGACTAAATCTGATCTATTATGTTAAATAAAATTGAATTAAAATCAAAATAATGTGTTTATAAATATAAGATTATTAAAAGCTTTAATTAAATTTAAACCAATTTAAATTAAATGAATTGAATTGAATTCCAAAAATATGTCAATCACGTTTTATTAAAACGCGTTGAATTGAGTAAAATTCATTTTTTAATCTAAAATTTAAATTGAAGTACATTTTTTATGGTTTCTAAAAAGTTTTATATATTCTAAAAATGTTTAAATGGTGAAACGATAAAAAATAGTAGAAAACTTAAAATTTATCTCAAAATAGACAAAAAAAATTTTTCCACAGTTTAAAAGAAGATAAATATGAATAATTGAGAAAACACTATAAAATATAGGAAATCTGAAAAACTGAAGTTGACAATTAGAATCAAATGATTCATTGTTATACTCTTGTATATTAATGCATTACCTAGTATGTGTGTAAAATTATTTTCCTAATGTATCGCCCTTGAATGGAATGGAATTGAAAACGCTAGGCGGAAGAAACAAATAATTGAGCTAATTTCGATTTGTCTATTACACAGAAGATTGATGGTTAAATTTCATTAGAGCACAAACCATATTGTTGGATGCGCATATTTGTTTTTACAACGTTCCATTTCACACCCTTAAGGTACTGTTTCTCCAGGTTCGCCTATTCCAACTTTGCATTGGAAGAAGTACAAATAAAAACAATTGGAGCGCAACCAAACACAAAACGAAGCAGAAATGAGTAACACTGTATTCAACCTTTATTTCAACATGGGCAGGACTAGTCCCACCCTTACCAGATTGGAAAGGGGAGGGGCACAAACAAAAACAAGTAGTGCACAAAGGAGTACAAACGAAGCACAAACGACTGACATAATTTCCAACCCTTACTTCAACATCGGCAGAGCTGTGTTTCGCTAGCCCAGCCCAAAGACTTCTTAAATTAAGTTATGAAGGGGAAGAGCACAAACCAAAAGTTTAGTAGCACAAACAAGCACAAACAGAGTAAAAACGAATAAGCCTATTTTGGTTACCTAACTCAAATTGGGCGGGGCTGGCGAAGCGCAGCTAGCTGAATAAGTATGTAAAATCGTCCCCTTCGAAGATTTGGCTGAAATTTGACCCATGTGTTTACCCTGCCGAAAAACTACGATCTTGAAAGTTTTGAGTCTTGGAGCTCAAATTTCGGCTTCTCATCTCAAAAAATATGTATTTCATTTTTTTAACTATATCTTTGTGAATTATGAACAGATTTTGAAAAACTCAAGTTGAGGTTGAAGAAAATTGCTTGGCGCATATGATCTAATAATTTATGGAGTCCCTTGAGGAAAAACTATAACCTAAAAAGTCAATTGAAAATTTCAATCTGGCCTAAAAATTAACTCTATGGCGGAATTTGATATTGAAGATCATAAAAACATTTTATTAGTCAAATACTAGTGTTCTGAATTTTTTCCGCCCTTTTGGACCAGTGAAAAGTGGGTAAAAGTACAAAAAAACGAAATCTCAGCGATTTTTGATGTTTTAAGGGCTTTAATGAACACCAAACGCAATTTTAATCTCGAAAATGAGTTCGGCGGCCCAAAAACGCTCTATTATACATACTTAGTTCAGTGTGTCACGGTATCTGTCTCAAAAACACAAATTTAACCTTCAAAAGACCCGTTTGGAGCTCTAAAACAACACAGAAAATCATTTTTTGACATATTTTAGGACTTTATTATATATTAAATTCGACTTCAATCCCAAAAATAAGTTTAATGGCCTGAAGAAATCGAGATATTTATTTTTTGATGTATTTTACACGATTTTTTGTACTGAGCTGTGGTGCTAACCTCAAAAGTCTTAAGTTGACAGACCTGAAATAAATATTTAGATAAAGCTACCCATCCTCTACCTTAGTTTGCACAATATATAAGCAGTTGAAAGTAACTTTAAAATATTTAGCGATAAAATAACTTCAAGATACTAAATTTGGTCGGCTCTGCCGCAATACCTCAGAAATGCAGAGATTTATATAAAATAATACACTGTGTTTGTTCAAAAATTATATTACTATAAAAAATATATAATAAAGTCCTAAAATATGTCAAAAAATGAGTTTCTGTGTTGTTTTAAAACGCCAAACGGACCTTTTGAAGGTTAAATTTTTGTGTTTTTGAGCCATATACCGTGACAAACTGAACTGAGTATGTATACTAAAGGGTTTTTAGGTCACTGAACGATTAAAATTGCATTTGGTGTTCATTAAAGTCCTTAAAACATCGAAAATCGCTGAAAATCTACTTTCCATCTCTCCAAAAGATCTGAAAAAATTCAGAGCATTTATTTTGTCCTGTAAAATGTTTTTATGATCTTCAATATCAAATTCCGCCATAGCGTTAATTTTCAGGTCAGATTGAAATTTTCAATTGACTTTTTAGATTATAGTTTTGCCTCAAGGGACTCCATAAATTATTAGATCATATGCGCCAAGCAATTTTCTTCAATCTCAACTTGAGTTTTTCAAAATCCGTTCATAATTCACAAAGATATAGTTTAAAAAATTAAATACACATTTTTTGAGATGAGAGGCCGAAATTTGAGCTCCAAGACTCAAAACTTTCAAGATCGTAGTTTTTTGGCAGGGTAAACATATAAACCAAATTTCAGCCAAATCTTCGTGGGGGAGGGGGGGGGGGGAGATTTTACATACATATTCAACTATACTCTTTATATCGAGTAAGTGTTTTTAATATAATTGATACATTTAAATATAATTAAAGTCATATTGTACAGAAATAAGCATTGAGGAACATCTTTATTTTTAAGTTAACTTTCTGGTATCTATTTTCATATAATATTTTTGATGTCCACAGCTGATAAAGCTTTACATGTTCAAAATGTGACAAAGCAGTTGTCATAAGTATATTTTAAAATGACCAGTTCGCATTGAACTGAAGTAACACATTATAATAAAAAATTTATTCATTCATTGCGAGTAAAACTAAAGATTTCTGTGGAGAGGAGCTCGACAAACTTTGTGAGAGCAAGTTTTGTAAAGTGTAATATGTTAAAAACAATAAACTGGAGGTATACATTTGCTGAAAGTTGTTTACATTGAAATCTTACATCTATAGACCAAGAATTTATTACTTTATATTTAATTCTTCATGCTTACCTACAGCTATCCTTCTTTTTTTTTGAAATCTTGAAATTCTGTTAAATTATTTAGCTGAAATCCATTTGCTATGGATAGGACTGTAGTCGGAGTATCACCTCATTAATTTTAAGTATTTCTGAATTATTTGATTTCTGCTTATTGTTTCCTTTCCAGTTTCATTTAAAATTAACTATCATAGCCAGGGGTTGAAAAACCGAATGAAAATTTGATCTATTTGACAATACTGTACGCTTATTTCATTAATGATAGTCTAGAAGAAGTAAGCACTTCAGCCAATGAATTTGAGAAATATACGTACAGCGTTGTCAAATAGATCAAATTTTTATTCGGCTTTTCAAGTCCTGATCATAGCTTTACCATGCTCTTTCATTATTCACATTTTTACTATAATTCAGATTCTTTTTAGTAATAATTGTCTTATTGTATGGAATATATTTTGAGAATGATTGTGATTCATTTTATTGCTTTTTGACATATTTCTCTCATGCATTAATGAGGTCAAGTATCAAAGTAAAATTTTATACCAATTTTGATCTTTACAATTTCATAATATTCCCTCTAATTATCATGAACATATTCACATTTGGAGCTATGTAATTTTCTCAAAAATGATAAAAGTGAGCATATAATAAGCAAGTCAAATTTCATTAAACTTTTCTACGATAATGGATAGCATCCAAAATCAATTATTTCTCACTTTTAAAACAATCGAAGTCCACTAAGAGATGTATCAGTAATTATTTGTTATAGATCAGTAAATACTGATGCAGTAATTGCAAAAATGTTTAATAAGGTATATTCCTACCCAATAATCTTCTATTACACTTTAAGCTAAAATTTACTGACAGCATTAGTTATTCTTCTTTTAATGAAATGCAATTATTTGTAACTTTTTTAAAATTTAGTTGGGTTAAGTATGATTATTACATAAATAGTGAATTCTAAAAAGATTGTTACCTATTGTGTTGCATCTTGTCAGCTTTTTTTATAATACTCCACATATCCTAAATTCTGGAACAAGTATTATTTAACTTTTGTTGTGTATTATAAGCATGCACTTACCCAGGGATGGATCTTAAGAGCTTTTTGGGCTTCAGCCCAGGGACCCGTGGATACAAAGGGCCCCCAGCCACCATTGAAAACAACAGACAATCGATATTGTGAAGCAAAAGAAATAATATCTGAAATTAAAATTCAGCTATATATTTAACTCTAATTTTTCAAAATTACTTTTATGATCATCCTGCTTCAAAATCTACTTTGAAGGGTTGGCATTTAGAACCTAACTGTCATATAATATTTTTCAAAATCAATATAATACATATTACATACATATATACATATATATTTCGAGTAGGATCAAAAGAAAATAGAACGACCTGTAAAAAATAACAAAATAAAAAACTGTCAATTAGACAAGCATAAAAGCATAGTTTATAGTTTTCTGCTTATTAAGCAATTCCGAATTCTCAGCTCAGCCACTTAGTGGTCCGTCTCTTATATGTCGTTCATTACTGCTAATGTTAAGCACATACACATACGCATGGAATTGTTGAATTTGTGTTCATTGTGTGAAGTAGTTCGTCTGGGGTATCTTTTTAAGTTGATTCCCGAAAAGAGGCACGAAATTTATTTAATAAACTGGCGAAACTCGATACTGCAATTTTGATTATTTTTTGGGAAGAAATTTCGGAGAGATTTAATTTAGTTAATAACAAAATACAAAGCCTTGGTTTAGATATTTGTGAAGGCAACAAGTTAATTGTGTCATCAAAAGAGTTCGTGAACAATATACGGCACCAATCAGATCAGAAGCTAAAGGAATATAAAGAGAAAGCTAAAAAATTAAGTACTAGTGCGGGAACAGACTATAGTGACATAAACAAGTGACGCATTACTTCAAAATTTTCGGATAAGTCTACAGATAAAGTCTCAGTAGTATACGGTGCAGAAAAATTTAAAAGAGACACGTTGAACGTTGCGTTGGATAAGCTGATTATGGATTTAAATAAAAGAAGCCAAGTCTACGAGACATATAGCAAAAAAATTCAAATTTTTAATGGATTTGCCAGACAAAAATATGGATAACATAGATCTGGAAAGTGTACGTAATGTTATTGATTATTATCCAGATGATGCAGACGAAAATTTAGCAATTGAGTGCATTCAGTTAAAATCTTATTTATTACATTAAGCCAGAGTCTTACACCTCTTGCAGTGAAATTTTTATGCTAATTTATGAAAAGAAATTTGTTGATGTTTTCCGAAATTGCTATATCATCTTCAAGATTTTTTTAACGTTGCTAATCATTAGCTCTGAAGCGGAGCACTCTTTCTTCAGGATGTCGTATATAGAAAACAAATATAGGACAACGATGTCGAACTATCGACTAAATCATTTATCAGTTCTTTCCATAAATTGTGATATAACAAAGGACTTACAATGTGATGAGCAAATAAAGGAATTTGCAACACAAAAATGCAGAAAGGTTGCTTTATAATTTATATAACATAACTACACATAACCTGTCAATTTCTTTTGCAATAATGCCGTATACAGTTGCTGTTTGTATGCACAAACACTAAGTCATATTAAATAAATAAAATATTTTATTGTTCTATTTTTTTACATTACTATAGAAAACAGTTTTTTGATAAAATGGAAATTAGTTGAGTAATTAGGTAAGCCCTAAGTAGTATTAGCTCAGAGCCCCACAAATTCACGATCCGCCCCTGCACATACCAGTTCTTTTTTCATTCAAAAGTTAAATGTATGTTGTAACTTAGTGGTTGTTCGGAACTTATTCTTTATTTTCAAAATTTGTACATGTTTGTATGCAATAATTTTCCAAAGTGCTCTTAAAATATTTTATCAATATATTTAAGATATTATAATATTGTTTGTTCATTCATCTGTATAATAATAATTATTTCATACTCTCTGCATTTTCTTTCTTTCAAATAGTACTGAAAGTTTATTGTAATGACACTGTTCATTTAACAATTACCAGAGATATTACTTTTTTGTATTCCAAATGCTGTAATTTCACAGTTAGTAAGATGCAATAGTATTTAATTTTTTGACAAAAATGTATTTTGCGAGTTTTGTTTCTTTAGCGCAACTTTTAAGTGATTTGTGATTATATTTTCAAACAGGTACACACGTGAATTAATCAATTTTTAAAAACCGGTTCCTATGCAGAAACTCCTACGAAACAAATTGACCTACATATTGGAATAAAATTTCATTTACAGTATTTTGTGGTACTTGGTTTATATATCTTTACACCTCTTAAAAATGTAAATAAAGTCATTGCATTCAATTAGTCTGTGTTTATGAATAATTATTTTACATTGAACTAAAATAATACATTATAGTAAATTATATAAAGTACTAGTATGATTTTATTTTAAAAAACATTTCTCTGGAAGTTGTTTAAAGTGATAAGCCATCTTGTTTACATTTAATTTTGTGACTTAGTATGATTATCGTAGACGCCTTCGTTTCGTTATATGGAAACGGGGTAACCATTTATTAGCACTGGCTATGCTGCTGTTTTCATGAGGACGCTCATCTTCGGACGTTGTTGTATATCGTTCCGATAACTTTGTGGTGATTGCAACGACTTTTGATGGTCCTACCGATGAGAAAGGGGTTGACTGTTGCGAGCGTGTGTATTAGTTGATATTGACAATTCTAATAATAATAATTGCAACAACAGTACTGCTCTATGGAAAGGAACCTAGGTCATCTACATCCCTTGGCCCTTGCCAAGCTAATCAGCTCCGTTTCCTAGTCACATTCATGCATTACCCCTCAAATATTACATGACGAAACTCATTTTAGCGAATCATGGACCACTAAAGTTTATTTACAATAATCATTTTGTACAAAAAAAATATGTTTACGCGCTTTGACCTAAAATTAAAAAACAGCCGAAAAATAGGCAACACGTTGTTTTCGCACATTTATGCATAACAAAGAAATACGTACAAAGCCCTCGTTAGCTATCGACCTACACGAGCCTTTGTACAAATTTCACTGGCCTAAACTAAAATTAAACACGTTTGTCCGAAAAGCAACCAGTCGTTTAAATAATAACCGACGCTATCCTTTCAAAATGGTTACCTGCTCATGGGGTACTAGTATACGATTTAAATTTTAGTACAAATAATTATTTATAAATTTGTTAATCGAATCAATTAAATAAAATTTAGTCGAACGTCGACGAGTAAAAAATAGAAAGGGGAAAATAATATATGATTCAATAATTTGAATTACTGACAAAAGGAAAAGTCAGAATATTAAATAAACCCGGCATGGACGGGAAAGCGAACTCGGAAAGCAGAAAACACATAAACCAAGATAGAGAAAAATAAGTCGGAGAGGCAAAAAGGATAAAATAAAAAAAAAAGTAATTTACGACAACAATTATACTAAACTAAAAAAAAACTAAATTAATTTGCTGAAACAAACCAAAAATAAAATAGTTCAGGGGAGGAATTATAAAGCAGTGAAGCATGACATCCAAATAAAATGAAGTAGTAGATTTGGAATTTATAACTGTTAAAAACAGTAAAAAAACAGTACTGTTTTGATAAAGATCGCTGATAAATTTCATTACTAAACATTGTGGGAATAGTTCAATAGTAGCTGAACAACTGAGCGAATACTTCATAGGTTCGGTAGAAGAGCATGGACACATATTAGTCACGTGGCTACTGAATATTAACGTCGTTAAGTTAAATATGTCTTCATTCTTCATTCCATTTGCCAATGGTTCTCAAATATAAGTAATAATTAACGATCTAAAAGTTCACAAGGCACCAGGATGGGACGATATTAGGGTTAAAGATATTAAATAAAACTCAGAGTTATTTACTTCTATTTTAACCTGTATAGTCAATCGCTCAATAAAGGAAGCGTGCATTCTAGATGGACTCAAAAGAGGTATTATTAGACCGATATATAAGAAGGGGATTCAAAATCAAATCAAAAACTATCGCCCAATAACAATAATGCCTGTAATAACTAGAATACTAGAACAGTATATTAGTAAACACTTAACAAATTACGTGGAAAAAACAATCTGCTCTATTAAAACCAACACGGATATAGAAAAAATAAATCCACCTTAACTTTACTAAGAACGTTTGTAAATGAGATAAATAAAGGACTATCGAGGGGGAACCAATTCATAATTACCTTTATTGACCTAGCTAAAATGTTTGATTTAGCTGACCATGATATGCTTATTAAAGATCTAGAAGATATGGGCACTGTAAATAATTAACTATTGTGGTTTAAAGATTATTTAAAAAACAGGAGAAGCGTAGTAAAAATTGCAGGTAATATAAGTAATGAAAAAGTGAATCGATATGGTGTAGGTCAGGATATAATACTGGCTCCTATTCTATTTCTTATATACACGAATTCATTATACAGGCATTTTAAAAATGCAAAGGTTTATGTATTTGCCGATGACATCGCATTATTAATTGAACATAAAAATCTAGAGATAGCGGAAAAATTACTGCAGCAGGATGTCGATAATCTCAATAAATAGGCACATGATATGAGGTTGTGCATAAATGTAAATAAATCAAAACTACTCCATATTCGAAATATCTCTTAACATAAGAATCATCCTTTAATCAGCATACATAATAATGAATGCTTACATGAACGCTACGGAAATGACATCACTCACCAATGTTTATGTCCACCTCTAGTGAATATGACATATTTTAAATATCTAAGAATATATATCGATAAATCTCACTGAACTGGATAAATCACATACAAAACTTAAATTCGAAAATAAGACAGTCAATACCAGCGTTATATAAATTGGAGCCGGTTCTTTCATATGGAACATTATTACGGATATACTTTAATGCAATAATAATGTCTAGAGTTTTATATGGGATTCAAATATGGGGTGAAGCTAAAAAAACGGAAATCAATAAAATTGATAAAATTCAGAAAAGGTATTTGAAACTTATACTACCACATTGGAAGCGGAGTGATACTACATCAACCTGGTGGAAGAAAAATAAAGAAAAATAATGAAATGTCTCCCAAGATACACTATTATTATTACAGACGACTTGAATTTAAACGCAATAACATAAAGTTACCTTCCAGACCAAAAATTCAGCTAACAAGAAATCAAAGTAGCATCTATTACACTCATCCTAGAGGGGCAAATCTATGAATCGACAATACAAATGATTTGGTTGTAATTAAATTAATGAGTACTATTCCCAGCCAAATAATGAACGAAAAAAACAGAGGGAAGTGGTTAAAAGAATGATGTAAAGATTAAGGAATTCTGCTGCACCCCTTTTTCCTTTTATTGTTACATTTTTTCAAGGCTCTTAAACCTTTTATTTCCTCGTTTCCTTTCTTTTTTCTTCCCTACACGTTAATGTATGCGACGTTCAATATGTAAGCGGCCCTTATGTATGAGTATGTTATTGTGCTTTTTATATTTATACTTACTTTGATTGATATTTTTTTTGGTTTAATATGTTCGATTTATGTAGTAAGAACGATTAATTGTAATTTTGTTTACTTAGAGTAAACGATAATAAAAGTGTTGGGCACTCACGCAACGGACATGCTTGCCCAGTGAGATCCCCAACTTATTTATTTAAAAAAAAAAAAAAAATTGATGATAGTGTAAAATTTCAGATTTGTTAGTTGTGGCGTCAGTTATCATCACAGTATACTATGCGTGACCATCATTATCACGCTGAATGGTACATAAAATATAAGGTGCTCTACTGATACACAGATTTAACTAGAATGTAAATAACGTCGTTTCGAGCTAATAGTAACGTACGCACACAACGACAGTTTAACCAGTATGGATAGAAATAAACACTATTCAGTTACTGCAACTAAATTTGTAACTGAAGAATTTCGTTCCCAGCCAGTTACACCAGAATAGTGTTGTTTTATTTATCATCTAGTTGTACTACGTACGTATCGCCGTTTAATGAGTTAGTTGAGTTGTGACCAGTAACGAAGCAAGCAGCGTGAGAAACACATACAAACTGTTTAAGTGATAAAGATAAAATGTGTCATCTGTCTTCAATTCCCCGTAATCACCGTCTGGTATTATTGCCTAATAATCGTTTCTTTCGTTCATCCGGTTCCAAGACTAGTTAAATAGTTATAATCAGTTCTTTTAGTTACAATGGTTCTTCTCGTTTCTGGACATAAAAGTGGCAGGAGTAACGGAGCAACGTAAATGCGTTACCGACTGGAATAGAACGAACTGTCACAGAGCTGGAACTAGTTTCTAGTTATGTTTTTTGTTACTTTACACGTCACTAGTTTGTAGGGTCATAATGTTCTATATAGTTGGTCCACAGAATTATTATCTATTTTAATCTTATGATGTAAATCCAAAAATGGAATAAAAACGGATGGTAAACTAGTTGCTAGATATACACCTATCCACTCAATTAAGCTGATGCTGTAATGGTCCTATACCCAGAAAACTTTAAAACGACATCCTTCATAGTTATACAAGACATTTAAATTTTTATATCATAAATAAACGTGTAACATCTGTAACTGAAATTATTGCATTTCAACACCAAAATGCAACTTTTACTTTTGCTGATCGTTGACTATAAAATATTTTCTATCAGGAATATCAATTTGAAATATTAGATCTAGCGATTTACTTATAGCAAACAACTCTGCAGATTGTCTTGGAGCTTTAGAAGGCAATTTGAAAAAGCTAAACTGACTTGTCTATTAGGCGTTTGTACTTTAGAGTCATCGATGAAGATGCAGATGAAGTCATGATAATATTCACTACTTTGACTCAGAGGTCAACATTAATGAAAGTTAACTGAATATCTTTAAATAGATTTGCGGATGTATATATTATGTCTAAAGAAAAAGAGTCAACTTATAAAGCAAAGCGAAATATGGAGAATAAACTATAGAGACAAGAGCTAAACTATATTTGTAGTAATTCAGAATTCTTCTAACAAACAAAGGCATTTTAGAAGTGATAAACCTCCAGTTTTATTAATTTTTAAGATTGCGCCCTAAGTAAAGGAAACTGGTAATTAAAGTTCTTACCAAGAACCTATTGGCTAAAATATAGCATTAAAGACCAAAATAATATATATGATAAACAAAATAGTATTCAGTACAGAACCTTGGCCAAACTCCTGTAAAAAAATACGAAAACGATTGATTCGCAACCGAGGTCCATAAGTTTGTACATATCCCCGTGCATTTGAAACAGAATACCTAACTTAATTATGTGATCAAATATTGTAGGGAATAAAACATTATCAGAGACACCCTAATGCGTAGGAAGGCCGGCACAGAAATTCCTTACTAATAGTGGATCAATAAATATCATTAAGTAAGTGAGCCGCACAATGCGTAGTACCGTAATTGAGCCTACCAGGCGGAAAAATTTCATTTTGTCGACCACACCATAACAGTTTGTTCTTAAACATTTTTTCTGATGCATGCGGCCAAAAAACACAGTCTCAAAGAGGCTTCTTAAAATTTTTCGATATAAGAATAACGAAAAATGCAGACCGATCTTTTAAAACAACCTTGCCTTAAACTAATTCATTTACCATTGATGTAAATCGATTTGTGTTAAATTTACGAAGGAAACTAAATAAAAAAAGAAACAACTATTGCCATAATCAAGAAAGAAACATATATAAAAAAAAAAAAAAAACTAGTAGCGGGCTATGTACATGGGCTCGCGGGACGCCTTCGCGCTTCCGGAT
The DNA here is from genome assembly GCA_039619475.1 of Icerya purchasi. Lineage (NCBI taxonomy): Eukaryota > Metazoa > Arthropoda > Insecta > Hemiptera > Monophlebidae > Icerya > Icerya purchasi. Next base: position 137,280,770 of record CM077116.1, read on the forward strand.
TAAAATTGAGGAGAAAATGAATGAATATGGTAATGGAATGAAAAAATATAAAATTTAGAGGAGAAAGGTGGAGGACTCTACCACTGAGAAAACGGAGTTCCGTGTATTCGTCTGTTGCTACAGTCTTTTTCTTAAACCACGGATTCCTTTGGTAGTAAAAGAGGAATCGAGAAAGAAATATATATATTAAGGCGATGGTAGGGAAAGAGAAAAGACAAACATATCAACCGCACTGCGGGAAATCAAAATTTTCCATTAAATCGCAATCACGGATAGAGATCCCGGTCGCGTATCTCCGCCATATTTTTTTATAATTTTTTCTGGGTACTCGGCGTTGATAAGCACGAACGGCTTAATGGCAATCACGTGCCTTTCGGTCGAGTTCAACGGTCTGTGCTAGAATCGGGGTCTCATAGACTCACTCGCCTACTGTAATCGGTGGCCAGCAAATCCAACCGATTTAAAATTGTTCACTCTGTGGTGCACCCAAGACTTCCATCAGATACTATGGCCGTATGCATTATCTGTTACCCACAACACCAACTGCTCGGACCACGAGATAAAAAATATATATATTTAAAAAAATAAAAAAACTGCCAGAGTACCAGGTATACCCTTCTCTCCTGCGAATCATTTGGCCGCGTCTGCTTTCACAGCGCCCACAGAGTCAACGTGTCGACCAGAGACCCCTACTGATCCGTCGAATGGGCAATCAAAGAATAGAATGAAATATTGAGGATAAGAACGAGTGAGAAAAAAAAAAAGGAAACTAATCTAGTTAGTGCAGGAGGGGAAATTAGAAAAAAAACGGGAACGGAATAATCCGATCGGGGAACCAGAATTAATTGAAATAAGGAAACAAAAATTCGATGGTTTAAACCCTGTACTGAAAACTGCAGACAACGAGCCAGAGTTTCCGACTTCAGTGGTAGAAGCGAAGAAAGAGAAATGAAAAAAGAATACAAAAAAAATAATAAATTATATCCGGAGCTAACAGTCCGCGAAAACCCGCGAAATACCAAAAAACTACATTGTAGAAAAAATGAAAAATACAGTTGCCACGCAACGTCATAGCGGGCCTAAAAAATTATACCTCGAAAGCGTGGCCAACAACAACAAAACAAATTGAATAACATAAGCCAGCGCCCAATCAAGTCTATACGGCTACATAATTTGAGTTCAAATTTACATTAACTAATAGCAAAGCAATACAATAACATTTTATACTATAGATCGAGGACAAACATAAATAAAAATATAATAATATACATATATACACGGAGCCAAATATATTGCCGTCACATAGTAAATGGCTATAATCTTATCGGAAACCACGACCAGCTGGAACAAACTACATCGCGACGATAATATATATCACGCCGGTTATAAATTTTATTCACAATTTTATCGCTAACCATGTATACTCACCCATACCTCACGTAAACGCGAGAGCTGGGGACCAGAGTAACAAGCACAAGGGTTAAAAGTCTCAAAGATGTTAAAACGGGTAAACAAGTTTTTTTTTTCCTTAATCGGAAAAAACCGCAAAAAAAAACGAACTCCAAAGCACGAATGCCCAGAGAAAAATAAATAAAAATAAATAAATTTTTGGATTTTTTATAAAAAAAATAAATTTCGTAAGCAGGGAGATGAGCACGCCTCAGGTCGAACTCGGAACAAATCGAGCTCACTCAGGTGAATCGAATGCACTTTGCATAAGAACTTTCAAATGTAAACAAAAACAGCTACAATCTCGGCACTCGGCAGCAAACTCGCTAACATGCGACACAAAGCTCAATATACATGCTAACCGCACGCTGTACCAACAAAATACAAAAACGAAGAAAATTTAAATGGTGAGAAAAAAAAAACAAACAAAATTTTATAAACAGAAAACAAGCAAAAGAGTTCGTCTCCGTGTTTCCATAATTCTCGAAACAAAATAAATTTTACAAAAAGTTTCAACGATCTTAACTCCAACAAAACCAAACGCAGAACTCGTCCTAAATGGATAACATAGACAGACAGAAATAGACTAGAAAAATAACAATTACCAATTTACAAAATTGCAGAAAATCAATAAAAAAGATAACTTGACTAGAGCTAATTTGGGGCCTATACTAATCGGATGACCAAATAAATAACAAAACTACATAAATATCCGAATGAACATGTGACGAAACGAAAATGCACTCTACGCTATTCAGCAGAGATGCGGAATCTTCAAAACTCACACCCGTCCTTAAGCTATTTTATAATAAATTTATTTTTTACGATTAATTTAAATTTTACGCGACTAGAATATAGTTTAAATTTTATTTGCTGTATGAACGAGATTTTGACTAGAATTTATTTCGCGTTAATCTTCACACGATGTTACGACGAATCCGGGTAAATGGCTGATCTTTTGATTTCTGGATTACTTCCGACGATACTTCCAGGACCGGAAACCGCAACGGGAGCCGTGTCCCTCTCGACGAGAATTATAATTTACCTTAAAATATCTTCCCTTTACGGGCATTAGTTTCTGACTTAATTTTGAGTTTATTTTTAAGTTTTCTACTACTGGGTTTAATTATTTTTCTCTTTTTATTCGTAACGGTATATTTTAGCCTTATCCATCTTAATATTTTTTTTTTCCACCATATTTGCCTGTTTCGTTCTTCCGATGCTTCTTGCGACGTGTCTTGAGTTTATTCTTTAAATTTTTGATGTTGTTCATTTCAGTTTTGTTTATAAAATCTTCGTTATTGTTATTAAGGTTAGGACTATCGTCAGAATTATTGGCCCTATTGCTATCATTATTATTCTTACAATTATTAAAATTATTACTACTATTATTGACTTTATTGTCATTATCATTTTTGTTTACATTATCGTCACATTTAAAATTATCGTCTTCACTATTCTTAAACTCGTCATACGTATCATTAACATTGTTATTGTGCCCCTTTTCCTCGCTACTCACTTCCAGGCTCTCATCACTATCCTTGTACTCCACGCTGAGCTCGACTGATTCCTCATTCGCTACCCCTTCGTTCTGCGACGGCTCAGACGAGATTCCAGGACCATCCTCTACGTCAGTATAAGTTTACAAAATGTTAACCCTAAAGCAGGCCGAGGGGTGACTAAAAAATATATAAACGCTTATCTGCGGTTTCCTCCGCGGTTTCTTTTCTTCGATTGATCCTGCAGGTAACGCCTCCTTCTCGGCTATTCGATGTCCCTGACTCTTCGGGCCGCCAGTTGATGTAAATCGATTTGTGTTAAATTTACGAAGGAAACTAAATAAAAAAAGAAACAACTATCTTGCGGGCGTCAGTGGCAAAGTAACGGCTTGCCACTACCGGAAAGTTCTGCCGAGCAGAGCTTTAGGCTTTTAACGAGGTACAAGAAAAATACATAAAAAAAACTCGTGAAATCCGCCGTTCGAAGGCGGTAGAGTCTCCCCGGTGGAGATGTCACGTGCCCACCACGTGTCCAAATGAAATCTTTTATAAAAAAACGTATGTATTCAAAAAAGAACACAAATAGAGCGATGAGGCCGCGTAATGAATGCTTAAGAAAAAAAAAGAAATCTGGTATAGACTAGTAAAATTACACCAAAAAAACAAAATTTCGATAAAAATTATGATGAATGCACGCGGAAAACTAATACTGACTAGCGTAAAACAGATACACGCAACGGCGTGATCTCACGACAAAATTAAACGAACGACCATTATCCACTCGAGCAACGAATTAACTTGACTATCTCGCGTGAACAATTAATTAATACGAATATCGAATTACAGTGCCAGATGCACGAACGAAGATTTCGGTACACGATGGGCTTTTACCAAACGACGAAGTCGAATCGCTGAAATTACCCGGTACCTTATCAATTAATTCGAATGCCGTCGAATTTTCTAGAATATTTCTATATTATATTTATCTTAAAGCGGCCACTACCCTGTCTTTCCGGGATTTTTATAAATTATCTTGTGACTCTCGTAGCTACACGCTCCGTACTTATACGTTTCGACGGTAAACGCTACATCTCCGCCTTTTTCGACCGCGATATCCCCCGCGAAACCAGTTCGCTCCCTAAACACAGCCGACAGAACGGCTGCGTTCGGGATAACCAGGCTTCCCAGTCAAAATAGCTTCTCCGATCGCAATTTACCGTCATCCCTGCTGCCCGAAAAAAACCCGAAATATAAATAATATTAAAACCGAAATAATAATTTCTACCTCGGACAGCATTATCTGAAAGCGTATAAAACGTAATTAAAACGCTACAACTGCCGAATGCATCTCACTATATAGATTAGAACATTCTTAGGCGAAGTTTCTTAATTTTTCAGTACTGAATAAAGGATGTCATTTAAACTGGAGGATGTACTCGTATCAATTTTCTTCATTAAGAGAAAGTTCTTTAATAGTAATATGTCCCGTCAGGAAACGTGATTCTTCATGTAGAAAAGAACAACCTTTTTCACAGACTTCTTCCAATGAAGAGACATGAGGAGGAAAAACCAAAAAAAGGAACTATTTATCCAACCACGCATCATTACTCATTTCACTACCATGGGAGCTTTTATTTTCAAATCTTTTAACTGGAGATCATGTAACTGTAAACCTAGTTGTCCCGCTAAATCTAGAACAATAATTTCCTCCAGAAGCTTTTTTTGTCCTTTTCAAAAAGTTCTTGTTTTAGTTGCGACTTTCAAATATGGCATTTCATTGTCCACACTGGATGAATGTTCTTAAAATGAAATTTCTGTCCGTGATCTTCTTTTTGACTCAAAATTCAACTATGGGCAAAATAAGTTTCGGCCTTATATTGAACCATTAAGGGCGTAGAATATGGCAGGACTGAAATTACAATATTATAGAAGATGTTACATTTTTCAGCTGAAGTATTTTTATTTTGAATAATACCCGTCTGCTGAGCATCAGGTTATGAAATAATTTGCAATCGCTTTGATGAAAATTACATTTTTCTAATTAAAAGGATTTTCTGCATTGGAAATATACTGTTCTTTATGTGTCATTATAATATGCAATCTACATTTATGACGTAATAAGTTTTCCTTTTTTGATTTATTAATTAATTAAAAATTAATCTTATTCTTTGAATAATATATAAAATGTGATGTTATTTTAAAAACATTCAATACATAAATTAAGACAGAGATTTGGAAATTCAAAAACAAATGATTTCCTTAAATGTCGCTCCAATTGATCTGCCATAGTCAGAGGTCAAAATTTCATTTAAAATTCTTTTATTTATATTTTTCATGTTTACTGCCAATTATTTCACAATTTTAAGACATTCAAAATCTACTTAATACTTACTGAGAACCTATTTGCTACGAACCCATATTTTAGTGAAAATATTGCTCTACTAGATACAATTTCAGCTGAGAGTAACTGATCTATTTTTCTATACTTTGCATGATATAAATTAAATATTTACTATTTCATTGTATTTTAGTTTGTTCTCTACCACTATTTCATGATATGTATACATTTTATAATGATTATCATTTATTATGTTACATTTTTGACATTCATTTTTTGCCATATTATCCATTACATTATAACTTACATGTACAACAAAACAGTGATACTAGGCAAATTGAATATTTTCTTTCGCATTTAAAAAATGCTCTAAATAAAGCACAAATACCCATTGTAAAAAAATCACTTTGTGTTTTGCTGATTGTTTTCTTTTCTCTTAATTGTGCCGTATTAATCAATTTAAACAAAAAAAAGTTCAGTCAAACATGATGTTTCATGCACTGAGGATTCCGTATGTAAATTAACGATAACTATAACTTATATTTACATAATACTAAATTCAAAACAAACGATGCCCTGAAAAAAAAATATTTTTTTCAAAATTTTCGAGTTTTCGGCGCCCTAAGCGCCAAATTTTAAAATGGCAAACTTGAATGTTCTAAACTAAAGAAGTATACGGGGACGCGCATTTTTTTAACCTTGTTCAATATTTGTAGCTATAATACTCAGATCGCAAAGGGGAGGCTACATATCAGTTCTCACACTTTTTGGAACTTTTCGTTAATTTTGAAAGTTTCGTTAAGGAAATGAAATACGGGTTTGTTCCAAACAAATAGCAATCTTTCCATTGATATATTGCATGACTGAAAAAAAGAATATTTTTTTGAAACTGTCGAGCTTTCGGCGCCCAAAGGGTCCCATTTTAAAGTTGGAAACCCAGATGTTCTGAAGTAAAGAAATACACAGGGTTACGCATTTTTTGAACCTTGTTCAAAACCCTTAGCTATAATATATAAGACACAAGTGAAGACTACACTTCGTTTTTTGTGCTTTTTTGAACTTTTAGTAAACTTCCAATGTTTCGTTAAGAAAATGAAATACGGGTTCGCTCCTGCCAAATAGCGCACTTTCCAAAAAATAAATAAGCCTATTTCAATTTGGAGAATGTATGAAATGAAAACAAAATCATTAAGTGAACGAAATTTAAAAATTCAATAAAAAAATCTATATCTAAAATGAAATGCTTTAGAAAATAAATGATTCGGAAGGAAAAATAAATAAATAGTTTTTTAGAAATTTAATATAAAAACAATATATTAAATTGATTTTCATTGGACTTCAAATATATAATATTTGTTTTACACGTAAGTAAATAAAATAATTTCACGTACTTACTGAACAGTAAAAAATATCCAGAAAATGTAAAATTGGTGTATGGGCCTTTCTTGTATATAACTGAGCTGCTGCCGGTGCGATAGCCATAGATATCGCAAAGTGAAATGAAAAATAGAATAAATAAATATGTATACATATCGCTTAAATAATAATGTTGTAAAAAGTATAATTTATTATTCCGCAGATGGGGGGCATGAAAAAATCTTTTCTTTCTTTCTTTCTTTTTATAAATATCTAGTAGTATTCATTATTGTTTTCATAAAAATATTATATTAAAAGCTTTTTTAAAAATAAAAATGTATGCTGTATGAAAGTAAATGTGAAGAAACTAAATTTCATCGGCATATGTTAAAAAGGTAAAATATCAAGTACTTTTTATTAAATTTTTATTTCACTAATAAAAAACAAAAATATATATTCTACACATGTATGCTGCGAAAAAAAGAAGTGAAAAACTATTATTTAATTTCTGTATATTATTGATTTCCATCGTGTACATAACAAATTAGTTATGTATTAAAATTGGTACTGTGTTTACTTTGTAAAATTCGGTAATGTTTATTTGAGTATATAGTTTAAGCGGATAATTAGATTTGGACCGAAAAGTTTATTACCGAATAAAAATAATATTGTTGAAAATGTAAAATATAACAAATAAAATAAACATATGGGGCTGTCTCGAGAGATGCCCTCCTCCACACTGCCAGCAAACAAGCTGGCCGCTTCGCCGAAACCGGACGGAAGCAAGACGACCACCGGTAGTAAGTACACAGTACATAATCTAGGTAAGAACCACCACACCGACACACACAACACACCGTCGCATCAACAGGCCGCAGCAACCGCTGATAAGCACCAGTCGATGGCTGCCAATCCTCCTCCGTCCACAGCAAACCAGAGTAACGCGAAAAGCAAAACAATTACACACACAACCACCCCACACACACAAGCAACCAACCGATCAACAGACACACAACAACTCCACACCGCAGCCGTAGTTACATCATCATCGTCTACTGCCAAGCAAAGCAACATACACTTCTCCGCTGCAGACACAGATACTAATCGCTCTAATACAATCAACGATTCCGCGATATTTAGCGCGTCATTTAATACAAATAAAATACTCGCCGAGTCTTCAGAAGAGATAAATTCACTAAATAAACAAAATATATCCTTTGCTGATAAAGTGAAATCAACAAAAATAACTCCGCTAATAGCCTTTAACCATCCAAAAGACGAACAAGGCATCATCTTGCCATATTTCCCGCCTCACTCGCTCAGAGAATATTTCATTGCGGTGAAATCGGTCACCGGCAGTAACCTCGATATAATTGCGGGATCTCACATCAGTCGAGACTGCGTAATTATCTTCCTTAAATCCCAAAAAATAACAGACGAATCAAACTAGGAGAGCGAACAATTCAGGCTACGCGAATTAGACAACCAGCTAATAAAGTTGTTTTGTCAAACTTATCGGCCACTATAACAAATGAAACACTTTCATCATACCTCACTTCAGCATTATCCCTTAAGCCACTGTCACCAATATCAATATTACAAGTTAATCCCTCAGACGAAGAGTTTGCGCATGTGATTAGTTGGCGAAGGCAGGTATATGTCGAGCATGTGAACTGTGTAAACATTCCCAGATCTTTTCTCCTGCGTGCTAATGACCATGACCATAGAATTTTTATCCAAATAGAAGACCACATTTGCCTAAACTGCAGAAAAGAGAATCAACCGGTTAACATACAACAAGAGAGCCAGTCCAGCCACACAGACGCCACTTGCCGACCTCAACAACCGACTACAGACCAAAATAGCGATCTGCCCGAGCCAGAACAAAAAGAACCTCATTCTTCCCCCTTAAATTTTCAATGGCGGAGCTAAAATTCCAACTCAAATTTCATACTCACAGCAGTTCACCTGGCCCCGACTCTGTTCATCCGTACATGGTCAAATATCTACCAGCACACGCTAAAGAGTTTCTTCTTAACATCTATAACCAAATATGGCTATCCGGTAATATTTATCAAATCTGGAAAATGGCATACATCGTCCTTATCCTAAAACCAAATAAAGATCCATTCCGTCCTGAAAGCTACCGTCCAATTTCCCTCTTGAATGTCCTATCCAAAGTAATGGAGAAAATGGTAAATAGGCGCCTCTTCTATATCCTTGAACAAAACAATATCCTCCCTCCTATCCAAGCCGGAAAGCGTAAAGCGAGATCGACAAACGACCACCTAATAACGCTGCAACGGCAAATATTAACGGGCTTCCATCGCCAGCAACATACATGTGCTATCTTTTTCGATCTTGAAAAAGCATTCGATCGCATATGGAGGCATGGACTATTACTAAAGCTCAAAGCCGCCGGAATAAATGGCCATATGGGCAATTATATCGCTAGCTTTCTTAGCAACTAAACGATCCGGGTTAAGATCGGTACAACATTATCAGTACCAATTCCAACTGAGAATGGTGTGCTACAAGGCTCTGCCCTAAGTGCAACCTTATTCATAATATATATCAATGATGTAGTCGATTTCATCTCGCCGCCCATAACCGCCCGGCTGTTCATCGATGATCTTAACATCTCAATATCATCAACTTTTCCTAAGATTGCTCAAGAAATCCTCCAAAAAACCATCGATAAAATATAGAGCTGGTCGTGGAAAAATGGACTAGCCATCTCAGCGAACAAATCTGTATATGTTGATTTTTGCAGGGGGCGCCGCAACTCTCCCAGTATATCCTTAAACTTAAATAACCTCCCTCTTCCCCAGAAAACTACTGTCAAATTCCTTGGACTAACCTTTGATTTTAGCCTTACCTGGAAGCCTCACATCGCCAACTTAAAACATAGCTGCACCAATTCCATTCCCATATTGAAATACCTGGCGAGTTCAAGATGTAATATCCATCCTAAATTCCTCTTCAATATATATAGATCTCTAATCCTATCAAAAATCCACTATGGGTGCCAGGTGTACTCCTCAGCCAGTAAATCCTTATTGAAATCCCTCAATCCTGTCCACCACTCCGCATTGAGAACCATTCTGGGAGTGCATCGAACCTCTCCAGCTACCAGCATGTGTGTTCTATCCGGGTGCCCTCCACTCCTTTTATTCCGAAAATATTTCACACTGCGAAGTATGTACCATCACTTCAACAACACACGAAACCTTCCCCTAAAGTTGGAGCATTATCACCTCGAACCAAACTTTCCCGACGACCTATTACCAGAATTACTGATAGAACTGCGAAGATGTGGTATTATGTCCGTACAGTCGTCAACAGCCAGTCCCAAAATCCACATTCCTCCTTGGATCACGGTCCAAATAAATATCGATCTATCGCTGACACAAAATCCAAATACAACAAGCCCCCTATATCCAGTGGAAGTGGCAGTTAGGGCAATTAACAAGTACCACGACCATCTAATTTACTACACAGATGGAGCCAAGGCAGTCGGTGAAGAAGGTTCACTGCCAGCAGCCTGTGCATTCGAGAGTGATGACATCTTATACAAAACCAGGCTCAACGATGCCTGTTCAGCATTGGACGCAGAGCTGTACGCAATCGCACACTGCTTCCACCACATCACCACATCTCACACCAGAACCAGTAACTACCTCCTGGTTACTGACTCTTTACAATCCTTAAACATGATTAAGGGCCCAGAATACAACAACCAGCTGGTACAAGAGATATGGCACAACTTATTATAATTACACCTAAAGGGCAGTCATGTGTCGCTGATATGGGTTCCCGGACACACTGAAGTGAATGGCAACGAGAGGGTTGACATAGTAGCACAGTCTGCCTTGCTCTCGCCAATGCCAGAAGACGCGGAACTACCGACATCAATGGAATACACATTATTAAGAGCGTGTGAAAAACAGTGGAGAACTGAATGGGTAGCTGCTACAACATTCTTAAGAAGCATAAAGCCCACAGTTGAACCATGGTGGCCACCAAAAGTAACATCCAGAAACGACTTTATGGTCCTCAGCCGACTGCGAATCGGGCATATCGCTATTTCCCACAAACACATAATCGATAAAACCCCGCCTCCGGCTATGTGTCCCTGTGCGGCCAGATAACCATACCAACAATCTCTCATATACTGCTCACCTGCCAAAAGATGAAGGTATTACAAAAACCACTGGACTTGCTGGGAAACATAGAGTGCATACTCTCTAATGAATCAATAAACATCACTCGAATTATAGCCTTTGTTAGAATGAGGGGCCTAACACAACAAATCTAAATAACCTCCCCTTGTGTGTGCTGTAATGACCACAGTAGTTACAAACAGCACACACAATTTAAAAAAGGGAAAGGAAAAAAAAAACAAAACAATATATGACAGTACTTACCGCAATAAATGTAAACGATGGATGATGTAATAATCAGACCGCATGGTTGAAATTTCAAATTGTAACGAAAAGAGGACAGCTGCTTTGGAAAAAAACAATGTGCGCAATGCAGATCATGATTTCAAATACCATGCCGTTCAACATTCTCCAGCACTCTACCCATTTCAAATCACGAATAGTGTTACTTTTTTTTATTTTTTTAAAAATTATATATTAATTATATATACTCGTTACAATCTTAACTTTGCGTTAAATAAGTAACTCTGTTGATAACATGATTATCACCTAACGCAAAACGCATCTTGGTAGATGATAAAAACGAGCGTGGAGCAAGTAACCCAGTGGTTATAGCTTCCTTACAAATACTTATTTTTTACAAGAGTAGATCTTGAGGTTTGTTACGCTTAAGGCATCTGGTATCCAATTGAGTATCGAGAAGTTTAACTGCTTTCGCATTGACATAATCAAAAAGCCGCCTCTCATGCTGCTTGGCGAAGTCTTTGATGACATCATCGACGAATGGTATCTGAAGATCATAATGAATGTCATCGTTACGTGGAAATCGATAGGCATCGACGATCGCATGTAGGATAACGTTTTGTCTGGCCTGAATCTTGTTACGATTTGCAACTTTCGCGCATCCCCACAATTGAAGACCATACGTCCAAATCGGTTTTATTATTTGTTGATAGAGTAAAAGCTTACACGATACGTCTAATGTAGAATTTCGACCGATAAGCCAACACAGTTGACGCGTTTTAATTTTGAGCTGTTTAATTTTCGTCCTAATGTGCATTTCCCATATTAGACGCCTATCTAAGTGCATTCCAAGGTATCTAGCTAATTCGGCCTGAGGAACAATTTGATTTCCTAGATAAACTTTATGCTGCATATCGACTTTACGATAGGTGTAAATGACATGGATAGATTTAGATTCATTTAGTCTTATTTTCCATTCGATTGTCCATTTCCTAACACGATTGAGCGCGCGTTGAAGTTTTGCCGTAGCTTCAGCTTCACTATTGCTAACTGAAAGAATAGCAATGTCATCTGCAAATGTTGCAGTTACTGTTTCGTCGTCTGTAGGTAAATCCTGCGTAAACAAGAGGTACATGATAGGTCCAAGAACGCTATCTTGAGGCACTCCCGCTTGTATACGGTAGAATATTGACACAACATTTTTGTGTGCCACCCGAAATTGGCGATTAGCTAAATAAGACCTCAGGAGTCTGCAGCAGTATCCTGGATGGAGGTTACTCATTTTAAATACAAGGTCTTCGTGCCAAACACGATCGAACGCTTGCGGTACGTCAAGAAATACTGTAGAACAATACTTTTTTTCTTCAAACACTTTTTTGATGATAGATGTAACTCTGTGGACATGGTCTGTAGTCGAATGTTGGTTCCTAAAGCCAAATTGATGGCCAGGCAGATCGATAAATTGTTTCAAACGTTTTAGTAACAGTTGTTCGAAAAGTTTCGATAATACAGGAAGTAATGAAATTGGGCCGTATGAAGTAACTTCCTCCGCTGGCTTTTCTTTTTTATGTAACATAATGATCTGCGCTGTTTTGAAACAGATGGGAACGTATTCCAGTCGTAAACAAGCATTGTATATATACGTCAAGAATACAACAGCTTTACGCAATAATTCTTTTAAAGCTGCTGGAGGGATCTCGTCGATTCCTGGAGCTTTTTTTACATTAATATTCTTTGAAATTTCGTTCGCGATTTCGAAAGAGGTAAAGTAACCAACATGTACATTTTTTTGATATGATACCATAGTATTTATATTCGATTTTATATCCTGTGGCTGAAATGTATTTGACAAGTGTTGCGCAAATAATTCCCCGTTTCTTCATTACGTCTGACCCAGCTGCCACTTTGGTTACGGAGAGGAGGAACTCTAACAAATGGCCGCTTCATTTTTCGTGTAGCTTTCCACAGGGAGTAATCGCCAGTAGCCAAATGGCTAAGCTCTTCGAGGTACGATTTAAATGTTTTCTTTTTAACTTCTTTTATTAACTTATTAAGTTGGTTATTTATCCTATTGAAGATGTTTATATCTTGCGGATGGTGTGATTAATGCCAAATCCGTCTAGCTCGTCGTTTTTCAGTAATTAACTTACGTATTTCAAAAGGATATGTTGTCTCCTGGTTGTTACTATTTTTAATCTCAGGTGTTGAAACTTTGGTAGATACATGGATTGCTTCGGTGAAATTATTAGTTTGTTTTTCTATTTCCTCTACCATTTTCAAGCGCACTTTTAAGTTTACTCGCTGGTCGAGTTCCACACGGAATTTTTCCCAGTTTGTAAATCTATTTGTGAGCATACATTTACCTTTTGACTTTTGAATCATCGTAGAACTAATAATAAGCAATAATGGAGAGTGATCCGATGTGAGGTCTTCAATGTTTTCTGAGGAAATGTAATAATTATTCGCTATACCTTTGACAATGAAAAAGTCAATTAAGTCGGACCTTTTTCTTTTGTCGCTCGGCCAATAGGTCGGCTCGCCTCCTGAAACACAGTAGCAGTTCTTTTCCTTTGATATGTGCTGGAATCTGGTTTTTGAAATAAACTGGTTTTGATTCCCAGGCTTTGTTCTTAGCATTAAAATCACCGCCTATCACATATCGTTGACCGAAATGATAAGAAAAGTGTTCATAATTACCTCTTTTTAGTTGTGCTTAGGTGGAAAGTATACCGCTGCAATATTAAATATTGCCCCGTTCTGTTGAATAGCTACCGATGTCGCTTTTGCATATTGTTTACAATACTCTTTTGAGGAAATGTTTTTAATTTTTTTTTATTATTATAGCTGATCCTTCATGTGCACCACCATCGGGGTAAGGAGTGTGGTAGATAATGTAATTTTTAATCTTAAGGCAACTTTTCGTTGTGAAATGTGTCTCTGATACTAGAGCAATATCGATCTTATGAAAATTAAGAAACGTTTCTAATTCAAGAAGACGATTTCTCAATCCATTTGCATTCCAAGTAAGTATTCGAAGTGGGTGATCAGTCATTTTTGCGATTTTTATTACGCTTATCGCTGACTGTCTGAGATGTTTTTCTTTCCAGTTTACTAAGTCGACTAGAAATAGAAGCCATTTCCTTAGTTATATTATTCAGAACAGACATGATATCAGTGTATGATTGCTCTGGCAGTTTTGTATTCCTTCTTTGTGGTTTTGATTGTTCATTTCGTTTTTGTGGTATGGTATCACTACTTGTTACAGAAGCAAACGTTGCATTATCTTGTACTTGTCTGGATAACGCTTTCTTCTGTTGTACCCCTTGCACAAAAGAAGGTTTTTGTTTTTTTAACATTTTTTCAACATCACGGTAGATTTGACAACCTCAATAGTTGGCTGTGCGATTAAGCTCGCAGTTGGCACATTTAAATTTAATTGGATTTTTTAACAAACATGATGTGGATTCATGGTTTTGAGCACATTTGAAACACTTAGCTGGGTGAAAACACCCTTGTTTAGTATGGTTCCATCTTTGAGATTGTTTGCATCGAGGAATTGCAGAATTTTTGTGCGGTTCCTCGATTTTAACTGAAGTATAAACGAGATGGGTAATTTCATACATATTTTTATTATTACCGTTTGGCTCAAGATCGACGTAAAATAACAGTGTCATAAAAACGCTTTTTTTTTTTTTTAGCAGCTCGACGATTATATTAGGTTCATTTAAACGAAGCTGTTGTTGCACACTTTTTCACTCTCTCATCCATATATATTTCCGTCACTCACCTCATCACTGACTTGATTTACACACATTTATGCAATTATGGAACCTCCCCTATATACAGCCATTCCTTGCTATAATGCCAAAAACAAATCATAGATCGCAGTCCTTAAAAACGCTTAGAAATTTCGATTCCCGGGGAAACTTAAGGATAGAAAATTATACAAACCATCTTATATGGAAATGCAATGTTGTGTGAAAATTTCAAGTCAATCCATTTACTACTTTTCAAGTTTTGCGACCACAATCATATGCCGTTTCATTTATATATATATATTATTACAAATTGACTATTGCGTCCCTGATTTCGGGTGCCCGTGTTACAAATTGACTTTTCTTTAGCAGTTCGGGCTCACCAGTGTAACAAATTCTTTAACTTTTCTAAGTCCCTGCTTCCGGGCAGCTAGAGTCACAAATCCTGACTTTTCCCTTCGATGTCTTTCTCTTCCGTAAGCCAGTCACACGGAGATGAAGATAAAAAATAACGAGCATTAGGCTTTTAAAACACGTGTAATTCTTTACGCGGCACATAAATGATATCCGAAAAAAGGTTAACTTCACCGCATGGCGCTCTTCGTAACGCGCGAAAAAACGGTATCGATCGACTAGATGAACGAACAAAAACAAAAACGTGGTAACTATCAATTACGACTACGGCGACCAGAAATATAAGCGAACGAACAATGTGTTCCGTGCTACGGCGATAAAGGCTACGCAGAAGTTTCTAGAAGAATACTTCTGCGTCGATCACCGCACTTACTGCCCTGCCTGACTTTTGGCGGGATACATTAAAAATCTCCGCTCGCTCAATGTCATTCGCCACACTGTTCGGATGCGCGCTTTCGCCGCAAGCACATGTCACTGCCTTAGCCCTCGACCACAACCACTACACAGACACTAGTGCAGTATCATCCCGGTGCAACTGATCGAACGAACAGGCACGGGATTTTCGGTTTTGGCCGAGTAAGCATACTTGACAAGGCAAAGCGACGGCTAAAAAGAACGATGTCCGAGAGATCGTGAATTAATGATATTTCAGAGAATATTTTCTAACTCGGACATCGTTAAAAGATAGCGCTGCAAGTACCGAATCCGTATCACTGCCCCACCCCAATTTCCATCCAAAACGGAAGTTTTTGGATGAAGACCAAGGTGTGAAAGAATTTACGGATTCGGAGCATCCAGTGTTGAACCACAGAGCTCTAAACATAACGCTACCGTTCAGATTCACCCATTCCTCAAACATTCCACACGCATACCGCACAACGGCATTGGAACGACTAAACAAATACAAACAAATAAATAAATAAAATTGCGGAAAAAATCAGAATCTCCACACGACTAGAGCTATGCATGTCCTCACAGGGACCAAACGAATATCTACTAACAACATTAATTCAGAAAATATCAAAAAGATTATTATCACCGATGACTACAACGGGTGACGAAACTCCAACAAAATCTATTAATAACAAACGATACTTGAATAGGGCTAATAATGACCTCAAGTCATATTATCAAAACGAAGTACTAAGACCATATTCAATAAACTGAAGTGTACGGTGAAATTTCAAAATAACCATCATTAAGACAACAGAAAGATCACAAGCCTTGCATGTACCCGAGCCACCGAAAATCAATTCCTAAAAAAATACTATGCCACCACGGCCCAAAATGGTGCACTCGGATACCATGCGAAGTGCGGAAACACCCCCATTGGCCTACCACAAGAGAAAATGAGAGCCCCCCTTTCGACACCCCTGACCAAACATGCACGAACGTGTAACCGAGCCACCCTGTATATAATTGTAGAGGTGGTGCGCGGCCACGTCCGACACATGGGACCCCCCAATTGGCTTATCCCAGACAGACACCCCTACATATCAGATGAAAACCAACTTCCTACCATTACCTAGCATGCCTTCCCACGGCGCATGCCACCGGAAATTAAATTAAAAACCAACAAAACAAGACAAACAAAACAAAAAAAAATGTCTGAATAATTAGCAAAATTGCATTTCTAGTCGTGGGCACTCACACTCGCACAATAACACAACAAGAAAATTCCTGAAAAATTATACATTATATTAAGACGTCATTAACACGTTCCGCTACCCGCCGATCTGCCTGCGACATCGGAGGTTCAACAAAACAATTCACCTATACATAATATTGACCGCAATCACCAAAATAAATATAAACAAACTAACTATAAATGTTTACCGTAACGTAACGAAAATTTACAATTCCCTACGCCGCATATAGTGAACGATTTACGTTGCCGAGGTGTTAAAAATAATATGGCGACATTCCATTAATTCTCACCCACACCTCACTTATACTCGGGAAATAGGATCCAGAGTGGTGACCCGTGAGTAACTTTGACTCAAAGATGTTTAGACAATAATGACGGAAGAAAAGCAAGTTTTTTTTTTTTTTTTTTTCGGAAAAAACTGCAAGACCGCTATCCGAAGCAAAATGCCCAGATGATACATACCTCTTCTCTTAATTGTTATTTTTATTATTTCTCAAGATTAATAAATGTCTAACGGACGAAAATTCGACAAGTCGAGTACACATTCACCAATCGGATGCGCATTGCCTCGATTAAGTCGATGTAAATAAACAAACTCCATGATTAACGGCATCAATTTTGCTCATACATGGATGTGAATACAATTTTATTCTGTAAAATGTTCGCGAGCAGAACTTAAATTGAACGTGAAGAATCGAGACTTACAGAGTGAAAATAAACTGGAACAAGTAAACAAAACTTCCCGTGCAAACTTGTACATGCATTAATGCGTGAATATAATACTAGCGAATATATAAATAATGACTTCCCTGTTTGCCAAATCTGTCCTGTAAACGATCTCAACAGATACCAATCATGCTAGGATCTCGCGACCCCGGAAACTACCCCCTGTACACCGACTATCACCCGGAACAATAAACCGACTTTATGACGCCAGAGCACAACAAAGGGATGTTAAGAAAAAACTCTGTGAAAACGTGGAAAAACTTGACTTTCCGAGTCGCACTGATTCACACGTACCCAGACGCACCACGGTCGCGGCCAGATGTTATTACAAAATGGAGCACCTCTATAATAGGTTCCGTGGAAACATACGCCGTGGCCGCCTCCAAGTACGCCGCCAGATGTTATAGAAGACATGGACTACCTTTAAAGGATTTACAAATCCTACGCAGCCGCGCTAAAGAAAAATAAAATAAATGCAAGGATGCCAACGAACCAACTCCAGACCCTTACATCATGACTTCCTAGTTCTGCGCCGCCAGATGTTATAGATGAATAGGATCGCCTTTCTAACAGGACTTTATATTTGACGAGCACGCCGATTGTTCCCGATAGCGATATACGTAAATAGCTCCGCGAAACCGCGAGCTCCCTTAATTGGTATTGTCAAACAGGACAAGGCAAATAACAAAAAAATTATACGGAAGAAAATTCTAAAAAAATAAAAAATTCGTTTAGAAAATTTATTTACGAGGGAAGTATTTTCACTTTTATATATATATATTTTCTTTTTTTTTTTTTATGCGGGTCTTAAATCGATGATATTGCGTATTACGTAATTGTTTTCGCGAGTAAGATCTTTTAGGTAATATGCGTTGTTATGCATACGGTCTATGATTTCAAAAGGCCCTATGTACAATAACTCCAATTTTCTCATGCGTTTTTTCGCCTTATTAGATAGGACATGGTTCTTTATATATACATGATCTCCTACGTTATATTCCCTTATGTTATTCTTTTCTACCTGCTTTTTTCGGCGCGCATTATTGAGGCGTTCTAATCGAGCTTTTATTGTTTCTATGATACTCTCATGAGTTTGTCTATCCTCCACCTCCGGAAACGCAATTACTTCGCTAATGAGATGACAATGATTCTCTCTATAAATCACCTCACTCGGAATATATCCGGTAATAGTACTCGGGATGTTATTGAAACATGCCTCGATTCCCGCGAGATGTGTCAGCCAGTTGGTGTGACGCTTATGACACAAACACCTGATTGACTTACCTAATTCAAAGTTGACCCTTTCGGCCGGATTGTTTTTCGGGCAATAGGCGGCTATATGCCGCACTTCGATGTCCCTACTCTCGAAAAAGGCGTACCAGCGCTGACTAGTAAATACTGTGGCGTTGTCCGAAACGATAGTGTTCATTTTTCCTACTGTACTGATAAAATGATTCACCTTCGATATTAAATTTACACTCGTTAGCCTCTTCATTGGGTAGAACTTAACGTATTTTGAAAAAGTGTCATATAGTACAAATATTTGGTTCATCCCTTTTACAATGGGCAACGGGCCAAAAACATCAACCGCAACGATGTCAAGTGGACCTTGCGGGGAGTAGCTTGTTAAAGGACCGATGGATTTCGCCGTATATGGTTTTGTTTTTTTGCATAATTCACAACGTTTAATTACTTTATTGATTGTATTTCGCATCTTTAAAAAATGACATGTACGGGAGATCAGCAAATAAGTACGGAGCTGTCCAGGGTGCGCGTATTTAGTATGTGTAAACCAGATCAGCTCCTCGACATGTGCACTAGGTATACATATCCGCCACAATTCACTTACTCTACTGCGGAAAAATAATAAATCCTTATGTATGCGATAAAATCTGCGCAATTTCTCTATACATTCAATATTTTTTATAACACATCCCCAAGATTTATCTGCTCGCTGGTCCTCTGCAAGATTACGGAACAATTCCTTAATTATACTTTGAGTAGACTTGTTGAAAAAGGCAATTAACGCAACATCACTGTTTATCTCGGGAATATTACCTAGATTTCGTGTTAGCATATCCGCGACAACGTTTTCTTTCCCGGGAACATACTCCAGTCTCAAATCGAAGTTTTGTAGATAAAGAGACCACCTTGTTAGGCGTGCATTTTGCCACCGAGATTCTTTTAAAAACTTTAAACTTTTATGGTCAGTCATTATTATTATCGGATATCCCTCAATGATTATGCAAAACTTTTTTAAACAGAAAATAGTGGCCAACAACTCTTTTTCAGTTGTAAAGTAGTTTCTCTCTGCACCTGTTAGCAGCCGACTCACGAACATGATCGGCCGCGGATCACCTTGCTCGTCTAATTGCGATAGCGAGCCACCAACCGCTCGGTCGGACGCGTCAGAACATACAATGAATTCTTTCTTATAATCAGGAGTTTGTAATTTAATGTGTTCAGCGAACACATCTTTGAATTGCTGAAACGCTCGATCATGTTCCTCGTCCCAGACAAACGGGACCTTATTACTAACTAATACTGATATAGGTTGGATAATCTCTGCATATGACTTTATAAATTTACGGTAAAAATTGCACATGCCGAGGAATGACATGACCTGATCTCGATTGTTTGGAGGAGGAAAATTTTTTATTTTCGCTATCTTTTCCGACTGCATAGACACTCCCGATGTAGTTAATCGATATCCCACGAAATTTAGCTCATTACGTTCTACCGATTTCATTTTATTTTCGAGATTCTCCACGTTCTCGCCAAGCTCTGACCAACGTTCTTTCTCTTCCTCTAAATTTTTTTCTATTCGTACCACGGCGGACGACAAACCCCCTATTTTTTCATTTGAACTGCTTTCCACATCCTCTACTCTCCTCACCTTTACAGCCAACTCCTTGACATAAGAGGTTAAATTTCTGTTTTTTTCCTCTACTTGTTCCACTTTATTACTTACTACTTCATATTTTTTTTCAATTTTATTAATCTCTCTCGTTAAGTCCTTTTTAAATTCTCGAATGCTCCTCTGCATCCCATCTCTTAATTCGTCTGATTTCTTATCCAGATGTTCGAACATTTTTTTATTTTCGTCGGATTTTTTATCCAGATGTTCGAACATTTTTTTATTTTCGTCGGATTTTTTATCCAGATGTTCGAACATTTTTTTATTTTCGTCGGATTTTTTATCCAGATGTTCGAACATTTTTTTATTTTCGTCGGATTTTTTATCCAGATGTTCGAACATTTTTTTATTTTGATGTTCGAACATTTTTTTATTTTCGTCGGATTTTTTATCCAGATGTTCGAACATTTTTAAAATATCCCTCATGTCGGGTATACTCTCTTCCGTATCAGTTGTTTTTTTTTTTACTAGGAAAGATGGACCTGGATCAGTAAATCCTCTTTCCTGCGGACTGGGTGGGTCATAGCTTTCTGCTATTGAACCGTCCGGGTCTTCTATCTCTCCCTTCTCTTCGTCGCTCGTATCGGCGAGGACAGGTTTGGGGTTTCTATAATCTCCCCTAGTTGTCACCACTCTAGATAGATCCCTATCATCCATTTTCTCAGGCAGGGTATATGCACGAGATAAAATTACGTAATTGGGCTTATCTACAGACAAATAATATTAATAATACGATAATCACTACGAACCAAAAAAAAAAAAAAAAAACGATTTATATGTCAGATAATAACATTTCATAAAAAATTTAACGTAAATACGTAAAAAAAATAGGTATAATACACCCTAAAGAAGTAGGCCGCGGGGAGACAATAAAACTTTAAAAGCTTATCTGTTGTTGCAGCTTGGCTGTTTCCTTCGCTGTGTTTCTTCTATCGAAATTGAATATTTTTCTTTTCCGGGTCCACTTCGAGTCCCTCAGTTCGGATGCGCCAGTATTACAAATTGACTATTGCGTCCCTGATTTCGGGTGCCCGTGTTACAAATTGACTTTTCTTTAGCAGTTCGGGCTCACCAGTGTAACAAATTCTTTAACTTTTCTAAGTCCCTGCTTCCGGGCAGCTAGAGTCACAAATCCTGACTTTTCCCTTCGATGTCTTTCTCTTCCGTAAGCCAGTCACACGGAGATGAAGATAAAAAATAACGAGCATTAGGCTTTTAAAACACGTGTAATTCTTTACGCGGCACATAAATGATATCCGAAAAAAGGTTAACTTCACCGCATGGCGCTCTTCGTAACGCGCGAAAAAACGGTATCGATCGACTAGATGAACGAACAAAAACAAAAACGTGGTAACTATCAATTACGACTACGGCGACCAGAAATATAAGCGAACGAACAATGTGTTCCGTGCTACGGCGATAAAGGCTACGCAGAAGTTTCTAGAAGAATACTTCTGCGTCGATCACCGCACTTACTGCCCTGCCTGACTTTTGGCGGGATACATTAAAAATCTCCGCTCGCTCAATGTCATTCGCCACACTGTTCGGATGCGCGCTTTCGCCGCAAGCACATGTCACTGCCTTAGCCCTCGACCACAACCACTACACAGACACTAGTGCAGTATCATCCCGGTGCAACTGATCGAACGAACAGGCACGGGATTTTCGGTTTTGGCCGAGTAAGCATACTTGACAAGGAAAAGCGACGGCTAAAAAGAACGATGTCCGAGAGATCGTGAATTAATGATATTTCAGAGAATATTTTCTAACTCGGACATCGTTAAAAGATAGCGCTGCAAGTACCGAATCCGTATCAATATATATATATATATATATATATATATATATATAGAAAGAGAGAGAGAGAGAGAGAGAGAGATTTTTGTCGTTTCTGAACCATCTTATTAGGATTCTGTACATTATATGTGTACGGAATCCTAATAAAATCAACCAAATAAAGCAAGTGTTGGTTATCTCTTGCTCGTTCGCGTTCTCGTTATCAGCTTGTTAATCAGTTATTTCGGCAGATCGGCGATTTTTTTTTTGGGGGGGGGGTGCTCACTTCGCATAGTACCGATGAGGCAAATGTATTATGTATTAGAGTAGTACAAAGTTTATAATGGTGAGGTTGAAACGACCCATCCAATAAAGTTTTTGGCATCAGATCATCCTCACCTTACATTAATTATGGTAAATTAATATAAGTGTATATGTTGTTTACGGAAATTAATTTCTGTAACGGTAATTAAACAATTGAAAATTCTTAGTTACTAAATATTCTGCTGAGCACTGAAAATGGAAATCAGTGCTATTACATCCAGCTAAGATATGAGCAATCGTACCGGGAAAGTTACATTTAATACAATTTGGTGAATTAGCAATTTTAAATCGGTGTAGATAGTCTTTAAAATTTCCGTGAATTGTAAGGAATTGTACGTTAAAAAAGGTTGGTATGTAATTTATATTGTTCATTCTATTTAATGTGCTAGAGAAGAAAGTATAAGTTATACTGTTACAATTATCCCACATGATCTGATATTGCGTTAGGTAATAGTCATGCAATAATCTTTTAAACTGCTTTACGTTAAAGGTTTTATTCTCATAAGTAAATTTACCATTTTCGTAATAGGAATTATATAAGTTAAGCGAGCAGGTAGTAATATTATGTTTAATGCAAAATAAATCTATGTGTTTACTGATTTCAAACTGCAGTGACATAATTCCAGAAGTAATCACTGACGCTAAATAACTTACTGTTTTATATGATTTAATTAATTTAATGGCTAGTAATCTTTAATAACTTGCTAACATTTTTTGAAATCTTTTAAGTTTAATCATATCTGCATAAATTATGCTACTATATAGTAGGTTTGGTAAAATGACTGCCTTATATAAAATAATCCCTTTAGTATAATTTACTTTGCTATTTTTATTATAAAGTTTATTAAAGATAAACAAAAATTTAGTTAACTTATTTTTAATACCATTTAAGTGATTGTAAAATTTCAAGTTATTATCAATTAAGATACCTAAGTATTTAGAATTTGATACTTCATTTATATTCAGGCCTGCATTGAGCGGAAGATAATTTGCCATTTTGTTCAAGATATCATAGCAGTCTTCTATTTACAATTATTTCGATAATTTTGCAGAGATTCGACGTTAAAGATATTGGCCTGTAGCTGTCGGAATGAAAAGGATTTTTGTCAGGTTTTAAAAAGGGGATTACAATTGGAATGCGGGATCCAGATAGTATTGAAGATTTTAAATAATAGATGTTTTATATTATCTGGAGCGTTTTGGAAAAATTGAACATGAAAATGATCTGGACCTGGGGCTGAAATTTTTGAGGAGTTTATGGCATCTTGGAGTTCTCCAAGTTTGATATCTTGATTGAAAGTTTGATTAGGTGCTTCAATCGAAACATCGTGGACTGGAGATTGTTGAAAAGCGGATGTGTTTGATATATTACTCAAGGGATCTGCAAAAGCTTTGCTATTACTGTGGGATCTGTGTTCATGCGAAATTTTCGATGCATGTGTGATTTTATCCGGACCTATTTTGTCACCGACTGCTCAGATTTATTGGTTGATGTGAATATCTTTGTATGATGGGAAGATAATGGATGTCTGGTTTTTTGGTATGAAGATAATGGTTTGATTACGGTTAGTTTGATTCGTATTTACGAGTACATTAGATATAGATGGAGTGCCATTGTTATTCGGTAATGAAGGGAAATCGTTTGGGTTAAGCATTTTTCGCGAAACAACTGGTAACGGCATGTTGACTTCACCGAGTTGGCGGGGTTAGCTAATAATAATTATCGTTTGTCGATGAATAGCAGTAAATGTAAAGATAAATAAACATATATGAATGCTTCGACAAAATACGAAGAACACACGTAAACCGCGATAAAGTGAACACAGAAACACACAACTTCTTTGCGACACTCAAATTATTATATTTTTGTATGTTGTAAATGTTTATTCAATAAATGCTATTCTATTAATTTTCACTTTCGTGTGTTTAAATTTAATTTTACATATATCTGTTATATAAAGCTGCAAGAAAAGAAATCGTTCAGACCGTTCTATAGTAACTAGAAAGTTAATTTTTTTTTCAATTGACGTATTTTCTTCGGCAGATCACAAGGAAATTACAAGATCCTCAAAATATTAAAATTAAATGCCACAAATTTCAAAAGATTTAAAATTCAAGTTTTAAGAAAAACATTTTTAAAAAATTCCACAGCAGGATCTATATGAGTTATGACATTAATTTTCTTTTTAACCTGCATACGAAGGTCTCCAGAATATAGGAAAAATAAAAAATTCGAAAAATTATGATATTTAGGGGACAACATTTATAAAAATACACGCATAAGTGGTAACCCCCTAAACTACAAAAAAACCCACAGGCCTTTCCATGGTAGCTGGAAGATCAGTTTTTTTTTTAAATAATGTATTTCAATCGATATAATATACGAAAAATACGAAATCCCTAAAATTTTGAAATCAAAGAACCCAACTTTTGAAAAATTCGAAAATCGAGTTTTAAGCAAAAAGTTTTCAAAGGATTCCACAGCCGGTTCTATATGAGTTACGGTTTTGATTTTCTTTTAAAACCTGCATACTAAGGTCTCAAGAATGCAGGAAAAATATCAAATTTGACAAATTTTGATATTTAGGGACCAGAAAAATACACATTTCAAGCGGAAATACTGGAAACTAAAAAAAAGTCCACAGCACTTACCACGGTAGGTGGAGGGTGATTCTTTTTTTAAAATGATGCATTTCAATCACTGGAATATAGGCAAAATACGAAACAAAAAAAATTTTAAAATTAAAGGGCCCAAATTTTAATAAATGTGAAAATCAAGTTTTAAGAAAAAATTTTTCAAAAAATCCCAGAGCTGGTTCTATGTGAGTTACAGTTTTGATTTTCCTTTAAATGTGCATACCAAGGTTTCGAGAATACAGGAAAATAATAAAATTCGAAAAATTTTGATATTTAGGGAACAAAATTTGGAAAAATACACGTTTAAAGCAGTAAGACTGGAAACTAAAAAAAAAGCCCACAGCTATTTCTGTGGTAGCTGGAGGGTCCCTCTTTTTTTTAAACGATGTATTTCAATCGCTAGAATACAGGGAAAATACAAGACCCCAAAAATTATTAAATTAAAGGCCCTAAATTTTTGAAAAATGTAAAAATCCAGCTTTAAGAACAATTTTTTTAAAAATTCCACAGCCGGTTCTATATGATTAATAGTATTGATTTTCATTTTAACTTGCATACTGAGGTCTCCAAAATAGAGGGTAAATATAAAATTCAAAAAATTTTGATATTAAAGAATCGTAATTTTGGAAAATACACGCTTAAAGCGGAAATACAGGAAACTAAAAAAAAGCCCACAGCTCTTTCCATGGTATCTGGACGGTCATTCTTTTTTTAAATCATGCATTTCGGCCTCTAGAATATAGGAAAAATACAAAACCTCAAAAATTTTAAAATTGGAGAGCCCAAATTTTAAAAAATATGAAAATCAATTTTTAAGAAAAATTAAAAAAAAATATCTACAGCCGGTTCTATATAACTTATAGTATTGATTTTCTTTTTAACCTGCACACTAAGGTCTCTAGAACAGAGGAAAAATTTAGAATTCGAAAAATGTTGATATTAAGGAACCAAAATTTTGGAAAATACGCGCTTAAAGCGGTAAAAAGAGTCCACAGCTCTTACCATGGTAGCTGGAAGGTCACTTTTTTTTTTAAATGATGCATTTCAATCTCTAAAATATATAAAAAAAATACGAGATCCCCAAAATTTTGAAATCAAAGGGCCGAAATTTTGAGATTCACAATTGAAGTTTGAAAGTGAATGGTTTTGTTATACTGTGTTCAGTTTATGCAGATAAAATAGGTAAATACAACCTCTGTGCTCTCCTATTGCTTCCTACTCCATTCTCTTACCTCTTTTTTTCCTAATCCCTCTTTAGCTCTACAATGCCGGCTGCGTTTAATCTGCTACAATGGAATTGTCGTAGTCTCAGAGCCAACAAAAATTCATTGGAGGGTTTGTTGAATCTTCATAATATCCAAGTTGCTCTCATCTCGGAAACGTGGCTTCGGTCAGGCGTGGATTTTAACATTAGAGGCTTCAAGGTAATCAGAAGCGATCGCGATGATGGCTATGCTGGTTCTGCGATCCTCGTTAGAAATGACATTCCATTCCGTTCTCACGAGATTTCTCTCGACCTTCCTTCTACTCCTAATATTCCTAATATCGTTCATATCTCCATCAATCCTCCTTCTATGCGTCCTATTAACGTTGTTTCGATTTATGTTCCTCCTACTTACGATCTTCGTCACTTCCCCCTTTCTACATTTTTCTCATCTATCCCGCAACCGTTTATTATCGGCGGCGATTGGAATGCTCATTCCCCTATGTGGGGCTGCACATCCTACAATAGCAATGGTTCCATCCTTGAGAATACTATCCTTTCTGATAACTTGGTGCTCCTTAATGATCTTTCCCCAACCTATTTTAGGAATGCTTTTGTCTCCAGTTCTCTTGATCTAACTCTTTCTTCCCCTTCAATTGGTCTTAACTTTACCTGGAGAACCCTTTCGGGTTCTTTCGGCAGTGACCATGTTCCCATAATAATTACTACTGATATTTTTCCTTCTTATTCCAGGCATCTCCATTCTCCTCGATGGAATCTCAGCAAAACTAATTGGACTCTTTTCCGCTCTTCTGTTGATTCATCACTTCCTGATCCACAGATTAATTGTGATCCCATTTCTCTCTATAATTTCTTTTCCCATTCTATCAGGTCTGCTCTTTCTCTATCTTCTCCCCCTCGTCGTTCTCCTGCATCCACTCATCGTTGTGCGGCCTCATCTCTTTGGTGGAATGAGGAGTGTAACGCTGCATTTAACCATTGTCGTTCGACCTTCAGATCCTATCGCTCTAATCCTACAACCCAAAACTTTCTGGCTCATAAACAAGCCAACGCCAGGGCTAGGTTTATTCTTAAAGCCGTGAAAAAGGCCTCTTGGAAAAAATTCTGTTCTTCCTTTTCTAGAAATACCTCTCTCTCACATATTTGGAGCTTGGCTAGAGCTTTTAAATCTCCATCCTCTGAACGTCCTTCTCTTTCTAATGTATCTGAGGATAGCCTAATATCCTTCATTGATTCTGTCGCTCCTGCCTACGTTCCTTCCTTTGACGAACTGTATTCCAACACCTCTCCGCAAATCTCGTCCCCTCCTTCTCAATTCCTCACTTCGGCTTTCAATCTTAATGAATTATTAGCTGTTTTATCTAAATCTTCCAGCCCTACTCCAGGCCTTGATGGTATACCTTATCTTGCTCTTAAAAATCTGTCTGAACTATCCCTTAACTTTCTTCTCAGTCTTTTCAATTCTTTCCTTTCCAGGGGTTCAATCCCCCCCTCTTGGAATTCTTTCATTATTGTCCCTATTCCTAAGAAAAGTTCTTCCTTACGCCCCATCTCCTTGGTATCCTGCATCAGAAAATTGTTTGAGGGTATGCTAAACAAGCGTCTTGTCTGGTGGTTGGAACACCATAATGTGCTTCCTAACAATATGTTCGGCTTTCGGCCTGGTATCGGCCCTCCTGATTGTATCAGTTTTTTTTGTGTCTCATTTATATAAGTCCTTTATCCAAAAACATTATACTCTGGCTTCCTTCATAGATGTTTCCTGTGCTTTCGACAATGTTCATCTCCCAACTTTAAGAGATAAAATGACAGCAATTAACATTCCAGTGAATTTCACTTCCCTTGTTATTAAGCTCATGTCCAATCGTTCTATCTACCTCTCTCCTCCATTATTTGACACTTCTAGAAAGGTTTTCTGCGGTCTTCCTCAAGGTTCCTCCCTCAGTCCTACTCTTTTTAACATTTATACTGCTAGTATCGCTTCTCTTCCTTTAAATTCCCACTCTTTATTCTTTGCCGATGATATTTTGCTTTTTTCCTCTTCCCACGATATTGACGCAGCTAATGATGCTCTCAAAAAGTCCCTCAATTTCCTTGAAAGTGCTCTTGCCTCAATTAACCTTTCGATTTTTCCTTCTAAGTCCTCCTGCGTTGTATTTACCCTTCGCCCTTATAATCCTGCTTCTGTTAATTTATCCTTAAATAGCACAGCTATTGCTCGTGTTAATTGCTTTCGTTATCTCGGTATCTTTCTCGATAGTCGTTTGACTTTTTCCGAACATATTAAATATCTTTCCTCCTGCTCTACTAAACGGTTGAACCTGCTGAAGGCCCTGTCTCCGACTAAATGGGGTGGTGACTCTTTCATTCTTATTCTTCTATATAAATCCATCGTCCGCTCCAAGCTTGATTACTGTTCGTTCATTTATGCCTGCGCTTCCAAATCCCGTCTCTCTAAACTTGATGTGATCCAAAATTCTTGTCTTAGACTCTGTCTCGGTGCTCTTAAATCCTCTCCTATTCCAGCATAGCTTGCTGAATCGAATGTTCCTCCCCTGTCTATTCGCAGATCTTATTTGGGCTATCGCTTCCTTGCTAAACGTCTTTCTCTCTCATCTTCTTCTC
Organism: Icerya purchasi; assembly: GCA_039619475.1. Lineage (NCBI taxonomy): Eukaryota > Metazoa > Arthropoda > Insecta > Hemiptera > Monophlebidae > Icerya > Icerya purchasi. The sequence goes on from CM077116.1 coordinate 137,309,865, forward strand.
TCATTTTTTCCTACCTTTCAATTTCTCGGAATTGGCGCTTTGTGCCTAGGAAAATTCCTATCCTGTCCCTTATTTCTCTCCGTCTTAGTTCATTTTGGCCGTATACAATTTCCTTTAATAGTCTGCCTTATTTTTCCTTTAACTTCAGCGATCTCTGCCATCCGCCCAGAGTATTTATTTCGCCTACACTTGCAAAATCTCTCCCTCCAGCTGTAATTAAACAGGAATTCCACAGTATTGTCAATTCTCTCTTCCCTTCTCATGTTACCATTTTCACTGATGGTTCTAAGGGGCCTGATGGGGTTGGTGCTTCTTTTATTCTTCCAGACTATAACTTCTCTGAATCCTTCTGTCTTCCTTCTTTCTGTTCCATATTTACAGCCGAGCTAATGGCTATTTTACGTTCCATTATTTTTATCTCCTCCAATCGTCTTTCTTCCCAGTTTCTGATCATATCCGACTCCATGAGTGCTCTTCAAGCCATCTCTTCTCCTCTTCCTAATCATTCCTGTGATTTTTCTATTCTCCGCATACGTTCTCTCATTTGGACTCTCTCTTCTCTCCATGGAATCCATGTTGACTTGCTGTGGGTTCCTGGTCATTCTGGCATCTCAGGTAATGAGAAGGCTGATTCTTTGGCTCGGGTTGCTGCTTCTTCTTCTACATTCTTCTTCAAAAAAATCCCATCCTCTAATCTCTTGCCTTTGTGTAAACATTTTCATCTCAGATTTTGGCCGAATATGTACCCTTCCTCCTTTTCTAATTGTCGCTCCTTTTATCTGTCAGTTCAGCCTAATCTTCCTTCAAATCCTTGGTTCCTTCTGTTTCCTTCACTTCCTCGCTCTGTTGTTGTCTCCATTGTGCGTTTGCGCTTAAACCATTCCTTGCTACCTTCCTCACGCTTTCGCCTCTCGTTGACCTCTTCCCCATGTTGTCCTCTCCATTCAAACGATGCGGTTGTTTGTGACACCGATCACGTGTTCTTTGAGTGCTCTGCTCTTTCGGTGGAGCGCTCGGCTCTATATTCCCACTTGCTTGGGCTGGGGCTTCCTGCTCCTTTTTGTGCTCGTTATATCCTGTCTTTTCCTTCTACACTTATTATCCCCTCCATTGTTTCCTTCTTATTAGCGATAGCTGATCGCCTCACTGTATAACTTTCGTTTTCCCTTAATTGTTTCTGGGTGAAGGTCCTCGGTTGACGAGCCCAATTAAAAAAAAAAAAAAAAAAAACTTTCTTATCAATTAACTAAGAGAGAATAAATTACGATAGAAGTTTGAAATACTAACGTAAATGTGTTATCTTTTAATTAACATTAACACATAGATATAAGCATTGATAACCAAAATACCGAAATGGCCTAAAAGGGGCCGGAATTACTAACGGAAAAAAATAAAATACAAAACACTTTATCTTACAGTAAAATAATAGAATCATATGTTTTTCCTAGTAGAAATCAAGCTATCATTTTAAATGCAATAAATGAAATAAAACTTAAAGAATACGTTTATGCGATAGGAAAGTATGTAGGGGCAAACAACATAATATTTGCCTCTAGAATACCAAATAATAGGATTTGTATTTATTTAACAAACAAAAATCTCGCTGAAAAAATTACTGAATCGCATCCCATTATTAAGATAAAGGAAAAACAAATTTATATAAGAAAACTTATTAATCCTGCAAAGCGATTAAATATATCAAATGTGTCACCGCATATTCCACACTCAGTGATTGAAAATGCATTAAAGCAAGCTAATGTTAAAACTAACTCTCCGGTATCCTTCATTAAGGCTGGACTAGAAGAAGGTTTTAAACATGTTTTAAGTTTTAGACGGCAAGCGTATATTATGCCGAATGAGGAAAATACAACAAACAAAAATTTTCCAGAATCATTAGTTATTACGTATCAAAATGAGAATTTCCGAATATACCTTTCTGATGAACACTGGTTAAGTACAAGGAAAAACGAGTTAGTTGAACAAGGAGACATAGAGGAAATCAAAGAAATAAATGAAAGAGGCGACGAAGAAATAGGAGTAGCAACAAACCAGATCGCTGAAAGGAAAAGAACACATCCAACAACATCGGAGGAATTAAATACATTTGATGAAAGTAATGAAACAGAAGAGAACAAATTATCGGCAGCGTCAAGCCTAACTAGTCTAGAAGAACTAGAAAGAGAGGAGATGGATATTGATACAATACAGGATCAAGAAATTAATGCAAAGGACGAAACTCACAGTAAGGACAAAGATAAACAAACGAAGGGAAAACAGGAAAGTAACAAAGGCATAACACAGAACGTAGTGACTAATAAACAAAACGAAATAGAAGATAAAACCGTTATAAATTCAAAAAATATTAAAAAAAAACGAAATTAGCCGAACAGGACACAATTGAAAAGATATTATTACCCATAAAAGAAAAAATTGAAAATCAGAAAAATGTAATAATGAATTTCACACAAATTATTGAATTAATAGCAAGAGTGAACAAAAATAAATTAGCAGTAAGTACAATTAAAGACATACTGCAGTCCGACTCGGTAAACGTAGTAACAGTTATAACACAACTAAAAACTATTCACGATGCATCAACGGATAGAGCAACAAAAATAAGATTAACAAAAATTATTAATAAAATCAAAACGGAAATAGCGAATCAGCAAGGGAATTAAATAGTAAAAGAAAAATGATTCAATGTTTGCAATATAACGAAAATCATAGTAAATAGGCAAGAGATATACTGTGGGCTAATGTAATAACTAGAAATATCGATATCGTATTTATAAGTGACAGGCAATAGTAATTATGTACCTACTAATTATAAACAAATTACGCATAGAAAATTAAGTATAATCTATAGAAACGGGACACCAATAAACTGTATATATATGCATGAGAAATATTTTTTTTTTTTTTTTTTTTTTTCTTGTTTGGGTTTTTCCCTGGGCTTGTCAGCAACGGACGATTACCCATCAACATGTGTACATAGGAGCAATTAGGAGTAACAAGGAATGGAATCTGATAAAGAATGCTATACCAAAGATGGAGAAACAATAACAATCAACGTCGAAAAATGCCAAACGTATGTATCCTGAAAAGAAAAGAAATGACGAAGGTAAGAGCAAAAGGAGTTAGCTGTCCCATACCATGGTCACTGCAATTACAGAGCCCACAGTACAAACGGACAAAGGAATCTGGCTATAAATAATTAAGGAAGAAGAAACACGGGATGTTTAAAAAGCAGTTAGATCCATCAAGCACGAAACCTATATAGAACACAGCGCTTAGCATCCGTAAACAATTATCCGAAAGTTCAATGACTTTCTCCATCACTATAAAGCAAAGTTTATAGTTTTTAATTATGAAACATTAATCATATTTATGGCGACGACTGCAGAAACAGCGCCTACCATTCTGTTAAAAGGAAATGAGCAGAATTTTCACTGAACACTATGGCCACACTGCAACAGCAGCGCCCGCAGTGCCGGCTAACAAGGAGTTCACCTATCTACCGTTAGGGCCGCAAATGCGACAGCGAGCCCGCAAAATTAACTGCGAGCTGTGCCTGTTTGTGACTGTAACTGCAACATCAGTGCGTGTTGAGGAATATAACATAGTTGTTGTAAAAATAAATGGTATAACATTTATACTAACATATATACCTCCCAATAAATTAGCAAGTAATTATTTTCAGTTTCTAAGTATATATATAAGTAATAATAACTTACGTAAATTTGTATTACTCGGTGATTTGAATGCGAGATATACACTCTGGGATAAAGTTAACAATTCAAGAGGTAAAGAATTATACAGTTTAATACAATATTTTGAATTACATATATTAAATATTAAAGATAAATATACTTTCAAAAGAAACAAACAATGTAGCACAATTGATCTAATGTTAATAACAAATAACATTATGCAAGTAATAAAAAACTGGAAAGTCTCTCGCGAAATAAATTATAGTGATTATTTTTACATAATGTTTGAATTGCAAATTAATAATGAATATAATAAAAAATTTATTACAACGATTGATTATAATAAGCTAGATGTAAATATCATTAAATTTAATCATATAATAGATTTAAATGTAACCTGTAATTCAATAAATTAAATAGACAAATGGTTAGATCAATTCCAAGAATACGTAAATATAGTAATACAAAATTCTAATAAAGTAATAATGGAAGGGGCAGTTTATTGGTGGAACCCTGCATTACAGAGATTAAAGTATTTAGTTAATAACTTATATAAGAAATATAGAAATTGTAAAAATTTAAACTTAAAAGCAAATCATTATAATAACTATAAGAACAATTTCAAGAAATATAAATTTATGATAAAACAGGCAAAACTGCAAGCTTGGAAGAACCTACTAAATGGTAAAGCAGTTTTTGGATTGAAATATAAGATTTTACTTGGTAAGAAAGCAAAATTAAATATACCTACGTTAGACAACTACGCTCATAGTGATCAAGAAAAAATAAATTTGTTAAGTAGAACATTATATTTGAATTCTAAACCTTTTAAACAGGAATTACATAAAAATAACGTAACAAATTCAGTGAGTAAAGAAGAAGTTAAATTAATTATTGATAATCTTAAGAATAACGTAGCTTGTGGATTAGATAAAATATCAAACAGATTTCTGAAAAACTTTAATAGAAAATACCCAGAAGTGATTACAAAATTAATGAATTTACTATTTTAATATGAACACTATCCACAAAAATGGAAAATAGCAAAGACAGTAATATTACCGAAAATGAATAAAAATCTAAAATTATCTAGTTCTTATAGAGCAATTTCACTTTTATCAAATTACAGTAAAATTTATGAAAAGTGTATATTGATTAAATTAAAAGATTTTATTCAACAGCATAACGTAATTAACAAAGACCAGTATGGCGCTTTGCCGGGTAAATCAACAGAATTGGCAATATGGAATATTTTAAAAATAATAACTTATTATAAAAGCAATTCCTATTTGAGTTGCCTAATGACGCTAGATATAGCGAAGGCTTTCGATAGTCTTGATCTAAACAGTTTAATTAAATTATTGAAGGAAATAGGAATAGATTATAATGTACTAAATATTATTAATAAATACTGCGGAAATAGATATACTTATATTGAAATAGGTAACGTACAAAAGAAGCAAAAATTAGATATGGGTGTATTACAAGGGTCCGTGTTGGGCCCATATCTATGGAATATAGTTTTTTCTTAATTATATAAGATAATATTACCTAACGATGTTAAGATATATACCTTTGTAGACGATATTGCGGTTGTACTGGCAGATAGAATGAAAAAGGTTTAGAAAATAAGATAAATTTAGTGTACATAAAAATAGCGAAATGGCTTAACAAATTTAACCTTAAGATTAACGAAACTAAATCTAATTATATGATATTTAATAAAAAATATACTAATAGACCATTAAATTTAGAACAATACGGTTTAAATATCAACTATGTAAAACAAATAAAATACTTGGGAGTAATAATAAACAGTAATTTAAAATTTTATGAACATTTTAATTACATTAAAACCAAAATAAGCAAATTCATAATAATATTTAATAAGTTGTATAATAACCAGAACTGTATAAATTATAAAAAAGGAGTTACGTTGTATAAAATTATTATTTTACCTAACATACTTTATAATAGTATCATATATGTAGAAATGTTAAAAACTAAAAAATTTCAAAAGATGTTAAAAAGCTTTCAAAGGCTTATAGCTATAAAAATGATTAAATCATATAGAACAATCAGTTATTTGTCAGCCATAGTTATAGCTGGTATTAAACCAATCGAATATGAAATACAAAAACATATAAGCTTGGTCGCAATTAAAAATAATATTAATATAGAGCATCCGTTCAATAACATAATATATAAGACACCATTTTTTAAATATGAGAATAAACTAATTAAAGTAAAACAAATGAATAAAATTATGGATAAATTTTATATAAATAAATTTCAAGAAATATGGAATAATTATAATGGAATAACGTATCAATTTTTCCCAAGTATAATAGATAGATTTAAAAATAATCAATATACGCAAAATTTTTTTAATGTTCAATTTATAACAGGGCACGGTCTATTTAAGGTATATTTATATAAATTTAAGATATCTGAGTCTGACAACTGTGTAATATGTAATTTTAGAGATGATGTTTTTCATATCCTACAAGGATGCAATTATAATAATAATAATATACTCGGTAATTATGATATAACACAACTTGTTCAAAATTATTTTAATGAATTTAATAAATTTACAATAGAAGAAATAAAATTCCGGAAAAATAATGTACATTTATATTAAGTAAATAGTAAAAATATATGTAGATATTGTAAAAAAAAAAAACAACAACTGTAAAATGGTAATTAATATAATACCAAATACTTAATTGGATGGGTTATATTAATTCCGTTATTATAATGAATCAATATTTTTATTAAATAAATGTACCCTACCCGAAGTTTCGGGAATAGGGAAAAAAAAAAAAAAAAAAAAAAAGGGCCGAAATTTTGAAAAATGTGAAAATCAAGTTTCAATAAAAATAACCGTTTTTAATAGTTATCGTTTTCTCGCGTTCGCGTTTTCAATAGTGATAAGAACATCGTAGTACGATGAACCGCCCGCCCCCCTTAACCGGGAAGCCGGTTAGTAAGCTGAAAGCGCCGTCTAAACCTGACGGGAACAACAGCGCAACTGCTAGTAACTCCACACCGCACACATCAGGTAAGCCACACATACACACACAGATCACATCAACGCACGACACAAGCCTTATCAGCAACTCTGACAAAAACCAGTTCACCGCACAAACAAACCCGCATCGTTCAGCCGATTTATCTCTCGCGATAAGCTCGCGCAGCCAGCCGACTGCCGATTTTAGCGCTGATGGCTCCGCAACGACCGCGGTAAATGACAAAATCCAAAACAGTCCCTGTGATGCAACCCTCCCAACTGCACCGAGTGTACCAGCATCCTTCTCCAAAAAATTAAAAACTATAAAGAAAATAGACCCGCTAACCGACTTCAATTACCCAACAGGGGAACATGGCGTAATATTCCCATACGTTCCGACAAGCAGCAACCGCGATTACTTCTTGGCATTAAAAGATTTAGTTGGCGGGCCACCTAACATAATAGCAGGCTCGAAAATTAGCAGAGATCGAGTTGCAATATTTTTTAAGTCGAAATCCAATGTCGAAAAGCTATTCGAACATGGAGGAAGAATTGAAATAGGCTCGCAAGTGATCACTGCCCGACATTTAAAAAATCCATTTAATAAACTAATCATGTCAAATGTCTCTCCTACTATCCCGAACCAGCTCATACTCTCGCGCCTTGCCTCAGTGTTTTCATTGAAATTAATCACTCCTATAGCCATCTTTCGGGTCAACCCAAACGACGCTGAATTCGGACATATTGTCAGCTGGCGTAGACAAGTTTATATTGAGTAGGCCAATTGTTCTAACATCCCTGAGTCCTTTATACTAACCCACAATGAACACGAACACCGCATATTCGTCCACTTAGACGACCACTCATGCCACAGCTGTACAAATAAAAAAGGAAACACTAGTCAACCAACCATGTTACCTACTCCGCCCCCCACAACATCTAGACATTGGTAGTGCAATGGAAGTCGATCAAATAATCCCAAATGCGAAACGCCCCCACCCAGCAACACCAGATTCTTACAACCAATGATTATTTTTCCTATATTTTAATAACAAAAATACGCGGATTAAAAAAAAAAATCAATTCTCTACGCGCTGTGGATTTTTTTAAAATTTTAAAATCGTTTGGATTTCATGCTTTTTCTATATTGTAACTAAGAAAATGTGTCAAATTAAATAAATTCTGCTAAGCCCGACGATCCCACACTATCAGCGACATCTCAACCTGCAACGAAGAAAATTAATATCCCGTTACTAAAGGACGACATCAGCCATGCTGCATCACTGGAACAAACAGATAGCTCACCAATCTAGTCAGAGCCCAGACATACTTTCAAACCACAGCCAGAAGAAAAGGACTCTTTGCAGCAACAGGCACAACAGAAAACCGATTTCAAAGCACCCCCAGACGCGCAGCACATCACTGAGTCAGCCAATCGGAAATAAAAATAAAAAAAAATCATAAACATCGACGAAGCAGTTGAAAAGGTCAGACCGATGTTTGATAACGATCAATCAAACTTCATCATTAACTTCGATAGTTCCAAAACCTTCATGAAAAACATAACTTCTAAATCCGACTATATAACCTATGCGCACAATTTTACTCAGGATAAAGACGGACTGATTCACCTAATCGTAGTTTAAGTCTTTTGTCCATAACGACCTTTGCTCCAGTAATCATTTCCCTGCATTTCTGCAGTTCGCGGGATACCATCAATCACCGCTAATTCCAAGACCTCCACGATTTTTGTTTCACAAAGCGGACTGGGCGGCATACACGGCCGGAATCAAAATCTCAGCTCCTAGCGAGTCCCTGTCAGACAATTTATGCACATTCCTTAATGTCTTACTACACATCACCTACTCATCAATACACATCTCTCACAATTCCCGAGCTAAGAGAGTAACATGGTGGTGCAAAGACATTCATACCGCAATCCAACAGCGCAAACGAGCACTCAGAAAGTATAAAACGTCTCGGTCGCTACCTGACTTAATAGCCTTCAAAAAGTCCCGAGCTCTTGCCCGTGCTCTTTTCGCGGCAAAAAACAAGAATGCTGGGAACAGTTTATCCCATCGATCTCGTCGTCAACGTCAAATAGGACCATGTGGAACAAAATAAAATCCATCAGCGGAATTAACAGTGCCCCAAAACGCGTTCAACTCAGAACCAATGGCAGCCAGATAACGGATGAAGCGGACGTCGCCAAAGCGTTTGCCAGCTACTTTGCCGCAGCATCGTCGTCAGAAAAGTACCCTCCCGCCTTCCACAGCATGAAACACCAAGCAGAGCAACAGCCAGTGCACTTCCCTTCCGAATCCAACGAAATATACAACAGTAACTTTACCATCTCAGAATTAAATTTCCAACTCAATCACCACACATCCAACACTGTTCCTGGCCCCGACTGCATCCACCCGTACATGTTAAAGCATCTCCCAATTTCCGGCAAACATTTTCTCCTATATATATTCAACCAAATCTGGAATTTTGAAAACATTCCGGCGCAATGGAAGGCAGCCAATATCATTCCAATACTAAAGGAAAACAAAGATCCTACTCTTCCCGAAAGTTACCGTCCTATTTCATTGCTTAGTGTCATTTCCAAAACGCTGGAGAAAATGGTTTAGGCGCCTCATGTTTTTCCTAGAACAAAAAAGTCCTCTATCTCCTAACCAAGCCGGCGGGCGAGAGGCAAGATCGACAGTCAGCCAGCTAGTTAGCCTACAAAGGCAGATTTTATCGGCGTTTCATCGCCAACAGCACCTCTACGCAGTATTTATCGATTTAGCAAAAGCATTTGACCGCCTGTGGCGTCATGGCTTACTACTAAAACTACGAATGGTGCGAATCGCCAGAAAATTCGGTAAATACCTACACAGCTTCTTAGACAATAGAACGATCCAAGTTACAACTGGTCCGTCAACGTCTGAACCGATGCTGTTGGAAAATGGTATACCACAAGGCTCTGCTTTAAGCGCAACCTTGTTCATATATTATATCAACGACATAACTGACTGCCTTGCAGCCCCTGTAACGTCCCGGCTCTACGTTGATGACCTGAATATATCCTTATCATCCAACCATCCTATAAAGGCTCAAAATATCCTTCAAAAATCCATCGAAAATTTACAGAAGTGGTCCAATGATAACGGTCTGACCTTCTCCTTAACAAAAACAATATGTGTTGATTTCCACAAGGGACGCCAAAACCCACTTCCCAGCATATCCCTGAGTCTAAATGGTTTTCCTATCCCAAATCGTCCATCAGTCAAGATTCTAGGCCTAATATTCGATAAAAAAGCTTTAATGGCGCTCTCATATAGCTGAGCTCAAAACAAAATGCCTAAAATCCTTGACTATCCTGAAATATCGATCAAATTTCAAATAAAATATAAACCCAAAATTACTCCTTACAATTTACGGATCGATTATCCTTTCGCGAATCAATTACGGGTGCCAGGTGTACTCTTCAGCCGCTAAAAGTGTGCTAAGATCCTTAGATCCTATACATTCTGCGGCCCTCCGGTCTATCCTTTCTGCTCATCCCTCTTCTCCGATTGTAAGTTTGTATGCACTGACAGGTTGTCCCCCGCTGTCCTACCATAGGAAATACTATAGCTTTAAAGAATTGAGCACCTTCCTGAGTAGTACCAAAACCCTGGCACTCGAGCTGGCTACCATATCTCCTAATATGAGGTTTGGGAATGACCCGATGCCCGAACTTTTTTCGGTTATGGGTCGTTTCCAAATCTCTTCAATCCCAAGAACTCTGCCAGACTTCGCAGCAGCCGCACCACCTTGGAATCAGCCAATCACAAACATCAACATATCACTGACAAAATTTAACAAAGCACAATACCCTCCAAACATAGCACAAGTAGCAACAAATATCATAGCGAGCTATACAGACCATGCATGCTTGTACACAGATGGAGCGAAAGAAATAGGTTATCAGTCACCGGCGGCATGCTCCTTCAAAGTCTCAGGGGCAGCAGAGTCAGTTAGACTGCACAATTGCTATACAGCACTGGACGCTGAAATATACGCGATGGTCTTTTGCATCCAACACTACCCCCAGTCGCAAAAGGCCCTACTCATAACTGACTCTATAAACTCCCTTCAACTCATCTCGGGGATTAAATCCAACAACCCTTTGGTAAAGAAGGTCCATTACCTATTATACAAGTTATCACATTTAAACTCTGAAATATCTTTCCTATGGGTGCCGGCTCATGTTAGAATTCCAGGCAATAAGCGTGTCAATCGAGCAGCTCATGCGACATTGTTCACTCCAATGCCACACAACCCCCCTCTTCCCCCTACATTGGCTCATTTATTTATGCAGCAAACTGGAGAAGAATGGCAACAGGAATGGAGATCTTCAAGTACGTTTCTCCGAAGCATAAAAACAACCATGGAGCCTTGCTGGCCCACAGACGGAGTTTCCCGCAGAGACTTTTCTGTCCTGAATCGTCAACGATTTGGATGAAATTTGCACACTAGATGTATTTTGGGCTAATAAATCGATCTGTCAAGTTCTAATCCATGGAAAAATTCGGTTTCGCGAGTTTTAAATGGGTTTTAATGTTTTCAGTAGTAAATCGCAAAAATAATCATTTACTGTGATTTTTTGGCTATAACGATTTCATTTTTCATTTTTAAAAACAATCATTTATTGATAAGAACAGTGTTAAGGATTTAACGATTATTTGGAAATTAATAAGACATGTTAAAAGTTTTATTTGTAGCTCGATGTTAAACGGACAATAACGATACCAACGACTTAATAACATAAAGGCGAGCGACAAACAAAAGCTAACAATAAATACTAGTAGTGCAAAGCAATAATATATATAGTCGTCAAAACAGGCGATCGCGTAATTCCAGATACCTGGAAACGGCGAGGAACGAATAGGCAAAAAAAAGGCATCAGTCTTGAATCTCGGACGATCAGTGCGCGGCCACTTAATGGCGATTTGAAAATCATGCGCTACGCTTGCAGTAAAAATATGTATATAACAAAAAAAAAATAAACGAATCGAAAATATCGTAACAAACAGTCCGTTTTTTTATTTATTTTTTCTATTAATTTTATATTTATATTAGAAAAAAAAAACTGTTTTTAATAGCTACTAAAGAAAAAAAGAAAAAGAAGATCGGTTAATAAACGAAGAAGAACTTCGCCTATTTATATGCAGATATTAAATGTTTACCGTATTTATATATTTGTTTGGGAAAATTAATTACTGAGAGTATGTTGTATACATTTTAAAAACCTCCTTATGTGCAGTATACCCTTATCACATTTTTTTCAATTGGTTTGAAAACAGCTGATCACAGGTAAAGTTACAAGACGATTTTTATTTGTTTTTATAACGAATAAACCGATAGATAAAGCTGGCGCGACCCTATATACCTAAAATTTAATTTTTTTTAATCGAAAACGCACAGAAATATATTCATAAAAATCAACGTGTGTGCACTGAAAACATTTTCCAACAATCTGGGGAAAGCGAATTTGAAGGACCTCTACGTTTTTGTTGCGTTCAGTATTGAAACGCAAAGTTGTATGGAAAGAGGCTTTAAATTTATAAATGTGTACATAAATTAGTTTTAAAATATTTTATGTTTTGTGAATATGTAAAAGATTAAAATAACGTTAGAAGTATGTGATTCGTATTTAAGTATATTTTCCAAAAAAGCAAAAAAATACCGAACGAAGGTCGGTCGTGTGTTCTAGCAATCCTCCTGTACCCTGCCTAGACACCGAATACCGTATTCAACCCCCTGCACCGCCACAAAAAAACAATCGACGCCACCAACGCTGAATTTCACCGTTTTAACATTTGACCTCACTATTCAAGCTATTCGATCGCGTTCTGGCGTCTTCCCGCTGGCTTCATCATAGCGATTACAGTGTCATAAAGATTTTTCGTGTGACGATCCAATTTCCGAAATTATTTTTCTTTTAGACAAATTTGTTTGGTTTTATGAATTCTTCCTTTTATTCATCATATCAAGAAATTAAGAATAAGTATCGTTTTGCTTTGTATAGTATATTTTAGACTATGTCCGAATTTTTAAAAGTGCTCCCTATTATAATTCTCGAAATATATCACTATACTCCGAGTTTTTTAAAATTTCAATTAAAATACAGCGAGCACGGAAATTATTTAAAAAATTTATTCGGTATGAAACATGTCTTTAAATTTAACGCAAATATTAATTTCCTCGACGTAATTTTATTTAAAAAAGCATTTAGATACTTTCACGAAATTTTAAATAAACTACAGCACTACAGTAAACATGCAAAGCGTTTCAAAAATTATTCGTTATATAATGCATCAGGCCCGCGCCCAGAATTTTGAAAGAGGGGGGGGGGGGGATTTTCTTCTCATATTTATTTTATAAATAACAATACATTTTTTAATAATATTCATACTATTAATAATTTCAATCATTTTGATTTATGTATTAATAATTTACATATTTTTTATTTTAAAGTTAAGAACACCCTAAAAATCATCAATATTTATTTTAAATTTTTGACTTTTTTCAGATTTTTTTGTATTTATAACAACTATTTCAGTTCTCATAAGAAGGGTTTAACCCCCCCCCCCCGTTGTAATGCACCGTTATAAATTTGTAACATTACTAGTAACACAGAGCTCTAATCTAACATAAACTACGAAAAGTATGATTTTGTTCTGAAAATTCTAATTTTAATTCAGCGCAAAATTATTGAAAACGTTTTAAAACTATTCCCAAATATAAAAGATGATGTATTTTTAAGAAGAAGTTAGATACGTTTTTAAAATTTGTATATACAAGAAAGGGACCTCAAAAATTATTTAAAATGTTTTGAAACTATATTACCAAATATTGTACATTTATTGAACTTCATTCATTTTGAGTATTAATTTTAATTCAGCTAATAAGTTAATACAACATTTATTGATTCTGAGACGGTACAAAGTTCGTCGTGTCAGCTAGTATATAGGTACGTATATAAAAAGAAAACTAATGCTATTAATTAAAAGTTACAAATATTAAAATATGTATACATATATACATATACTAGAGGATTGGTCCCGCTGGCCACTCCGCGGCTCATTCCTTCAGACTTTAAATTGTATTGCTTTATAAATTTTCATAAAGACTGCGCGTTCACATATACTTATTCTAAAAAAAAAAATAAAAGTACACCAATACGTAAATTAAAAAGTGAAATTCAGATTAAAATATCTGAAAAATTGAAACTGCTAGCAGGGTAATATAGTATGCGAGAGGAATATAAAGTAAGTAAAACGTAAAGTAAAGCAAGTCCCATACCCTTAGCAGGGCGCCGGGGATTGTGATACATTTAATTCTTTTTGGAGACGTTCGGATGCAGATTAAAAAGAAAATCAATACCGTAAATCACAATGAACCGGCAGTGTTTTTAAAAATGTTTTGCTTAAAACTTGATTTTCACATTTTTCAAAATTTGGGCGCTTTGATTGAAAAATTTTCGGGGTCTCGTATTTTTTCTATATTCTTGCGATTGAAATACGTGATTTAAAAAAAAGAGTGAGCCTCTACCTACCATGAAAAGGGCTGTGGACTTTTTTTTAGTTTCCAGTCTTATCACTTTAAGTATGTATTTTCTCAAATTTTGGTCCCTAAATATCAAAATTTTTCGAATTTTATATTATTCCTGTATTCTCGAAACTTCGGAATGCACGTTAAAAAAGAAACCAAAACTGGAACTCATATAGAACCAGTTGTGGAATTTTTTTAAATTATTTTTTTTAAAGTTGATTTTCACATTTTTCAAAATTTGGGCCCTTTAAATTTAAAATTGATGAGGTTTCGTATTTTTCCTATATTTTAGCGGTTAAAATACATCATCAAAAAAAAAGAGTGACCCTCCAGCTACCATGGAAAAAGCTGTGGACTTGGTAGAAGTGAAGAGGCTACAACAAACCTCTTGAGCGTTTGTATATTGCGCATCACACTTCCTGGGGTTTCCCCCTGTATATACATACAGTAGGTCAAAAAAGTATTTGCACACCATAAAAAAATAGGAAAAAAGGGCAGCAACAGGGTTCCGGATAAAAGAAAATAACGTTTGATGTAGAGAATCACCTGAAATGTTTAACTGCCGCATACGATGGCCGACAAATAAAAAGCAACACCGCTATGGTGGAAAAGGGGGGAAAGCGGCGCCAAAAAAGTATTTGCACACGTACAAACGAATGACTCACGCATGCAAGTTTGACCTTGGAAAAACCGTTGAAATGATCATATCGTGTGTGTACGAGTGCTGCAGCGAATGCAGTAGTACGTGAGTGACAAAAGGTGCACGTGTTAGCATAAAATAGTTTAATTATTGTAAGAAATTTAAGTGTGATGTCGCCGAAAGCTTCTGAAATACCAGCACCTGTACGTTCGCGCATTGTTACCCTATATGAAAAAGGTGAAAGTTACCGAGAAATAGCAAAAAAAGTTGGCTTTACATTTTCCGCAGTACGGTATGTAATAAAACGGTTTCAAGTCGGAAAAACAATCGAAAATGACGCTCGTAAAGGTCGACCGAAAAAATTAAAACCAAGAGATGAAAGATCCGTTATACAAAAATCGCGAAAAAATCCATTTTTGAGCGCTCCAGCACTGGCCGATGACCTCGCGTTAACATCAGGAGTAAAAGTTCACCCTCAAACTATTAGGAACGTGTTTTATTCGGCCGGCTTCCATGGCAGATGTGCTCGTAAAAAACCGTTCATTTCAGAAGCAAATCGCATCAAACGTTTGGAATTCGCCAAAACGTACATAAACAAACCCGCAACCTTTTGGCGATCAGTTTTATTTTCCGATGAAAGTAAATACAACTTATTCGGATCGGATGGACGTGGATATGTATGGCGGAAAGCAAACACCGAGCTGCAAACCAAGAATTTACTGGCTACCGTCAAATACGGGGGAAGTAAGGTGCTTGTATGGGGGTGCATGTCGGCCAGTGGTGTGGGGAATCTAGTTTTCATTCAAGGAAAAATGACAGCCGATATGTATATCAACATATTGCGCGATAATTTAAAGAGCAGCGCTCACAAAGTAGGCTTGGGGGAGTCGTTCATTTTTTTACAGGATAATGATCCGAAGCATACTGCGCTAAAAATCCGTGAATGGTTGCTCTATAACGCGCCCCGTCGGCAGTCTACCCCACCACAATCTCCGGATTTGAATGTAATCGAAAACTTATGGAATTGCCTAGAAGTGGAAGTACGTAAGAGGAGAATATCAAACAGCGGAGATCTAAAAGCGGTCCCCCAAGCTGCTTGGGTAGATATTTGCCCCCAGGTAACGGAAAATTTAGTCGAATCAATGCCGCGGCGTCTTCAAGCGTTATAGATGCAAAAGGAATGCATACCAAATATTAATATCCTTTTTTTTTTAACGGTAAAATTTTATTTTCATGTTTTCCTGTATATTTTGTATGTGTGCAAATACTTTTTTGAGGTTACTTTTTTCCTTTTTTTTAAATTCCAAGCTGTGATTCGTTTTTCTCGAAATAAATGTATATTTTCTTTTACTTTATTTTTTGTCTGTTTATGTCTAATAAATGTTTCCGAGCCCTATGCCGTTCCCCTGTGACCCTGTAGCCAATTTTCGTGGTGTGCAAATACTTTTTTGACCCACTGTATATATATATATATATGTATATATATATATTTTTTTTTTTACTTTGAGCGCGTCAACACAGGACATTTACCCAACACAAAGGACTAACAAATGATGAAACGTAGGGATTTGAAAGTTATATCAGGAAACGATTAGAAATAGAAGAAATGAAGGTAGCCGATACAGGAACAATAGAAGAAGAAGCAAGAGCAAGAATGTAGTGAGCACAGTAAGGCGTTGGGAGGTCAAGGCCAAGCAAATTAGAATAAAGGACTGCGCGTTCTGAGGAAATAGATGAGCATTCCAATAGAAGGTGATTTACATCACAGGTCAAATTTAAGATAATATATATATATGTGTATATGTATTTATTTTTTTTTGTAGAAAAAGGAAGCTAATGTTATTAATAAAAAATTACAAATATTAACATGTATATAGATATATATATATATATATATATATTTGTGTATGTATATATAATATTCTTTATTTGCCGTTTAATTTATGTAGTATTTAGTTTGTTAGGGTATGAAAGTTGATTTTTTAAAGACAGCATAATTTTAATGTTATTAGTCATTGTATGTACGCAGTGGGTTTTTTTTTTTTTGTTTATTCGTTTACACATGTATGACAATGAATTTTTTTACTATTTTTTTCTTCGAAGATGGGCCCCGAATTCAAGATTAGTCCCGAGCCCCATAAATGCTTAATTCGTCTCTGGTTTTTGGATTTAAAAATGAATGTTTAACAACTATTGCTCGAAATTTTTTATTTCTTTAACCAATAAGAATTAAATTTTAACAAAATTATACTGTTTAAACATTGACATTAACCATTTTAAATATTTCAGATACAAAAGAAACAGATTTTGAAGAATGATAAAAATAGCATCTTTAACTGGACTAACTGTAATGTATCTACAGATGTTTTAATCGATTTCAACTTAGAGGAGAGGATGAAGTACTGTGGAAATGAATTCTTTTAACAAAGATTATCAGTTTTTTTTTTTTGTAGTAGAAATGTAGAAATATTTTTTATCTATAAATACACTACCAAGGTGTTTAAAATTTATTTTTTCGCTTTAAACAGCGATAAATTTTTATTGGAAAAATGTTTAAAAAGCAGAATAGTAAATTACGGTACTTAAAATAAATATGCATTTTAAACATTTTTCGTAAAAGATAATTTTATTACAAAATAACTCTAAAGGAGTTGATTGGTTTCCGTTTTTTGGTCAGTTTACTCTTACGTTAATGGAACCGAAAAAAAAAAATATCGCTTTAAACGTTGATAAAATATATCGTGTACGAGAATACTTTGTAGAAAACATAATTTTATTGCAAAATAACACCGAGGAAATATATTCGTTTTTCGTTCTTTGACCATTTCATTGTTATCAGTTTTAAAAAGTGAAAATAATTTAGTTTTCTAATGGTGTATTCTTAATTTTTCTGAAAAACAGGTACGTAAATACATTCAAAGTGATAATAGCTATAATTTACTTATATAAAAGATCGTACAGAAAATTATTGAGCGAGCTTATCTATTACAAAAACTATAAGTAATTTTCTTTTTTCATGATATATTTTTTCCACATTTATTGTACACGATGGAAACTTTCAGCAATATTTGTCGAAAAACACATTACACTTAAAACGACACTTGTGACTACTCACTTACACGGCGGTTATCAGAGAATATTGGAATACTTATCGTTTTGCACACATAGAATAATTATGCTTTAAAACTACCCAACCTTGAACACGATTATTAGTTTTATTTATTTTTTCTATGTTGATAAAATTCGTCTATATTCAAATACTTCCATTTCAGAAATTTACCAATATAAATATTTTTTCGTTTATTACTTTCACAAAAAAATAGTTCTAGTTCAATCGGTTACCTCATTTACATATTTTATCATTAACGAGTCGAACTTTTTTTGAATTATAAGAGTACAACTTCCACGAGATCGCAGAATTGAAATTTAAAAATGCCATTATTAATCATGTAGTAATATTAATTATTGAAATGCAGGTAGTAAAAATTAGTGTTAATGTGTGATTCATATTAACATTTTTAAGACCCTGTAGAGATATTGTGTTCCTCTATTACCGATCGAACGGAAACGAATAAAGGTAGAAAATTAAAACTAACTCCTTTTACTTTTCTTTGTCGTTAAACCAAATAAGAAAACGGTCGACTATTTCATTATTAAATACAATAAATAAGAATATTAGCGATTTGTTTCCGAGACGAAAATTAGTTTTCATATCGCTCGGTTAAAATTACAACTTCGCATTGCCAAACGTAGTAGAAAAAAACTCCTGAGACCAGAATTTACGGTGGCCAAATGATTAATCGCCGTACCATAAAAAAAAAAAAAAAAACAGTCGAGAAGACGGACAGAACTAGAATAGAACGGAGTTCCAGGCTAAGACTCAAGTTAGGGCTGAACTGAGTTTTAAAAAGTGCCAAACCGAAACTAATTCGGTCAAGGAGAATACGGGTAGGGGAAGTTATCAAAGGAGAACGATTAAGATAAAGGCGTAATAAAACATAACAGCGAACGGCAAAGAAAATTAAAGAATTGGATAAATGGAAGACAACTAGAGCTATAAAAATAATTTACACTTTTATTCTTTATTTTTATTCTTTTTTTTTTATAATTTTTTTTCTTATGGGTTCGTCTCCATGGAAATTAGCCCAAGAGCAGAGGAAAAAGGACGAAGGAGACTCAGATTTTTACATTATCAGAGATAGCCGACAAAAAAGTATCAAGAGCTTGATTAACGGAAGGAGAAGGAAAGAATAGAACGAAGGAAACACTGTATGGAGTAGGAATACCGATTTGTAAAAGGGAGGAGTAGAAAGAAGCTTGTTCAATTACGAGAGACGAACAACCGAACATTAGGTGATTGGGATCACAAATAAATTGGATATTAGATGGGTGCAATGGATAATAAGGAGAAGGCACAAGAGAGTAACGGAAAAGCGAGGTGAAGCAAACTGTGCCCAAAGCGCAGGTGGCAGATCGCAGAGATAGAAGGAAAGTCAAGAAACCAGGAGGAGCGAGGAAGGGAAGGCTGAATAGCCAAGAAAAAGGAATCCGGGTTGGAGAATGAGGAGACGCAAGAGTTAAACCAAAGTTTGGAATGAGCAGCTGCAGACAAAAGGGTAATAATGGAGAAAACTGCGAATGAGTCAATTAATGCATTATCATCAATTTCGACATGACTCAGTACCCAAAAGAAGTCCGTTTGGATTAATTGAGAAAGGAAAAGATCATGAATCAAGGAGCGAATAAGAAGAATAACGTCGCCGGTTGAGTGAGGAGGAAGAGGCGATACGATAGCCTGCAGCACGCTTTGAGCATCCGACAGAATAAAGATATTGCGAGATATAGGTGAGGATCTGATACGAAGAAGAGCACGCAGAATAGCAGTGGACTCCGCATAGAGGATTGAGCTAAAGGAGGGAAGTTTAAAGGACTCGACCTAATTTAGAAAAGAACAAAAAAAAGGTTTTGTTGGCAAAAAAACGACAGTTATGTAAGATGAAGGAATAAGAAGGAATAAGAGAACAAGAGGAAATTAGCAACCGTTTGGTGATTAAACCATAACCTAAGTAGGGACGTCGAAGAAGGAAGGAAGCAATAAGGAATTTTATGTCGATGAATGGCTTGTAGACGTCTTCCAGAAATACACTAATACAGTCGGGAGGGGCGCGACCAGGGCGGAAATCAATCGTATTACTAGGTAGCATGTTGTGATGTTCAAGCTACCAGACAAGACGTCTGTTGATTCGGTTTTCGAAAAGATTCCCGACACAAGAAGCAAGAGAAATTGGACGAAGTAAGGAAGAGTTGGGTTTTGTGATAGGGATAACGATGAAGGTGTTCCAAAATAAAGGAGTACAACCAAAGCAAAGAAAGGAGTTACGACAAGTTTAATAGGAACTGAAGAGAAAAATCAGAAATATTTTTAAGAAAAATAATACATACGTTAACTAAATAATTCAAAGATGGACGGAGAAGCTTTTAGGATATCGGCAATGGACCTTGTATGAGAAATATTGCTGTAATCGCAAACATTGAGTTTGGCAAAAGTAAATAGTTAAACAACGAACAAGGTTAAGATTGATATGAGATGAACAATAAAGATCGTACTGTCCAACGTTTCAGCCACCATACCCAACGAAATAATCGCACAATGTCGTCTATCATGGGGGTTAAGCAACTCCCACCATTAGCCTTATTGTGGGTTAACCCTTCCGATCCAGAATTCGGGCACATAATTAGCTGGAGGCGACAAGTCTATATTGAAAGCGTCGATTGTCTTCATGTCCCTGAATCTTTCCTAATTAAGTATAATGACCACGAATATCGCATATTCACCCACCTCGAAGACCATGGCCGTTGCAAACGTACTAAAACTGAAAAAAACACTTTAATGGAACCAGAATCACTCACAGCGATGCAACAGGACGAACAGCAGCATGGTGCGGGTGAAAGTACCCATGATCAAGCCAGCTCAGCTAGAAACGTCCCAACCCAATAACCCGGTTACCCCCGGTCACGCATCAGTTAGAGCCGAGTTTTTCTTCGCAGCTTGAAACCAAGCGGAAGAGTATGAAAATGAGGATCCACAGGAAATCATGCAAGATACTGTGACCATGCCGATACAAGTGAATTCGGCGCAATCGTCTGCACCATCCTTAACAGTCATAAACCCTATTCAAAAGTCCAATAAATCTGTAAAAGTAAAAAAAATAATTACAATGGCTAAATATCTTTTTAACAGAAAAATCTCCTATTTATTTATGAATTATAAGGAGTTCAAGATATTTATGAAAAATGTATGGTCGAACCCCAATTTTATAAATTATGCCAATGACTACACCTAGAATAAGGATGGTTTCATTCACATGTTATCAACGTTAAATAAATGCTCCAAACGCTAAAAATAGATGCACTCGTATAATAAAAGAACTAAAAAAAATTTCAAAAATGCAAGAGTGATTAATAGTGAGCGACCAAATGAATCCGTTCCAGGGTCTATCTCATTAACTACCTTTGAATCAGGTGTAGCAGTGGAAATGTTGCGTCAGGTAAAATGTCGTTCCGTCGGAGAAAGTTGGTTACCTACGCTGATGAGCGAAGTTATTAGGAACTTGTACGTATGTATACATTTTGTTTGTGGTAGTGTATGCATGTAAGGTGTGATTCCGCAAAAGTATAGACTTGAATAGGAAGTATAAGAACGTCAAGATCCGGATTCTTCGATATCAAGAGCGTTTGCATGCAACGTCAAATGTGTGTAAAAATAATAAGTATACTTAGGCAAATTTTGAAAAAATGCGGTAACGCGAACTGTCGATACGTACTTGGGTTCGGCCGGTGCGCTTTCGTAACGATCGAAGAATACAAAAAAATTGTTGGAACTGTAGAAAATGAGAAATATACTGAGACTAATTTCAAATACTTACGCTCTGAAAAATAAAAAAATACCTACGAATGTAAAAAGGGGTCGAGAGGGGCTTGAGTTAGTTTCATGCTTTAAATATTATACTAGGGTTAGTTTTCGGAATTTAAAAAAAAATCGTGGTGTGCAAACGATCAACCCGTGCGCCGGAACGGCGTGTGTGCTTTCGTGGAGGCTAACGTTATGGTAGATATATGCGTGTGCGGAAAAATAAAAAATACGTACGAATAGAAAAAGGGTTCGAGAGGGGCGGGTTAGTTTTGTGCTTTAAATATTATACTCGTGTTAATTTTGGAATTTTTATATTTACGCTCGGAATTTTGAAAAATTGCGGGTCGCGGTTGGTGAGCGGGGTGAGTGGAGCTTGGGTTAGTTTTAGGCTTTAATTATTATTCCGGGATTAATTTTTAAACGCTTCGATTTATCGGAAATACGGGAACCGTAAGGGGGAATTTTAGGGATTTTTGGGAAATTTCTGGGGAAAATGGGGGGAATTTCCATGGTCAGGACAATAAATTCGATTACTTCTTGCCTCCCCGATGAAATACATAGGTTACTTTCAGCGCGCAGACGCAGTTCTGAGGTTGTGACGTCAGACCCGCCAGAATCGAATTTCATTAGCTACTATGTTGGCGTGAACCATTCTCTATTGTTTTTATTTTTATTTCCATTTTTTCCATTTTCATTTTTATCCTTATTTATTTTATTTTTTCTTACTTCTGCCTTGGTGCCTTTTTTCTTAGTATTATCGTTCGTCAATGATACTAAGGGACATAATTTCGATTTTCCAGCGCGTCTGTCCACACCTGCAGAGTGCCACACTATCAAGGGCACGGGAGGACACGAGTTATTCTGTATTGGTACAGAAGACAGCGTATTGCCTGATGCACTGTTTAGAGTGTATCCCATACGTGCAGCATTTAAATTATTATTCTGATGCGCCATAATTATTGAGAAATAAATACAGTGGTGGTTTCCCGTTGCCTTCCACTAGATTTTCTGTTGCGGTTTACTACTCTAGCCGAAAAGACCGGTTCCAAGGCGCCAGATATTCGCCCGCTCGCTTTAGATCGAAATCATCAATCCGACTGGGGCACATTGTCGCAAGCGAGTTGCTGATAGTCTGCTTTTGAAATGCAGTAATAATGCTTAACGATATTTATTAGAAGGAACACTTTCAGCAAGTGAACCCTCCTCCGTTTTCCTATCAGCTATGTATTTTGTCAGCACTGATTTAGCTTTTCTAATCAACGCTAAGCTCGCCGAATAAAGAATTACCACCCGTACGACGTGGACGTACAGAACTTACGTGGTTGCTGTTTCGTTTCTCCGTCGATGGGACTAGCACCTGTACGACGGTCGAGTGACTACTTTCTAGAGACGGGTACTCTAGTTACAACAACCGCTTGTCCTTTAACCTAAATTTCCCTTTACAAAAGATCCTCGTCAATACTCCTGCAATAATCGCTCAAACCTTGGCGTATATTAAAATAAATCAGATCGCTCCGGTCATTTAACCTTCAGTAATTACCGTATGCCGAAATAACCTATGTAGTTACACACGGCTCATGGTAAAACAAAAAAAACAAAACAAATAAGTAATCGATAGAGAATGATTAAAAATTTTATTCACATTACGTTAGAACACTGTTTTTTCATCGTTGGCTCTCTTATCCTTTTCTGTATTTGAAACATACTGTTAGACCAGTCATGTGAGTTTGTGGTAGTGCGTACTTTATTCGAAATAAGAATTATTTTTAAACGCATTATTTTTTTCAGTTACAAATGTTAAAATATCCGCCAAAGTTTAGGCATACAAATATACACGCACACATGCGCACATGTAATTCTTCTTGTAACACGGTTCACGCTATAACTTTTAAAACAGTCAATATAAATATCGAAATAATCGCAAATTAAAAAACGAAAAAATTTTTAAAAAAAATTCGTATACCAAATTTGTTCTACGAATATTCTATTTATAATTTGGATTCTAATTGTCGAGTTTCTTATTATTAGGCCAAAAAAAAATTTAAAAAATTGAATTTCGAGTATTTTTAGCGGTCGCCGTATATTTTGTCCCTCTCACACACTTAAAATCGACCTATAATTTCGTGCTGTTACACAGCAGCCTATTTGTGGAATAGAATTAAAATGAAAAATTTTTAAAAACAAAATATGAAAACGGGAAAATCTATACACTTTTTCATCGAAATATGGAATCTAAGTATACAGTTTCAATCGTTTTCAATGATCTCCGGGGATTTATCCTTTCTTATCTTTAGCAATAATGAAAATTAATTTTCTTCCTACTCGTAACCGGGATTGTAAGACACGATGTGTTTCACGAAAGCGCGGTAACAGGATCAGATCAGGGATGCAACAGCAAGTGAGAGAATATGTAAAAGATATTCTGCATTGCACAGATTGATCGTAGGAAATACGGCACAGTCACTTGTCGCTCCGTTACCACATATAATGTAATACGTTCTTTATTATTATTCTTTCACGATCCTTTTCTTTTAAGAATCATAGAAAAATTCTGTTCACCCCGTATTTATGCGGCGATCTGTTCCCGAAAATTCTGATTGTGCATAAATGTTATAGAATTATTCTAACAATAAATATATATTTTAACATTTCCAAAAGTAACCTCCCTTGCCGTTCATCTAATTTTTTTTTCGGATCTTACATATGATTTTTTTATTTACTTACTTTATTCCTTTTGTATGAATCTTAAAACTTAACTGTAACCATCCTTGGCCCCTCACACTGTACCTATCTGGTCATTTTCTTCCAAATTTTTGCAATAAGTATTATAAAACAATCCAAACATACTATTCAGAATATCAATAGCATGCCTCATGCCTCTCATCTATCGCTTTTTTTTCACCTATCGCGCATATAATTATTTTATTATTTAATCCCCCCTCCCCCTTCGCCGTGTGACCGAACCTGCGAAAAACATACCCTTGTCCACAATGTCAATTCCAGTGCTTATGGTTGCTTTATGAAATAAATTTTTTTTTTGTTTAATTACTTTTATCGTCGAACAAGCAATATGTTGGTATTTTTAATTTTTCTATTTCTTTCGTGTATATTAAATTCATTGAAACTACTACATCTATGAAAATGCGTTATACGCCTCCAGTTAATTATCATAAATTTTCAAAATTAGTCCAAATATACAGTATCAGAAATTAACTAATCCCTCATATCATTTTACTATTTTTTCTGTATTATCCCTATTGCAAGATTCTACGAAAGCACTTATCGAAGCCATTGTCCCTTTCCTATCCAAAGTTCAATATTTTGATACAAAATTATTTTAAGTATACTATCATGCAAGAAAAATTTATATCACATCACCTTTTTCCATTCCATTTTATGTTTTCGGGAGGTTCCTACAGTATGTTATCAGAAGCATAATATCTTGTTTTCAAAATCTGCTCTTTTTACCCATCATGTGTATTATATATACATATATATACTAACTGGCCCGACAGACGCTGTCCGAATTCAAAATGAGATGATTGTTTGGTTTACGGATTCTCAAATACACCACATACTGCTCATAGGAGAAACATGGCAATTCAATTTTTATTCGTTTAACTATTTATTTTTGTTTACGTGAAAGATAAATACAATTAACATTCAATATAAAGCTTTCTGGTAAACTACATTTTTCGTTTTGTTTTCCGATGCGTAAATAAACAAAGATGAAGGCTTTCCAACACGCGAACACGCGACATGTAGTTGTCCATGCGCGAAACACGGACTCTCTAAGTTAACTCCGCAAACTTCCAACGACTGGCCTTATGATTTATTTATGGTCATCGCGAAGTCAGACATACGGGGAATTGCAGCCGTTTGAAACCGAATGACAAGTCCGGTGTAATCATTAGTATACGTGTAATCAAAATATCCTCTCCTTTGTACTTCCCCTTAATAATTGTCGCCTCGATTACGTTGTTCATAAGCTTTTTAACAGCCAGTCATTTTCCATTGCATAGTCGAGGTTGATTGATATTACGTAACATGATTATGACTGGGCCTACTTTCAATTGCAAATTATGAGGTGATAATCCAGGCAATTCCAGCGAATTTAAAAATTCTGTGGGATAATTGAATACTTTAGCCTGATTTATATATGTTTTTTAACATAAACGAATAACGCCAGCATCCAAAGTAGGCGCCAGGGACAAAATTCAATTCAAATACCCTGTACACATGCTGAAAAGTATTTTCATTTAGATTTAAACACCTAAAAGTCACCTAACCAGAGCCAAGAATAACCAAAATTTTATATCACGGACTACTAACTAATCCTATTTTAAGTCCCCAGCATCTGAGAAAAGTATACTAAAGTTACACTTTACTATAAAAATCTGTTATTGTTCATTTTATTTCAAATCCTTAGTCTCGCTCATCTAAAGAAAAATATGTACATTTTCGGAGAAGGAAATTTACGCTTCAAATGTATAAAGCATGTAGAATTATCAACAGTACAAAATCAAAATATACATAAAAATGCAAATTAAAATTATGTTTTTTTTTGGGGGGGGTCTCACTTCAGATACTACCAATGAGGCAAATGTATTTTGTAAAATTCATTATTTGACAACAAATTTTTTTTTTATCTTTTTTTTTGAAGTTCGTCTACACCAGGAATTCCCAGCCAGGAGGCACGCCCCCTCTAGGGGAGCTTAGAGAGATGTCAAAGGGGGCACAGTACGTTTGCGTTTTCGAAAGAAAAATTAATTTAACACGTTAATTAAACATCGGGCGACGGTTGTTCAATAAATAATAAGACATGCCTTCGAAAATGACTTTTCAGGCATCTAAAAATTATGATACAATACCAAACAAATAAGAAGAAATCGATATTTTACGTAGGTATTCAAAAATTCGTTTTACATAAAGGGTTACTGGTTTTAAAAATCTTTATGATGGCATTCAGGTTGGCCACTCAACCGGGAAATCGGGAAAACCGGGAATTTCGCAAATTAGGAAAAACTTGGGAAAAAAAGTAAAAATACACGAAAATGATATTTTTAATAAGAAAAAATCACTTGAAGCGAACATTTTTTAATGTACTTCACTCAAATTAAATTACGAAGCTCTGTTTTATTCATATAAATATGCTAAGACGGTCAAGTATTATCAGTAGTAACAAAATAATTCCGTTCTTCTTGGCTCGTCTTTATGAATTGAAAGAACAGGTTACTTATTGTTTTTTTTTTGTTTATTTATTTTTTTTTTTATACGAGTAGTTAGTGCCTATATGGCTATTACTCGATTAAAGGTCATTTATACATCATTGATTATTTTTGTTTTAATAATAAAATCAGTAAGCATTTGAAGGTTGTTTATGTCGAGGATATTGTTTCTCAGTTGATTATCGCGATGATGGTTGCACTTCTGGCAGGTTAGGATAATGTGATGAACCGTCAGCGGTACGTTGCAAATGTCGCATAGGGGCGGTGGTTGATTACTCAGTAGATATGAGTGAGTAATTTTTGAATGTCCAAGGTATATTCTGTTAACCACCGTTTCCAGCTTCGGTGAGCAGACATTACCAATGATTAGCGGCTAAGCGGTATTTCTTGAGTTCAAAGAAAAAAAAAAATTTTTTTTCAAATGTTCAACAATGAACAATTTCAATAGAGATTGACCTATTTAACTGATATATTTGATGCCTTGAACCAGCTAAACTTGAAGCTTCAACGCGGGAACGGCACTGTAATAAGTAACTATGATCATATTCAGGGGTTCATATCAAAGCTTCATATTTTTATTTTGTCGACAATGGAATCAAGGAATACCCTAGAACAGAAACAAGTGAGAGAATTTGCAGAAAAATAA
Source organism: Icerya purchasi (assembly GCA_039619475.1). Classification (NCBI taxonomy): domain Eukaryota; kingdom Metazoa; phylum Arthropoda; class Insecta; order Hemiptera; family Monophlebidae; genus Icerya; species Icerya purchasi. Next base: position 137,337,602 of record CM077116.1, read on the forward strand.
CATAAGAGGCGTTGAAAGGAGCAGGAAGACCAAGTTTTAACAGATGATAATAGAGTAACTCACGTTCGGGAGATAATCCAGAACACTCGAAGAGGACGTGATTCGCATCACAAACATACTAGGAACCTTCAGAATCCAATGAACAAAAGGGAGATGCAGCCAAGTAAAAGCGATTTAGAGAAAAAGAAAGGAGACTATGCGAGAAACGGAGCCGAGATAATTTAATAATTATGGCTCGACGAAAACTGAGGAAATCATAGAACCAAGGCCAAGAGGGAAGAACAGGATTAATCAAGAGATAAAAGGAATTAAGATTAGCGAAAATGGAAACATAAACAGAGTGCCAAAATCTAAGGTGGCAGGTGTCTCCACTCTTCTGGTACGTATGCGCGTATTGTAACGAATTATTATAAAAGTTGATTAATAATTGATTAGTTTCTGTCGGTAGTTCTCGTATAGCTCTGTAGGGTATTCCGTCTGATGCGGGTGCGGTGTTTTTATTGTTTTCCAGTACCTGTTCTATCTCGTTGAGTGATACGGCGGTTTTAAAATATTCATCTTACACCTCCGAGATATATCCACGTTTTTATTTTGACCAGCAGGTGAAGTATTTTTTATTTCTTTTATTTTTCGCCATATGTGTGTGTGGAGTTATCCCTAGGTTTTAGACCTCTGCAATATTCCATCCAAGCATCTCTTTTTTTCTTTTTAATTAGTTGTTTGACTTTAGCTTGTTCTAGAGAAAATGTAGTGTAATTATTTACTGTGGGGCGTCGATTAAACTCGTTTAGTAATAATCGTCGTCTAGCTACTTTTAATAATACAGGCAAAATACCAGAGGACTGGTTGAAATCGACCTTCATTGCACTGTCCAAAAAACCTAACTCTTCGAACTGCGGCGATCATCGAATGATTAGTCTTATGTCACACGCGTTAAAGACACTCCTCCGCATCATACACACCAGAATATACAGACGTTGCGAGGACAGAATGGGGAACACGCAGTTTGGATTTCGAAGTGAAATGGGGACACGGAAAGCCCTGTTTGTAGTCCGAATCCTAATTCAGAGATGCCGTGATATGAATATCGATGTATATGCGTGTTTTATAGACTTCTGTAAAGCCTTCGACTGTGTGCGGCACGAAAAACTAGTATCCAGCTCAACATAGATAGGATGTCCAGATTATCAGCTGGCTATATTGGAATCAGACAGCGAAAATAAGAATGGAGAACTCCACATCCTTGGAAGCCGAGATTAAGAAGGGTGTTCGGCAAGGTTGTGTGCTGTCTCCCCTTCTATTTAATATATATACGGAAACAATATTTGAAGAAGCGCTGGATGAAAATAATGGAGGAATCCAGGTATAAATGGAACAACAGTCGATAATATCAGATACGCACACGATAGTCTTCTTATAGCAAATAGCCGAAGTGAACTTCATAAAATGCTGGATAACATTGTGAAAGAAAGTAAAAAATTTGGGTTTACAATCAACGCTACCAAGACTAAAGTAATGGTGTTTTTGAAGAAACCCGTCAGCTGTAGCATAAACATTGAAAGAGAGACGATTGAAGAGGTCACTTCAATAAAATTGATAAATAATTTTCGGAAACAACTGTGTTTTTAAAAAAAGATTTTTATTCGCTTAACGTTTCGACCAGCTTACACTGGCCATCATCAGAAGCAAACTGAAGAACGGAGCCAAAATTGCGATCGACAATAACATTAAAATAAGAATCAGAAATCATGAAAAACCCAAATCAAACCAGATAACCTACCTCTAAACAGGAAAACCGACGTAACGCAATAACAACAGATAGAAAAAATATAAAAACAAAAAAATAATAATAAAAGGAACCAAAATCTAAACGGGAAAAACCGACAAAACGCATAACAACAGATAGATAAATTATAAAAACATATGAAGAAAAAAAAAAAAGAAAAAAAAAGTGGATTAAGCTACATCGGTCAGACTAGTAGGCTTATTGAAACCAGGGTGAAGGAGCACAGGGCTGATTGCGCGCATAGGCGGGTGCACAAATCCGCCTTAGCGGAACATCAGTTGAAAACGAATCATACTAACAAATTTGAGGATAGTGTTCCTTTAGCTAAGGAAGTTCACACCGGCAGGAGGTTGGTTCGAGAAGCCATCGAAATTGAGAAATGGCCAAATTTTAACAGAGAAGAAGGTCTACGTGTTCCCACGGCATGGAAACCAGTCATACGGTTGACGAACTTGCATCTATAACAGCGACCAGGTAGGTTTCATTTTTCTTTTAAAACTCTGGGTTATTTAGTTTTAATTTTGACTGTGTCCCTTTAGGTACCTAGACGTCCGCCACCGCCTTTCACTTCTTTTTGTTCTTTTGTTCCCACATCCCGCCGGTCCCAGTGGTTTCTTCTTTCGGTTGGATTTGCTTTGTTCCACTTCGTTTGGTTAAGCTTCCGTTGGACCAATGCCCGGGGCCGTGCCCTCTGGTGCTTCTTCCGGATAGGTTTCGAGTGGGTCCTCAGGTGCGGATTCCAAGCAATTTTCAGGTAGTTCCCAGTCCTTGTTCAGGTAATTCAACTGTTTCTGTTGTAATATTTCATATTTTTGTTCTGTTCACTTGGTTGTTCCGTGCGTATTCAACGTTTTCAGTTTTATTTTTTATAAGTTGTTATTCGTTTTTTCCCCCTGCCCCAACTGTGACCCGATGTTTTTTGGTTCCTTTTGTAAATTTTTCTAATACCTTTTTTCTCATATGTTTTTACATTTCATCTTCGGTTGTTATGCGTTTTGTCGGTTTTTCCCGTTTAGATTTTGTATTCCTTTTATTATTATTATTAATTTTTTTTTTTTTTTTTTTTTTTTTTTCATGTTTTTACATTTTATTATCTTCGGTTGTCAGGCGTTTTGTCGGGGCATTAGATTCAGCAAGAATAGCTGGAATAGGAGTAGAATTGAGCGTCCTTAAGCAAAAACGAAGAACCAGCAATTTGGAGAGGAGAAATTTGGAGGCATTGCCGTATATGAAAGAACAGTAATCTAGTTTAGATAATATGATTGATTTGGGCCTTGAATAAATTGAGTCGTTTGTAGTAAGAAATATTAAGGAATTTAATGTGCTCAAAGAAAGACAAGCGGCAATTTAATAACACTCCAAGATAGAAGAAACAGTTGACTAGGGAAATAGGAAGAATATTCAAAGAAACATTGACAGTGGCTAAATTGTAAGGTCGGAAAGAAAATACAACGCAGGAGGATTTGAAAGAAAAGACAGAAAGATGGATAGAGAAAAAAGAAAGTTCCAAGTCGGTTAGTGATCTGTCAAATTCTTCGTTGGCGGTTGTGATATCCATAGCTGAGGAGTGAAGGAAAATATTATGTTCATAAAATAGGGAAAAGAAAGAAATAAGGAAAGAGGAAACATTAAGCATACAGACATTAAATAGAGTGGGACTAAGACAAGAGCCCTGCCGAAGACCACGGAAAACGCTTCTTGAAAGAGAATCTGTTGCAGAAGACAGACGGATAGACCAATTTAGCATAAGTTTGAGAACAAGATCAACGAAGGTAGGAGGAATACTAATGGATAACATTTGCTCTTTAAGGCAGCAGCAGAGATATCAATAAAAGCTGCCAAGGTGTATTTTTGGTCAATAAAGGATTTATGTATATCGGATACACGGACGAAAACCAAACTAGAAAGGATAGTCAAGTTTTCCAACCACCAAACGAAACGCCTATTAAGAATACTTTCAAAGAGCTTTCTAAGACTGGAGACGAGGGAGATAAGGGAGTACTGCATGTATCAATAAAAGAATTAAACAGCGAATTCAGGAACTAAAAAGCACTCTTAAAAAGATTTTGGAGAACAAGGATAGGGAATTCCAACGATTCCAGGTGAGGATTTGGACGCCTTATGTAAGGCAAGTCGGAGCTCATTAATATGAAAAGGAAAGGTAAAAAAATGAGGAGAGTAATTTCCTCTAGGCTGGGAACATAAGCGGGCGCAATTGAATCAATAAAGATAGACAGGTTGTCATCAGAGAGGAAATGGTTAGAGGGATGACCGGCAGACGAAGATTTAATAGTCCTGGCAAGACCCCAAATCCGCGAGAGAGGAGTATTTCGTGTGAAGGAAGAGCAGCACTTCCTCCAAGACGATCTCTTGGCGGCTTTTATTGTAGACCTAGTTTTGGCATTAGCCCGTTTGTATGCGAGAAAGTAACTTCTATTCTATTCTATTCGTTCGTTAGCTCGATTACGAGCGTCGAGACTACCTATCTGTACAATCTAGCTGTACAGAACAGGTAGCGTTCTTGGCAATTATTATAATATGTAACGCAGGTGTACACGCGCAAGATTACACCCGGAACTGATTGTAGCCGCTTGTTATCGCGCTAAAAATGCAGCCCGTGTGTGTCTGCTGTGTACTGACCTAGCGCGCATATGATGGTGTACGTGGTGGTTTGCCACTGCCTTCCACGTGATTACTAGCGATTATTTATTTATTTATTTAATTTTTGTAATAAGTTCGTCGTCGCTCGGGATCGAACCCGTGACCACCATGTCGGAAGTCAAGCGCTCCAGCAACTAGGCTATCGCGACGACTAATAACAGAAAACATTAATTCTCTAAACAAAAAAATGAAACAGATCATAATAAAGAAAGCCAGAACAAAGAAGAAAGAAAATTCAATAAAACTAATAATAAAAACAATAGTAATAACATTTCTGGTACGGACACTACTAGAACTCGTACTATTATTAAAAAATAAAAATAGTAAAGATTGCATTTAGTTGTATATTAATTTTAAAAAAAAAGAATTAAAAAAACTTGCTAATACTAGCATATAATAATGGAAACAATGGATAAAATTAGTATTAACCCTTCGAATTGTCGAAGTATATAACAAAACATAGAAGAACTTAAACTTAAAACATCTCGATCGGAGTATTATGTGAAACTTGGTTGAAGACAAAACAAACATTTAAACTTAAACGATACAATATTATCCAATGTGACAAAGCTACATCAACTGGTGGAGGAACCGCAGTGCTTATTCACAAATCCCTCATGTAAAAACTCAATTTTATAGAAAACATACATAACAAAATACAAATAGTTTGCGCGGATATACAGGTACAGGAAAACACGACAATAACTATAATGGCTGTATACGCAGCACCCAGACATAGTCTTACTTGTGATCAGTGGGAAATAATTAAATCTAGAATCACAAGTAACCGATATATAATAATGGGAGACTTAAATGCTTACCATGCCACATGGGCTAATACGAGTAATAATTTCGAAGGAATAGAATTACGAGAGTTCACTGTTAACAATAACTTAGTAAATATGAATCTTGATAAACTTATATATATAGCTAGAACTGGACAACAAAATTCTAACATAGACCTAATACTATCTACAGCCAATGTAGCGGTAAACGGTACGGTGAACATTTAGAAAGACCCCCCCCCTTTTTTTTAATATTTATTTATTTATTTACCCCGCTGTATCTTGCGGTTTTTCAGCCAGAGTTTCTTATTGTTACTGTTATTATTTATTATTGATGTGTTTTGTTTTGTTATTCATTACACGGTTGACAAAGTTGATCAAATTAAAAAAGTTTTTTTCATGTATTTCGGTTATTGGTTTTTTTATTATTTTCCGTTTTTCTCTTTCGTTTTTAAATTTATTGCATTCGGAAATCGAATGTTAATCGTCTGTTTCCTCTTTACAGTCTTTACAGATGTCCGATTCAGCAATTTTGAATCGTTTCATATAAACACCCCATTATATTTCCATGTCCGGTTAAAAATTGAGTGAAGTTATAATCGATATAAAAATGTTTCATTTGTAGTCTTTCTTCTATGTTTGGAACTATTTCCCGTGTTGTTACTTTGCCAGTTTTTGATTTATCACACCTGAGTGTTGTCAGAGTGTCGTATACTACTTGAATTAATTTTATTGATCCGTTTTTTTGTCTAAAATTTTTTCTTCTTGTTTCAATGTTTTGATTTGGTTTACGGTTTCTAACTTTAAGTCTACAGGTATTATTATTCCTGCAATGATGTTGACTGAAGTATAGGATATTGTGCGATAACTAGAGATTATTCCTATTAATATTTTTTTTTGTAATTTTAACAGCTTATTCTTGTCTTTTTCTTGTAAAACTGGAAAATATACTGTAGACCAGTATTCTGTTATTGATCCAAAAATGACTTTATAAAGTACTATTCTATCTTTATATTTGAAACCGAACATATTTGAATATAGTGATCTTAATTTGAAATAAATTTTTTTAATCTCATCTTTTATGAATTCGATGTGTTTCCAAAATTTAAATTAGTGTTTATAATTATTCCCAAGTATTTTATTTCTTTTACTATTTTTATTTTGTCGTTATTTATGCATAAGTGCTGTTCAATGCAATGTATCATTTCTTCCCTGTCCTGTTTTCTACTTATTAGTAATGTTTGGGTTTTATTTATGTTGAATTGTAAGCCTAAGTTTTGAATGTTTTTACTCAATTTTTTTATTGTTCCATTTATATTGTACACTTCGTCCTTTTTATTAATTCCCGAGACTAACATTATATCGTCTGCGTAGCTTATCATATTGCAGTGTTGACTGAAATGCAAATTATGAACTTCGCTCATTGCTATGTTGAAGAGTACTGGCCCTAAAACCGAACCTTGTGGTACTCCTGAGTTGACACTCTTGTTGTATAGGATTTTGTTTTCTTGATTAAGTAATCCGATTCTTCTACCTGTTAAGTAGTTATGAATATTTTTATTGTACCAGATATATTTTTTCTTTTCATTATTTTTAAGATTTCATCAATTTTTGTTTGATAAAATTCTCCGGATAACGTATGTCTTGTTCGTTTTTTATATTTTCCAATATAATCGCATAACTTTTTTAATGCTAGCTCAGTTGATAGGAAGTGATCACTTATCGATCATAATAGAACTTATTATCCATAAATCAAAAAAAAAAAAAAAAACAATAAATCACCAACAACCAAAACAACAAACAACTTAAGTTAAGTTGCTTTAAATTAACTGATTGGAACAAATACCATGCCTATGATATAAATGAAACAAAAAAAATCAACACATCAAATTTGGAGATGAAAACTTATCTGCACAATACAAAATGACAAAGAACGTTATTACGGAAGCGATAGAAATCTACACTAACTATTAAAGCTAAAATTAGGCTAAAACTATACAAGCACCCATGCTGGGACAGTGAATGCAATGCAGCAGTAGCTCTTCTTCTTCACGCACCGATTCCGCGACGGAGGTTGGTGATCCACAAAGCAATGATGATCTTTTGCGACAGCGGACTGGAACTGCTCAATTGATGAGCATCCGAACCATCGTCTTAAATCCTTCATCCAGGAGTCTTCTTCCAATGGATCGTTTCCTGCTATCTTCCCCTCTATCAATATACTAAGTATTTCATATTTTTCTCCTCGTAGGATATGGCCGAGGTAACACAGCTTCCGTTCTTTGATAGAGCGCATAACTTCCACCTGCTTCTTCATTCTATCCAGGACTTCAAGATTAATTATTTTCTGTGTTCATGAAATTCTTAAAATGCGACGGTATGCGTACATTTCGAAAGCCTCTATGCGTTTTTCTAGGGACGCATTTAATGTCCAGCTTTTGCATCCGTAATATAAAACTGAGAGGACATACCATCTTCACATTCGCACTCTCAGCTCAATGCTGAGTTCTTGTCTGATGAACAGATTGCGCATCTCTGTGAGAGTAGATCGGGCTTGTCCTATTCGTGATCGAATTTCTTTTTCCGTGGTTCCATTTTCATCCAAGATGACACCTAGGTATTTTAAAAATTTAGAGCTTTCACAGTGATTACTCATGATAAATAAATTTCGGAAACAACTGTGTTTTTAAAAAAAGATATTTATTCGCTTAACGTTTCGACCAGCTTACACTGGCCATCATCAGAAGCAAACTGAAGAACGGAGCCAAAATTGCGATCGACAATAACATTAAAATAAGAATCAGAAATCATGAAAAACCCAAATCAAACCAGATAACCTACCTCTAAACAGGAAAACCGACGTAACGCAATAACAACAGATAGAAAAAATATAAAAACAAAAAAATAATAATAAAAGGAACCAAAATCTAAACGGTTTTCCTGTTTAGAGGTAGGTTATCTGGTTTGATTTGGGTTTTTCATGATTTCTGATTCTTATTTTAATGTTATTGTCGATCGCAATTTTGGCTCCGTTCTTCAGTTTGCTTCTGATGATGGCCAGTGTAAGCTGGTCGAAACGTTAAGCGAATAAATATCTTTTTTTAAAAACACAGTTGTTTCCGAAATTTATTTATCATGAGTAATCACTGTGAAAGCTCTAAATTTTTAAAATACCTAGGTGTCATCTTGGATGAAAATGGAACCACGGAAAAAGAAATTCGATCACGAATAGGACAAGCCCGATCTACTCTCACAGAGATGCGCAATCTGTTCATCAGACAAGAACTCAGCATTGAGCTGAGAGTGCGAATGTGAAGATGGTATGTCCTCTCAGTTTTATATTACGGATGCAAAAGCTGGACATTAAATGCGTCCCTAGAAAAACGCATAGAGGCTTTCGAAATGTACGCATACCGTCGCATTTTAAGAATTTCATGAACACAGAAAATAATTAATCTTGAAGTCCTGGATAGAATGAAGAAGCAGGTGGAAGTTATGCGCTCTATCAAAGAACGGAAGCTGTGTTACCTCGGCCATATCCTACGAGGAGAAAAATATGAAATACTTAGTATATTGATAGAGGGGAAGATAGCAGGAAACGATCCATTGGAAGAAGACTCCTGGATGAAGGATTTAAGACGATGGTTCGGATGCTCATCAATTGAGCAGTTCCAGTCCGCTGTCGCAAAAGATCATCATTGCTTTGTGGATCACCAACCTCCGTCGCGGAATCGGTGCGTGAAGAAGAAGAGCTACTGCTGCATTGCATTCACTGTCCCAGCATGGGTGCTTGTATAGTTTTAGCCTAATTTTAGCTTTAATAGTTAGTGTAGATTTCTATCGCTTCCGTAATAACGTTCTTTGTCATTTTGTATTGTGCAGATAAGTTTTCATCTCCAAATTTGATGTGTTGATTTTTTTTGTTTCATTTATATCATAGGCATGGTATTTGTTCCAATCAGTTAATTTAAAGCAACTTAACTTAAGTTGTTTGTTGTTTTGGTTGTTGGTGATTTATTGTTTTTTTTTTTTTTTTTGATTTATGGATAATAAGTTCTATTATGATCGATAAGTGATCACTTCCTATCAACTGAGCTAGCATTAAAAAAGTTATGCGATTATATTGGAAAATATAAAAAACGAACAAGACATACGTTATCCGGAGAATTTTATCAAACAAAAATTGATGAAATCTTAAAAATAATGAAAAGAAAAAATATATCTGGTACAATAAAAATATTCATAACTACTTAACAGGTAGAAGAATCGGATTACTTAATCAAGAAAACAAAATCCTATACAACAAGAGTGTCAACTCAGGAGTACCACAAGGTTCGGTTTTAGGGCCAGTACTCTTCAACATAGCAATGAGCGAAGTTCATAATTTGCATTTCAGTCAACACTGCAATATGATAAGCTACGCAGACGATATAATGTTAGTCTCGGGAATTAATAAAAAGGACGAAGTGTACAATATAAATGGAACAATAAAAAAATTGAGTAAAAACATTCAAAACTTAGGCTTACAATTCAACATAAATAAAACCCAAACATTACTAATAAGTAGAAAACAGGACAGGGAAGAAATGATACATTGCATTGAACAGCACTTATGCATAAATAACGACAAAATAAAAATAGTAAAAGAAATAAAATACTTGGGAATAATTATAAACACTAATTTAAATTTTGGAAACACATCGAATTCATAAAAGATGAGATTAAAAAAATTTATTTCAAATTAAGATCACTATATTCAAATATGTTCGGTTTCAAATATAAAGATAGAATAGTACTTTATAAAGTCATTTTTGGATCAATAACAGAATACTGGTCTACAGTATATTTTCCAGTTTTACAAGAAAAAGACAAGAATAAGCTGTTAAAATTACAAAAAAAAATATTAATAGGAATAATCTCTAGTTATCGCACAATATCCTATACTTCAGTCAACATCATTGCAGGAATAATAATACCTGTAGACTTAAAGTTAGAAACCGTAAACCAAATCAAAACATTGAAACAAGAAGAAAAAATTTTAGACAAAAAAACGGATCAATAAAATTAATTCAAGTAGTATACGACACTCTGACAACACTCAGGTGTGATAAATCAAAAACTGGCAAAGTAACAACACGGGAAATAGTTCCAAACATAGAAGAAAGACTACAAATGAAACATTTTTATATCGATTATAACTTCACTCAATTTTTAACCGGACATGGAAATATAATGGGGTGTTTATATGAAACGATTCAAAATTGCTGAATCGGACATCTGTAAAGACTGTAAAGAGGAAACAGACGATTAACATTCGATTTCCGAATGCAATAAATTTAAAAACGAAAGAGAAAAACGGAAAATAATAAAAAAACCAATAACCGAAATACATGAAAAAAACTTTTTTAATTTGATCAACTTTGTCAACCGTGTAATGAATAACAAAACAAAACACATCAATAATAAATAATAACAGTAACAATAAGAAACTCTGGCTGAAAAACCGCAAGATACAGCGGGGTAAATAAATAAATAAATATTAAAAAAAAGGGGGGGGGTCTTTCTAAATGTTCACCGTACCGTTTACCGCTACATTGGCTGTAGATAGTATTAGGTCTATGTTAGAATTTTGTTGTCCAGTTCTAGCTATATATATAAGTTTATCAAGATTCATATTTACTAAGTTATTGTTAACAGTGAACTCTCGTAATTCTATTCCTTCGAAATTATTACTCGTATTAGCCCATGTGGCATGGTAAGCATTTAAGTCTCCCATTATTATATATCGGTTACTTGTGATTCTAGATTTAATTATTTCCCACTGATCACAAGTAAGACTATGTCTGGGTGCTGCGTATACAGCCATTATAGTTATTGTCGTGTTTTCCTGTACCTGTATATCCGCGCAAACTATTTGTATTTTGTTATGTATGTTTTCTATAAAATTGAGTTTTTACATGAGGGATTTGTGAATAAGCACTGCGGTTCCTCCACCAGTTGATGTAGCTTTGTCACATTGGATAATATTGTATCGTTTAAGTTTAAATGTTTGTTTTGTCTTCAACCAAGTTTCACATAATACTCCGATCGAGATGTTTTAAGTTTAAGTTCTTCTATGTTTTGTTATATACTTCGACAATTCGAAGGGTTAATACTAATTTTATCCATTGTTTCCATTATTATATGCTAGTATTAGCAAGTTTTTTTAATTCTTTTTTTTTAAAATTAATATACAACTAAATGCAATCTTTACTATTTTTATTTTTTAATAATAGTACGAGTTCTAGTAGTGTCCGTACCAGAAATGTTATTACTATTGTTTTTATTATTAGTTTTATTGAATTTTCTTTCTTCTTTGTTCTGGCTTTCTTTATTATGATCTGTTTCATTTTTTTGTTTAGAGAATTAATGTTTTCTGTTATTAGTCGTCGCGATAGCCTAGTTGCTGGAGCGCTTGACTTCCGACATGGTGGTCACGGGTTCGATCCCGAGCGACGACGAACTTATTACAAAAATTAAATAAATAAATAAATAATCGCTAGTAATCACGTGGAAGGCAGTGGCAAACCACCACGTACACCATCATATGCGCGCTAGGTCAGTACACAGCAGACACACACGGGCTGCATTTTTAGCGCGATAACAAGCGGCTACAATCAGTTCCGGGTGTAATCTTGCGCGTGTACACCTGCGTTACATATTATAATAATTGCCAAGAACGCTACCTGTTCTGTACAGCTAGATTGTACAGATAGGTAGTCTCGACGCTCGTAATCGAGCTAACGAACGAATAGAATAGAATAGAAGTTACTTTCTCGCATACAAACGGGCTAATGCCAAAACTAGGTCTACAATAAAAGCCGCCAAGAGATCGTCTTGGAGGAAGTGCTGCTCTTCCTTCACACGAAATACTCCTCTCTCGCGGATTTGGGGTCTTGCCAGGACTATTAAATCTTCGTCTGCCGGTCATCCCTCTAACCATTTCCTCTCTGATGACAACCTGTCTATCTTTATTGATTCAATTGCGCCCGCTTATGTTCCCAGCCTAGAGGAAATTACTCTCCTCATTTTTTTACCTTTCCTTTTCATATTAATGAGCTCCGACTTGCCTTACATAAGGCGTCCAAATCCTCACCTGGAATCGTTGGAATTCCCTATCCTTGTTCTCCAAAATCTTTTTAAGAGTGCTTTTTAGTTCCTGAATTCGCTGTTTAATTCTTTTATTGATACATGCAGTACTCCCTTATCTCCCTCGTCTCCAGTCTTAGAAAGCTCTTTGAAAGTATTCTTAATAGGCGTTTCGTTTGGTGGTTGGAAAACTTGACTATCCTTTCTAGTTTGGTTTTCGTCCGTGTATCCGATATACATAAATCCTTTATTGACCAAAAATACACCTTGGCAGCTTTTATTGATATCTCTGCTGCTGCCTTAAAGAGCAAATGTTATCCATTAGTATTCCTCCTACCTTCGTTGATCTTGTTCTCAAACTTATGCTAAATTGGTCTATCCGTCTGTCTTCTGCAACAGATTCTCTTTCAAGAAGCGTTTTCCGTGGTCTTCGGCAGGGCTCTTGTCTTAGTCCCACTCTATTTAATGTCTGTATGCTTAATGTTTCCTCTTTCCTTATTTCTTTCTTTTCCCTATTTTATGAACATAATATTTTCCTTCACTCCTCAGCTATGGATATCACAACCGCCAACGAAGAATTTGACAGATCACTAACCGACTTGGAACTTTCTTTTTTCTCTATCCATCTTTCTGTCTTTTCTTTCAAATCCTCCTGCGTTGTATTTTCTTTCCGACCTTACAATTTAGCCACTGTCAATGTTTCTTTGAATATTCTTCCTATTTCCCTAGTCAACTGTTTCTTCTATCTTGGAGTGTTATTAAATTGCCGCTTGTCTTTCTTTGAGCACATTAAATTCCTTAATATTTCTTACTACAAACGACTCAATTTATTCAAGGCCCAAATCAATCATATTATCTAAACTAGATTACTGTTCTTTCATATACGGCAATGCCTCCAAATTTCTCCTCTCCAAATTGCTGGTTCTTCGTTTTTGCTTAAGGACGCTCAATTCTACTCCTATTCCAGCTATTCTTGCTGAATCTAATGCCCAGCTGTTGTTCATCCGCTGATCACCTTTAGGATACAGTTTCCTAGTAAAAAGATTTTCCGTCTCATTTCCTAAGATTCGTCTCTCATATCTATCTTTCATAAATGGCGTTTTTCTCCTAATAAATCTTCTATCTTAGCCCGTTGTTTCTCATCGTTTAGACAAATTCTCCTCCTATACTATTTCCCATAGCAAACTTCCTTATTTTATGTTTAACTTCTTCGGGTTTTTTCACCCTTCAAAACTTTCTTCTCTCCTTTCATCATCTAAAACTTCTGGCTTCGCAGCTGCCAATCAAGAATTTAATTTTCTTATTAATTCCTCATTTCTTCTTCGTTCGAAGAGTTCAGGGGGAGTAGCTGCTTCCTTTTTCTCCTCAGCCAGTAATTCAGCTCAATCCTTCAGGATGCCGGCTTTTTGATCCATCTTCTCTGCGGAACTTTATGCCATTCTTCGAGCCGATATATTGATTTCCTCAACTCGATTCTCTGATAGATACCTGATCGTTTCGGACTCCAAAAGTTCTCTTCAAGCTATATCCTCTCCCTTTCCATCTTATTCCCTCGAATTTATTGCTTTCCGTATACGTTCTCTCATCTATAATATTTCCCTTTCCTATTCCATTTCCACCGACCTTCTTTGAATTCCAAGTCATGCGGGTATTGATGGCAACGAGACAGTAGATTCCTTAGCATGCTCAGCGTTACATTCCACATTTTGTTAAAAAGATTCCTGGTCACAACTTTCTGCCCCTCTCCAAAAGAATGCATGTCAGACTTTGCTCGGATGTGTATCCTCGTTCCTTCTACAATCCTACTCATTTCACCTTTCTATTCAGCCTAGACCCTCTTCCCGTTCTTGGTTCTTCTATTTTCCTACTCTTAAACGTTTTTTCATTATTTCTATCTGCCATCTTCACGGTATCGTTTTGCTCATTCTCCGTCCACTTATTGTCCTTTGCACTCTGGAGACTGTTCTTTCGTTTGTGATCCTGACCACGTGCTGTTTGAATGTTCCAATCTTTCTTCCGAACGTAATGTCCTGTACGTTTAGCTATTAAAGCTGAATTTTCGTACTCCATATAATGCTTCCTATATTTTAACCTTGCCGTTTTCAAAAGTGGTTCTATTCTTGCATCTCTTCTTTCATCGATTTCTGTCTCTGACCGGATTAAAATATAATCTCCAATATAATCAAATTGTCCTGGGTAGCTTCCTTTGGTTGCCCCCCCCCCAAAAAAAAATATATATGAATAGTTACTATGAGTGTATTAATGCACGTATGGGAAAAAATATATATTTTTTAAATTGTGTATTTTTTCAACTGTGTGTATTTAGTTTTGGAATTAATCACAGCCAATAATCGAAAGTCTATATGTATGCATACTTCTTTTTTAAATTCAAATTTAAAGAAAAGATGCACATAATGCTTCAAATTAAAAAAAAAGAATATATCATCCAGAGATTTTTCCTCCTGCAGGGGAATCATTTTAATGTACTTAAAAGTTTTGATGGAGTTATGCGGTAATGTTAAGCATGTATATTGAAATTAAAAATTATACTATCATACATCTTTAAAATCTGTTATTCGCATGCGCTTCTACATATATAGTCCCCTATAACCAAAATCGGCATAAATAAGTTATGGTATTGCATCCGACAAACATGTTAATTAGACATATATGATTTTACTGACAGAAATTACTATGTTTTATTATGCTACTTCTAAATGTAGAAAGCACAAGTATATCATTAACCTTGTATTTCTAATATTTAATTTCAAGGTCAACAAATATATTAGGACAGTTTAACTCCTGTTTGTTTTTAAACTTATCAGTGAAATGCGTTAAAAAGGAATTATCAGAAAATAAATGTTAAAACAAAATGAGTTTCTATTGTAAAGAAATGTATATAAAAAGACTGTACAAAACAATATCACCATTATAACATACAGCACTTTACTTCTTTAAAGACGTTCAGCAAAATAAATTTTGAAATCATGTTTAAATTATTCCTAATTATATCACTACTGGTTACTGGATCTATTGCTACATGTGAAAGAGAAAGTAAGTAAACATTTTTTCATCATAAATTTTTAACTGTATTACAATTACACCACATTATTTCTCACCTATGTTCATTGTATCCTTTCATGTTCTTACTACAACCTGGTTTATTTTTATTATATTCATACTTACATTATTTTTTAATGTTTTCTAAATTATTTAATATTTTATGAACTAATTAACCATTCTTCTTATGACTCTTACCTACCTTTATTTTGTAATAAACTATAAATCAAAGTGAATAATGAACTTTCCGTAATATCATAAATGCAGAATACGTGTATTCTACGTATTATAACGTGCTGCCTTTGAGAAATTCATATGGTGATTAGACAGCAAATAAGCTGATTGGTTTATCAGTTGTGGGGAGAAGGCATAGCACAAAATAAAAAACAAGTTCAGTCAAGCCTGATGTTTCATTCGTTGAGGATTCCATATGTAAGACCATAATTTTCGTTTACATAATGCTAAATCCAAAACTAAGGAATCTGATTTTTTGCGCCATAAAGAAGGAGAGATGCCTAATTTTTCGCGCTTTTTTTAACTATTCACCAACATCGAACGTTTCGTTCCTGACAAATAGCTTTCTTTCTAACGATATATCACATGCCCGGAAAAAAATAAAAGCTTTCTGCGCGATTGATTTTAAAGTTGGAATTCCAGATGTTCCAAACTAGAGAACTGCACGGGGATACGTATATTTTTACCTTTGTTCAAAATGTTTAGCTTTAATACCCGCGTCACAAAGGGAAGGGGCTACAGGTAATTTTTTGCGCCAACTTCAAAAGTTTCGTTATGAAAATGAAATACGAATTTCGTTTCCGACGAATACCGCTCTTTCTAACAATATATCACACGCTCAGGGGAAAAAAATATTTTTATCTAAAAATTTTGTGATTTCCGTGCCGCGAGGAACCAATTTTAAAGTTGGAAACACGGATGTTCCAAAGTAAAGAAATATACGAGATTATTAATAATAATAGTAATAACATTAATAGCAACAATAACGACAACAACAACAATAATAGTAACATTAACAATAGTGATAATAATAATAATAATAATAATAATAATAGTGCTAGTAATAATAGTTGCATTACCGCCGTTTCCAATACTTGTTTCGTAAATGATCATCCGGGACTTTTCATTGTTTTTGTCGAAAATTTAGATGATGATAACAACATAGGCAATAATCACCCTTTGGCTCTTGCAAGATTATTAAATTCTGTTTCTTCGTCATTTCTTAGTGTTTCTCCTCAAGGAACGGACCGCATTTCAGTCACCTTCCCTTCTGCTTCCACTGCAAATTCCTTTTTATCTAATTCTGACTTCTTTCTCAGTAAAAATATTAAAGCTTACATTCCCAATAGCGCCTTATTCAGAATGGGAATTATTTCAGGGGTTCATCCTTCGTTTTCTGAAGACGATATTACGGAGGGGATTGAATCGTCTATTCCCATAGCGTCCATTCGTCGTATCTATCGTTCCTCCGAGGGTACTAAAATTCCGACTAGATCCGTAGAAATTAAATTCCACAAATCCGTTCTTCCAGATTTTGTTTCCATTTACAGACTCCGTTTTCCTGTTTCGCCTAGCGTACGACTACCTACACAGTGTTCGAAATGTTTCCTTTTTAGGCATATTTCCAAACACTGTCGTAGCTCTTCGAATATATGCCCTCACTGTGCCTCCAAACATCCTTTATCAGACTGCAGTAATCTTCAAGAGCCCCCTCTTTGCCGGAATTGTAAAGGCTCTCATTGTGCTTATAATCGTACGTGCCCGGAATGGGTGAAACAAAAGGAAATTAAGCGCATTATGGCATTCGAAAACATCTCTTTCCATGAGGCTTCTAATTTTAAAAATAGTAATTTAGTTTCCCAGGCTTTCTCATATGCCGACCGTGCTTCGTTGCCTGCTTCCTGTCCTAATGTATCTTCTAAGTCCTCTCATACAGTTCCTAAATCTATTCCGCGGCCCAAATCCCCAACTTTTCATAAACGTCCTAATTTTAAATCTTATACTAAACCTTCCCCACAGTTTCCTGCCCTTCCTTCTAACCGCCTTCCGTCGCCCTCTAATGGTTGGGCTTTTAATAGTTCTTCTTCTACTAGTAATTCCACCTCCATTAATAGTAATTCCTTAGTTCATGACGCTTCCAGTTCTAGTTCCGCTTCTACTTCCAAAGTTCCTTCATCTACTGTTCTTCCTATAGCAAATTTTATAGCTGAAGCGATTTTAGATCTTCTTGCGTCCAATAACATTGATTCTTCTCCTTCCCTTGTTGACTCCCTACCTCTCTTTTTATCTAACTACATTCACCTTAATTAGTCTTCCTTCTCACTTTCGTTATAAAGTGAAAGTGAATGCAATCGGGGCTAGCCTTTTCTTTCCCATTTCGTTTTTTCTCTGCTTTTTCTGTCTTTATTTCTTTCCATTTTCTGTTTTCTCCCTATTCTCTTTTTAAGATCACTATTATTATTACTATCAATATTTCCTTTCATATTAATTTCCTCCTTTTCCAGATTTTAAGACTCCTGAATGTATTGCCCAGAGGCGGACAAGCAGCAGTTGCTTTTTTCACATTTCAATGTACCGACGCTGCTGTGACTAAAATCACTGCCGGGCTCAGATATATTGGTTTTATTCGTATCATGATGCATTGTACTCTTGTCTTTTGCCGGATTTTAAGATACTTGGGTGTAATGCCCAGAGGCCGACATGTAGTAATTTATTTTTTCACATTTCAATGTACTGACGCTGCTGTGACTAAAATCACTGCCGGGCTCAGATATATTGGTTTTATTTGTGTCGTTCTGCATTGTACTCTTGTCTTAATATTTTTGAGACCGCAGCACTTTGACACTGTTTTACGCTATTGTAATTTACATTATATTCTCGAAAAGTTGAGACAATTATCGAGAATCATAGCGACTACGAATTTCGCTCTGTTATGCAACTTAGCTGCAATGGGCTCCGAATCATTTTGTCCGTTGCCTCTAAAATCCTGTTCCTTACTTTTCATTTTCTCTTTTATTTATTCCAGTCTAGCATCCATCGCCGTCCTTTTTTCATCAACAGTCTATTTTTGTTTAATTGTTTTTATTTGTTCCTTCCCTTTTCTTATTAACTTTCCTCTCATCTTGCTAGCCCCAATTTTCCTCCACCCATTAAAGTTTCTTTCCTTCTGTCTTTCTTTTTTATATTGTAATTATTATTTTTTTTTCTACTCTACCTTGCTGTTTTTCTTCTGGCACTCTCTTCGCCTCTCTTCCTTTTCCTCCCCCTCTATCTTTTTGTTTCTTTTTTATTTCTTTTTCCTTTCCCTACTCAAGTCTTTTCCTTTTATAATTTACTATGCCGGGTACTTTTAATATTTTACAGTGGAACTGTCGCAGCCTTAGAGCCAACAAAAATGCATTAGAGGGTCTGTTAGACATTCATAGTATTAACGTTGCTCTCATTTCGGAAACGTGGCTACGGTCGGATATGAATATTAATTTTCGTGGGTATAAGATAACCAGATGCGATCGTGACGATGGTTATGGTGGATCTGCTATTCTTATTAGGAACGGCATTCTATTTAAATCTCATGATGTTTCCTTTAATTCCCCTTCTAGTCCTAATCAGCCTAATATTGTACACATTTCCATTCCTTCCAATGCAGCTCGTCCGCTTAATATTATTTCTATTTATGTTCCCCCTAGTTGCGACCTTCGTCACTTCCCCCTCAGGTCTATCCCGCATCCGTTCATCATTGGGGGTGACTGGAATGCTCGGTCGCCCTCATGGGGCTGCTCAAACCATAACAACAACGGTACTGCTCTTGAAAATCTTGTTCTTTCTAATGATTTAGTCCTTCTTAATGATCTCTCTCCTACCTATTACAAGAGCGCATCTAGTTATAGTACTCTCGATTTAACTTTCTCATCTCCTTCTATTGGTTTTGATTACAATTGGTCAACTCTCATGGGCTCCTATGGTAGTGATCATATTCCTATTCTAATTACTCCCCAGAATCCTCTTTCTTCTCCTTGCTTTAAACCTCTCAATTACCTTCGATGGAACCTATCGAAAACTAATTGGGCTCTGTTCCACTCCTTAGTTGATTCTATGCTTCCTAAACTTCTAGATGGCTCTGATCCTGTACTCCATTACCATCTATTCCTAAATTCGATTAAAAATGCTCTATCGCTGTCTTCTCCTTCCTGTAAACCGTCATCGTCAGGCCATCGTGGATCAGCATCGTCCCTCTGGTGGAACGAAGAATGCAATGCCGCTTTCGATCATAGTCGCGCTACATTTAGAATTTTCCGATCAAATCCTACACGCGAAAACTTTCTTGCCCACAAAAGGGCCAATGCAAGGGCTAGGTTTATTCTAAAATCGTCTAAGAAATCCTCTTGGAAAAATTTCTGTTCATCTTTTTCGAGAACTACTCCTCTCAAGCATATCTGGAAAATGGCCAGAGCTTTCAAATTCCCTTCTTCTGAACGTCCTTCTATCCATACTATTTCCTCCGACAGTTTGTCTTCTTTTCTTGATGCTGTTGCTCCTGCTTATGTTCCTAACGTTGATGAATCCTGCCTGTTTCCTGTTATGGAAAACCCTAATTCTCATTCTCTTTCCTCTGCGTTTAATATTAATGAATTAAAATCCATTCTCAAAAAATCTTCCAGCCCCACTCCAGGTCGTGATGGTATTCCCTTCTTTGTCCTAAAAAAGTTATCCGATCTTGCTCTCCGAACCCTTCTTTGTATATTCAACTCCTTTTTGTCCAGAGGAGTCACACCTCCTGACTGGAACACCTTTATTATCATTCCTATCCCTAAGAAAAACTCCTCTCTTCGTCCGATCTCCCTAGCATCGTGTCTCAGAAAACTGTTTGAGGGCATGCTTAACAAGCGCCTGGTCTGGTGGCTCGAACACAATAATGTTTTTCCTTCTAATATGTTTGGTTTCCGTCCAGGCTTAGGTCCTGCTGACTGCGTCAGTCTGTTTGTTTCCTATATCTATAAATCTTTCATCGATAAACAGTACACTCTAGCTACTTTTATCGATGTTTCCAGTACTTTTGATAATGTCCATCTCCCTACTCTTCGAGATAGAATGATAGCAATTAACATCCCGACGCATTTTTGTTCCCTCATTGTTAACTTGATGTTAAATCGTACTATTCTCCTGTCTTCTTCTTCGTTCGAGGTTACAAGAGTTATTTCACGTGGTCTTTCACAAGGATCCTGCCTTAGTCCTACTCTTTTTAATATTTATACTATTTCTGTTGCTTCTCTTTCTATGAACTACTCTTCCTTATTTTTTGCCGATGACATTCTTCTCTTTTCCTCATCCCGTGATATCGTAGATGCTAACGAAAGTGTTAATTCGTCTCTAGCTACTTTGGAACAATCTCTTTCCTCTTTGAACCTTTCTATTTCCCCTTTAAAATCCTCTTGTATTGTCTTTTCTCTTCGTCCTTTTAATCCCGCTTTAGTCTCTGTATCCTTAAACTCCAATCTTATCCCTCGTAGGGAATGCTTCTGCTATCTCGGTGTATTTCTCAATAGTCGTCTCTCCTTTTATGAACATATTAATTTCCTTTCCTCTTCTGCCCTTAAAAGACTAAACTTACTGAAAGCTCTTTCTCCAACAAAATGGGGAGGCGATCCCTTTCTCCTTATTTCCTTGTACATTTCGATTATCCGTTCCAAATTCGACTACTGTTCCTTTATCTATGGCTCTGCCTCAAAATCACTTCTTTCCAAGCTGGATATAATTCAAAATTCTTGTATTCGTCTTTGCCTTGGTGTTCTTAGATCTTCTCGAGTACCAGCAGTTCTCTCTGAGTCTAACTCGCCTCCCCTTTTCATTCGCAGATCCTATTTAGGTTATCGTTTCTTGTGTAAACGCCTACCGTTATCATCCTCCAAACTTATTCCTTCATATCTTTCTATTCTGCAAAACTGGCGTTTTACTCCCAAGAAAATTCCTATTCTAGCCCACATTGCTTTGCGGCTAAATTCCTTTTTATCCTGCACAATTTCTTATAACAATCTCCCTTACTTTTCTTTCAATTTTGCAGATCTCTCCAATCCTCCCAATGTATTCTACTTTCCTTTTTCCTCCAAATCCCTTTCCTATCCAACAGTTATACAGGAATTCCATAGTTATATCGAATCCCGTTTTCCTTCCCATATTGCTATTTTTACGGATGGTTCGAAGGGGCCTAATGGAGTTGGAGCTTCTTTCATCATTCCGAGCATTAATTTCTCTGAATCTTTTCGTCTCCCTTCCTTTTGTACTATCTTTACGGCCGAGTTAACGGCCATTTTACGTGCCATAATCCATATTTCCTCACATCGTTCTTCTTCTAAATTTTTAATTATCTCCGACTCCATGTGTGCTCTTAAAGCTATTTCCTCTCATTTCCCCTCTCACTCCTCTGACCTTTTCATCCTCCGTATTCGCTCTCTCATTCACACTCTCTTCTCACTTCACGCTATCCGCATTGAAATGCTCTGGGCCTCCAGTCATATGGGGATAGAGGGTAACGAAATGGCTGATTCTTTGGCTCAGATCGCTGTATCCTCCCGCTTTTTTTTCTCTAAAATTCAAGTTTCGAATTTACTCCCATTGTGCAAAAAGTTTCATGTTAGATTTTGGTCAGATTTTTACGTTTCCTCCTTTTCTAATCATTCTTCCTTTTATTTTTCCATCCAACCTAATCTTCCCACGCGGCCTTGGTTTTACGATTTTCCTTCGCTTCACCGCTCCGTTATTGTTCCTATTATCCGTTTACGTCTGAATCATACTCTTCTTCCTTCCTCACGCTTTCGTTTTCATCTCGCTCTTTCCCCTTATTGCCCTCTTCATCCTGACGACGTAGCCGTCTGTGATCCTGACCATATCCTCTTTGAATGTCCATCCCTCGTGAACGAACGTACCTCTTTGTATTCCAATCTGCTGTCACTCAAACTCCCTACTCCTTATTGTGCCTCGTATATCTTATCGTTTCCGTCGATCTCAGTTGTTCCTATCCTCAGTTCCTTTATCTTATCAATAGCTGACCGAATCTACTTTTAACTGATCCTTCTCCTTCCTTTCGTTTCTGGGCGAAGATCCTTTGTTGATATGCCCAAAGGGGGGTTAAAAAAAAAAAAAAAAAAAAAACACGAGAATATGCATTTTTCTTACCTTGTTTAAAATTTTTATTTATGATACTCGTGCTGCAAAGGGGAGGACACCTCGTTTTTTGTGCTTTTTTGAACTTTTCGCCAACTTAGTTTCGTTATGGAAGTTAAATCGAGTTTGTTCCCGAAAAATAGGGATCTTTCCATCGATACATCACGTGACAGGAAAAAATTTTTTTTCAAAAATTTTAATCTTTCAACGTCCCAAAAGGCTAATATTAAAGTTGGAGATCCAGATGTTCCAAATCAAAGAAATTTACGGGGATACACATATTTTCAACCTTGTTAAAAATTTTTAGCTATAATACTCACGCCGCAAAGTGGGGACTACACATCAGTTCTCCTGCTTTTTTCAATTTTTCGTAAACTTTAAAAGTTTCATTAAGAAAATGAAATACGGGTTTCGTTTCCGACAAATAGCGCTCTTTCCAACAATGATATCACACACCCGCAAAAATAAATCCTTTTTTTTTGCTATTTTTGGGCCTAAAGAGGGGCTTTGTATAATTTTTAAATTTTATGGAAGAGCTTCTGCGTTTTGTTTTATATTCTGAATTTCACTTTTAAAGGATTATTTGGTGACGAGTAATAAATTTTTAAGTGATTTCTGAAGTCATTTTAAATTCCATATTATATATTCTTGACAGTTTTTTGGACTCTTTTCCCTCCCAGGGTAATCGGTTAGTTTAAAGTTATACATTTTCCTAAAGAGAATTTTAATTGTAATTTTTGATTCAATTTTGAAGTTTCTAAATGTATCTATTTAATATACTCATTGTTTATGTTTGATATATATTAAGTAACTTAAGTAAAGTAAAGTAAAGTAAAGTAAAGTAAAGTAAATTCCATACCCTTGACAGGGCGTCGCGAATTGTGAAGTTAAGGTTCACAATGTATAAAGCCCAACGACACTTTTCTCTCGGACGCCTTTACCTTTCCAAATTTCTCTTGTACCCAATTATTTCAGGGTGGGTAAACCTGGGAGCGACTTCGATCTAGCTTAACCACAAGGCTACCGTGCTACCTTAAGTAAATGAAACACACCAATAAAACAATTATTTAATTTTTATTATACACCCGACGCGTTTCGAAAAAATAGCTTCATGATCATTATAAATTAAACCGTTTGCGAGTTATTGATTTTTTTTTGATATTTTTGTCGATTCTGAACTACCTTGTTTTAGGATTTCGCACATTATATGTACGGAATTCTAAAAACCGATTACAAGTGATGGAAGAATATCAACCACTTTTGGCTAATAATTAGGTTGTAGGACAACCAAAACAAAAAACATGTTCCAAGAAGGTCCTAGTAACCTGATCGCTTCAATGCTCGGTTCTGTAATTAATAAAGTCTATAAAAGCTCGATTACCACGTCTCCTCAGAATAAAAAAAAAAATACCGTGCCTCCTCCTCACGTTCATCAGAAATCCAGACTGAAGCACCAATGAAAGCCTACCCGCTAGTAACGAATACCAACAACTCAGTAGTTGCAGCAGAGTGATATATGTAATTTATATTATTTTTAATTAAATTTGCTGTTCGTTTCCATTTGTGTATATTTAATCATTCTGATTTTTCAGCGGTCGACCGTTCAAAAAATATCGGTGTAGAGAGTTAGTAAAAATATACATTTAAAAACCTAAAACCCTCATTTTAGTAATTTAATAATAATAATAATAAAATAATTTAATTCTACTAGTACGTTCACGATAATTAGAGCATGGTGGCATCTCTGACGGCGTAAACTAATTAATATTATTACATTTGGCATCCCTAGTGGAGATCTAAATTATCAATAACGTTTCAATTGGTAGGTGTATCTTTCTAACATCAGTTTTTAAAAACAATTAATTGAACAAAATGTAAAAAACTAATCTTTAAATTAAGTGCTCATGATTTTATAATTTTGTTTAAACAGGTTACAGAAATTTCATTCATTTAATTTACAAAAGTTCATGGAATTTCAAAGTAACAGACCATATGTTTGGTAGTATATTTTAAATAAAAGCTAAAAATATCAATTATTAATACCTCTATGCATTACTCATATTAATACATACAAAAACTATTGACTGTTTTACACAATTATATTTACATGGATTCTAGTTAATAATAGTTCAAATTAATTATCAGAAGTAAAAGATAAACATTTATTTCCAATGTTTTTTATGTATGATTAATTCACATTTTTTAAATATTTAAAGTTTACTCAAAAATTTAACGATAATCTGTCTATTTTGGATTTAAGCTCTTCAAAATATTCATAATAACCTTCATTGTTTAATAATTAAATTTGATATATTTTCGATATCATCTCTCCACAGTTTAAGCAAAGAGTAACTGATATAACTGCACCGTGTTGTTTATAATATAAAACAAATATTTACTATTTTATTATAGTTTTTTTTTTTTCTGGTGGCGCCCATGCACCATTTTTAACTACAATGGTTATTACAGCACATGGGCCAGGGTAAAAGGGCTATTTCATAATTTAGTTATTAAGTTGTTGGTCCTAAGAAAACCGAGTAGCATTTGTATGCACGCTGGGTCATTTGACAGTATAGTTGACAGAGGAATACCGGCAAAAGTGGAGCGGTCGAACGCCGTACATTGTAGCAGTAGGTGTTCTACCGATGGGTAAGAAGGGCCGGAACAGAAAGGGCACGTGGGTGGGAGAAGGGTACCCTCAAGTATATAATTGTGTGAGACCGCCGTATGCCCAACTCGCAACCGATTTAACACAGCATATTCTCGACGCGTAAAGTAAAGAGAAGGGAACCATGGATCAGCCGTAAATTTTATGTTCTTCATAAAAGATCGATCCCTTTGCCACTGGCTGATCCACTCAGCCATCATACGTTCATGGAAATAAATCTTCATTTTGCAGATTGGTGGCGCTGCAAACGGCATTGGTGCGAGCAGAGCTGATTTGGACGACATGTCAACTCGTTCGTTGCCTTGAAATCCTATATGACTCGGCACCCACAAGAGCGTTACCTGATTTCTTGCTTGGTGGAGCAGCTTCAACGTGTAATTGACTTTCAGGGCTAATATCCGTGCTCTTCTGTGAGGAGATTGATTTTAGAGAAGCCGAAGAGTCAGTCATTAAAAGTATACTTCTATCTATACATCCTGACACCAAACAAGTTACGAGGCTACTGTATACGGCGTACAATTCTGCTTCATGTACCGAGCAATAATCATTTAGACGCAATGAAGTGATTTCACCACCGATTTCATATGCGCACGTGGTTGGAGATGGGGAAATTTGCGGGTCTGCTTTGCAAGCATCAGTGTCTATGTGCAAAGAGTTGGGATAACTATTGATTTTTTCAGCAACGCGGTGAATTATGTCCACACCCGGTCTGCGAATTATTGCCTCCAAGAGAGATGTGTCTATCCTTGGGGCGATGTCTTCCCAAGGGGGAAGTTTGTAATAAGGGGTGTCGAGATTTGGCAATTGTACGCCACTATCGATAGTTTGTTTGAATAATCTAGGAATTAGGTCACTAGGGAAAGAAGGGAGCGGAATATCAGTGATGTTTGGGAAAGAATTAATTTTGAACTGATGAAGGTACCAGTGGATTAAATCGCTTGCGGTAATAGAAGAACGGATCAGGGGAAGTGGAGGTATGCCGCTAAGGAAACAAGCACTTGCTGATGGAGAAGTTCGATCAAGACCACGAATTAATCGGATGGATGTATGATGTATTGGATCAAGTGAACTGAGTAACGCCTGACTAGCCGAGGAGTACACACCTGGCACCCATAGGTTAATCTAGAAAGGACAAGGGCTTTATAAATGGTGACAAGTAGCTTGGGATCAATATTGAATTTAGGACTGGACAAGTATTTTATAATGGAGAGGTTCTTCATGCATTTATTTTTAAGCTTGGAAATATGAGGAGACCAGGACAGAGAGGAATCAAAAACTAGACCTAGAAATTTTACAGAACTGGAGAAAGGAAGAGGAGAATTATTGAGATGAAGGCGAATTTCTTGGTTATCTCTGTGCAGACGACTCCTATGGAAGTTGACACATGAAGTTTTGGAAGAGGAGAACTTTAGCCCATTGTGTACAGCCCATGTATATAGCTTGTCAATTATCGTTTGGAGGATGGACTGGGCATTGAATAGAAGGTTGGATGAGATTGATATATTCAGATCATCAATAAATAATCGGGCTGTTACTGGCAGCCTAATACAGCAGGAAATGTCATTAATAAATAGGATGAATAAAGTCGCACTCAGTGCGGATCCCTGTGGGATTCCATTTTCGGTAGGAACAGGAAAGGACATCACAGAGCCTACTTTCACTTGCATTGCTCTATTAGATAAGAAATTTAGGATGAAATTGCCCATTTTGCTATTTATTCCGGCATTTTTCAGTTTAAGTAGCAAGCCGTACCACCATACACGGTCGAACGCTTTCCCAATGTCAAAAAATATTGTGTACAGACATTGACCATTACTTCGGGCGTGAAGAATTTGCCTTTGAAGGCTAATAAGATGAGATAAAGTGGATTTACGTGTACGGCCGCCAGCCTGTATGGAGGAAATTAAATTGTTCGATTCGAGATAAAACAGGAGCCGTCTATTAACCATTTTCTCTATTACCTTCGACAGAGAACTAATTAGGGAAATCGGACGGAAAATATTGGGGAGAAAGGGATCAGCATTAGTCTTAAGGATCGGAACTACAACTTCGGTTTTCCAAGCTGATGACATGTCACCAGTCGACCATATTAGGGATGGGGGAGAGGATGAACTAGGAATTCCGCTTAACGATTTAATTTTCTTCCACGTAGTACTTGTAGGTGTAGACGAAGAGATCGAATTAACAAAGGATTTCCAGTATTCACGTTTACTTATGCGGATCAAGAGCCGAGCTCTTGCCCTGTGCTTTTTAAAACTGATCAAATCAGATAAAGCCTTCGAAGATTTGTATTTCCTCAGCGCCCTCTTTCTTAGCGAAATTGCTGCTTGGATTTCCGGCGTCCACCACGGGACAGGGCAGGATCGTCTTATGGGGCGAGATGTGGGGATAGTGGATGAAGCTGCGGAATTCATGGCGTTTATTAGTCTATTTAAATTGTGCTCAATTGAAGGCGAAAAATCTATGGGAACTACTATTTTAGATTTGTACGCTGTCCAATCTGCTTTCCAGAAACGGAAGTGAGCTGGGATTCGTAGAAGATTATTACTAGAGAGAGCATTAGGGAAATAAGTAAGAATAGGAAAATGATCACTGAAACATAAGTCCTTTAGGACTGATACTGTGAGAAGAGGAAAGAGTGATGCGGAAGAAAAGATAAGATCAATTGTAGAGAATGTATTATAAGAGGAATTGAAGTGGGTGTGATTTGGGGGTGGCAGCAGAATTAGATTACTGGACAAGATACTGTTAAGGATCGTAGTTCCCCGTCGACACGTATATGCGGCTCCCCATAGGGGAGAGTGAGCATTGAAATCGCCATGTAAAATCGCCTGGGTGCCTAGTACAGATATGAGTGATTGAATTTCACTTTGTGTAACTTTAGTGGTGGGTTTGAGATAACAATTGGCGATAGTCAAAGGGGAAATATGAGAATTTGCCATTTTAACCGAAATTGCTAACGACTGTAACGTGGTATTGCTGTAAAGATGTACTGCGGGGCAGCTCACATGCACAAATGTTACTACCCCACCGCAAGCGATTAAACCTGGTTCGTCATCTAAACGGAAAAGGTTATAGTTTTTCAACTTCGGCCTGTGGGTCTGTTTAAAGTGAGTCTCCTGCAGGCAGATAATGGCAGGAGAATAGGTGTTTATTAATATGTTAGCCTCTTCTATGTGCTTATAGAAGCCCCTGCAATTCTACTGCATGATAACATGATTGCACGCCATTTTTAAGGGAAATAAGGAAGGCTATGTGGATATGCAGTATCCGTTAAGGTAAGATGAAGAGGAAGGTGACGCGTTAGCATGCTTGTGAGCTGCTGTCGTCCTCCGACGTTATTTCTGGCGAGGGTGGTTCTTGTAAACTTTTGATTACGCGAGTGCAGCGATTTTTAATGCTTGCGCCTCCGAGATACGGTTTGATTGTGGAAAGTAAGTGCACTAGACCTTCTCAGTCAGTTGTAAAATTATGTGCGTAATTTATGTAATCCGAGGCACTGCTGATTTTTGCAATGAACGTTTGGAGTTCCTGATAGGAAAAGGCGAAGGGCGCATGGTCAGGGAGGAATAAAGAACTGGCTTCGCCCATCAGGACAATTATGTCCTTCACTTTTTTGTGGGCGGTTTTGGTAGCGGAAGGTTGGGGTGCAGGGAGAAGAGGAACGGGTGATGGGGAAATATCAACATCATTATGCTGAAATGGGGGGGTGCTACGTTTTACGAGGGGCTGTGCTGAGAAATTCGGTTGTGGTTGAGCTGCCTCAGGTGTAGCGGGGTGCGGTCTCTTATGTTGGGGGTTATTTTGTTCGATGATGGGACATTCATCTGTTGCCTCAATCGCTTCATATCTCTGGGAGGGGATCTCCATTGGGAGTTCTTCCAGCCCTTTATTCTTGCAGCTGGGACAGACATGATCAGCTAAGTTGATAAAAATACGGTGTTCGATGCCATTATACTTTAAAAGGAAATACTCTGGAATTTCTTTACAGTTTTCCTGCTCAATGTAAACCTGCCTACAGAAGGAGATTGTCCAAATTCATCATCTAGCGGGTACACGCGTAGAATAGCGATAGGGGTGAGTAATTTTAACGGAAGGGAAGAGTCATAGTTATACAACGCTTCATTAGGTATCGTCGCTGATACGTTAGAAAAAATTGGTTTGTTTGCTGGGTTTTGTAGTCTTCGGGCTTGAATCGTTTGACCATTGAGCGAGATTGTCCCGCCGCCGGCGAAAAATGACTCGACAACTTCCTTTGATTTTAGGAAAACAACCACTCGATCACGACTAATACAGGAACCAGCGGTTATGTTTAATGCGTTGCCGGTTTTGTTTTTTATTGCTACAAAGTAGTCGCGAATTGCACATGGAGGTATGAACGGGAACAATATTGAATTTTCGTCATTGGCTGGCGAGAAAGAAGTTAACGGCGACATTTTAGCTTTCGACGATTTGACCGCATTAGCGAACGAAATCGTTTTCGAATTATCGGCAATATAACTGATGGCCGGCACGGAGTCATCTGAAATCGAATCATTGCCGAGGCTAGAAGAGGGAATATTCGGTAATGTCGCTTGCTGCGGCAAAGTAGTGGCATTAATGTTAACGGTGTTGACGGTAAGGTTTGCGTTAGTGTGTGTAGCGGACGACTGTACAAGTGTAAGTCGAGGGGCGGCGGGAGTAGTGTGTGTGTGGTGAGATGTATGTGCGTGCGGTGTGTTAGTGCCGTTGGGTTGCGGTTTAACGGTAGTAGTTGGTAATGGAACGGGCTCACCGGTACCGGTTGGCTTATTACACTTGTTAGTTTAATTCTCTTTTATTTATAACTACCTTGAAACAAATATAATCTTTAAAAACTATGATTTACTCCATTTCATTATTGTTATCTTTTCATTCAAAATCAAATGTAAACAGGGGAAGACGCATAATTTTTTCCACTTTTCTAAACTTATCACCGAGTTTGATAGTTTCATTACGGAAATAAAATATTGTTTCGACCCTAATAAATAGCCATCTTTCCACAATTCACATGACTAGAAAATAAATTATTTTTTCTACATTTTCAAGCTTTCAGCACCCTGAGAGCCTAATTATTTTAAATTTGGAAACCCGATAATTACTTGTCTCGTGTGTAAAAGTAGTCGTTATATCGCGTAGTTTGACTTGATTCAATTGTTGTCTCGATTGCATCGAAGCTAATGAACTGGTGAGATCGCTTCCTTTCATCTCTTTTAATTTTATCTAATTTCATTTCTAATTCAATTTTACCGATTTAAGGTTGTTTAAGTCGAACTCCGTCGTTATAAGCAACGCCATCGATAATTTTAAAATAAAAGATGACGATAAAAATAATTCTAACGACTTGAAAGTTAAAAATAATAACATTAATAATATAAACAACAACAATAGTAACAACAACAATGAAGATAACTCTGCTATCAATAACATTTTAATAGCGCGTAAAGCATATTCGAAGAGAGTGACGACTCTTCCTCAACCAACAGAGTCAATAGAAATCAATACAAATGTCTTAAAAAATGTGATTTCGGTGGCCGCCAACGCAACAATTCCAAAAGTATCACAAAGAAAGCGGAGCAGACCAGTTCCGTGGTGGTGCGATGACATTAAAAAAGCGATAACAGAGCGAAAACGAGCTCTCAGGAAATATAAGTCAACTAGAAAGGTTGAGGACCTAATCACATTTAAGAAGTGTAGAGCAGCTGCCCGAGACCTCATCCGCAGCAAAAAACAGGAGTCGTGGAATTCTTTTGCAGCATCAATTCCTCAAACAGTTAATGCTCACGTAATGTGGGAAAAAATCAGAACTATTAGTAACAGCAATAGTACCCGTACGCACCCAACATTAAAAGTCAATGGAGTTCACATAACAGAGACTAGAGATGTTGCAGAAGCATTTGCACATTATTTTTCCACAGAATTCTCGGCACTGAAGTATTCCAGCAATTTCCAACAGCAAAAAACACTTTATGAGCAACAGTCCATTAATTTCGATTCCAATGCTGACGATCCTTATATAACTGCCCCTTTTCTATGGCTGAACTAGAGTTCCAACTTAAGTATCACACCAGGAACAGTGCACCCGGTGAAGATTCGATACACCCCTACATGTTGAAATATCTCCCGGGCAATATTAAGGAATTCCTACTGAATATACATAATCAGATATGGTCAGCTGGGGCTATTCCGGATGCATGGAAAGTTGCGACCGTCATTCCTATCCCAAAGGTGAATAAAAATCCTTTCCAAGTTGAAAGTTACCGACCAATATCATTGCTGTCTGTCCTGTCTAAAACGATGGAAAAGATGGTGAACAGGCGACTTCTGCATTTCCTTGAAGCAAACGCTGTCCTATCACCAATTCAAGCTGGAGGCCGAAAATCAAAGTCAACCATTAATCATTTATTGAGCCTTCAAAGACAAATTGTATCTGCCTTTCATCGTCGACACCACCTTTATGCAGTATTCTTCGATATGGAGAAGGCATTCGACCGCGTATCGAGGCAACACTTGCTTCGGAAATTAAAAGCGGTCGGGGTGGGCGGTAAGCTGGGGCGATACATTCACAACTATCTGAGCGATAGATGGATTCAAATCCGAATTGGCTCCTCGATATCGAGAAAAGTTCCAATAGAGAACGGGGTACCTCAAGGTTCCGCCTTAAGTGCTACCCTGTTTATCCTCTATATAAACGATATTGTTGACTGCATCAGGCCTCCAGTAAGTGCTCGTCTATATATAGATGATCTAAACATATCCGTGGCATCTAACATCCCTTCCTTGGCCCAGTCTATCCTGCAAAATACAATTAATAGATTGCAGCAATGGTCAGGAAAGAATGGACTGGATTTCTCCTCTCAGAAGTCTCAATACGTTGTGTTCCATAGAGGTCGTCCTGTTCAGAATCCGCCATCACTACAAGTGAACAATAGTCCAATTCCTTATAAAACAACAGCAACTTTCCTAGGCATCTTGATGGATGCCAACCTGACGTGGAAGCCCTTTATATCTGATTTAAAAACTAAATCCCTTCAGTTTTTAAGGGTAATCAAGTTCTTGTCAAATCCCAAAGTTAATGTTCAGCCAAAGTTTCTCTTAAATATTTATAAAACACTGGTCTTCAGTAAAATCAAGTATGGGAGTCAGGTGTACTCGTCAGCGAGTGGTTCCCTGTTAAAAACACTTGACCCAATCCATAACGCCGCTATTCGCATGATACTTGGCGCCCATCGTACACCTCCAGCTAAAAGCCTATGTTCGTTAGCTGGTATACCATCGTTGTCTTACAACAGAAAGTTCTTCACTTATCGCGATATGCTTTCATGGGCTGCGGAGAATCATTGCGACGTAACTATGGAGCCTGACGTTCCCAAGGATAACCTACCTGAAGTCAATGCAATCTTGTTGCAAAATAACATAAAGCCCAACTTAACACCCAGAGCGGACTTTTCAAAATTACCCCCACCCTGGGCTTCTTTTCAGGTAGAAGCTATAACAACTCTCACTGATAATAATCACCCACCGGCGCTGCGAGGGCACAGGGCACTAAATATTATTAATAAATATACCACGTTCTCGAAAGCATACACTGATGGATCCAAAGCTAATGAGTCCAAGGCTGCCCCAGCTGCATGCGCTTTCGAAATAGACGGAATCGCAGAGGGCATGCGGTTGAACAACGTTGTATCCATTGCGGAAGCCGAAATGTATGCTGTGTTGTTTTGTCTTCAGGCATACTTAGAACTGAGATCCCAACCGCTCGGAATCTTACTGGTGACTGATTCCTTGCAGTCCATACGTGCTTTGCAGTCAGATCACCCGGAATCACCAATGGTCCTAGAAGTCCTGGCTATCTTATACCAGCTGAGCCGAAGGGAATGCCGAGTTGTTTTTTTATGGGTCCCCAGTCATGCCGGTGTTCCGGTGAATGAGCGGGTTGACCTGGTCGCTCGGTCCAATGCCGTTATTTGCTTTTGGTTCATTATCTCTGAGAGGTTTCCTGTCAGATACGGTCTTCGCACAGTGGAGTCATGACTGGATGTCTCAGTCGACCTTCCTCAGGGATCTGAAGCCTACGACGGAGCCACGGTGGCCTCCAGTCGGAACAGAACGCAAAGTGTTTTCGGCAATCAATCGCCTGAGAACGGGACATACGTCCTTTTCCCACGACTATATCCCCAAACAAGCCCCAAAGCCAAGTACCTGCCCACTTTGTTCTACCGATGAATACCCGTCAGTTTCGCATATCTTGCTGAAATGCACACGTCTAAATGGGTTACGGCGGGGTCAGATCACTTCGATTGAAGACATCCTCTCAAATACCCCTACTGCTTTGAACAATCTTATGACTTTCGTTCAAGCTAGCGAGCTAAGGAGTCTGTTTTAAACGTGGGGCCACTCACTGCGATAACCTAGGTAGTTACATGCAGCGGGTGGTTTAGTATCCTTTCTTAAATTTAAAAAAAAAATAAATAAATAAAATAAAATAGCGCGTAATGTCGATCTTTTCCCTAGCAGCTTCACAGGTTCCATTCAAGTTATGCTAGAATCTCTCTCCGATAAAAACATCGGTAGTCTGCATCCTTTTGCAGCTGCTAAATTTTTATTCCGTAAGACCACTGCAATCAGCGAAATCGTGCGACCCGGCAAGAATAGACTTCGGTTATTTTTTACCGATATCTCCGCCGCCAGCGATTTTCTTCTAGACTCAACTTTTTTAGATAGTCATAAATTAAACGCATTTATTCCTAGTTCTCTTCTTTTTTCTTTTGGTATTGTTCGAGATACTCCGGTTGATTTCTCTGAAGATGATCTCCTTAATGATGTATCTTCATTGGCCCCCGTTATTTCTATACGGCGTCTTAAAAAAGGGAAAGATGATAAACTCTGTCCCATTCCTTTAATCGAAATCAAGTTTCTTTGCAACAAAATTCCCGATTTTGTCCATTTCTTCCATCTTCGTTGCCCGGTTGAACCTAGTGTCAGACTTCCCATTCAGTGTCGTTCTTGCTTCCATTTCGGACACACAGAAAAAATGTGTCATGGTAAACCTAGATGTGTTAAGTGTGGTGACTCCCGCCGAGCTAATGAGTGCTCTAGTCCCCCTTTACCATTAAAATGTCTCAATTGTGAAGACGCTCATGATTCCACTAACCGCCAATGCCCAGTCTTTCTTGAACAACTTGAATTTAAAAAAATTATGGCATTTGAAAATATATCCTTTAGTGAAGCCTGCCAACTAAAAAAGGAAAATCGTACTTCGTCTGCGGTTTCTTTCGCTGATATCGCCAACAGAAAAATAAATCCTTATGTTTCCCGTGCCAGGTCTAATAATATATCTTCCAGTTCTTCTCCTTCGTCGTCTCTCTCGCTGCCTAAATCAATGCCTCGTCCTAAATCGCCCACTTTTCACAAATTTTCTTCCCCGAAACCTCATTGCAATTCTCCTTCACAATTTCCTTATCTCCCTTCTAACCGTCTTCCCTCTCCTTCTAATGGGTGGGCACTTAATAGATCCGTATCTTCCTCTGGCAATTCCTCTCCTATCAAAAGTAGTCACTCCGCACTTAGCACCTCTAATCCTTCTCCCTCTACTTCTCTTCCATTAGTCTCCTCACTATCCGAAACTTTCTTAGAGCTTTTGGCATCTAAAAACATTGCTTCTTCTCCTTCTCTTGCAGAATCTTTACCGATTTTCCTAGCTAATTTCATCAATTTTAATTAACTACTCGTTTCTCCAATAATAAATAGTAAAAGAATAGAAACTAAAGGCTCTCTTCTTCTTTCTCTACTTTCTCTCTGTTTCTTTTATTTTTCCTTTCGTAGCTTTATGCTAGTTTATAATTATTTTTATACCTATTATGTTCCCGTTTCCACTTACTGTGGTATCTTTTCTCTCTTTCCGGTATTTGTTATAGTTTTTCCCCTTCCTTGGATTTTGAGATATTCTGATGAACTGCCCATTGAGTTTATTGCAGTAATTGTTTCCTTTATCATTGAAGGTACTGACTCCGAAGTGGCTATTCCCACTGTAGGGCGCAGTTACATTTATTTCAATGTTTTCGTTTACCAGTGTACTCATGGCACGCTCGTTTCGAGCCTGAGTTACTCAGTTACGGCTCTATACCGCAATATGCTGTATATTAATCTCACTTCAGTGGAACTCGTTTCGGTGTTTATACCTTTTGTTGCGTTTAACACTATAACTGCAACTGCGGTAATTATTTCCTTAAACATTGAATGTACTGATGCTGGTGTAGCTAAAATTACTAGCGGGCTCAGTTACATTCATTTTATAGTCGTCTTTCAGCAGTGTACTCTTGTCTCGTTTTTTTCGAGTCGGAGATTCACTGCGAACAAGTTATTTATTATTCTCACTTTAGTGAGACCTTTGCAACGTGTTACGGCATTTACTCAGCTCGCTTCGCTCTACACTCTAACTGCAATGGGCATCGGATCATTTTCCCAGATGTCTTTAAAATCATTTTATTCTGCTATTGTCTTCTCTGTTGCTTCCTACATCCTACTATCTTCGTGCAAAGATTTTTCTGAGCGGAGAGGCTACATTATTTTGTCTTTTTCCCTCTCTTGTTCCTTTCCCCCTTTTCCTCTTTTCTCGGTATTGCGTTTTTTATTTTGTTGGAATATGGAAATGGTTTAATGGTTATTTTCTTGTCTTATTTTTCACCTTCCTTCCTTCTTCAGCTTGGTGTGCGTGTTCTACTTTTCCATGCTCTTGTTTTTCTTTCAACTTCCGTCTATCTAAGAATTCATTATGCCCGCCCGGCTTAAGGTCCTACAATGGAACTGCCGAAGCATTAAGGCCAACAGAAACACCCTAGAACGTCTGTTAGATGAACATGATATTAGTATCGCGCTTCTTTCGGAAACTTGGTTATTAAGCTCTTCTAAGATCAATTTTAATGCGTTCTCGCTGATCTGTTGGCTACGGCGGTTCAGCGATTTTAGTAAGGAACGATGTCCAGTTTTCAGCCCATTCGCCCCAGCCCTTGTTTCCTCCTAATCCTCCTTTTCCCAGCTTAATACATATCTCAATTCTCAACTATTCTACTAGGCCCTTTCATTTCATTTCCGCTTACATTCCACCTACTTTTGATTTACATGATTTCCCCTTTCTAACTTTAATCAACTCCTTCACCCCTCCTTTTCTCAAAGGTGGTGATTGGAACGCCCACTCTCCTCTTTGGGGCCGTTCTGATTACAATAATAATGGCCCAGTCTTAGAGAATTTCATCCTTCAAAATGATCTGTTCCTTCTCAATGATGGTTCTCCTACGTGCATCAAAAGCCACTCCTGTCTCAGCTCCATTGATCTATCCCTTACCTCTCCTAATCTTGGCTTCAGTGTTTCATGGTGTACTTTAGACGGCACGTTTGGAAGTGACCAAGTTCCTATTGTGATATCAATGAATGAAGTCTCTTCCTCGCCTTCCCATACTCCTCCTAATCCTCCGAAGTGGGTTCTTTCTAAAGTTGATAGGACTAAATTCCGTTCTTCCGTCGATTGCGCATTCTCTTCTATCCCTGCTTCCTTGAATTGTTTTTCCCAATATGAATTCTTCATTGATTCGATCTCTTTTTCCTTAACTTGTTCTTCTCCCCCTGTCCATCATTCATCTCATAGAAAGGCGAAATCGTCTTCTGCTTTGTGGTGGAGTCAAGATTGTAAGGCTACTATTGATCTGAGTTCAACTACTTTTAGAGCTTTTCGCGGTAGCCTATCTTTCACTAACTATCTTTCTCATAAAAGAGCCAACGCTAGGGCCAGATTTATCCCTAAAACGGCAAAGAAAAATGCATGGAAAGCTTCTGTTCCTCTTTTTCTCGCTCTACTCCTATCTCTCAGGTTTGGGGAATGGCCAAGGCTTTCAAGTCCTCTTTTTCCCCTCATCCTTTTGCCTGTCACCTCCATGATAAGAAGTTAATCTCCTTTTTTGACTCTATTGCTCCCTGTTATGTTCCTAACTTTAACGAATCATGTCGTATTCCATCCTCTTCCACCTTCTCACATTTTCTGCTCACTTCTTTTACCTTCACGGAATTAAAAACTTCCTTACGGAATTCTACTGACTCTGCTCCTAGAGTGGATGGAATTACATTCTCTATTCTTAACAATCTTTCCGATTTTTCTCTTCGATTCCTCTTAAACTTGTTTAACTCCTTTCTTCGCTCTGGTTGTACTCCTCTATCTTGGAATATCTTCATCGTTATTCCTATCCCAAAACCCAACTCTTCCTCACTTCGTCCAATTTCTCTTGCGTCTTGTGTCAGAAAGCTTTTTGAAAACCTAATCAACAGACGTCTTGTTTGGTGGCTTCAACATTTCAATTTGTTGCCTAGTAATATGTTTGGTTTCCACCTTGGTCGCGGCCCTCCCGACTGTATTAGTGTATTTCTGGCAGACATCTACAAGTCGTTCATCGACGAAAAATTTCTTATCGCTTCCTTCCTTGATATCTCGGCAGCCTTCGACAATGTCCACATTCCTACTCTTTTTGATTTATTGCTTTCCTTTAACATTCCTGCTCATTTTGCTTCTCTTATTATGAATATTTTCCTTTGCCGAACTGTCACTCCTTCTGTTCCCCTTCATGAAACTACTCGACAAATCTTTCGTGGATTGCCGCAGGTCTCCCGCCTCAGCCCAACGTTGTTCAATATCTATTTTATTAAAATTGCTTCTTTGTCTCTGAGTTCCTCTTCCCTTTTCTTTGCTGACGACATCCTTATTTATTCCTCTCACCGCCATATCTCGTAGGCTAACTCCCACCTTCAAAACTCCTTAATTCCATTGGAAGACGCTTTATCCAACATCCATTTTTTCATCTCCTATATTAAATCTTCTACTGTTTTCTTTACTCTGCGTCCTTTTATTCCTTCCTTAATCAACCTTGTTTTAAATAGAGGCCCAATCCCTCTTTGTTCCTCCTTTCGTTATTTGGGTGTTTTCCTGGATAGTCGACTTTCATTTCATGATTATATCATCCACCTATTCGTGTCCGCCTGCAAAAGACTCAACCTCATTAAATCTCTTTCTCATACTGATTGGGGTGGTGATCCTGTGATCCTGCTTATGTTTTACAAATCTTTTATCCGCTCTATTCTTGATTACTTTTCCTACATTTACAGGAATTCTTCTAGATCGATCCCTTCTGTTTAAACTCGATCGGGTTCAAAATGCATGTACCCGTCTCTGCCTTGGAGCCCGAAAGTTTACTCCTATCCCAGCTCTGCACGCGGAATCTCATATTCCTCCTCTTTTTCTTCGACGTTCCTTCTTGGGTTATCGTTTGCTCATCAAATGGTTGCCGATTTCCTCTTCTCCTCTGATTTCTTCTTATTCATCCATCTTACGTAGCTGGCACTTTTCTGTCAACAAAACTCCCATTCTATCAGTTCAGTTTTCTCCGTATATCTACATTCATGATAAACTCCCATATTTCTCCTTCAATTTTTCCTCTTTTCTTCATCCTATTAATACCTCTTATTCCCCGATTCCTCCTAAACCTGTCATTCATAATGTTGTTAGATCGGAATTTTTACAGAATCTAAACTATTCTATCCCTAATCATTTTTTGATTCCCACCAATGGCTCCAAGCGACCCAATGGTGTTGGTGCAGCCTTTTTCTGTCCTTCTCTAAATTATGTCGAGTCCTTTAAACTTCCCTGCTTTTGCTCTATCTTCTATGCGGAATCCTCCGCTATTCTGTATGCACTTCTTTTTATCAGGTCCTCTCCTGTCTCTCGCAATATCCTTATCCTGTCGGATGCTCAAAACGTGCTGCAAACTATTGCATCTCCTCTTCCTCCTCACTCAGCCAATTACGTTATTCTTCTTATTCACTCCGTGATTCATGATCTTTTCCTTTCACACTTAATCCAAACGGACTTCTATTGGATACCGGGCCATGCCGGAATTGAAGGTAATGAGTTAGTTGATTCATTCGCTCGGTTATCTTCCTTTTCCGGTTGGTTTCTTCCTGTTTTCTTTTCTTCCAAATGGTTTGATTCCTACGTCTTCTCTTTCTCCAAACCTGGATTCCTTTTTCTTATCAATTCAGCCTTCCCTTTCTCGTTTCCCCTGGTTTCTTGACTTTTCTGCCATGCGCCACTCCAACATCTCTGCGATTTGCCGCCTGCGCTTTGGGCACAGTTTGCTCCTTTCCTCGGTTTTCCGTTTCTCTCTTGTGCCGTCTTCTTTTTGTCCATTGCACCCCTCCAATATCCAATTTGTGTATGATCCCGATCACGTAATGCTCGAGTGTGCATCTCTTTCAACCGATCAAGATGATTTCTGCTCCTCCCTTTTACAAATTGGTATTCCCACTCCATACAGTGCTTTGTTCATTCTCTCCCTTCCTTCTCCTTCTGTTGTTCAGGCTCTTGGTTCCTTTTTGTCTACTATCTCTGATCTATAAAGATCTAAGTTTCTTCGTCCTTTTTCCTCTGTTCTTGGGCCAATGTTCCAATAGACAAACCCAAAGAAAAAAATTATAATGAAATTTTTTTTTGTTTTTTTTTTTTTATGGGTACGCTCAATCAATCAAGGAATCTAAATAATAGCCCAAAAGGAGCATAACATATTAGATTTTAATCCGGTGTGAGATTGATTGAATGAAAGAAGCTAGAATAGGAACAACTGACAAGGAAGGAAATGGGAGAACATAAAAGTCATTGTATGGAGTAGGAATACCAAGATCCAAAAGCCGAGAATAAAAGAGAGAACGTTCTGAAGAGAGTGAGGAACATTCGAAGAAGACGTGATTGATATTACACAGAAAAAAGGCGAGGGAAAAACGATAAAGTGACGAAGGGAGAAAGGTATGACTGAAACGAAGACAACATATGACAGTGATCAGAGGACGATAAAGAGAAGGAAACATATCAAAGCATTTGGTCAAAGAAGGTAAGGGCTGGACGGAAAGATAAAATGAGTTC
The DNA here is from genome assembly GCA_039619475.1 of Icerya purchasi. Classification (NCBI taxonomy): domain Eukaryota; kingdom Metazoa; phylum Arthropoda; class Insecta; order Hemiptera; family Monophlebidae; genus Icerya; species Icerya purchasi. Next base: position 137,377,840 of record CM077116.1, read on the forward strand.
GGATTGGAGAAAAGAGAAAAATAAATATCCTTCCATAATCTAACGTGAAACTGTTTGGAAATATGATTAATATTGTGAGCAGGAAATTTATGAAGAGGATGTCCGATCGAAGCTCATGAGCGAGACAAGGAATCAGCCACCTCATTACCCTCACATCCAGCATAGCTAGGAATCCACAATAAATCAATTTGGATCGGACGGAACAGGATTAATTCGTGAATTAGATTGCAAATAAGAAAAATGAAAAGTTCAAAAGAAGGTAACGGTAAGGAAGAAGAATCGCCTTCAAGACACTTTCCGAGTCAGCTATGAAAAGAAATTTATTCGAGAGGATAGAAGAGGAAGAGATAAATAGAATAGCATGAAGTATGGCAGTAGATTCAGCAGTAAATATAGAACAGCAGGAAGGAAGTTTAAAGGATTCAGAATAGTTGTGAGAAGTTAAAACAAAGGTGGCACCGACCCCATTAGTCTAAAAATTACAGAATGATTGGGATATAAAGAACTTAAACCCATGTGAAATTCAGATCTAAATATAGATTGAGGAAGAAATTTAGCAGAACTTGACAAATGAAATACAAGAGGCGGATGTAAGAGACTGAAATAATTAAGAGAAAAGTACGGAGATTTATCATAGGAGAAAATATAGGGAGAAAAATTGGTAAGACGAACAGAAATGAAAGATAAAATTGGAATTCTGTTGGGAGTAAAACGCCAGTTGTGAAAAATAGAGCAATAAGCAACTATAATCCTAGAGGAAAAAGAGGGAAGACTTTTAATTAGGAAACGATAGCCTAGATAGGATCTGTGGATGACCAAAGGGAGTGATTTTGATTCGGAGAGGATGGAAAGAACTGGAGTAGATTTACGTACACCCAGACAAAGACGAAGCCAGGAATTTAGAATGCGGTCAAGCTTTAACAGAAGAGACTTAGAAGCGTTGCCATATATATAGGAACAGTAGTCCAACTTAGAAAGAATGAGAGACTTATACAATAAGGAAAGAATGTAAGGATCACCATCCCACTTGTACGATGAGAGCGATTTTAAAAGATTAATTATTTTAAGACAAGATGTATACAGGCGACTAATATGATCCTGAAAGGACTGACGGTCGTTAAGGAGCACGCCCAGTTCAAATGTTCATGTTATCGAGCAGTCACTTCATTTAAATTAAATTTTGTTTTTTTGGATGCTTAGAAGCACAGTTCAAACAGGTATTAGAAGAATTACCGCATGTTTCGCGATATGTCCAAAAAGAAAACATTTGGAACACTTCGTAGGCGATCGGCAAATTTTGGGATAGCAGTTTTATGAAATCTGAGCTTGACTGAGCGAGTTGGGATTTTATTGCCATCCCAAGAACAACATATACGACGAATAGGAGCGATGGGGATTAGTGATTCGATTCCTTCCAAAATTTCATCTTTGGAAAAGAACGGGTGCATATCGGAGATAACACCCATTCTGAATGATACGATTTTGGGGATTGCGAAAACAAATTAGGATGGGCAAGAAAGGCGGTAGCGAAAGTAACAGAGGGAAATTTGATTGCGATACGATCTCTGCCTTGAAGGACAATGAATGAATGTGATGAGGAAACGGAACTTATTAGCTTGGAAAGGGCCAAGGGATATAGATTACCTAGGTTTCTTTCTATAAAGCAACTTTCAGCATGAACAGTAAAAGTCCTCAGATGATCAGAGGAAAACATAAAATTCTCATTGTCAGCAAAACTATATTTGCTAGTAACTTCAATTTCCTGTCTCGTCCAGTATCCGTTCCCTAACTCAGTGTGCCAAATGTCTTTTTTTCGGACATATAGCGCGGCACTGTCGCAGTTTACACCCTGCCTGTTCCCATTATGCAGCCAAACATCTTTCTTTCGACTGTAACGATCTCCAGGAGCCGTCTTTGTGTCGCAACTCTAAAAGCAGCACTATTCGTCCGATCGTGTTTGCCCAGAATAGCAAAGACAAAAAGATATCGAGGGGATTATGTCTTTTAAAAATATATGTTGTCACGAAGCTGCTAAAGTTAAATCTTCCTGCACTACCACTCTAACATTTAGCTATGTCTTCCTTCTTGCCCAAAATCTCCCATCTTCCACAAATCCTCCAAATCTAAATCTCACTCCGAACACCCTCCTCAATTTTCAACTATTTCGTTCTACTATTCTTCTTCTCCCCCAGTTGTATGAACTCTAAATAGATCCTCTTGGCCCCTGTCTTCTGATCATTTACGTTCCCACACAGTAATACGTACAACTTTTCATCTGATATCTCTTACAACATCTCCAAATTATCCACGCCAATCATGAAGCTCCTTTCATCTTTCAACATCCAGCAATGTTTAATACAATTAAAATAACTTCCCCTTCCACATCTTTCTTAACTGTTTTTTATTGCAACTTCTTTACATTATATTTCAACTCCTTTCGACTTACTTTCGGCCTTATAAGGGTAACTAAAAAGTCGAGATCTATATATAAAAAACATTCTACTGCTATCGCTTCCCTAGTTTCTTCTCTTATGATTGTAAGCCATGTGAATATGCCTTATTCATTTTTTCAGGTCTTTGCTGGGCAGACTTTGATGAAGTTCGTCCAGGCGAACCTCAGGCTGTCAAAGAATGACTCTTCTTTCAATATGAAAAATTCACTATCTCGGTTTACAATATATGTCGTTCAGGTCATCCTGCTTTTAGGCTTTCAACAAGCCGAAATTTATATTTCGCATCCTTTTACTCTCGCCTATTTTCTTCCTCTTTTTATCATCGTGGCACAGAACCCATCTATAAATAGCTTGCAGTGGAATTTTCATAGCCTACACACAAATAAAGAGGCTCTAGAGGGACTCTCTATAACATTCAGGTCGCTTTGTTGTCTGAAAGTTGGCTAAAATTCTCCTCCTTAATATATTTCAAAAGTTTTTATATGGTTCGCTTCAATTGTGTGTACGGCTATGGTGGAGTAACCCTGGAACCACTTATCATACCAGTCCCATGATATTTCCTTCTTTCCTGCTTTTTATCCAAATTTTTTTTTTTTTTTTTTTTATTATTTAAATAAGTTGTGGGTCTCACAGGGCAAGTATGCCCGTTGTGTGAGTGCCCGACACTCTTATTACCGTTTATTTAAGATACCAAATTACAATTATTCTAGCTTATCCTATACATTACTCTAACACGGGGCATACCTCCCTTCCTACTTAATCGGATTAATATCGCCTGTGTGCACAGTCCTCCTAATTCTAACTTCTCTTACCTCCCGCTTCATTCATTCCTTTCTTCCTTATTAGATCCGTTCATCATTGTGAGCAATTGAAACGCTAACTTACCTCTTTGGGGCTGCTCAGGTCACCATACGAATTGATCGATTCTAGAAGACCTAATCCAAAATCATAATCTTTCTTTCCTTAACAATCGTTCTCCTACCTTCTTCAAAAACGCCTTTTCCTCCAGTACTGTCGATCTTTCCTTCATTTCTCCCAAACTTGGACTTAAATGCTCCTGAAGAACTCTCGATGGAACTTTTGACAGTGACTATGCGCCTATTCTCTAGATACTTAATGATGTCTCTTATCCACGCCATTCATGCCGCTCCATTCCCCCTTTGGCTTCTTTCCAAAACTAACTAGATTACATTCTGTTCTTTGGTAGATTTTTCTCTCACTTCCATTCAACCTGACCCTGCTTCCTTATCTGAATACAATTTTTACCTTCAATCTCTTTATTCTGCACACTCACTGTCTTCTCCTCCTATCCCAGCCTCCCGGCGTTACAAGGCTCTTACTGATTTCTCGCTGGGGTGGGACGAGGAATGAAATTTAGCTTCTAAAAGAAGTAGCACCACCTTCAAGCCTTTTCGTTACCGTTCCTCAATGTCCAACTTCCTAGCTCATCGCTAGAGCCTGGTTTATCCTCAAATTAGCCAAGAAAAACGCTTAGAAACGACTTTGTTCCTCCTTCTCTAGAGATGCGCCCTTTTCGCAAAATTGGAAAATGGTTAGAGCCTTCACATTTCCTCTCTCTGAGCGTCCCCCTCATCTGGACCTTTCTTTATCACAACTGTTTTCTTTCCTGGAGTGGTCTGTTTCTCTCTCCCTCTCTTCATCAATCTGAATCCTACAGGCTCTCTTCCTTTTGCTCTATTTTCACAGCTGGACCAATTTCCATTTTTCGTGCAATATCCTTTATTTCTACTACATCTTCACTTTCTTCATTGTTTCCGATTGGAAAAGCGTCCTTCAAGCATTTTTTTCTTTTCTTACTTACTCTTCTAACGGTATTACTCCATCAACTCGTTCCCTTATCACCGACTTATTATCATCTCATTCTATTCTAATAGACTTTCTATAGATTCCCAGTCACTTTGACATTGAAAGCAATGACACAACAGATTTTCTAGCTCAGTCGGCCGCCCTCAATGGTCCTTTTTCTAGCCATTTTCCACATCCCGACTTAGTCGTCCTTTCCTCAATCAATCATTCCAGACTTTAGCTGGGTAGATAACCTTCCTGCTTCATACTATATTCTCTTCTAGTCAGCTTCCACTTCTCAGCCGTGGTTTCCTTTCATTCCATTCAGACGTCGTTTTACTATTGTCTACCTAATCAGACTTAGGATTAATCTTTCTCTTTTCTCCGCTTCTCGCTTTCATTTTTATTTCCTTTCTGTTCTCTCCGCTACTTTGATTCTCCTTTTGAATGCGACGCAAACCATGTTTTCTTCAAATGGTCGGCTCTTATTAGCGAACGTTGCTTTTTGATTTGAAAATCTTAGCTCTTGTCCTTCCAGCTCATTACAGTGCTTTCTTTTTGCTTTCCTTTCTATTTTCTATCGCTTCAGAATCTAACTTCTTGACATAATACATTAAAGTGATTGGTCAAAGCCAAAGGCGAGCCTCCCAAAAAAAAAAAAAAAAAAATTAGAAAACTCAAATATTCCAAACTAAAGAAATGTATAGGGATCCGCATATTTTTAACTTTATTTAAAATTGTTAACTAAATTACTTGTGCCATAAGGGAGGAGGCATGTTATTTTTCGTGTTTTTTTGAACTTCTCGTCTACAAAAGTTTCTTTAACGGAATGAAATATGGTTTCGTTCCCGACAAATAGCGATATTTCCATCAATATATCATATGCTCAGAAAAAAAATGTTTTTCAAAACTTTTGAGCTTTTGACGTCCCATGACCTAAAATAAAGTTTGGTAAGTTTGAATTTTTACGTCATTTTTGAGGTCGTTTTAAATTCCGTATTATATATTATTGACGGTTTCTTGGAGTTTTTACCGCCCAAGGTAATCGGTTAGTCTGAAGTTATAGTTAAGAATTTTGATTGAAATTTATGATACAATTTTAAAGTTTATTAATAAAACCGTTCCTGAATTATTTTTTAGGATTCTGTATACATATAATGTATGTAATCATAATAAAATGGTTCAGAAACGACAAAAATATCAAAATAAATCAATAACTCACGAATGGTTTCACTTATAAACTCCAAAATTGCATCATGAATTACAATTAAAATTCTCTTTAAGACAATCTATAACTTCAAGCTAACCGATTACCGTGGACAGAAAAAAATCTAAAACACCGTCAAGAATATATAATATTGAATTTAAAACGACTTCAAAAATTAATTAAAAATTCATTCGTCACTAGATAACCCTTTAAAAGTGTGTCCAACTTTTTAGCTTACAAGAAAGCCATCGTAAAAGCTCGGTAAAATCTGCCAAGTAGAATTTTTGGAAATCTTTTTGTTCCTCATTCTCTAAAAATACGCCCTTCCCTCAGATCTGAAAAATGGCCAAAGCGTTTAGATCTCATCTTTTTGAGCGTCCCCACCTTTCCTATCCTACTTTGCCTGAACTTCATTCTTTCTTGGACTCTATTGCTCCGGCTTATGACCCCTCTTTCGAAGAATCAAACATTCCTTCTCTCCTGAATAGCTCACAACCTCATTTCCTATATTCTCCTTTACGCTGTGAGGAACTCCTGTCTGTCATTAATAAATTGTCTCCTGCTCCTGGCTTGGACGACCTTTCTTTCCATATTTTTAAAAATCTCTCTCCTTCCTCACTGCTCTTCTTTCTGAATATTTCCAACTCTATTCTACTCTGATTTTACTCCTAAGTCTTGGAACGACTTTTTCTTCATTCCAATTCCTAAAAAAAAACAGTGCTCTTTCCGTCCTATCTCTCTAGCCTCATGTCTGCGTATACTAGGCTTAATAACCAAGTGTCTCGTCTGGTGGAATGAGCATAATAATCTAGTCCTTTCAAATATGTTCGGTTTTCGCCCCGGGCTTGGCCCGGTTGATTGCATCAGTCATTTCACTGCAGATATTTATAAATCTTTCCTATCAAAGAAATCTACTGTCACTTCCATTGTCGGTACCTATTCTGCATTTGATAATGTGCATCTTCTTCCTCTGGGCTCCAAACTCCATTCTCTCACTCTTATACTTAACCTGTTTTCAACATAGAACACTTTACCTATTTTCTCTTTCTCTTTCCACCTACAGATGCGTCTATCGTGAGCTTCCTTAAGGTTCCTGTCTCCGCCTTACTCATCCCCTTTGATACTGTTTCTCTTCCTATTCCTTCTTCCCCTCTTTTTTTCGCTGATAACATTCTAGTTTACTCCATCGCAGATGATCTATCCTTCGCCACTGACGAGTTAAATCATTCGTTGTCGCTTCTTAGAAATTCCCTCTTTTTTCTCCACCTCACTTTTTCCCCTTTCAAGTCTTGCTGCATAATTTTTGCTCTCCGTTTCTTTAACCGTGCCCTTATAAGTATCAGTGTATCTGGCATTCCTATTCCCACTGTTAATTCCATATGTTACCTCGGCCTTTTCTTAAATAGTCTCCTTACATTTCATGAACATATTAATTATATCTATAATTCCTCGGTCAAAATAATTTAGATGACGTGGCAACTCATCTATTATTTTCGTTCTTTATAAATCAAATATTCGGTCCAAACTCGACTTCTGCTCCTTCATTTATGGTAATGCCTCCAAATCTCTCCTTTCTAAACTTGACTCAATTCAAAATTCTTGTCTGCGTTTGTGTATTGGCGCTTTAAATCTTCTCCTACTTAATAAAACGCCTCCTCACTTCTTCATCGAATCTTATTACTTCTTATCTTCATATCAAAAACTACTGGCGCTTTGCGCCTCATAGAATCCCGATTTTAACGCACATAGCTGCTCGTGTTTCCAAATTTTCTCCCTACGTTCTCCCTTATAACAGCCTTCCTTGCTTTTCTAGTGATTTTAATAGCATATGGCACCCTATCGATTTCTCCTCTCTCCAATCCGAGCTAATTCTTCCTCTTACAATATAGTCAACTATAAATTTCTTCATCTGTTGGATTCTTCTTTCCTTCCCACGTCTTAATCTTTACCAATAGTTCCAAACGTGATGAGCCCATGGGTGGTTCGTTACGTCTTCATTCCTGCACTCTGAGTCCTTCAGGCTTCCTTCTTTCTGCTCTCTTTTCGGCCGAATCAATCTCAATTCTTCGTGCAATTTATTCTATATTCTCTACAAGTGAGGTTCAAAAATTCTTGATCGTTTTCTCCTCCTTCTCATTTCTTTGGCAGTATAATTTTCTCAATCCGATCTCTCGACTCCACTTTGTTCTCGTCCCGTTCCATCCTCATAGACTTTCTATGGGTTCCTAGTCATTTCAATATAGAGCGCAATGACGCAGCTAACTCATTAGCTCGCTCCGCCGCCCGCAATGGTCCTTTTTTCGATTCTTTCCCTTTTTCATGTCACGCTCTAGCCATTCCAGACTTGGGCTAGACATATATCCATCTTTATTCTCAAATCGGTATTCGCAGTACCGTCTTACTCAACCGGTTCCCCGTTCCCTGCCTTAGTTTCATTCTATTCCTGTCTGTCATCGTTCCATTGTTGTTTCTTAATTAGACTTAGGATCAATAATTCTCTACTCCCCTCTTCTCGCATTCGATTCGCTTTGTCTCGTTCTCTTTTCTGCTCTTTTCATGCTTTTGTACCTCATTGTATTTGTGATTCGAATCATATCATTTTCGAATGTTCTGCTCTTCTCAACGAACGCTCTCGTTTATACGCCCAACTTTTAGCTTTGAGTCTTCCTGCTCCCTTTAACGCAACTTATATCCTTTCCTTCTCATTGACTTCTGTTGTTCCGCTGCTGCTGTTCTCTGTGAATTCCATATCTGACCGTCTGGCTATTTAGTTCTACCTATTGAATTATAGTGTTGTTGGGTCAAGACCTCTGGCGCGCCCAGAGTAGGGACCAACAAAAAAATAATGAAAACAAAAATTCAAAATATATAACAAAACGCAGAAGCTTTGTCATTAGAGTCCGACCGAAACTAGATTCTATGGCCGAAACTGAAACCGAAGCCGAAACTGAAAGTTCCATATAAGGTCATATTTTCGTGAGAAAAAGAAATAGTCAATCATAATCAGTCAGTCTTTATTTTTATATCACATATTAATTATTCAGTCTTCGATATTTTAAATAATCATTAACACAACATATTATCACTCTTTATTTCAAATAATATTTTTTTTTCTTTTTTTAATTCTCCTCTTCGCCTTTATTACATGCGCCTTTTGTGATCACTAAGGTCATTACAGCACATATATGGAGGGAACTTATATATGTTCGGTCAAACCACTCGTTCTAACGAGGGCTATCCTTGTGACGTTAGTTGTAGTATTTTCCAGACAATCCTGTATACTATTAGGTAGGCTATGTTGCGTTTTGAACGTGGCTAACTTTGGGCACGTGAGAAGAATGTGTGGAACTGTCGGTATACCAGCCTGGCCGCAGAAAGAGCACATAGTTGGGGGCAAAAATTTGCTAATTATATGACCGTGCGACATAGTGACGTGGCCGATTCGCAGCCGGCTAGGACTTTTAAAATCATGCGTAATATTCCCTCCGGTGGCCACCATGGTTCAATTGTGGGCTTAATGTTTTTTAAGAACGTTGTCGTAGCTGCCCATTCTGTTTTCCATTGTTTCTCGCATTCCTTTAGTAAAATATGCATCATAGAGAATGGTAGGTCCGCGTTCTCTGACATTATCAGGTACCCTGATGTGTCCAGGGACGCATATGAACGTCACACGATTGTTCGTTTGGTTTAACTGATTTAGAAAGTATTGTATTTTCAATATTAGCGGGTTGCTGCATTTTTGGATTTTTTTTTCTTTTTGGGGGGGGGGAGCGTCTACAGGGACATTGACCCAAGAACAAAGGAAAAAAGACGCAAGAAACTCTGATCTTCACACGATCAGAGATAGCGACAAAACGGAATCAAGAGTCTGAACAACAGAAGGAGAAGGAAGGGAGAGAATGAACGAATCACTGTATGGAGTGGGAATACCAATTTAAATATCACATTCGGGAGGTTAATAATAGACCAAGTATGGACTTGGTGATAATAGATATAGAGATTTGCAAAAACAACCCTTTACGCTTAATTGCTATGTACAGATCACCGAGTAAAAATGTAGTCGAATTTATAAACGAAACCGCTTCACTCCTAAAAAATATTAAGCAATAAAGATAATTTCCTGATTTGTGGTGATTTTAATATTGATTTATCTCTTCGTAATGTACAGGCTGAAAATTTTTTAAACGTAATTTATGGGTCAGGAGGAATACAGTTAATAAATGGGTTTACGAGAGAGGAAGAACGGATTGATAGAAGTACTCAGTCATATATAGACAACATATTTATTAAGTATAATACAAGTGAAATTACTTCGGGAATTATTAACTCGAAAATATCGGATCATTACATCATTTGTTGTGTATTTAGTATCTCAAATCGGAGTTTTCAATCTATTAGTAACCCTTTGAAATATGTTTTCGATGAAAAGAGGTTGCATAATAACTGGAATGAGGTAAGTATCTCTACAACGTCAGGAAATATATATGATAATATACATTCAGTTTTTAAAGGCCTTTACAAAGAATGCAAAATAGAAGTACGGCAAAGTAAAAAGGTGACTAAATGCTGTCCTAAAAATGAATGGATGAGTCAAAAAATAATAAATTTTATGAAAATCAGAGATCAGTACTTTAAACTTAGTAAAGGGAACAGAACCAATATTCGATATAAAAACTTATTTAGAAAATATCGAAATATGGTTACAACTGAAATAAGGAATGCGAAACAGAATTATTATCGGAATCAAATAGTTAAAGCAAACGACGACTGTAAAAAAGTAAGAAATGTAATTAACAATATTGTTAATAAAAACAATAAAACATCAATCGATGATTTCATCATAAAACATTTTGGAAATACTGCATTAGTTGCTGAACAATTTAGTGAATACTTTATATGTTCAGTGGACCATCATAGACACGAATGTCACATTTAGTTATTGAATTCGAATTTTGATAATTATATTTATTCTTCCTTTTTTATTCCGCCAGAAAATAAATACCAAATAGAAGCAATAATTAATGATCTAAAAGTTTATAAGGCATCTGGATGGGCTGAAATTAGGGTTAAAGATATAAAACAAAACTTAAATATTTTTGCTCCTATTTTGACTAACATGGTAAACTATTCTATAAAGGAAGCTATTACTCCTGACGGGCTTAAAAGAGGTATTGTTAGACCAATATATAAAAAAGGAATAAAAAATCAGTTTGAAAACTACCGTCCAATAACAATAACATCTGTGATAACTAAAATTTTAGAACACTACATTGATAAACACTTAAGAAATTATTTGAAAAAAAACAATCTACTCTATGAAAATCAGCACGGTTTTAAAGGATAAAGATCCACGATAACATTATTGAGAACAATTGTAAATAGGATAAATACAGGACTGTCAATGGGGAACCAATTTTTAATTTCATTTATTGACCTATCCAAAGCGTTTGATTTAGTTGATCATGAATTACTGATCAAGGACTTAGAAAATCTAGGCATTAAAAACAATCAACTTAAGTGGTTTAAGAATTATATAACAAATAGAAAAAGCATGGTCAAAATTGCACAGAATATAAGTAATGAAAAAAATATTCAATATTGAGTAGGTCAGGGTACCACATTGGCCCCTATTCTTTTTCTTATTTATACTAACTCGTTACACCGGCATATTAAAAATGCAAAGGTATATGTTTTTGCTGATGATATTGCTTTGTTAATCGAGCATAACAATTTTGAGATGGCGGAGAAATGACTACAAGATGATGTGGATAATTTTAGTAAATGGGCACATGATAGGAAGTTATGTATTCAAAAGTATTACACATTCGGAATAGTTCTAAATATAAAATACGTAATCCGCGAATTATCCTCCATAGTAACAATTGCATTCACGAGCTTTATGTAAATACCAACACCCATTTATGTCCTTGTCCACCGTTAGAAAACGTAAATAACTTTAAATATTTTATTGTATATATAGATAAATCCCTGAATTGGAAAAAACACATTCTAAGTTTAAAATCAAAAATAAGACAGACAATTCCAGCTTTATATAAAATAAAGCAGGTACTATCATATCTAACACTACGTATATACTATAATTCAATAATAATGTCTAGAATTTTATATGGAATTCAAATATAGGGCGAGGCTAAGAAAACTGAAATAAATAAAATAAGTAAAGATTGAAATATGGGAATTGAGAAATGCCATTAAGAGAGCTAGAAATAATAAAGCTGTGGGCGAAGACAACATTGCTGCTGACATAATAAAACACATCACTCCGAACTATGAAAAAGAACTGCTGAAGATCATCAATAAGATATACGACGAAGGCATTTTACAAGAAGATTTCAAGGTCATCAATTTCGTACCAATACCAAAGAAAAACGGTTCGCAGGTGTGCTCGGAGTATAGAACAATAGCTTTGATGAGCCATGCGCTAAAACTAATGTTGGCGATAGTAAACGCGAGGATAGAACGGAAACTGGACGAAAACTTAAGCGAAACCCAATATGGCTTCGTAGCCAAAAAAGGAACAAGAGATGCAATTGCCTTACCAAAAGTGGTCATACAGAGAACACTGAATGCAAATAGAGATATTATTATGTGCTTTATAGATTACGAGAAAGCGTTCGACCGCGTTAACCATTACAAAATGATCGATATACTGAAGAAGCACAATATAGACGATAAGGATCTATGCATAATACAATATATGTATTGGAATCAGTACGCAAATATGAAGATTGGCAATAGTTATTCTAAAAATAAATGCGAAATAAAGAGGGGGGTTAGACAAGGGTGCCCCTTATCACCGAGATTGTTTAACACATATGCGGAAGAAATTATAAAAGAAGCCGGAATTGAAAAAATGGGAATAAAAATAAACGGCCGCAGAATCCAGGAAATAAGCTACGCAGATGATAGAGTGCTCATAGCCGAATCTGAAACACAGGCACAGAAAATGATAGATCGAATAAACAATACTGGCATAAAATACGGCATGAAAATTAACGCTAAGAAAACTAAAGTGATGAAATTCTCAAGAAACGGCGGCAGAAAAACTACTTTAAAAATCGGAAACCAAGAAATAGAAAATGTAGACCAATTCAGGTACTTGGGAGTGATGATAAATACAGACGGAAGAGATTGTGAAGAAATAAGAACGCGGATTGGTATGGCGAAAACGGCATTTAATAATTTGTACAAGGTGCTCGGAAATCAAAGCATGAGTCTAAGTTTATGGAAACGAATAATGAAATGTTATGTCTGGAGCATATTAAAATACGCCTGCGAAACATGGACAATGGGAGCAGATTGCGAAAGGAAGATAGCCGCATTGGAAATGTGGTATTACAGACGGCTGATGAAGATATCGTGGACCACACACACAACAAATAACGCTGTATTAACAAAAGTAGGTGAAGAAAAGAGAACACTGCTGGAAGATATCAAAGATAGAAAACTGAAATACCTAGCTCATAAAATCCGAGAAAATGGAATTTTCATGATGGCGGTGCAGGGGAAAATTCCTGGAAAATCAATAAGAGGAAGGAGACGGTTAGAATTAACAACAGCGAACCTACCAATAAATCCTCCATGCAAAAACTTACAGAAGATAATAACTCTTTCTCGGAAACGAATAGAAGCAACTATCATGATGATGATGAAGTAAAATACAGAAAAGATGTTTGAAACTCATACTCCCTCATTGGAAGCAAAACGTCCCTGGTTCAACATGGTGGAAGGAAAACAACGAAATGTCCCCCAAGATATACTATTACTATTACAGACTACTAAAATTTAACGTCAATAATATAAAATTACCATCTAGGCAAAAAACTCGATTGACAAGAAACCAAAGTAATACATATTACATCTATCCTCGTGGGGTAAATCTGCGAATTGATAATACGGATGATTCGGTTTTAATTAAATTAATAAGTACAATCCCGAACCATATATTAGAGGAAAAAAGAATTGGTGCGAGGAAAAAGGAGGTGGATAATTGGTTAAAGGAATGATGCAAAGATTGAACAAAAATCTGCGTCCTGAATCTCTCCACCTTTTAATGCTCCTTTCTTTATATGTTCTTGTTTTTGACTTCCTAGTGTCTTTCCCGGACATTAAGTCGCAACGAAGATTATGTTTTCCCATTTTAAATATTGAACTATTGGCATGTGATAATGTACAGATACGTATTACGGGGCGTGTTACATAGTTGCATGTGTATATATATTTATACTTAATCTTAACGTTAGAGTACTAATATTATGATTATAGAATAAGTTAAGATAATTTATAATTTTTGTATTTTATATATTTTTTTTGAATAAACGTTAATAAGAGTGTCGGGCACTCACACAATGGGCATATTTGCCCTGTGAGACCCACAACTTATTTTAATATAAAAAAAAAAAAAAAAAAAAAAGGAGGAGTAGAAAGCAGCTTGATCGGTTACAAGAGATGAACACTCGAACATTATGTGATCGGGATCACACACAAATTGAATATTGGAGGGGTGCAATAGACAAAAATAAAACGGCACAAGGGAGTAATGGAAAAGCGAGGAAAGAAGCAAACTGGGCCCAAAGTGCAGGCGACAAATTACAGAGATGTTGGAGCGACGCATGGAAGGAAAGTCAAGAAACCAGGGTAAACAAGGAAGAGAAGGCTGAATAGACAAGAAAAAGGAATCCGGGTTGGAGAAAAAGAAGACGTAAGAGTCAAACCATAGATTGGAATGAGCAGCAGAAGATAGAAGGGTAATATTGGAAGAAGAGAAAACAGGAAGAAACCTACCGGAAGATTAAGATAACCGAGCGAATAAGTCAACTAACTCATTACCCTCAATGCCGGCATGATCCGGTATCCACAAGAAGTCCATTAGGATTAAATATGAATTGAAAAGATCATGAATCAAGGAGCGAATGAGAAGAATAACGTAATCGGTTGAGTGAGGAGGGAGAGGAGATGCGATAGTCTGCAGCATTTTGGATTCAATTAAATGATTTGTGCTTTTAATATTATTTATAAATAACATAAGATAAAAGGTACAAACAAAATTACTTTTTACCGAATATGCTTACATTAAACAAAAAATACTCGTTTCATTTTAAGAACAAAATAATTTCTTCTAAACTTTGGTAATTTTGGATGGCACTTTTGTTAATGAACTACGATCTACAATAGTAAAATTAAAATTAATATGTATCTGCTTACTAAGTACAACAACTAAATATTTTTAATGCAAAAAATACTTGATGTATGAAAATAAAAGATTTTATTCTCTAACTAAAATAAAAAAAACTGTGAAGAACTTCATTGAGCTACAACTATTAATAATTTTAATGGACTGATAATTGAACAATCTAATATTACTAGTATAATCGAGAAACAATAATTTGTAAACATTTTCGCCTTGCAAATTGCTTCTTCTGTCAGAATAAATTTGACCAGCAGCACTAAATAGTTGCTCACTGGAACACTCGTTGGTGGGGCCGACAAGAATTTCAGTGCAACTTTTCTCAAACACAAAAATGGACTACAATTCTAGTAAGAATAAATATCTGCGTTTCTTTGTAACCTTGGCTCTGATAAGAATGATAGTTCGTCGCTTGCAGCTGAATGTAGCGAATATGTCTGATCGCAGCACGAAACCTCTTGAATTCTGTTTCGGTTTCGGCCATAGTTTCGGTTGGATGGCGGTTGAAACTAGGCCGAAACCGAAACCGAAACCAAAAGTTCGGTCGGACACTATTTGTCATAAAATCGCGACATTGTGTTTAAAAAATTATTAGACCCCATCTTTTAGGGTAAGAAACAGCAAAAAAAGATTTTCACATAAGCAATAGCCTGAGTAAAAAAGTTGAGGAAACCAAAAAAAAATTTTAAATATATGCATAAGAGACCGCCTAAAATGAAAACTATTGCCGAGCGTACTACTTTATATTTAAGCACCCGAGGCGCTAAAAGCGTGAAAGTTTTGAAAAAAAATATTTTTTCCCTGGCATGTGAATTGGTTCTTGGACAGTGGACGAGGGGGTGAAGAGGCAACATCAGAAGGGTGAGAGGAAATGCCAGAGGGGGAGGGTGTGACGTCATTCCATCTTTAGTTCTAGTCCTGGAATTCTCCACCTCCATTATTTTGCTAAATCAGGACATAAATATTATTAATTTGTAAGCAGAATATGTATTATTATTTTGCAAGGGTATTGTTCCAAAAATGTATTCACTCCACTGTACTTCAGGAATAAAGTAAGACATAGTACCTCTGAATAATTCTATTCCTAATTTTAGATTTATTCTGTTTATTCTACGAAACACAATTAACTGAAAACTTTGTAATAAAACAGGGTTAATAATTGTTCAAAAAAAAGAGTTTATAAAAATACACCATGAATTTGCATTTATATATGTGTATTTTATGTACATACTTAATTTGTTTGAAATTTACAGTAAGTAAGTGTTTTACATCATAATTGACACATTTAAATGTAACTGATGTAATATTATACAAAAGCAAGCATTAGAACACAATGTTTATATATAAATTAAATATCTGATATTATTTCCATATTATATTTCATTTACAGCATTTTATAATGCAATGTTTATATTGGCATACACATTTTGAAAGAAATCAGACCCATTATTACTATGATATAATTTTGTTTAAAGCGAACAGGGGTAAATGATCAGAAATAATATATTTTAATAGGCTATAGGGATAAAGATCTCCATTGCAGAATATGCCATTTTACTAAAAGTAATCTATGATATTTGCATATAATGAAGAATTAAAATTCATATTTTTTGCATGTGAGTAAAATTTTGTTGTCAGTAGTTAAAGATGATTAAGTGACCGAAATACATAAATAGGATGTGAAATTAATGCACAATGTATTAATAAATCGAAAAACTAATCCAACCATTTAAATTACTAAGGACCCACCATACACGTTGAGTTGTCAAAAAAACAGATATGAATAAAAAAATTAAATAGCATATTGACAAACAAATATAACTAATACACAAAATAAATACAATTCTGTTCAACAGATACCTATAGTGCAACTGATTTTAGCAAATCCTCAAATAAATATAATAACATCGGACCGCTAAATTTAATTATAATACAATTTTAAACAAAACGTTAATACAATTTAATGTATATAAAAAAAAATATCGGAAATCTAATAACACCTATTGCACACATTTTTGTGACAAAAACACGCACAAAGCCCATCACTACGATTTCACACATCCAACATTTACAACTACCTGTTGTAGACTAACTAAAGTCACCATGCCGTTAAAACAAAGACCGACGCCATCCCTTAGAAAATGGTCATCCGTTTATAGGGGTTCTAGTGCTTAAACGAATTTAATTTATAAAATAATGCTAAATATATTTATATTAAAAATAACTCCCGTTTTCCAAGGAGCAAAAAACATGTAATTATTTACAGCTGAGAACAAATAAACATAAATTAAGAAAAGAATAAAAGAAAATATGACCAGTGAAAATAGATTAAAAGCAAAAGCTAAATCGAAACGGCCGATAGAAAGTCTTTAGAAAAGCCAATGGTGAAGAAGTAAATTTGTATGGTACAACTAAAAAAAGAATGAATGTAAAAAAATTTCATCAACAATAGTTTTAAAATCATGAATGCATTTTATCAATCACATTCCACTTGTTCTTTCTTTTTGCAACTTCATTTACTTCATAGCAGACAACTACTGTGCAAAATTTGCTCTATAATGTGGGCACTCTGCAACCAATTAATTTACTTTTTTTTTTTTTTTGCCAGTTTTGTTTTATGTCATATATGAATGATTGTCATGATCATATTTATTATTTCTAAGATACAAACAATTTTGTATACAACGATTTCTCTATGTACTCCAGGCTTATTTCCATTATATCAATTTTTTTGGCAAGCGAGTGCAGCTACATCAATGAATTTTTTTATATAAATGTCACTTTCCTAGTCTTATTTCACAGTTTGTGATAGATATTATTTCCAGGACAATCAAAATGCCTAAAGCTAATTTTCATTTTTTAATTTCTTACTGTAGCTCCTGAAAAATTTATAGCCACTTCTGGAAAACAGTTACTCTGCAAAATTTATAAATTTTTGAGCGTTATATAAAAAGCCACAGGCATGGTCATTGCTGATTTGCAAGCACAGTGTATATTATTTAGTTAACCCAAAAATTGATTCATTCAACCATACTTTTGTCTAAACTAAGACATAGTTGCTGTGAATAATTCTGCTCCTGATTTTGGATTGATTCAATTTCATTTTCTAAGCACAATGCATTGAAAATATTAATAATTTAACTTGTCTTAAAAAGGAGTTTATTAATGTTGCAAGATAGTATATATTATTATACAAAAATTTGTTTGTACTTCACTTCATTTTATGAATATCACTTTTTTTAAATTTACAGCAAGTAAGTTTGTATAATAAAATTTATACATTTATTTGTAATTTATGTTATGTTGTGCAAAAGCAAGCTTCATGGAACAATCCTTATATTTAAGTTACCTTTTTTGACACATATTTTCACATCATATTTCATATACAATAAAGATATTTGAGGTGTTTGCACATAATGAGAGATTATAATTTATATCTATTGTATATAATTTAACCTGTTCAGTCACAGCGTTCATTATAATGGACACTAACTCTTCAATAGTTTTATGTAAAAATTATATGTTTAAACTACATTCAAAAATCATGTACATTATAATGGACCTCTTAATTTTTACATATAACTAATGTAAGGTTGGTGTCCATTGTAATGGACACTGTGACTGAATGGGTTAATATTCATGCTTGCCACCAATTATACTGTTATATACCATTACAAAATTTTATTAATTATTTTGCTTTATATACCTCTGGTAAATAAAGTCTCTAGATGGAAGTTAGACTCATATTTTTCAAATATTTCTGTGTTGTTTTTATTGTTATTTAATGATTCTTTTTCATTGTTTTAATTACAATGAGCTGTTATTGTATTGTCACACTATTTATAAAATCATTTAATTTTGCTTGATTTCATAATACTACAGCTTTGTTTCTGAAACTGTATTTCACAGTGAAGGCACATTTTGGGCAAACCTCTGTGTCTATGTGACAATTTTTTTCAATCATTTTGTTAATTTTAGTGAGGTCAAACGTCAAAAATTAATTCTATTTTGATCTGTACTTCACTAAATTTATGACAAAACAGAGATCTCAATGTTATAATTTAAAATTACATTTCATTTCATTTTCCACTATGAATTATTCTGAAAACCAATTCATATCACTGAGGTATGTTCTATTTTTAATAGTAGTTGTGATATAGATCAATAAAATATTGCTGTAGTGAATTCAAGCATATTTTTTTTGTAGTGGTTTCTCATTATTATATTCTCTAACTTAGTTTCTGTTGGAGTTTATAGGTAATTTATAATCACTATTTCATTAGGGTCCTCTATGTTATGCACATTCATTTTATAAAAGTTTTAAACATATAAAGGCATTTTATCTCTTACAATCTACTTTTCCTTTTTTCTTATCACTCCATAAAATTTATTGTCTGATGACCCTTTTGTTGATTATGTAAAACACCACTGTCAATCTTTAGTAGCTGATTTTTGTCTCAAAAGTTAAAAATCTATATTAAAATACAGTGAATATGTTTTCATTTCTCTAATTTTTGTTTGAAATTTACAGAAAGTAAGTGTTTTACATCATAATTGACACATTTAAATGTAACTGATGTAATATTATACAAAAGCAAGCATTAGAACACAATGTTTATATATAAATTAAATATCTGATATTATTTCCATATTATATTTCATTTACAGCATTTTATAATGCAATGTTTATATTGGCATACACATTTTGAAAGAAATCAGACCCATTATTACTATGATATAATTTTGTTTAAAGCGAACAGGGGTAAATGATCAGAAATAATATATTTTAATAGGCTATAGGGATATAGATCTTCATTGCAGAATATGCCATTTTACTAAAAGTAATCTATGATATTTGCATATAATGAAGAATTAAAATTCATATTTTTTGCATGTGAGTAAAATTTTGTTGTCAGTAGTTAAAGATGATTAAGTGACCGAAATACATAAATAGGATGTGAAATTAATGCACATTGTATTAATAAATCGAAAAACTAATCCAACCATTTAAATTACTAAGGACCCACCATACACGTTGAGTTGTCAAAAAAACAGATATGAATAAAAAAATTAAATAGCATATTGACAAACAAATATAACTAATACACAAAATAAACACAATTCTGTTCAACAGATACCTATAGTGCAACTGATTTTAGCAAATCCTCAAATAAGTATAATAACATCGGACCGCTAAATTTAATTATAATACAATTTTAAACAAAATGTTAATACAATTTAATGTATATAAAAAAAAATATTGGAAATCTAATAACACCTATTACACACATTTTTGTGACAAAAACACGCACAAAGCCCATCACTACGATTTCACACATCCAACATTTACAACTACCTGTTGTAGACTAACTAAAGTCACCATGCCGTTAAAACAAAGACCGACGCCATCCCTTAGAAAATGGTCATCCGTTTATAGGGGTTCTAGTGCTTAAACGAATTTAATTTATAAAATAATGCTAAATATATTTATATTAAAAATAACTCCCGTTTTCCAAGGAGCAAAAAACATGTAATTATTTACAGCTGAGAACAAATAAACATAAATTAAGAAAAGAATAAAAGAAAATATGACCAGTGAAAATAGATTAAAAGCAAAAGCTAAATCGAAACGGCCAATAGAAAGTCTTTAGAAAAGCCAATGGTGAAGAAGTAAATTTGTATGGTAGAACTAAAAAAAGAATGAATGTAAAAAAATTTCATCAACAATAGTTTTAAAATCATGAATGCATTTTATCAATCACATTCCACTTGTTCTTTCTTTTTGCAACTTCATTTACTTCATAGCAGACAACTACTGTGCAAAATTTGCTCTATAATGTGGGCACTCTGCAACCAATTAATTTACTTTTTTTTTTTTTTGCCAGTTTTGTTTTATGTCATATATGAATGATTGTCATGATCATATTTATTATTTCTAAGATACAAACAATTTTGTATACAACGATTTCTCTATGTACTCCAGGCTTATTTCCATTATATCAATTTTTTTGGCAAGCGAGTGCAGCTACATCAATGAATTTTTTTATATAAATGTCACTTTCCTAGTCTTATTTCACAGTTTGTGATAGATATTATTTCCAGGACAATCAAAATGCCTAAAGCTAATTTTCATTTTTTAATTTCTTACTGTAGCTCCTGAAAAATTTATAGCCACTTCTGGAAAACAGTTACTCTGCAAAATTTATAAATTTTTGAGCGTTATATAAAAAGCCACAGGCATGGTCATTGCTGATTTGCAAGCACAGTGTATATTATTTAGTTAACCCAAAAATTGATTCATTCAACCATACTTTTGTCTAAACTAAGACATAGTTGCTGTGAATAATTCTGCTCCTGATTTTGGATTGATTCAATTTCATTTTCTAAGCACAATGCATTGAAAATATTAATAATTTAACTTGTCTTAAAAAGGAGTTTATTAATGTTGCAAGATAGTATATATTATTATACAAAAATTTGTTTGTACTTCACTTCATTTTATGAATATCACTTTTTTTAAATTTACAGCAAGTAAGTTTGTATAATAAAATTTATACATTTATTTGTAATTTATGTTATGTTGTGCAAAAGCAAGCTTCATGGAACAATCCTTATATTTAAGTTACCTTTTTTGACACATATTTTCACATCATATTTCATATACAATAAAGATATTTGAGGTGTTTGCACATAATGAGAGATTATAATTTATATCTATTGTATATAATTTAACCTGTTCAGTCACAGCGTTCATTATAATGGACACTAACTCTTCAATAGTTTTATGTAAAAATTATATGTTTAAACTACATTCAAAAATCATGTACATTATAATGGACCTCTTAATTTTTACATATAACTAATGTAAGGTTGGTGTCCATTGTAATGGACACTGTGACTGAATGGGTTAATATTCATGCTTGCCACCAATTATACTGTTATATACCATTACAAAATTTTATTAATTATTTTGCTTTATATACCTCTGGTAAATAAAGTCTCTAGATGGAAGTTAGACTCATATTTTTCAAATATTTCTGTGTTGTTTTTATTGTTATTTAATGATTCTTTTTCATTGTTTTAATTACAATGAGCTGTTATTGTATTGTCACACTATTTATAAAATCATTTAATTTTGCTTGATTTCATAATACTACAGCTTTGTTTCTGAAACTGTATTTCACAGTGAAGGCACATTTTGGGCAAACCTCTGTGTCTATGTGACAATTTTTTTCAATCATTTTGTTAATTTTAGTGAGGTCAAACGTCAAAAATTAATTCTATTTTGATCTGTACTTCACTAAATTTATGACAAAACAGAGATCTCAATGTTATAATTTAAAATTACATTTCATTTCATTTTCCACTATGAATTATTCTGAAAACCAATTCATATCACTGAGGTATGTTCTATTTTTAATAGTAGTTGTGATATAGATCAATAAAATATTGCTGTAGTGAATTCAAGCATATTTTTTTTGTAGTGGTTTCTCATTATTATATTCTCTAACTTAGTTTCTGTTGGAGTTTATAGGTAATTTATAATCACTATTTCATTAGGGTCCTCTATGTTATGCACATTCATTTTATAAAAGTTTTAAACATATAAAGGCATTTTATCTCTTACAATCTACTTTTCCTTTTTTCTTATCACTCCATAAAATTTATTGTCTGATGACCCTTTTGTTGATTATGTAAAACACCACTGTCAATCTTTAGTAGCTGATTTTTGTCTCAAAAGTTAAAAATCTATATTAAAATACAGTGAATATGTTTTCATTTCTCTAATTTTTGTTTGAAATTTACAGAAAGTAAGTGTTTTACATCATAATTGACACATTTAAATGTAACTGATGTAATATTATACAAAAGCAAGCATTAGAACACAATGTTTATATATAAATTAAATATCTGATATTATTTCCATATTATATTTCATTTACAGCATTTTATAATGCAATGTTTATATTGGCATACACATTTTGAAAGAAATCAGACCCATTATTACTATGATATAATTTTGTTTAAAGCGAACAGGGGTAAATGATCAGAAATAATATATTTTAATAGGCTATAGGGATATAGATCTTCATTGCAGAATATGCCATTTTACTAAAAGTAATCTATGATATTTGCATATAATGAAGAATTAAAATTCATATTTTTTGCATGTGAGTAAAATTTTGTTGTCAGTAGTTAAAGATGATTAAGTGACCGAAATACATAAATAGGATGTGAAATTAATGCACATTGTATTAATAAATCGAAAAACTAATCCAACCATTTAAATTACTAAGGACCCACCATACACGTTGAGTTGTCAAAAAAACAGATATGAATAAAAAAATTAAATAGCATATTGACAAACAAATATAACTAATACACAAAATAAACACAATTCTGTTCAACAGATACCTATAGTGCAACTGATTTTAGCAAATCCTCAAATAAGTATAATAACATCGGACCGCTAAATTTAATTATAATACAATTTTAAACAAAATGTTAATACAATTTAATGTATATAAAAAAAAATATTGGAAATCTAATAACACCTATTACACACATTTTTGTGACAAAAACACGCACAAAGCCCATCACTACGATTTCACACATCCAACATTTACAACTACCTGTTGTAGACTAACTAAAGTCACCATGCCGTTAAAACAAAGACCGACGCCATCCCTTAGAAAATGGTCATCCGTTTATAGGGGTTCTAGTGCTTAAACGAATTTAATTTATAAAATAATGCTAAATATATTTATATTAAAAATAACTCCCGTTTTCCAAGGAGCAAAAAACATGTAATTATTTACAGCTGAGAACAAATAAACATAAATTAAGAAAAGAATAAAAGAAAATATGACCAGTGAAAATAGATTAAAAGCAAAAGCTAAATCGAAACGGCCAATAGAAAGTCTTTAGAAAAGCCAATGGTGAAGAAGTAAATTTGTATGGTAGAACTAAAAAAAGAATGAATGTAAAAAAATTTCATCAACAATAGTTTTAAAATCATGAATGCATTTTATCAATCACATTCCACTTGTTCTTTCTTTTTGCAACTTCATTTACTTCATAGCAGACAACTACTGTGCAAAATTTGCTCTATAATGTGGGCACTCTGCAACCAATTAATTTACTTTTTTTTTTTTTTGCCAGTTTTGTTTTATGTCATATATGAATGATTGTCATGATCATATTTATTATTTCTAAGATACAAACAATTTTGTATACAACGATTTCTCTATGTACTCCAGGCTTATTTCCATTATATCAATTTTTTTGGCAAGCGAGTGCAGCTACATCAATGAATTTTTTTATATAAATGTCACTTTCCTAGTCTTATTTCACAGTTTGTGATAGATATTATTTCCAGGACAATCAAAATGCCTAAAGCTAATTTTCATTTTTTAATTTCTTACTGTAGCTCCTGAAAAATTTATAGCCACTTCTGGAAAACAGTTACTCTGCAAAATTTATAAATTTTTGAGCGTTATATAAAAAGCCACAGGCATGGTCATTGCTGATTTGCAAGCACAGTGTATATTATTTAGTTAACCCAAAAATTGATTCATTCAACCATACTTTTGTCTAAACTAAGACATAGTTGCTGTGAATAATTCTGCTCCTGATTTTGGATTGATTCAATTTCATTTTCTAAGCACAATGCATTGAAAATATTAATAATTTAACTTGTCTTAAAAAGGAGTTTATTAATGTTGCAAGATAGTATATATTATTATACAAAAATTTGTTTGTACTTCACTTCATTTTATGAATATCACTTTTTTTAAATTTACAGCAAGTAAGTTTGTATAATAAAATTTATACATTTATTTGTAATTTATGTTATGTTGTGCAAAAGCAAGCTTCATGGAACAATCCTTATATTTAAGTTACCTTTTTTGACACATATTTTCACATCATATTTCATATACAATAAAGATATTTGAGGTGTTTGCACATAATGAGAGATTATAATTTATATCTATTGTATATAATTTAACCTGTTCAGTCACAGCGTTCATTATAATGGACACTAACTCTTCAATAGTTTTATGTAAAAATTATATGTTTAAACTACATTCAAAAATCATGTACATTATAATGGACCTCTTAATTTTTACATATAACTAATGTAAGGTTGGTGTCCATTGTAATGGACACTGTGACTGAATGGGTTAATATTCATGCTTGCCACCAATTATACTGTTATATACCATTACAAAATTTTATTAATTATTTTGCTTTATATACCTCTGGTAAATAAAGTCTCTAGATGGAAGTTAGACTCATATTTTTCAAATATTTCTGTGTTGTTTTTATTGTTATTTAATGATTCTTTTTCATTGTTTTAATTACAATGAGCTGTTATTGTATTGTCACACTATTTATAAAATCATTTAATTTTGCTTGATTTCATAATACTACAGCTTTGTTTCTGAAACTGTATTTCACAGTGAAGGCACATTTTGGGCAAACCTCTGTGTCTATGTGACAATTTTTTTCAATCATTTTGTTAATTTTAGTGAGGTCAAACGTCAAAAATTAATTCTATTTTGATCTGTACTTCACTAAATTTATGACAAAACAGAGATCTCAATGTTATAATTTAAAATTACATTTCATTTCATTTTCCACTATGAATTATTCTGAAAACCAATTCATATCACTGAGGTATGTTCTATTTTTAATAGTAGTTGTGATATAGATCAATAAAATATTGCTGTAGTGAATTCAAGCATATTTTTTTTGTAGTGGTTTCTCATTATTATATTCTCTAACTTAGTTTCTGTTGGAGTTTATAGGTAATTTATAATCACTATTTCATTAGGGTCCTCTATGTTATGCACATTCATTTTATAAAAGTTTTAAACATATAAAGGCATTTTATCTCTTACAATCTACTTTTCCTTTTTTCTTATCACTCCATAAAATTTATTGTCTGATGACCCTTTTGTTGATTATGTAAAACACCACTGTCAATCTTTAGTAGCTGATTTTTGTCTCAAAAGTTAAAAATCTATATTAAAATACAGTGAATATGTTTTCATTTCTCTAATTTTTGTTTGAAATTTACAGAAAGTAAGTGTTTTACATCATAATTGACACATTTAAATGTAACTGATGTAATATTATACAAAAGCAAGCATTAGAACACAATGTTTATATATAAATTAAATATCTGATATTATTTCCATATTATATTTCATTTACAGCATTTTATAATGCAATGTTTATATTGGCATACACATTTTGAAAGAAATCAGACCCATTATTACTATGATATAATTTTGTTTAAAGCGAACAGGGGTAAATGATCAGAAATAATATATTTTAATAGGCTATAGGGATATAGATCTTCATTGCAGAATATGCCATTTTACTAAAAGTAATCTATGATATTTGCATATAATGAAGAATTAAAATTCATATTTTTTGCATGTGAGTAAAATTTTGTTGTCAGTAGTTAAAGATGATTAAGTGACCGAAATACATAAATAGGATGTGAAATTAATGCACATTGTATTAATAAATCGAAAAACTAATCCAACCATTTAAATTACTAAGGACCCACCATACACGTTGAGTTGTCAAAAAAACAGATATGAATAAAAAAATTAAATAGCATATTGACAAACAAATATAACTAATACACAAAATAAACACAATTCTGTTCAACAGATACCTATAGTGCAACTGATTTTAGCAAATCCTCAAATAAGTATAATAACATCGGACCGCTAAATTTAATTATAATACAATTTTAAACAAAATGTTAATACAATTTAATGTATATAAAAAAAAATATTGGAAATCTAATAACACCTATTACACACATTTTTGTGACAAAAACACGCACAAAGCCCATCACTACGATTTCACACATCCAACATTTACAACTACCTGTTGTAGACTAACTAAAGTCACCATGCCGTTAAAACAAAGACCGACGCCATCCCTTAGAAAATGGTCATCCGTTTATAGGGGTTCTAGTGCTTAAACGAATTTAATTTATAAAATAATGCTAAATATATTTATATTAAAAATAACTCCCGTTTTCCAAGGAGCAAAAAACATGTAATTATTTACAGCTGAGAACAAATAAACATAAATTAAGAAAAGAATAAAAGAAAATATGACCAGTGAAAATAGATTAAAAGCAAAAGCTAAATCGAAACGGCCAATAGAAAGTCTTTAGAAAAGCCAATGGTGAAGAAGTAAATTTGTATGGTAGAACTAAAAAAAGAATGAATGTAAAAAAATTTCATCAACAATAGTTTTAAAATCATGAATGCATTTTATCAATCACATTCCACTTGTTCTTTCTTTTTGCAACTTCATTTACTTCATAGCAGACAACTACTGTGCAAAATTTGCTCTATAATGTGGGCACTCTGCAACCAATTAATTTACTTTTTTTTTTTTTTGCCAGTTTTGTTTTATGTCATATATGAATGATTGTCATGATCATATTTATTATTTCTAAGATACAAACAATTTTGTATACAACGATTTCTCTATGTACTCCAGGCTTATTTCCATTATATCAATTTTTTTGGCAAGCGAGTGCAGCTACATCAATGAATTTTTTTATATAAATGTCACTTTCCTAGTCTTATTTCACAGTTTGTGATAGATATTATTTCCAGGACAATCAAAATGCCTAAAGCTAATTTTCATTTTTTAATTTCTTACTGTAGCTCCTGAAAAATTTATAGCCACTTCTGGAAAACAGTTACTCTGCAAAATTTATAAATTTTTGAGCGTTATATAAAAAGCCACAGGCATGGTCATTGCTGATTTGCAAGCACAGTGTATATTATTTAGTTAACCCAAAAATTGATTCATTCAACCATACTTTTGTCTAAACTAAGACATAGTTGCTGTGAATAATTCTGCTCCTGATTTTGGATTGATTCAATTTCATTTTCTAAGCACAATGCATTGAAAATATTAATAATTTAACTTGTCTTAAAAAGGAGTTTATTAATGTTGCAAGATAGTATATATTATTATACAAAAATTTGTTTGTACTTCACTTCATTTTATGAATATCACTTTTTTTAAATTTACAGCAAGTAAGTTTGTATAATAAAATTTATACATTTATTTGTAATTTATGTTATGTTGTGCAAAAGCAAGCTTCATGGAACAATCCTTATATTTAAGTTACCTTTTTTGACACATATTTTCACATCATATTTCATATACAATAAAGATATTTGAGGTGTTTGCACATAATGAGAGATTATAATTTATATCTATTGTATATAATTTAACCTGTTCAGTCACAGCGTTCATTATAATGGACACTAACTCTTCAATAGTTTTATGTAAAAATTATATGTTTAAACTACATTCAAAAATCATGTACATTATAATGGACCTCTTAATTTTTACATATAACTAATGTAAGGTTGGTGTCCATTGTAATGGACACTGTGACTGAATGGGTTAATATTCATGCTTGCCACCAATTATACTGTTATATACCATTACAAAATTTTATTAATTATTTTGCTTTATATACCTCTGGTAAATAAAGTCTCTAGATGGAAGTTAGACTCATATTTTTCAAATATTTCTGTGTTGTTTTTATTGTTATTTAATGATTCTTTTTCATTGTTTTAATTACAATGAGCTGTTATTGTATTGTCACACTATTTATAAAATCATTTAATTTTGCTTGATTTCATAATACTACAGCTTTGTTTCTGAAACTGTATTTCACAGTGAAGGCACATTTTGGGCAAACCTCTGTGTCTATGTGACAATTTTTTTCAATCATTTTGTTAATTTTAGTGAGGTCAAACGTCAAAAATTAATTCTATTTTGATCTGTACTTCACTAAATTTATGACAAAACAGAGATCTCAATGTTATAATTTAAAATTACATTTCATTTCATTTTCCACTATGAATTATTCTGAAAACCAATTCATATCACTGAGGTATGTTCTATTTTTAATAGTAGTTGTGATATAGATCAATAAAATATTGCTGTAGTGAATTCAAGCATATTTTTTTTGTAGTGGTTTCTCATTATTATATTCTCTAACTTAGTTTCTGTTGGAGTTTATAGGTAATTTATAATCACTATTTCATTAGGGTCCTCTATGTTATGCACATTCATTTTATAAAAGTTTTAAACATATAAAGGCATTTTATCTCTTACAATCTACTTTTCCTTTTTTCTTATCACTCCATAAAATTTATTGTCTGATGACCCTTTTGTTGATTATGTAAAACACCACTGTCAATCTTTAGTAGCTGATTTTTGTCTCAAAAGTTAAAAATCTATATTAAAATACAGTGAAGATGTTTTCATTTCTCTAATTTTTGTTTGAAATTTACAGAAAGTAAGTGTTTTTAATATAATTGATTCATTTAAGTGTAATTAGTGTGACATTTTGCAAAAGCAAGCATTATGGAATTATCCTTATATTTAAATTAGATTTTTGACATATATTTTCATGTTATATTTAATTTACTATATTTTCTAATGTAGAGTTTATATACATGTGTACACTTTGATTGTATCAGAACTGTCGTAACTATGTAATAAATTGTTTTAAAACAAACAGTCCAAAATGAATGGAAGTTATATGTTTTAATAGCTTATTAAATGTGCTATTATGATTAAAAACTATATTGCAGAATAGTTCATTTTGCTAAAAATAATTTAAGGTATTTGCATATAATGAGAGATTAAAATTCATATATAATGTATACACTCTAATATTTACATTTGTCTTCAATTATGCGGTTATATACAATTGCACAATCTAATTAATGATTACACTGCCATATACCTACAATTGATCAAGACACCACACAAAAATATGGTCTAATATTCTTCAAATATTTCTACATCATTTTTATTCAATTTAATGCTTTTTTACCGTTTCAAATAAAACGAGCCGCTAGTATATTATCAAGCCGTTTTTAAAATAATTTCATTATACATAATATGAAGGTACTGCAGTTGTTTTTGTCACCATTTTACAAATAATTTCCTTTTCATTAAATTTTGTTTACATCATACCTTAATGAATGTATTGTTTGTGTTTCTTATTTCTAAAAGTAGAACAATTTTGAATATAAATATTTTTTTATGTTTACTTTCCATATTTCCATTACATACCTTTTTTTGGTCTGTGTGTGCTGTCAGATCTATGCAATTTCGTTTATTATTATTCCTTTCCTACTATAGTTTTACAATTTGTACTAAATGTTATTCCCAGGACGATGTAACTTGACAATAATAATCCCTTGACAGGACTTATAAATTTCTAAGTGTTAGGTGAAAATCATCCGGGCATCATCATCATCATCCCTTATGGAGATATCGTGATTATTATCTGTCCATCTGATGTATAAGATGTCGCCACTGATCTCTATTGTGGGCCAGTCAAACACATTCTACAAAACTTTTTCCTATAGCTGTCTGGATCACGTCTGACTATATGGTTGGAGCGCGATAACATCTTAATTTTCCTTCTACTTTTCCTTCCAGAATTTTCGTCTCAAATCAATTTGTTTGTATTATATGACCAAAGTATTTTGATATTATTCTAATTACTTCCGACAATAATCTTTTCGTTACGTCTATTTCTTGTAACACCGAGCTGTTTGCTCTTTTTTCCGTCCATGGGATTCATAGCATTCGTCTCCAACAGTACATTTCTAACGCAACTATCTTTTGTCGATCGGATTTGCACAGATTCCATGTTTCTGGGAGTATAGAAATACCGAGAACACCAGACTATTTACTAGTCTTATTTTTGCTTTCTCTGATACCGCAGCCCATATACATTTTAGCTGACACATAACACTGTTTGTTATATTTGTCCTGTGTCTAATTTCTGCTTCAGATCCCCCTCGATTTTCTACTATCGAACCTAGATATCTATACTGTTTCACACTTTCCACGCCGTTAATATCATGCATTTCTAGGCGATTGTCATTTTGCCTATCCATAATTATAATTTTCATCTTATCTTTATTAGTTATTAACCCACATTCAGCACTGAATTTTTCAAGACGACTTAGAGTTTGCGCCATTCTGCTTATGCTACCAGTTATTAGTGTTATGTCGTCTGCATGCCTGAGATGTGAAATTTGAACTCCTCCGACTGAAAACCCGTTATGATTAGTCTACAAAACTTTACACATGATGTATTCACCATAGAGGTTGTACAACAGTGGAGATAAGATGCTGCCTTGCTGTACAGCGCGCAATGGGTAAAAGTCTTTCTAGTATGTACTTTTATTTATTCGGACTTTTGATGTACTATGCTCATATAGATTTGCAATGAGGCATACTAAACGTTTTGGTGCTCCCATTTTAATTAAGATCGGGCAGAGCTTACTCCACTGAACACAATCAAAAGCCTTTTTATAGTCCACAAAGCACAGTACAATTTCAACGTTACAATTGTATGCTTTTTCTATTAGTAGCCGCATGTTTAAAATCTGCTCCAGTGTTCCCCTCCCTTTCATAAAGCATGCTTGTTCCCATGGAATCTCGTTACACACTAGATTATATAACCACTCATATATAATCTTTAACATTACCTCACTAACATACTGAATTAATGATATTGTTCGGTAATTTTCGCAATTTTTGTGAGATTCCTTCTTATGTAAAATAATGTAAGTTGATCGACACCACCCTTCTGGTCATATACCGAATTTCCATATGTTATTGCAGATTCCATATATAGTATATGCTGTCTTTCATTCGGCTATTTTAAATACTTCCACAGGAATGTGATCGGGGCCGGGGGCCTTATTCCTATTTAAACAGTGTATAGCACTTCGAACCTCTGCAAACGGAATAGGAGGCTCCAGTTTATCCATTAGGATGTTGTCATTAACTCCCTGAACTCTTTCGTCCGTGCTGTATAACTTAGCGCAGTACATGGGCCACCTCGGCAGCATCCGTTTTTAATGAATCATTCACATCTTCAATTATTGTCATGGGAAATTTTAACGACAAAATTGGCAAACTGTATGATGATGAATATGAACATATAAGGAAACATATAGGCAACTACACAATTGGTGATCGGAATGCAACTAGAGATAAATTGATACAATTTACAATCAACTAGAAGATGGCAACAATGAATATGATATTCAAAAATCAGGTCAGTAGATTAATAACATAGATATCCAGAAGTGATAGAGTCCACAATCAAATTGACTTCCTATTAATTAACAGACAATGCATTTCATTATTTAAGAACGCTAAAACATAGTTTTCAACTCCCAAATTAAAGTTTCTTCGCTCTTCTATGGCAGCAATTGTTTCATTTGAAAACCAGTGTTTCCATTGCTTTGCTATTTCTTATAGCTGTGAGTTTTTATATGCGCTTTTAATGTGTTCCTTCAGCTGTTTCCAGCTCTGTTCTGATGATATATTGTCAGTAGGTAATAAATATATGAGCTTACGACTCCCGCTAATATGAACGCTGAAATTTACCCCAATGCCTGTCCCAGAGCTCAAATTTAACCCAAGTTTTCCCCTGATTTCCCTGTTTTTCCTCCAAGTTTTCCCCAATTTCCCTAGATAGTTCCACTAATTCAAACCCTAAACCAGTGTCCAGAGATCAAAAACTACACCATGTATTTTATCAGAGGACGCAAATTAACCCCTTCCCAGGTTCCCATGTCTCATTCCCTATAGTCCCGATAATCTGAATACAATCTAGTCCAATCGCCAACCCTTAGAATATTATGCACCAGTAATCCCAACACCAAATCGCCTCGGAGAAGGATCCCAACCACAATTCTTGCCCTATAGCTGTAAAGTAACCTACATTTTAATATTTACTTGTATATAATTAAATTATAACCCAATTTTCCATCAGGGGATCCAAAGTACATCTAAGTATAACCCCCAACCAGTACAACCTGCTAATCTAAACACTAGCCCTCTAGGAAGGAACCCCAACCCAAATTTTCATAGGCTGTTACAGACCAATAAATCAAACATTGACGACTGGCTTACAAGATTCTACCATATATATTTTAATATTTACTTGTATATATTTAAGTTATAACCCCTATTCCCCCACCGAGCTTCCCCCACAGTTCCCATAATCCAAGCACTAGCCCCCCCCCCTCCCCTGAAACGACCTTCGTCATATTATAATATATAATTTACTTGTTTTTCCACACCTGTATTATTTTTTTTATTTATTATTTTTCACATAATAATCCAATCCCTGCTCTGTTGTCTAAACCTATCCAGTTATTCAAAACATTTACAAATTAACCGATCATTTATTTCTATAGTCCAAAACTAACAATAGTCTCCTCTGTCCTTTCTACTCTCTTTCCCCGATCGATTATAATGTATATTATTTATTTTTCCTTAATATCCCGATCATTCTACTCACTGTAGAAGCCTAACATCCAATCATGCGCATGCCGCTGCTGTCGTTTTCATATCTAATATATTGCATTCTATTTACTTTTACTATGACCACCAAAGCTCCAAACGACGACTCCGCCCCCGCCCCCCGACCTTTTCTTATTGAGCGGTAATTATTTATTTCCGTGTCCACTGCCAAAGCACACAAACAATTCCCTCACATTATGTATTATTTCTTCCTGTAAACGTTTGTTTCACTGATATTATAAGTTATGTATTTTTAAACCTTAAATTACGTTACAAAGTTATAGTTTTAAATATTACTCGGACACAAAGTACCTTTTAATTCGTTAAAACATACAACATTTATTTATATTAAATTATTACTTAAAATAAAAGTTACAGACATTATTATTCACAAAAAATATATATAAAAATCCGTCCTACCAGTTTCGTCTACTTGACATATTCATGGACTGAATTTTGTTGTATTATTTATTTACATGTTTGGTCATTATTAAAGATATAGATCGATATATTATAATTGTTGGTCTATGTAATATAAAATTTTTAAATTTAATAAATAATAATGAATTGAATATAATAAAGTAAATATATAGTTACAATTGAATAATATGGAACAATATAATTAAATGATGTGTATGAATTCGTATAAAACTATTAATATTTTATTTTTGGTTTTCATAAAGTTTTATATTATATAATGTGTTTTGCTGTATTGTTTGCTGTATATTTAATATTTTATCTTTGTATTTATTAATGTAATATTCTTCAGCTGTATTTAAGAGTTTATTATCTGTAACTATTTTTAAAATTAGCATGTCTGATTTAACAAACATTTTCAAAAATAATAAAATAGGATTTAAAACAAACAATAAACTATTAAATAAGTTGATAACTCTAAACTCAGAAAATAGTAATAATGATACCATATACAAAAAACCAGGTATATATTTATTAAGATGTAATAATTGTAATAAAGTTTACATAGGACAAACAAAAAGGAATTTCAAAACTAGATATAAAGAACATGTATACGCAATTAAATATAAGTATCTTGATAAATCAACATTTGCTGATCATATAATACAACAAAACCATACAATAACTTACAATATACAAACAGACATGCTAATTTTAAAAATAGTTACAGATAATAAACTCTTAAATACAGCTGAAGAATATTACATTAATAAATACAAAGATAAAATATTAAATATACAGCAAACAATACAGCAAAACACATTATATAATATAAAACTTTATGAAAACCAAAAATAAAATATTAATAGTTTTATACGAATTCATACACATCATTTAATTATATTGTTCCATATTATTCAATTGTAACTATATATTTACTTTATTATATTCAATTCATTATTATTTATTAAATTTAAAAATTTTATATTACATAGACCAACAATTATAATATATCGATCTATATCTTTAATAATGACCAAACATGTAAATAAATAATACAACAAAATTCAGTCCATGAATATGTCAAGTAGACGAAACTGGTAGGACGGATTTTTATATATATTTTTTGTGAATAATAATGTCTGTAACTTTTATTTTAAGTAATAATTTAATATAAATAAATGTTGTATGTTTTAACGAATTAAAAGGTACTTTGTGTCCGAGTAATATTTAAAACTATAACTTTGTAACGTAATTTAAGGTTTAAAAATACATAACTTATAATATCAATTCCCTCACATGCTTACACCGCTGCAATAGCCGGTACCAAAGCGCGCCATCTATTCCCATGCATGCATACGTCGCTGTGATAGACGACGAAAAAGCACACCAACCGTTCCCACGCATACTTTAGCGGCTAGTTCCCCTACTGGTTGTAATAATTTATTATAATCTTAAGTATTATAGAATTAATCTCAGTATATTTTTATTTTTTCACACTTACGATTACTTTATCATCCAGAAGTATTTTTTTAATGTTTTCCATGATTCTAAAAATTTACCCACAGAACTCTTCGTCTGCTGTGAAAACGCGCCATCCATTCCCTGCACAGATTCTGCATTGTACATTATCCTATTATGAGTTTGCAAAAATTAATTTGGGTATATTTTTCATTTTTAGCATTCCTAAAAATCCCTTCGTTCTTCCCCGCCCCTCCGAGCCAAAATTAATAATCTTTCATAATATATTTTCAAGAGCCCGCCGAACAATCAACTCTCACAGAACTGTAGACGCTGTCTCCAACACCCATTTTACTATCAGTTATTGTATATTATTGCCAGATTATTTTTCCAAAAGCCTTTTAAAAATTCTTCCCGTTCATACATATTTTTTTTTTTTATTTGCACGGTATCCGTTTTCATGCATATACGTTTCCCTAGCAATTATAATATATTTTATTTATTTTTCAGACCCGTTGGAAGTCGCAAATGCTTTTGCCAATCATTTTGCAATGGAGTCATCCTCATCGTCATATTCGTCTGCCTTCCTTTTAAAGAAATATTCCACGGAACAACAACCAATAACTATCATCTCTGACTCCTCACTTTCCTACAATTGCCATTTCACCATTTCTGAACTAGACTATCAACTCCAGTACCATACTGCAAACAGCGCGCCTGGGCCCGATTCCATCCATCCATATATGTTAAAACACTTACCTCCATCAGCGAAAAACTTCCTCTTACATATCTATAACCAAATATGGTTCTCCGGATCGATCCCTGAGCCATGGAAATTAGCAGTTGTTATTCCTATTCTGAAGCAAAATAAAGATCCTCTTTTTCCACAAAACTACAGGCCTATATCCCTCATAAGTGTCCTCTCAAAAACGCTGGAAAAAATGGTTAATCGGCGTCTCCTTTTCTTCCTTGAACAGAATAATCTCTTATCCTCGTCACAAGCCGGAGGGCGTAAGAAGCGTACTACAGTTAATCATCTGCTGAGCCTACAAAGGCAAATATTAACAGCATTTCACAGACGCCAACATGTATACTCCGTCTTTTTCGATATAGAAAAGGCGTTCGACAGAGTATGGCGATACGGCCTCTTATCCAAGCTGACAACAGCTGGTATAAGTGGAAACATGGCCAAGTATCTGAATAATTTTTTAACAAACAGAACGTTCCATGTTAAGATTGGTTCGTCAACATCGAGCACCATTCAAACTGCAAATGGCTTACCACAAGGATCTGCCCTTAGTGCAACCTTGTTTATTTTTTATATCAATGATATAAATGATTGTATTGCTCCGCCTGTAAACGCCCGGCTCTACTTTGACGACTTAAACATTTCCCTGTCTTCCAGTTTTCCAGCAAATGCTCAAAAAATCCTACAAAAAACTATTTCAAAACTACAATCCTGGTGTAAAAATAATGGTCTTGTGTTTTCTCCATCTAAGTCTATCTGTGTTGATTTCTATAGGGGACGTCAAAACTCTCCCAGCATCCGTCTCAATCTAGAAAATTCCTCACTTCATTTCCACCCTACTGCTACTTTCCTTGGACTACTGTTCGATCAAAAGCTAACTTGGCGATCCCACATATCCAATCTTAAAGTTAAATGTCATAAATTCCTATCTATTCTTAAATATGTATCAAACACAAAGTATAATGTACCTCCGAAAACTCTCCTCTCCATATACAAATCCTTAGTCATTTCCAGAATAAACTACGGGTCCCAGGCGTATGCGTCAGCCAGTCCCTCTTTACTTAAATCGCTTGATTCAAAACACCACACGGCGCTCCGCACGATACTTGGCGCACATAGAACCTCACCGTCTGTAAGTTTGTGTGCCTAGGCACTTCCCCACTAAAGTATTCCCGAACCTATTATTACCACTGTGAGACCCTCGCTCTTTTCTCTAGTAAACGTGCCTGTTCTATCGACACAAATGACCTCCCCAACACCCCAGAGTTC
The DNA here is from genome assembly GCA_039619475.1 of Icerya purchasi. Classification (NCBI taxonomy): domain Eukaryota; kingdom Metazoa; phylum Arthropoda; class Insecta; order Hemiptera; family Monophlebidae; genus Icerya; species Icerya purchasi. The sequence continues at coordinate 137,414,823 of CM077116.1, forward strand.
CCTAATGACCCTCTCCCAGAAATCCTGGCTCTCCTATCGCAACACAACGTGAGCGTAATCCCTTTCCCTAACCTAGCTCCTAACATCATGATTCTGCCATGGGCCCCTTTAAACATTGATGTTAACTTTTCCCTGACGAAGTATAATAAACCCCTGCATCCGAATATCGTTCAGTTGACAACAGCAACAATGCAAAAATACCCCGACCACCTCTTTTTCTACACGGATGCTGCCAAGGTTACCCCAGAGGCTACTTCATCCCCAACCGCCTGTTCCTTTGAAGTCTGCGACGTGATTCGAAGCATTCGACTGAATGACAATTGCTCGGTACTGGATGCTGAAATATACGCAGTATTTTTCTGTTTGGAATATTTTCTTTCTACAGAGCCTACATCACAGAAAGCCCTGCTGGTATCTGATTCATCCGCAGCTTTATTGACAATTTCTAATCCCCTCACCAAACATCCTGTAGCAATTCGAACCCAGCAGGTATTATACGAACTTATTAAGAGACAGTGCTCCGTATCCTTTCTGTGGGCGCCCAGCCATGCAGGGATTCCTGGAAATGAACGCGTCGATACATCCGCCCGAGCAGAAATATATTGCCCCTCGCCTAATAACAGCCCACTTCCACCTTATCTCTCGAACATAATCTTTAATAATCTCACGTCCTTATGGAAAACCCATTGGTCCTCGTATCAGACTTTCTCGAGGTTAATTAAACCCTCAACCGAACCATGGTGGCCGGAAAAAAGCATTTCCTGCAGAGATTTCTGTGCACTTAGCCGCTTGCGCACAGGCCATACGGCCATATCGCATAATTTTATTTTGCAAAGAACCCCCTCTCCTATGAATTGTCCTTTCTGTGGCCAAGATGTTGCTCCTTCAACTCCTCATATACTATGCGACTGTCCAGCGTTATCACCTCACCGGCCCCCTTCAATTAATAACAAAACAGTCACTAACATTCTTGAGAATTCCCCCGATGCAATTTTATCCATAACACAATTTATCAGAACTAGCGGAATAATCAGATATCTATAAAAACAAACTGCGCATCTTCGTATTGTAATAGCCACAGCAGTTAAACACAGTACAGGATGTTGCTTTCACAAAAAAAAAAAAAAAAAAATTCCTCCCAGACTTTCATGCACGTTCCACTGGCACACTCGCCTATAGTTTTCTTATTGATCGTGTACACTTTTTCTGTATTAGCCGCGAGAGCGTATCACATCAGTCCTGCACACACGCCATGTGTAGTCATACATTTAATTTTTAATTACTGATCTTTAATTGTTTTTACTGGTACTATTTTTTCCTACACAATCATTGTGAAAATAATTTTAACCTTTCAATAGAGAAAATCTCCGGTCACTAAATAATTTTTATCGCCATCGTAATTATTTTTAATATTAATCGTATCACTACAAATATAATTTTTTATTTAATAACTCACTCGTATATCCGGCCACTGTAACATTGCAGTTGCAAACGCCAATCTTTCTTTTCTAGAAATCGGTAATCTTTGCACGTATACATCTCCTCAACATAGCAGCCTTTTTGTTTGCACGGGTCGTGTACCTTCAAGGACACTTGTGGGTCGCACGATATTTACCGTTATTCGGCAGAAGAATATTTTTTAAACTTGTTCAAATACACATACACACACATGCACACGCGCATAACAATTAACATCATTGTTACTGGCCACTGATCTCGGAATTTTCAAGAAAAACAATCGCTGCTCCGCAGTTTAAGATGTCCCCCCGCCCCACTACTCCGTTCATCCACAACATTATTGAAGCGACTATCATGTAAAGGCATTTTCAACCCTTTAGAAAAGGCTAATTCATGGCACATATACACCTTTTCTAGGTATCATGGTGAAAGCGGTCAATCTCTCCCACTGAAAACCTGCTTGTAGGCCACGTTACACACTGCACTGGATTACCCTCATCGCTAGTAAATAAAGAAAGACGCATTTTTTCTTTTTCATACATATATTTAATTTTTCAAAAATCTTTTTACATGTTTCATATAAAATACATGTTCAGTTTTAATATTTTTTTACTTCGTAAGTATTTTTTTACAGTATATACGAGGTCGTCTATGAACCGTTTTGGTCAATTGTATAAAGAGACAGGTAGAAAAAACATGTTAGTTTTACAAAACATAACGTGTTTGATGAAAACGCGGTAACAGGAGCAGCTCAGGGTTGCAACGTGTGAGTGAGAGAGTGTATGTATGTGATCTATCCCCGAACATTTGACATACCGAACACAAAAAGAGGTCGTCTAAAAGACGATTACTTTCTTTTTTCCTTCACACTGTTTGTTGATACAATACTCATCAATGTTACCATTCTCCATCATGCCTCATTGTCAAGACCTATGAACATACAATATTAACATCGCCGACACTATGTTCTATGTCATTCATAATATTTTTTTTCTCTGTGTTATAAAATTAGTCCAAGTATATTTTTATTCCTTTGCTACGCAAAAATTTTTTTCAAATCTTTTGTGATATGCCGTCCAGACTGTTGTTGCTTCATTACCATAAATATATCTATCCAATCATTGTTATTATTCTTATGTTAACATTATTTTTCAGGAAATCGTAAAGAATATGTCTTCGCTCCGTTCATGCCATATGAGCTATTACCAAAATTCAAATCATGCAAAATTATTTTAGAATCAACTTAAGTATATTTTGTGATCATGTATATTTTTTTTTATTATTTTTATTACGTTTCTGTAAGAAATCTGGACATTAATCGTATTAATCATTCACCTTCACATTGTACCTATGTGCTCATATGTTTCAAAATTTTCGAAATAAGTATAATAAATTAAATCCAAATATACTATCTCAATACAAAGAACTTACCTTAGATCGCCAATCAATCATTTTATTTTTTAGTCTATCCTACACATTATTTTTTTATTGTTTAAAGTTTTCTTCAATTTGCAAGTGACATAACCTATAGAAAACGTATTGCTGTATACGACGAAGTGATGATTAACATCCACAACCACAAAGAGGAAACGACAAAACTACTCAAGCAGTTCTTCTTCCTCTTACATTACTATTCCAGTAGTGTCTTTTTATTGCTTGTCAGCCAGTGGGCGGGAGGGGGTGTTGGTATGAGGGGGAAATATGCATGCGGTGCCGCGATTCGGGTAGTTAATTAGGGTAGCGCGGTGCGCGGGGTTGAATTCCAGGCATTCTTTCGATGTTCTATTTTTATTTTTATTTGTTAACAGAAATATTTGAACGTTCCAGAACCGAACGAACCACGATTATTATAATTATTATTATTATTATTTTAAACGGAAATATTTGAACGTTTCAGCAACTGGTTGCGAGCGGCGCGGGGTGCAGCGCCATCTACCATTATGTGTATGTATTATACAGGAGTCTATTTGTAATATATGTAGCGTAATTTTTAATTTTAATTTTCAGGGGTTGGGAGGGGTAAAATTTTGGCGGAGTGTTAAATACATCTGAAACTCAACACTTAGAACCCAAATTTTGAAGGAATTTTCCATGTCGCGCTCCATTCCGGCATTTTTTTTTTTTAAATTTTATTTTTAAGAAGAATATCTGATGGTTTCGTCAATCGAATGACGGCAGGCGGGTGTGCTCCTACGAAAGGTGTTATGTAGACGCGAGCGCACGGTTGTAACGGAAAAATATTTGAATGTTCCAGCAACAGGTTGGTAGAGGCGCGGGGTGCAGGGATGAATTCTAGACGTTCGTTCGAAATTAACTACCCGATCATCTTCGCACACCCTAACACACCACCGGTGGAATCCTGATCGCGATCGCTACGCTTTCACACACACACACATCTAATATTTTTATTTCCAACGAATATTTTTAAATGTCACCCCCGAGAATTGCGACTTTTAAGTGCTGGTCAATTACATCATCCAGACGGAAGATAGTTACATCGATCGTTTGTTCACAGCCAAATCTAGACGTGCATTATTTCAACCTGTTCGACTATCTCATTCATTTATACCCCTCGTTTTGTTCGGAGCGGCTGTGTTTGAGCGACATTGCTAAATACATTATGATAGCAAGTGTTCGAGAGCCATTTTGAACAGTATGTCTGAGAAAGTCTATATTCCCGCGATGTATAACGCTAATCACTATCATTAATTTTTTTGTTATTTTCGAGAATTACATCAAAGAATAGAATACTAGCTGTGCACTACACCACCACATTTAATTTAGATTCAAACATCGTTCATGCTACATCGTTTTTCAAATTCGAAGCCTAAGTATAGAAATTTCAAAAATTACCCTAAGTATAATATTTAAACGCCTGAATCTAACCTAAGCACCGTTCACAACCTACACCTATAGACGATCCTGCATACATTTAAGTCGACACCGCTGCGATAGAGTACAAGTCGTTCCATTGCACACATCTTCTGCCATTAGTTTCCATATCATTCATAATATTATTTTCCACGTCTAAGTATTATAGAATTAGCCTAAGTATTTTTATATTTTTCCGTATTCTCCGATCCCATTGCAAAAGTGCACCGCCCATTCCTACACTTATATTTAATATAACGTTAGCCACCGTGAAAGCGCACGCACCGTTCCCGCGCACGCCTCATTTGTTTAAACTACCATGTTTTTTCTTTCTTTCTTTTTTTTTAATATTTAGAAGAAGTATAATATTTAAAGCTTGAATCTAACATAAGTCTCCGTTCGCCCTTTCCCACCTATAGTTGGATTCCACGCATATATCCAACATAGCGTTAGCCTCCGCGAAAGCGCACGCATCGTTCATTCACGCTACCGCGATTTTTTTTTTTTTTTTTTTAAATATTTCGAAGCATAAGTCTAATTATTTTAAAACCAGCAGCTTAAGTACATATTTTACACTTCCAAACATTTCTTCCGACCGTTCATAATTTTTTATTTATTTTTTTCTGACTCTAAAAATAAATCTGTTGAAGTCTTCACCGCTATGAATGCACACAGCATGTTGCCGCATACTCGTCTGCTGACGATAGTTTTCCTATCCATTCATAATAATTTTTAAAGTCTAACTATTATAGAATTAGCCTAATTATGTTTTTATTTTCTTTCGTTATACAAACATTTTTTTCGAGATCTTTCGTGCTATATTTTTTCTCAGATATATTTACACACATGCAGGGAAGTTGCCATGCCGTTGATTTCGATCGTGCAACGCTATCATTAAGTCTGCTGGGATCTTACCCTTCGCATGTTCTTTTTGTAGAATCTATTTCGCATGTACACACTTACACAATCATACTTAAGCCAAAGAACACCTGACACGTCATTCATCTGTGTATATAACCGACTATCACTGAAGGAATGTGGTTTTTCTAGTGCACCAAATCGAACGGATCTGTTCAGGCAGTCAGTATTAGTGTTATGTTAAACGTGTGGAATTTGTTGAAGCTGTGTGCTTCACGCGTTATTAAAAAATTAACAAGAAGGTTAAAGTCAATAATTTCATACGTTTTTTCTCTTTTTCTTTCTTTCTTTGTTTTTTGTCTTTTTTCTCTCATTTTCATCTTTATTTTTTTCTCTCTTTTTTTCGCTCTTCATTTTAGTTAAAATATTAAAATAATAATCAAATATGAATAACAACACCGAATCGATTGATATTAAAGCCGACGAATTTATTCAGAATTCATTTTCGAGTGATAGTGGCTCGCATACGATTTCGTCACCTCCGACACTGCAATATGATGGTTATACATCAGAAGAATCCACATCTTTTGTGCGTAAAGTCGTTGGTCCTGCATTATTATCAGAACAAGTGGATATAACGGAATATTTTTTAGATATCAGCATCCATATAGATTGTGATTATAGTTTTCCAGTAACCGAACTAGCAATGATTGATATGTCTGGCGGGAAGTGTTTGCATACACTGAATAAGCCAAGCAGAGCATGGCATGCATCAAAAATGCCACATCTACGATGTTCTTCAGTGAGTCATTACTTGAAAAACCCTTCATTATTTCCCTGTCGGGAAGAAATATTCATGGCACGCGATATATTCACGATATTATCACAAAAACCGAGGGCTCGCGTATATATTTTAACGGTATATGCTAAACTTACACTAATGGAACTTAACGAAAAATTGTTGCATGACTTGGACTATGAAGTCGTTAATATGGATCAAGTTTTTCGAGTACCTAGTGTTGATGATCTACATGAAAAGTATTTTGGTATAAGCAGTTTGGTAACTTGTAAACACCATAATGAGAATGATAGTTTTCATTGTGCAGTGAAAAACGTTATGGTGATGAAAGCCTGGTACGATCATATTATCCATCCGCTGAAGCTTATGAATAATCTCAATATAAATGATTTAAGCCAGTTGTTCATTACAGCCACCAAAGAAATGATAATTACATTATTTTCAAGTTGCGTTGGAGACGTTTATACATTTTTACCAGATAGATTAAAGCAGGATGATACGATAAAATCACTTCTACCATGCTACGAACATGAGCATGATGAAAAATATTATATCGATGACGATACATTACAACAGAGTACTCAAAATTGTATGAAAGTAAAAGACTGTAGCGATTGCCAACGTACAATTCGCGCGGATTAAAAATTCATTCATTCGTTCTATTGTATATATTGTTGTTTTTATTTTTTCCTTTTCCCTCAAAATCTGTTCGTTTGTTTTTTATGTTCGGACAATCAGTTTGTAAATATATTTTTATACATATGTAAATATTGTTTGTACATATTTTTATATATTTTTTCCCTCGGCATTGTTCCTTCTATTATATATATTTTTCCTAAATATTATTTTTCGTCTTTTTCGATACAGTTTATTTAATTATTTCTCTATCTATCTCTATCCCCCTCTTAACTTGAAAATACTGGTAATGACGAAATTTACAAAACTCTGAACCAGTTGTGTATAATGTATATAATTGTTGTTTAATTTTCGAATGTAATCCCGCATAATCTAGTCATATATTTTTAGGTTAAAAAAATTATATTGTTGTCTGTAATGCACCATTTTTCTGTAACAAACGAATCTAACTGTTCAACTTTTTCACGTACAACAAGTATTTTCCGCAGCTGTGAGAGTTTTCATCAATTTGTAAGATACAGCTTCAGACTCTGAGTGTTCTCTCAAAATTTTTAAAATCTTTCGTAATCACAGTTTTATAAAAATACATGTTCAGTTTTAATATTTTTTATTTCATAAATATTTTTCGCATTATATATGAGTTCGTCTATGAGGTGTTGGTCAACCGTAAAAAATGCGATAGCAGGAGCAGATCAGGAATTGTAACCGCCGACACTAGAGTCCCTATAGTTCACAATATTTTTTTCTCTGTGTTATAAAATTAGCTCAAGTATATTTTTATTATTTCGTTACGCAAACATTTTTTTCAAATCTTTTGTAATATGCATTGCACACAAATGTACGCTGCAGACAGCTGTTGCTTCATTACCACGAATATATCTCATAGTTTTTCTGGAAATTGTAGAGAAATTCTCTTCGCTCAATTCTTCCAAGGTGATCTATTTTCAAAATTCAAATCACGCGTAATTATTTTTTTCCAAAATTAATCATCACTTTACAAATTATTAACGCATTTTTCCGATCGTACATAATATTTTTTTATTATTATTTTATTATGTTTCCGTAAAAATTCTGGATATTATTTGCATTAATCATTGAACTTCACATTATACCATATATCCCCCATCAAACAATTTATTTTTAATCTATCATACCTATTATTTTATCGCTTAAATTTTCCTCAATTTGCAAATGTATTGTTTTATACATGTAATGCGACTCCACTCCTTAGAAGTACATTATTAAATAATTTTTTCTTTATTTCCCGTACATGGCAAAGACAGTGAAATCACAGCATCTATGAATGTGTACTCTGTACGCCTCCACTAACCGATCATGAATTTTTTAAATTAGCCCAAACGTACTATTTTTCAATACCAAAAATTATCTATTCACTTTTACCACTTTCCCGGTCATCTCCTCTGTAATTTATTTTCTAATATAATCACTAACCGACGAAATCGCTTCGTTCGTTTTACTCATACCAATGCAATCACTTCATTTCCCTCATGCTATCGATCTTCAAATTTATTAGTATGACACGAAATTAATCTAAATATACGTTCATGCTAGTAAAATTAATATATCAAAGCCTCCTTCCATTCCTTTATACATTTATGAAAAAATCCTGCAAAATGTTTTAAAATTAGTCAAAGTATACTATTTTATTACCAAAAAATCAGCTATTCCCTTATACAGTTTTACCGATCGTACATAATTTTTTCTTCTATATTATCATTATAGCAAAATTGTACAAAACCACAACATAATTTAATCATATTGAAACCTTCATATCATCCCTTTCATGCTGTACACCGACATTCAGTTCAACGATACGAAAATAGTCTAAATATACATCCATACTAGCAGATTATTATATTACCCCTTTTTCTACTCAATTGTATGTTTCTGAAAAAAAAAAATAACTTGATCATTTGGTACAGGTTCATCACTATCTATTTGAAATGGATCTATTTCACATGTATTAATTGAGTTATATCCAAGATTATTATCAATATTTTCATAATATTCCTCATTTTTAACATCAATCTCATCATCATCGTTCTTACTGTCACTAGGAAGTTTCTGCTGTTTTACCATTACCATAACACTTATTGTATCATAATCCTTTTTCGTCCTTTTAGGTTTTTGTAATGCTTCCTGAATACTCAATAACTGTTTTGTAATAGGTTCAAGCACGACAGCCGAATTATTTGTAATAGATTTCCACTCGGACCGTAATGTATTATATTTTTTCAATATATTGTTGCGTATCCTTTCCAGTTCACTTTTAAGATTTACTTCTTCATTTATTCTGTTATTACTATTATTAGCCATTGCTTTACTCATTGATATCATTATTACAGATAATTAAAAATTCATCAAAACTCACATGTGAATTTTCTCTGTATATACATTTCAACATTTATGTTGATCACAGAGATTTCATGTTTATTCATCAACAGTAATTTATAGAAACTTTTAAAGGTTTAAAGGAATATACATACAGTGCTAACATACTCATTATATACATACTGTATTTCAAACTGATCCTTAATTACACTATTCATGAAACAAATTCTTTATAAATAAAAATAAACAACAAATTGGTTGAAAATTTTAATGAAATTTAAGAAACACATTAGTTATTTTTTAATATATGTACTAATATCTCAAATATGTGATATCATCTAAAATTTTACCAAATGACATTACAAATTTAGTTCAGTGTAATTTACACATAGGATATATACATCTACATATATATCTACATATATAACTACATATATATCTACACATATATATCTACATATTGATACAGATTCAGTACTTTTGATTTTCTTGGACTTCCAAGTTTTTGCATACATGTCAATAGAAATTGCCTGTTGACTGTGTCGAAGGCTTTATTGACATCTATCTACATATATAACTACATATATATCAACACACATATATATACGCATATATATCTACATATATACGTTTTTTTTTTTGACATTCTACACAAAATTACTCAACAGCACTAGATTTTAAATATTTTTATTAAAATTAAATATATTTTTTTATTATATATTATTTTTTATACTTTGCGTTATATAAGTTATGCAAATTCAATAAAAATAGTTAGACTGGATTTGCTATAAATGTAACATTGGGCAAACACAAATTGATGGACTAATAGAAAATTTATCATTGTGACTGTTTTTCAAGAGAGGATGGCAAAACGTTTCCAAGGTTTTCAAAGTTATATATTGATGTGGATTCGATTTGAGCGAGTCCCTACCTCTGGAACCACTTGATACAGATTTTCTGTCCTTTATGATCGGACCAAATTCTCTCGGAGCATCAGGCTTTTCTCTTTTTTTTTTTTATTATTTTATTTTTTACACAGACTAATGGAAAGACTAGTCCACACCAAGTATCCAACAAAGGAAATTGACTGAAACCATATATATATTTAACAAAAAAAACCAACAAGCAGACTAGAAAATAAAAGATTAATGGTAACATCAAAATTGACTACTTTCTTAAAATGTTATGCCGTACCAACAAAAGTAATATGACGACTAGACTATATGGACCACAAGCCGCGACGATTACAATACGATGTACTAATTAGTTAATACGAGAAATTAAAATTAACAATTATCATGCGCGCGAATAAACGCCAATAGCTTACCCCCGCGTTTTCTTTACCATGCCTTTACGGGTTTTTATAACAATCTCGCGGCTCGACATTAGTCAGCTCATCTAATTTAGCGATTCTTGCCGCACGCGCATATCATTGTCCTGGCTGCTGACCACTACCACTCAGGCACTATACAGTTTCTACCCCAGCGCGACCGTGTACTCGACGATTACACCACTAAACTCGGGGATTTTTGGTATCGGCCAAATAAGCAACCAAGAAACGACAAAGCGGCGATGTAAAATATATCAACGTTCGATAAGCCGAGAATTAATGAATAAATCAAAGAATAATTTCTAACTCAAACGTCGAACAAAAGATAGCGCCAAAAGTACCGAATCTGTATCAATATGTAGATATATATGTGTAGATATATATGTAGTTATATATGTAGATATATATGTAGATGTATATATCCTATGTGTAAATTACACTGAACTAAATTTGTAATGTCATTTGGTAAAATTTTAGATGATATCACATATTTGAGATATTAGTACATATATTAAAAAATAAATAATGTGTTTCTTAAATTTCATTAAAATTTTCAACCAATTTGTTGTTTATTTTTATTTATAAAGAATTTGTTTCATGAATAGTGTAATTAAGGATCAGTTTGAAATACAGTATGTATATAATGAGTATGTTAGCACTGTATGTATATTCCTTTAAACCTTTAAAAGTTTCTATAAATTACTGTTGATGAATAAACATGAAATCTCTGTGATCAACATAAATGTTGAAATGTATATACAGAGAAAATTCACATGTGAGTTTTGATGAATTTTTAATTATCTGTAATAATGATATCAATGAGTAAAGCAATGGCTAATAATAGTAATAACAGAATAAATGAAGAAGTAAATCTTAAAAGTGAACTGGAAAGGATACGCAACAATATATTGAAAAAATATAATACATTACGGTCCGAGTGGAAATCTATTACAAATAATTCGGCTGTCGTGCTTGAACCTATTACAAAACAGTTATTGAGTATTCAGGAAGCATTACAAAAACCTAAAAGGACGAAAAAGGATTATGATACAATAAGTGTTATGGTAATGGTAAAACAGCAGAAACTTCCTAGTGACAGTAAGAACGATGATGATGAGATTGATGTTAAAAATGAGGAATATTATGAAAATATTGATAATAATCTTGGATATAACTCAATTAATACATGTGAAATAGATCCATTTCAAATAGATAGTGATGAACCTGTACCAAATGATCAAGTTATTTTTTTTTTTCAGAAACATACAATTGAGTAGAAAAAGGGGTAATATAATAATCTGCTAGTATGGATGTATATTTAGACTATTTTCGTATCGTTGAACTGAATGTCGGTGTACAGCATGAAAGGGATGATATGAAGGTTTCAATATGATTAAATTATGTTGTGGTTTTGTACAATTTTGCTATAATGATAATATAGAAGAAAAAATTATGTACGATCGGTAAAACTGTATAAGGGAATAGCTGATTTTTTGGTAATAAAATAGTATACTTTGACTAATTTTAAAACATTTTGCAGGATTTTTTCATAAATGTATAAAGGAATGGAAGGAGGCTTTGATATATTAATTTTACTAGCATGAACGTATATTTAGATTAATTTCGTGTCATACTAATAAATTTGAAGATCGATAGCATGAGGGAAATGAAGTGATTGCATTGGTATGAGTAAAACGAACGAAGCGATTTCGTCGGTTAGTGATTATATTAGAAAATAAATTACAGAGGAGATGACCGGGAAAGTGGTAAAAGTGAATAGATAATTTTTGGTATTGAAAAATAGTACGTTTGGGCTAATTTAAAAAATTCATGATCGGTTAGTGGAGGCGTACAGAGTACACATTCATAGATGCTGTGATTTCACTGTCTTTGCCATGTACGGGAAATAAAGAAAAAATTATTTAATAATGTACTTCTAAGGAGTGGAGTCGCATTACATGTATAAAACAATACATTTGCAAATTGAGGAAAATTTAAGCGATAAAATAATAGGTATGATAGATTAAAAATAAATTGTTTGATGGGGGATATATGGTATAATGTGAAGTTCAATGATTAATGCAAATAATATCCAGAATTTTTACGGAAACATAATAAAATAATAATAAAAAAATATTATGTACGATCGGAAAAATGCGTTAATAATTTGTAAAGTGATGATTAATTTTGGAAAAAAATAATTACGCGTGATTTGAATTTTGAAAATAGATCACCTTGGAAGAATTGAGCTGAAGAGAATTTCTCTACAATTTCCAGAAAAACTATGAGATATATTCGTGGTAATGAAGCAACAGCTGTCTGCAGCGTACATTTGTGTGCAATGCATATTACAAAAGATTTGAAAAAAATGTTTGCGTAACGAAATAATAAAAATATACTTGAGCTAATTTTATAACACAGAGAAAAAAATATTGTGAACTATAGGGACTCTAGTGTCGGCGGTTACAATTCCTGATCTGCTCCTGCTATCGCATTTTTTACGGTTGACCAACACCTCATAGACGAACTCATATATAATGCGAAAAATATTTATGAAATAAAAAATATTAAAACTGAACATGTATTTTTATAAAACTGTGATTACGAAAGATTTTAAAAATTTTGAGAGAACACTCAGAGTCTGAAGCTGTATCTTACAAATTGATGAAAACTCTCACAGCTGCGGAAAATACTTGTTGTACGTGAAAAAGTTGAACAGTTAGATTCGTTTGTTACAGAAAAATGGTGCATTACAGACAACAATATAATTTTTTTAACCTAAAAATATATGACTAGATTATGCGGGATTACATTCGAAAATTAAACAACAATTATATACATTATACACAACTGGTTCAGAGTTTTGTAAATTTCGTCATTACCAGTATTTTCAAGTTAAGAGGGGGATAGAGATAGATAGAGAAATAATTAAATAAACTGTATCGAAAAAGACGAAAAATAATATTTAGGAAAAATATATATAATAGAAGGAACAATGCCGAGGGAAAAAATATATAAAAATATGTACAAACAATATTTACATATGTATAAAAATATATTTACAAACTGATTGTCCGAACATAAAAAACAAACGAACAGATTTTGAGGGAAAAGGAAAAAATAAAAACAACAATATATACAATAGAACGAATGAATGAATTTTTAATCCGCGCGAATTGTACGTTGGCAATCGCTACAGTCTTTTACTTTCATACAATTTTGAGTACTCTGTTGTAATGTATCGTCATCGATATAATATTTTTCATCATGCTCATGTTCGTAGCATGGTAGAAGTGATTTTATCGTATCATCCTGCTTTAATCTATCTGGTAAAAATGTATAAACGTCTCCAACGCAACTTGAAAATAATGTAATTATCATTTCTTTGGTGGCTGTAATGAACAACTGGCTTAAATCATTTATATTGAGATTATTCATAAGCTTCAGCGGATGGATAATATGATCGTACCAGGCTTTCATCACCATAACGTTTTTCACTGCACAATGAAAACTATCATTCTCATTATGGTGTTTACAAGTTACCAAACTGCTTATACCAAAATACTTTTCATGTAGATCATCAACACTAGGTACTCGAAAAACTTGATCCATATTAACGACTTCATAGTCCAAGTCATGCAACAATTTTTCGTTAAGTTCCATTAGTGTAAGTTTAGCATATACCGTTAAAATATATACGCGAGCCCTCGGTTTTTGTGATAATATCGTGAATATATCGCGTGCCATGAATATTTCTTCCCGACAGGGAAATAATGAAGGGTTTTTCAAGTAATGACTCACTGAAGAACATCGTAGATGTGGCATTTTTGATGCATGCCATGCTCTGCTTGGCTTATTCAGTGTATGCAAACACTTCCCGCCAGACATATCAATCATTGCTAGTTCGGTTACTGGAAAACTATAATCACAATCTATATGGATGCTGATATCTAAAAAATATTCCGTTATATCCACTTGTTCTGATAATAATGCAGGACCAACGACTTTACGCACAAAAGATGTGGATTCTTCTGATGTATAACCATCATATTGCAGTGTCGGAGGTGACGAAATCGTATGCGAGCCACTATCACTCGAAAATGAATTCTGAATAAATTCGTCGGCTTTAATATCAATCGATTCGGTGTTGTTATTCATATTTGATTATTATTTTAATATTTTAACTAAAATGAAGAGCGAAAAAAAGAGAGAAAAAAATAAAGATGAAAATGAGAGAAAAAAGACAAAAAACAAAGAAAGAAAGAAAAAGAGAAAAAACGTATGAAATTATTGACTTTAACCTTCTTGTTAATTTTTTAATAACGCGTGAAGCACACAGCTTCAACAAATTCCACACGTTTAACATAACACTAATACTGACTGCCTGAACAGATCCGTTCGATTTGGTGCACTAGAAAAACCACATTCCTTCAGTGATAGTCGGTTATATACACAGATGAATGACGTGTCAGGTGTTCTTTGGCTTAAGTATGATTGTGTAAGTGTGTACATGCGAAATAGATTCTACAAAAAGAACATGCGAAGGGTAAGATCCCAGCAGACTTAATGATAGCGTTGCACGATCGAAATCAACGGCATGGCAACTTCCCTGCATGTGTGTAAATATATCTGAGAAAAAATATAGCACGAAAGATCTCGAAAAAAATGTTTGTATAACGAAAGAAAATAAAAACATAATTAGGCTAATTCTATAATAGTTAGACTTTAAAAATTATTATGAATGGATAGGAAAACTATCGTCAGCAGACGAGTATGCGGCAACATGCTGTGTGCATTCATAGCGGTGAAGACTTCAACAGATTTATTTTTAGAGTCAGAAAAAAATAAATAAAAAATTATGAACGGTCGGAAGAAATGTTTGGAAGTGTAAAATATGTACTTAAGCTGCTGGTTTTAAAATAATTAGACTTATGCTTCGAAATATTTAAAAAAAAAAAAAAAAAAATCGCGGTAGCGTGAATGAACGATGCGTGCGCTTTCGCGGAGGCTAACGCTATGTTGGATATATGCGTGGAATCCAACTATAGGTGGGAAAGGGCGAACGGAGACTTATGTTAGATTCAAGCTTTAAATATTATACTTCTTCTA
Source organism: Icerya purchasi (assembly GCA_039619475.1). Lineage (NCBI taxonomy): Eukaryota > Metazoa > Arthropoda > Insecta > Hemiptera > Monophlebidae > Icerya > Icerya purchasi. The sequence continues at coordinate 137,430,236 of CM077116.1, forward strand.
AATATTAAAAAAAAAGAAAGAAAGAAAAAACATGGTAGTTTAAACAAATGAGGCGTGCGCGGGAACGGTGCGTGCGCTTTCACGGTGGCTAACGTTATATTAAATATAAGTGTAGGAATGGGCGGTGCACTTTTGCAATGGGATCGGAGAATACGGAAAAATATAAAAATACTTAGGCTAATTCTATAATACTTAGACGTGGAAAATAATATTATGAATGATATGGAAACTAATGGCAGAAGATGTGTGCAATGGAACGACTTGTACTCTATCGCAGCGGTGTCGACTTAAATGTATGCAGGATCGTCTATAGGTGTAGGTTGTGAACGGTGCTTAGGTTAGATTCAGGCGTTTAAATATTATACTTAGGGTAATTTTTGAAATTTCTATACTTAGGCTTCGAATTTGAAAAACGATGTAGCATGAACGATGTTTGAATCTAAATTAAATGTGGTGGTGTAGTGCACAGCTAGTATTCTATTCTTTGATGTAATTCTCGAAAATAACAAAAAAATTAATGATAGTGATTAGCATTATACATCGCGGGAATATAGACTTTCTCAGACATACTGTTCAAAATGGCTCTCGAACACTTGCTATCATAATGTATTTAGCAATGTCGCTCAAACACAGCCGCTCCGAACAAAACGAGGGAGTAGTGTCTTTTTATTGGTTCTCAGCCAGTGGGCGGGAGGGGGTGTTGTTATGAGGGGGGAAATATGCATTCGGTACCGCGATTCGGTTAGTTAATTAGGGTGGCGCGGTTCGCGGGGTTGAATTCCAGGCATTTTTTCGATGTTTTATTTTTATTTTTTTTGTTAACGGAAATATTTGAACGTTCCAGACCCGAACGAACCGCGATTATTATTATTATTATTATAATTATAATTATAATTATTAATTATTATTATTATTATTTTTAACGGAAATATTTGAACGTTCCAGCAACAGGTTGCTAGCGGCGCGGCGTGCAGCGCCTTCTACTATTATGTGTATGTATTGTACAGGAGTCTATTTGTAATATATGTAGCGTAATTTTTAATTTTTTAATTTTCGGCGGTTGGGAGGGGTAAAATTTTGGCGGAGTGTCAAAAACGTTCGAAACTCAACACTTAGAACCCAAATTTTGAAGGAATTTTCCGTATCGTGCTCCGTTCCGGCATTTTTTTTTTAAAAAATTTAATTTTTAAGAAGAATATCCGATCGTTTCATCAATCGAATGATGGCAGGCGGGTGTGCTGCTACGAGGGGTGTAATGTAAACGCGAGCGCACGGTTGTAACGGAAAAATATTTGAACGTTCCAGCGATCAACTGATGGTTGTGCGGGGCGCAGGGGGTTAATTCTAGACGTTCGTTCGATGTTTTTAACGGAAATTTTTGAATGTTCTAGAACCGATCGATCGTGATTATTCGATATTTATTATTATTATTATTATTTTTATTTTAACGGAAATATTTGAATGTTCCAGCAACTGGTTGAGGGTGGCACGGATGCAGGGGGTGAATTCTAGACGTTCGTTCGATGTTTTTATTATTATTATTATTTTTAACGGAAATATTTGAATGTTCTAGAACCGAACGATCGTGATTTTTCGTTGTTTTATTTTTAACGGAAATATTTGAATGTTCCAGCAACCGGTTGAGGGTGACGCGGATGCAGGGGTTTAATTCTAGACATTCGTTCGAGATTAACTACCCGATCATCTTCGCAGACCCTCGACGCCGTCGATAGAATCCTGATCGCGATCGCTACACGTTCACACACACACACACGTCTAATATTTTTATTTCCAACGAATATTTTTAAATTCCACCCCCGAGGAATGGCGACTTTTAAATGGCTGATGTATGCATCATCCAGACGGAAGATAGTTACATCAGTCGATTGTTCACGGCCAAATCTAGACGTGCACTATTTCAACCTGTTTGACTATCTTATTCATTTATACCCTTCGTTTTGTTCGGAGCGGCCGTGTTTGAGCGACATTGCTAAATACATTGTGATAGCAGGTGTTCGAGAGCCATTTTGAACAGTATGTCTGAGAAAGTCTATATTCCCGCGATGTATAACGCCAATCACTATCGTAAAATTTTCTGTTATTTTCGAGTGTTACAAGAAAGAAATAGAATACTAACCGTGCACTACGCCACCACATTTAATTTATATTCAAACGTCGTTCATGCTACATCGTTTTTAAAATTCGAAGCCTAAGTACAGAAATTTTAAAAATTACCCTAAGTATAATATTTAAAAGCCTGAATGTAACCTAATCAGCGTTCACAACCCACACCTATAGACGATCCTGCATACGTTTAAGTCGACACCGCGCTATTAGTTTCCATATCATTCATAATATTATTTTCTACATCTAAGTATTATAGAATTAGCTTAAGTATTTTTATATTTTTCCGTATTCCCCGATCCCATTGCAAAAGTGCACCGTCCATTCCTACACTTATATTTAATATAACGTTAGCCACCGTGAAAGCGCACGCACCGTTCCCGCGCACGACTCATTTGTTTAAACTACCATGTTTTTTCTTTCTTTCTTTTTTTTTTAATATTTAGAAGTCTAAGTATAATATTTAAAGCTTGAATCTAACATAAGTCTCCGCTCGTCCTTTCCCACCTATAGTTGGATCCCACACATATATCCAACATAGCGTTAGCATCCGCGAAAACGCACGCATCGTTCATTCGCGCTACCGCGATTTTTTTTTTCTTTTTAAATATTTCGAAGCCTAAGTCTAATTATTTTAAAGCCAGCAGCCTAAGTACATATTTTACACTTCTAAACATTTCTTCCGACCGTTCATAATTTTTTGTTTATTTTTTTCTGACTCTAAAAATAAATCTGTTGAAGTCTTCACCGCTATGAATGCACACAGCATGTTGCCGCATACTCGTCTGCTGACGATAGTTTTCCTATCCATTTTCCATAATTTTTCAAGTCTAAGTATTATAGAATTAGCCTAAGTATATTTTTATTTTCTTTCGTTATACAAACATTTTTTTCGAGATCTTTCGTGCTTATATTTTTTCTCAGATATATTTACACACATGCAGGCAAATTGCCTTGCCGTTGATTTCGATCGTGCAACGCTGTCATTAAGTCTGCTGGGATCTTACCCTTCGCATCTTCTTTTTGTAGAATCAATTTCGCATGTACACACTTACACAATCATACTTAAGTCAAAGAACACCTGACACGTCATTCATCTGTATATATAACCAACTATCACCGAAGGAATGTGGTTTTTCTAGTGCACCCCTCCCATTTCAAAGGCCTCCATCGAGCTAGAAAATCGAACGGATCTGTTCAGGCAGTCAGTATTAGTGTTATGTTAAACGTGTGGAATTTGTTGAAGCTGTGCGCTTCACGCGTTATTAAAAAATTGACAAGAACGTTAAAGTTAATAATTTCATACGTTTTTTCTCTTTTTCTTTCTTTCTTTATTTTTTGTCTTTTTTCTCTCATTTTCATCTTTATTTTTTTCTCTCTTTTTTTCGCTCTTTTTTTTTAGTAAAAATATTAAAATAATAATCAAATATGAATAACAATACCGAATCGATTGATATTAAAGCCGACGAATTTATTCAGAATTCATTTTCGAGTGATAGTGGCTCGCATACGATTTCGTCACCTCCGACACCGCAATATGATGGTTATACATCGGAAGAATCCACATCTTTTGTGCGTAAAGTCGTTGGTCCTGTATTATTATCAGAACAAGTGGATATAACGGAATATTTTTTAGATATCAGCATCCATATAGATTGTGATTATAGTTTTCCAGTAACCGAACTAGCAATGATTGATATGTCTGGCGGGAAGTGTTTGCATACACTGTATAAGCCAAGCAGAGCATTGCATGCATCAAAAATGCCACATTTGCGATGTTCTTCGGTGAGGCATTACTTGAAAATCCCTTCATTATTTCCCTGTCGGGAAGAAATATTCATGGCTCGCGATATATTCACGATATTATCTCAAAAACCGAGAGCTCGCATATATATTTTAACAGTATATGCTAAACTTACACTAATGGAACTTAACGAAAAGTCTGAATTGTTGAGTGATTTAGACTATGAAATCGTTAATATGGATCAAGTCTTTCGACTACATAGTATTGAGAATCTACATGAAGAGTATTTTGGTATAAGCAATTTGATAACCTGTAAACATCATAATGAGAATGATAGTTTTCATTGTGCAGCGAAAAACGTTATGATGATGAAGGCCTGGTATGATCATGTTATCCATCCGCTGAAGCTTATGAATAATCTCAATATAAATGATTTAAGACAGTTGTTCATTACGGCTACCAAAGAAATAATAATTACATTATTTCCCAGTTGCGTTGGAGACATTTATGCATTTCTACCAGATAGATTAAAACAGGATGATACGATAAAATCACTTCTACCATGTTACGAGCATGAGCATGATGAAGAATATTATATCGATCATGGTACATTGCGACAGAGTACTCGAAATTGTATAAAAGTAAAAGATTGTATCGATTGTCAATGTAAAATTTTCACGGATTAGAAATTCATTATTTAGATCGTTTAACAATTTTGTGTATATATATTTTGTATATTAATGTATATATTTTTCCCCAATCATCCGCTCGTTCGTTTTTTATGTTTTATTAATCATTTGTAAATATATTTTTATACATATGAAAATTTTGTTTGTATATATTTGTGTATATTTTTTTCCCTCGATATGTTTCGTTCTATTATATATATTTTTTTCTTAATTATTTTTCATCTTTTTCCTTTCCTTTTCAATTCCGTTTATTTAATTATTTCTCTATCTCTCTTTCCCCCTCTTAACTTAAAGTACTGGTAATGATGAATATTACAAAAATCTGAACCAGTTGTGTAAAGTGTACATATAATTATTGTCTAATTTTCGAATATAATCCCACATAATTTGTTCATATCTTTTTAGATTAAAAAATTATATTTTTTATTCTTTCTATAACAAACGAATCTAACTGTTCAACTTTTTCAGGTACATCATGTACATCAAGTATTTTCCGCAGCTGCGTGAATTTTCATTAATTTGTAAGATACAGCTTCAGACCCTGAGTGTTCTCTCAAAATTTTTAAAATCTTTCGTAATCACAGTTTTATAAAAATACGTGTTCAGTTTTAATATTTTTTTTATTTCATAAATATTTTTCGCATTATATATGAGTTCGTCTATGAGGTGTTGGTCACTGTATAGAGAGAGAAGGAGAAAACCTGGTAGTTCACAAGGCATAGCATGTTCGAAGAAAAAACGCGATAGCAGGAGCAGATCAGGAATTGCATCCGCCGACACTAGAGTCCCTATAGTTCACATTATTTTTCTCTCTGTATTATAAAATTAGCTCAAGTATATTTTTATTATTTCGTTACGCAAAAAATTTTTCAAATCTTTTGTAATATGCATTGCACACAAATGTACTCTGCAGACAGCTGTTGCTTCATTACCACGAATATATCTCACAGTTTTTCTGGAAATTGTAGAGAAATTCTCTTCGCTCAATTCTTCCAAGGTGATCTATTTTCAAAATTCAAATCGTGCGTAATTATTTTTTCCAAAATTAATCATCACTTTACAAATTATTAACGCATTTTTCTGATCGTACATAATATTTTTTATTATTATTTTATTATGTTTCCGTAAAAATTCTATATATTATTTGCATTAATCATTGAATTTCACATTATACCATATATCCCCCATCAAACAATTTATTTTTAATCTATCATACCTATTACGTTATCGCTTAAATTTTCCTTAATTTGCAAATGTATTATTCTATACATGTAATACGACTCCACTCCTTATAAGTACATTATTAAATAATTTTTCTTTATTTCCCATACACGGCAAAGACAATGAAATCACAGCATCTATAAATGTGTACTCTGTACGCCTCCACTAACCTATCATGAATTTTTTAAATTAGCCCAAACGTACTATTTTTCAATATCAAAAATTATCTATTCACTTTTACCACTATCCCGATCATCTCTATAATTTATTTTCTATATAATAACTAACCGACGAAAACGCTTCATTCGTTTTTTACTCATACCGATACAATCACTTCTTTTCCCTCATGCTATCGATCTTCAAATTTATTAGTACAACACGAAATTAATCTAAATATATGTTCATGCTAGTAAAATTGATATATCAAAGCCCCTTTCTATTCCTTTATACATTTATGAAAAAAGCCTGCAAAATGTTTTAAAATTAGTCAAAGTATACTATTTTATTACCAAAAAATCAGCTATTCCCTTATACAGTTTTGCCGATCATACATAATCTTTTCTTCTATATTATCATTATAGCAAAGTTGTACAAACCCACAACATAATTTAATCATATTGAAACCTTCATATCATCCCTTTCATGCTGTACACTAACATTCAGTTCAACGATGCGAAAATAGTCTAAATATACATCCATACTAGCAGATTATTATATCACCCCTTTTTCTACTCAATTGTATGTTTCTGAAAAAAAATCTTGTGATATATTTTCAAAATTAAATGTAGTATATGCTACATCGATACCTAAAAATTAACTCAGGCCCGCATATTTATTTTTATGTTTCATTCATTTACAATTTTTTTAATCACATCTGTTACAAGACTCTATAAAAGAATACAATAAGTTCCAGCATACATTAATACAGTTCTTAGGCATTCATTTACTTTATATTTTTAACATATACTTTGTAAGTTCATAATGATCGATCTTCATAACCGTTTAACAGTCATTTTAGATGCAGAGACATACGACTTTTAGTGAAGCAAACAATTCTTTGCTAGACTAATGATTGAAGACATCCTTTTTTTCCAAAAACATGGAATAGCGAAGATTTTACTCACTCAAAATAGAACGAGATAATTGTAACATTTAATCACATCTTTCCTTCATTCATCGATTTCAAACTGTGAAGGAACTTTCTACACCATGCATTCCTAAATCCAATCGCTTGAATAGCCTATTATATGTCTGGGAGATAGTAAAGAATTTGATTTTATATGTGAAGAATGGATGAAGCAGCTCAGAATCCGATGTAAATGTACGAGTCTAATTATTGAAATATAAAATTGAAGGAAATTTCTGTATTATGCATCATTTTAAAATGTTTATTTTTACATTTTTTTTTTTTTTTTTAATTTCCCTCACACTAGTATTTTCTTAAATGCATACTGATGTCTATGATTAGTATTCGAGATTAGAGAGAAAGAGAGTAAGATCGTATTATGATTGCATATGCGAGACTGTGTGAACATGTGTGACTATGCATGTATGTAAAATATAAGAATGCACTAATAGAAAACATCAGCTCAAGCGAGAACACAGGTACACATCAAGTTATAAAACAAGAGAGATAAAAATATGTATTTTGTAATGATTGGCGTGTGTGTATGATAAAGAGGTTAACAACATAGACATTGAGTTTACCTTTGTAGTATTTTAAATGTAAAAGCAGTGTACATACCAACACATTTTCATTACTAGAAGAGACTTTTCATTTTTGTTTAACTTCAAATATATAGGTTAGATTCTTTTATTTATTTGGCAGTGTAAACGTTTTATTTTTCTTTGACTTATTCACAAGGATTCAAATGTATAACACGCACTTCACTCAATATATCACTCTTACATGATATTCAATTGACTTACTTAATAGTGGAAATAAACTCACTAGGACAAGTATATTATATTTTATTTCTACATATATACATCTATACAAAGCACATGAAAATATTAGATGCTAAGAATGTGTGATAATATAATTTCAATTATTAATTTTTTTTTGTTTTGTACAATCTGTAGTAAAATCAGAAGCATGCACAGCTTTTCATTTAAGTTTAAATATTATTTTTCAAATGTATCATGACTTTGAAGATTAAATGTTATTACAGATATTTGAATAGTTTTCCTAGCTCAGATTAAAATGATTCTTCAGTGACCTCGTATAATAGAAAATTGTTTCATTTGCTACCGTCATTAGTTTCATTCACATCATACATTATACATCTGAATGTGTCGATTAACCATCCCTTAAGTATATTTAATAATTTGATATGATCGTAGATAATAACGAAGGAACTAATTCAATATTGTGCACAATTTATTCAATAAATTTTATTACATTCATCATAATCAATAAAAATAAACATTGTTTCAGTGTTAAATTCTAATATATCAGCTGTTAATAATATACAGCATAAAACAGCTAATTTAACTGAATATATCCTTCTTCAACCAACTTTTCTTCTATCATACAAATTTCAGTATCTACACTAGCATTTCCCGATTGTTTAGATGTGTGTAGTATCAATAATCGTTCAACCAGTTCATTAGGGTCGTCAGAATAATTGATATGAGGATCTTCAAGATATACATTGCGGCCAGTACTATATGTACGTTTCTTTTTTATTTTACCAGAATAAACTTTTACACTCTGTATGTTAGATTGAAACAGCGGTCGTATTATTTTTCTGTATTTAGGAAGTGGAGTACCCTTTAATACACCAGTAGCACGTAAATGAGCTCTAGTATACTCAAGTATTTGTTTATATAGATCTAAATCATTATTTGTATATTTATTCTCATCAACATTCGTTTCCATTAGTAAATGAATCAGTCCAGACGTGTAGGGGAATTTTATTTGCGTACTTCCTTTTCCTAAATAAATTTCACCACATTTGCGATCCCAAGAAATCGGTGTTGATCCCATCATGTACTCACAAGTGCTAGCATTATATCGTATTCCATAAACTTGATCATTTGGTACAGGTTCATCACTATCTATTTGAAATGGATCTATTTCACATGAATTAATCGAGTTATATCCAAGCTTATTATCAATATTTTCATAATATTCCTCATTTTTAACATCAGTCTCATCATCTTCTTTCATACTGTCACTAGGAAGTTTCTGCTGTTTTACCATTACCATATCACTTATTCCATCATAATCCTTTTTCGTCCTTTTATGTTTTTGTAATGCTTCCTGAATACTCAATAACTGTTTTGTAATAGGTTCAAGCACAACAGCCGAAGTATTTGTACAAGATTTCCACTCGGACTGTAATGCATTATATTTTTTCAATATATCATTGCGTATCCTTTCCAGTTCACTTTTAAGATTTACTTCTTCATTTATTCTGTTATTACTATCATTAGCCATTGCTTTATTCATTGATATCATTATTACAGATAATTAAAAATTCATCAAAACTCACATGTGAATTTTCTCTGTATGTACATTTCAACATTTATATTGATCACAGAGATTTCATGTTTATTCATCAACAGTAATTTATAGAAAGTTTTAAAGGTTTAAAGGAATATACAGTGCTAACATGCTCATTATATACATACTGTATTTCAAACTAATCCTTAATTACACTATTCATGAAACAAATTCTAGTTGGAAATTTTAATGAAATTTAAGAAACACATTATTTATTTTTTAATATATGTACTAGTATCTCAAATATGTGATATCATCTAAACTTTTACTAAATGACATTACAAATTTAGTTCAGTGTAATTTACACATAGGATATATACATCTACATACGTCTATATATATATATATATATATATATGCATATATATCTACACATATAGATCTACATATATATCTACATATATATATATATATATATATATATATATATATCTACACATATATATCTACGCATATATATCTACATATATATATCTACACATACATATCTACGCATATATATCTACATATCTATATATATCTACATACTTCTCTACATATATATCAACACATATATATTTTCACATGTAAATCTACATACGAGTATATATATATATTTTTTTTTGACATTCTACTCAGAATTACTCAACTGCACTAGACTTTAACTGTTTTTATCGAAATTAAATATACTTTTTTTTTTAATATATATTATTTTTAATACTTAATATATACTTTGCATTATATAAGTTATGCAAATTCAATATAAATAGTTAGACTGGATTTGCTATAAATGTAACATTGGGCTAACACAAATTGATGGACTGATAGGAAATTTATCATTGCGACTGTTATTCAAGTGAGGATGGCAAAACGTTTCCAAAGTTTTCAAAAACATCTGCAAGAAGAAGCACTTAAGTCTTCCGATATATATCACTATACTCACCAAGGGTTTCGTCAACCAAGGACAGTAATCCAGTTCTGATCATATAGCATTTTAAGCTTTTAGGAAGTCGTTCATGCTACATTCCTTTATATTCATCTCTGGATTACTGTCCTTGGTTGATGAAACACTTGGTGAGTATAGTGATATATATCGGAAGACTTAAGTGCTTCTTCTTGCAGATGTTTTTGAAAACTTTGGAAACGTTTTGCCATCCTCACTTGAATAACAGTCGCAATGATAAATTTCCTATCAGTCCATCAATTTGTGTTAGCCCAATGTTACATTTATAGCAATCCAGTCTAACTATTTATATTGAATTTGCATAACTTATATAATGCAAAGTATATATTAAGTATTAAAAATAATATATATTAAAAAAAAAGTATATTTAATTTCGATAAAAACAGTTAAAGTCTAGTGCAGTTGAGTAATTTTGAGTAGAATGTCAAAAAAAAAAATATATATATACTCGTATGTAGATTTACATGTGAAAATATATATGTGTTGATATATATGTAGAGAAGTATGTAGATATATATAGATATGTAGATATATATGCGTAGATATGTATGTGTAGATATATATATGTAGATATATATGCGTAGATATATATGTGTAGATATATATATATATATATATATATATATATATGTAGATATATATGTAGATCTATATGTGTAGATATATATGCATATATATATATATATATATATATATATAGACGTATGTAGATGTATATATCCTATGTGTAAATTACACTGAACTAAATTTGTAATGTCATTTAGTAAAAGTTTAGATGATATCACATATTTGAGATACTAGTACATATATTAAAAAATAAATAATGTGTTTCTTAAATTTCATTAAAATTTCCAACTAGAATTTGTTTCATGAATAGTGTAATTAAGGATTAGTTTGAAATACAGTATGTATATAATGAGCATGTTAGCACTGTATATTCCTTTAAACCTTTAAAACTTTCTATAAATTACTGTTGATGAATAAACATGAAATCTCTGTGATCAATATAAATGTTGAAATGTACATACAGAGAAAATTCACATGTGAGTTTTGATGAATTTTTAATTATCTGTAATAATGATATCAATGAATAAAGCAATGGCTAATGATAGTAATAACAGAATAAATGAAGAAGTAAATCTTAAAAGTGAACTGGAAAGGATACGCAATGATATATTGAAAAAATATAATGCATTACAGTCCGAGTGGAAATCTTGTACAAATACTTCGGCTGTTGTGCTTGAACCTATTACAAAACAGTTATTGAGTATTCAGGAAGCATTACAAAAACATAAAAGGACGAAAAAGGATTATGATGGAATAAGTGATATGGTAATGGTAAAACAGCAGAAACTTCCTAGTGACAGTATGAAAGAAGATGATGAGACTGATGTTAAAAATGAGGAATATTATGAAAATATTGATAATAAGCTTGGATATAACTCGATTAATTCATGTGAAATAGATCCATTTCAAATAGATAGTGATGAACCTGTACCAAATGATCAAGTTTATGGAATACGATATAATGCTAGCACTTGTGAGTACATGATGGGATCAACACCGATTTCTTGGGATCGCAAATGTGGTGAAATTTATTTAGGAAAAGGAAGTACGCAAATAAAATTCCCCTACACGTCTGGACTGATTCATTTACTAATGGAAACGAATGTTGATGAGAATAAATATACAAATAATGATTTAGATCTATATAAACAAATACTTGAGTATACTAGAGCTCATTTACGTGCTACTGGTGTATTAAAGGGTACTCCACTTCCTAAATACAGAAAAATAATACGACCGCTGTTTCAATCTAACATACAGAGTGTAAAAGTTTATTCTGATAAAATAAAAAAGAAACGTACATATAGTACTGGCCGCAATGTATATCTTGAAGATCCTCATATCAATTATTCTGACGACCCTAATGAACTGGTTGAACGATTATTGATACTACACACATCTAAACAATCGGGAAATGCTAGTGTAGATACTGAAATTTGTATGATAGAAGAAAAGTTGGTTGAAGAAGGATATATTCAGTTAAATTAGCTGTTTTATGCTGTATATTATTAACAGCTGATATATTAGAATTTAACACTGAAACAATGTTTATTTTTATTGATTATGATGAATGTAATAAAATTTATTGAATAAATTGTGCACAATATTGAATTAGTTCCTTCGTTATTATCTACGATCATATCAAATTATTAAATATACTTAAGGGATGGTTAATCGACACATTCAGATGTATAATGTATGATGTGAATGAAACTAATGACGGTAGCAAATGAAACAATTTTCTATTATACGAGGTCACTGAAGAATCATTTTAATCTGAGCTAGGAAAACTATTCAAATATCTGTAATAACATTTAATCTTCAAAGTCATGATACATTTGAAAAATAATATTTAAACTTAAATGAAAAGCTGTGCATGCTTCTGATTTTACTACAGATTGTACAAAACAAAAAAAAATTAATAATTGAAATTATATTATCACACATTCTTAGCATCTAATATTTTCATGTGCTTTGTATAGATGTATATATGTAGAAATAAAATATAATATACTTGTCCTAGTGAGTTTATTTCCACTATTAAGTAAGTCAATTGAATATCATGTAAGAGTGATATATTGAGTGAAGTGCGTGTTATACATTTGAATCCTTGTGAATAAGTCAAAGAAAAATAAAACGTTTACACTGCCAAATAAATAAAAGAATCTAACCTATATATTTGAAGTTAAACAAAAATGAAAAGTCTCTTCTAGTAATGAAAATGTGTTGGTATGTACACTGCTTTTACATTTAAAATACTACAAAGGTAAACTCAATGTCTATGTTGTTAACCTCTTTATCATACACACACGCCAATCATTACAAAATACATATTTTTATCTCTCTTGTTTTATAACTTGATGTGTACCTGTGTTCTCGCTTGAGCTGATGTTTTCTATTAGTGCATTCTTATATTTTACATACATGCATAGTCACACATGTTCACACAGTCTCGCATATGCAATCATAATACGATCTTACTCTCTTTCTCTCTAATCTCGAATACTAATCATAGACATCAGTATGCATTTAAGAAAATACTAGTGTGAGGGAAATTAAAAAAAAAAAAAAAAATGTAAAAATAAACATTTTAAAATGATGCATAATACAGAAATTTCCTTCAATTTTATATTTCAATAATTAGACTCGTACATTTACATCGGATTCTGAGCTGCTTCATCCATTCTTCACATATAAAATCAAATTCTTTACTATCTCCCAGACATATAATAGGCTATTCAAGCGATTGGATTTAGGAATGCATGGTGTAGAAAGTTCCTTCACAGTTTGAAATCGATGAATGAAGGAAAGATGTGATTAAATGTTACAATTATCTCGTTCTATTTTGAGTGAGTAAAATCTTCGCTATTCCATGTTTTTGGAAAAAAAGGATGTCTTCAATCATTAGTCTAGCAAAGAATTGTTTGCTTCACTAAAAGTCGTATGTCTCTGCATCTAAAATGACTGTTAAACGGTTATGAAGATCGATCATTATGAACTTACAAAGTATATGTTAAAAATATAAAGTAAATGAATGCCTAAGAACTGTATTAATGTATGCTGGAACTTATTGTATTCTTTTATAGAGTCTTGTAACAGATGTGATTAAAAAAATTGTAAATGAATGAAACATAAAAATAAATATGCGGGCCTGAGTTAATTTTTAGGTATCGATGTAGCATATACTACATTTAATTTTGAAAATATATCACAAGATTTTTTTTCAGAAACATACAATTGAGTAGAAAAAGGGGTGATATAATAATCTGCTAGTATGGATGTATATTTAGACTATTTTCGCATCGTTGAACTGAATGTTAGTGTACAGCATGAAAGGGATGATATGAAGGTTTCAATATGATTAAATTATGTTGTGGGTTTGTACAACTTTGCTATAATGATAATATAGAAGAAAAGATTATGTATGATCGGCAAAACTGTATAAGGGAATAGCTGATTTTTTGGTAATAAAATAGTATACTTTGACTAATTTTAAAACATTTTGCAGGCTTTTTTCATAAATGTATAAAGGAATAGAAAGGGGCTTTGATATATCAATTTTACTAGCATGAACATATATTTAGATTAATTTCGTGTTGTACTAATAAATTTGAAGATCGATAGCATGAGGGAAAAGAAGTGATTGTATCGGTATGAGTAAAAAACGAATGAAGCGTTTTCGTCGGTTAGTTATTATATAGAAAATAAATTATAGAGATGATCGGGATAGTGGTAAAAGTGAATAGATAATTTTTGATATTGAAAAATAGTACGTTTGGGCTAATTTAAAAAATTCATGATAGGTTAGTGGAGGCGTACAGAGTACACATTTATAGATGCTGTGATTTCATTGTCTTTGCCGTGTATGGGAAATAAAGAAAAATTATTTAATAATGTACTTATAAGGAGTGGAGTCGTATTACATGTATAGAATAATACATTTGCAAATTAAGGAAAATTTAAGCGATAACGTAATAGGTATGATAGATTAAAAATAAATTGTTTGATGGGGGATATATGGTATAATGTGAAATTCAATGATTAATGCAAATAATATATAGAATTTTTACGGAAACATAATAAAATAATAATAAAAAATATTATGTACGATCAGAAAAATGCGTTAATAATTTGTAAAGTGATGATTAATTTTGGAAAAAATAATTACGCACGATTTGAATTTTGAAAATAGATCACCTTGGAAGAATTGAGCGAAGAGAATTTCTCTACAATTTCCAGAAAAACTGTGAGATATATTCGTGGTAATGAAGCAACAGCTGTCTGCAGAGTACATTTGTGTGCAATGCATATTACAAAAGATTTGAAAAATTTTTTGCGTAACGAAATAATAAAAATATACTTGAGCTAATTTTATAATACAGAGAGAAAAATAATGTGAACTATAGGGACTCTAGTGTCGGCGGATGCAATTCCTGATCTGCTCCTGCTATCGCGTTTTTTCTTCGAACATGCTATGCCTTGTGAACTACCAGGTTTTCTCCTTCTCTCTCTATACAGTGACCAACACCTCATAGACGAACTCATATATAATGCGAAAAATATTTATGAAATAAAAAAAATATTAAAACTGAACACGTATTTTTATAAAACTGTGATTACGAAAGATTTTAAAAATTTTGAGAGAACACTCAGGGTCTGAAGCTGTATCTTACAAATTAATGAAAATTCACGCAGCTGCGGAAAATACTTGATGTACATGATGTACCTGAAAAAGTTGAACAGTTAGATTCGTTTGTTATAGAAAGAATAAAAAATATAATTTTTTAATCTAAAAAGATATGAACAAATTATGTGGGATTATATTCGAAAATTAGACAATAATTATATGTACACTTTACACAACTGGTTCAGATTTTTGTAATATTCATCATTACCAGTACTTTAAGTTAAGAGGGGGAAAGAGAGATAGAGAAATAATTAAATAAACGGAATTGAAAAGGAAAGGAAAAAGATGAAAAATAATTAAGAAAAAAATATATATAATAGAACGAAACATATCGAGGGAAAAAAATATACACAAATATATACAAACAAAATTTTCATATGTATAAAAATATATTTACAAATGATTAATAAAACATAAAAAACGAACGAGCGGATGATTGGGGAAAAATATATACATTAATATACAAAATATATATACACAAAATTGTTAAACGATCTAAATAATGAATTTCTAATCCGTGAAAATTTTACATTGACAATCGATACAATCTTTTACTTTTATACAATTTCGAGTACTCTGTCGCAATGTACCATGATCGATATAATATTCTTCATCATGCTCATGCTCGTAACATGGTAGAAGTGATTTTATCGTATCATCCTGTTTTAATCTATCTGGTAGAAATGCATAAATGTCTCCAACGCAACTGGGAAATAATGTAATTATTATTTCTTTGGTAGCCGTAATGAACAACTGTCTTAAATCATTTATATTGAGATTATTCATAAGCTTCAGCGGATGGATAACATGATCATACCAGGCCTTCATCATCATAACGTTTTTCGCTGCACAATGAAAACTATCATTCTCATTATGATGTTTACAGGTTATCAAATTGCTTATACCAAAATACTCTTCATGTAGATTCTCAATACTATGTAGTCGAAAGACTTGATCCATATTAACGATTTCATAGTCTAAATCACTCAACAATTCAGACTTTTCGTTAAGTTCCATTAGTGTAAGTTTAGCATATACTGTTAAAATATATATGCGAGCTCTCGGTTTTTGAGATAATATCGTGAATATATCGCGAGCCATGAATATTTCTTCCCGACAGGGAAATAATGAAGGGATTTTCAAGTAATGCCTCACCGAAGAACATCGCAAATGTGGCATTTTTGATGCATGCAATGCTCTGCTTGGCTTATACAGTGTATGCAAACACTTCCCGCCAGACATATCAATCATTGCTAGTTCGGTTACTGGAAAACTATAATCACAATCTATATGGATGCTGATATCTAAAAAATATTCCGTTATATCCACTTGTTCTGATAATAATACAGGACCAACGACTTTACGCACAAAAGATGTGGATTCTTCCGATGTATAACCATCATATTGCGGTGTCGGAGGTGACGAAATCGTATGCGAGCCACTATCACTCGAAAATGAATTCTGAATAAATTCGTCGGCTTTAATATCAATCGATTCGGTATTGTTATTCATATTTGATTATTATTTTAATATTTTTACTAAAAAAAAAGAGCGAAAAAAAGAGAGAAAAAAATAAAGATGAAAATGAGAGAAAAAAGACAAAAAATAAAGAAAGAAAGAAAAAGAGAAAAAACGTATGAAATTATTAACTTTAACGTTCTTGTCAATTTTTTAATAACGCGTGAAGCGCACAGCTTCAACAAATTCCACACGTTTAACATAACACTAATACTGACTGCCTGAACAGATCCGTTCGATTTTCTAGCTCGATGGAGGCCTTTGAAATGGGAGGGGTGCACTAGAAAAACCACATTCCTTCGGTGATAGTTGGTTATATATACAGATGAATGACGTGTCAGGTGTTCTTTGACTTAAGTATGATTGTGTAAGTGTGTACATGCGAAATTGATTCTACAAAAAGAAGATGCGAAGGGTAAGATCCCAGCAGACTTAATGACAGCGTTGCACGATCGAAATCAACGGCAAGGCAATTTGCCTGCATGTGTGTAAATATATCTGAGAAAAAATATAAGCACGAAAGATCTCGAAAAAAATGTTTGTATAACGAAAGAAAATAAAAATATACTTAGGCTAATTCTATAATACTTAGACTTGAAAAATTATGGAAAATGGATAGGAAAACTATCGTCAGCAGACGAGTATGCGGCAACATGCTGTGTGCATTCATAGCGGTGAAGACTTCAACAGATTTATTTTTAGAGTCAGAAAAAAATAAACAAAAAATTATGAACGGTCGGAAGAAATGTTTAGAAGTGTAAAATATGTACTTAGGCTGCTGGCTTTAAAATAATTAGACTTAGGCTTCGAAATATTTAAAAAGAAAAAAAAAATCGCGGTAGCGCGAATGAACGATGCGTGCGTTTTCGCGGATGCTAACGCTATGTTGGATATATGTGTGGGATCCAACTATAGGTGGGAAAGGACGAGCGGAGACTTATGTTAGATTCAAGCTTTAAATATTATACTTAGACTTCTAAATATTAAAAAAAAAAGAAAGAAAGAAAAAACATGGTAGTTTAAACAAATGAGTCGTGCGCGGGAACGGTGCGTGCGCTTTCACGGTGGCTAACGTTATATTAAATATAAGTGTAGGAATGGACGGTGCACTTTTGCAATGGGATCGGGGAATACGGAAAAATATAAAAATACTTAAGCTAATTCTATAATACTTAGATGTAGAAAATAATATTATGAATGATATGGAAACTAATAGCGCGGTGTCGACTTAAACGTATGCAGGATCGTCTATAGGTGTGGGTTGTGAACGCTGATTAGGTTACATTCAGGCTTTTAAATATTATACTTAGGGTAATTTTTAAAATTTCTGTACTTAGGCTTCGAATTTTAAAAACGATGTAGCATGAACGACGTTTGAATATAAATTAAATGTGGTGGCGTAGTGCACGGTTAGTATTCTATTTCTTTCTTGTAACACTCGAAAATAACAGAAAATTTTACGATAGTGATTGGCGTTATACATCGCGGGAATATAGACTTTCTCAGACATACTGTTCAAAATGGCTCTCGAACACCTGCTATCACAATGTATTTAGCAATGTCGCTCAAACACGGCCGCTCCGAACAAAACGAAGGGTATAAATGAATAAGATAGTCAAACAGGTTGAAATAGTGCACGTCTAGATTTGGCCGTGAACAATCGACTGATGTAACTATCTTCCGTCTGGATGATGCATACATCAGCCATTTAAAAGTCGCCATTCCTCGGGGGTGGAATTTAAAAATATTCGTTGGAAATAAAAATATTAGACGTGTGTGTGTGTGTGAACGTGTAGCGATCGCGATCAGGATTCTATCGACGGCGTCGAGGGTCTGCGAAGATGATCGGGTAGTTAATCTCGAACGAATGTCTAGAATTAAACCCCTGCATCCGCGTCACCCTCAACCGGTTGCTGGAACATTCAAATATTTCCGTTAAAAATAAAACAACGAAAAATCACGATCGTTCGGTTCTAGAACATTCAAATATTTCCGTTAAAAATAATAATAATAATAAAAACATCGAACGAACGTCTAGAATTCACCCCCTGCATCCGTGCCACCCTCAACCAGTTGCTGGAACATTCAAATATTTCCGTTAAAATAAAAATAATAATAATAATAATAAATATCGAATAATCACGATCGATCGGTTCTAGAACATTCAAAAATTTCCGTTAAAAACATCGAACGAACGTCTAGAATTAACCCCCTGCGCCCCGCACAACCATCAGTTGATCGCTGGAACGTTCAAATATTTTTCCGTTACAACCGTGCGCTCGCGTTTACATTACACCCCTCGTAGCAGCACACCCGCCTGCCATCATTCGATTGATGAAACGATCGGATATTCTTCTTAAAAATTAAATTTTTTAAAAAAAAAATGCCGGAACGGAGCACGATACGGAAAATTCCTTCAAAATTTGGGTTCTAAGTGTTGAGTTTCGAACGTTTTTGACACTCCGCCAAAATTTTACCCCTCCCAACCGCCGAAAATTAAAAAATTAAAAATTACGCTACATATATTACAAATAGACTCCTGTACAATACATACACATAATAGTAGAAGGCGCTGCACGCCGCGCCGCTAGCAACCTGTTGCTGGAACGTTCAAATATTTCCGTTAAAAATAATAATAATAATAATTAATAATTATAATTATAATTATAATTATAATAATAATAATCGCGGTTCGTTCGGGTCTGGAACGTTCAAATATTTCCGTTAACAAAAAAAATAAAAATAAAACATCGAAAAAATGCCTGGAATTCAACCCCGCGAACCGCGCCACCCTAATTAACTAACCGAATCGCGGTACCGAATGCATATTTCCCCTCTCATAACAACACCCCCTCCCGCCCACTGGCTGAGAACCAATAAAAAGACACTACTCGAGGGGTATAAATGAATGAGATAGTCGAACAGGTTGAAATAATGCACGTCTAGATTTGGCTGTGAACAAACGATCGATGTAACTATCTTCCGTCTGGATGATGTAATTGACCAGCACTTAAAAGTCGCAATTCTCGGGGGTGACATTTAAAAATATTCGTTGGAAATAAAAATATTAGATGTGTATGTGTGTGAAAGCGTAGCGATCGCGATCAGGATTCCACTGGTGGTGTGTTAGGGTGTGCGAAGATGATCGGGTAGTTAATTTCGAACGAACGTCTAGAATTCATCCCTGCACCCCGCGCCTCTACCAACCTGTTGCTGGAACATTCAAATATTTTTCCGTTACAACCGTGCGCTCGCGTCTACATAACACCTTTCGTAGCAGCACACCCGCCTGCCGTCATTCGATTGACGAAACCATCAGATATTCTTCTTAAAAATAAAATTTAAAAAAAAAAAATGCCGGAATGGAGCGCGACATGGAAAATTCCTTCAAAATTTGGGTTCTAAGTGTTGAGTTTCAGATGTATTTAACACTCCGCCAAAATTTTACCCCTCCCAACCCCTGAAAATTAAAATTAAAAATTACGCTACATATATTACAAATAGACTCCTGTATAATACATACACATAATGGTAGATGGCGCTGCACCCCGCGCCGCTCGCAACCAGTTGCTGAAACGTTCAAATATTTCCGTTTAAAATAATAATAATAATAATTATAATAATCGTGGTTCGTTCGGTTCTGGAACGTTCAAATATTTCTGTTAACAAATAAAAATAAAAATAAAACATCGAAAGAATGCCTGGAATTCAACCCCGCGCACCGCGCTACCCTAATTAACTACCCGAATCGCGGCACCGCATGCATATTTCCCCCTCATACCAACACCCCCTCCCGCCCACTGGCTGACAAGCAATAAAAAGACACTACTGGAATAGTAATGTAAGAGGAAGAAGAACTGCTTGAGTAGTTTTGTCGTTTCCTCTTTGTGGTTGTGGATGTTAATCATCACTTCGTCGTATACAGCAATACGTTTTCTATAGGTTATGTCACTTGCAAATTGAAGAAAACTTTAAACAATAAAAAAATAATGTGTAGGATAGACTAAAAAATAAAATGATTGATTGGCGATCTAAGGTAAGTTCTTTGTATTGAGATAGTATATTTGGATTTAATTTATTATACTTATTTCGAAAATTTTGAAACATATGAGCACATAGGTACAATGTGAAGGTGAATGATTAATACGATTAATGTCCAGATTTCTTACAGAAACGTAATAAAAATAATAAAAAAAAATATACATGATCACAAAATATACTTAAGTTGATTCTAAAATAATTTTGCATGATTTGAATTTTGGTAATAGCTCATATGGCATGAACGGAGCGAAGACATATTCTTTACGATTTCCTGAAAAATAATGTTAACATAAGAATAATAACAATGATTGGATAGATATATTTATGGTAATGAAGCAACAACAGTCTGGACGGCATATCACAAAAGATTTGAAAAAAATTTTTGCGTAGCAAAGGAATAAAAATATACTTGGACTAATTTTATAACACAGAGAAAAAAAATATTATGAATGACATAGAACATAGTGTCGGCGATGTTAATATTGTATGTTCATAGGTCTTGACAATGAGGCATGATGGAGAATGGTAACATTGATGAGTATTGTATCAACAAACAGTGTGAAGGAAAAAAGAAAGTAATCGTCTTTTAGACGACCTCTTTTTGTGTTCGGTATGTCAAATGTTCGGGGATAGATCACATACATACACTCTCTCACTCACACGTTGCAACCCTGAGCTGCTCCTGTTACCGCGTTTTCATCAAACACGTTATGTTTTGTAAAACTAACATGTTTTTTCTACCTGTCTCTTTATACAATTGACCAAAACGGTTCATAGACGACCTCGTATATACTGTAAAAAAATACTTACGAAGTAAAAAAATATTAAAACTGAACATGTATTTTATATGAAACATGTAAAAAGATTTTTGAAAAATTAAATATATGTATGAAAAAGAAAAAATGCGTCTTTCTTTATTTACTAGCGATGAGGGTAATCCAGTGCAGTGTGTAACGTGGCCTACAAGCAGGTTTTCAGTGGGAGAGATTGACCGCTTTCACCATGATACCTAGAAAAGGTGTATATGTGCCATGAATTAGCCTTTTCTAAAGGGTTGAAAATGCCTTTACATGATAGTCGCTTCAATAATGTTGTGGATGAACGGAGTAGTGGGGCGGGGGGACATCTTAAACTGCGGAGCAGCGATTGTTTTTCTTGAAAATTCCGAGATCAGTGGCCAGTAACAATGATGTTAATTGTTATGCGCGTGTGCATGTGTGTGTATGTGTATTTGAACAAGTTTAAAAAATATTCTTCTGCCGAATAACGGTAAATATCGTGCGACCCACAAGTGTCCTTGAAGGTACACGACCCGTGCAAACAAAAAGGCTGCTATGTTGAGGAGATGTATACGTGCAAAGATTACCGATTTCTAGAAAAGAAAGATTGGCGTTTGCAACTGCAATGTTACAGTGGCCGGATATACGAGTGAGTTATTAAATAAAAAATTATATTTGTAGTGATACGATTAATATTAAAAATAATTACGATGGCGATAAAAATTATTTAGTGACCGGAGATTTTCTCTATTGAAAGGTTAAAATTATTTTCACAATGATTGTGTAGGAAAAAATAGTACCAGTAAAAACAATTAAAGATCAGTAATTAAAAATTAAATGTATGACTACACATGGCGTGTGTGCAGGACTGATGTGATACGCTCTCGCGGCTAATACAGAAAAAGTGTACACGATCAATAAGAAAACTATAGGCGAGTGTGCCAGTGGAACGTGCATGAAAGTCTGGGAGGAATTTTTTTTTTTTTTTTTTTGTGAAAGCAACATCCTGTACTGTGTTTAACTGCTGTGGCTATTACAATACGAAGATGCGCAGTTTGTTTTTATAGATATCTGATTATTCCGCTAGTTCTGATAAATTGTGTTATGGATAAAATTGCATCGGGGGAATTCTCAAGAATGTTAGTGACTGTTTTGTTATTAATTGAAGGGGGCCGGTGAGGTGATAACGCTGGACAGTCGCATAGTATATGAGGAGTTGAAGGAGCAACATCTTCGCCACAGAAAGGACAATTCATAGGAGAGGGGGTTCTTTGCAAAATAAAATTATGCGATATGGCCGTATGGCCTGTGCGCAAGCGGCTAAGTGCACAGAAATCTCTGCAGGAAATGCTTTTTTCCGGCCACCATGGTTCGGTTGAGGGTTTAATTAACCTCGAGAAAGTCTGATACGAGGACCAATGGGTTTTCCATAAGGACGTGAGATTATTAAAGATTATGTTCGAGAGATAAGGTGGAAGTGGGCTGTTATTAGGCGAGGGGCAATATATTTCTGCTCGGGCGGATGTATCGACGCGTTCATTTCCAGGAATCCCTGCATGGCTGGGCGCCCACAGAAAGGATACGGAGCACTGTCTCTTAATAAGTTCGTATAATACCTGCTGGGTTCGAATTGCTACAGGATGTTTGGTGAGGGGATTAGAAATTGTCAATAAAGCTGCGGATGAATCAGATACCAGCAGGGCTTTCTGTGATGTAGGCTCTGTAGAAAGAAAATATTCCAAACAGAAAAATACTGCGTATATTTCAGCATCCAGTACCGAGCAATTGTCATTCAGTCGAATGCTTCGAATCACGTCGCAGACTTCAAAGGAACAGGCGGTTGGGGATGAAGTAGCCTCTGGGGTAACCTTGGCAGCATCCGTGTAGAAAAAGAGGTGGTCGGGGTATTTTTGCATTGTTGCTGTTGTCAACTGAACGATATTCGGATGCAGGGGTTTATTATACTTCGTCAGGGAAAAGTTAACATCAATGTTTAAAGGGGCCCATGGCAGAATCATGATGTTAGGAGCTAGGTTAGGGAAAGGGATTACGCTCACGTTGTGTTGCGATAGGAGAGCCAGGATTTCTGGGAGAGGGTCATTAGGGAACTCTGGGGTGTTGGGGAGGTCATTTGTGTCGATAGAACAGGCACGTTTACTAGAGAAAAGAGCGAGGGTCTCACAGTGGTAATAATAGGTTCGGGAATACTTTAGTGGGGAAGTGCCTAGGCACACAAACTTACAGACGGTGAGGTTCTATGTGCGCCAAGTATCGTGCGGAGCGCCGTGTGGTGTTTTGAATCAAGCGATTTAAGTAAAGAGGGACTGGCTGACGCATACGCCTGGGACCCGTAGTTTATTCTGGAAATGACTAAGGATTTGTATATGGAGAGGAGAGTTTTCGGAGGTACATTATACTTTGTGTTTGATACATATTTAAGAATAGATAGGAATTTATGACATTTAACTTTAAGATTGGATATGTGGGATCGCCAAGTTAGCTTTTGATCGAACAGTAGTCCAAGGAAAGTAGCAGTAGGGTGGAAATGAAGTGAGGAATTTTCTAGATTGAGACGGATGCTGGGAGAGTTTTGACGTCCCCTATAGAAATCAACACAGATAGACTTAGATGGAGAAAACACAAGACCATTATTTTTACACCAGGATTGTAGTTTTGAAATAGTTTTTTGTAGGATTTTTTGAGCATTTGCTGGAAAACTGGAAGACAGGGAAATGTTTAAGTCGTCAAAGTAGAGCCGGGCGTTTACAGGCGGAGCAATACAATCATTTATATCATTGATATAAAAAATAAACAAGGTTGCACTAAGGGCAGATCCTTGTGGTAAGCCATTTGCAGTTTGAATGGTGCTCGATGTTGACGAACCAATCTTAACATGGAACGTTCTGTTTGTTAAAAAATTATTCAGATACTTGGCCATGTTTCCACTTATACCAGCTGTTGTCAGCTTGGATAAGAGGCCGTATCGCCATACTCTGTCGAACGCCTTTTCTATATCGAAAAAGACGGAGTATACATGTTGGCGTCTGTGAAATGCTGTTAATATTTGCCTTTGTAGGCTCAGCAGATGATTAACTGTAGTACGCTTCTTACGCCCTCCGGCTTGTGACGAGGATAAGAGATTATTCTGTTCAAGGAAGAAAAGGAGACGCCGATTAACCATTTTTTCCAGCGTTTTTGAGAGGACACTTATGAGGGATATAGGCCTGTAGTTTTGTGGAAAAAGAGGATCTTTATTTTGCTTCAGAATAGGAATAACAACTGCTAATTTCCATGGCTCAGGGATCGATCCGGAGAACCATATTTGGTTATAGATATGTAAGAGGAAGTTTTTCGCTGATGGAGGTAAGTGTTTTAACATATATGGATGGATGGAATCGGGCCCAGGCGCGCTGTTTGCAGTATGGTACTGGAGTTGATAGTCTAGTTCAGAAATGGTGAAATGGCAATTGTAGGAAAGTGAGGAGTCAGAGATGATAGTTATTGGTTGTTGTTCCGTGGAATATTTCTTTAAAAGGAAGGCAGACGAATATGACGATGAGGATGACTCCATTGCAAAATGATTGGCAAAAGCATTTGCGACTTCCAACGGGTCTGAAAAATAAATAAAATATATTATAATTGCTAGGGAAACGTATATGCATGAAAACGGATACCGTGCAAATAAAAAAAAAAAATATGTATGAACGGGAAGAATTTTTAAAAGGCTTTTGGAAAAATAATCTGGCAATAATATACAATAACTGATAGTAAAATGGGTGTTGGAGACAGCGTCTACAGTTCTGTGAGAGTTGATTGTTCGGCGGGCTCTTGAAAATATATTATGAAAGATTATTAATTTTGGCTCGGAGGGGCGGGGAAGAACGAAGGGATTTTTAGGAATGCTAAAAATGAAAAATATACCCAAATTAATTTTTGCAAACTCATAATAGGATAATGTACAATGCAGAATCTGTGCAGGGAATGGATGGCGCGTTTTCACAGCAGACGAAGAGTTCTGTGGGTAAATTTTTAGAATCATGGAAAACATTAAAAAAATACTTCTGGATGATAAAGTAATCGTAAGTGTGAAAAAATAAAAATATACTGAGATTAATTCTATAATACTTAAGATTATAATAAATTATTACAACCAGTAGGGGAACTAGCCGCTAAAGTATGCGTGGGAACGGTTGGTGTGCTTTTTCGTCGTCTATCACAGCGACGTATGCATGCATGGGAATAGATGGCGCGCTTTGGTACCGGCTATTGCAGCGGTGTAAAAAAATAGTTACAGATAATAAACTCTTAAATACAGCTGAAGAATATTACATTAATAAATACAAAGATAAAATATTAAATATACAGCAAACAATACAGCAAAACACATTATATAATATAAAACTTTATGAAAACCAAAAATAAAATATTAATAGTTTTATACGAATTCATACACATCATTTAATTATATTGTTCCATATTATTCAATTGTAACTATATATTTACTTTATTATATTCAATTCATTATTATTTATTAAATTTAAAAATTTTATATTACATAGACCAACAATTATAATATATCGATCTATATCTTTAATAATGACCAAACATGTAAATAAATAATACAACAAAATTCAGTCCATGAATATGTCAAGTAGACGAAACTGGTAGGACGGATTTTTATATATATTTTTTGTGAATAATAATGTCTGTAACTTTTATTTTAAGTAATAATTTAATATAAATAAATGTTGTATGTTTTAACGAATTAAAAGGTACTTTGTGTCCGAGTAATATTTAAAACTATAACTTTGTAACGTAATTTAAGGTTTAAAAATACATAACTTATAATATCAGTGAAACAAACGTTTACAGGAAGAAATAATACATAATGTGAGGGAATTGTTTGTGTGCTTTGGCAGTGGACACGGAAATAAATAATTACCGCTCAATAAGAAAAGGTCGGGGGGCGGGGGCGGAGTCGTCGTTTGGAGCTTTGGTGGTCATAGTAAAAGTAAATAGAATGCAATATATTAGATATGAAAACGACAGCAGCGGCATGCGCATGATTGGATGTTAGGCTTCTACAGTGAGTAGAATGATCGGGATATTAAGGAAAAATAAATAATATACATTATAATCGATCGGGGAAAGAGAGTAGAAAGGACAGAGGAGACTATTGTTAGTTTTGGACTATAGAAATAAATGATCGGTTAATTTGTAAATGTTTTGAATAAGTGGATAGGTTTAGACAACAGAGCAGGGATTGGATTATTATGTGAAAAATAATAAATAAAAAAAATAATACAGGTGTGGAAAAACAAGTAAATTATATATTATAATATGACGAAGGTCGTTTCAGGGGAGGGGGGGGCTAGTGCTTGGATTATGGGAACTGTGGGGGAAGCTCGGTGGGGGAATAGGGGTTATAACTTAAATATATACAAGTAAATATTAAAATATATATGGTAGAATCTTGTAAGCCAGTCGTCAATGTTTGATTTATTGGTCTGTAACAGCCTATGAAAATTTGGGTTGGGGTTCCTTCCTAGAGGGCTAGTGTTTAGATTAGCAGGTTGTACTGGTTGGGGGTTATACTTAGATGTACTTTGGATCCCCTGATGGAAAATTGGGTTATAATTTAATTATATACAAGTAAATATTAAAATGTAGGTTACTTTACAGCTATAGGGCAAGAATTGTGGTTGGGATCCTTCTCCGAGGCGATTTGGTGTTGGGATTACTGGTGCATAATATTCTAAGGGTTGGCGATTGGACTAGATTGTATTCAGATTATCGGGACTATAGGGAATGAGACATGGGAACCTGGGAAGGGGTTAATTTGCGTCCTCTGATAAAATACATGGTGTAGTTTTTGATCTCTGGACACTGGTTTAGGGTTTGAATTAGTGGAACTATCTAGGGAAATTGGGGAAAACTTGGAGGAAAAACAGGGAAATCAGGGGAAAACTTGGGTTAAATTTGAGCTCTGGGACAGGCATTGGGGTAAATTTCAGCGTTCATATTAGCGGGAGTCGTCACCTCATACATTTATTAGCTACTGTTTTCTTGCTCTTGTGTATAGTTCCGAAGTCTTGTTTCCATGGCTGTTTGAAATTTGTTTGTCCTTATAATTTCCATGTTTTTTGAGGGTTTCTTTTTATTCTGATTTTTAATTTTTAACCTAATTTCTATCATTGATAAACTATGATCTGAGCCACATTCCGCTCGTGGTAGCGTTTTAGCGTTCTTACATGATGAAATCCATTGTCTGTTAATTAATAGGAAGTCAATTTGATTGTGGACTCTATCTCTTCTGGATATCTATGTTATTAATCTACTGACCTGATTTTTGTACATCATATTCATTGTAGCCATCTTCTAGTTGATAGCAAATTGTATCAATTTATCTCTACTTGTATTCCGATCACCAATTGTGTATTTGCCTATATGTTTCCTTATATGTTCATATTCATCATCTTACAGTTTGCCAATTTTGTCGTTAAAATTGCCCATGACAATATTGATTTCATGTTGTGGGAGTAATCCAGACACATCACTCATTTGATCATAGAATAACTATACCTCTTCATCTGAAGCACATACAATAAGTGTATATACTTGAAGTAGATTAATTCCAACTGGTCTAGTTGCCAGGCTTTTCAGAATAATGGATTCTTTGATGACTTGATAACCTTTTATTATATTATCAATTTCCTTGTGCGCTGTGAATGCTACACCCGCCCTACTGACTGTGTTAGTACTTGAGCAATATATTCTGTAATGATTTCCTTCAAAATGAACTGATTGCTTATAATGTGCTTCTGATAAACCGCAGATTTTTATTTTATGCTAGATTAGTTCTTATTCTACTATGTGAAATTTTCCAGTTTCTCTAAACAGGAATAAAGTAAGACATAGTACCACTGAATAATTCTATTTCTAATTTTAGATTTATTCTGTTTAATTTATGAAGCACAATTAAATGAAAACTTTCTAATAAAACAGGGTTAATTAATGTTTTAAAAAAGAGTTTATAAAAATACACAGTGAATTTGAATTTATATAGGTGTTTTTTTTATATATATTTATAATTTGTTTGAAATTTACAGTTGGTAAGTGTTTTGCATTATAATTGACTCATTTAATATAACTGATGTAATATTGTACAAAAGCAGGAATTACAACACAATCTTTATATTTAAATTATCCATTTGACTTATATTTCCATATAATACTTTCCCAATCAAGTATATAAAAAATAATTCCTAAAACTCAAATTTATATTCACACTATTTATATTATTTAATCTGTAGAAGTCATAAAATATCAAACACAACATAACAACTACATGTTTCCTATCTATACTTTTACTTTTTGTCATTGATTTCTTTCTTTTATGATCTTTTTTTAATTTTAAAATTTATTATTTCAATGCACTATAAAATCCTATTTCAATGCTTTCGATAACAAAGTAATTCATAATTTTTTTTTTTTTTAAGGGTCAGGATTTACAAATATTTACTCATTCCTGATTGGTTAAATACATAAATCGCAGCATATACAATGCAAAAAATATTATGTTATAATAATTTCATTTTGCATGATTTTATAATTCTGCAGTTTTTCTTTCTGAAAATTTCATTCACAGTAAAGGAACATTTCTGTATTTTTACAGCGAATTTTTTCCAATCCCTTTAGTAATTATGTGATACAGGTCAAGAAATTATTAATACAATATATTCAAACAATTTCATTTTGCTATTGTTCCTCATTGTCATATTCTCTATTCCAGTTTCAATTGAAGTTATTATAGTGGGCAATTTATAATTATTATTCCATTTGGATACACTGTGTTAAGCACATTCATTATGTGAAAAGTTCAAAATCATGAAAGCATTTTATCAATCACATCCCAATTGTTTTTTCTTTTTGCAACTTCATATAATTCATTGTAAACAAATACTGTGCTAATTTTTCTGTATAATGTAGTCACTCTGTTACCAATTAATTTTCTGTTTTTTATGCAGGTTTTGTTTTACATCATATATGAATGATTGTCTTGTTCATATTTTGTATACAACAATTTCTTTAGGTTCACTAGACTATTTGCCATTATATTTTTTTTTTGTGTGTGTGCGCGCAGCTGCATCAATGACTTATTTTATATAAATGGTACTTTCCTAATCTTATTTCACAGTTAGTGGTTAATATTATTCCCAGGACACCAAAAACGCTTACAAATAATTTTTATTTTTTAATATCTTACTGTAGCTTCTGAAAAATTATAACTACTTCTGGAAAACAATTGCTCTATGGAATATATAAATGTTTGAAAGTTAGGTGAAAAGCCACAAGCATGGTCATTACTGGTTTGTAGGCACAGTGTATATTATTTAGTTAACCTAAAAATTTATTCATTTAACCATACTTCTGTCTAAACTATGACATAGTTGCTGTGAGAAATTCTGCTCCTGATTTTGGATTTATTCAATTTCATTTTTGAAGTATAATGCATCGAAAACATCAATGATTTAATTTGTCCTAAAAAAATATAAATCAATAAAAGAAAATATACTTGAACTGAAAAAGATTTTAATGTACAAATCCAACACAAGATAGTGTATATCATTATACAACAAATTTTTTTGTATTTCACTTCATTTTATGTTTATCACTTTTTTGAAATTTACAGCAAGTAAGTGTTTGTAATAGAATTCAAATGTTTATTTGTAATTTATGTTATGCCATGCAGAAGCAAGCTTTATGGAATTATCCTTATATTTAAGTCACCTTTTTCGGCATATATTTTCATGTTATATTTCATTTGCAGTATTTTTTAATAAAATGTTTACATAGTACCCAAACTGTTACAGCTGTGTAATAAAATATTTTAGAAGCAAACAGTTGTTGATGAATTTAATTTATATGTTTAAATAGGTCTGACTAAGTGTGTTATAGTAATTAATACATCTAAAGTATTTGCACATAATGAGAAATTAAATTTCATATCTACTGCATATATTTTAACATTTATGCTTGTTTTCAATAATCGTTAAATATTCCTGTGTTTTTTTATTTCTATTTTGTGGTTCTTTTTCGTGTTTCTGTTAGAATGAGGTATCATTATATTATCAGCCCTTTTTTGATATAAATCCATTACACATGATTTCCTGGCATTTCAATCAGCTTTTATTTATTTCATACATTTTGCTTAGGACTGCTTATTATTATTGTGAATTTTTAGTAATACTTCTGTTATTTTTGGCGTGGTCAAGCTTGAAAAGTTAATTCTATTTAAATCTTTATCTTATCAAGTTTATCATGAAATGGAGATCCAACGTCATGATTTAAAAATTACATTTTCAGGTGTTAATGACACTGAAAATCAACTGATTGACATTTCATATCAATAAAAAGTTGCTGTGTCTTTAGTAGTAATTATGTTGCATGGATCAGTAAAATATTGCTGTAGTAAATTTAAACTGACTTATTTTGCACTAGTTCCTTAATACCAAATTCTCTGAGTCTGTTTTAGTTGAAGTTTATGAGCAATTTATAGTTATTATTTCATTAGGATCTCCTATGTTATGCACATTCATTTCATGATTTTTTTAAAGCGCATAACGGCATTTGAATGAATGTTATTTTATGACAATTGTTACATCCAACTAATTTTCAGTGATTAATTCCTTACTGTAACTTACAAAAGGTTTATAGTTTCAAATTTATAAATTTTTGAGCATTAAATAAAAGGCATACAGGCATGGTTATTACTAATTTGTAAGCACAGTGTGCTATATATATTGTAACTTTGAAACAGTATTACTCTAACTGGCTCAAAAATTTCTTTATTCTACAATAATTTTTTACAAGCTAAAATTCAGTTCCTCTGAATAATTTGGTTTCTAAAACACTCTATTGATTTCATTTGTACTAAAGAGAAGTTTAATAATGACCTAGGAATCATGTATATTAATATGTAATCAATTTATATTTATTTCTCTGATTTTTATTTATATTATTTGTTTTAAATTTATAGAAGGTAAGTTATTTTTAAATAAAATTGATGCATTTAGATGTATTCAATATATTATATATAGAAATAATCCTTATGTTGAAATTAGCATTTTGACTTGTATTTTAATGTAATATTTAATTTTATAATTTTTTAATGCAAGGTTTACATAGATATACACATTTTAAATTTATCAGAACTAATATAATTATTTAATAAATTTATTTAAAACAAACAGTTCAAAATGAATAGAAGTAGTATGTTATGATAGGTGTTATTAAGTGCGCTGTTGCAATTATTATACAACAGTTAGTTTCACTACAACTAGTCTCAAGTATCTATTTTAAGTTGTAGATTAAAATCTATATGTAATGCTATGTTTTAATGTTCATGCTCTTCTTTAATTATGTTCTTATTTAATATTTCAAAATATGATTAATGATTATATTAACATAGACCTGCAATGGATCAAACGGCCTGACAAAAGTATTGCACAATAATCTTTAAATATTCCAGTATTATTTTTGTACCTATTTAATGTTTCTTATTCACTGTTTCAATTAAAATAAGCTGCTTGTTATCACACTATTTTAAAACCATTTTATTATACATGATTTAATATTACTTCAGTTGCTTTTTCTGCAAATGTGTTTCATGGAAAATGTACATTTTGTAGAAGATTATATATTATAGTGAATTTTTTACAATCTTTTTCTTATTACAAGTGAGAACAAACACAAGAAATTAATTATATTTAATCTGTATCTCCCTACACAGATAGTGGTATGTTTTAATTGTAATAATTTTGCATATATCAATAAAATAATTCTACAGTAAATGTCTGTAGTCTAATTTTATTGTAGCTTTTTATTACCATTTTCTCTAACCAATTTTCAGTTGAAGTTTACAAATAATCTGCAATTATTCTTTCATTAGAATACCCTGTTTTAAGCACGTTCTTTTCATCAAAGGTTTAAAACTATGATGACATTTTATCTTTTATATTAAAATTTCTTTTTCTTTTACTACTTCATATCTACAATTTGTAGTGTTACAACTGCTTTGTAGATTACACTAAATACCTTGGTCAGTCTTTTGCCAGTTTATTTTTTTTTCTCTACCAGTTTGATTTTACAATGGCTAATTCATTTACTCTTTCATATTTCTTATTTTCAAAATTTAAATAATTTTTTATAACAATTTCTCTTATTTTACTTGGCTTATTTTAATTATATAAATTATTTTTGTTGTACAGTGTATACTATAACTTTGCAACAGCATTATTTTAGTTCTTTCAAAAATTTACTCATTCAAAAATAATTTTGCATAAACTAAGCCTGTGAATAATTCTAATCCTAATTTTCGTTTTATTCAATTTAATTTGTGAAGCCTAATAAAATGAAAATTGCTTAAATATTTCACTAGTACTAGAAAAGAGTTTTATAATGTTCTAGAAAATGTCTATATTACAAGTAATAATAATGAATTTGTTCTTAATTATCTAATTTTTGTTCAAATTATTCGTTTGTAATTTACAGAAAGTAAGTGTTGTTTAATAGAATTGACACATTTAAATAATGATATTAAAAAATGCACTGATAATATGAACAACATATTAAATCTAAACAATTCATTAAAAATGGCAACAAATTATTCCATGTTTTGCACATAAGCATAAGAACTGTTAGACCTAATTAGGATGAATTTATCAGTTGTATTCACAAAACAACATATTAACAGAAATAAATATAAGAGAGAATGAATTAAATTTATATAATAAAGCAGGCTTCACAAGCATTGGACTACAAAGACCAATGGGGTATAACAGGGGAATACTTGTGTTTATAGATAATAAATTTAAATGCAATATTCAGAAAATAACTCACTCAGCACAGCACTTTTCCAGTATAGAGATTAAGAGGAGACTTTAACCAGCCACCTTTACATTTTGCTAACCTATACTGAGTTTCTTAGTGTATTTAGATGTTTGCATGTATGTTGATGATACATTTACTATTGTCTGACCAATGTAATAATTTATTAACTGGTACTAGTTGTTTGTGGCTGTGTATGCTTTAAGAATATGTTTTAGTGTTAACCAGCCACTTATAATTTTTCTAACCTGTACTGAGTTGCTTGATGTATTCAGATAGTTGCATGTGTGTTGATGATGCATTTACCATTGTCTAACCAATGTAATAATTTGCTAACTGGTACTAGCTGTTCATGTTTCCATTTATACTGAGATTATATTTTACTGTTAACCAACCAACTTTAAGCTTTTCTAACCCCTACCAAATCTGCTGTGTTTATAAAATTGAAAGGGTGCATTAATGTATGTCTAACTAAAAAATAAGCACTGAACTAATTTTTTATGAGGGGGGGTGTTTCAGCTCCTCGTTATACTTCATAAGTATATTATCTATACAGGACTGAATGTTTCTATCCACCCAATTTTCTTCTCTTGTAATTCCACTTATTAAATTTGGGCAAGATGGCAACCTCCTTGTGGTGCCTCTGGATACAGTGAATCATGTGATAATGATGATGAGTGTGTAGAAATTAGTGGTAAGTGTCAAAAAAGTCCGCAACATGTGGAGAATATGCAAAATTGTAAGCAGCAGAGTATGGAAGATGGTTCATATGGTGATATTCACAACAAGCCTCAAAAAACATCTAGTTCTATTCCTATACAACTGCATGAAGCGTTTAGCTTTTGCTACTATATTGTGTCAAGGTGTGAAGAAGGTGCCTGGTTTAATGTTACATCAGAGCCTAAAATGTATCGTGGCCGTAATGCAACTAGAAAATTCTGTGATTGGCTAGTGGAAGATGTGCGAAAAATAGAAAAGATTTATCAGAAAATCATTCCATTGCAGTGGATGTCTAAGAATTTGGAAGAATATGATGCTTCATCGCTAGCCGCATTTGTGAAGAACCTCTAAATAATGATAAAGTTGCAGATCATGATCATTTAACTGGGGAATTTTGAGGTGCAGCACATTCAAAATGTAATTTAGAATACCAGCTTCCCAACTTTGTTCCTGTATTTATTCATAATCTGAGTGGATATGACGCTCATTTATTCATCAGGGATTTGGCATAAGATGATCAGGACATTGAGGTGATACCAAATAGTGAAGAACACTACATATCATTTTCAAAGCACATTTCAGAAAAAATGAAAATTCAATTCATAGATACATTCCATTTCATGGCATCAAGCCTTCGGAAACTAGCTAGTTACTTACCTGATAGTTCACTTCTTCATACAATCAGAAACATTGCATCACCTGATTTACTTCCTTTATTCCATAGAAAGGGTGTTTTCCCTTATTCATATGTGTAATCATGGGAAAAATTAGAAGAAACAAGTTTGCCTGAAAAGGAGCATTTCTATAATTCCCTGACAAAATCAAATATTAGTGAAGAAGATTACTCACATGCATTAAATGAGTGGAATACATTAAATGTTCAAACAATCAGGGAGTATAGTGATATATATCTGAAGACTGACATACTTCTACTAGCTGATGTTTTTGAAAACTTTAGAAGATTTACAATTTGGATCCTGCATGAAGTTTTACTGCTCTTGGATTAGCCTTTCAGGCAATGTTGAAGTTGACAAAGGTTCAATTGGAGCTCTATATGGTTTTATTCTTTGAATCTGGAATACGCGGTGGCATGTGCCAGTGTGTGAAACATTATGCTAAGGCGGACAATTCATATACCAACAGTTATAATAATAATTCCAGTGATGATGATAGTGGCGGTAGCAATGGTGTAGATAACACTTTCGTAGCATATTTGGATGCGAATAACCTCTATGGTTGAGCCATGAGTGA
Source organism: Icerya purchasi (assembly GCA_039619475.1). Taxonomy (NCBI): domain Eukaryota; kingdom Metazoa; phylum Arthropoda; class Insecta; order Hemiptera; family Monophlebidae; genus Icerya; species Icerya purchasi. The sequence goes on from CM077116.1 coordinate 137,465,917, forward strand.
ACCTCTTCCTATGAATGGCTTCAGATGGCTTAGCCAGAAAGAAATAACAGAATTAAATATTACAGAGATAGCTGATGATGAGTCTGTTGGTTATGTGCTCGAGGTAGATTTGGAGTATCCAACAGATTTACATTTAGCACACTATGATTTACCTCTATGCCCTGAGGCTAAATCAATTAGAAAATGCATGAAAATAGTTAATACATTAGACAATAAGTACAATTATATTATTCACTATAGAAATCTTAAACAAGCAATTGAATTAGGACTAAAACTACAATGTGTGCATCAAGTCATTTGTTTCAATCAGTCGGCATGGTTGAAGCCTTACATTGATTTAAACACTCTACAGTGGAAACAGACTACCAATGAGTTTGAGAAGAACTATTGGACGCTTATGAATAACAGTGTTTTTAGTAAAATGATGGAAAATGTCAGATATAGAATTAAGATGGAGCTTATTATAAATTAAGTAAAATTCACTAAACTGGTCGGAAACAGTAATTTTAAGGATCAAACAATATTTAGTGAGCAACCATTATTGGCTGCGGTATATTTAAATCCTTCAGAAATTAAATTTAATAAGCCAATTTATATTGGTATGTCTATTTTAGATATTAGAAAATTAAAAATGTTTGATTTTCATTACAACATAATGAGTAAAATGTATGAGAATATTAATCTTTTATATTGTGATACTGATTCACTTATTTATGAACTTAAAACGCTAGATTTTTATAAAGATATTAAAAATAATGCTTATTATTTTGATACAAGTGATTATCCACAGTCACCCATGTTATTTACTAGAAAATAAAAAGAAGCTTGGTATATTTAAGGATGGATTAAATAGTACTCTAATTAGTGAATTTGTTGGATTGCATCCAAAAATGTATTCTATAAGTATTATTTATAATAGAGAAATTAAAAAATGTAAAGGTGTACAGTCTTCTATAATTAAGAAAGAACTTAATTTCATAGACTATTATAATTGTGTGAATGGTGTGTATGGAAAATTATATGATAATTATAAGACATATTACAATACTCACAGTTGTTAACATATACTGTATACCATAGAACAGAATTAAATAGTATTAAGTGGTAATGACGATAAAAGAATAATATGTAGTAATAATGTAAATACAATAGCTTATGGAAATTCTATGTATAATAAATTCCATAAAAAGTTTAATGATGTTTTAGCCGAACTAAGAGTGTGTATATTAGATAAAAATATGTATATTGCGTGATTATATGGAACTGTGTATTATTATTAACTATGTTATAGACATTCTACATTTTTAATTTTACTATGTAATAAAATTTTCTATTAACAATTGTTTTTATTTCTTTAATTTGTTAGATTTGAGAATGTGTGGAAGCTTAAAATATTGTGTATAAACTTATACAAGAGGTATAGAGATTATGTTATTTTTAATTAAAGAGTGTGTATGTAAAACCATTTGGTGCTTTTTCCTAGAATGGATTATTTTCCATTAAAATTTGATGTTTTCTACCCAAAAATGATTATATTTGTACTAAATCCTGATATTTTACTATAAATTGATGGTTTGCACTTGAAATACGGATATTTTTGTATAGAATGATGTGTTTCCTTTAAAAATCGAAGTTTTGTACTAAAATGTGAGTATTTTAGCCCTAAATAGTATAATTTTTATAAAAAGAGTGATTTTGGTTTAAATTGAGGGCGTCTTTCTATGATAGCGCATTTATCTAATCCAAATTTGTAATGTTTGGAGGTGTGCTGCAGAAGTTTACAGTTCTTATATCCTAGTGGTTACATAGCAAGTGGTGGTTTAGCAATCTAGATGAGGTATTGAGATGTTGGTGTTGTTTGGTTGAGAAGATGTGTATTACAGAATTCGCTGGAGTGTGATCACGTCTGACAAATAATAAAACTCAGGTGAGAAGTAGAACATGTGCTCCATCAAGTTTATGAGTGTTGCTTGACAATTGAATCAGTCATTGCCTCATTGCATTGGTAGTTATAATGTGATCAAACAAAATTAGTTTTTGTATATTGTTGTTATACATTAAACGTTTACATCAACAGACATGAGTAACTCTTCAACATCTGAATGCTTACAATCAGTTTGATTTTTCTAATTTAAATCTATACCAAATAGCTATATATTATTAGGGTTGCATCAGATCTACTTTGATTGGTAATTTTTGGGGGTTAAATATTGTTTCATTACATTAGAAAGTGTATGCATGCACATACATGGTCACATATGCAAACATGTCAATATCATCATCATCATCATCATCATTGTTACATCACATGCATACCATTACACTACACACATGCTCATACACTCACATGCATGCACACGTGCACAAATTTATAGTATATCACACATATGTAAGCATACAAGCTCCACACACACGTTATTGTGATGGTAAGTTCTAACTCTTCATACACTGAAAATAATATAGAGCTATGCATAATTAAATAGAACACTCAACACACACATCAACAAGAAACTCTGCTATATATCAAACACAGTCTTTGCAGCAATTGAGATATATGAATAATAATACACAAGTTAGTGGTCTAATCAGTTGTTTTTTTTTCTTTTTTTTTTTCATTTACTTTGATTACTGATATGCAAAGCATCTCACTGGAAACAAATAGCACAGAACAAGAATAAACCACCAAGAAAGGGTTAGTACTGCAGTTGTTTGGCTGGATATATGTGAAGTACCTCCAAATTCAAGGAGCTGAAATACCCCCCCCCCCATAAAAAATTAGTTCAGTGCTTATTTTTTAGTTAGACATACATTAATGCACCCTTTAAATTATATAAACACAGCAGATTTGGTGGGGGTTAGAAAAGCTTAAAGTTGGTTGGTTAACAGTAAAATATAATCTCAGTATAAATGGAAACATGAACAGCTAGTACCAGTTAGCAAATTATTACATTGGTCAGACAATGGTAAATGCATCATCAACACACATGCGACTATCTGAATACATCAAGCAAATCAGTACAGGTTAGAAAAATTATAAGTGGCTGGTTAACACTAAATCATATTCTTAAAGCATACACAGCCACAAACAACTAGCACCAGTTAATAAATTATTACATTGGTCAGACAATAGTAAATGCATCATCAACATACATGCAAACATCTAAATACACTAAGAAACTCAGTATAGGTTAGCAAAATGTAAAGGTGGCTGGTTAAAGTCTCCTCTTAATTTCTATACTGGACAAGTGCTGTGTTGAGTGAGAGCCTTCATGCATAGGTGTCTACAGAGAAAGCAGTTGGTTGATTTGTGTGTAATGGACGTTGGGATATATGGTTATCAGTTTGTAACAGTGAAGATGTAGGAAGCAGAAGAATACAATTGGAGTAAAACATGGTTGTGCAGCATTGTACCCTTACTGGATATTTTGATGTAAAAACGTTGCAGTCATTTGATTAAGTATTGACTCTTGATTAGTTCAGTAAAAGGGGGCGTGGTCACGTGACAGAATACTGGCTCCTGAATGGTTCTTATCACAGAACATAGATTTTCTATCTACTCATACATAATAGCCAAATTGGCTTATAGTGAGATACATTATTTCCATATTTTCCCAGCTTAATTATTGCCACAACTTTGATTTCTTTAAGTTACTTTGGCAACTTCCCAGTGTTCCAAATATTACTGAAAAACTCCGTTACAAATTTAATTGCTTTTGTACCCATATGCTTAATAAATTCGGAATAAATTCCATCTGTACCAGCCGCTTTCCTATTTTTAACGAACTTAATTGTGGTTTTCATTTCCTCAGTGGTAAAAGGAGAGCTTAGTATGTCGTCCTGTAACTTGGCTAGCGCCATCCTCAACTCCGTTTTTACTGTATGTGCCCTAGTCTTCTAGACTGGTACTTTTGTTGCCTTCAGTAATCTTTCTGCAATCTTATTTGGAGAAATCTTTGGTAGGCTGATGCTCCGTTCCGCCCTCTTTAAGATTTCTCAGAAGCCCCCACGCTTTTCGCGTCGAGTACATGAAATCCATTGACTCCATTGTCGATCGCCATCTTACCCGCCTTTCTTGGTTTAATGCATCAAACAATTCATTTGAAACCGCTTTATCGTGGGTATTTTCATATTCTATCCAAAGCTCTTCATGCTCCTTTGTCCAACATGAGATATACTGTTTTCGAAAACCTCTTGGCACTGAGCTCTTTGCAGCACTGTTTACAAGATTGACAAATTTATTACAGCCGTTGGCAGTCGCAGAAATATTTGAAACATTTTCTTCAATATATTCTGTGAACTTGGACCACTTTGCCTTACGGAAGATCCACCTTGGCTTCGGGGCTGAGTATCGAACTGCAATTTTTTTACATATCTCAATTAGCACTGGTCTATGCCGGCTTCTGAAAAAATACTTGTAAGTATACTGGAGACAATGCATAGGTCCGGAGTGTAGTCCTTGTCCCATCTTGGTGAATGAAAGGTTCCTTTGTCTTTTGTGTCAAATATAAGATTCATATTATTAACATCCATCCAACCCAATAGGAATTCACCATTTTCGTCTGTTGTATTATATTCTCATGTGTAGCTGTGACTGTTAAAGTCACCTACATAAACAGCCACATGAGGAAAAGCTCTAATCTCTGTTGGTGGTTTATAAACGTTTATTATATGAATATTGTCAATTATTATGACTGCCGTGAAGACACTTTTATTGCTATACTGAGAGACTACTTGGAAATTTTGCACGTTGTTTTTAATATATGTTGCTATCCCATATTATGTGTGATGAACAGCCGCTACAATCTTGAAACCCTTGATTTCTCCTCTTTTCTTACGATCTTCATCGTTTTCTGTATGGGTCTCCTGTATGGCAATCACTTCTGGATTGGTTGATTGCATAATCCTGCTAATGCACTTAGATTTATTATGGGAGATTCCTTCTATTTTTATTTGCAAAATCTTAACAGCCCCGAACTTCCTGTTCATCGTCTTGTAGCCCTGAGAAGGATTTTTTCAGGGCTGTGATATTGTAGCACCTTTTGACAGCATTTGTTACAGTCACTTTTCCACAAAAAGTCTCTTTATTAGTACGACTGTATCCAGGGGCACCACGAGGAGGTTCCTGTCTTGCCCTCAGTTAATAAGTGAAATTACAAGAGAAGAATATTGGGTAGATAGAAACATTCAGTCCTGTATAGATAATATATTTATGAAGTATAAAACAAACGAAATTACTTCGGGAATAATTAATACGAAAATATCTAACCATTACATGATATTGTGAATTTGGCATCTCGAATTGGAAAATTCGACATTTAAAAAATTCTTTGAAATATTTTTTTGATGGAAAAAATCTTCACAATAAAATTGTTAAGTATAACTGGAGCGAGGTGAGTAACATTACAATGGCAGGAGACACATATGGTCATACACATGCAGTTTTTAAAAATATATATAAAGAATGTAAAATAATCTTAAAAATGAATGGGTGAGTTAAAAAAAAATCAATTTCATGAAAATTAGAGATCAGTACTTCAAACTTAGTAGAGGAAATAGAACTAGTATTTGATATAAAAACCTATTTAGAAAATATCGAAATACAGTTTGGTTTTTTTTTTCCTTTGGGCTCCTCAACCAAGAACCTTTACCCAGAAACAAATAGCAAGAAAAGAAGCCGGTTATATTTTAATCCGATCAGAAATCCTTGTTAAAAAGGAACAAATAGCAGGGATAACTAGTGGGGAAGGAAAGGACAGGATGTAGAAAGCACAATAAGGAGCAGGAAGCTCAAGCCTCAACAAATAGGAATACAAAGTAGAACGCTCCACAGAGAGAGATGAACGCTGGAAAAATAAATAATCGGCGTCGCAAATAACTGCATCATCAGTGCGGGGCGGAAATCAGGGAAAAACGAAATCTGGTGGAAGGTAGCAAAGAATGGCCAAAACGCATACGAACAACGGAAACAATATCAGAACGTCGAAGAGAGGGATGCAAAAAAAACTATGAATATGGTGGAAGAATAGGCTGAACAGAAAGATAAAAGCAACAACTGTTGGAAAAAAAGGAAGCGTAGGTATCCGACCAATACCTGACATGAAAGTTTTTACATAATCTAATTTTTAAGAAAAAAATGTTCAATAAATTTCACAGCCAGTTCTATATGAGTTAAAGTTTTGATTTTTTTTTACCCTGCATACTGAGGTCTCGAGAATACAGACAAAATATAAAATTTGAAAATTTTGATATGTAGAGACCAAAATTTGGGAAGCACACTCTTCAAGTGGTAAAAAAAAGTCCACAGCATCTTCCATAGTAGCTGGAGGGTCACTCTTTTTAAAAATTATGTATATCAATCACTCAATATAAGTAAAATACGAGACCCTTTAAATTTTGAAATTATGTAGCCTATACTTTGCAAAATTTAAAAATAAAGTTTTAAGCAAAAAATTAAAAAAAACCACAGCCAGTTCTATATTTGGTTTACTTTTTAACCTGCACACTGAAACTTCTGGAACACGAGGAAAATAAAAAAAATTGATATTTAGGGAACAAACTTTGAAAAAATACACACTTTAAGTGATAAGACTGGAAATTTAAAAAAAAAAAATACAGCTCTTTCCATGGTAGCCGGAGGGTCACTTTTTTTAAAATGAAGTATATCTATCAGTACAATACAAGAAAAATGCGAGACCCCCAAAAATTTTATAATGAAAGATCCCACATCAAGTTTTAAGACAAATATTTTTTTTAAATTCCACAGGCAGTTCTATATGAATTGGGGTATTGATTTTCTCTTTAAATTACATACTATGGTTTTCAGATTAAGGGGAATATATAAAATTCGGAAAATTTTGATATTTAGTGACCAAAATTTGGGAAAATACACATTTAAAGTAGTAAAAAAAAAGCCCACCGCCTTTTATGTAGTAGCTGGAGAATCACTCTTTTTTAAAAGTGATTTATATCAATCACTCAATATAAGAAAAATACGAGACCCCTAAAATTTTAAAATTAAAGTGCCCAAATTTTGAAAAATGTGAAAATCAAGTTTTAAACAAAAAATTGTTAAAAACTTCTACAACCAGTTCTAACTGAATTATGGTACTGATTTGCTTTTTAACCTGCATGCTAAGGTCTCCAAAAAGATTTTAATATATTGCAATCCTGACGACGCCCTGTCAGAGGTATTGGACTTACTTTACTTTACTTTAACTTACTTTATATTTCTCTCACATATATTACCCTGTTAAGTAATAATATACAATGAATTAGTTTTTATTTCACTGAATTTTATTTATTTTGTTTATGTGAAATTTACAGTGGGTAAGTGTTCTTTAATACAATCATCATATTTAAATATAATTAATATTATATTGTACAAAAGCAAGCATTAAGGAACAATATTTTTTTTTTTTTAAGAATCTTTTTGACATGTATTTTCATACTATATTTCATTTACAGTATTTATTAATTGTAGGTTTACATAGAAGAATACATTTTAAATGTATCAAAAATGCTACATTAAAGTAACAAAATTATTTTAAAATGAATAGAAGTAATATGTTATAACATATCTGATTATGTGTACCATTATGAATAAAAACTCTAATGTAGAAATTAGTCTTAAGTATTTGATGTAAATGAGAAATTAAAATTCATATATTTTAATATTTATGCTTGTCTTCAAAATTTTAAAATCTGATTAATGATTATACTAGCATATACCTGTAAAGGATCAAGTTGCCAGATGAAAGTTTGGCCTCATAATCTTCAAATATTCCAATAGTATTTTTATTCTTATTTAACGCTGCTTTTCCACTGCTTCAATTTTGAGGTCAAGCTTCAAAAATGAATTCAATTTAAATATGTACCATATTAATTTTATAATAAAGCAAAGTTTTGGATGTCATAATTTACAATCCCTTTTCCTTCTTCTTTAAGCTACATATAAGTCAGAAAATCAATTGGTACTACACCTGATATTACTAATGATATGTTATATCATTAAGAGTAATTATTTAGAGTAAATTAATAAAATATTTCTACAGTGAATGCAAGCAGTCTTATTTTATTATATTCCTTACTACCATATTCTCTAACCAAGTTTCAGTTGTGGTTTACAGACTATTTATATTTATCATTTTATTGGTGCCCACTATGTTAAGCACATTTATTTCATAAAAGATATAAAATCATAAACGGATTTTATCAATGCGTTCAATTTTTTTTTTTACAACTTCATAGAATTCATAATATGATGACTCCGTCATAGATTATGCAAAACACCACAGTTACCCTTTTACCAATTAGTTTTTTTTTCACAACTTCTTTAGTTTTTTATTGTAACTGAATGATTTTCTTGTAGATATTTCTTATCTCCAAAATTTAAAAATTTTTGAATATAACAATTTCTCTGTGTTCGTTTAGCTTATTTTATTACATCAAATTTTAAATTTTCCTTTCTAAGTATTATTGCACAGATCTTGAGAAATGATGCCGTGTTGTTCCCAGAACTATGGTAAATTCTAAGTGATTTTCAATGGCAATGCCTTACTGTAGCTTTTAAGAGATTTACAGTCTCACCTGCAAAACAGTTGCTCGACAGGTTTTTCTATTCCTGATCATTAGGAGAAAAGCATTCAGGCATAGCTATTACAAATTTGTAATCACAATGTATCTTATTACTTTGCAAGGTAATATATTGATCTCCACAAAAATGTATTAATTCAACAATATATTAGTATAAACGAAGGCAGTACCTTTGAATAATTTTATTGCTAATTGTGGCTATCTTCTATTTCATTTATAAAGCAAAATAAGTTAATAACTTGTTAATAATTTTACTAATACTAAAAAGTAATTAATTAATGATCCAAAATAGTTTATGATAATATAAAATAAATTTATTCTTATCAATATTATATGTTTGAAATTGACAGCATGTAAGTTTTCATTAAAAGTATTAATATGTTTAAGTGTAATTAATGTTGTATTGTGCAAAAACAAGCATTAAGGAACAATCCTTACATTTAAATTTGTTTTTGACATAAAATTTCTCATAATATTTGATTTACAGTATTTTTTAATGCGAGGTTGATATAGACACATTCTGAATGCACCAAAGCTATTACAAATATGTTATAAAATCATTTTAAAACAAAAAGTTTGATATGAAGAAAAGGCATATGTTATAATAAATCTTATTAAATGTGTTATTATGATTAAAAACATTGAAGTTCCTTTATACTAAATTTAGTCTGAAGTATCTATTTAAAATGAAAGACTTAAATTCATATATGCTGCATACGTCTTAATATCCATGCTAGTCTTCATTTGTACTTGTATTTCAAATTTTAAATGAGCTTTTATTAAATTATCTAACTATCCCTAAAATAATTCCATGTGATCGTGTAATATTTCACTTGATTTTTCTGAAAATTTGTTTCACAATAAAGATACATTTTGGGAGACACTAAGTTTTAAAAGTAACTTAATATTTCTATGGTTTCATGAATTCATTATATCATTGTTTTTAATAAAAACCACGTCACATGTATCATCAACTAACTTTTTTGGCTCCGATGATAACTAAAGTATTGCTATTAGAAACGTTAGCTGATAATAGATGTGACTTGGTTTGTACTGGAAATAATTATATAATAAGAGATTGTGTTATAGTGAATTTTTGCACATTTTTTTGTTATTTTTAATTAGGTCAAATTCAAAAAGTAATTCTATTTCAATCTGCATCTTATTAAATTTATAGAAACGCAGAGTTGCCAATATAATGACTTGAAATTACATTTAATTTTATTAATTTATTTATTTATTGGTTTATTTATGGTAACTAGGTTTTTAGTGACCGCTATATACATATATATATATATATATATATATATATATATATATAAGTTTTACAGAATTCAGAATTAGTTAATTATACATTAATTAAACAAAGGAAGACATTCAGTTAAATGAAGCTAATTACGTTTATGGAATTAATGTATTTTAAAGTCTTGAGACAATTTTCTGTGCTTCCAAGTGTGTTGTTGATAGATTCCGGGATGCTGAACTGTTCTCTAGTTGTCCTGAGGGGGTGACATCAAGGTTTTGATCACAGTATGGTAATTTTTGTGGCTCCTCTTTAGTTATATGATGGATGGTGGGCCCATGATAGAGGTATAGTTATCAATAAATCAAAAACACAAATAATGTACATAAGGACCCCCAGTCGTCATAGAAAAATTATACCGAAAATAATATTACGCTGTCCAGGTTGGTTACACGGGAATGCTAATCATTGCGATAATTGCTCCGATTGTGTGCTACTTGAAGTTGTTAAGAGCTACAAATATCTGGGGTTAGTGATTGACAACGCATTAACATGGAAAATGCACATAAATAACCTCACTCTAAAAATAAGGCAATCCATACCAGCGTTATATAGATTAAAATTTCTGATGCCCCACGATGTAGTAAGGATGTATTATAAGGCTTTAATAGCATCGAGAGTACATTATGCTGTTCAAGTATGGGGTGAGGCAAAAAAATCGGAAATGAGCAAAATCAGCAATTTAATAAGGAGATGTCTGAAATTAATAACTCCCCCTAGAAATCTGGGAAACAAGAATATTTCTGAACCTGTATGGTGGATAGAAAATAAGGAACTAACTCCAAAAGCGATGTATTGTTATCACAAGCTGCTAAAAAGTAAGTTGCAAGACGTGCAACTGCCATTAATAGATAAGAAGCGAAATACCAGAGTACCTAAAGAATTTTCCTTTCAATTCAGACGGGGGGTAAATCATAAAATAGATAATGTCGAAGAAAATGTATTGATGAATTTATTATTAAAGGTACTGAAGGAAATCTGGATAGAACAGCATTTAGCAGTTTGGAAGAAAAAAATAAAAATTTGGTTAATTGCTTGGTTGCAGAGATAGGAGTAATAATTTGCAGGTTTCTTGGTCTCCCCCCAAATACAATATAAAAGGGTATGCGGGCTTGAGTGCATGTGGCATAATAGAGCATAATTACCTATTTGATATTTGTATAGAGTATTTATTGTAGTTAACTATGTTGCGTTGGACGTATATTATTCGGTTTTTAACATTAATAGCGCTACATTATGATTATTTCATCTGTGTTGTATTTGTTCTGCCGATTGTATATCTGGTTGTTTGTATGGGTTGGAATATGTTTGCGGTGATACTGTGTAATAATATTATTAGTTATAAATTTCCAGATCGGAAGTGTATACGTTTTGTTAAGAGGATAAGATATTTGCTTCATTTAAGAAGATTGTTGTTTTATTTTATTAGTAATTGCTTAGTTTATAGTCGGACGTTGATATTATATTGTACGTTATATTTATACAATAAACGATAATAAGTGTTTGGGCACCCACAATATAGGCATTAGCCTCGTGGGACCCTTTACAGTTATTTCAAAAAAAAAAAAAAATGTGCTAAGCTTTGATGTGGCCAGTTCTAAGTCTAGTGATTTCATTGGTCTGATCGATTAGTTGGAATCATTGGTCTTGGTGAGTGTATATCTTGTCTTACCAAATGGAGCTTAGAGCTGATGGCTTGCCATCTATTGTTCCAGTGGTTTTTCACAGTTTCGTGGATACTTTTTTTTTGCTTCATGGAGTTAGACTGGTATTACTTCTTGGGTTTTAGGCATAGATCTAGCCTTTTTGGCTAAGGTATTAGCTCTTTCATTGTCTGGGATCCCTTGGTGTACCAGTATCCACAGTAGCATAAGGCTTGTTCCTCGAGTTTGAAGATCATTGATTAAGACTTGTACTGATTGGACTAATGGATTTTTGGTACTATATATTTTTGGTGCTATTAGACTAGACAGTGAATCAGAGCATATGACGTATTTGATGTCAGGTTGGCCACATTTGATACGTTCTAAGGCTTGGCGTATAGCATATAACTCAAAGCTACAGCTTGAGAATTGACTAGGAAGCCTGGTCGATATGCAGTCCTCGGTCTCTGTGGTAGTGCGCATCCTGCTTGGCCTTCTTTGATTGATCCGTCTATGTATAAGAATGTGTGGTCCTCATATTTGCTTTTGCTTTCTAGGAATAATTATTGGTATGTGTGGCTGATCGTAACAGATCTATAGTTATGTGTTAGTTCTATATTCATAGGAATCTTATGAGTTAATCAAGGTAGTAACAGATGTTGAGCCCTTTGATAAGTTTGTATCAGCTCGGTTTTTAATTTATTTAGGTGTTCATGCAGTCTGATTTTTAGTGGTTTTGGTAGTCTGGGATGACTGTGGTTCACATTGTTTGCTGAATTTTTTGCCAGGAAGACGGTGCATAGGGTTGAGAAGCAATGCTTTGATTTTGGTGGCATATATAATAGTTAGTTCCATTCTTCGATATTTAAGAGGCTTTTCTTGGGCTTCTACGAGGATGCTAGTGGTTAGAGTAGTTCGGAATGCTCCAAGACTGAGTCTGAGGGCTGTATTTTGAACCGTATCCAGTTTCTTTAGTAGGTTTGGGTTCACGACGCCATAAAAGATCGAACCGTAGTCAATTTTGGAACTAATTAGACCTCTAAAGATCCTTATTAGGCTTTCTTGGTCTGCTCCCCACTTGGTTGATGATAGGAATTTGATAATGTTCAATCTTTTTTTACATTCTATTACCAGGTCTTCAATTTGGTTTTTCCATGCATATTTGGAGTCAAATATCATACCGAGTATTTTTGTTGTGTCAATGTGTGTCAAAGTCTGGTTGTCTAGTTTCAAGGATATTGGTTCTATTGTTTTATTACTTCTTGAAAATGCAGTGAAAGTCGATTTCCTATTTGAAAATTTAAAGCCGTTTGTATTGGCCCAGTTATGGATTGCTTCTAGCGTTTCCTGGACCAATTTTTGAGTGGTATTGGCATTCCTGCCACTACAGAATATTGCTAGATCGTCAGCAAATAAGTGGGCTTTGACTGGTCTTCTGATTTCAGACAGGATGATATTTATTACAATAATAAATAAAATTACGTTTATAACCAAAACTTGTGAGAGCCCATTCCTTACATCTACTGATTCTGGCAGCTTGTTGTTAATTCTAACTTCCAATTTTTGGTAAGCCTCGATAACTTTAACTATCGGCACCGTTTCATATGCTTTTTCCAAGTCCATGGAGACTAAAATAAGGTGAAGTCCGAGATAGTCAAAAGTGGATCTGAATTCTCTGAATCCGCATTAGTGTGGCGAGATGTGTTGATTTGTTTCTAGCTCACAGCGTAGGCGGCGTCTAATTATTTTTTCAAGGATTTTGCAGAGTCTGTTTTACCCAAATATAGTTAAAGATATCGAGCAGTTACTTAATTCCTGCGTCTGGCAGGTTTTTGATGAAACTAATAGATGTGTCATTAGGACCTGGCAAAGAGTTGTTACAATTCGAGAGTGTATACCTGAGTTCTTCCATGGTTATTAGGTAATTGATTGGTTCGTCGGCATGTGGCGCAGGAACGAGTCTAAATATGTTTGAGGCTGTGTTGTCTGTAGTTGTCCTGTAGCTGTTGCTGGATGAATTATCAGCGAAGGTTTTGGCTTTTGGCTAAGATGTTGCATTTATCAGAGGTTGTGGTAGCTCTATTATGTAGGTTATCTTCAATAATCGGAGGATAATAGTCAGTCGACTTCTTTGAAAGTTGTCTAATTTTCTTCCAGACTAGACCTGTTGAAGTGGAGTGGGTGATTGTGGACGTGAAGTCACGCCAGGTTTGTCTCTCTTTTCCGTTGATGGCTCGTCTTGCTTTCACTCTGGCTTTTTTAAATTCTATTTTATCTGTTCCACTTTCAAATTTCTTATACTGTCTGAACAGCTTCTTGTAATTTCTGATTTTTGCACGGCATGCTGTGTCCAACCAAGGAATTCTTCTAGGGGACTTTTTACTGAGTAATCAAGGAATGGCTTGGCGTTAGCTGCTTTGAGTATCATTGATTTAAGTTCTAGGAGAATTTTGTTAACTTGGCTAGATTCAGTAGATAGATCTATTGGTTTCTGGAGTTCCAGTAGTCCTTCTTCTATGATTTCTTTATACTGGTACCAGTTAGCTTTATCTAATATCCACTTAGGTTGGGATGTTGTATCGTCTTGATGATTACTTTGGAATCTGGTCAGGATTGGGCAGTGGTCGTTGTCATAGGGATTATCCAGTGTTTCCCATTTGAAATTTAGTAGTAGTTCTGCTGATATTATAGTCAAGTCAATTGCGCTGGTTAAACCGCTGTTGGTATTAAAGTAGGTGGGTTGGCCATTGTTAAGAATTGTAAAATCGATATGACAATCTAGCCATTTCTCAATTATTCTGCCTCGAAGGTTGGTTGATCTGGAACCCCAGATCTTATTATGGCTGTTAAAGTCTATGCATGGTTTAGTTAACTGGTTGCTAAGGTTTAGAAGTTCATCAATTTCTAAGGAGCAGTTGTTCAGTAGATATATATTGCAAATGGTTATGTTGGAGGGGTAATTGACGTGGACTGTGGTGGCTTCGTATTTTGTTGTTATTGGTATTTGTTTGACAAAATTCGTGAATTTGGTAAAAATGGCTACGCCTCCACTTGCGTGGCTGGAGTTATTTCTGTTCTGGAATATTGGTTGGTAACCAGTTAATTGGGCACATTAGTTGTTTTTAAAGTTAGTTTCTTGAAGGTAAATGATGCTTGGGCTGTATTTATTAAGTAGAATTTGGAGGAACTGTTTTCTTTTATAGTAGCCATTCATGTTCCACTGCAGTATATCCATATTATTATGCGCGTTCCCTAAGTTTGTTTAAGATGCGGGTGATTCGGTTTTTAATAACCCGACCCTCTACCAGAGGGTGTAATTCTTCCAGCATTGTTATTAAGTCCGATTCATTGTTGGAATATTGTTTTGAGTTCTCCTCAGTGTTTGCCGCTTCATAAGTGCTTTCAATGAAGTTTTGGAATTGGGCAGCATTGATTGGGTATTGATTTCTGTCCACGATGATCTTGATTTTTTGCCAATCAATTTTGTTTAGGTTGGAGTCCGATTGCTTACTTATCTTTGCTTGGCTTTTTTTTTTCTGTTGATTTGGTACTCATATCACTGTCATATGTATCGGAGTCTGATGGCAGGTCATCTGTAACAATTTGCATTTTAACGTTCTGGGTGTTAAGCAGTAATGCCGAGTTGTTGCTCAAAGGAGGTTGGGGACGTCTTTTTAATCAGATTTACAGAAGCTATTGTAACCGAAGAGCTCTGTCTCTGGGAGAAGAGTCTTTCATCTGGTGTGTTGCTGGTTAGATTATTAATCGTTACTGGTGTTTCATAAGTATCTTTATTGGTTTGGTTAGGACATTGTTTGCTATATGGCCTTCTTTTTTACACAGGAAGCATGACATTGTATCGGTTGTTAGGTAAATCCAATAATTGGTATCTTCGAAAGTAATTTGTGGTGAGTCTGGTATTTTGTTGATGTCATCAGGAGCTATGGATAATTGTCTTCTAAAGCTCAGTATGTGGTTAAAGCCTGACTCAGTGATTCCAGCACGAAGGAATGTTATGGTGATGTGGGATTTCTTTTAGTTGGTCAACAAGTACATATTGGGGGATGACTGGGCAGACGTTGGAAATAATTATTCGTTTGTTTCTAGTAAGTAAAGGTCTTATCGGTACTGTTTGACCTTGTATTTGGATTAATTTGTGTTTGTCTACTAGTTCATGTGCTACTTTTTTGGTGGCGACATAAACGCATACTCGGTTGTTCGCTATTCTCGAGATGAATCTGATTTGTGAGGGAAGAATAACTTTTGCTAATGCCCATGTGTAGTCTTTTAACTGCGTGTTATCAATCGCATCGATGATGATGGCCTGATCTGTCTTCGGGAAGAAGTCACATTGGAGTAACTTGAGGAGTTTTGGGTATGTGTGGTATGGTAGTTCACCATACTGGCCTTTGGTGGTCTCTGGTAGAGATCCAGGTAAGGACAGCTCTGATGAGTACTCAATGGAATAGAGTTTCAATTCACGGCAGTACTAAACGGTACACTATTAGCACATGAGAACACTATATATGATCTAAACACGTCTGCACTCGTCAATGGTTGGAAACGAACTGTTAATTTAATTTCTCTTTAAGTTATGGGTAAGCCTGAAAACAGTGGCATACCAACGTTTCACAACCAGGGAGGGCAAAAACATTAATGAGCCCTATACATAGAGAGGCCTATGTAAATTCACACATGCACCTACATGTTTGAAAATAACGATATTTGTTACAATAAATATTATATGTACACATTTATATTGTAAGAAATTATGTATAATTAAAAAGCATATATATAAAAAAAATGAAAGGCAAATTAATAAAAAAAGAATGCAGGTTTTTTTGTCACTAGTGATAACATTTTATATAAATAAAAAGAGTATTTAGTTATTAAGTGAAATATGCTAAAAACGTTTTTCTTTTTTACTTTAAATGATTTTCTCTTGTCAAATTTTTATTTTTCCAAGTATCTGACATTTCTAGTGTTTGTTTTCTCGGTTTGTTTCATTTTTGCGATGAGGATATAATATTTAATATGGTTAAAAAATTGAATTTTATTTATTTAGCTCTTCGTTTAATTTTTTTTGATTTTTATTAAATAATTGTTATATATACCAGTATAATATATATCTTCCTGAGGCGGCGTCCACAGTTTTTTCTCTGTGGGGCGATTGCCCCTATAGCATCCTGTTTGTCACATTTATCTTATATATTTAAAGAGTCTTGCTCTTGTCGTTGCCGTAAGCTACATAGCGCGTTGGCGCAACCTATTCGTACATTTATCTGTACCGATATAGGTTGTGTACCAGGCAATTGTAATATGCAACGCAGGTGTATACACGCAAGACTACATTCGGAACTGATTGAAGCCGCTTGTTATCGCGCTACAAGTGCAGTCCGTTCGGTGTGGGTCTGCTGTGTACTGACCTAGCGCGCATATGATGTTGTACGTGGTGGTTTGCCATTGCCTTCCACGTGACTATTAGCAATTATTTATTTTTATTTAATTCTTGTAATAAGTTCGTCGTCGCTCGGGATCGAACCCGTGACCGCCATATCGGAAGTCAAGCGCTCTAGCAACTAGGCTATCGTACTGTCTAAAATCAACTGATTGAACACTTCACATCATTAAAGTTATGTCCTGGCTTTAACAGTAATTATTTGGTATAAATCAATAAAATATTGCTGCAGTCCATTCAAAGGCTCTTATTTTGTAGTGGTTTCTCATTACCATTTTCTTTAAGTAAATTTCAGTTGAAGTTAATGGGAAATTACAATTATTATTTCATTAGGATCCCCTTTATTTAAAATTTTATTTTTTGCCATAATCTTATACTCCTACATCATCCAAGCTATGACGCCACATTATGAAATTTACAATTTCATTAAAATATAAACAAGATTTTCAGAAATATTTGCAACAGAAGTTAGATGGTTTTTGAAATTTTAATAGGAGAAAATATTATCTATAAAATAACAGAAGGTAAATTATTTAATGTATATATGTAAATTAATTGGTTACTTTGATCGAGAATAGTTTAAATAATTATTTGTTTGAAAAAAGGATAATTTTTAGAATTGTCACATTTGTACAATTTTTCTAAATAATACGTTTCTTATAAATTTTTTAAAAAGTGTATAATTTTTGATTGCATATTTCATTACTTATACACTTTTTTCAATACATAGTTAAAATTATAAAACATTATAACACCGCTTATGTGTGTGCACATTTAGTTGTTTAAAATCACAAGTTTTTTTTTTTTTTTTTTTTCCACTGTACCAGTCGAGGGACCACAAACAGCGCCAATATTAATTTTAATATATGTATTATGATGATAGAAATGTGACCAATCCAAAGCCCTCCAGTGACGGGTTTGGCTTATAATAGTTCACTACAACTTATAAAAAGGGATACAAAGTCTAGAGAAGGACGAAAAGCGACATAAGCAGTACAGCACAATTTTGACCATATGGCCCTTAGGATATAAAAAGCGAATGGGATGGATTTTACGAGAAAACAACATGAGATTAGTACAGCAGCGTGTACAATGTAATATTTAGAGCACAATCGTCATGATAACAGTGCTATTTAGTGTATTTCATAAAAGCTCGGCACGCATTTAGTGTGCAAGAGTGCGAGCACCACAACAATCGCCTTATGGAACGTTATCCATACGTAGCAAGTCTACTTCTTATGATATCTGACAAAAACTCGAACACCATGGCAATCACTATGTTAAGAGTGACCCATACATGTCAAGTTTATTGTAGAACGTTATCCATACGTAGCAAGTCTACTTCTTATGATATCTGATAAAAACTCGAACACCATGGCAATCACTAAGTTAAGAGTGACCCATACATGTCATGTTTATTTGGGTCAGATGACCTGGATCCCATAGTAACCGTTGCTGTTTGGTCGGACAACAGAGTCCGGTGAAGTAAATACTTGATAAAAGTTTCGAGTCATAATAACTGATGCTAACTTATTTAAAACTAAATGCACTTAAGTTATGGGAAGAGCGTCACGACACCACTTCCTTCTTTTTAACCTTCTTCTCGGATTACCCCGAAGAGTATTTATAAACATGCTACTAACTTTAGGATTGGGATGTAGATTTAGATTTTCAAAAAATTTGCTGTACTGTTGAGTATGAACTGATTTAACAAAAGGAACATGCAGATCTCGATGGAGAGTTAGGTTTGAAACATATTTTGGCGCTGCTGCAATCCCTCGGAGGATAATGGACTGCTGACTCTGAATACAAGCAAGGTTGCTTCTACTTGTATTTCCATATAGTTCTAGGCCATACCTCCACACCGGAGCTATAATCATCAAGTAGATAGATCTTTTTAACCTTATACTTAATTTAGATTTATTGCCTATCAGCGAGGATAGCTTTTTAGTGTGTGCGATTAGCTTTCTCCGTATTTGTGTAACGTGGAAGCGCCACGTAAGGCGACCGGTCAAGGTACATGCCTAGATACTTGACTGTGTCTACCTGTTTGAGCTCTACATTGTTTATTTGTAATTTAGGGCATGTAACGTATCTGTTCGTGAAGGTTATGTGCTGACATTTTTCCTCACTAAATTTAATTCCCCATTTTTTGGCCCAGATCATTATCCTGTTTAAATGGTCCTGAACTGCATTATTCGCATATGTACAATTAGTATCTGAGGACAGTATTGCTATATCATCAGCAAATGTGGCCAGAATTGTCTGATTTGATACAGGAAGGTCAGCCGTATAGATGGAGTATAGAATCGGGCCAAGGAGGCTACCCTGCGGAACAGAGGCCGATACCATACCTTCCGTAGACATTGAACCATTGACATTTACTATAAATGACCTATTTAATAGATAGGACTGAAAAAATAAATATAAGTCCGGTGGTAGTATTTGTTTGAGTTTATATAAAAGCCCAGTATGCCAAACCCGGTCAAACGCCTGGGCGACTTCCAGAAAGACCGCAGAGCATACCGCTCCCTTTTCAAGCACTGATGATATGGCATCCACTAGTCTATGGCACTGTTGTATGGTAGAATGCTGTGTTCGAAAACCAAATTGATGTACTGGTATCAATTTTTTATTTTCAATTACTGGAATTATTCTTTGTAGGATTAATTTCTCGAAAACTTTTGAGAGAGTATTTAGCAGACTGATTGGTCTATAGGATGATAGGAGAGACAACGGTTTCAAGGGTTTTGGTATCATAATTATTTTAGATTTTTTCCATGATTTCGGATAGTGACCTATTCGTAGGATGGCATTAAATATAAAACAGAGAAGAGTGGCAGATTTTTTGGGCAGGTGAATTAGAATTTCTCCCGTTATTCCATCGAGTCCAGGAGATTTCCTTAGAGGAGCTTTTTTGAGACATTTGTATACCTCATTTGGAGAGAATGGCCTGGTGGGAAGGCTAAGCTGTAGTGGTTGCTCTAGATAACGTTGTAGAACGTTAATATGTTCTGAATCAATGTTTCCGTGAGGCATGAACGTAGCCTCTAAATACGAAGCGAATGCGTCTGCTTTATGTTTATCTGTTCTAGCCCAACTACCGTCTTGCATCCGAATGTTGTGAGTCTCTGAAGATTGCCACAGTATTCTTTTGGTTGCCTTCCATAAAGATCCATCCTGTGTATCTAGAGTTTCCAAGTAACTACTGTATGTTTTTTCTTTATATCTCTTAATTTCTTCTCTTAGCTTGTAACGGAGATTGTTGTATGTAGCTTTTAATGCCGGATAGCGGTTCTGTTGCCATCTTCTCCTTGCTGCCCGAGTAGCTTTTATTAGAAAACCTTTCTTGAAAGATATCTCGCTACTTAAAATGAACTATTAAAAATTGATTTAGTAATAACGGTCTAAATGGAAACATATTTGCAAAGTTTAACCCTTTTTGTTTTATTAAAAGAAATAAGAAAATATTTTTAATGTACACAGTTTGTTATTTCTAGGAAAGGTAATAAAATAAAGATCAAATTTTTACAACTGTTTTTTTTTTTTTTAACTGTTATTGAGTGCATTGTGAAAGAATAATATAAAAAAAAAATAAAAAAAGAAAACTTACTAAATATATTTGAAATTTACTATAATAAAACTGTACTAATTAAAAATGTTTTTTCTTC
Source organism: Icerya purchasi (assembly GCA_039619475.1). NCBI lineage: Eukaryota > Metazoa > Arthropoda > Insecta > Hemiptera > Monophlebidae > Icerya > Icerya purchasi. The sequence continues at coordinate 137,486,584 of CM077116.1, forward strand.
TTCTTCTTCTTTGATTAACGGCAGTACGCGGAACGTTAATCAAAGAAGAAGAAGAAGAAAAAACATTTTTAATCCCTACAGTTTTATTATAATAAATTTCAAATATATTTAGTAAGTTTCCTTTTTTCATTTTTTTTTATATTTTTCTCTCACAATACACTCAATTCTCTGTTCTTACTAGGTTGAGACGGGGATAAACACCCAAATCCCATAATCATATCCTTCAGAGAGTCCCTCCGCCAATTTCTTGCCCATTTTGCAATGCAGCAGCGGTACCTTCTGCCGAGCACATCCTGAAACAATGTAAACGTTTAAGGAGAAATAAGGTCGAACCGCTACACATTCTTTTGTCCAATCACCCAGAACAAGTTCAAACAGTGCTATCTTTCCTCAATATAAATAACCTTTTAGGTAAATAACTCCTATGCTCGCCTTGTTGTAATGACCTTGGCAGCTATACACAGCAAGCGAGTAGATAGTATAAAAAAAAAAAAAAAGTTGTAAAAAAAAGTGTTTTTTGGATTAATCAAATTTTATATTACACTAAATCTCGTTCTAAAAGTAGTGTTTCCTAAAAATTATACTTGATTAGAAAGAGATTTGTAATACAACAGACAAGAAATCTTCTTCTTTGTTCGTAATCCCCCGAAGGAATGTCGTGACCATTACATGACAGCATCTTCATTTTTTTTCCGCCATTGTATTCGATCATCCATCATCCGTTTACATTCGACAATTGATTTTTCCTTTAACAAATTTCTAATTATATCCGTCCATTTAATGTTTCCCTCTGCCTCAGCTGGGGTCACCCTTTTTTCAGCAACATAAGGCAGAGACATGGGAAATGATGTGGTCGGCTCACACATCATGGCTGCGATCCATTAAGGTGAGCACTGAGCCTTAGTGGCCACCGATATCCATGTCCCGCAGAGAGTTTGCAGCATTAACTAGACTTCGCATAGGGCACACAGCAATATCCCACAACTATTTGCTGGAAGGAACATCTCCTCCATCTGCCTGTTCCATATGCAATTCCCCAATTTCCCCAAACCGCTGAACACGTTCTGGAACATTACCTGCCTGCAGGCACCTCCAACTTACCGACGGTTGCGTTGTCAAACGAACCAAAACAGGTCGAGGATATACTAAACCATATTAGAGCGGCTAACATATTAAAACACTTCTGATCCTGCACTGATCCATGTGCTATAATAATCCCGGCAATTACACACAGCACATGGACCATATAAATTTAAGGGAAAAAAAAAAAATGTTTATTCTGCCTCTTGGGCGTGTTCCCTGCACTTTCTCATCAATTATTAATTGTAGCATGGAGTGTTTGCTGCGCATAGTATGGTCAAAGAACCGCAATATACTTAATGAAACATCGCCGGATAATCTACGTTTAATATCAAGTGTGTGTAAAATGGAAGCATTCTTTGCTTTGCTATCCAGGGTATCCGTGACATACGTCTCCAAACCCACATTTCAAAGCTATCTATACGTTGTTTATCTTTTGCTTTCACTGTCCATGTCTCTGCCGCGTACATAAATACAGAGAATACCAAACTTCGTACTATCATTTTTTTCACAGTAGAAGAGTCGCGCTATATTCTATTTAACAGACTCATTGTATTCCGGGCTAGTTGTATTCTTCTGAAGTGCCAAATATATGTAGTCATGCACTGTTTCATAATCTTGGATTTGTTTTTCTGATTCCGGTACTAATTTACCTCTATCTATTACCATCATTTTTGATTTATTCTTATTTATCTTTAGTCCATATTTTATGCTTATTTTATCTAGTCGGTCCAGTAATATTCTCATATCGCCAACAGAGTCAGTTATAAACATTAGATCGTCTGCAAAGCATAAATTATTAATGATCCTTCCACCAATAGATATACTAGCCTCCAATCCGTCCAGTACTTGCCTCATGATGTAATCACCGTAGAGGTTAAAAAGTAGAGGCGACTGGATACATCTTTGCCTTACTCATTTTTCCGTCTTAAATTTTCCTGACATTATATCGTTTTCAATACGCATTGTATTTATATTATACCCGTATGATTGCTTTATTAGATATACCAGATTCTTCAGAATTCCCATTTCCATGAGCGCAGGCCACAGTTTTTCCCAGAGTACATTATCGAACGCCTTTGAATAGTCAATAAAGCACAGCACTAACGGAACATTATGTTCTCTAGTTTTTTCAATTAGCTGGCGTATGCTTAATATTTGTTCCCGAGTACCTGTTCCTGTGACAAAGCCCGCTTGTTCCTCTGGAATTTGTCTGGCGTAAATCCTGTTAGCCTTCTATTCAAAACTCGAAGCATTATTTTGCTAGCGTGCGGGATTAGTGAGATAGTTCTAAAATTTTCGCATTTTGTAGCTTGTCCTTTTTTAAAAATCGGTATTTAAACAGTCTCACACTTTTCCTGTGGCCAATTTCCAGTTCGCCAAATTTCTTCGCAAATTTCATGAATTTTTTTAACTCCTGCATCACCCACTTGTTTAATTATTTCTGCCGGTATTCTGTCACATTACATTGCTTTATTTGGTTTTAGGTACTTTATGGCTTCTTCTACTTCAGATTTGAGTATATTCGGTTCGAGCCCCGATAACGAATTTGATATTGTTTTTCCTAAAGATCTATTACTATATAGTTCTTGACAATATTGTTTCCATGCCTCTGCTACCTTCAGTTTGTCTGTTACAATATTTCCTTGCTTGTTCTGAATTGCCCAACTTCTCATCTTAAATTCCTTAGTAATTACGCGCATCTTTTTATATAGTTCCCTCGGTTCGTTTTTTTCTGAATGATTCTGAATCCCTTTGCATATGGTTGAGTAGTAAGTATTTTTATCTTTGTGACAGTATTTACGAATTTTCGAGGATAAATAGGCTATTTCCTGATCATTTGCACAAGTGCTATTTCTTATTTTTTTCCGTCCGCTATTAATTGCATATATCCACTACTTACGTTTCCTTTCTTTTTTCTGCGGTTGAGTTTCCTGTATAGCTAGAATAGTTTTATCTTTAAAATTACGCCACAGTAGATCGGCTCGATGAATTTTCATATCTGTATTCTTCGATTCGTGGTCTTCAGCCACTTGCTCAAACTTTTGCTTAAAATCTTTTGGACGTGTAATTTCAATCCTCATTCTTGTTCTTGACACGGTATGGAACTTGCTTATTGTCATAACTAATGGTCTATGATCCGATCCGCACTCAGCTCCAGGATAACCTGCGACATTATCGCATGATGATTTCCATCTTTCCTGTGTCATAATGTAATCAATCTGGTTTCTGTATCGGTCGCCAGGAGCATTCCACGTGCACAGACGTCATATATGATGTTTAAACATCGTGTTCATTACGCTGAGTTTATTTTCCATTGCGAACTGTAATAGCCTTTTACCTCGCCCGTTCCTACTGCCTATTCCAAACTTCCCGATTGTTCTTCTTAACTGTGTATCGAACTGGCTACCAATTTTAGCATTCATATCACCCATTACGATTGTAATTTCTCTGTTCGATATGCCCTTCATAAGTTCTTCAACATCTTTATAGAATAGTTCTATTGCTTCTTCATTCACCGCGGAAGTGGGTGCATATACTTGTATAATAGTAACAGGAACCGGTCTAACTTCTAATCTGATAGCCGTGACTCTGTCGCTCTTGGTTTTGTAACCCGTAACTATTCTGTTAAATTTTTTTGACATTCATATAGTCACGCCACTAAAACTTGTTGTGTCTGTGCTGGAGCAGTAAAGTGTTCCTTTATCTGTAAGGAAATGACCAGACCGGTTGTAATGGGTCTCCGATATCCCGCATATTGCAATTTCTAATCTTTCAATTTCCAATTCCGCAATACGAAGCTTCCCGGCTTGTAAAAGTCCTCTAACATTCCATGTAGCTATTTTTGTTCTGGTTTTTGCAATATTTTTCCCAGTCGCATTTTTTTCATGAAGCGGCTGGTTTACCAGACTCATATGGTCGGTCACATATTTCTCATTCCGATCCTGGTCTTAGGAACGCCGGGTGCTAGCCGGATCGCATGGCAAGACCTTTTTGATAGCTGTAGATTTCATGGTATTCATGGGAACTACTGCAGGATTTTTTTTCAGGGTTTACTCCCTTAGTCGAAAGGACACAGTTTTGAGGTGCCGGATACTCGCCTACTCACCCTAGACTGGTATTCATCAATCCGACTGGAGCACATTGTCACGAGTGAGTTACTGATAGTCTGCCAGTTGTAATGCAGTATAGCGCTTAACGGTATTTGCCAGTAGGAACACCTTCGGCAAGTGAACCTTCCTTCTTTTCCCTATCAGCAGTGTGTGCTGTAAGTTCTGTTTTAGCCTTAGCACTAAGCCCGCTGAAAGGGAAGTTACCACCCTACGCAACGTGGACGCACAGAACTCACCTGCTTGTTGTTTCGTTTCTCCGTCGGTGGGACTAGCACCAATGATGATCGAGTGACTACTTACTAGAGAAAGTGAATAACCTGTGCCCCGCAGGTCAGACCAGAAATATGAAGTATCATAATTATCTAGTAACAAATTGACCTTTTTTTGTTCTGGTCAATTTTTTTTTTTATAGCATTCTGTACTTAACTTATTATCTACTGATTATTCCAATTGGTCTGTATTGTTTTTCAAACATTTTAATGTTTCATTTTGTGTAATGGCACACATATATTGTTAACTCCCTATTTTGAATTTTTTATCGTCTTTGTCATTGTCATACATTTCAATGTTTTTTTTCTGTATACTTCACTCATAATTGAATTTTTCTTGAAAGTGCAGTCATTATTTTCATCAGCATGTATTCGTTTAATTAACAAATTTGAGAGATTATCAGTTCAATTTTGTGAAAAATGTAAACATTTTTTGAATTTTTGTATTGAATGAACGTTGCTCATTTTTCTTGCATTTTATCAGAACAAAATGCCACATACGAACATATATTAATTTAATTCTTGATAAATTTACATTTTGCATTACATGATATTTACTCTTATTAGTTTGTATCCCAAACCATGTTTAAAATAAGCAAGGAGGGCCGTATTTAGACCAAAATTCCGTCGCGGACGGCTGTGGGGTTAGAAAAATTTGAAAAATCGCGGACGATAAATGACAAACAGAAATCATTGGACGATAAACGGAATTTAAAATTATCAAACGGTAAACAAAATTGCAGATCACAAGACGACAACTAAAAATCGTAAATTATCCAACAACAAGCGGGAATCGAAATTCATCGAACGAAAAGACAAAATCGGGAATTATCAACCGATAAACGAACAAAATCTTCGGACACTAATTAGTAAAATTTTACCTGACGATAAGCAAAATTAAAGAATATCGTCGGATAGTAACCAAAAATCGCAAATCGCACGACAATAACCGAAAAATCGTAAATCGTCCAACTACACAGGTCATTGCACAACAAACAAAATCAGAAATTGTCGGGCGACAAACGAAATTTGAAAACACTGACGACACCCAAAAAATAACTAATAGTCAAGCTATGCGACACATCCAGGATACTTTCACAAATGGTCGGACAATGGGAGAAATCACGTGTCGCAAGATCATTCGGAAATCGCAAATTGTCGGACGACAAGCGAGAATCGCAAATCGTCATCAGGCAACCGAGCAACGCAAACGAAAACATTTCTTCTATGACATGACGCCGACACGACATAAATTATACATACATATATCGTATTCATTACCTCGTCGCGAAGTTTTGCCTTCATCGGACACACACACGAGCACAGTATGACTCATGACCGGACACATCAACGAGACAGGTCGCAAGGATAGAATCCGCGAGATATTATTTACTCGAAAATGAACCAATATTTACCGAACAAGCGTGAAAAAATTATATCGAAAATCATTTATTTACCTTGTATTATTTTTCGACGCGCAAAATACTGCTAATAAAGCAGCATATTTTTTAATAATTGAATCACAAATCGCATCGCAGGATATGTCGTCCACATCGTCTATCTTATGCCTAGATCGCCATATACATCGCAATAACGAATAAAAAATAAACGAATACATATACTACTAGTTATAATGAAGGCCGTAGGTCGACGATGTTCCGGACGACGACATCACTACGATCGGCGATGTTTATTAGTCGATATGCATTATTATGAATTTTGCGACCTCATATGGTCCGACAAATAATAACTAAAGTTTTTTCATTCGCTTACGAGCGCGACATAATAGAACGTGGTTTTTTACGAAAACCCTTTCGCCTATTTCATATTCTTTTAAGTAATTAGAATTATCATGCTTATCTTTGCGTTTTAAGTTAGAGTGTTTAATTTGGTTCCTTACTGATTCGATGATGTCATCGTGACTCTTGGCAGACGCCGGGAAATCAACAGTTTTGGTAACCAGGTCGGAAAGGGATCCTTCGAACATAACCTGACTCGGAACATGCTTCGTAACCGGACTAGGTAAACTATTTAAACAAGCCTTTATCCCCTTGATGTGTGTCAACCAGTCTGTATGTCGTCCATGACACAAAGCCCTGATGGCTTTGCCAAGCTCTAAATTTATTCGTTCAGTAGGGTTATTCTTGGGGTAATATGCCGAAATATGCCTCACTTCTATTTCTCTCTTCTCGAAATATCTACACTACTGCCGACTGCGGAAAATAGTCGCATTATCCGACACGACTACACGCATGAGACCAACGGATCGAACGAAACCACTGACAACCAAAATGTTATTACTCGATAGTTTCTTCATCGGGTACAAGCGTACAAACTTTGAAAATACATGAAAACATGACAAACAGCTGACACATTCCCTTTACGACCGGCAAAGGTCCAAAGATGTCAACGGTGACCACATCAAGGGGGCGATTTGGCTCGTAGCTGGACATCGGACCCAACGAGGACTGTGTAAATGGTTTAGATATTTTACACAAGTCGCAGCGTCGAATTACGCTATTTATAGATTGACGAATTTTTGGAAAATGACACGTACATGAAAGCAAAAGATGCATACGTAATTGCACCGGGTGATCATAATTTACGTGATAGAACCAGACTAATTCCTCGACATGTTCAGCTGGGATACAGAGTTGCCAAGATTATTGAACTGAACGACGAAAAAATAAAAGATCAGAATGTACAAGATAAAATCGCTGTAGTTTTTTGGATTTTTTGTAATTCTTAAAAACACATGCGAAGAATTTATCTCTCCTGTGGTCGGTGGGTAGATCGCAAAACAATTCTCTCACGAAATTTAATTTTTTGTCAGCCAAAAAAGGATTCAAAGCACAGTCATTTCGGGGATCACCGTCTCGTCCTAAATTTCTGGTGAGCAGATATGCTACAATATTCTCCTTATCCGGCAAATGCTCTATCCAAAAATCAAAGTTCTGCAAATATAGTATCCAACGCGTAAGCCGAGAATTTTGCTATCTTGATTCATTTAAAAATTTAAGACTCAAATGATCCATGAGAATGATAATAGGGTGACCTTCTACAATAATTCGAAATTTTTTAAAACAAAAAACAATGGCCAAAACTTTTTGTTCCGTAGTAAAATAATTTTTTTCAGCTCCGGTAAATAGCCTGCTTACGAACATTATGGGTCTTGAGCATTTCTCATCATTAATCTGAGATAAAGACCCTCCAACCACCCTGTTCGATGCATCCGAGCAGACTACGAACTTCTTATTGTAATCGGGTACCTGGAGCTTAATATGTTCCGAAAAAGCTTCTTTAAAATTTTTAAAAGCCTGATCATGCTCACCAGACCAGACAAACGGTGCCCCGCCACCAACCAGACTCGAGATGGGCTGAATCAAATCGGCATGGGAGTTGATAAACTTACGGTAGAAGTTGCACATGCCGAAGAACGATAAAACCTGGTTCTTGTTCATAGGTCTCGGGAAATTTTTTATTTTCTGCACTTTTTCGGACTGCATTGAAATTCCTGCGGTGGAAAGTCTATAGCCGACAAAGTCTAACTCCTTCCTCGCGAAAACAGACTTCTTTTAGCTTACCGTCATACCAGCGCCTAAAAATTCTCGCAAAATAACAGACAAATGTTGAACGTGTTCTTCTTCCGAGTTCGACAAAACTACAATATCGTCCACATACGCCAGAACGAAATTGGCACACTGAGGGAAAAATATGAAATCTAGAGCTCTCACAAAGGCACTGGTGCTAACTCTCAGCCTGAACTGCACCACGTTGAACTCGTAGCACCGACCTTCAAAAATAAATTCGGTGTACTTCCGTGACTCCTCGTGAAGCCGAACTTGCATAAAGCTCGCACCAGGACGAGACTAGACATCACGTTGAAATTCGAAAAACGATAGAGCAACTCGTCTATCGGGAGCGGCTGGTTATTCTCAGCCACTATGATTTTATTAATGTCCCGGGCATCTAAACATAATCTCACGCTGCCATCTTTTTAAAATACCGGGACTAATGGCGAAACATACGGCGAGGAGGAGGTCCTAATCATACCGGCATCTACCATACGGGAAATCTCACGCCCAACGCCCTCTCGTTCCGACACCGGGATCGGGTAATTTCTCATTCGGCAGAAAACCTCGTGCTCCTTCACAGTTATGCGATGCACACAACGATTTCATAATCCCGGCAAATCCGAAAACACTCCTCACCATCGGACGTTAACGTTAGAGACAACGTGACCAAATCCAAAGTGGCCCGGTAAGACGTTAAAAAATCTGTGCCTAAAATAATCGGCAAATTGAGACCAGAAACAACGATTAATTTACAAGAATAATCAAAATTATTAATTTTAATAGTTTCTAGTACCTGAATACGTACGACCTTCCTCGCTTTCCTGCACACACCCAAAATTTTGATATTACTTGCAGAAAGCACCGGAAAAATATTCTCACCTGCGGTATTCCTTATCGACGCCCAGATATCGCTGCAGATCGCGGTAATTTCCGATCCCGAGTCTACTATAGCCCGGTATGTATGATCCACCACGCTTACGTCGATCGACGGGACGACAGATTTATGGACGAGCTGAGCACCAGAAAAATATCCTTGCTAGCGGTTTGACAACACTGCTGCGGATTCTTAACACTATGACTAGATGGATACCGAGTTTTGAACTATATGGCGGTTGGGTCGACCGGACGTAATTACGAGTCAGCCTTACCGAAAAAATTCCTGTAATTTATTGTAAATTAAATTTAGACCATCACGGCTAAAACAACAGATACTGTTATGGTCGAAATTATCATATAAGCGGGAATTACATTTCGGTAGGGCATTATCCGAGCTATTAACGGCAGACACGGCCGGCGGAATTATGAACTCATTGAAAAGATCGAAAATTATGACCCGTTCGTCTCGAATTGACGCGATCTTTTCATTCAGTTGCCGAACTGAACTCCAATGCTCCGCGATATTTTGACGCGATAACAGAGGTAGCACCGTAAAAAATAATATTCTCGTAACAACACGCGACCAAAGAAAAATTCAGCAACTCTACTATGTCCACAAATACCTGATCCACGGGCCGACGTAGTCATAGATCAGTCATCCCTATCGATAATACTAACGTTGTTCCTAATTTGGCCTGCTCATTTGAAATACATATTTTAAGGTCCTTAACGGATTTCTCCTTGTAACAATATCCGATGACGATGCGTTCCGCTCCGCGACCTGGCTGCGTTTCGCCAGCCCCGCTCATTATGAGTTGGAAACCAAAATAGGGTTATTCGTTTGTGCTTTGTTCGTGCTTCTTTGTGCCACTAAGCTTTTTGTTTGTGCTCTCCCCTTTCGCAACTTAATTAAAAAAGTCTTTGGGCGGGGCTGGCGAAATGCAGTCCAGCCCATGTTGAAGTAAGGGTTGAAAATTATGTAATTCGTTTGTGCTTCTTTGTGCACTACTTTTTTTGTTTGTACTCATCCCCTTCCTAATTAAGCAAGGGTGGAACTACCCCCGCCCATGTAGAAGTAAGAGTTGAAAATTATGTCATTCGATTGTGCTTCTTTGTGCATTGTGAAGAGAAACAAAATTCTTGATAACATGGAAGTAGAACTTAATACGAATTGTGCTATGGAGAACTGGAAAGGTGAATCTGTCGTATCTCCCAAAAAATTGTAAAAGAAAAACTATTTATTTTCAGATCTACCTGTATTTTGTGTAATGATCTAAGCCTATGTGGGAGTAAAGTCGTTGGTATTATAAAAAATGAAAACATTCTTGATTTAAACAGTGTTAAAATTGAAAAAAAATTATTTCAACGTCATTAATACGTGTCTATTGGAGATGACAGACAAAGCGTATTTCCTACCTCCAAATCCAGAAGTTTCGGATCCTCATGTTAAGAGCGGCTTACTAGTCAGCGTCTGATCCCCAGGTGAGGAGCGGCTGCAATTAGTAATGTGGGGAAGCAGCCACATTAGTACTAGATACAGGCGTAGTGTAAATATAGCAGAAGTAACTGTATTCTAGAAACTCCTAGGCGGCTATTACATATAAATACAACCGGCTAGAATACTGTAATAGAGGAGGTAACGAGAAACCACTCCATTAAAAATCTGTTGTATATCATATGATGAAACGAAATAATAAAAATGTGATTTTGCCTGCCGATCCAGCTAGTAACTTGCGCTATCGGTATTTCGGGGGTGATAGTTTGAAATTGGTGACCGGACGCATAATGTTGGGAACTAGGCGTCATGTGGCAAATATGCGACTAGTTACAACAAAAAATAATCAGAAACTGAATGCGACAAATACAAACATAAAAAGAATAGCGACATGGAATACAATAACCTTATTAGAAGCTGGAAAAATCAATAACGCGGTACTAGAAATGGAAATGTTGAATATAGGTATATTAGGAATAAGTGAAACTTATTGGGCAGGCAGCAGAAAAATAGAAATGGGAAGAGCAACCTTTTATTATTCAGGTGGAAATGAAACACAGAAATGGCGTAAGGATATTGATCAAAAATGAAGTTAAAATATATGTTAAAAATTTTATAGTCCTCTTAGATAAATGCATGATAATGCAGATAGCAGTTAAACCATTCAACGTTAATGTAATATTTGTACAACTGTACATGCCGACGACAGAAACAACAAACGAAAAGATTAAAGAATGTTACTACCAGATAAATGAAGTTATGAAATCAATAAAGAAACAGGATATCACATTGGTAATGGGAGATTTCAATACTAGTCGGAGAAGGACGAGTTGGTAACATAGTAGGGGAATATGGTTTAGAACAAAGGAATGAAAGGGACGATAAGTTAATACAATTCTGCCAGGAACAAGATCTAGCGATTTGCAACACATGGTACAAACAGCTACCACGGCGGTTATATACATGGAGATCTCCGAAAGATACAAAGCAACATATAGTTAGAAATCAAATAGATTATATATTGATTAATATAAGATTCAGAAATACTGTAACAAATGTAAAAACATATCCAAGCGCTGATATTGACTCGGATCATAATCCAGTAATAGCTGATGTGAGGCTCCATCTTAAATCAATACGAAAAAGTAAAACGAATAGGAAAGTTTGTTTCAGTAAACTGAAATGTAATGAAATAAGAAACCGATTTTCTGAAAACCTCAACGTAAAGGTGCGAAATATTATATCCGCGGGAATAAGATCAATAGAGGAAACATGGCAAAAATTAAAGGAAAGTATGAAAATAACAGCTGACAAGTACATAGGCTCTTACCAGCAACAATATAAACACAAATAGATGACAGGAAATATACCAATTAATGAATAAACGAAGAAATTATAAAAACACAATAGAATACAAAAAAATTGATGAACAAATAAAAAGTAAGATTAGAAAAGAGAAAGAAAACTGGATAAACGGAAAATGTCAGGAAATTGAAGAATTGCAAAAAAAAACACGATTTATTCATCTTGCACAAAAAATTAAAGGAATTTGTATATACTTTTTAAAAGGGAACATGTGGTATAATTAGTGATAAAAATAATAAACTAATAATTGACCAACAAGAACAACTAAGAATGTGGAAAGAATATGTACAAAAACTGATTGCAGACGATGGGGAGCAAGTAGCGGAACTTAGAACAAAAGCAGAAAGTCCAGCTATTATGGAAGAAGAACTTCAAAAAGCGATTAAGGATGCAAAGGTCAAAAAATCAACTAGACCGGATGAAATTAATGTAGAACTTTTAAAATAGGTAGATGAAGAGAACTTGAAGCGGATGCTACAAATGTATAATAAATTTACAGTACCGGTAGTATTCCAACAGATTGGTTGAAATCCATTTTTATTCCAATCCCAAACAGACCGGGGACCAAGAAGTGCCAGGAATATCGGTTAATAAGCCTGATGAGCCATGCAGAAAAAATATTTTTAAAAATTATATACATACAACAGAATATATATGAAAATAAATCAGGAAATTGGAAATACGCAATTTGGTTTTAGAAACAGCTGTGGAACAAGGGACGCATTGTTTGCGATACAAGTACTAATTCAAAAATGTATAGGTCGACAACAACCAGTTTATGCGTGCTTCATTGATCTCGAAAAGGCTTTCGATAATGTTAAACATAATAAAGTATTACACTTACTTACAAAAATAGATTTACATAGCAGCGATATAAGAATAATTATGAATCTGTATTGGAACCAATCGGCTTAAGTGAAAGTTAATCAACACCTTACAGAAAAACTGGAAATTAGGAAAGAGTCCGACAGGGATGTATACTTTTACCGCTACTGTTTAATTTTTATTCGGAGCAGATATTCAAAGAAGCATTAGATCAGGTTAAAAAAGGAATAAAAATAAATGGGGTGATAATAAATAACATAAGATATGCAGATGATGCGGTGTTATTAGCAAGAAGTATAGAAGACTTGCAATACTTAGTGGATAAACTAAAGGATAGTTTCCGAGAATATGGTATCAAAATAAAAGAAAATAACAACTTCAAAAGAAATAATAGTAAATGCGCAGCCAATACAACAGGTAAACGGAATAAAATACTTAGGATATTGGATTAATGATAAATGGGATCCTGACTACACCATTAAAACTCGAATTGAAGTAGCAAGAAGCGCATCCAGAAAGTACGAAATTTAGTGTGTAATAGGGAGCTTCCGCTAACAACCAGATGGAGAATAACTAAATTTTATGTGCTTCCGGTACTAATGTACAAGGTGGAAACTTGGATACTAAAAGCGGCATCCATAAACAGATTACAGGCATTTGAAATGTGGCTGTACAGAAGGATATTAAAAATACCATGGGTCGATAAATGTTGCAATAAGGAAGTGTTGCATAGAATGAAAAAAGATAGAGAATTGATAGCTGTGGTAAAAGGAAGAAAGTTGGAATATCTAGGACATATAATTAGAAGCAATAAATATGAGCTATTACAAATTATTCTTCAAGGAAATATTGAAGGGAAACGGGACCGAAGAAGAAGAAGAACGGACTGGATTAAAAATATGCTGGAATGGTTGAATATCAGGAAAGTTTCAGAAGCCTTAAGGATAGCTAGCAATAGAGAACAGTTTCGTCATATGATAGTCAACCTCTTTCGACGAGAAGGCACCCGAAGAAGAAGAAGAAGATTTGAATGTAGTCCAAGTTTTATTCATAATACATATGACACTCGTATTAATGTGGATATGTGTAGTAATCTTTAAGCAATTATATTAATTTTTCTGAATATCATAAAACAGTGGCTTTCAAATTAAAATTGAGACTAAATCTGAATTATTACGTTAAATAAAATAGAATTAAAATCAAAATAATGTGTTTATAAATGTAAGATTACTAAAAACTTTAATTAAAATTAAACCAATTTAAATTAAATTAATTGAGTAGAATTCCAAAAATATGTCAATCACATTTTATTAAAACATGTTGAATTGAGTAAAGTTCATTTTTTTTTTTGTTAATTTAACATTTAAATTGAAGTACTTCTTTATGGGTTCTTTTACAAATAAATAAATAAAAAAAAAAAAAAAAAAAGTTTTATATTTTCTAAAAATTTTAAAATGATGAAATTTTAAAAAGTAGTAAAAAACTTAAAATTTACCCCGATATAGACATAGAAAATTTTTCCACAGTTTGAAAGAAGACACGAAAAATTGCAAAAACACTATAAAATATAAAAAATCTGAAAAACTGAAGTTGATAATTAGAATCAAAATGACTCATTGTTATACTCTTGTATATTAATGCTTTAGCTGGTATGTGCTTAGCATTATTTTCCTAATGTATCGCCCTTGAATGAAATGGATTTGAAAACGCTAGGCGGAAGAAACAAATAATTGAGCTAATTTCGATTTGTCTATTACACCGAAGATTGATAGCTAAATTCCATTAGAGCACAAACCATACTGTTAGATGCGTATATTTGTTTTTACAACGTTCCATTTCACACCCTTAAGATACTGATTCTCCAGGCTCGCCCATTCCAACTCTGCAGTGGAAGAAATACAAATAAAAACAATTAGTGCACAATCAAACAATAACACTGCATTCAACCTTTATCTCAACATGGGTAAGACTAGTCCCACCCTTACTAGATTGGAAAGGGAAGGAGCACAAACAAAAAAAAGTAGTGCACAAAGAAGCACAAACGAAGCACAAACGAATGACATAATTTTCAACCCTTACTTCTACATGGGCGGGGGTAGTTCCACCCTGCTAAATTAGGAAGGGGGATGAGCACAAACAAAAAAAAATAGTGCACATAGAAGCACAAACGGAGCACAAACGAATGACATAATTTTCAACCTTTATTTCAACATGGGCGGGGCTGCATTTCGCCAGTCCCGCTCAAAGACTTTTTTAAATTAAGTTGCGAAGGGGGAGAGCACAAACAAAAAAACGTAGTGCACAAAGAAACACAAACAAAGCACAAACGAATAAGCCTATTTTGGTTTCCCAACTCAAAGTGGGCGGGGATGGCAAAACGCAGCCCCGCGACCTGGGTATTTTAGATTATATCTTATGAGCTGAATTAATTTACCTTCAACGACGAGCTGGGGATTGCTCATCACGGGTATACAGACCCTGCGATGATTCTCCAGCCTGCCTCTGTCCGGTTGCGCAAGTTCCCCTCTATTATACGTTCCTGAAGACGATATATGTACACTGGTCCTCACTGTTCCAGATCATCTTCTCGCACACATCCTTGTCTATTGATCACGCGGATATTCTCATACAATTCCGCCGCGGATCCATTTTTCATCACAAGGAGCAACCGTTGGATGTGCTTACTATATTTCTTTATTATAATTTGCACAAACTCTTTATCCGGAATCGGAGGCTGCAAATGTTGGATGCGGTTCATCCATTGAATAATTTAGTGTTTTATGATGTGCCCGGGTGCACCTCAAGCTGGTCCCTCTCGCTCCAAAAGTTCTCGATGAGTTTCGACTTAACCTCGTCCCATGTTGCACAATGCTCCAAAAATATTCTCGCCCACTCGAGAGGAGTTCCATCCATCCGGTCCAACACAATCGATATACTTCCTCGGATTCTCATCCTTCCGCTAGCACTGATCACCTTCTCAATTCTTTCTACAAACTCCATTATATGGATTTTAGCGTACTTGTCGCCGTATCCACGACATTCCGCCTCGCTAAAATGTGTTGCCCGATAATAAGTTTGGACCTGACAGGTATTACGATACTCTCTCTGTTGATGTTTCACCACCTCGAGCCGTTCCCTTAAGTCTCTGATGTCTTGCCTAGTGATAAGCTGCGTTCGATCATTTATTTCTTCGAATTTTTTCCCAATATCATTTTCCATAGTTTTTACTTTATTAATAAAATTTTGCTCCAGCTCATTTTTTATTCGACTCACGTTTTAACCGATTCGAGACACAACAGTCTTTTCGCGATCAAGATCGTGAACCACTTTCTAAATATCATTTTTTTAAATGGTCGATGTCTCTAAAATGTTTATTTTAATATTTTTTAATTCTAAATTGTGCTCTTGCACGCGAGACTCGACGTTTGTGACTGAAGTTCAAAGCTCCTCACTGGTCGTCTCCAACTTATCGGCAAGGCCCCTAATTTCTTCTTTTAATTTATTGTAATCGTTTTTGTATTTCTTCTTAATTTATTGTAATCGTTTTTGTATTTCTTCTTAATTTATTGTAATCGTTTTTGTATTTCTTCTTAATTTATTGTAATCGTTTTTGTATTTCTTCTTAATTTATTGTAATCGTTTTTGTATTTCTTCTTAATTTATTGTAATCGTTTTTGTATTTCTTCTTAATTTATTGTAATCGTTTTTGTATTTCTTTTTAATTTCTTCTTTAATTTATCAAATTTTTCATTTTGTTTACTAAATTTTTCATTTTGTTTATTTAAATATTTTTTGTTCATCTAATTTTTCATTGAACATTTTAAGACATTCAAAAAAAGACGGACTTTGCTTATCTACAATCCTGCGAGTCGGACTCGGAGGTATATATGCCTCCGAGTCGCCGTCCATCAACCTATCAGCGACCACGGAAGTTGTTGCATCTCTGTCGTCGCTGGAGTCTTCAGGTATTGTAGTGGGCTCACGATACTGCCAGTGTCGCATCGTGATCCCTGCCAACTGATCCTTTTACATTATATTTTAATTAGCGAAATTCAAGATCATTAAATATCGACCGGAAAAACAATAAATAAAATAAAACTACAAATTAGAATAATATCGAAAAACAAACAATGATTGACTGACAAATAGATGTAAGAAAATAAATACGATGGCTTATCCTTTTTTCTAGCTTCTTCCAAGGTCCGCGCACGATGTCTTCTCTATCGGATCCTCGGTTCGGGTTGCCAATGTTATGAATTCTAATCTACCGGGTCTCTGTTACAGGCTCTAATGTAATAAATTAGGGTTAGTCCTCGTGTCCCTGTTTCCGGGAAATCAATATTATGAATTAGGTCATTTCATATTATTCGAGTCTCTGTTACGGGTGCCAATGTAATGAATTCCTGCTGCTCGATATTCCTGTTCGTTCAGGCCGCCAATTATAATCGATCACCTATTCCTTCTCCTTCTTCGATCGATAAAGGTGTTGGTTTTGATGATAAAATAATAAAATAGTTCCGATAAAACATAACCTTAACGGGCGCCTGGAAAGCTCCGCCAGGCAGAGCCTTAGACCTTTCGTGATAAAAAAATGGAATAAAATTCTCCCGTACAAACTTAGCGAACCCGCCGCAAAAATGGCAGTTATATCTCAGCGACATAGATGCCCCGGGGCTCCACTATATGTCCAATAACAGATTTTAAATAATAAATGCTTTTATATTTCCAAAAATCACAAAAATTTAATATCAACGAGATGCGTACAAATAAGGCAGACTCGATATAACAAAAAAAAAACAATTAATTAAACAAATTTTATAATGCGTGAATAAAAGCTGCCACGATCGACGGCAATCAAGAGCGGTACATAAAAGTAGCGACCGACCAACAATTAACATGTAAAGCGACTAGTGGCGACAACGATCTTGTCTTTCAACGAATCTGACTAGTGTATATTCAATAAAAGTAATTCTTAATCGGCAATCAGAATATCTATCTGATGACAGACCGTAAACTACCTTTGCCGCTCGGTGTCACCCCACGCGACACACGGTGTACGTTGCGTGCGCGGTACCTGAACAACCCCAGCTAATACATAGTTCTGCTAGCCGAACTAGACGCAACTTTTCGGAATTAATATACACACTCGGAGACACAATTACATCCATCATCTCCGAATATATCGAGAATTTACCGGATTCTATCGCACGGCTCGATTACGAACACACATGCACACTAACGCAGTCGGTGCAATGAACTTTACACCTGATAAAATCCGATACCGATATTCGGCACGTGTATACTAATTCCTTTACTAAATTAACCGAAAAATATAGCGCTGCAAAATATACGACGCGCAACAAAACAAAGAATTTTGAATTTTGAAACTACGTTGCGCCAGTTCGTATCACTACCCTTCCCCCAATTTCATTTTAAAACGAAACGTTTTGAATCATCTTAGGATTCATGAGTAACTCAAGCATGCTTTACTCTTAGCCGAGAATGTACAAATAGGTAGTCATAACGCTCGGGATCGAGCAAATACGACTGCGGAAGATATTAATGGCTACAAGATTTTTAGGCCAGGGGTCATCAGGAAAAGTGTCCTGTCACAAAATTTGTACCAAAAAAATGTCACAATTTTATGTAACAAAATATATAATGTAAATGTAACGAAGAAAGGTAACAAAAAAATGTTATTGAACGGCGTAGCCAATGAAAAAGTTTACTCTTCTATGAGAATTATAGATGAACTAGACCTGTGGTCGAAGGGGGCTTGCCCCCTTCAGAATCCCGAAGGGCGGAGTTTATTTATATACACATTAATTACAACGTAATTCTTAGGCCAGCTCTTATTAGAAAAAATGCCCCAATTTTATGTAACGAAAAAACGCCCCAAAAAATGTCAAAATTTTATGTGACGTTTGTAATATTTTAATGTTTACCGGATTCCAAAAAGAAGGAGGTTTTATGTTTGTCATGTATGCTGTTTTTATTTATGTTCGTTTGTGGATAACTCATATTTATGTAGACCGATTTTACTGATTCTTTGTCCATTAGAAAGAGTACCATTCAGCGTAGGTACCAAGTGAGTAATGATGAAAATCGGTGAACATATTCATCAGAAAGCATGAAAAAACTTGGTCCCTCTGGATAGTTTTTTTTTCTTATTAATTTTTAATAGTACAACGGCGGTTGAATTGAAATGCTATCAAACGCTTCAAACGTTTCTACACCTGTTGTCTTCGAATCAAAAGTTGTATCATGTATAAATGTGGCAAATACTTCGCCATTGCGCAGTTCGTCGTCCTATTTTCGTTTCCACAATTCACGTTTGTATTCGGTGGAGTTTTCTTTTTTTGGAAATATAATGAATAAACTTCTTATTACTGTACAGGTTGACCGCACCTTCTTCAAGTCCTCGTCTATTTCTAGTTCTATCGATCTGACCTTTGTTTCCTCTGATATAGCTCTCAAATTATCTTGGAGAATTCTAGATGGTATCTTCAGCAGTGACCACGTTGCGATCATCATTGTTCCTAATGGCTTTTATCGTTCTTCTCTTCCTTCTTCATTTACGCCTCTGCATTATTCTGATTGGAATAGATTTCAGTTTATTTTATTTTATATTATTTATTTTTTTTCTGGGCTCGTCAACCAAGGACCTTTATCCAGAAACAAAAGGTAAGGAAAGAAGTCGGTTATATTTTGATCCGATCAGAAATTTTAACTAAAAAGGAACAAATAGCAGGAATAATTAGTGGGGAAGGAAAGGACAGGATATAGGATGCACAATAAGGGGTAGGAAGTGCAAGCTTAAGCAAATAAGAATATAAGGCAGAACGCTCCACGGAGAAGGATGAACACTGGAAGAACACATGATCGGCGTCGCAAATAATTGCATCATCCGGATGGAGAGGACAGTGTGGAGAAGAAATCAAGGAGAAACGAAATCTGGAGGAAGGCAGCAAAGAATGGCCAAAGCGCATACGAACAATGGAAACAACTTCAGAACGACGAAGGGAGGGATGCAAAAGAAACCATGAATATGAAGGAAGAGTAGGCTGGACTGACAGGTAAAAGGAACAACTGTTGGAAAAAGAAGAAACATAGGTATCCGACCAAAATCGGATATGAAAGCTTTTACAAACTGATAGCAGGTTAACGGATGGAATTTTTTTAAAAAAAAGACGAGAGGAAGCAGCAGCAGCCCGAGCCAAGGAATCAGCCGCTTCATTGCCAAATATGCTCGAGTGGCCAGGTACCCACAGCAGATCAATATTGACTGAATGGAGATAGGAAAGATTGTGAATGAGTGAACGTATACGGAGGATAACAAAGTCACACGAATGATCAGGAAGGGGAGAGGATATGGCCTGAAGGGCGCTCAAAGAGTCAGAAATAATTAAAAACTTAGAGGAAAATTGATTCGAGGAAATGAAAATAATAGAGCGAAGGATAGCCAACAACTCGGCTGCGAATATGGAACAGAAATAAGGAAGGCGAAAAGATTCTAAGAGGTCAAAATCAGGAAGAATGAAGGAAGGATCAACACCACCAGGCCCCCTCGAACCATCCATGTAAATGGTCACATGAGAGGGAAATAGGGAAGTAGAATACCTGTTTAATTATGGCTTGGGAGAGATTTTTTGGCAATGAGGGAAGGATAAATACCTTAGGAGGATGATAGATATCAGCGAAGTCGAAGGAAAAATAAGGGAGATTATTGAAAGAGATAATATACGGCCAAAATGAACTGAGACGATGTGAAATAAAAGCCAGAATAGGGGTTTTGCTGGGAGTGAAGCGCCAGCTGTTATGAATTGAAAGGAAAGACTGAACAAGAGTAGAGGATGCGAGAGGAAGACGTTTAACAAGGAAATGATAGCCTAAATAGGATCTACGAATGGATAGGGGTGACGAATTGGATTCAGCAAGAATAGCAGGGGTTGGAGAGGATTTAAGAGCGCGAAGACAGAGACGAAGGCAAGAATTTTGAATTACATCTAGTTTTGAAAGACGGGTCTTGGACGCACTACCATAAATAAAAGAACAATAATCACATTTGGAGCGGATAATAGATTTGTAAAGAGAAATAAGAATATAGGGATCGCCACCCCATTTAGATGGCGACAGGGCTTTCAACAAGTTTAACCTTTTAGTAGTGGAAGGTAGACCTTCCTGCAATACAAGTAGTATACAATGATATTTCCCAATATTCATCCTTTATCTCCTCTGCTCTAACATTGTCTTCCCCGCTGCATCTCCCAGCCCGGAAAAATCGTTTTCTAAGGGTTTCATCACTATGGTGGAATAATGACTATACAGCTGCTATCAATCAAAGTTTGTCAAGTTTTGGATCATTCATCCTACTTTTAACAATTTCTTGGCTTATAAGAGTTCGAACGCTGGAACCAGATATATTCTTAAAAACGCCAAGAAAAACTCTTGGAAATCCTTTTGCTCTTCCTTTTCTCGACCGACTCCTATTTCCAAAGTTTGGAAGTTGGCTGAAGTTTTTAGAAATTCTCCTTCTGAACGCCCGTCTAGCTTCAGTTTTCCTAAAGATAATCTTGCTTCTTTCTTTGACTCGCGATAAAATTTCTTACTCCATCCTCAAAAACCTATCTGCAAAGCCTTTCAAAATTCTTTTAATCATTTTAAATTCCTTCCTGTAAACTGGTTCTATTCCTGATTCATGAAACACCTTCGTTGTTATCTCTATTCCCGAGAATAATTCTTCTGCTCTTCGGCCTATTTCTTTATTTTCTTGCCTAAGGAAACCCTTTGAAAGCATACTTAACATTTCGAACACAATAACTTGCTTCCAGACAACTAGTTTGGTTTTCGTCCCGGCTTAGGCCCCCCAGATTGTTTCAGTCTTTTCCTTGCTGACATTTATAAATCATTTATTTCCAAAGAATTCACAATTGCAGCTTTATTTATGTAGCCAATGCATACGGAAGCGTCCATCTTCCCACGCTCAACAATGTTATGATTTCTTTAAATGTCCCTTCATCCATAATTCTTTTTAATTATCAGTCTTTTTCAAAGTATAACTCTCCTTCTTTTTGCTCCTTCCTTTTCTGCCTCAAGAAGATTCTTTCAGGGCCTTCCGCATGGTTCCTGCCTTAGCCTTACTTTATTTAATCTATATGTTTCCAAAATTGTTTTTCTCTCCTTAAAATCCAAATCTTTATTTTTTGCAGATGATATCCTTGTTTACTCCTCGTCCCATAATCTTCTAGTTGCCAATGAGGAACTAAGCAGCTCCTTAAAAACTCTAGAAAAGGACCTTTCTAACATTCATCTCTTCATCTCCGCTCCTAAATCAGCAGCTGTGTTCTTCACCCTTCGGTCTTATAACCCAAGCTCAATTTAGATCAATTCTTTTCGTTATCTGGGTATCATTTTATTACCTCGCCCATCTTTCCATGAACATATCAGTCATTTATATATTTCCTCGCTTAAAGTGTTAAACCTTCTTAAATCCCTCTCACCTATGAGATGGGGAGGTGATCCTTCTGTGCTAATAATGTTGTACAAATCTCTCATACACTCTAGATTGAATTATTGAAGTTTCTTATTTGACAACTCTTCCAAATTCGTTCTCTACAAATTAGTTGCCTTCGCCTTTGTCTCGGAGCTTTGAGGTCATCTCCTATTCCGGTCATTCTATCTGAATTCAATGTCTGTCCTCTGTTCATCCGAAGATCTTATTTGGGTTATCACTTTCTCATCAAACGTTTTTCCACTTCCTTGTCAAATATCAGTGCCTCTTATTCTTTTATCCTCCGGCACTGGCTTTTTTTCTCCAATAAAATTTCTATATTATCTCATATATTTATTCGCCTTTCTAAATTTTTCCCTTTTGTTATTTCCCATCACAAGCTTCCATTCTTTTCTTACGTCAATTCCAAATTGTTAAGACCATCAAATATCATCTTCATGCCATGCTTCCTTAAATCCTCTCCCTCTTATATCGTCAGCGTGGAATTTAATAATAGAATAAATTCTCTATTCCGCGATCACTCTTTAATTTTTACTGACGGATCGAAGAGCCCGAGTGGAGTTGAAGCTCTATTCTGGCGCCTTCAGTTCAGTCATTCTCCGTCCTTTTGTTCTATCTTTACTACTAAATCTGTTGTTATCTTATAAGTCATTATTTACATTTCCTCTTCTGCAAGTCCTTCCAAATTGCTTATTGTTTCTGACTCTTTAAGTGTTCTTCTAGCGTTATCTCCACCTTCCCTTTCTTCTTCCACTGATGCTATCATCCTTTCTATTTGTTCTTTTTTCCATGATCTATCCTCATCGACGTCTACCCAGATTGACTTACTTTGTACTCCTGGACATTCAGGTATTGATGGAAACGTAGCTATCGACCTCTTTGCTGGAGCTACATATTCTAATAGAAATTTTATTAGTAGGGTTTCAGCACACAATATTCTTCTTCCAACTAAATCCTGCCATTTTAGACTTTGGCACTGTGTTTATGGTTTTCTTCTCCCTAATCCTGATTCCTTTTATCTCTTGATTAACCCTGTTTTTTCTTCTCGTCCTTGGTTCTATGATTTCCCCAGTTTGCGTTGGTCCATAATTACTAAATTATCTCACCTCCGTTTCTCGCATAGTTTCCTCTTATCTTTCTAAATCGCTTTTCCTTATCTGCATTTCCTTTTTGTCCATTGGATCCTAACGCTTTTCCTTGTCTGCATTTCCCTTTTGTCCATTGGGTCCTAAAGGTTCCCAGTATGTTTGTGACACGAATCACACGTTCTTCGAGTGTTCTGGTTTATCTTGCGAGTGTGAGTTCTTTTATTCTCAATTTTTAAAGCTTGTTTTTCCTGCTCCTTTCAACGCCTCCTATGTCATTTCTCTGCCTATTCTCTCAGTTGTTCCTGTTCTAGAAATATTCATTAATTTCATTGTCGATAAAATAAAAATGTAGTTTCTATTCCGTTTCATGCATCTCATCCATTTTGTTGGGGTAATGCTCTCCGGTAGCAATCCCAAGGGGGGAAGAAAAAAAAGAAGTTCCACCATGGGGAGAAGCATGTAAAGACTATATTGCTAATTTAATAATACTATGGAAACGCAAAAAAAGTATTATTTATATGGGTTATAATATGTTAATTTGTTTTTTTTTTCAATTTTTCAACACACTTACATCTTATTAATTTCTTATTCTCAACTTGCCCTACTAAACCTTTTCTTCATCATGTCAAATCATAGTTTTTAAGTACCTTTGGCTCTCTTTTCTCTAATCATTTTGCGATCTTCACTGACGGTTCCAAAAGACACAATGGAGCTGGCTCAGCCTTCTTTTGTCCTTCCTTAAATTATTTTGAAACCTTCAAACTTCCTTCCTTCTGTTCAGTTTTCTATGTCGAGTCTACTGCTATCCTGCCTGCCGTCCTTTTTGTAGTTTCTTCCCTAGTTTCGCATGAAGTCCTTATTATGTCAGATTCCCACAGTGTTATTCGTGCTATCTTCTCTTCTTTCCCTTCTCCCTCTGCTGATTGCATAATACTTCTCATACGCTCTCTTATTTAAAATATTTTCCTTTCTCACTTCGTCTAAATTTACCTACTGTGGATTCCTGGGCACTCTGGAATCAAAGTATCGACTCGGTCGATATACTAGCTCGTTTATCCTCTTCTACCGGTGAATTTCTCAGCATTTTTTCATCTCATAATATTAATCTCTTCCCCACTTCAGATCATTCCAAACTAAGGCTAAACTCATATTCCTACTCATTCTCAAATCCGGATTCCTTTTATCTCTTTATCTAGCCTAATCTACCGTCGTATCCCTGGTTTTCCAATTTTCCCTCCATGCAACGTTTAACTCTCGCTGCAATCTGCCGCCTACGCTTTGGGCACCATTTGCTCCCTGCTTCCTTATTTCGCTTCTCTCTAGTCCCCTCTCCTCTCTGTCACCTATACTCTCCCTCTCACAACTTTATAGGTGACGCTAGTCACATTTTGTTTGAATGCACCTGTATTGCTTCCGAACGTTCTTCCTTTGATTCTTCTCTTCTGTCAATTGGTATTCCAACTCTGTATTTTGCATCTTTTGTTCTCTCTTTGCTATCATCTTTGGTCATTTCAGCACTTGAGTCTTTTCTATCCTCTATATCGAATCGCATAATATCTGATTCCGCTTCTCATCCTTTCCTCCTCTTCTTGAGCCAATGTCTTTTTTGACGAACCCAACTTTCCTTCTTTTTTTTTTAATAAAAAAAAAAAAAACCTAAAAAAGTATTATTTATATGTGTTGTAGTAATTTAAGTTGTTTCGGTAGTTTAATAAAATTTATGGTATAAATTATATCCCTTTAACTCTCTTGTTTACATTTCTGTCCCTTTTTCTTCTATACTTTGTATAAAATGATCAAAATTTACAACATAATTCTCATGCTGGCCCCCATTCGATTTTATAACGAAAAAATGTCCCAATTTTATATAATAATAAAAAATAAAATACAACCAATAATTTATCATAAAATATATTTCTATTACATATGAAATATTTGAACAAACTACAATAAAAACAAGTAAAAAATAGTTCTTCTTCTCCTCATTCTTCATTTACGTGCCATGAACTACAACAAAGGCCAGATGCACGAAAAGTTAGGATTTTATAGTTGGGGTAGGTGGTTAGTGGAGTTTAGATAAGCGAATAATTTCTCTATATTTATTTCATTGTTGCTTAAGAGTTTTTTCAAGGTAGACGGAAGAAAAAACGTGGCGCGAATGTAATTATATTTGCGGCAGTCTAAGAGAATATGTTGGACGGAGAGAAGGGAAGAACAGGTTTCACATATAGATGGTAAAGATTTGTTCAGGAGGAATTGGTAAGTAATCCGTATGTAGCCAATGCGCAGTCGACACCATGCTACTTCCTCCTTTCTGTTTGGCCGAAACAACGATTGCTACAAGTTAGTGTTCTCTTTGATGGAACGAAGTTTATTCGACGTTGGGGTATCGAGCCAGGAGTCGAACCATTCCTTTGATAGGCTGCTGGTTATATCCTGAACAGCGTCGTTGGCAGGTTCGCTGAAGGAAAGCATGATGCTCCTTCTTCCCTGGCGCGGTCTGCTGATTCATTCTGTGGAATACCTTTTTGTCCTGGTATCCGAGCAAATAAGATCTTGAAGTCCACAGTAGTTATCGTAGACAATATTTCTTTAGCTATCGGGTGTAGCGACTTATCGTGGGACCTTAGTAGACATGTTAAATCATTTAAAAAATCACTGTAAATCAGGCGGTTTTGTTTAAACTGTACACAGATTTCAACTTCCAGTTTGATTGCAAATAATTAGGCAGAGAGCACGGAGTAAAGATGTGGAAGAACGTAACGGATAGTACCTATCTGCTCTGAAATTACGGCACATTCTACGAGAGAGTTTGATTTGTCACCGTTGGTAAACAGAATTAACGAGTATGAGGAGAAGTTCATGGAATGCGCTCAGAATGGTATTAGTAGGGGAATGTTTGTTCAGTTCTAAGAGTGAAAGGTCTATAATCAAAGCTGTGGTTTTCCATGGGGTGATTATGGCGGGGGTTGACTCTTAGATTTTTGGTAAATTCGTGATAACTGACATTAGTGACTTCATCGCATAGGAGAGGAAATTACATGTTTTAGGATTTTTATTAGAAAGAAAAAGAAAAGCTGGCGTATTTGGAGAGGATAAAATACGTATTAATAGTCTTGCGTTAAGGTATCGTCTTCTGACATCTAGGAGTCATTCTGGACATTTGTATAACATGCTAACTGTTGGAGAAGTTTTGAAAGCTCCTAGCGCCAATCTTATTGCGGTATGGTATATGACATTCAGTTTGTTTAGGATGGCGGACTTTGCTGATCCGTAAATTGCTGTGCTGTAATCACACTTTGTTCGGATTAAACTTCTGTAGATGTGCACTAAGGATCTACGGTCTTCTCCGTATGATTGGTGTGACAATTTTCGTAGGGAATGACCTTCTGAATCCGTTTATGTGAGCTTTCCATGTAAGATTTTGGTCATACGTAAGGCCCGAATATTTTACTTCTTCTCTTGACCGAATCGGAATGTTATTTAAATGAAGTTGAACATTGTGATTACAATTTCTAATTCTACAAAAGTGAACAGCGGTGGCTTTACTGGTAGAGAACGAGACTCCATTTGAAACGGACTATCTGTATAATACATTGATAGTTTTTTGCAAGATTTTTTGGCCTGTAATGATATCTGAACAAGACATGAAAGTCGTTAAATCGTCCGTGTATAAGGAGAATTTCACTGGAAGTTTTAATTGTTCAATGACTCATTAATGGCTAAGTTAAATAATGTTGGATTCAGTACGAAGCCTTGAGGCAAGCTATTAACGTGTTCTCGCAGATCTGAAAAATCCCAACCAATAAATACGGTAAAAACCCGGTTAGCTAGGAAGTTCCGTATGAATACAGGCATTCTTCCACGAAAGTTAAGTTTATGTAAGGTTATTAGAACTTTGTAGCGCCATATGACATCGAATGCTTTAGAGCAGTCGAAAAAGACTGCTAACATGTGGCGTTTAGTGGTGGAGTTTTGTAGGAATAGCAGTTGATCTTTCATAGATCGGCCTGGGCGGAAACCGCATTGCTGGTCTGACAAAAGTTTGTTGTTCTCAATTTCCCATGTTAATCGTGTGGTAATTATTCTTTCTAAGATTTTGCATAGAACGGATGTTAGCAAGTTCGAACGGTAGCTATCAAGGAGAACTGGGTTTTTGTTTGGCTTAAGGACAGGGATGATTGTTACAATTCTCCACGATGAAAGAAATTGTCCAGACATCAATATTTGGTTGTAGATATCAAGCAACTTCTTCTTGATTTCATCTGAGGCATTTTGGAGTAAAGAGACATGAAAATAGTCTGGACCCACTGCGGCTGGTTTTGTGGCTTTTATCGCAGTTTCTATTTTGTGAAAAGTGATTTGTGAGTTATACGGTTCTCGGTTGTGGCTGGAATAATCCGGGTGATTAATCTCGTTGGATATCCTTATTTTTCGTAATTCTGATGTGCAATTTTTATCACTCGAGAATTCGGCATAGTACGTGGCGAAAGCATTTGCTATTAACCCTAGAGTAGTCGCGGCTTTCCGTGAAACATGAGTGACCGCGTTAGGAGCATTTTGCCACCCATACTTAAAATGATATTTTTTGCAAATAATAGTTAAATAAATTTACAATGATTTTAAACGGATAGAATAAAACATAAACTATCAGAAAAAGTAACATTTATTAAAGTTTTATATTTAGTATTAGAAAAAAAAATGCTTCGGGAAATCTTAAGTAAAATGTCTTGAATTTTAACATCTTTATCTTAACCTACATAAAAAATAGAAAAATTAAATTTAATAACAAAATTAAACGTTTTCGTCATCTAGGACATGTATTTCAGCAAAACAGTCCTGACATGTGTACATACAATGTTCATTACACGGTAACTTTGTGCATCTATTGCGCGCTTTCTCGGTCCTATTATTTTTCTTGGACGAACATACTGTGCTTATACCTTCTCTACCTGAGAGTATATTTTGATGTTCCGATGGCACAAATCGGGCCATTTGGTTTCTCAGCTGTTTCTGCAAAGTGTTTACGTCAGATCTTCTAATTATATGTGGTCAAGTCATAGCTAGAGCAATTTCTTTCAAAAACCGTCGTAATAATAAGTGATAAGTATTTTCTTTGTATATTATTTGATTATTTATGCCAGCAATATTCAGAATTGAGAAAAATAATCTCATCGACCATCTGCGAGTCATTCTACCCACGGAATATTCTTCTTTCATTTGATCGACTACATTAACTCCTTTAGTCCCATTTAATTTGTTATGATTTCTGGTTTCTCAGCCGCACTGGTAGTTTCATCGATCTTATTATCATCGTGTAAAGTTGACGATAATAGAACAACTTTTTTTTTTTTTTATAAATTTTACTTATGTGAAATCGCGCCGTGAGCAATATGCCGCCAAACGTGATACACCAACAACAACCGTTGTCTCTTGCAGTCACCCGTGCATTGAATTTGTTCAAATTTCTAAAACAAGAAGGTGTGGTACGGGGGGGGGGGAGCTACTAAGACGCTTTACCTTAAGTAAAGCATGGTATAGGAAATAACACGAATTTTTTCCCGCTAGTGGCAAAATGCTCATAGCGCGAGCACTCTAGGGTTAACCTTTCTTCTGCGATCAGCTTATTACTCGCATAAGTAATAAGCTGATCGCAAAAGAAAGGTTAACTAAATGCTAGTGGGATTATTCTCGACTGATTTTATTTTTCGCCAAACGAGCTTTATTGAAGTTTTTTTTTTTTTTTTTTTTTTTTTTTATTTAAGAAGGGGTACTAAACCACTCGCTGCATGTAACTACCTAGGTTATCGCAGTGAGTGGACCCACGTTTAAAACAGACTCCTTAGCTCGCTAGCCTGAACGAAAGTCATAAGATTGTTCAAAGCAGTAGGGGTATTTGAGAGGATGTCTTCAATCGATGTGATCTGGCCTCGCCGTAACTCATTTAGACGTGTGCATTTCAGCAAGATATGCGAAACTGACGGGTATTCATCGGTAGAACAAAGTGGGCAGGTACTTGGTTTTGGGGCTTGTTTGAGAATATAGTCTTGGGAAAAGGACGTATGTCTCGTTCTTAGGCGATTGATTGCCGAAAACACTTTGCGTTCTGTTCCGACTGGAGGCCACCATGGCTCCGTCGTAGGCTTCAGTTCCCTGAGGAAGGTCGACTGAGACATCCAGTCATGACTCCACTGTGCGAAGACCGTATCTGACAGGAAACCTCTCAAAGATAATGGACCAAAAGCAAATAACGGCATTGGGCACATCATGAATGACCGAGCGACCAGGTCAACCCGCTCATTTCCCGGAACACCGGCATGACTGGGGACCCATAAAAAAACAGTTGATAAGTTTATTGTTGAAATAAAGTTCCGCCAAGAATCACGTTTTACTTGCTTTGAAGTCCATCTAGTTTTTGCTCGCTATCTTCTGAATTCGATGTGATTTTTTTCATTGGGAATCATTTTTAGTTCTTTCAATGCTGCTCAGTGGTTTCTAACGGCTTCTAAACATTTTTTTTGTCTACCAGAGTAAAAACATTAGTTGTGATTTCATAGACATTGAATTTCCATTCGGATTTGGGCTATATATTTTGCTAACGGAACTAGTTGATTGATGAATGAGTTGACAGCCGAATTAACCTCAGTTTCTTGGACTTGTTGATAATCGCATATGGAAGCACTGATACTTGTTGCAATCAATTTGATCTTTTTTCATCGTTTCGTTTCTGGGCGAAGATCCTTTGTTGACATGCCCAAAGGGGGGTTAAAAAAAAAAAAAAAAAAAAAAAAAACAAACGGAAACTTCCAAGTCCTTCTTTGCCTAAAGCATCCTTGCCCTCTAAGGAATTTCGATTTTCGCATGCCGATTTAAACGCTTCCGAAAACAATAATAATAATAGTAATAATAATATTATTAATAATAATAATAATAATAATAATAATGATGATGATATTTGCAACAATAATGATAATTACAGCGAGAGGAGTAATAATGTTATTACTTCCACTGATTCTACTGTTACTCCTTCTCCTACTAATACTTCTACTATTACTACCACCAATAATAATATTAACAATAACAATAGTGATAATAATAATAATAATAATAGTGCTAGTAATAATAGTTGCATTACCGCCGTTTCCAATACTTGTTTCGTAAATGATCATCCGGGACTTTTCATTGTTTTTGTCGAAAATTTAGATGATGATAACAACATAGGCAATAATCACCCTTTGGCTCTTGCAAGATTATTAAATTCTGTTTCTTCGTCATTTCTTAGTGTTTCTCCACAAGGAAAGGACCGCATCTCAGTCACCTTCCCTTCTGCTTCCACTGCAAATTCCTTTTTATCTAATTCTGACTTCTTTCTCAGTAAAAATATTAAAGCTTACATTCCCAATAGCGCCTTATACAGAATGGGAATTATTTCAGGGGTTCATCCTTCGTTTTCTGAAGACGATATTACGGAGGGGATTGATTCGTCTATTCCCATAGCGTCCATACGTCGTATCTATCGTTCCTCCGAGGGTACTAAAATTTCGACTAGATCCGTAGAAATTAAATTCCACAAATCCGTTCTTCCAGATTTTGTTTCCATTTACAGACTCCGTTTTCCTGTTTCGCCTAGCGTACGACTACCTACACAGTGTTCGAAATGTTTCCTTTTTGGGCATATTTCCAAACACTGTCGTAGCTCTTCGAATATATGCCCTCACTGTGCCTCCAAACATCCTTTATCAGACTGCAGTAATCTTCAAGAGCCCCCTCTTTGCCGGAATTGTAAAGGCTCTCATTGTGCTTATAATCGTACGTGCCCGGAATGGGTGAAACAAAAGGAAATTAAGCGCATTATGGCATTCGAAAACATCTCTTTTCATGAGGCATCTAATTTTAAAAATAGTAATTTAGTCTCCCAGGCTTTCTCATATGCCGACCGTGCTTCGTTGCCTGCTTACTGTTCTAATGTATCTTCTAAGTCCTCTCATACAGTTCCTAAATCTATTCCGCGGCCTAAATCCCCAACTTTTCATAAACGTCCTAATTTTAAATCTTATACTAAACCTTCCCCACAGTTTCCTGCCCTTCCTTCTAACCGCCTTCCGTCGCCCTCTTATGGTTGGGCTTTTAATAATTCTTCTTCTACTAGTAATTCTACCTCCATTAATAGTAATTCCTTAGTTCATGACGCTTCCAGTTCTACTCCCGCTTCTTCTTCCAAAGTTCCTTCATCTACTGTTCTTCCTATAGCAAATTTTATAGCTGAAGCGATTTTAGATCTTCTTGTGTCCTGATTTTTCTCCTTCCCTTGTTGACTCCCTACCTCTCTTTTTATCTAACTACATTCACCTTAATTAGTCTTCCTTCTCACTTTCGTTATAAAGTGAAAGTGAATGCAATCGGGGCTAGCCTTTTCTTTCCCATTTCGTTTTTTCTCTGCTTTTTCTGTCTTTATTTCTTTCCATTTTCTGTTTTCTCCCTATTCTCTTTTTATGATCAGTATTATTATTACTATCAATATTTCCTTTCATATTAATTTCCTCCTTTTCCAGACTTTAAGACTCCTGAATGTATTGCCCAGAGGCGGACAAGCAGCAGTTGCTTTTTTCATATTTCAATGTACTGACACTGCTGTGACTAAAATCACTGCCGGGCTCAGATATATTGGTTTTATTCGTATCATGATGCATTGTACTCTTGTCTTTTGCCGGATTTTAAGATAATTGGGCGTAATGCCCAGAGGCAGACATGTAGTAATTTATTTTTTCATATTTCAATGTACTGACGCTGCTGTGACTAAAATCACTGCCGGGCTCAGATATATTGGTTTTATTTGGTTGTTCTGCATTGTACTCTTGTCTTAATATTTTTGAGACCGAAGTACGTTGACACTGTTTTACGCTATTGTAATTTACATTATATTCTCGAAAAGTTGAGACAATTATCGAGAATCGTAGCGACTACAAATTTCGCTCTTTTATGCAACTTAGCTGCAATGGGCTCCGAATCATTTTGTTCGTTGCTCTAAAATCCTGTTCCTTACTTTTGATTTTTTCTTGTATTTATTCCGGTCTAGCATCCATCGCCGTCCTTTTTTCATCAACAGTCTATTTTTGTTTAATTGTTTTTATTTATTCCTTCCCTTTTCATATCAACTTTCCTTTCAACTTGGTAGCCCAAATTTTCCTCCACCCATTAATGTTTCTTTCCTTCTGTTTTTTTTTCTTATATTGTAATTATTTTTTTTTTCTCTCTACTCTACCTTGCTGTTTTTCTTCTGGCACTCTCTACGTCTCTCTTCCTTTGCCTCCCCCTCTATCTTTTTGTTTTTTTCTTTATTTCTTTTTCCTTTCCCTACTCACGTCTTTTCTTTTTATAATTTACTATGCCGGGTATTTTTAATATTTTACAGTGGAACTGTCGCAGCCTTAGAGCCAACAAAAATTCATTAGAGGGTCTGTTAGACATTCATAGTATTAACGTTGCTCTCATTTCGGAAACGTGGCTACGGCCGAATATGAATATTAATTTTCGTGGGTATAAGATAATCAGATGCGACCGTGACGATGGTTTTGGTGGATCTGCTATTCTTATTAAGAACGGCATTCTATTTAAATCTCATGATATTTCCTTTAATTCCCCTTCTAGTCCTAATCAGCCCAATATTGTACACATTTCCATTCCTTCCAATGCAGCTCGTCCACTTAATATTATTTCTATATACATATGTTCCCTCTAGTTGCGACCTTCGTCACTTTCCTCTCGTTTCTTTCCTCAGGTCTATCCCGCATCCGTTCATCATTGGGGGTGACTGGAATGCTCGGTCGCACTCATGGGGCTGCTCAAACCATAACAACAACGGTACTGTTCTTGAAAATCTTGTTCTTTCTAATGATTTAGTCCTTCTTAATGATCTCTCTCCTACCTATTACAAGAGCCCATCTAGTTATAGTACTCTCGATTTAACTTTCTCATCTCCTTCTATTGGTTTTGATTACAATTGGTCAACTCTCATGAGCTCCTATGGTAGTGATCATATTCCTATTCTAATTACTCCCCAGAATCCTCCTTCTTCTCCTTGCTTTAAACCTCTCAATTACCTTCGATGGAACCTATCGAAAACTAATTGGGCTCTGTTCCACTCCTTAGTTGATTCTACGCTTCCTAAACTTCTAGATGGCTCTGATCCTGTACTTCATTACCATCTATTCCTAGATTCGATTACAAATGCTCTATCGCTGTCTTCTCCTTCCTGTAAACCGTCATCGTCTGGCCATCGTGGATCAGCATCGTCCCTCTGGTGGAACGAAAAATGCAATGCCGCTTTCGATCATAGTCGCGCTACATTTAGAATTTTCCGATTGAATCCTACACGCGAAAACTTTCTTGCCCACAAAAGGGCCAATGCAAGGGCTAGGTTTATTCTAAAATCGTCTAAGAAATCCTCTTGGAAAAATTTCTGTTCATCTTTTCGAGAATTACTCCTCTTAATCATATCTGGAAAATGGCCAAAGTTTTCAAATTCCCTTCTTCTGAACGTCCTTCTATACTGTTATCGGCGTATTCTGAAAATATCATGGGTGAAAAAAGTTACTAATATCGAGGTACTTCAAAGAACGGGAAAGACCCTTGAATTAATGCTTACCATCATGAAACGGAAGCTACAGTACCTCGGACACATCATACGAGGCCCCAAATACGAAATTCTGAAGGTCATTTTGGAAGGAAAGATAAATGGGAAGAGATCGAGAGGAAGACGACAAAATTCATGGATGGACAATCTTATCAACTGGTTCGACTGCCCTTCTATACAACTCCTCCGATCGACCATTGTAAAAGAAAATTTTCATTCGTGGATCGCCAATCTTCAATTTGGAAACGGCGGATAAAGAAGAAGAGAAGCGACTCGATGATCAGAATGTTGGTTGAACCTCATCTCTCCATAAAGGATAGATCCACAAAAGTGCACCTAACCAAGATTCAGAAAAAGCTGAAAGGATTGCAGAATCCCAATACTCTTACGACGAATGCTAACCGTTTCCTTAGGAAATATCTATTTTTCCAAAAGTGAACCAGATATGGATGGACCTCAAATATATATCAGCTGTAACTGCAATGGTGTTTATAGGCATCTAGAGGATCTCAAATTAATCCAGTCTATTTATAATCTAACTATAATATGTCTACAGGAAACACATCTTAAGAATAACCAAACCTTATATCTTCTGAACTGCAATATCATAGCTTCAAACTGCTCTTCGAACTGGGCATCTGGAGGAATAAGTTTAGCCGTTAAAAACTACCTCAATTTCAACCAGCTTCAATTACAGACAACCATGCAGGCTGTTGTAGCAACCATATATCTTTCATCACCACTCATTATCTGCTCAATATATTTACCTCCAAGAGATAATATCACTGGAGAAGACATCAGTGAACTAATTTTGGCTCTTCCAAGCCTTTTTCTTATCTGTGGAGATCTAAATGACCATTCCCTATTCTGGGGTGGATCATGCTACAACTCTAGAGGATTGAAGAACTTATAAATGAGCTACAATCTCGCTCTGCTACATACCAAGGATCCAACACACTATAACTTTTCTCGTAAGACATGGTCAATGTTGGACCTAATTATTACCACATCAGCCATTCCTAACGCTGTTGAAGTATTGAACCATGGTGATCTCGCTGAAAGCGATCTTACTCCCGTAATCGTTCACCACAAGCACAGCAAGACTATATCCCCACCTCAGGACACAAAATACAACTACCGCAGAACAATTTGGAAAACATATGACTCAACCTTTCCATCAGTTACCAGCTTCGAAGTAAGTCCCACTTCAGACATCAAAAAAATCGTCCAATCGTTCACAAATATTGTAAACTACGTGAACACCATCACTCCCCAAATTCCACATCTAAGTTAAAACGCTCTCCCATGGTGAACCCCAGATTGTTCCACCGCTATACATAATAGAAGAAAAACACTGAAAAAATTAAAAGCCGCTCCATCTCTGGAAAATCATGTTACTTACCAAAAACTTCGCGCTAAAGCACGATACACTTTAAAACAGGCCAAATTAATTTCATGGCAGAAATTTGTACAAACTATAAACTAGTTCATCTCTACTAGCACAATCTGGAAAAAAATTAAAAATAGAATTTTAACTTCCACAGTTAACATGCTCATATCAACATTTTTCTTTTCCTTAAAAACTGATTTCATTGTGATGCAATTAAAAAAAAGAAATTTTTTTAATATATTGTAATAAATTGCCTCCTATTTGAAAAACCTTTATTTTCTTCACTTTTATTTCTTCTACTTAATCAAACAATAAGTGTTAGGTAAATTATTAAATCCAGTTCATTTACTTGCAGTTTTGTTATAATATTTCACTTTAAATGTTTACTCTTCAAACAAAGTATACAACTTTAGTAAAAATGTAAAATATTGCTTGTTTCTATACAGCTTTTAGGACTGTATCAGGATGGCCACCCAAATATAATTTAAAAATTTTTAGTTTTCCTTATAAAATTGACAAAACACTGAGATCAATCATTTTTCAATTTAAATTAAAACTGTTTTAAATTCCGCCATTATAAAGTAATGAACTAACATTATTTAATGTAATATTAAAATATACAAAGTGTATTCTAGATTAAAGTCAGAGTTATTAAAAATTATTTTATTTATGAATTCATGAAAATTAATGAATAAAAAATGGAAAAAGTCATCTTTAAAAATACTCCATTACTTATTATAATATTTACAAGTTTATTTATTACTAAGTATTTAAAAAGTGTGCAATTACAACGCCCCGCATAAAATTTTAGAAAGCAATGATGAACAACGAAAACAATAACTGATATATATTTCGTAGAAAATAATGAAAACTGCAAAATATTGTGCATGCGCTTTAGACATCACAGCGTGCTGCTTAGACGCTTCTAATAAAATCTAGCATGATCACTTGGCTTATTTTTATTATATAAATGTGTATACCTACATCTATGATCTTGTGTTTATAAATGTTCTTTTCAAAGTATTATTTTACAGGTTATGATGAATGTTATTTCTAAGACAGTTGTTACATCTAAGTAGTTTTCAATGATAAATTCCTTACTGTAGCTCATAAAAGATTTTTAGTTTAATCTGGAAAACAGTTGCTCTGTATAATTTTTAAATTTCTGAGCGTTAGGTGAAAAGCATACAGGCACTGGTGTTAATAATTTATTAACACAGCGCATATTATTATTTTGCAGCAGTATTATTTTAGTTGCCCAAAAATATATTCATTCAACAATAATTTTTTGTAAATAGTTCTAGTGAATAACTTTATTCCTAGTTTTGGCTTCATTCTATTTGCTCTATGGAACAAAATTAACTAAAATCTTGTTCATAATTTCATTAGCACTAAAAAAGTTTATTGATGTTCAAATATAAAGTATATGTTAATATTCAATGAATTTGTTATATTTATATTAATTTTGTTCATATTATTTGTTTAAAATTTACAGTGAGTAAGTGTTTTTTATTATAATTGATGATTTAAATGTAATTAATGTAATACTATATCATTAAGGAATAATCATTATATTTAAACTAGGTGACCCGGCGAACTTCGTACCGCCCCAGAACCAATAAATGTTGTGTTAACTTATCAGCAATTAATACTCAAAAAGAATTAAGTTCAATAAATGTACAAAAATCAAAATGAAAAGTACTTTAATTACATTGAAATAAATATAATTCGCGTGGCAGCAAGGCATTATACCACTTAATAACAAAAGTCAGTATAAATTTACTTTGAAAAATTAAAGTAAACTACTTTTTGGAAACATGCTTTTTCGGGCTACATCATCAGTTAACACATAGCACACACTCAATTTATATGTGTATACTCTGTGCAGTTAGCTGATGATGAGCTATACACGAAGAAACGTGTTTCTAAAGTAATTTAATTTCTTAAAGTAAATTTATACCTATTTTTAGGATTTCGTACACATATTATGTACGGAATCCCAATAAGATGGTTTAGAAACGAAAAAAATATTCAATTATACGACAGCTCGAAAACGGTTTGACTTATCGGAATTGGATCATAAATTACAATTAAACTTCTATCTATAAAAATGTACAACTTTAAACCGAGCGATTACCCTGGCCGGCAAGAAACTGTCTAAAATATATAATATGGAATTTAGAACGACCTCAACAATCGCCCTTAAAAAATTCATAACTCATCATCGGATAAAACATAGCAGCCCTTTCATAAAATTTAAAAATTACGATTAAAAAATTATTCGAACTCCCCTTTCGGGCCAAAAATAGCAAAAAATAATGATTTTTCTTCATATTTTTTTTTGAAAATTTTCTATCATGCTATTCGGGACGGAGACAAATCCAGCAAATCAAAGATCATAAAAATCGGTCCAGCCGTTGGTGTAGCTAACTCGACTTTGTTTTATATACAATGCCTGTCCCACAGGAAGTGAGAGAAACTTTGGTGTGAGTAGGCACCTACTCACAGCGTGTTCGTTTCGGGCACATCTTAAAGCCCATTTAATTATCTATCGAATGCATCAAATCGGAAGCTCCTATCTCCTCCCCGTTAACCCACAGCATCGATTTGGAAAAAAGGGTTTCGTCGACCTCCACCGTTTTTTAGACAAAAAAATTACAACATTTTGGAAGAAACTGTATTTCGAAATTTTTACATAAATTATTACCCGTCTTCATCATTCATATTAATCTTCTCAAAATAGGTACCACTGGCTTGCAAACAACGTTCCATGCGCTCTTTCTACTTCAGGAAGGTCGCTTTAAAAAGAGAAATGCAGACCGGTTTGCACCGTACTCGCTAAACAATCATTCGCCTACATTGTTCTCCTACATCTTTTTATTAGGATTCCGTAATAACTTACGAAATCCTAATAAGATGGTACACAAATGACAAAAATATCAAATAAAAATCAATAACTCACGAACAGCTTGACTTATAAACTTCAAATTTGGAACATAAATCACAATTAAAATTCTCTTTAAAACGATCTATAACTTGAAGATGACCGATTACCTGGGGCGGCAAAAAACCCAAAAAACCGTCAAGAATATATAATATGGTACATAAAACTACCTCAAAAATCACTTAAAAAATCATAACTCGTCACTAGATAAACTTATAACGCTGAAATTAAAAATATAAACTACAATGCAGGAGTACTTTCATAAAATCAAAAAATTACGTTACAAAAGTTATGTAAAGTTGCCCAAAAGTTCAAAAAACCGCAAAAAATGACGTGCCCCCCCCCTAGCGCCGTGTGTATTGTAGTTAAAAATTTTAAACGCGGCTAAAAATACGCGCATCCCCGTATATTTCTCTAGTTTGAAACATCCGGCCTTCCAACTTTAAACCTGGACCTTCGGGGTGCCGAAAGCTCGAAATTTTGGAAAAAAATATTTTTTTTTCCGGGCATGTGATATATCGTTGAAAAGATTGCTATTCGTCAGGAACGAAACCGTATTTCATATCCTTAACAAAACTTTCCAAGTTGCCGTAAAGTTCAAAAAAGCGCGAAAAATGACGTGTCTCCCCCTCTTGTGACGTGAGTATTATAGCTAAAAATTTCGAACACAGTTTAAAATATGCGACTCCACGTATATTTCTCTAGTTTTGAACATCGAAATTTTCAGCTTTATAATTAGACTCTCGGGGCGCCAAAAGCTTGAAGTTTTCAAAAAAAAAAAAAATTTTCCCGGGCTTGCGATATATCATTAGAAAGATCGCTAATTGTCGGGAACGAACCCGTATTTCATTTTCTTAACAAAACTTTCAAAGCTGCTGAAAAGTTCAAAACAGCGCGAGCTCTAATCTGTAGCCCCCTCTTGCGACGTGAGTATTATAGCTATACATTTGGAACAAGATATAAAATATGCGAATCCACGTATATTTCTCTGGTTTGAAACATCCGGCTCTCCAGCTTTAGAATGAGACCCCCGAGGCGCTGAAAGCTCAAAATTTTGGAAAAAAATATTTTTTTCCCCAAGCGTGTGATATATTGTTGGAAAGACCGCTATTTTTCCGGAAGGAAACAGTATTTCATTTCCTTAACGAAACTTCCAAAGTTGCCGTAAAGTTCAAAAAAGCGCGAAAAATGAAGTGTTCTCCCTCTAGCGGCGCGAGTATTACGGCTGAAAATTTTAAACGCGATTTAAAATTCGCGCATCCCCGTATATTTCTTTAGTTTAGAACATCCGGATTTGCAACTTGAAAACTGGACCTTCGGGGCACCGAAAGCTCGAAATTTTGGAAAAAATATTTTTTTTCTCGGGCATGTGATATATCGTTTGAAAGATTACTATTTGTCGGGAACGAAACCGTATTTCGTTTTCTTAACCAAACTTTCGAATTTGCCGAAAAGTTCAAAAGCGCGAAAACTAATATGTAGCCCCCTGTTTGGATCGCGAATATTATAGCTATAAATTTTGAATGGGGTTGAAAATATGCTCATTCTGGCATGTTTGCGTAGTTCATTTAAAATTTTGTGTATATATCTAAATAAATTTTATTTAAAAATCGTAATCTAATAAATAGTGACAAACAAGGAAGGTGGTTTAAGTAATAGTATTTAAATATAACTATATAGAAGTTCGGAAAACAAACAAGTACAATTACAAATTTTTAAATATTTATTGATAATTAATCCTTCCAAAAATCTAGGACTAAATAGCGTTTATTTATTAGAATTTATTTTTTTTTGCAGTACAATATGATGACACTGCGTGATGTGTGAAAAAGAACTGGACTAAAAATATCTGTTTTGGAATTATTGTTGTTTTGAATTTAGTATTATGTAAATAAAAATTATGGTTATCTTTAACTTAACATACGGAATCCTCAGCGCATGAAACCTCATGCTTGACTGAACTTTTTGTATATTTAGTTTAGCGTTGCGACCATTTAACAACGGTAAATGTGGCCCGCTAAAATTCACAAATGTTAGATATAACCACGTCTGTGATCCAACCAATTTGAAAAATTTTTTGACCAAATCACTGCAAAATGTAATAAGGGTATATTGCACATTAAGGGGTTTTTAAAATATGCACAACATATTTTCAGTAATTCACTTTCACAAACAAATATATAAATACGCAAAACATGTAATATCTACATATAAATAGGCAGAGTCTTTATTTGTTTATTAACCGATTTTCTTTTTCTTTTTTTGTTTAGTAGCTATTTAAAAACAGTTTTTTTTTCTTATTTAAATATAAAATTAATACAAAAAAAATTAAAAATGAACTGTTTGTTACAATATTTTCGATTGGTTTATGTTTGTTTTTTTGTTATATATATATATATATTTTTACTGCATGCGTAGCGCATGATTTTCGAACCGCCATTATGCGACCGCCCGCTGATCGGCTGAGAGCCAAGACCGATGTCTTTTTTTGTGCCTATTTGTTTCTCGCCGTTTCCAGGTATCTAGAATCACACGCTCGCATGTTTTGCCTGCCATGTGTTTTATTGCTTTGCACTACCAGTATTAACGCCCCCGCCACGTACACAAAAACGCTACCAGAGTTGATAATCGACGACTTTCGAAAATCAAAAAATTACACTAAAAGCAAAACAAATTATCTTTTAGATCGTCGTCGGAAGATTGCGCGACCAACCCTGATTCGTATCATACTGAAAACCCTAGGCGAATTTTGTAATTTCTGTGCAACTTTTTCAAATTTTTTTTTGTAGGAATGTAATTGAACCTTAGCCAATATTTTACAAAAAAAAATCGGCAAAATCGGTCGAGCCGTTCTTGAGATACATGTTTTTTGCGAATTGTGCAATTTCCTTACAATTGTTTTTATCTTTTTTTTCTTGTAAACCTTCTCCTAAGAACTACGAGTACAACCAAAAAAAAATTATTCAAATCCGTTCAGCCAAAATGGAGGAGAAGCGAGACTCACATAAGGCAACTTATTTTCTTGATACATATTTTCATATCTTTTTTCACTACTTATGTTTTATAATGCAATTTATGCATACATATCATATTTTAAACCCACTAGAAATATTATAACTAAGTAATATATTTATTTAAAACAAACAGTTTAAAATGAACATAAGTAATATGTTTTAATAGATTATATGAAGTGTGTTATTATGCTTAAAGCTTTAATACAAAACAGCTCATTCTACTAGAACCGCTCTTAAGCATTAACAAAAAATGAAATAATAAAATTAATACATGAAGCATATATGTTAATATTTATGCTTATCTTCAATTATGCTTTAATTTATAATTTCAAGATCCGATGAAAAATTATACTGCCGCACTTGTCATGGATCAAGACACCAGACAGAATTTTGGACTCATAATCTTTAAATATTCCTATTTAATGCTTCCTATCACTGTTTTACTTAAAATAAGCTCCTATTACCGAGTCAACCTTAACATACTTCTATTGTATATATGATTTCATTATATTTCATTTGATTTTTGTGCAAATTTGTTTCACAATAAAGGCACTTTTTGGGAGGGACTATATTACCATGGTGATTTTTTTTTAAGTTTTTTTATTATTTTTAATGAGGTTTAATTAAAAAATTAATTCTATTTTAAGCTATAGATATTTCTGAAAATTAACAAAACAAATACTTCTTATCATTAAAGATATGTTATGTCTTTAACTGTTATTATGTGGTACAAATCAATAAAATATTTCTACAGTAAATGCAAACAGTGTAACATCATTTGTGATCCTTATTACCACTTTCTCTAACAGAGTTTCAGTTGAGGTTTACAGGCAATTCATAATTATTATTTCATTGGTATCTATTTTATTTAGCACATTTGTGTCATGAAAGTTTAAAAATAATAAGGCCATTTAACTTTTTTTTTACAACCTCATACAATTCATAGTATCATGACCTCTTTATTGAATATGCTGAGTATCACATCACTCTCTTGCCTACTAATTATGAGTTTTGTTTTATACCATGAATGATGGTTATCTTGCTTTTATCTCTTATTTCCAGTACTTAAACAATTTTGTATATAAAGTTCATATATAATTACTTGGCTTATTTCAATTATTTAAATTTTTTAAGTGCAAGTATGTGCTGTTAATTTTCTTGTTCTTAGTTTCTAAATGTTCCATTTTAAGTACTATATCATAGTTTGTGATAAAATATGCCACATTATACCCATGGCTATAGTAACCTCTAAATCATTTTCAATTTTCATTCCTTATTGTAACTCTTGAAAGGTTCATAGTCTCACCTGGAAAACAGTTGCTCTATAGAATTGGTGCATGTCTAAGCATTAGGTGAAGACAGATAGGCATAACTCTAACTATCTTGTAAGCAC
This sequence comes from Icerya purchasi, assembly GCA_039619475.1. Classification (NCBI taxonomy): domain Eukaryota; kingdom Metazoa; phylum Arthropoda; class Insecta; order Hemiptera; family Monophlebidae; genus Icerya; species Icerya purchasi. The sequence continues at coordinate 137,529,155 of CM077116.1, forward strand.
AGTGTACATTAGTAATTTTTAGGGGTATTATTTTAGATGCTCCAAAAATGTATTCATTCAACAATAATTTTGCATAAACTAAGACATTATTCCTTTGATTAATTTTATTCCTAATTTTTCGTTTTCTTCTATTTAATTTTTAAAGCACAATAAATGAACCCTAATTTTTTCACTAATATTAAGTAATAATTAATCAATATCCCCAAAAAGTGTATATTAGTGTACAATGAATTTATTACTTCTTTGAAGTTTATTTATAATGTGTGCTTGAAATTTACAGCGTGTAAGTATTTTTAAAAAGAGTTGATATTTTAAAATATAGTCAATGTTGTTATTGTTTATATTTCAATTAGCATTTTGATACATTTAGTTTACAATACTTGCTATGCAATTTTTACTAAGATATATACATTTTAAATGTATCAGACAATTTTAAATATGGGAAAAATTTTGTTTGAAACAAACGGTTTAAAATGAACAGAAGTAATATATTATAATAGGTCTTATTATTTAATGTGTTGTAAGGATTAAAATCTTTATCGTAGAATGGCTCATTTTACTAAGCTAATATAAAATATCTGCCAAAAATGTGAGATTAAAATTCATATAGGATGCATTTAGTTTAATATCCATTCTTCTCTTCATTTATTCTTTGTTTACAATTTCAAAATCTGATCACTTATTATACTTACATATATATGCAATGCTCCAAGAGCTAGACAAAAGTATAGTATTATAATGTTCAAATATTACTATATTATTTTTAATTCTATTTAATGCTCCCTTTTCACTGTTTTTATTAAAGTGATCTGTCATTAAATTTTCTTGATTTTCTTAAAACAATTCCATTATGCACATTGCATATTATTTCACTTGATTTTTCTGCAAATTTGTTTCACATTAAAAGTACATTTTGGGAGAGACTGTATGTTATTATAGAGAATTTTTCTTAGAGTTTTTGTTATTTGTATTAATGTCAAGCCTCAAAAATTGAATTCTATTTAAATTTGTATCTTACTAATTTTACAGTAAATCACAGTTCCAAATGTTATAATTTAAAATGTCATTTCACTTTTTTTTAAATATGGGTAACTCTGAAAATAAATGGATTTAACACTTCATATTAATAAAGATACATTAATTTTTTTATAGTAATTATAAATCAATAAAATATTTCTACAGGGAATGTAAACAGTATTGTTTCATTACAGTTCCTTATTTCCTATTTGTCTAATGGAGTTTTGATAGAAGTTTACAGGCAATTTATAATTATTTTTCTTTAAGCTCCACTGTGTTAAGTACATTTATTTCATGGAAAATTTAAAACCACAAAGGCATTTTATCCGTTACATTAAAATTTTCTTTTCTTTTTACCACTTTATGCAATTCATGGTGTGATTTGCTATTTGTTGATCATACCAAATATTATGATCATGTTTTTACAAGTTAATGTTGTTTTTCACAATCTTTGTTTTACAGTGTAAGGGAATGATTGGCTTGTTCACATTTTTTATTTTCAAAAGTTAAACTATTTTATATACAACATTTCTCTATGTTTACTTGGTTCATTTCTATTACATAATTTTTTTTTGCTGTGTTGTGTGCCTCTAGATTTACAGTTTTTTGTTTATAAATTTTTTTTTCCAAGTATTATTCCACGGTTTATGATAAAAGACGCCATGTTACACCTGTGACAATAGTAAGTTACAAGTAATTTTCAATTTTTAATCCCTTACTGTAGCTTTCAAGAGATTCATAGTCTCATCTGGGAAACAGTTGCACCATACGATTTGTACATTTTTGAGCATTAGGCGAGAAGCATGCATGGATGGCTATTACTAATCTATAAGATCAATGTACATTATTATTTTGTAAAAGTATTGAATTAGTTTCTTCAAAGATTTCCTAGTATATACAAAATTAGTGTTGAGTTCTTGTGAATAATTCTATTCCTAATGTTTTGCTTTATTGTATTTAATTCTTGAAAAATAACGAACTGAAAACTTCATAATAATTTCACAGGTGTTAAATAATAATTAATTAGGTTTCAAAAAAAGTGTATATTAATATACAAATGAATTTGATCTTTTTTTCTGATTTTTATTTATTTTATTTATTTGAAATTTACAGCAAGTAAGTGTTTTTTAATGGAATTGATGCATTTAATTGTAATTAATGCTATATAGCATAAAAGCAATCAATCCTTATATTTATATTAGCTTCCTGACCTACTTCATCAAATAATATTTCATTTATAATATTTTCTGAAGCAATTTTTACAAAGATGTACATATTATAAACAATGAAAAATAATACAGCCACTTTTTTACTAATTAAGATTCCCTTCACAAGTATTGTTTTGTGTCATAACTGAATAATTGTCTTGCAGATATTTCTTAATTAATAACCTTAAACAATTTTCCACTCAACCATTTATCTTTATTCACTTGGCTTATTTCAACACATTTTTTTTTTTTTTTTTGCATGGAACATGCTTTAGCCGTGATCTAACCACTGAAAAACGTTACACGAGAAGGAAGACGAAATTTAGATATATATATATATGCGGATATATATGTATATATTTAGATATATGTGCTGATATATACATATATATATATATATATATATATATATTATACATGAGCAGAAAAAATGTGACAAGTTAATTTTTGGTATCGGGGTAGATGGTTAAGTTTTTGATGATTGTACAAATAGGATAAATAAAAGAAATAATTTTATTTTTTTTAAAATGGGTTCGTCAACATGGACATTGGCCCAAGAACAGCGGAACAGAGAGAAACGAGAGACTCAGATCCTTACACGATCAGAGGTAGCCGACAGAAAGGAATCAAGAGCTAGAATAACCGAAGGAGAAGGAAGGGAGAGAATGAATGAAGCACAGTATGCAGCGGGAATACCGGTTTGTAAGAGGAAGGAATAAAAAGAAGCTTGTTCAGTTGAAAGCGACCAAAAACTGAACATTATATGATCGGGATCAGAAATACATTGATCGCCAGGAGGGTGTAATGGACAATAAGGAGAAGGGACGAGAGAATAACGGAACAATGAGGAAGAGAGCAAACTATGCCCAAAACGCAAGCGGCAAATCGCAGAGAGATTGGAACGGCGCATAGAAGGAAATTTAATGAACCATGGAAAGCGTGGAAGGGAAGGTAGGATAGACAAGAAAAAAGAGTTCGGGTTGGAGAATGAGGAGACGCAGGAGTCAGACCACAGTTTGGAATGAGCAGCTGCAGACAGAAGGGTAATATTAGAAACTGAGAAGGCAGGAAGAAACCTACCAGAAGAGGAAGATAATCGAGCGAATGAGTCAACTAACTAATTTCCCTCCAGATTTATACATTGTTCAACTACACAAAGACTAATAATTATCAGAAAATTCATGATATTTAAGAAAAGGATTATTTAAATTTAAATTAACGGTTACATAATATTGTTTCGACTTCATCCATGCAACACAATAAATAGAATGAAATAATAAATGATGTGATCGGTACTAAAATGATAGTGATGTTCAGATTACAGCTAAAAGCAAATCTCGCCCTTTTGATTACCCGTGGTGGATCGTGCATTGAAACAGTCTTTGCTAGCCACACTGAAAAGATCGATTCGAAAAATTATGTCAGTTATTTTAGTTATCACAAACCCATACTGTCCATTACTTCTAACGACCATATGAAACAAACAGAAAAATAAAACAACTATCTGCACTTTTTGTATTCCTTTATTTTTATCATCTCTTCGTTTATAATTTTCAACAGAACAACAGTAGTTACAAAGTCGGCATTCAACAAATCAGGCTAAAGCATATTTCATGTTTCATAATTTTAGCTGGAGGCTCTATGTAAAGGCGCGAAGCGACGAGTTTATTGGTGCGTGTTCATGCTGCTAGATCTTTAATTTTTTGTTTGCAAATATTCTTTTTCAAGTATTATTTCACACTCCGTGATAAAAGATGCTATGTTATTATTAGAACTATGGCAACTTCTGAGTAATTTTCGACTTATTTATTTATTTTATTATTTACAAGATACATATTGCCAGGGAGGGGGCTATCACCTCGGGTGAGGTTATTTACATTATTTTAAGGTTTGTAATATTTAAAAATTTAATAAGTCTGTGTAGGTTATTTATGTTTAAATTCGCAGAGTGATCGTCTGTAAGTGTGGATTGTTGGCGTTCGGCACTGTAGATGGGGCATTCAGTGATGATGTGTATGACTGTGATCTGGCAATTACATTGAGTACAGGCTAGAGGCTCCTGGTGATCCAGCAGATATGCATGGGTGGTTAGAGTATTGCCTAGATAGATTCTGTTCAAGGTTGATTCGATATCCCGGTTTGATGCAGCTTTGCCTATAACGTAAGTCCAGTCAGTAATCGTCCGTTTAATTGCCAGTAGTTTGTTCGAATAGCTGCTGTTCCACTCAACCTCCCAATCAGACATTATTTTGTATTTTGCGTATTTCTTCAGTTCACTTGGGTGTAACACTGGTACAGCGGCGTTGGTCGATAGCGTGGGAAAGTGATCAAAGATCATGATGTAAATGGTGCCTTCATGGTGGTTTGGACTCCACGCTGGATCGGCGGAAGGCATGCGCTTAAGTAGATAATTCGGGATGTCCAGTGTAAATTCGTCATGACATTTGAAGTAGCCTTGGGCAGCGAGGGTACCGTCTCGGTATAATGGGTTTGATGGACTGTAAATGCTGTGGTTTGGATGGTTCGAGTAACTTAAGATTGATAGGGCGTAATCGACCGATAATGTTTGCCGGCGGTATTTCAGGGGAGGAATACCGGCGAGCACGTGCATACTGGAGGCAGGCGTAGTTCGGAAGGCTCGTAGAGCTATACGGAGGCCCGAATTTTGGATCGTGTCAAGACTTTGGAGCAGGCCTTTGGAGGCGGATGAGTAGACGATGCAGCCGTAGTCGAGTTTTGGTCGGATTAAACTTTTGTATACTTTTAGTAATGTGGAACAGCTGGGTCCGAATTTCTTGTTGTTCAGCATCTTCAGTATGTTCAGTGTAGAAAGGCTTCGGTTTTTCAAGGATAGGATGTGGTTTCTCCATCGAAGTTTTTTGTCAAAGATTAATCCGAGAAAACGAGCTTCTTCCGAAAACTTTAGTTGTTGATCGTTGAGTGTTAGACTTACGGGTCGGTGTCTGCGTTTTCTCGTGAAGATGACGCCTTTCGTTTTTTCGACAGAGAATTTGAGTCCCGTGCGTTCACTCCAGTTCGCTAGATTGTCCAAGCATGCTTGGAGAAGGCTCTCTGCGAACTGTAGGTTTGTAGTTTTAACAGTTATGTTTAAGTCGTCAGCGAAAAGTCTGTGGTTAATAGGAAGTGGAATGATTGCGGAGATAGTGTTTATCAGGATTATGAAGCAGTAGATACTAAGGACACTGCCTTGAGGGACTCCGTTTTCTTGTTGGTATTCATTTGAAAGAGTATTTCCTACTCTGATCATAAACGTGCGATTATTTAATAAGTTTCTATTGATTATGTTTCCTTTGTTGTTATTTCTAGTATCTTCCTAAACGGTGTGATGAGCGTTCATATCTCCTAGAATGATGAACGGCTGAGGCAGTTGATGAATGAGGTTGAAGAGGTCGTTGTAAGTTGGGTCTTCATCAGGTGGTATATATATATTGCAGATTGTCAAGTTCGCAAATTGAGGACGGCAGCAGTTTGTGACTCGAATGGTCACATTTTGGATGTTTGATTGAGTTTGTGAGCAGTGGTTAACAATAACAGAGTCTCGGATGAGGGTAGCTACGCCTCCAGATGCGTTGAGGCCTCTGCTGCAGTCTTGGCGGTAGATTTGGTAGCCTCTTATCGTCGGTTTGTGTTTTGGTAAGAGGTGGGTTTCTTGGAGGCAAGTGATTATAGGTTGTTTGAGCGAGAGTAGTTGGCGGAGTTCTTCATGGTTGTTGTAGAATCTATTAATATTCCATTGTGTTATTGACGTCTCCATTCGGGGTCGTTTTCAATTCTGTGATTAGTTTGGTGATACGGATTTTCAATCCTCTGTCTGCCACGATGGAGTAAGCTGTATGGAGCTGGACAGATTCTATGTTAACTTCTTCGGTGGTGATTGTTTTGACGATTTCTTGTGCTGGAAGGTTTAGTTTGTTCATTAGGATTAGTTGTAGTAGTTGATCGAAGCTGAGGGCGTTTGGGAGTGTCTTATATTGACTTTCGATGGCATCCGATGCTGAGAGTAAGGCGTTCCTAGTTTGTGCGGCATCATTTTATTTTCTTAACTTTCTGTTTCAACGAGCTCAAGTTAGTGTCTGTGCTTTCAGTAGAGGAGCTGGCGGATAATACTCTCTTCGTTGAAGTTGGCGTTGCTGGCGTTGTATTTTTCAGTTGCTGTGTGTTTGTCGAGGGTTGATCGATAGAGACTTTTTCTTGATTTTCATCTGTAGTCGTAGTCACATTATCCATAATTTCTTTTTTAACAGTCTGTTTGGCCGCGGGAGGGAGGTTCAGTGAAGTTGGTGAGAGATTCACATCGAGTAACGGATCTACAAGTAGGCTGGTTGATGATGTCGTTGGCGCAGATATGTGATTGATTGGTGTTTGATCGCGAGTGGTCGTCCTAATTTTGTTCTCTTGATCTTTGATAGTACACCTTGGGGTAGAGTGTTCATTGGTTTTGCAAAGACTACAGTAGGTGTCGTTGTCCGAGAGGTATACAGTGAATTTGTCATCTTCGTACTCGATGTGGATGGGTGCAGGTATTGGAATAGGTTCTTCAGGGTCATTGATTATATAAGTTTGTCTCCTAAAGCTGTATATATGCCAGTATTGGTCTTTGGTAATACCAGCCTTCATGTAGCTAACTGGCGCATTTCGGTTTAGATTGATGTCCACCAATTTGCATTCGATGATGGAGTGGGGTATGTGGGGGGAGGCGTTAGAAATTATTAGGCGTTTAGCGGGATTGATCAGTTTACATAGTTTTAGGATACGAGAGTTTAGAGTGATTTTTGAGCGGGATTGAATTAGGTCGTCTGCTATTTTGATTTAAGCTAAGTACACGCATATACAGTTATTTGATATATGTGAGATGCAAATAATATGTCTTTCGGAGGTATCAGGGTGCCGATACATTGTATACAGTCTTTTAGTTTATCATCTTTGTTAACATGGATGACGATTGCATGGTCACGTGAAGGAGGTTTATCAAATTGGGCGATAGAAGCATATGAAAAAGCTGGTTTACCGTTTGTAGGCATGTTTGAACCGGTGGCAGTTAGGGATAATGGAGTATTTGTAGACGTGTTGGAACTGGTGGGTTTTTCCACTATACAGGCGGTTAGCGATACTGGAGCTTCTTGTTTATGTCGAAATTATCACCAAACAAAAAAAAAGGTAGAGTACAAAAAAAAAGAGATAAATTTAACACATATCAGAAAAAAGGAAATAGATAAGATAAGAAAAAGAGAAAATAACTGTATTTAGAACACAAGAGCACACGACTGTTCACTTTCATGTTTAAATAACCGACAGCTGAAAATGGATACGTATTTAACCGTGAAAGTCAACAGTCTAATCACAGAATTGAAAACGACCCCGAATGGAGACGTCAATAACACAATGGAATATTAATAGATTCTACAACAACCATGAAGAACTCCGCCAACTACTCTCGCTCAAACAACCTATAATCACTTGCCTCCAAGAAACCCACCTCTTACCAAAACACAAACCGACGATAAGAGGCTACCAAATCTACCGCCAAGACTGCAGCAGAGGCCTCAACGCATCTGGAGGCGTAGCTACCCTCATCCGAGACTCTGTTATTGTTAACCACTGCTCACAAACTCAATCAAACATCCAAAATGTGACCATTCGAGTCACAAACTGCTGCCGTCCTCAATTTGCGAACTTGACAATCTGCAATATATATATACCACCTGATGAAGACCCAACTTACAACGACCTCTTCAACCTCATTCATCAACTGCCTCAGCCGTTCATCATTCTAGGAGATATGAACGCTCATCACACCGTTTAGGAAGATACTAGAAATAACAACAAAGGAAACATAATCAATAGAAACTTATTAAATAATCGCACGTTTATGATCAGAGTAGGAAATACTCTTTCAAATGAATACCAACAAGAAAACGGAGTCCCTCAAGGCAGTGTCCTTAGTATCTACTGCTTCATAATCCTGATAAACACTATCTCCGCAATCATTCCACTTCCTATTAACCACAGACTTTTCGCTGACGACTTAAACATAACTGTTAAAACTACAAACCTACAGTTCGCAGAGAGCCTTCTCCAAGCATGCTTGGACAATCTAGCGAACTGGAGTGAACGCACGGGACTCAAATTCTCTGTCGAAAAAACGAAAGGCGTCATCTTCACGAGAAAACGCAGACACCGACCCGTAAGTCTAACACTCAACGATCAACAACTAAAGTTTTCGGAAGAAGCTCGTTTTCTCGGATTAATCTTTGACAAAAAACTTCGATGGAGAAACCACATCCTATCCTTGAAAAACCGAAGCCTTTCTACACTGAACATACTGAAGATGCTGAACAACAAGAAATTCGGACCCAGCTGTTCCACATTACTAAAAGTATACAAAAGTTTAATCCGACCAAAACTCGACTACGGCTGCATCGTCTACTCATCCGCCTCCAAAGGCCTGCTCCAAAGTCTTGACACGATCCAAAATTCGGGCCTCCGTATAGCTCTACGAGCCTTCCGAACTACGCCTGCCTCCAGTATGCACGTGCTCGCCGGTATTCCTCCCCTGAAATACCGCCGGCAAACATTATCGGTCGATTACGCCCTATCAATCTTAAGTTACTCGAACCATCCAAACCACAGCATTTACAGTCCATCAAACCCATTATACCGAGACGGTACCCTCGCTGCCCAAGGCTACTTCAAATGTCATGACGAATTTACACTGGACATCCCGAATTATCTACTTAAGCGCATGCCTTCCGCCGATCCAGCGTGGAGTCCAAACCACCATGAAGGCACCATTTACATCATGATCTTTGATCACTTTCCCACGCTATCGACCAACGCCGCTGTACCAGTGTTACACCCAAGTGAACTGAAGAAATACGCAAAATACAAAATAATGTCTGATTGGGAGGTTGAGTGGAACAGCAGCTATTCGAACAAACTACTGGCAATTAAACGGACGATTACTGACTGGACTTACGTTATAGGCAAAGCTGCATCAAACCGGGATATCGAATCAACCTTGAACAGAATCTATCTAGGCAATACTCTAACCACCCATGCATATCTGCTGGATCACCAGGAGCCTCCAGCCTGTACTCAATGTAATTGCCAGATCACAGTCATACACATCATCACTGAATGCCCCATCTACAGTGCCGAACGCCAACAATCCACACTTACAGACGATCACTCTGCGAATTTAAACATAAATAACCTACACAGACTTATTAAATTTTTAAATATTACAAACCTTAAAATAATGTAAATAACCTCACCCGAGGTGATAGCCCCCTCCCTGGCAATATGTATCTTGTAAATAATAAAATAAATAAATACGTATCCATTTTCAACTTCTAATTCTTTACTGTAGCCCTTAAGAGATTTATAGTCTCATCTGGGAAACAATTGCTCAGTAGAATTAATATATTTCTAAGAATTAGGTGAAAAGGATGCAGGTTTGTTTTTTTTTAAATTGTAAGCACAGGGTTTGTTATTACTTTGCAATGGTATTATTTTAGTTCTCCTAAAAATATTTTCACTTGATAATAATTTCATGTACATATATACAAAGACAAAGTTCCTGTGAATAATTGTATTCCTTATTTTGTCTTTTTTCTATTTATTCTGTAAAGTACAATTCACTGAAAATTATCTAACAATTTGGCCAACATTAAATATTAATTAATTAAAAGTATATATTAATATGCAATGAATTGGTTTTTTATTTATCTGAATTTTAATTACATTATTTGTTTAAAATTTACAGGTGGTAAGTGTTTTTCAATAAAATTAATACATTTAAATATTGTATGGAAGCAAGTCTTAAGGAACAATCTTTATGATTAAATTAGACGTTTAACTTGTACATATTTTCGTATAATGTTTTTTTTTTTGCATTATTTTCTGGTGCGAGGTATACATAGATATATAGATTTTCTATGTAATAGAACAATTGTAATTATGGGATAATTTTATTTTGAAACAAACAGTTTAAAGTGAACAGAAGTAATATGTTCTAACACATACTAATTATGTGCTATATGATCAAAATCTGTAATGCAGAATGCTTCATTTTACTAAAACTAATATAAAGTGTCTACTTAGAATGAACAATTAAAATTCATGTATGACGCATATATTTTATTATTCTTCCATATGTCAATCAAGCTCTTGTTTAAAATTTCAAAATCTGATTAATAATTTTACTGGTGTATACCTGAAATGGATCAAGGCACCAAGAATAATGATAGTCCTATAATCTTTAAATTATTGTTCAGAAATAATTAATTATTTTTACATTTTTATAATTTAATTCGATTATTATTTATATGTTCAATTTTTTCATTGAACAAATAGTATACGAATTGTGTTTCCTTATTTTTATCATTTGTGTCGATCGTTAATTAACCGTTCTCTTTTTTTCCTCCCGCGCTGTGTACAGCAACTAGGCTAGGAGCGCGGCCTGTGAGTTTATTATATTTTATTAAATGAATTTAAGGATTTGAAAAGATCGAGAAGGGGTGCGACGGATGGCGAATCCTGCGATAGGAGTGACAAAGGAAGATATTGCGGAGAGAAGCTGGAGCATAGGTTTAGGATCTTTGGACATTCGGATAGAAGGTGAGTAATGGTGATAGGAACTTCACATCTGTCGCATATTGTTGGAGCAAGCTTCTGAAATATATGTGCATGTGTGAGGATGGAATGGCCGATACGTAGGCGGCATAGCACCACTTGATCCTTTCGAGCTTCTGGCTGAAATTTCCAATCGCGTACTGATGGTTTGACTGCATGTAGATGAGATGGATTTTGTTGTTCCGTCCATTCTTTCTGTCATAATTTCCAAAAAAGGTTTTTACTCGCTTCCTTGATATCACCGGGTGGAATCTGAATTCGTGGTACTGGAAGCATTTTTGACGCCTCTTTGGCGGCATGATCGGCCATGAGGTTTCTTGGAATCTTTGCGTGACCAGGAACCCACAGAAAGGTTACCCTCGGTGGTGAGTTATGAAGGATTATATTTATGGAGTTAGCTATCGGATGATTTGATTTTTGTTGGATGTTCTGTAAGGCTGCCAGTGAGTCGGTGGCTATTGTTATTGTATGTTGGTTTAATTTAACCGCGTGTTCCAAAGCTAGGAGGATGCCATATAATTCTGCGGACAGAGCAGTGAATAGCGGGGGAAGCGAAAATCTGATAATAACGTTTTGACCAACTACGACTGCGCAGCCGGCAAATTCTGCTGCCCTTGTGCCATCTGAATAATATAACCTATTTCTTTGCAGAGAGAGTAGTTTATGGACTATGAAAAAGTGAGAGTGCTTGTTTGGCAGCAGCGAATAGTCAAATGAAGCGAGATTTGCTTCCCATGGTGGGAAGACTCTTGCAGCTTTATTGTCTACGTTGAGAAAGTCCTGCATCGTTGATAATTTGGTGGGAAGAGAATCTGATGCGTAGGGTAAGATTCTTTTTACTCGCGATCCTAAGAGTCTGGTTTCTGAAGAGCTCTGGATTGATCATATGACTCTGTTTGTTGCTGGGAGAGCCGGGTTTGCAACGGTGCGTAGCAGCAGGTTCACTGTAAGATAATCGCGTCGAAGCGACGGAGGCCACTCTGAGGCTTCGCAATAGAGGCTAGTTATTGGAGATGTTCTGAGTGCGCCTGTAACTAAGCGAAGAAAGGCGTTATGGATGGCATCTAGTTTGGAAAGGTCTGTCTTGGTTGCTATGGAAAACAGGGGGGCTCCATAGTCGCATTTCGAGCGGATCTGCGAGCGGTAGATCATCATTAATGAAAAGCGGTGGGCTCCGTATGATGTGTGCAATGGTTTTTTTAGCAGATTTAGGTTTGTTGTACACGATTTGATTAGTTGGATTTTATGCGTTCTCCAGGTTAATTTGTTGTCGAAATTTAGTCCCAAATAACGGACACAAGATGTGGGTTGTATGGGTGAAGTGTTTAGTGAGAGACGTATGTTATTGTTGCAGGATCTTATTCGGCAAAAGTGCACTGCTTTTGTTTTTTCCGGAGAAAACTTCCAACCGCTGTTTTGAGCTCTTGTTGTGATTTTGTTGATCGTCTCTTGCATTACGTGTTCTCCTTGTTCTACGTTAGAACATGCAAGAAATACTACCAGGTCATCAGCGAAAATACCGACTTTTATCGGAGATTGAACGTCTTCGATAATGTCATTAATAGCTATATTGAAGATAGTCGGACTGAGGACCGAGCCTTGCGGGACTCCGTTTTGCAGGTGTTTTGCTTCTGATACTCTGCCTTCCACTTTGACCTTAAAGAAACGATCCGACAAAAAGTTTGCTATAAAAAGGGGTAGTCGACCTCGAAGGCCCCAACCGTAGATGGTGGTCAGTATTTTTTGATGTGATGTAGTATCGAACGCCTTAGATAAATCAAAAAAGACCGCCAATAGATGATGTTGGTTGGTAAACGCTTGAAGTATTGCTTCTTGTAGATAGAGAGCGTGGTCTATTGTTGCTCGGCTTTTGCGGAAGCCACACTGGTATCGGGATAGCTGGTTATGCGATTTGCTGTTTACTATTCTCTCCAATACTTTTCCGAGCACTGATGTTAGTGAGATCGGTCTGTAGCTCTCTACTTGATGTGGATTTTTGTTAGGCTTTCTGATTGGAATTGTTTCTGCTATCTTCCAGTTTGGCGGGAGATGCGACAATGACCACAGCTTGTTTAGCATTTCGAGCATTAGGTGCTGAAATCCTTCCGGCAGATTTTGAAGCATGGATATATGGATACCATCGTGTCCTGGTGAGGATGGTTTTGTTTGTTTTATAGCTCTGTTTAGTTCTGCCATAGAGAATGTCGCGTTATATGATTCTTGATTTGTTGAGGAAAAGTCCTTCGGCTGAATTCGGTCTTCTTGGTTATATTTTGTGAACTGAGGGTGCAGATTTTCGTCGCTGGAGGCGAATGCGAAGTATTTGGCAAATTCTGCCAAAATGATGGTCGGGTCCGTAATTAGGGAATTTTTTATCATGAGTGTCGACGGTGTAGAGAAGATTGACGATCCTTCTATTGCTTTTACTTCCTTCCAGATTTTTCTTGATGGTGTAAACGGTGATATTTTGGAGACGTAAGTTGATCAGGATTTTTTTTTTGCTTGTTTTACTGTCCATCTCGCTTTGGCTCGTAATCGTCTATAATTTAGTAAGTCCTCTTGTGAGTGAGTTCTTTTGATGATGCGTAGTGCTCTTCTTCTGTTTCTAATAGCTTTTGTACATTCGGAGGACCACCATGAAACCAGTTTTTTTCGAACAATTGGGGGACGTGATGGGGAGCACGAGTGAGCTGTTGTAACTATTGCCTGGGTTACCTTTTGTACATCAAAAAATATGTTATTTGTTGGCACAAGTTCGTTTCCTATTAATTTGTCTAGTTTTCCTCTGAATTCTGACCAGTTTGTTTTCGACGGGTTCCATGTGGGTGGGATTTTATTCTTAATGTATGTTGGACCTGGAGTTCGTCTGTATATTATGGTTGGGACATGATCACTTCCCGCTAGGTCAGTTGCGGTGAGATGAACGTTAAATCTATTGTCGACCATTTGCGATGTGAAAAATTGAAATGTGTAGGTTCTCCGGTGAGCAGTTGTGCCGGGTTAGTGCTTTCCATTACTTCTTGTACAATCCGACCTTTTGTGTTGTATTTTTCTCCGCCCCAGCTTGGTGAATGTGCATTGAAATCACCTGTAAGTATTAACGGTGTTGGAATGCATTGAAGAGTGTTAATCAGCTCGCTGGTTTGTATTTTTTGGTCAGGAGGAATGTAGACAGTGCAAATTGAGAGAGGATTTGGAGCAAAGATAGTGACTGCCACGGCCTGTAAGTCTGATGGAAGTTTAATGTGCTTGTACTTGATGTTTTTCCGAAGCGCCAGGAGTACTCCCCCGTGAACGCATCCTCCTGGAACTGGTTTTGATTGAAATGTGTCGAAATTTTTTATTACTAAAGGTTGTTTGGTGTTAGATGTGTCTCTTGAATGCATAAAACGAGAGGATTATACCTGTTGACTAGTATCTGTAGATCCTCGTAGTGAGTATGTATACCGTTTGCGTTCCATGAAAGTATTACGTGCTCCATTTCTAGATCTTTGGGATTTTAATAGTTATCCGTTGGGGTTGAAAGTACTAGTTCTAAGGTTTTTATAATTTTCGTAATCCGGATTTTTGTTTGTCTGTAGGTTATGTGGGCGTGACAGAACTTCAGTTGCTGGATTAGGCCAGTAATATCGTTAGTGAATTCGGTCGCTATGAGGTATGCGTTTTGCGACTTTTTGCACATATCCACATAGCAGATTCAGTTTGTTGGCGTCAGTGTGTGATGTAGGTTATTCTTTGTTATTTTTTCTACGTAGCCCTTGTAGATGTCATTTAGTGACATTTCGGTTTGCTCTTCTGCTGTTTCTTCTACACTGTCCTCCGAATCATTTGTATTTTCTTTTTTTGGCTTTTTTGTGTTCTTTGTTTTGTTCCTGGGTTTGTCGGTTTTGGAGGTTTTAGGTGCGGTGTTTATGCCGGAGTTAGCTGAAGAGTCGGTACTGATGGATGGAGCTGGGCGTTTTTGATTATTTGGTTGGGTGGAGATGGCTGGAAGTGTTGGAAAATGTTGGTCAGTTATTGTATCTAAATGTTTAGTCTCGTTTTTTGTAGCAATTTCAGCAGGTTGCAATATATTGGTGTTGGTTGGAATAGGAATGATTTGATCTAATTGATAAGTGTTTCTTCCAGGATGATTATCTTGTTCTGCTTCAGTGTTTAAAGAGCAGTCATCTCCCTTGTGGCCGGTTCCATGGCATCTGAAGCATATAAGCTCGTGCAGTGATACAAATATTCTGTAGCTTCTTTCATTATAGTTTAATATGAATGAGTTTGGAAGGTTAACTTTATTTGGGGTGTTAACGTAGACTTGTCGTCGCCAGCTTACAATGTGGCCAAATTCATCATCTTGTGGTTGTACACGAAGTAGTGAAATATGGGAGGCTAGCTGAAGCTGGAAATTGTTTTTTAGGCATTGTTCTATTACTGTATTTGGGATGATTGGACTTACGTTCGAGAGAATTATTTTTCTTGAAGATGAATTTAGTTTGCGAGCCTTTATGAATTGTTGTCCGATCCTGATTCCCTCGTGGCTGTGGACTATATCGTTTACTATGTCTTTGTTTGCCAGAAAAACTATAAGTTTATTATTGCTGACGCGTGAGGCTGCAATAATGTTTTTTGCGTCTTTGATAATCAGTTTGATTGCTTTTAGGTAGTCTATTACTTTTAGTTCCTGTAGATAGTTTAGAATTATGCCCTGCTCCTCGGTTGGATGTTTAAAGTCTAGAATTGGCGTTATTTTCTTCTTTGCTTTATCGGAATAAGATACAACGGCGGAAGTTACATCGTGGTTAATCGTATTGCAATCAGCGTTTGCGACGTTAATTGTTTCGGAAGCGCGCGATGTTAGATCGCGGTTATCGGAGTTAGTTGAATTTAACTAATTATTATCGCGGTTTGTGTTAGTGTTGTTAGTAGTAATAAACGGAACGGACTCATCGTTATCAGTTCGAGTTGACATTGTGCAGACGGCTTATCTCCGCCTGTTGAATAGACGCGTTATATTTCGTTTAACGACAATACCAGTCGTTCACTTTGTTAACACGAAAAGACGACTTTACACGAAACACGTTTATTTTTTCATCAACCGTTGTCTTATTATTGACAAAATCTAAGTATGCAATTCGGCTTCTCACATGTAGTTTTGGGAAAAACATGAAGGCGTCGGAAGCCGCTAAGATACAAAACTCATCCTAAATGGTCAATAAGATTAGAGAGATTAATTCGTTACATGCTGCAGTAAGAGAGGCTTGGGTAAAATTCGAAAAACAAACTAAACTTAATGAATCTGCTCTGGTCCGTAATCTTCTTAACAAATTACAATAGTTCCTCGATCGAAATTCCTCTTATTTCCCTTTACAAATCTATTATCCGTTCCAAATTTGATTATTGTTCTTTTATTTATGGTAGTGCGTCCAAGACACGTCTTTCCAAACTAGATGTAATTCAGAATTCTTGCCTTCGTCTCTGTCTTGGCGCTCTTAAATCCTCTCCAACCACTGCTATTCTTGCTGAATCCAATTCGTCACCCCTATCCATTCGTAGATCTTATTTAGGCTATCGTTTCCTTGTTAAACGTCTTCCTCTCGCATCCTCTACCCTTGTTCAGTCTTATCTTTCGATTTATAATAGCTGGCGCTTCACTCCCAGCAAAACCCCTATTCTGGCTTTTATTTCACATCGGCTCGGTTCATTTTGGCCGTATATTATCTGGTTCAATAATCTCCCTTATTTTTCCTTCGACTTCGCTGATATCTATCATCCTCCTAAGGTATTTATCCTTCCCTCATTGGCAAAAAATCTCTCCCAAGCCATAATTAAACAGGTATTCTACTTCCCTATTTCCCTCTCATGTGACCATTTACATGGATGTTTCGAGGGGGCCTGGTGGTGTTGATCCTTCCTTCATTCTTCCTGATTTTGACCTCTTAGAATCTTTTCGCCTTCCTTATTTCTGTTCCATATTCGCAGCCGAGTTGTTGGCTATCCTTCGCTCTATTATTTTCATTTCCTCGAATCAATTTTCCTCTAAGTTTTTAATTATTTCTGACTCTTTGAGCGCCCTTCAGGCCATATCCTCTCCCCTTCCTGATCATTCGTGTGACTTTGTTATCCTCCGTATACGTTCACTCATTCACAATCTTTCCTATCTCCATTCAGTCAATATTGATCTGCTGTGGGTACCTGGCCACTCGGGCATATTTGGCAATGAAGCGGCTGATTCCTTGGCTCGGGCTGCTGCTGCTTCCTCTCGTCTTTTTTTTAAAAAAATTCCATCCGTTAACCTGCTATCAGTTTGTAAAAGCTTTCATATCCGATTTTGGTCGGATACCTATGTTTCTTCTTTTTCCAACAGTTGTTCCTTTTACCTGTCAGTCCAGCCTACTCTTCCTTCATATTCATGGTTTCTTTTGCATCCCTCCCTTCGTCGTTCTGAAGTTGTTTCCATTGTTCGTATGCGCTTTGGCCATTCTTTGCTGCCTTCCTCCAGATTTCGTTTCTCCTTGATTTCTTCTCCACACTGTCCTCTCCATCCGGATGATGCAATTATTTGCGACGCCGATCATGTGTTCTTCCAGTGTTCATCCTTCTCCGTGGAGCGTTCTGCCTTATATTCTTATTTGCTTAAGCTTGCACTTCCTACCCCTTATTGTGCATCCTATATCCTGTCCTTTCCTTCCCCACTAATTATTCCTGCTATTTGTTCCTTTTTAGTTAAAATTTCTGATCGAATCAAAATATAACCGATTTCTTTCCTTACCTCTTGTTTCTGGGTAAAGGTCCTTGTTTGACGAGCCCAAACAAAAAAAAAAAAAAAAAAAGAAATTCTGCTCTTTAACAGGGATCTGAAAAAATTAAATAGTTTTAAAATTTTATTTACATCTTTAATCACCAGCATATCTGAATTAGATGTTAAGCGTTTCAACAGGCGTTAACAGACAAAGCGAAAGACTTGGTAGATGACTGAAATTTCTGAATCTCGTTTAAAAAGACATGGTCATCGTTAGTAGACTATTATGAGAACAAGCGTGTTATCATCAAAAAACATTTTATAGATTTATACCATATTAACCATGTTAAAGACGGGAATGGTATAACAGATCTGCTAAAATCAGTTAGTCATTTTTTTTTTTCTCGGCCTCATCAACCAAGGCTCTCGTCCAGAAACAGATAGTAAGAAAAGAAGTCGGTTATATTTTAATCCGATCAGAAATCTTTGCTAAAAAGGAACAAATAGCAGGAATAACTAGTGGGGAAGGAAAGGACAGGATATAGGATGGACAATAAGGAGTAGGAAGCCCAAGTCCCTACAAATAAGAGTACGAAGCAGAACACTCCACAGAAAGAGATGAACACAAGAAGAGCACATGATAGGCATCGCAAATAATTGCATCATCAGGATGGGGAGGACAGTTTGGGGAGGAAATCAGGAAAAAACAAAATCTGGAGGAAGGCAGCAAAGAATGACCAAAATGCATACGAACAATGGAAATAACATCAGAACGTTGAAGGGAGGGCAAAAGAAACCATGAATAGGGACAAAGATTAGGCTGAACCGACAGATAAAAGCAACAACTGTTGGAAAAAGGGGAAGCTTAGGTATCCGACCAATACCTGACATGAAATCTTTTACATATCGATAGGAGGTTAGCAGATGTAATTTATTAAAAAAAATGTTGAGAAAAAGCAACAGTCTGAGCCAAGGAGTTAATCATATGTTTTTAAAACATTAGGTTTATCAGAAAAGGACTATTGGGAACAATTTATCTGTTTCATCACATGTCAGAAATTAGACATTGGAAGTCCAAATGAGTGGATGAAAAAATTAGAAAATAACTTTCAGTATTTGCAGTCCGTAAAGTTAGCGAAATTCTTAAAAAAATCGTTCGTTTATGCATTCTAGTTCGTTTAACATATCTGCTGGTAAAAAAGAAAAATTACTCTTGGTTATCAAGGTTGACGTAAATAAAAACAAATTGTATTTCGCTAAAATATCATTTAGGATAGCCATAAAAAGAAATATCGCCCTGATTGTAACGGCCCACGTGAAAAATATGACTTTGTGCAGACCTTAAGAGAAATATATCCGCACTGGAAAAATTCGAAGTAATAAAATATAAGAACTTATGTAATATTTGCTTGAACAGTGGGCATAAGGTATTAGAATGTAGGTCTACCAAATGTCACTAATGAGGGAGAAATCACCATTTATGGCTTCATCGTGGAAATGCATCTGTGCCTAAACCAGCTTAATTTGTTGCAATCTATGTTCGCACCATGCTCCAGTTTGCCAACGACTGTTTGTTCGTTGATAACATTTATAACCATGCATCGAGCAGGAATAAGTTCTTTACACTTACGGGTTCGAGACTTGTCTCGTTCCATATCTGAATCGCTTCCAGGTTTACCCAGCTTGAAATAATTGAGTACCAGAGAGATCTGGGAAAATAAAGGCGACCGAAAAAAGTGAACTGGCCCTGTTACTCTCATTAGTGCCATTGGGCCTTAGTACACTGTGAACCTTAACTCCTCAATTACCGATGCCCTGCTAAAAAGAGTATGGGACTCACTTAACTTGACACTTCCGATGGCAGTAGTTCAAGTAGACTTACCTAATGGACGAATTTTTTTAGCAAGGGTTTTACTTGACAATGGTTCACAGGTCAGTAACATAAAGGTTTGTAAAAGATAATAAAATGCAACTGGTAAACCATAGTAAAGCAGTTGATATTTCGGATATTAGTGACAAATCGGACATATTTAAACAATTCTTTTGTCTGAAAATACGGCCTCAATACAATAGGTTTTCGATAATGCTGGATGCCAACGTTATTCTAGAAATTCCATACTCTACTTCCAGTTATGTGTCGCAAACAATTACATTACAATTGTAAAATTTGGAATTAGTAGACAATAACTTCGAATCTGACTGAGTAAACATAATAATAGGCGCAGAATATGCAGAATGCTGCATGTTGCCGGCAGTTAAAATTATAGAGGGTCGCATATTCGACAATTGCATTTCAGGTGGGTGATTCAAAGATCTGTAAAGCTAAATTTTTTTAATAATATCGTGCTGTAGTGCTGGATCACTGCAACCTCTCTGGACAGAATCATTTCAAAGTTTTGGAAACCTGAGGAGTTGGAAGTTCAGTCTAAAATGTCATAAAAATTCGAAGAAAGCGCTATTCTAAATGGTGGGAGAAAATTCGCCGTTCGATTACCGTTTAAAAGGGCACCTGATAAATTAGGGTCTTCCCGAAATAAGGAATTAATAACATTACAAAGAATGAAGAAAAGATTATCGCTAGAAACGTAACAGCAGTACGTCGACATCATGAGGGAATATTTAAGTTTAGGACATATGGTAGAAATCGCTGGTATGTTAAATGATAGTGTTAGGACTTATTATATGCATCATAGAAAATCATACACCAGTTGAGTACTACAACCAAATTACGAGTAGTATTCAACTCCTCATGCAAAACATCGAGCGGGCTATTTCTTAACGACATTTTAATGGCAGGGTCGAAAATTCCATGCGATATTTTTGAAATTTTATTGTGGCTTTGCAGCAATATTATTGTATTTAGTACAAATATTAAAAAAATGCATCAGCAAGTTGTTGTTGGCGAAGAGTATCAAAATTTATAACAAATTTTGTAGTGAAAAAATCCAATAAATTCTATTAAGGAGCATTAATTGACAGTGGTGACCTACGATACTGCACCCGCGTCGTTTTTAGTGCAACAGTGTTTACAAAGAATCGGCATAGTGGTGGAAGGATAATTTTTCAAAGCCTCCCGAGTGATTATTCTAGATTTTTACATGGAAGAATTAATGACTGATACTGATAAGGTTTATGAAGCTATGAAAGTAATGAATAAATGGCTACTCTGGATACTCTGTGACGTCATGAGCTTAAAGCTGTGTCCGCACTGAAACAAACCTATGTATTTTATCCGAGAAAAAAAAAGTAACTCAATTTTTCGTTCTGGCACTGGAAATTACCCAAATTTCCCCAAATTTCCTCCAAGTTCCCCCAGTGTGGTTTCCAACATTTCGGATAATCCAAAGCGTTTAAAAATTAACCTAACTATAATATGCAAAGACTGAAACTAACCTATCCCCCGCTCACCCCTCCCAGTACTATTACATTCCTGTTTGTTCTATCTATTACATGCCAAATCCATTCCTTTATTTTATTCTAAGTTTGTTCTGGATTTCCTGTGGGTTGTGATATTCTATCTTTTGTTAGCTGTATACGAAAGTTTTCGGCATTCCTTGATATTCTTTTAACTGTTTTTGTTATTATTCAATGTGTTTTAAGTTTTAGTTTGAAACTTTCTTTTAGTTTTTTGTGATCCGAACCGCATTCTGCTCCTGGTTTTGTCGTAGCATCCCTTATGTAGGACTGCCAGCGTCTACTGATTTAGAAGAAGGAAATTTTGTTGAACCTGCTGAAGATTATGTGTAATTTTGGAAAGGTTATTCAAAAGGTCACAAGCAAGTTCGTGAGGTCGGGATAGCTCTGAAACGCCACTTGACGAAATTCCTGGTCGGTAACCCAGTTGGCATTGGAGCAAGAATACTGAAGTTTTCCTTAAATATATGTGGCACTAAGTTAGTGCATATAATTTGTGCTTATGCTCCAACTCTGGATGCTGACGGCTCTCTTAAAAAATCCTTTTACGATGATGTATATGAGATTTTGGATGAAATTCCAGAAGTGGAAAGATTGTTCCTCATAGGAGATTTTAATGCTCGCGTTGGAAATGATACTACCATTTGGCCACATGTGATAGGTAAACACGGCCTGAAGGGATCCAACAGCAATGATCTACGCTTGCTTGAATTTTGTGAAAAGCAAAACTTAATTATAACTAATACTCATTTTGTCCTGGGCGACATTTATAAAGAGACTTGGATGCACCCAGGATTTAGGCACTGGCACACCTTAGATTACATTATATGCCGACGTACTTTCAGAAGCGAGGTGCATATTACCCGTGCAATGCGAGGTGCTGAGTGTGATACTGATCATAGGTTACTCAGATCTCTAATTCGCATTCGCGTTTAAAGGAAAAAGGAAAAAAGCTGTTTTTCATCCGCCTCAGATTATTTAAGCAAAGTATAATACAAATAAGCTAAAGAATAAAAGTACTCAAGATGAAATTGCTCAATATCTAGGCAAGATAATTAATGAAGACATTCTTCAGAAGGCAAAATCAGAGTTCCCTGAAAATCGCCATGGAAAAATTGATAGACTTTAGGTTACGCTTAAGAACATATTGCACATGGCATGCGATAAATTCCTCGGCTTTACAAAATGTAACAGACAAGATTGGTTTTCCCACAACAGTACTGCGATAGGCGAGAAAATTCTCCAAACACGGCAGGCATTCATAGTCTGACAAAATGATATTTCCAATAAACAAAAAAGGGAAAATTTCTGTAAAATAAAGGCCCTAGTTCAAAAAGAAATGCGCATTTAAAAAAATGTTTGGTGGGAAAATAAAGCTGTGGAAATTCAGGATTATGCGGATTCCGGTGATTATAAAAAAATTCTTTGATTCAGTCAAATCTGTATTCGGACCGTATCCCCATCCGAAAACACTGCTTCGAGATAATAATGGCACCTTAATCACAGATAGTAAGAATATATTAGACAGATGGAAGCAGTATTTTCAAGAATTATTGAACATTCCCTCAGTAGTTGACCACTCAGTTATTGAATGCATACCAGATGCTCCAAAGTTAGAAGAATTAGATAAAAATATAACCGCTAAAGAAATAGAAGCTGCACTGGCTTGTCTTAAAAGCGGTTCAGCAGTAGACCCTGATAATATTCCGCCAGATATATTGAAGCTGAATCAAAAAAATCTAATCATACTTTTACAACTATTATTTTCTGTCATCTGTAAAGAAGAGTACATCACATCGGATTTTAAAAATTGCTTGCTATTCCCAATATATAAAGGAAAGGGTGATAAAAACGACTATAAGAATTACAGAGGAATTTATCTTCTACCCGCTGTCGGCGAGGCATTAGCAATAATTCTGCTAAATCGTTTATCGTCGTTCGCTGAAAAGTTACTTCCGGAAACACAATGTGGCTTCCGCTCTGGTTGAAGTACCATGGACATGGTGTTTTCACTGCGACAACTACAGGAAAAAGCTACCGAACAAAAGAAAAATCTATGCATTGCTTTCATAGATGTCAATAAAGCTTTCGACACAGTCAACAGGCAACTTCTAATGACATGTATGCAAAAGTTTGGATGTCCAAGAAAATTTCTTCGACTGCTATCCCTTTTACACGAGAATACTTTTTGTCGGATACTGCATGAAGGAAAACTCTCCAAATCGTTTCAAGTGAATTCTGGAGTTAGGTAAGGCTGCGTGCTAGCTCCGTTGCTTTTTTCGAATTATATGGCATACATCTTCGTTATACTGAAACAGAGACTCCGTTCGGTAGGTGTCTCAGTTATAAATAGATATGATGGTGGTCTCTTCAACTTGCAGAGACTGCGCGCTTCAACAAAGACGCAATCGACATCGATTTTCGATCTTCAGTATGCGGACGATTGCACATATTAGCACACAGTCCGGAGAATTTGTAGCAAGATTTAAACATCCTTGCTATAGTTTATGAGCTGTTCAGTCTTTCAGTAAACGAAAACAAAACCAAAATTGTTATTCAGCTAACCGGAGGCAATATCGGTAATAATCTAGCATTCAAAATAAACAGAAAAAGCCTTGATGTGGTTCATCAGTTCAGATATCTGGGTTGCATCGTGTGTAATGACTCGCGTTTAGACAATGAAATACAAAGCATAATTCAAGTAGCTTCGAATGCAATATTCCAACTGAATAAAAAAGTTTTCCGGAACAAGCACCTGTTTCTGAAGACTAAACTTGTAATATACAAAGCTATTATTTAACCTACACTTTTATATGGTTCAGAAATTTGAACTCCTTATAAGAGGCATATTAAGTGTCTAGAAAACTTCCAGCAGCATACACTCAGAAGTTTATTAAGCGTCCGATGGTTTCATCATGTTTCAAATCTTGAAGTGTTAAACCGAGCGAACTGCAGTTCAATTCGATTTTTACTTTATTGAAATTTGTTACGATGGATAGGGCACATTTTGAGAATCAAGCGTTCCAGACTCTCAAAAGTTCTTCTGTATGGTCAGTTAGCAACTGGAACTAGAACTCTTGGTCGGCCAAGATTGCGATTTAGAAATCATTTGCGAAGAATATTAAAATAATGTAGTTTGGATACTTTAACATGGGAAGACAGCGGCGGAAAGAAATAATTGGAAATCTCTCGTAGCAAAAGGCCTTCACGGCGTAAACGATAATATTACTCCAAACACGGGAAAGAAAAAAACAGCTCAAAAAGTCTGTCATTTGGGCACAGCCATCACTTTTGTCTTCAACATTTGTGGAAAGATCTGCGGTGCTAGGATTGGCTTGATAAGCCATCTAAGGACTCATCAATAAAAGACGGAAATCCATACTCGGAATCGAGGGGATATCATCATCATCATCATATATAAAATTAAACTTAAACACACGAAAGTGAAAATTAAATAAATAGCAATTATTGAATAAACATTTGCAACATATAACAATATAATACATAAATTTGATAATTAATACATTTACATTAGACATGAATCATTACCTGAATCGCTTGAAATAATACATGTAGAATAATTCAAAAACAAAAAAAGAAAAGTAAACCGTTGCCTTTGCCAGTCATTTCTGAGACAGTAGTGACAGAAATAAATAAAAAATAGTAAAGAGAAAGTAAAAAAGTTAATTTAAAAAATGTATAAGACTGTTTGGCATGGTCAGGCAATTAACAAAAAAATTTGAAATGATTAAAAGCAGCACATTTAACCGGCAAAACTTGCGGAAACAAAATAATTTCGATGTAAACGATATGAAAAGAATATGCAGATCAAAACAAATTTGAAACGAACGCGAACAGTATAAGAAAATATTGATTGGTATAATAAAAACAGTTTAATTTTCCCGGGCGATATACACTTTCCCTGTTTGTTTATGCTGTTATTAAACACTAAACAACCCAAAAAAACAGAAACTAAATCGAAAAGAGAACATGTTGAATCGCTCTCTCTCCTTTTGAAATAAACAAATAATAACAACACAACTTAACACTATGACAGAAGTATGTTCTCTTACTCTTTTTAGATACCATAAAATCTCTTTGACAGAAATATTTCCGTCTCCTCTTAATTGGCTACTTGATTTTTCAACAAATTCCAATTTCTAAGCCACTTTAATAAGAAATCAAGCTAAATACGTAAAGCGCACTTCTTTCTGGATGTTGTGTGATATTAAGTTTTCTAAAAATAGATTATAACCCATCTTCACTTTTAAAAATCCGAAGATATAAAAAAAATGAAACAACCTTTGTAAATATTATAATATGGTAAACCCATTTATTACAAAGATATAACACTTTAGTTATATTTTGAAAACAGTTTTCAACCACTTTTCACCACTTAAATTTCAATTTTTCAAAAACTCTTTCTCATTTGATATTTTCGGTATATGGTGTGTTCAAATGGGCCTTTTGATAATCAATGCAAACGGTTTCGGTGAAGTGTAATCATTATTTTATACCAAAAATGGAGTGAAGCTTTTGATACAATTTAACTTTTAGGTACTTAAAACAAATCGTGTACAATTTTGGTATGCTGTATAAAGAATATTAAGACAAAACTATAATTTGGTAACTCATTTCTACAGGAAATATAACGGTTTATGTATTTTTTGAAAAATGATTTTTTATCCCTTTTCATATCTTCAAGTTCAAATTTACAAAAAAGCGTTCTTACTTGACATCATCAGTATATATACTGTATTCACATTGATAATCACAATTCGTTTAGATTGCAGCGAGATTTTTGTTTTTTTCAAAAATAGGATTCTGCCATTCTTTTTCCTTAAAATTTCAGAGAAGGAAAACAATTTTGCACACTTTTACTACACCATACACGTATATCTTCATGCGGAATTACAACTAAACCAATTTCCACAAAAGAATAACTATTTGTGTCTTTTTTTAACAGTTTTTAACCTCATTCCACCCCTTAAAATCTGAATTTTCAAAACAGCGTTTTTATTTGGCACCTTCAGTATATACACGGTATTCATATGAAATTACACGCGATAATCACGATTCGTAGTGTGATTTTTGGTTTCCTCAAAAATGAGTTTCTACCCTTTTTCTCCCTTAAAACTCTTTGAGGATGGAAAAAAAGTTTTGCACAATTTTAGTACACCGCATAAGCTACCTTCATGAAAAATAACAATTATGAAGACCTATTTTTACCAAAACTATAACAGTTTGTGTATTTCTCGGGAAACAGTTTTTAGCCCTTTTTCACCCCTTTAAGTTCTAATTTTTAAAAAATAGTTCTTATTTGATATTTTCAGTATATTCATTGCATTCACAATTACACATGATAATCATGATTCGTTTGGACTGAGCGTGATTTTTGGTTTTCTCAAAAATGGAGTTTTGCACCTTTTCCTCTCTTAAAATTTTAAGGTTTGAAAAAAAAATTGCACACATTTAGTACACCATATGAGGTATCTTCCTTTCGGAGTTGTAATTTGATCAACCTATTTGTACCAAAAATATTACAGATTGTATGTTTTTTGGAAAACAGTTTTAAACCCCTTTTCACCCCCTTAAAGCCCGAATTTTCAAAAAAGCGTTCTTCTATGACATCTTCAGTACGTAAGTAATGTTCATCTAAAATTTCAATTATCTGGTGTAAATGATTTCGGCTGTAGTGTGATTTTTGGCTTTCTCAAAAATATGGTTTTGCCCTTTTCCCCCCTTAAAATTTTGGGATTTGAAAATAATTTTGCCCACATTTACTACACCATATGAGGTGTCTCTATGCGAAATTACAATTTTATAAACCCATTTGTACCAAAATATTGAAGTTTGTGTGTTTTTTGGAAAACAATTTTTAACCCCGTTTGAACTTTTAAAATCTAAATTTTCAAAAAAGCGTTCTTATTTGACATCTTCAGTATATACGTGATATTCACATGAAATTGCATGCGATAATCATAATTCGTTTGGACTGTAGTGTGATTTTTGATTTTTTCAAAAATCGGGTTTTGCCCTTTTCCCCCCTTAAAATTTTGAGGACTTAAAAAAGAATTTGCGCACTTCTAGTAGACCGTATGGGGTACTTTTGCGCGGAATTATAATTCAGTGAACCCATTTGCACCAAGAATATAGCGATTTTTGTGTTTTTTGGAAAACAATTTTTAACCCCTTTTGAACTTTTAAAATCTAAATTTTCAAAAAAGCGTTCTTATTCGACATATTCAGTATATACACTGTATTCACATGAAATGACACGTGATAATCACGATTCGTTTGGACTGTAGTGTGATTTTTGGTTTTCTCAAAAATGGGGGATTTGCCATTTTTTCCCCTTAAAATTTTGGGATTTGAAAAAAATTTTGCCCACATTTACTACACTATATGAGGTGTCTCTACGCGAAATTACAATTTCATAAACCCATTTGTACCAAAAATATTACAGTTTGTGTGTTCCTTAGAAAACAGTTTCAAACCTCTTTTCACCCTAAGAAATTTGAATTTTATAATGCGTTTTTAGATGGTGTCGGTTCATAGTATGGTTATATTAGGTGCCAATTCTCAGCTTCATAGACGTAGTAGTTGCAACGATATGTTAATAATTGTTGTGTCTTTCAAATAGTAATGCCGTTATTAATAATAAATTTGAACAAAACCACCACAATAGCATCAGTACAAGATAATATGTAAGAAACATTATATGGGGAAGAACATCCCAGGAAGATTAACATATTAAAGAAGCGACCTCTAGCATGCTTGTATTTATTACAGTTAAACAATAAATGATTGACTCCTTCGTCAAAATTGAATAGATGAGAATTATGTCCTCGAACTGCAACGCTCCTGTCTGTGGGAAACACAGAATGAATACAGCGCGATAAATGTGGAATTCAAGTTTAAAAAAATTAAAAATTTATTTTTATAATTTCGATGAATTATTTTACTAATGTTATTTGTAAAAAATTGTATATTTGTATGAATAAATTTTTTGATAACATTTATACTGGCTTTCATCTTTTTTTGGGGATCATCAAATTTTCAACTTTCACGTCTTCAAATAAATATACTTTTTTCAAAAAATCAAAATTCTAATTTGTCCGTGTTCTAGATAAATGTCCTAAGTTTCCAAATCTTGTCGATTTTTTAAAATCGGATAAAAATTCGTAACGTTATACTCATTTCTTCGAAAGATGTCAAATTTTCACTTTATGCGACTTTTGTTGCTTTAAACTAAATTTTGCATTTGTTTCATAACATTTTTGCATTGAAATTTACGCTGTTCTCGTTGTCTTGAAGAAGCGAAAAAATGGTGCGTTGCAGAATTCATTTTTTATAATAAATATTTATGTAAATCGCGTTCAAAGGGGTTGGGTTCAAAAATACCCCAGTGTTATGTTTAGTAGCAAACAAAAAATGTGTTGTATTCTAGGGTAAATCCCGACGGTCGCCCAATAACGCAACTTTATAAAATTGATAATAAAATTTCTAGCGGCTTGGAAAAATCTATCATGTAGATAAACGACATACAATTCGAAAACACGATATTTATTGTACCAGAGAAATGATTAGATTTTTAATATTAACACTAAAATAGGAACTACAGACTTGTAAAAAATTTTATTTATTTTTATTTATTTATTGTATTTACAAGTCGCTTTTGGACTTCAAGGTCATTAGCGACTACGGTTTTACAGATAATTATAACATTTTATATTGAATATTTGAAAATGCGCGAAACAACAAAATAATCAAAAAAGTCAGCTGAAGGCTGAGGAAGTTAGATAAGTTGGAATACTGAGATGTCTTTGAGGAAGGCTACGATTTTTTTACACTTCTCGGCGTCCGAAAACATCTCTGGAAGGCCGTTGGTAATACCCGCTTGTTGTCTGGCCTGCTGGTAGTGATTGCACTCGATCAAAAGATGCCTCACCGATATAGACATATTGCAGCGTTGACACAGGTTGGGCGGTTTTTTAGATATGAGGAACGAATGAGTCAACTTTGTGTGTCCAATGCGGATACGAGTTAGGACACACTGCTCGTGCCTACTGAGAGTTGGCATGATTTCGTAGGTATCTTTTCTAAACTCTGTTTGATCCAAAAACATGTTACGCTTCACCAATGCCCTATTATCGATAAATTAGTATCTACACTAAATCTTTTACTGATCGTTTTCATTTCAGAGGGCAAGGCTGTCTAATTAAATGTCTTTCTGTGTCCTCATCTAATCTTATCTCCTCCTATCTTCTTATTAAAAACCAGTGTTGCTCCTTATAAAATCCCGACTCTTTCTCTTGTAGCAGCTCTAGTCTCCAATTTTTCGCCTCATGTCTTTTCTTATTCCAAGCTTTCTTACTTTTCCCATGACTTTACCGGCATTATCTCTTCTCTATCCCTCTCCAGCCCAGCTCTATCGCACATTCTACAATGCAAGCCCAATTCATCCATTTGCTTGATACATCATTTCCTTCTCATCTAACATCTTTACTGACGGTTCTAAAAATGAGAATGGGGTGGGTGGCGCATTTACGCCCTTCTCACTGCATCACTCTGAATCCTTCAGGCTCCCTTCTTTCTGTTCTATCTTCACAGCAGAGTTTATCTTCATTTTACGCGTAATTTCCTTCATTCCATCCATAAGAGGGATCAGTAAATGTCTCATTGTCTCCGATTCCAAAAGTGTTCTTCAAGCTATTTTTTCTCCTCCTTCTCATTCCTCCTACTCTATTATTCTCTCAATTCGTTCTTTCATATCCAATCTACTTTCATTCTACTCCATTGCTATTAACCTTTTGTGGGCTCCTAGTCATCCTGGCATCTAAAGCACGAGTAAGCGGATTTTTTAGCCCGTTCGAGTGCCCACGATGGTCCTTTACTCTGTAATTTTCCTGCCTCGGACATCCTCCTTCTTTCCTCAGCTAATCATTCCCGACTATGGTCGGACATTTATCTTTTTTTATTTTCTAATCCCGCCTCTCATTATCCTCAAATTCAGTCGGTTCCCTGTTCTCAGCCCTGGTTTTAATCCTGTTCTTATCAACGCTCCGCGATAATTTCCTTAATCAGACTGCGTTTTAATCATTCCCTTCTACCCTCTTCATGCTTTCGTTTTTCCCTGTCCTCCTCTCCCAATTGTTCCCTTCATAGTTTCTTCTCTACTTCCATATGTGATACATACCACATATTTTTTGAATGCCCCGCCCTTGATTCTGAACGCTCTGTTTTGTACTCCAAAATCTTAGTACTGAGTTTTCTTGCTCCTTAAAATTCCTCCTTTGTTCTTTCCTTTCCATATCCAGCCACAATTCCCGTACTTCAATTTTTTCTAAGATCTATTTCTAATCTTCTTTCTATTTAACTCTTTCTATAATTTCTGTAGTTATTGGGTCAAAGAAAATATATAAAATAATATTATTATTATTATTTTATATTAAAAACAAAAAAACAATCGGTTCCATTGTATATGTTATTACTTTATTGGGGCATTAGTTTCGGTGACCCAAAGTTTGTTTGTTTAACTATCATTTTGTATAAAAACTGTGACGTTCTCCATATTTTTGATAATAATTCTAATTCTGACTTCATTCCATTTATTTTGGAAAGCATTACTATTGACTGAGAACATTCTGCTAATTTAACTAGCATAAAATAATTTTTGTTTAATGGTTTGTAATGCATGTATATATATATATACACAATAAATTTGTCTTCATTTGTACTAATATTATTTGTTTTATTTGTTGAAATTCACAGGTTGTAAGTATAAATTCAAAAAATACTTATATTTAAATCTAATGGATGTTATTATGTGTATGCAAACAGTGAATAATAAATTAACATATTCATAGTTTTTTTTAATATAATATTGAATGAAAATTATTTTGAAGCGCATGAATTATATGACTTTGCACGTTTTAAATGTATCATCGCAGTTATTTCTAGGAAATAAATTTTCAATTTAGTTGGACTAGTTTAAATTGTACTCAAGTAATATACTTTAATAAGCCTTATTAATTGTAATATTAAAAATAAAAGCCATAAACAGTAGCATGGTTAATTTCACCGAAACTAGTTTGCAGTTGACCTTTAAATTCCGAGATCAAAGTTCATATATAATTCATTTATTTAGTATTCATGCGTGTCTTTAATTAGACTGTTGCAGGCATATTTAAAATCTAATAAAATATTGCATTAGCATATACTTATAATGCATCAAGACATTAAAAGAATTTATCACTTCATAATCTTCAAATATTATTATTTCTTATAAACGTAAACAAAAGAAATTGACTGTTAACATTCTTTTTCTTTTCTTTGGGGGGGAGGGGGCACGTTAACAGTGGAACTTAAATGCAGAGAATTGTACATTATATAAGGAAAAGATTAGTAATTAAGGAGATATAGAAGGCCAACAAAGGAACTATATTGAGAGAGAGGAATGAAAAAATGGAGTGGACACTATAAGGAGTAGGAAGGCCAAGACGCAGAAGATTAGAATACAGAGTAGCACGACGTTCGGGAGAAATAAAGGGGCATTCGAACAAGACGTGATTAGCATCACAGATATAATAGAGCTCCAGAGGGTCACAAGGACACAAAGGAAATTGTACAATAGAAAAACGGAAAAGAGAAGCCGGAAGCAAACTATGATTGAACCGCAGGCGAACTATAGAGTAAATAATCGAACGGTTAAGGTAGGGGAAAAGATTAAACCAAGGAAGAGAGGAAGGAAAGGGCTGTACAGAAAGGTAAAAAGATCGAGGATTGGTAAAGAATGAAGGATATAATCCGGTCCAGAAATCGTGGGGGGAACGATAAGAAAGACAGTAAAGAGTTTGAGCAGGAAATCAACTAATGAGTAGACCATTGTTCGCCGCCCTCGATAAAAATTACTAAATAAAAATAGAAATGTAAAAATAAATAATACAAAAAATAAATTATAAATAAATGAAATTGTATCCGGAAATAATAAAGGTCGAGCGGAGTGTGAAAGTGCTTGTGTGTGTAAATGGAAACCAGTTGCCAGCTGCGGGTGATTACTCTCATTGATGTCGCCTTTAAGGGATGCGCGCGATGATGGCTGATCGAACCGCACCGTTTGGCCCATCGATCGTGGCGGGGGGGGGGGGCTTAGCAGAAGAAATGAAAAATTAGAAAATTCGCAAAGGAGGATGCAGGCCGGCAGTTAGTTTTGAGTTAGTCGACGATAGATCTCCAGTAAAGGAAGAGGGCTTCAGGTCAAGATCGAACTTGTTAGACTCATAACAGTCGTCGAAAGTACCGACCGTTTCATTTTTGTTGTTCTCCGAACGAAATAGTTTAAATAATAGAAAAGTCCGAAATAATTTCGAATATCGCTCTTTCTTTCCACGCTCGCCGCCAATCCAGGACAGAATTTTCTAAACACGCCTGCCTATCATCAAGGACCATCGGAACAACCCGCAGTCGTCGCAGTGATACATAGAAATTGTATTATTTTAAATTACTCGAACTGTATATACGTGTTTGTTAATAATTGTATTTACAGCGGTCGACCGTTCCAGAAATATCGGTGTAGGTTTAAACAATATACGTTAAAACAAATCACTTCTTCATCAATTTTAATAATAATAATAATAATCATAACCATAATCATAACCATAATCATGATAATAAAATTTAATCAATTTCTAATTCAAATCCACGAGCTCGTTAGGAACTCGTGGTTGGCACCCCTGGATTAAGCAAAATTGTTAGCTAAGCAACGTCAAGTGCCGTTACACTAAAAAAACCTTATATTAAAATGTGTTGTAAACCATTTCCTTTAGTTTTCTTACCATTTTCTTATGGTTCAACGCTTTTACACCATTTTTCCTCTGTTTTCAATAATTATAGTCAGTTTTCGTGCGTTTTACCGCTTTGGCACTATTTTTCATCAATTTTTCGTCATCTTTTGTCAATTTTTCACTAATCTGGCTTTCTCAACCATTGTGTTAACTTAAAATAGTTCTCTATTTAATTTTCATCATTTATCTTGTATCTATCCTGCGATTTCCCCGATGTTTTATATTTTTTTAAATTTTCTCCACGGAAACTTATTTTGTCTCGTTTAATGATGCGATGACAGTTAACGTATTTGTGTTAACCATAAATCTCACCACTCTGTAGGCTAGTAGTACTTCTTTCCGCTTGTAGATGGATTCCATATGTATGTTGGTTTGTTAACAATTTTTTCATTTATTATAGTCAATTTTCTGCTATTTCTCACCATTTTCCTGTGTTTTAACGCTTTTTACACTATTTTCTTCAATTTTTCCTCATATTTCGTCAATTTTTTCACTAATTCGGCTTTCTTAACTATTGCGTTAATTTAAAATAGAGCTCTATCTAATTTTTTTTTTTTTTTTTTTTTGGGCTCGTCAACCAAGGACCTTTACCCAGAAACAAAAGGTAAGGAAAGAAGTCGGTTATATTTTGATTCGATCAGAAATTTTAACTAAAAAGGAACAAATAGCAGGAATAATTAGTGGGGAAGGAAAGGACAGGATATAGGATGCACAATAAGGGGTAGGAAGTCCAAGCTTAAGCAAATAAGAATATAAGGCAGAACGCTCCACGGAGAAGGATGAACACTGGAAGAACACATGATCGGCGTCGCAAATAATTGCATCATCCGGATGGAGAGGACAGTGTGAAGAAGAAATCAAGGAGAAACGAAATCTGGAGGAAGGCAGCAAAGAATGGCCAAAGCGCATACGAACAATGGAAACAACATCAAAACGACGAAGGGAGGGATGCAAAAGAAACCATGAATATGAAGGAAGAGTAGGCTGGACTGACAGGTAAAAGGAACAACTGTTGGAAAAATTTTTATCATTTCTCTTGTATCAATCCTGCGATTTCCCCAATGTTTTATTTTTATTTTTTTATTTCTCCTTGATAATTTCTTTTGTCTTGTTTAATAATACGATGCCAGTTAACGTCTCTGTGCTAGCTACAAATCTCCCCAGTCTGGAGTCTAATAGTTCCTTTTTCCGCTCACAGATAGATTCCATATACATGCTTGTCTGCTAGAAATTATTGTGACGCACGTCAATGTCTGAAAAACTTCCACTAATTCAAATATTTTCACCCTATCTGTGTAAAGTCTGGTGGAGTAAATGTTCACTGTGCGAATAGTATGGGATATCGCAGATATATGAGCAACCACATAGCATGTATTGATAGATAACTAATTTAATGCATTGATGTTATATTGCTTTTTGCATGCAACACAAGATATTAACTGAGTCAAATATTTATTTGTTTAATTTTTTAATATTTTTTTGGCAGTGTTATTTTTTAAAACTAATATTTTTGAAATAATTAAAATTACTTCGCACTATGAGCTTTGTGTTAATTTTATTATAAGTGTAGTGGCTGCTGGACTTTTATTTGATTAATCTATATGCTTTAAAGTTATTTTATGTGTTGAAGTTTTGTCTTGTTTTTCATTAATATCAGTCACTTTGTATCAACTCTTTGTGCCAATTTAGTATAAAGGAGCTGTCAGCGAGGTATTTGTTGATTTGTGTGCTGACTATTGAAGTGATCAGACATGTTTTCTCCTGCTTTCAATTTGTCTTGTTTTTAATTTGCAATTGTATTGATATTATTTATAAATGTTAGCAAGCAGTATCACAAATGTTTGGCGACATACCACATTGTAAACAACAATAGTAGTCAGATGGATACTGCAAATTACTTGCCTGATATTACTTCTGCAGTGATTGTGATAATTAAGAAAAGACTTTATGTTGGAATAAAAGTAAATCTAACATAGCGTTGTTTGTTCAAGAGAGGAGTTGGGCTTGCAGGTATGGATGAAATGCCGACAATATTGCTGCATAGTACAATGAAGATTGTAGATAAATTATTAGTCTCGCCGATAATCTGGAAATTGCAACAAGATCTAAAAGAAATTGAATGTCTTGAAATTTGCCTCTATCATCGAAACGTTCTATGCTGTGCATCATCATATATTCCACTGCCAACCGGTGTAGTATCGAAAAAGGCTGTTATTAATAATGGGAAAAATTGGAAGAAACAAGTTTGTCTGTAAAAGAGTATTTCTATAATTCACTGACAAAATCGGAGAGTCAAGAAGAAGAGCACTCGCATGCATTAGATATGTGAAAGACATTAAATGTGCAAACACTTGGGGAGTATAGCAATATACATCTAAAAACAGATGTGTTTTTACTTGCGGACGTTTTTGAAAACTTTAGAAGTGTCTGTTATGATACTGCATGGAGTTTTACTGCTCCTGGATTGTCATTCCAAGCAATGTTAACGTTAACAAGGGTTGAGTTAGAGCTTCTAATCGATTATGATATGATTTTATTCTTTGAAGCTGGTATACATGGTGGTATGTGTCAGTGTGTAAAACGTTATAATAAGATGGAATACTCCTACATCAATAACTATAATAATAGTTTTAATGCTGATGATAATAGTGTTATGACTATTGACAAAACTGGCAGTAGCGGGGCGGCAATTTTTTTATAGCATATTTGGATGTGAATAACCTCTATGGTTGGGCCATGAGTGAAACGCTTCCTATCTTTAAATTGCTTATTTGGAAAGAAATATTAGAATTAGATATTATGAATAAACCTGATGATGGAGCTGCTGGTTATGTGCTTAAGGTGGACTTAGAGTAACCGCCAGATTTATATTTAGCACATAATGATTTACTGCTATACCCCAAGGCTAAATCAATTAGGAAATGTGTTAATATGTTAGAAAATAAGTATAATTATATTATTCATTATAGAAATCTTAAACAAGCAATTGCATTAGGGATAAAACTGCAACGAGTACATTGAGTCATTTTTGTCAATTAGTCGGCTTTATTGAAACCTCACATTGATTTGAATACTCTACAGTGAAAACCTGCCTCTAATGAGTTTGAGAAGAACTATTGGAAGCTCATGAATAATAGCGCTTTTAGTAAAATGATGGAGAACGTCAGACATAGAATTAATATGTAGCTCATTAGTAATAAAGTAAAGTTTACAAAACTAGTCGGCAAAAGTAATTTTAAAGATAGGACAATATTTAATGAACGACTGTTTTTGGCTACAGGATTTTTAAATCCAACAACAATTAAATTTAATAAACCAATTTATATTGGGATGTCTATTTTGGGTATTAGCAAATTAAAAATGTTTGATTTTCACTATAAGGTAATGTGTAAAATGTATAAGAATATTAATCTTTTATATTGTGATACTGACTCACTTATGTATGAACTTAAAACAGTTAATTTTTATAAAGATATTAAAAATAATGCTCAGTATTTTGATACAAGTGATTATCCAAAAAGTCATCCATATTATTCACTAAAAAATAAAAGGATGCTTGGTGTATTTAAGGACGAATTAAATGGCACTCCAATTAATGAATTT
Source organism: Icerya purchasi (assembly GCA_039619475.1). Classification (NCBI taxonomy): domain Eukaryota; kingdom Metazoa; phylum Arthropoda; class Insecta; order Hemiptera; family Monophlebidae; genus Icerya; species Icerya purchasi. Next base: position 137,565,628 of record CM077116.1, read on the forward strand.
GTTGGATTGCATCAAAAAAGTTGTTCTACAAATATTGTAGATAACAAAGAAATTAGAAAATGTAAGGGTGTGCAATCGTTTATAATTAAGAATGAACTTAATTTCATAGATTACGATAATTGTATGAGTGGTGCATGTGGTAAATTAAGTGAAAATTATAAGACTTATTACAATATTTAAAGTCATAAACATATACTGTATACCCTGGAGCAGAATAAAATAGTATTAAGTGGTAATGATGATAAAAGAATAATATGTAGTAATAATATAGACACATCAGCTTATGGAAACTATATATATGTATATAATTAATTTCATAAGAAATTTGATATTGTTTTGTCTGAACGAAAAATGTGTATATTAGATAAGAATATGTGTATTGCATGATTATATGGGGCTATGTACTATTATTAAGTGTAATTTATACAATGTGTATTTTAGTTTTACTGTGTAACAAAATTTTTGTATTAGCAATTTTGTTTATTTTTTTAATTTATTAGATTTGAGAATGTACAGGGGCTTAAAATAGTTTGTATAAACTTAGTCATAGTGTATAGAGAAGATGTTATTTCTAACTAAATGGTGTATTTGAAGCAAAATTTGGTGTTTTCCATTGGATGAGTAATTTTTCATTAGAATTTTATGTTTTCTGTTTAAAATGATAGCATTTGTACTAAATTGAGATATTTTACTATAAAATTGTTTTTTTTGTACCTAAAATATGTGGTATTTTTGTGTAAAATAGACTTTTTCCTTTAAAATTTGATGGTTTGTCTAAAATGTGAGTATTGTAGCCCTAAATGGTATAATTTGTATGGAAAAGTACTTCTGGCTTAAATTGAGCGCATCTTTCTGTGATACTACATTTACCTTAATCCCTATTTGTGATGTTTGGAGATGAGCTGTAGAATTTTACAGTTCTTATATTCTAATGCATGTTTAGCAATTGGTAGTGCAGCAATTTAGGTGAATTATTGAGATGGTGTTGTTGATTGGTTGAGAACATGTGTATTATAGAATTCCCAGGAGTGTGATTATGTTTGTCAAATAAAAAAACTTAGGTTAGAAGAAGAAAAATATGCACCCCAACAAACAGGTGAGTGCTACTTGATAATTAAATTGGTCATTGTCTTATTGCAAGGCAGTTATAATATGATCAGACAAAATTAATTCTTGTATGTTCGTTTATATATTAAACGCTTGCACTAGCAGATGTGCATACTTCATCAACATTTTGATCTATGCAATCAATTTGATTTTCTAATTTTAATCTACATGAAATAGCTGTATATTACTAGGGCTGTATCAAATCTGTTATGGGTGACAAATAGGCGCTGGATATTGCTTCATTGCATTAAAAAGTATAGACATGTGTATATATGTTTACACACGCATACACATCATCATCATCATCATTATTACATTACATAGACATCACTAAGCTATAACACACATATATACTGTATCAAATGCATATAATCCATATCAACTGCACTCATGTTAGTGTGTTGGTAAGTTCTAGCTCTTCATACACTGATAAATTATATCAAATGGCAACTGGAACAGCACAATATTTATACTTAGTTTATTTTGTATCAAGTGACGCTCATAATTAAGGATCTCGAAATTCAAATCAACATATAGTACTATTAGTCACAGTTTCATTCAAAATAAACCGCCAATATATTACCATGTCTTGAATATAGTTATTCCATTGAATATTGTATTTTTATTTTAAGCAAGTCTGTTTTTCAATGAGGGTACATTTTGAGAGCGATTTTGCATTATTGTTCTGAATTTTTGTCATTCTTTTCGGAAGTTTTAATAAGGTCATGCCTTGAGATATTAATTTTATTTAAATCTGTATCCCACTAATTATTTTCCATACACCTCACTAATTAGTGTAAACAGATTCAAATTGGTAATGTGTATACTTTCTCAAAATAAGAAAAAAAAGTTCACACTATCTTACATCAAAATTTCATTTAAGTTATTTTTAAATTTTGAGCACTGTTAAAATCAATTTATTCAGTTTGTATATGCGATTGTGTTTATGTGACATAGATCAATAAAACGTTGTAATGTTTGTTTCCTCATTAATATTTCCTCTAACCCGTTTTTTAACCGACTTCAAAAAAGGAGGAGGTATTCAATTCGACTGTATTTTTTTTTTTTTTTTTTTTTTTATGTGTGTTACCACAGAACTTTCTTCTAGATGAACCGATTTTGATGATTCTTCTTTTATTTGAAAGGTGGTGTTTGTCATGTGGTCCCATTTAAATTTGATCAAGGTCTGACCGATAGTTTTTGAGTTATCCTTAATAATGCGGGAGATTGAAGCTTTTTGGATGCTTTTCATTCATGATTGTTTTCACCGTCGGATTAGATTTTTGACTTAAAATACTATAAATTTTCCAAATTACCATGGAAATGTAGCTTTTGGTGTTTTTACCGTGGAAATAAATGTTTTAATTTAATTGAATAAAAATGCACTAAAAAGTAAAAAATAAAATGCTTTTTTACAAAAAATAAATACCGACTTCATAGTTTATTATACTAATTTAAAGATGCACTAAAAAGTAAAAAATAATTACTCCCGATAAAATATATATATCAGAGTGATATAACTTAAGGTGATATCGTAATTCTTATACAACAATAATTTTTTGGAGTTGGCATCAAATTCATATTAAAAGAATAATTAAAAACTGCATTAAATGTTGATTAAATTGTTCCTAACATGAGTTTAATTCCAACTCCAAAAAATTATTGTTATATAAGAATTACGATATCACCTTAAGTTATATCACTCCGATATACATATTTTATCGGGAGTAATTATTTTTTACTTTTTAGTGCATTTTTAAATTTTTATAATAAACCTTGAAGTCGGTATTTATTTTTTGTAAAAAAGCATTTCATCTTTTATTACTATTATTATTAGTAGTATAAAATTAAATTTTTTGAATTTAAAATTTTTCTTTTCATTTGTATTATTTAGAATACTTTTTCTTTTTCTTATAACAAATTATGATTATATAAAGAAGTATTTACTCATTTTATTTACTTGTTTTTTTCCTTGTTATATTTTTCCTTATATTCATTTATTATTTTTTCAGTGCTTTTCATTGTTAATCTGTAATCCATTACTCGCGAAACTTTGCGCATAAATAGAACTTGGATAATAATAACAATAATAATAAATTATAAAGGCCGTATCCAGACCAAAATTTTGGGAGGGATTACGAAAATATTTAGCCTAGCATACGTTTCATGATGGATGTTAATAGTCGTCGGTGGGTTTCGATCTTGAGCTCTTTTAACACGTACTCGTTTGTCCTATGAGCCGTCCATGAGATTCTTAAGATTTTTCGATACCCTTTCATTTCGAAAACTGCGATCTTCCTTCCCATGGTTTCATTTCCAATCCGTAAGTCGCTATAGAGAACACCAAAGTTTGCAGGAGTCGTAATTTTGTTAGTTTAGAGATCTTATGATCTTTCCATGTACAATTAAGCTTTCCCATCGTGGTGCTCGCCAGTGCTATCCGTCTCTTTATTTCTTCGTCTGATCCTCCAGTTCTTGAAATTCAGGCACCCAAATAGATTAATTTATCTTGGGTTTGTATATCTTGTAGCATTTTTAACGGTTGTTGGATTTTGTTATCCTTATCAATAACTAACATTGAACACTTTTGTTTGTTGAGTACTAAACCGGTCTCTTTTCCAGCCGTTTCTATTCTTAATAACAATTCGCACATTTCCCTTTCCGTGCTGGCCAGTACTACCATATCATCTGCAAATCTTATGTTCGTGATTTTCTCACCTCCGAATGATATTCCCCCATGCCAGCCGTCCATTGTCTGTCTTATAATCCGTTCTCCACAAATATTGAAGAGAATCGGTGATATACAACAGCCTTGGCGTATTCCCTTTTTTGCTGCAAACACACCGGATTTATCGGTCTCCAGTTTTATATGTCCTTTGTTATTTACGTACAGTTGTTGTATGAGGTAAATTAGATGTTTTGGTGTACCCATTTCTAATAAAATCTGCCATAGTTTTGGCCATTTAATGTTATCAAAAGCTTTATTATAGTCTAAAAAACAAAGCAGCCCCGGAATGTTATATTCATAAAGTTTCTCTATTATTATATATAAATATGCAGTTGTGGTCAAAAGTTTCTGGGCCAAACATAATTTTGTAATTTAATAATGTACAAAAGGTGCAAATTCAAAATACGAATACATCATCTTAAAGTTCTTTCATAGTACTAATTAAATGTGCAATACAAAAATTTTATCTGATCATTATCAATTATCTATAACAAAAAAAATATTTCATGCGTGTTCATAATTTTCCGACCAATTTTCAAGAAGCTATGATTTTCTTAGTTTTTTGTACATTATTGATCGCAGACATCAAGGCCGTGTCCGCGGGGAGGATGGGGTGGGGGTGGGGGTGGGGGTAACCCCCCATGAGAACTGAAATAGTTATTATAAATACACAAAAATCTGAAAAAGTTCACGAATTTAAAATAAATATTGATGATTTTTTAGAGTGTTCTTACCTAACTTTAAAAGAAAAAAGAAAAAATATGCTCCATATTTTTAGGTACTTCATTAATATCTTATGCAAACATTTTGATTATGGGTATAATTAATAACATATGTAATTTTTATTAATGTTTATATGGTAATTCATTTATGTGAATTATTAATATATAAATCAAAATGATAGAAATTAATAATAATACGAATATTAATGAAAAATGTATTGTTGTTTATAAAATAAATATGCAAAGAAAATGCCCCCTCCGCCCCCAAAAAAAAATCTGGGCACTTGCACAACATTACACCTTACCAAAATCAATAATTTCACAGAATTCAGTGAATAACAAATTTATTACGTTTCTTTTTAAAGGTGCTAAACAAAAAAGAAATTATGCTGTGTATATGTAATATTGAAGTGCATTTGTATTGTGTACGCATCTGTGTATGTTATCGTTATTTTTCTTTGTGATATTTAAAGAAACAATTACGGTTTTTTAAAATACATAATCTTATGTTACACTTTGAACACAGTATTGTGGTTTTATTCTCTGTACATGATCTACATCGTCAAACAGTTGTGAAAATGGGAAAATGATCTAAGTTGTCCAATCTTGAATCACTTGGTGGAAGAGGTTGTTTGTTCTTTTTCAGACACTTCTTTTTCGTAGCGGAATAGTGCTCGGCTACATTTAACGGCCTTCCAATTCTAAGTTTATTCTTAGTATTTAGAATATTGTCAATAGTATACCTATATAAATTCCTTCAGAGGTAAACATGTTTTTACTTGTTGATGTTCTAAGTCACGCTTATATAATAATAACCAAGCGCATTATTTACACAGATATCGATATCATTTGTGTGAAAATAATGATAAAAATACCATCGATGAGATTTCATTTGCAGTTCTGTATAATGCGACAAACATATCGGCTTTATTCACACCACCCATATATCGGTTACAATTTTCGGGCACGGCACTGAAACTTTTGTCCGGTTTTCTTTACTATAGCTTTTTACTTCTTCTAAAGGAGGTTCTGCACCGACATACGAACTAACTAAAGATACACATCTATTATCATACCATTCTGTATTGTAACATTAACTTTCTTCTCGTTATCTGTATTGTAATTAAAACTACCGCGACCTAATTTCCTTAACTGTTTATCTTCCTTTCATTTACAATTTCTTAGTCGATTATTTAGTATGGTACCAGATGAAAACATTCCATATGAGTCCTATACGCAAATAAATAAAAACGCTTGGAAAATAAATTTCTTTGCAGTTGTAAATGCGCGTATATTTACTACAAACACCACCGCATAGGAAAAAAGTGATGATTCCTTCATTCCATGGCTGACATCTGAACTGTACAATATTTCCTTTAAATAAAGCGAAGTTTCCATATCACGACCAGTGTGCATTACCGAGAACATTCTTTACTAATGTCAAATTTCTACATCACGGCCGGTGTGCATTACAGAGAACATTCTTTACTAACACCAAATTTCTACATCACGGCCGGTGTGCATTACAGAGAACATTCTTTACTAACACCAAATTTCTACATCACGGCCGGTGTGCATTATAAGGAACATGATTTTTAAATGCTTACACAGCAAAAAAATACACTTATTATTTTAAATAATAACATCATTTGAATTTTTACACTTTATTTTGTGTACTAACAAAAAAAATTACTGAAGTAACATTCTTTCAAGTCATATTTTACAACGAAGAAATTTTATCATTTTAGTAAACTGAAATTTATGAAAATGTCAAGTATTCATCATTATATAGGAAGCTTTTGAAAACGCACAGAAATCCCAAATTTGGATATATTTAAAACAAAATACGGTATTATACATCACTATAATTTTTTCGTACCAATTTAACACAGAAGTATTTAAAAATGACTTCAAAGTTTATGTTCCTTATAATGCACATGGGACGTTTAAGTAAATCACAAAATTAGATTTGGCCGGAAACTTTTAACCACAACTGTATATTTATATATAATAATAGAGAAACTTTATGAATATAACATTCCGGGGCTGCTTTGTTTTTTAGACTATAATAAAGCTTTTGATAACATTAAATGGCCAAAACTATGGCAGATTTTATTAGAAATGGGTACACCAAAACATCTAATTTACCTCATACAACAACTGTACGTAAATAACAAAGGACATATAAAACTGGAGACCGATAAATCCGGTGTGTTTGCAGCAAAAAAGGGAATACGCCAAGGCTGTTGTATATCACCGATTCTCTTCAATATTTGTGGAGAACGGATTATAAGACAGACAATGGACGGCTGGCATGGGGGAATATCATTCGGAGGTGAGAAAATCACGAACATAAGATTTGCAGATGATATGGTAGTACTGGCCAGCACGGAAAGGGAAATGTGCGAATTGTTATTAAGAATAGAAACGGCTGGAAAAGAGACCGGTTTAGTACTCAACAAACAAAAGTGTTCAATGTTAGTTATTGATAAGGATAACAAAATCCAACAACCGTTAAAAATGCTACAAGATATACAAACCCAAGATAAATTAATCTATTTGGGTGCCTGAATTTCAAGAACTGGAGGATCAGACGAAGAAATAAAGAGACGGATAGCACTGGCGAGCACCACGATGGGAAAGCTTAATTGTACATGGAAAGATCATAAGATCTCTAAACTAACAAAATTACGACTCCTGCAAACTTTGGTGTTCTCTATAGCGACTTACGGATTGGAAATGAAACCATGGGAAGGAAGATCGCAGTTTTCGAAATGAAAGGGTATCGAAAAATCTTAAGAATCTCATGGACGGCTCATAGGACAAACGAGTACGTGTTAAAAGAACTCAAGATCGAAACCAACCGACGACTATTAACATCCATCATGAAACGTATGCTAGGCTTTTTCGGTCATATAGTAAGAGCGAATGGGCTGGAGAAAACGATTTTGATGGGAAAGGTCGAGGGGAAAAGGAAGAAAGGCAGACCAAAGAACCGCTACATCGACCAGATCAAGAAAATATGCAGATTAAATTTACAACATACCATAGATTTAGCACACGATCGGTATAAATGGCGACGTGTTGTATCTTGCGTCAAATAAGGTCACGACATTCGACTCGGATAACGAAATGAAAAAAAAAAAATGTATGTATATATAAATATAAATATATATGCGTGTGTGTGTGTGTGTGTGTTATTATGAAATATATTTATTTATAAATAGTACACTGAAGCTTTGTAGTCAATTATTGTATATGCAATATTTGAACACTACAATAAAAACAAATAAAAATAATCGTTTCCACAGAATTCATAAAAATTTCAATTTTCTTTTGTTAAAAATTGAAAAGAAATAAATCAAATCAAATAATTACAATAATAGTCCGACCGGTTTCGTTAATACATATTCATGGACTAATTTTTGTTTTTTGTTGTATTTGTGTTATGTCATTATTTATAGAATAATTCGATATGTTATAATAGTTAGTCTATGTGAATGTATAAAATTAATGGAATATTGAATGAAGTATATATTAAATTAAATAATGTGTATAAATAAATAAATATATAATAATATAATAATAAATGTAAATTACTGAGTAAACTAAATATTAAACATATTTTATTGTTTATATATATTTTTATAAATTTAAATATGTTTAATATTTAGTTTACTCAGTAATTTACATTTATTATTATATTATTATATATTTATTTATTTATACACATTATTTAATTTAATATATACTTCATTCAATATTCCATTAATTTTATACATTCACATAGACTAACTATTATAACATATCGAATTATTCTATAAATAATGACATAACACAAATACAACAAAAAACAAAAATTAGTCCATGAATATGTATTAACGAAACCGGTCGGACTATTATTGTAATTATTTGATTTGATTTATTTTAACATAATTAATTAGTATTTAACAATGTTATATTCGTGAATTTTGAATAATATATGTTCGTGTAAAAATAAAAATATAACATTAGTAACCGTTCAATAGACATTTCATTTATACTTATAACATATATATATATATATATATATATATTTACGGTTTACGGAAGAAATAAAAACATATAATGAAAAGAAATAAATTTATTCTGAATTTTGGACCATTTAATTGAAGCTGTTATTATTTCACAGACATTTTGGGAAGGGGTGAACCCTTAACCCCCCCCCCCCCCCCCCAGATACGGCCCTGATTATTATTATTATTTTGTGGAGTTTTTATGTTAACTTTTTATTATGTATCTATAATCTGTAAATAAATGATTTGATTATTATTAAACAAATTACCATATGTGCAGAAATGTGCAAACGATGGTAAATTTAAATATAATGAAATAAAAGTTATGAATTACAAAACAAAAATGAACAGTTTTTGAACAACTTTTTGAAAAAATGAATTAGAAGTAACATAACTAAATACATATTTATAAATTTAAAGTAAACAGTTTTTGAAGAAATGAGTTAAAAGTAACATAATAAAATACACGTATAAAAAATTCTACTGAGGTTTACAGCAATATTTAATTTACTTTATTTAAACGTCTTTTATATTGTGTAAAATAATTTCATGAACCAGGTTAAAATCACAATGGACATTAATTTATTGCATTATAAATTTCCTTTTTTTTAACAATTCATATACTTCATATTCAGATTGTATCTTAGTAATATATGCTAAATACCATAAACATTCACACACTAATTATTTCTCCTTTCTTGAGTTTTATTTTACTTTGTGCCAGTGTGATTTTTTTGTACCTATTTTTTTTTCATAAATTTAAAGAAGTATGTATGCAACAAATTCTATAGGTTTATTTGACTTAATTCATCCATACTGGATGGATGTTTTATGTTACTTTTATTTGGGTGTGTAGTTAGATCCACAATGTTTTGCTTCCATATGTTCAATTTCCAAGTATTATTTCTGAGTATGTGATAAAGACGATAGTTTATTCTTTAGAGGAAGGAATTTTCCAAATACATCCCATTCCTCTTTTATCATTAAAACTTCTAAATGATTTATAGTTTCATCATGCAAACAATTACTCCAGAGAATGTATTAATTTCTAATCATTAAGTTAGGATATGACTGGCAGGACTATTATTTTTTTTTTTTTTTTTTTTGCGTAATCTACTCGTTGGCCATGTATAACTGCCAGGGTCATTACGGCACAACGAGTATCGGATTTATTATAATTTGTTTATTAGATTATTTTGGTTAAGGAAGATTAGCATTGTCTGAACCTGTTCTGGACGGTTATTTAAAAGAAGGTGTAGTGGTTCGTCCTTGATTCTTGTTAAGTTTTGACATTGTTTCAGGATGTGCTCCACCGAAGGTAGCACTGCTGCATTACAGAATGGGCAGGAAATCGGTGGAGGGGCTCCTGAGAGGACATGGTTGTGAGATATCGATGTGTGTCCCAGTCTCAACCTGTTAAGGGCAGAGAATTCTTTTTTGGACATTTGGATCGATGGCCACCAAGGATCAACATTTGGTTTAATATTCCTTAGGGAAGTTGCATGTTGGGACCAGGATGAGATCCAATGTTCTTTCATATTTTTGTGGAAGAAGGGAGTGATTTCTGGTGATGGGGCATTGGGTGGCATACGGGCAGACAACATTGACTTGGCGGCCCGGTCTACACATTCGTTTCTGGGTATTCCAACATGTGCCGGCACCCACAAGAAGCCTACTTGTATCCCCTGGGTAAGGCGATGTGCTGTAGATCTTATTTTATAGACTAATGAACTGGTTATAGTAAGTGACTGAATAGTTTGAAGGGAGGCCAGTGAATCTGTGATAAATATGTATTGTTTGTTCTCAGATTTACAACACGCACATGCTTCCAATCCAAAGAGAATTCCGTATAGCTCGGCTTCTAATGCGGAGCTGTCATCATGTAGCCTCACTGCTTTGGCTTCTCCTGAGATTAGGTAGGCACATGCTGTGGGAGTGGACACTGTGCTAGCGACATTTGCTTTAGCTCCATCTGTATAAACGTGTGTATCATGTGTTTAAGTTCGTATTTTTTGGATACTTTTCTGGCGAACTGTATATTGGTCCTGGTTAGATGTACGGTGGATGAAGAGTGATAAGTCTACCATCAATGGGGGGTATTCTCATGGTGGTTCTTTTGGGAACAGGAGTTGATCTGGATTGTATTTGAAGTTTTTCTCAGTCAAAAAATTTAGAATATTAGGTATTGGATCATTTTGAAAGGCTGGAGGAGGAATGACAGTGCTCCTCGAAGAGAAGTGATATTGTTGGTACCAGTATAGATGATCACGGGAGGTGTAGAAGTGAAATATATAGGATAATGGCGGTATTCCTGATAGCACACAGACACCCTGCATGGGGGATGTTCGATGCACCCCAAGGATGGTCCTTAAGGCAGCATGATAGATTAATTCAAGTGATTTTATCAGCTGCTTACTAGCCGAATAGAACACCTAGCAGCCGTAGGTTTATCTGCTTAGGATAAGTGATCTGTATACAGATAGGAGTAGTTTTGGATTATTGTTATATTTATGATGTGATAAACATTTTAAAATAGCTATGGTTTTATTACATTTGCGATTGAGTTCTTTAATATGAGGAGACCATGTCAGATGGGAGTCAAAAGTTAAGCCCAAGAATTTAGCTGAGGATGTGACTGGAAGAGGAAATCCATTTAGGGTAAGGGAAAAATCATGGTTTGGGTTTGCTCGACGACTTTTATAGAATTTTACACAAGAAGTTTTATTTAAGGAGAAAGTAAGGCCGTTACTTTCGGTCCACGAATATAACCTATTAATTGTGGATTGTATTATGGATTTGGCGTTGGAAGGAAAGTTTGATGCTAAGGATATATTTAGGTCGTCTATAAAAAATCGGGATGTTACCGGCGACTGTATGCAGTCCGCCACATCATTTATGTATAGGATAAAGAGTGTTACACTTAGAGGAGAGCCTTGAGGAATACCATTCTCTATTAGGACAGGAGAGGATACAGTTGAGCCAATTTTTACTTGAATGTGTCTGTTTGACAAATAATTCATTATACAGTTGCCCATATTGCCTTTTATATTGACGTTCTTCAGCTTTGTAAGCACTTTATATCGCCATATCCGGTCGAATGCTTTCTCTATGTCAAAAAAGACAGTATAGAGAGCTGAGAGCTTGTGACCTCTTTTGGGCTTCAAGTATTTGTCTTTTTAGGTTCAGGAGATGTAACATTGGGGATTTTGATTTGCGACCTCCAATTTGTATTGGGGAGAGAACGTTTGAAGATTCTAGGAAAGAGGATAGTCGTCTGTTCACCATTTTTTCCATGATTTTGGAGAGTAAGGATAGTAAGGAGATAGGTCCGTAATTTTGAGGAATGAAGGTTTCTTTATTGGGTTTGAGAATAGGAATAATTAAAGCTGCTTTCCAGGATTTTGGGATGGAGGAGGTTGTCCAAATTTTGTTGTATACATCAAGGAGTAGTTGTTTAGCTGGATTAGGTAGGTATCTGATCATGAATGGATGAATGGAGTCGGCTCCAGGTGCACTGTTTTTTAGCTTTTTATCGAGCTGGTAATTTAGTTCAAACATTGAGAAAGGATCATTGTATTTTTCTTTTTGATCTGGAGGAAGGGATATTTTTTGCTCCTCTAGTCTCGATTTGTGTTCTAGGAAGGAATCGGTGTAGGATGCTGAGGAAGATACTTTAGCCAAATGTTGCGTAAAAGCATCTGCCGCTTCTTTGGTGTCTGTAAGCAGGGCATTGTTAATGAGTAAGGAAGGGATAGTTGGAAGACGATAGTTAACACACAACGACTTGATTCTTCTCCAAACCACCGTCACAGGCATATCTTTTGAGATAGATGCTGTCCAGCACTCCTGTTTTCTCATTTTGATGAGTAGCCTGGCTCGAGCTCTAAATCTTCTGAATTCAATCAGGTCTGTAAGCGACTTCGTTGTTTTATACTTCCTCAATGCTCGTTTCCGTTGTGCGATCACCATTTTGATTTCGGGGCACCACCATGGCACTCGCTTTTTCCGAGAAGCTGTTGTTGTTTTCGGTATTGTTGCTGTCGCTGCTTCATTCATCGCGTTGATGAGAATTTTCAGATTTTCGTCTACCGATTCCGTTTGAATTTTAGGGATAATAACCTTTGTTTTGTAACCCTTCCAATCTGCTTTATGGAATGCAAATTTTTTTGTTACCTGGGCTGAGTGCAATTTTTGCGACTGGTGGAGAAAGTGTATAAAAATAGGGAAATGGTCACTTGAACACAGATCACCATGTACATCTATGTTCAAGTAAGGAAATAGTGAAACGGATGCAAATGCTAAATCTATTATTGAAAAAGTGTTATGAGTTGTGTTGAAATGTGTATGTGATGGAGGAGGGAGGAGTACCAGGTCACTATTACGGATGCTATTTGAAATCATATTTCCTCGTCTATTTGGCTGTGTTGAACCCCACTCAGAAGAGTGGGCATTGAAATCTCCCAGTAATAACACTGGGTCCCGCAGTTGAAATAGTAATGTATCAAAGTCTATTTTGGTTATGTTTGTAGCAGGTGGGAAGTAGCAATTACAGATTGTAATGGATGAGAGCGGAAGGGACGGGATTTTCACCTTCACCGCTACCGCTTGAAACATGGTACTTAACCTTATTTCATGTGATGGAATCGCTTCATGCACTAGTATCGAGACTCCTCCACATGCTGATTGTCCCTGTGTGTAGTCAGAGCGAAATATTCTGTAGCCTTTAATAAGTGGTGAATGGGAAGAGTTTAAGTGCGTTTCTTGTAAACAAATGATTATTGGATTGTAGTTATTAATGAGTAATCTCAGTTCGTCTATACGTTTATAAAACCCTCTGCAATTCCATTGCAGAATACTGAGATTTGCAGCCATTTTCTCTAATTATTGTTGACAGTGTTACTTAAGATGACTAGTTTTATATCTTAGTTTCAGGGTCATCCTTGCTAAGGAGAGGTTTTAATTTATTAATTATGCAAGTACATCTGTTCTTAAGTCCTACGCTGCCTAATAATGGTCTTACTTGAGAAAGCATGTGTAAAAGGTTATCCCTATCTTCTGTGAAAGTCAGTGCGTAATTAACAAAATCCTGACTTGTGGCCACCTGTCTTATGAATTCTTGAAATTCTTGATAGTCTAAGAAGAACGGAGTCTGGCCGCTAGTAAATAGATGTAATGTTCCTTCTGTTAATAGGTTAATATCAACTCCTTTGTTTGCTTCTTTAGAGGCTGGTTTGGCAGCATTGTCCATGACGTTAATTTCTACATTGTGCGCCGTAGAATTTTGATTTTCTAGGTTTATTCGCTTAGTAGCAGTTTTATCTGGAAATGGCGGTTGAGTTGAATTGTATGTTTCATCGGGACTAATGGGGTGTGGTCGTTTTTGAAGGGGGTTGTTATTATCAATGTTCATTACAGTAGAGGTTTTGTCGGTAGAAGGGGCAATATTTAATTGTAATTGATTGCGTGTTTCTTCTATGTTTTGGTGCTGCTCCTGTTGGACAGTTTGCTCAGTTACCATTGTCTTAGTTTGTTTGGTGTATGTTGCATCTTGTTTGTCGCTATTGGTTGTTGGTTGATATCGCTGTTGATTATTATCAGCACAGGCATTTTCGACCGGCGCTGGAAATGTCGTTATGGTTTTAGAAAAAACTTCTTGATTAACTGTTCCTTCTTTCTTCTTGCAATTTTCACATGAATGGTCATTGAGCTGCGTGTAGATCCTGTATTCGTAGTCGTTGTGTCTCAATGTGAAGGAATCAGGGATATTTTTGCAATTAAACTGTTCGACGTAAAGTTGCCGCCTGAAACTTACTACGTGGGAAAATTCATCATCCACCGGATTCACATGTAAAATGGAAATTTGCGAAAGGATTTTTATTGGATAAACTTCTTGGAAATGTCGAACTAATATTTTGTTCGGGATGGTTGGATAGACATTTGATAGAATGAGTTTATTCGCCGGTTGTTTAAGTCTCCGGGCAGTAATTGTTCTATTATTTATGGTGATCCGGCCACCTTTTGCTAGACATTCGTCTGTTATTTGCCTGGATTTTAAAAATATTAGAAATATATCACCGCTAATACGGGAGCCTGCTACAATGTTTAAGCTGCCTGCTATATGGTTTTTAAGCGCGACAAAATAATCACGTATAACGTAGGGTGCGATATAATCAAAAATAATTCCGCATTCACGGGAAGGGTAGTTAAAATTAATTAATGGGGCGATCTTTTTATTCGATTTGATTTTATCTGCGAAGGTATGCTTTGAATTTCTATTTTGTTGGTTTAAATTATTTGGAATTTCGTTATTTATCAATGCGGGAAACTGATAATTGTAATCAGTCGTATTACAAGAAGCGGTAGTTAATTCGGAGATAGATTTTATCGCATCGCTGTGTACGACCGCGGTATCATCGTTATCAGCGGTATTGTGCGTGTGTAAGGTGTGTGTTGTGTGTCGATTCGCCGTTGGCTTACCTGAAGTCTGCGATTTACCACCATACTTACCGTCCGGCGCTAATGCAGTCGTTGCGGCTGCCAGCTGTTTTTGAGCGGTAGGAGGGCGCGAAGGTGGTGAATCGGTTTGGTTGAGAGGCAGGGGACGATGGCATATCAATAGATAATGCCTCTAAACACGAGACAATCTCTTTAATAGACGCGAAAAACGAACGCGAGTCAATTAAACTTTATCACTTAACCGGTAATGACTATTATTAACATGTCTGCACGGTATGTATTATTCCTTTGCAACAGCGTTCATTTATCTACCTCAAAAAATTTGTTCAACAACAATGTTTTATAAACTAAGACATAGTTTCTGTAATGAAATATTTTCCTAATTCTGACTTAATTCCATTTAGTTTTTTAAGCATTGTTCTTAACTGAAAACTATCTCATAATGGCATTCATATTAAATGGTTATTAATTAATAGTCCACAAAATATGTATATTTCTATAAAATAAATTTGTTCTTATTTTCCTAAATTTTATTTTTATTATTTGTATGATATTCACAGTTGGTAAGTGTTTCTCACCAGTATTTTTATACTTAATTCTACTCAATATTATGTTATTGTAGTATGTAAAATAAAAGAAAGTATGACGGGTGGAGAGAGCTTGGAATAAACTGAATAATAAAAGTGCGCGTATATTTTTTTGAACTCGGTTAACACTCGGAATATCGCAGTGGAACAGAAAAAAAAAAGAAAAGATGGAGACACAATATAACGAAAATGTCGAGTAATCAAGCGGCGGGGAGAGGAGACAAAAACAAAACGGAAGGCCGAAATATTGTAAGTGGTCAAAAAAATAGAAAGAAAATAAAAAAAATAAAACTATCTGATTTGTACTTGATGACCCTATCGCCGGACAACCGCGTCGGGCTACTGTGAGCGCCGAGGCAAAGAGGCCGCCTTGAAACTTAAATACTTAATTGCAACCGAATTTACATCTTTTTTTTTTTTTTTTTTTTTTTTTTTTTTTTAATATTTACTATGGGTTCGTCAGCGAGGACATTAGCCCAAGAAATAGGAATAGAGAATAAATCAGATTTTTATGCGGCGTGAAACATTCAACAAGAATGTATCAAGCGCCTGGATGACAGAAGGAGAAGGAAGGGAAAGAATAAATGCAGCACCACAATTACTACTCGAAATAATGTGGGGATACACTGGTTGGGTGTGACATAATCTCGAAGAAATGTCAGATTACCACAGCAGCGATGTTATTAAACTTGCGAGCGAGCAAAAAAGAAATAAATAAACGACAGTACAAGCGAGATTACAGCTAATACAAAACGCCCATAACTAACCGGAACGTCTTATATATAAAATTAACCAGTTAATTTAAAAGATCAAACACAAAAATAACAGAAATAAAAAAAGGAATAGAAAACTAAACAAAAATGAGGAAGGGAAATAAAAATAATAACCCGGCATATTACGCAACATTCACCTCAACTTCCGGACGATATGCATATTTCAATCGTCAAAAACGCCGGATGTTGGGAGCCGAAAAAGAATAATCTAAAATGTAACCGTTGGAGAAGCAATTTTTTTGCCTAAGTATCCCTTTGAGTTTTTGTAAAGTAAAATGATATTTTTACAAGTTTATGATTGTATATATTTTGAAGTAATTATTACTGTTGTTTTTTTAACTGTATAAGCATAATTAAAAAATGAATTTATTAGTTTTAAATTATGATAAAGACAATTTGAAAAGAAAAATTAATGTTTTTATTTTCATAACATTGTTTATGGAAATATGTTTCTGAAGTAAATTATTATTTGTCTATTAGATATCTTCTTCTAATACCCATCGAATACTGTTATTAGAATATTTAATTAAATACAAATTCTTATTCAAATTTTTCAAGTCTTATCTTTTATAATATTAAAACAATATTATCTCGTATTTGTTAAATTTAAACGTATTTAATTTTAGTTCATAAAAGTTACGTATTTTTCTACATAAATTTACTTGATGCAATCATAATTTGATTTTAAAAAACTAAAGTAAAAAAAAATTCTACAAAATGATTTTAATTCCGATTAAGTAATTAAAATACTAAATAATTATTTTTGTGATAAAAATTTGGGATACTTTGAAAATGAACCGAATGTAATACTGCCTTTTTACGGGAGTAAAAACAGCACAAAACTTACAGATAATTTGGAAACGAACAAAATATGATGCTGCCTGGTTGCATACAATAAAACCCAAAGCGATACTTTGGTAACGAAACGGCTCCTCCAAAGGTTACATTTTAGATACTTTTAGGCCGATGATACGGCATTTAGCAAATGGTAGCGGAATTACGAAAAAAAAAAATTCTACAATTCTTGCTTGATTGCAGGTGATTGCAAATGCAATTTTTATTTCACTTGCAGTTGTTTAAACCCTTTAATTTGAAAAAAAATTGTCATAATGATCTAATGTGCATGCGGCGCGATTGAAATTATCGAATGAATGTATAGTGGAACGAAAAGTATTATCATTGCACATTAAAAAATAAATATCTATCATTTTAAAATTTAATTCTTAAAATATTTCATACAACATATAATATTATTGATAATTATGTTTTTCAACATTACCATTGTTAGTAAATCGGTTTATGATATTATTAAATAACAAATAAATTATTTTCACATAACAATAACTTGTAATACTGCTGTTTAGTTTTTTCCATCTATACTTTTCATTTTTGTTTATTAATAATTTATATTTACACTTAATGCAATTGAAGTAAAAAAAACGTTACTCTCTTACAAAAATAAAATATTACACATAGCTAAGTAAGGCATGAGAACTTTCACAAATCAAATTGTTGCAGGTTGCATAAATACACGGCTATTAATGTTAAACAACATTAAGAAGCTGATAATAAAAGGATTAAGAAATTACATATTTTTGCATAGCAAAATGTATTTACAATTTCATCAATTACTTGCAGGAAATTTTATAGAATTCACATATTGCTTGGTTAACTTCAATCTTAGCTGTTCTTGGATTTCAGTTAGTTGAATTAAATAATATATCATCAGCAAATTTCTTCTACGAAAGATATAACTTATATTCAAAAAATTAAATTTAAATTTATATTTTTTATAAAAGTTAGAAAACTAAACCTATAAAACCAGATGACAGCGGCAGAATCGTGAAAGGACGTTTAAGGTCATAACTCATCCCCTTAAGCAGAAAAATAAATTTTTTATGTAGCAACATTCTCTCTAGGGGATTTTTACTTCGTAGTTATTTTATGACGATAAACACCATATGACTAAAATGGTTGATTATTTAATCGTAGTTTATTTATTTGGAAAAAATTATAATAATTCCATATAAAAAATATTGACTTCTTGTTGAAAAATATTAATTTAATTCCAACGTTATTTGAAAACTTTGGTTACTCTTTCATTTCCAGTGAGTACTACTGCATTGTGCATGATTGTGGATAAAATCCATTACGGTATTCTTGCCCTACTGTATTCTAAAGAAAATACCTTTTATTTATTTTTTTTTTTTTTTGTGGGCGCACCAGCGGCATTGACCCAACAACAGAAAAGCTAAGCTAAAAAACTAAATAGCTAGGCGGTCCGAAATGGACGCAACAAAGGACAGCAGTGCAGGCACTACAGAAAATGAAGAGAAGGAGAGGATAAAGAAAGCGTTATAGGGAGTAGGGAGACCTAATGACAAGAGCTGGCCGTATAAAATGGAGCGTCCATTACGAAGAGCAGAGCACTCGAAGAAAATGTGATCAGCATCACATATACGAGGAGGATCACAATTGTGAACAGAAGAATAAGAAGATGGTGACATAGCAAATTGAAAGCGAGATGAGGGGAGAAGAGAACGATTTGCGTCGGAGACGAATTAGGGAGACAGTAGAAGAGAGACTACCGGAAGGAATAGAATGGAACCAAGACAATGAACAAGGAATCGGCTGAATAAAACGGTAATGCGAATGACGATTATAAAATAGGGAGAGATAAATATACCGCCAAAGTCTGGTACGATTGGAGGTGGATAAGGAAAGGATTTCCGAAGGAGGGAAATAGTTAAGGAATGACTTACGGCGGCCAGCAGAACGAGCCAAAAAATCAGCTGCGTCACTGCCGTCAATTCCGGAGTGACTGGGGATCTATAAAAAATCAATAAGAATTGAGCGGGATGACTGCAGAGTAGAGATAAGAGAACGAATTGAGAGAATAATATTATCAGAGAAATGTGAAGGAGCAGAAGATAGGGTTTGAAGGACGCCTTTAGAATCCGAAATTATGAAGAATTGGGAAAGCTCGCTTAAAGAGGAAATACAGAAAAAACAGTGCAGAAGGAAGGTAGCCGGAAGCACTCAGAATACCGAAGCGACGGGGCAGTAAACGCATCACCCACGCTGTCTTCGCTCCTGGAACCATCGGTAAAGATCAGTACATGAGCAGGAAAAGAGGAATTCAATAAATGAAGAAATTCATTGTTGACTGCACCTTGAGTGGAAGAATGGGTCCGAAGTGGGTTAGAGGAGTTTGATAGGCTGCCACAGGCTATTGATGTCAAGAGCGAAGTAAGGAAGAGTGTTATAGGAGAGGACAACAGGAGAAAAATTAAAAAGACGGGCAGCAATTTTTATGAGGAGAAAAACATCAGTGGTTTTTGATATACAGAGCAGAAGAAATAAGTTTGGACAAGGAGATAGGAAGCCGTTTGATTAAGAAGCAGCTGAGAACGGCAAATAAATAGTTGTTGGGTAACTGACTGATAAAACTGCGGAAATGGAGCAGGATTTCAAGGCTCCAATGCACAAACGGAGACAAGAGTTCTAGATCGCGTCAAGTTTAGAGAAGAAAGACTTAGAGGAATTACCGTAGATAAAGGAACAATAGTCGAGCTTGGACCGAATAATGGCTTTGAAACGAATTAGAAGAATAAACGGATCGCCTCTCCATGGGAGAGATTTAAGGAGATTAAGTATTTTAAGATAGAATTTAAAGAGAAAATTAATGTGCTCCTGGAATGTGAGGCGGCTTAGCATCTGGAGTTGACAGCGGGAATAGGAATACCAGATACAATGATGCGAATTAGAGCGCGATTAAAGGGGTGGAGAGAAAAAAGATACAAGACGACTTGGTAGGAGAATAACAGAGGTAAAGACGAGAAAAGGAATTGTTAAGAATAGACAGTGAATTATTCAACTCATCGCTAGCGGCGATTGCTGGACTGTTCATAAGGACTAGTTGAAAATTTAAAAAAAAAAAAAATAGTTACATTGTAAACAAAATCTCGCTTTTGATTTTTATGTATTTTACCGTCTTTGGTTTATTTCTAAACATGTTTTCATCTTGGTTATTTCTACCGCCACACACATGTAGTCCCAATATTGTTTTGCGGTTTGATTTCTTTTTTTTTTTTTTTTTTTTTTTTTTTTTGGGCTCGTCAACCAGGAACCTTTACCCAGAAACAATTAGAATAGGAAGGAATCAATTACATCTTGATACGGTCACATATTGTTAGGAGAAAGGAACAAATAATAGGAACAATCTGTGGAGAGGGAAAAGATAGGACATAAGAGGCGCAGTATAGAGTAGGAATACCAAGTCGCAGCAAACTGAAGTAGAAAGCAGGACACTTAGCAGAAAGAGATGAACACTCAAAGAACACAAGGTCCGCATCGCAAACATGCTCTTCGTTTGTGTGAAGAGAACAATATGGAGAGGCAACCAACGAAAAACGAAAACAGGAGGAAGATAATAGGCTATGGTTTAAGAACGCAGACGAATAATCAGACAACAACAAAACGACAAAGTAAAGGAAACAAAAAGGACCACGGATTGGCAGGAAGACGACATTGAACAGACAGATAAAAAGAACAATTATTAGAGAAAGAGGAAACGTTCATATCCGATACCAAAACCTAAGATGAAAACATTTGCACAACGGAAGGAGTTTCGATGACGGGACATTTTTAAAGGAGAAGTGAGAAGAGGCAGCAACCCGACCCAAGGAGCCGCCGCATCATTACCGCAGATGCCAGAATGATTAGGAATCCACAGCAAATCAATTTGAATGGAATGAAGGGAAGAAAGAACGTGGATAAGTGAGCGTATGCAGAGTATGATAATATCACAGGAATGATCTGGAGGGGGGACAGATATCTTGAAGAGCGAACATGGAATCAAATATAATCAAGAATTTAGGGAAAAGGTAATCGGAGGAAATTAAAATAATGAACGTAGGATAGCCATCAATTCGGCTGTGAATATAGAACCAAAAGAAGGCAAGCGAAAATATTCTGAAAAGACAAAATCTGGGAGGATAAAAGAAGCACCGACACCATCCGACCTCTTAGAACCATCTGTAAACACGGTTGCATGGAAAGGGAATTCAGAATTGATAAAACTGTGGAATTCCTGTTTGATTAGGGCCTGCGGAAGAAACTTTGAGAGCGTAGGAACAGTAAACATATTTGGAGGATGGCAGAGATCGGCGAAATTAAAAGTAAAATCAGGGAGATTGACAAAGGACAAAATGTAAGGACAAAACGAACGGAGTCGAAGAGAAATGAGAGATAGAATAGGAGTTCTCCTAGGTACGAAATGCCGGTTTCTAGAAATGGAAAGATAGGAATAGATAAGAGTAGAGGACGTGAGTGGGAGACGCTTAGTAAGAAAACGAACGCCCAAATAAGATCTGCGAATAGAAAGGGGTGGTGTATTAGATTCGGCAAGGACTGCTGGAACTAGAGAGGATTTAAGAGCACCAAGGCATAGACGAAGGCAAGAGTTTTGGATTACATTCAATTTAGAGTGTCGGGACTTAGAGGCACAACTATAGAGAAATGAACAGTAATCAAATTTTGAGCGGATGATAGATTTATATAGAGAAATTAGGACATAAGGATCACCACCCTATTTGGTTGGAGATAAGGTTTTCAGCAAGTTTAGCCTTTTGGTTGCTGAAGAGGAAAGATGCTTGATGTGCTCAGAAAATGATAACCGACTGTAAAGGAAGATACCAAGATAACAGAAACAATTAACACGGGAAAGGAGTGTATTTGCTAGGGACAGATAGACAGAAGCAGGATTATAACGTTGCAGAGTAAATACGGCATAACAAGATTTAGTAGAAGAAATAGAAATTTTAATTGAGAAAAGGGAATGATCCAACACGGAAAGAGACGAATTAAGTGTCTCACTGGCTGATATAACATCATGAGATGAGGCATAAAGTAGGATGTCATCAGCAAAGAATAAAGACGAACAATTTAGAGGAAGAGAAGCCAAACTGATAGTGTGTATGTTGAATAGAGTAAGACTGAGGGAGAAACCATGGGGAAGACTTTGAAAAACCATTCTTGAAGTTTCAAAAGATGGAGCAGAGAGGTGGATAGAACGATTCTGCATGAAATTGATAATAAGAGAAGTAAAGTGCAATGGAACGTTTATTGCTATCACCTTCCATTATCAAAGGTACAGGATATATCAATGAAAGAAGCCAAAGTATAATATTTTTGGATAAAGGATTGGTAGATATGGGAGACAAAAGGACTAATACAATCGGAAGGACCAGTACCAGACCGAAAGCCAAACGTATTGCTAGAAAATACATTATTATGCTCTAGCGAAAGAACAAGATGCTTGTTTAACATACCTTCAAACATTTTTCTGATACAGGATGCCAAAGAAATAGGGCGTAAGGAAGAACTTTTTTTAGGAATAGGAATGATGATAAAACAATTCTAATAAGGGGGATTTATACCTCTGGAGAGGAAACAATTAAAAAAATGAAGGAGAAACGTAAGGGACTATTCAGACGGATTTTTAAGGGCTGGAAGAGGTATACCGTCAAGACCTGGAGTGGAGCTAGAAGTTTTGGAAAGGACAGATTTTAATTCAGAAACATTGAAGGCAGAAGTTAGGAAATGTGTCGGGGAATTATACAAAGGTGGAGTTAAATACAGTTCGTCAACGTTAGGAACATAAGCATGAGCAACAGAATCAATAAGGGATTCTAAGGAGTTATAGAGAAGTATGGGGTCGGAGTCGAGTTGAGTACTAGGGAGTGATGAATCGACACATGAACGAAACAGTCCAATTTTCTTTGGAGAGGTTCCACCGAAGAGAACGTAGAGGCCTGAAGCAAGTCGGAGAAGAAAAGTTAACAGGAATGGTCATTACCGTAAGAACCCGTAAGAGTTCTCTAGTTATAATTAAGACCAATAGTGGAAAAAAAGGTTAAATAAAGAGAACTAGATACAGATGGATATCTGAAATTGAGAAGAATTGAATTATCGGAAAAAATACTATTTTCAAGGATGAAACCGTTGAAATTGTAGGATGTGCAACCCCACAAGGGCGAATGGGCATTCCAGTCACCCCCGATAATAAATGGTTGCGGGATAGAGTTGAAAAAAGTGGAAAAAGGAAACTGACAAAGATCATAATTAGGAGGAACGTAGATGGCGACAATGTTAATGAGATGTGGAAGGGTGGTACGGATAGAGATGCGGACTATGTTGGGTTGGTTGGGAATAAGAGGGAGGCTCAGAGAAACATTGTGAGAGCTGAAAGGAATGCCATTTTTAACGAGGAAAGCGGTACCATTATACCCGTCATGTCGATCACATCTAATTATTTTTTATCCTCTAATATTAAAGTTCGCTCCCGACCGAAGCCACGTTTCTGAGATGAGAGCAATACTAACCTTATGAATATCCAATAGACCCGCTAATGGATTTTTATTGGCTCTGAGACTACAACACTTCCACTGAAGTATATTGAACGCAGCCATCATGGTGAAACAGGGAACGTATTAGAAGCATAAGGATTGAAAAAAGGGAAGACAAAAACAATAAAAAGGCACAGTAGTGGGTATAAGGTAAAAAGAAAAGTAAAGACATTCACAAAGTAGGTTGGAAGAGAAACGGAGGAAAGTAAATTGTAACGATTAGAAATCCGGAGAATGTAAGTCAAGGCTAATCGATTAGAAGGGAATTCTAAAAGTAACGAAACGAAGGAAGAAAGAGTACACTCATATAAGAAAACGTAGGAGGCAAAAAAAAGATTTCTGCTAACAACAAACAGGTTTTGAACCCTTGCATAGATGAAATAGTACCCGTTAGGGTTAAATTATGCTGCGAAATGCTTCTTGTTACATAGCTCTTGCTGTATGCCCGAGTTAATCTCACCGTTGAACCAATAGAACAGCAATTGTGAGAGAAAACAGAAATAATTCGAATGCAACCGAGTTCAAGTACTGAGCAAGTTATCTTGACGTCAGTGCATTCAAAAGAGAAAAAGATGTAATAAATGTACCGAACCCCGACAGTGCTTTTGAACACTTCAGCGACTGCACGATTTACAAATAAGGAAGAGGAGATATTGAATAATACAATTAAACAGTTATACAACTTATTTAAATATCTTATTTTGTGCGTTAGCAGAAAGATTAGATAAGAAAGAAGTGAAGAGAATTTAGGGTGTAAGAAAAGAAACAGAAGAGAACAAAAAAAAGAAAATTCAGCACCGAATCTTCTTACTTTCCTTCCTATTTTCTTAATCATAGCAAGAGGAATTAACTTATCTGAATCTTACTGGAAAGGAAACGAGATAAAGAGTCAACAAAGGAAGAAGAAGAAGCAATGTTATTAGAAGGGAGTATTTCCAAGATGGCTGAAGAAATATTTTCAATTAAAAGAGAAGAAATTGGATGAGATAAGTTAGGAGTGACCAGAGGATTTTAGAGAATATTAGACGGAGCAGGAGTAGATTTGTTGAAAGCCCATCCATTAGAGAGAGATGGGATACGGTTAGATGGAAAGGAGGAAACTGCGGAGAGGGTTTTTTAAGGCGCTTTGGAGTTACGGATTTTGTGGAATGTAGGAAATTTAGGACGCGGAAAAAAATTAGAAAGGAGGAACGGAGGTGATGAAGAAGATTTAGAATTATTAGGAGAAGAGCTGAACAATTGTTGTTTTTAAAATGAAAAGCCTCCTGGAATGAAATATTCTCAAAGGCCATAATATGTTTTATATCCTTCTGCCTGATCCATTTAGGGCAGAATCGGTCAATGGCAGAGAGGGTGCGTTTGCAATTGCGACGGATGGGCAGTTCCTGTAGGTTGCTGCATTCAGAGGCTGAGGGCTTAGAAGATCAGTGCGAACAGATGTTAGAAGAACTACGACAGTGCTTTGCGATATGTCCAAAAAGAAAACATTTGGAACACTGCATAGCAAATGGGATACTAGGGGAAACAGGAAATCGCATCTTAAAAATGGAAACGAATTAACTGTAATATATTTGAAATATATTGATATATTTTTGGTTATATGATTCACACAGTAAAAAAAAAACAAAGGGTGTAATTTTTAAACAATTGGAAATAAACCATTGATTATCACTATTAATTAGAAAAAAACAATACAGTTCATATAAAAATATATTTTGTATCAATAAAAATAAATCTTTACTAATAAATCAAAGTTAAACATTTATTAAAGTGATGGGAAGCAGAAGTTCAGTGAACGGTGAATATTTAATTAGAATTTAAGTATTTCAATACTTTTATCAGATATAGAGCTGGAAGTATTAAAGTATAGGTGTAGTTCTGCAAATCTATATGTATGTATAAAAATGAATGTATGTCGTTCTGTGTGTCCTCCATAAACTCTGATACTATCCATCCAATTTTTATGAAATTTGGACAGTTTATTTATGGGGTCATGGGGAACAATATTGGTTACTTAATAATCAAAAAAATAAATAAATAAATTACAAAATAAATAAAAATTGATCGAAAATGTGGCCACCTGTGTCAAAGAGTATACCCTTGCCAAAACACCAATTACCAACATTGCTGACATATGGCGCCACAGTAAAGAAATAATTCCGGTATGCGTTATTTATGCAGCTAATGATGTAAATAAATGTAGAAAACGTGGTACTTTTCCTTACTCTTCGGTATTCGATCACGGTCGTGAACTCTGTCATTTGTTGGGTTTCGGCGGGTTTCTTTAATAGTATATATATATATATATATATATATATATATATATATATATATATATATATATATATATAAACCAATTGCGCATGTATAAAAGATCATAACTTTAAAACGGCTTGACCAATTTGGCTGTTTTTTTTGTTGTTTTTTTTTGTGTTTTTTTATCTTGAGCGCGTCAACTCAGGACATTTACCCAGCACAAAGGACTAACAAATAGTGAAACGTAGGGACCTGAAAGTTAAATCAGGAAGCGATTAGAAACAGAAGAAATAAAGATAGCCAATATAGAAACAACAGAAAGAGAAGGAAGAGCAAGAATGTAGGGGGCACAGTAAGGGGTCGGGAGGCCAAGGCCAAGCAAATTAGAATAAAGAACTGCGCGTTCTGAGGAGATAGATGAGTATTCGAATAGGAGGTGATTTACATCACAGGTCAAATTTAAGATAGGAGGATGGAAGGGACACAAGGGAGACTGAACAATATTAAAACGAAAGAGGGAAGTAGGAAGCAGACTGTGATTAAAGTGGAGGCGAATTGTGGAAGAAATAACAGAACGGCTGATGTAGGGAAAATTATTAAACCAGGAAGAAGTAGGTGGAGAGGGTTGTATAGCAAGGTAAAAAGAGTTAGGATTGGAAAAAAGAGACGGATAAAGATCAGTCCAAAAGTCATGGTGAAAACGATAAGAGAGTGGACAAAGACATTGGGAGGGAAATCTGTCTAGCTAGACATGCCAATGAATCGGCAAGATCGTTACCAACGATGCCGCAGTGACCCGGAATCCAGAACAGGTCAATTAGGATAGAACGGGATGTTAATAAATCATAAATTAAGGAACGAATGTAAAGATTAATAGGATCTGGCGATGGTTTAGGGAATGGAGATGAGATGGCTGATAAAACGCTTTTTGAATCAGAGCATATGACGAATTTTGATAAATTGGATGATGAGGATATAAAAAGGATAGCATGTAAAATAGCCATGGATTCGGCTAAGAAGATAGAAGAAAAGGGAGGGAGTTGAAAAGACTCAGAATAGTTGACATCAGGAAGGATAAAAGCAGCTCCGACATCTCGTAATTGTCAGGACAAGGCCGATGATATACTCCTCTACTCTTCCTCCGTTAATCTTTCTTCCGCTATCGTGGAGCTTGACAACTTTCTGTTCTCTCTGGATAATGCGTTATCCGTCTTCACCTTTTTACTTCTGCTGGGAAATCAGCAGCTATGGTTTTCACTTATCGTGCTTACAGTCGTTCCTCAGTCAAACTATTCATGTGCCATCTTCCTATTCCTTTAGTTAGTTCCGTCTCCTACCTTAGCATTGTTCTTAACAGTAATTTGTCCTTTCACGATCACATCAATTATCTTTATATGTCGACTCTCCAGAGGGTTAATTGGTTGAAGGCTCTCTCCTCCCGTAATTGGGGTGGGAATCCTTATATCCTTCTGATGCTATATAAGGCCACTATTCTTTCTAAATTCGATTATTGCTCGTTCCTTTACGCTAGTGCTCTTAAATATCCTCTCCTTAAGCTTGATGAAATCCATAATATGTGTCTCCGTCTTTGTATCGGTGCTTTGAACTCCTCTACTTTTGCAGCCATTTTGGCAGAAACTGGTTCCTGTCCTTTATTCATCCGAAGACTTTATCTAGATGAATGATTTCTGATCAAACGTCTTCATATTTCCAATTTCTACTTGCTTAATTCCTGCTAGTTTATATTCAACAACTGACGTTTCTCTCCTCGTAAAACCCCAATCCTTTCCTTGATTTCTTCACGTCTCAGGGCCTTCTCTCCTTTTGTTCTATCCTACACCAAATGCCCTTATTTTACCTGTAATTTCCCAGATTTTATTTACTCACCCGGTTTACTTTTTCTTTCTTTGTATGTCAAGTCTCTTCCCTCTCCCGCTGCTCATAACGAATTTAACTATGTTTTATCCTCGCTCTTTCCTTCTTATACCTTAATTTTTACAGATGGCTCAAAGTCAGCTTTGGCGGTTGGAGCGGCTTTTACTCTGCCGGATTTCGGCTATTCTGAGACGTTCAAACTCCCCTCGTTCTCCTTCATATTCCTAGCCGAATCTATTTTGATCTTACAGGCAATCCTTTTTATAGTCTCCTCGAACAATATATCCAGAGGTTTGAAGTTGTGTTTATAGTGTTCAGTTGTGTCTATAGTGTTCAGTTAATAAAAGTACGTCTATAAACATCGTTGATAAAGTGATGAGAAAACAATATCGGTTTTTTGATGTTCGTTTCACACGTCTCGAAATTCTAGCCGGTCGAAAATTATTAAAATAGTCGGTTCGCATCGCATCCGGTCTCGTATCATATTCGCTACAACGGTTCTGCCGGTGCTGTGGACATTCCAAATCACATCCGTGTAGCTTCGCGCGTCTACGATAAATAATTGATGACGTTTCACAAATGGTTTTTGGCGGGCATCCTATTTCTGTAACCGGGCTTGCAGAAAAACATTTGTGTAAAAAGTTGTAACATAAAACGTTTAACATTAAATATCACTGTAATTAATTCGCCGGTCTCATCAGCTGATTTCGGTGAGTTCGTTCCTTTTATATCCTTATCTAATAGTAAAGTAACACTCGCTCGCTGATAAGAATCCGATTACAATTGTCTCTGGTTAGTCTGTCTTATTTATTTATCTTCGATTTACGTTACACTAATCACCTCCGAATAGAATCGAATTCTTAGCTGTCGTACTTAACGGTGTTACCAGTTAGGAAATGTTAAATTTTCGGACTTCTATTGTAACTGGCTAGGATACGGGTTTCAATGGCTATCCGACAGTTATTAGGTTCCACTATTTTACCTTTTTTGGTAGACTTAAAACCTAAACTTGGAGCTAAAGGCACAAAATATGATGGAATTAAGAAAACGATTACGGACCTTGTGTCAGAAATTAACACAGCGTTAGCTGAAGACGTCAACCCAGTTAGTTCGAGCATAGACATGAATGAAATTACTAAAGTAATTCATGAAACAATTTATCCCGTTTTAAAAAGATTCGAAACAAAAAATAAACCGAGTTATTCGCAAATAACTAAAAATGATACCAAAAAAAAATATTACTTCAATTCAGAAATCGAAACTGGACAAAACTATTAAAATCTCCATTTCCGATGATTCTAAGAAATTAGATAAACTGAATAATATCGCTCCGGGTAGTAAAACCTCTTCTGAATTAGTAGAAAAGGTATTTAAACAAGCTATCAAGCCTAAGGATCTTAAAGACATGCCTATTTTCACACGTAAAAAGGATAGTTTGATGATAAAAACCACTAACGAAGACAAGGAAACAATTATAAACCGCTTGAATAATTTTGCTGATAAAGATACATTTACCTTTTCAGAACCGGCAAAAAGAATGCCTTACATTAAAATAACAGGGTTACCTTTTTCCTTTCGTTCTTATGATTCTGACCAAGTCAAAAACGAAATTCTTACTTCAATTCACCAATATACTAACCTCTCAATCGATCGGAACGCTTACGTCAAAATTATCAAGAAGCAAAGGAAAGAAAATACTTACTTGGAAGCGATTGTTCAGGTATCACCGGATGTATACAATTATCTAATTAAAGATGCATTTGTTCCTGTAGAATGGCGCTTATGTCGGGTCTACAAACATATTGATATTACCCAATGTTATTCATGTGGAGGCTTCGGGCATAGAGCTCGGCATTGCAAACTGGATAATGAAGAAAGAGGTAAAATTAAGGAAATCATTGATCGTGGACATTGTCCAAACTGTCACTTTTCAAATGTAGAAAGAAAAACGAACTTCAGTCTGGACCATAAGTATTACCAGCTTTACAAATGCGAAACTGCGAAAAGAATTCATTCAATTTTAGATAACAACACTTGTTATGGAGAATAATAATTTCGATTTCCTCTCTGTAATGCAATTAAACCTACATCATTCACGTGCTGGTAATAATTTGCTACACTTCGATTTATTGAAGGATAACAAAGATATTGTGTGTATCTCAGAACCGTATCTTATTCAAAAGGTAATCCCAGATATTACCAATGCTTATACTCAAACTACAAAACAGTTCGTGTCAATTTTAGTTAACTCAGCATTACCATTTAAAGAGGTAGAATTCTTCGAACGTTGCGAATATATCGTGACAATTCAATTGGAAGAAATTTGTATTATCTCCTGTTACTTTCCGCCTTCACAAGATCTAACTAACTTCTTAGATTTGTTATCGCAATTTATTACTTTCCACCAGAAGAAATCGATTATCTTATGCGGTGACTTTAATGTCCGAAATAAGATCTGGGACAGTCGGGCTTTTCACTCGAGAAGATCTAACATTTTTGAACAATTTATACTTAGTAATAATCTTTTTGTCGCGAATGAACGAGATGAAATTACTTTTTCTAACGCCAATGGTTTCAGCGTTATTGACTTGACTTTGATCCACGGTCGACCTAACGTAATCAGTGACTGGAAGGTAGATAATAAAGCAATTTATTCAGACCACAGTCCGATTCAGTTTAAATTATCAGTAAAAATGAATATTATTAATAGCTTAACGCATCGCATTATAAATTATAAGAAATTCAATAAAATCGTTGTAGAACATTCGCACTTAAACTACGATTTTAAAACTGCTAATGATTCCCACCAACTGAAAATAATGTTAGAAAATTTCCGTAACACACTTCATGATACTATTAGTAGCAGCACTGAAACGATTCAATTAAATAGGAATTCGTGGTGGAATATTAATTTAGAGATTTTACGAATAATTCTAAGGAAATTGCGCAAACGGGTTCAACGCTCACACAAGCGGGGAGCTAATGATCACAATGCGCGCCTGGTTATGAATTTGGTACAAAAAATTTTTAATAAAGAAATGCGAAACGCGAAAACCAAAAATTGGAAAAAATTTTGTTCCGATTCGAAACTATGGGGCCTTCCTCACAAGACTATTTTCAAAAATAAACGCCAGTTACAGGTTCCTTCGTATTTTTTAGACCAGAATAATCAAAAAATTTTCGATAAGGATTCAAAGATAAAGGCCCTTCTTAATCATTTTTATCAAGTAAACTCAAACACAAATGGGGACGAAACCTTCTCATACAAGTTGCAAGAATTCCAGAGATTTAACCTTAGCGGCTTTAGTTTTAACAGCGAACTATTTATTTCCAAAGCGGAAATTAAGGATATTCTTCGCCGGACTAAAAATAAAGCTCCTGGCTTAGACCAGCTGACGAATAAATGTTTGAAGATCTTGAATTTCCACTATCCTAATTTACTTCAGAGCTTATTCATCGCTCTGTTGAGGTTCGGGGTCTTCCCGGAAGCCTGGCGAGCAGGAAGGACAGTTTTTGTGCTAAAACCCGGACGTAGTCCTAGTCTTCCATCTTCGTACAGACCGATTGTCTTGTTAAGCGCTTTAGCCAAGGTGTTTGAATATGTTTTGTTGAATCGTATACTGCCGGTTTTACCTCACGATGACCGGCAATTTGGATTTACTAAGTCCCGTTCCACGGCAACGCTTTTTGGCGAATTATCTAAGCAGATTGAGCGTGCGTTAAGTAAAAAGACTGCGATCGGCCTGCTGACGTTGGATATTAAAGGCGCCTTTGATAACTGTTCGTGGCCAGTCTTATTCCACAAAATTAGAGCACTCAGGCTCGATTATAGAATAATCTTAATTTTAAGACAATACTTAGATTCCAGAACTATTCAATTTATTTACGAACATCAAACATATTTTCGAAATGTTACTCGTGGATGCCCTCAAGGATCGATTTTGGGCCCGATTTTTTGGAATTTGTATATTTCAGACTTATCGTTGATGGAGTTCCCGTCGGCAGTAACCAGATATTTCTATGCAGATGATCTAGCATTCGCGGTCACTTCTAACCGTCGTCCCTCCATTTGTAAATACTTCAAGATTACAATCAACAATATTTTAACCTATATGGAAAAACATCTTCTACAGTTGGACGAAAACAAGACTAATTTATTAATCATGCACAGGAAACGAAAAAGGGACTACTACAATTCGCTACATCTCTCTATACCGAACTTTAAAATGAATATCGTCGAATCACTGAAATATCTTGGTATTACATTAGACTGTCGCTACAGTTTTAATCAACATTTCAAAAATTTGTCCAGTAAAGCTACAACGGTTCTAAATAAATTACACTCCGTGTCTGGACGTACGTATGGGATGAGCACTAAACACCGTTTAATAATTTATAATATGCTAGTTGTTCCATTATTCACGTACTGCGTATTTATGTTTGAAGAGGTTTTAAAGCGTAAAAGAATTCAGGAAGTACTAGTTAAATCCCAAAGGAAATTTCTTTTGTTTATTCTCCGCGCGCATAGAACTACTTCCGGTGATGCGTTACGAACAATAGCAGGACAATTGCCACTGCATTTCGTATTGCAGCATAAAATCTTGTATTTCAAAGGGTTAAATAATCTCAATTTGGAGTTAGATCTAAACAATAGATTTATTGAAATGCAAAATAGCTGGAACAATAGCTCAACTGGCAGATTAACATTTAGTTTCGTCCCCGAGGTTAAAACCAATCCAATCAAAATTAATAATATTAATACGTATGTGACGCAATTTCTTACTGGACATGGTAGATTTCAAAGTTATCTGCACCGTTTTCATTTAGCAGACACCAATTTGTGTTCCTGTGGGGATGCTCCTGAAACTGTCACCCATATCGTTAATGAGTGCGCCAAATGGAAATTCTTGTTTAAAGACGTAAATTGTTTTCCATTAAACAACGATAATTTATCAAAATTCCTGCACGCGGCGAATTTTATCATGGCTTCCAAATATTCGGATCTTGAAGATTTTTCATTTAATATATAATTTTATTTTAATTTTTATATCGGTTAATTTTTGTCTTTTTCATTTTCTTTTTATTGTTTCCAATCCATGAGGTGTTCATTCAACTGAGATACTCATGGCTATATTTCAATTACTATGTATTTATGTTATTATTCACCAATAAATAAATAAACAAAAAAAAAAAAAACCAATATATCCAAGGTTCTCTTATCTTCTGATTTAAAAGGCGTTTTACAAGCCATTGCTACTCCCTTTCCTAAACCATCCGCTGATCCTATCATGCTTCACGTACGCTCCTAAATTTCACATCTATTTCATTCCCGCTCAGTCCGTGATAATCTATTGTGAATTCCTAGTCAGTGTGAAATTTAGGGCAAAGAGTTAGTAGACTCATTATCACGTTCGGCTGTTTCAGACGGTCGCTTTATTAGTCATTTTCCAGCTCAAACTCATCTTCCTCTCTCCTTTCGTTGCCGCCGCGACTGTTGGTCTGATCTCTATCCTTCTTCTTTTTCTAATCCTGCTTCCTTTTACTTATTGATACAACCCATTCCTACTTTTTTTCCGTGGTTTTTTAATTTCCCCAACATGAGGCGGTCAACTATTTCATCCATAATTAGACTCCGGTTAAACCACAGCTTGCTTCCTTCTTCGCTCTTCCGTTTCTCCATTACTCAGTCTACTCTTTATCCGTTTGATTCGTCAGAAGCAAACTTCGTTTGTGATGCGAACCACATTTTGCTTGAATGTCCCTCCGTTTCTTCAGAACGCGCAGTACTGTATTTTGGTCTTTTGCGTCTTGGCCTCCCTACGCCCTGCAACGCTCACAGCATCCTCTTTTTTCCGTCTACCTTGGTTATTCCTTTGTTAGCTTCATTTGTAAGTTCCATTTCTAATATTTTCCCTCTATAATCATTAATGCTGTAATACCTTTGGACTGAGTAACGTCTTTAGCTGACATGCTTAAAAAAAAAAAAAAAAAAAAGTTTTGTATGAAAATTTTTTTGAAAATATCCACCGAAAAAGTCGGAACAATAAAAAAAACTGCCAAAAAAAAGGTCACAATGTGACATTTAGTTTGGCAGTTCTGCTGTCACGTGATTTCATAACAACAACAAATTTCACATTGAATATTGATATTTTTTTACGAAAAATAATTAAATTAAAAGCGATAGTTCAGTGTGTCATCAGTGGTGATCATATATGTAGTGTATTCAAAACAGTAAAATTCATCAATTAAAATTTAAATAAAATGATTACTATGGTAAATAATAAGCTCTACACCCTGTCAAGAAAGTATCGGGAATTGTTAAATAAAACGAACAATTTTTAATTTTCATCAAAATTTATTTTGTCACCTTCAAAATAACATCCATTCGAAGCGATGCACATATGCCAACGCTTTTTCCACTCGGCAAAGCACTTCTGATAGGCGGTTTCCGGGATGGCCTTTAGCTCTCGCGTCGCATTCGTCTTGATGTCATCAATCGATTCGAAGCGCATTCCCCGTAGCGGAAATTTGAGTTTTGAGAATAGGAAGAAGTCGCAGGGTGCTAAATCTGGTGAATACGGCGGTTGTTCGATGATATTTACCGAGTGTTTGGCCAAAAACTCATTCACAATTATGGCTTTGTGAGACGGCGCATTATCGTGATGGAGAATCCAAGAATTGTCGACCCACAAATCGTTACGTTTACGACGGATAGCCTCTCTCAAACGTCTCAAAACACTTAAGTAAAACTCTTTGGTGACTGTCTGTCCGGCTGGCACATATTCATAGTGTACCACGCCTCGAATATCGAAGAAAACAATCAACATGATCTTCACTTTCGATCGGCTTTGGCGAGGTTTTTTCGGCTTTGGCGCGCCAATTGGCCGCCATTCGGACGATTGCTGGTTCGTAAGCGTGTCGTACTCGTACACCCATGTCTCGTCACCAGTAATTATCTTTTCCAAGAAGGTAGGATCCAAATTGGCTCGATCCAGCATGTCTGCAGCTACCTGTTCTCGGTACTTTTTTTGAAAGAAATTCAGGTCTTTCGGAACAAGCCGAGCCGCAACGCGTTGCATACCCAATTTTTCGTGCACAATCGTACGTACGCTCTCGTGTGACATGCCCAATCCATGAGCCATCTCTCTCAAGCTCACATGACAATTTTCAGCAACGATTTCCTTGATTTTATCGACGTTATCATCGGTCACACTCGTTGAAGGCCGTCCAGAGCGAGGCATGTCTTCGACCGTCTCCCGACCATCCTTGAACGCTCTGTACCACTCGTAAACCCGCGTTTTTGATAAAGCAGATTCACCAAAAGCCTTCTGTAACATTTTCAGTGTATCGGCACAAGAAATTTCGTTCGAAACACAGAATTTAACACAAGTACGTTGTTCAATATTTTCACTCATTGTAAAACTTCGACAAAACACTTCAAGGTCGACTGATTTTAACAGCTGCTGTAAACACACTGGTTGACAGATCGCACTAAAAATAGGCATCATAATACAAAACAGTTGTACCAACCTGGAAAAAAAAAATTATCTGCCTAGCTATTACCCGGGAGATTTAAATTGACAATTCCCGATACTTTCTTGACAGGGTGTAAATAACATTTTATTATTATTATTATTATTAAATTAAATTTTACGTGCCATGTGCAGCAACTATGGCTAGAGACACGGGAAGAGAAGGAGGATTAGATCAGTGAGTAGAGTCCGGACTTATGAAGGAAAAGGATTAAACTGGATAATGAAGAGGAGTTGTCTCTACGGATGAGGGGAAGAGAAGAAGGTAGGTTGAAAAATTTCTTTTCAAAGGAATATAAAGGGCATTCGGTGAGGATATGGTGAATGGTGAGGGAAACACTGCACATGGTACACTGAGGAGCCTCGGTTCTATTTAGTAAGTATTCGTGGGTGAGGCATGTGTGACCCAATCGAAGTCTGGTGATAATTACGTCATCTCTTCGATTTGGAAGTGATATGTTCCACGGTGATATTGACGGCTTGATTACGCGAAGCTTATTCGTTTGTGATGTTTGCTGTCATTTCCTCTGCCATAGGGTTTTTTAGCTATGTTTTATATGAATTTTAAGATCGGTTGATGGAACAGGAATGTTTGGCACCGGCAGAGTAACAGCAACCTCCTTTGCAGTCGTGTCTGCCAATTCGTTCCCTTGAATACCAGCGTGGACAGGAATCCACATGAACGTTACTGTCCGATCTAGTCTCGACGATACTAATTTGAGAATTTCTTTGACTACTGGATGTTGATCGTGGCTGAACACGTTGGACAAGGCGTTGAGTGCTGAGAGAAAATCTGAACATACTACGGACGATTGATGTGAGTCAGATCTCATGAGGAAATCAACAGCAAGCCAGAGAGCATATAGTTCGGCGGATAGGATGGAAAACGGTTCCGGGAGTGAGTAATGGATTATAGCGACATCATCAGAGACGACTGAACAACCAGCAAACGTATCGAATTTAGACGCGTCGGTGTAGAAGTGAGACAAGCCGCAGGTTCGTGTTCGAATGTTTTCCTCAAGTTGTTCGATGGATGCGCAATCCCTTCTCAGTGCAACCATTGAGAGATCTATCTTGATTGAATTGTCATCCCACGGTGGAATTAATGCATTAGAGAACCTAAATACCGGTATATTAGGAACGTTTATCTTTGACATGATGTTGTTGAGAATGTTCGAAACTGATTGCGATTGTCTTGGAGAAGGCAGAGTCGATGATGAAAACAACCGTGGTGAAGAAAAATCGGAGGCATTATATTGTACTGCAAAGTTGGCCAAGAGAAACCAGCGGCGAATATCCAAAGGTCATTCCGATGATTCAGAGTGCAAACTGTCAATTGGCGTAGTGCGAAATGCACCAGTAGCCAACCGGAGGGCTGAATTCTGCACAACGTTTAGGGAGCTGAGAGTAGAAGGGTTCGCTGTGGAATATAACGCAGCTCCATATTCACTTTTAGACCGGATCAAACAACGATAGATTCGCAGTAGAGAGGTTCGGTCAGCACCATAAGAAGTGTGAACCAGTTTTTTTTAAATGTTCATTTTCCGAGTACAGGTTGATTTAATGTAGTTCAAGTGAGGCTTCCAAGACAGCTTTTTGTCTAAAAGCAAGCCAATGTATCGGACTGATGGGGCGTTTCGAAGACGCGTGCCCTGAAGGTTGATGCTTATTTAATGTGTACAGTTACGAATGCGGCAGAAGTGCATTGCGGAAGTTTTGTTACTTGAGAAGCTTAATCCATTTCTAGAGCACCAAGTAACCAGATGGTCCGTGCATTCTTGTAGTACATATTCGCCGGTAGATACAGTTCGACAATGAATGACGATTGTCAGGTCGTCAGCGAACAATAAGCTTCTGATTGGAAAACGAACAGTATCTGCCAAGTCGTTGATCGCAATTATCGGGCTCAACACAGAGCTCTGTGGAATACCAGTTACCAAAGGACGTAAGGAAGATGAATTTCTCCCCATCCGTACAAAGAAATCCGGTTGGTAAGAAAATTATAAATAAATGCTGTTAAGTTTTCAGAGATGTTCCAACTGAATAGTTGACTCATGATTTTGTGCCTTGGTATCTTATCAAAAGCCTTGGATAAGTCAAAGAAGATAGCTAATAAATGATTTTTTTTTTTGCCAAAGCCTCCGAAACAGCGTTTTGAATGGCATGCAGTTGGTGTAAGGTCGATCGATTACGACGGAAGCCACATTGGGAAGAATGAAGCAGATTTTTTGTTTCGAGCAATCAGTTTAGACGATAGTAAACAATTCGTTCGAATAATTTACTTAGAACTGATGTAAGCGAAATGGGACGATAGTTCTCAGCAGCTGGGGAATCTTTTGCAGGTTTTAGAATTGGAATTATAACAGCTGTTTTCCAGGCTTGTGGAAATTCGTTCTTCATCCAGATCCTGTTAAAGATCTGAAGTGAGATATTTAGTGTTGATGCAGGGGCATGTTTTAACATAGCAATATTTAGGCCATCGCATCCAGGAGCTGTCTCTCTAGTGGATTTGATAGCATGCTTTAGTTCCCTTAATGTAATTTCTTTATTGTAGGGTTCTGAGTCTAAGCCTCTTGTAGGAAAATTGAACGATTGAAGATCGGTAAAGGTGTTAGGACAGCTTGAAGTTTGTTGGTAATGGTCTGCAAACGTGGCAACAATTTCGTCTGGTTTGAATACCTTCCTCTGACCCACGTTAAGCATAGTTGTAAATAGGAAGAAACAGGACTGTTCTATGGATCGGATTTTAGACCACACAGTTCTGGACGACGTTGATGCTGTGATCGTTGAGGTGAATTCAGACCAAGAGTTTCGTTTAGCTTGCTTGATAGTCCATCTGTCTTTGGCCCGAGCTCTTCTGAATTCCATGAGATTAGTTAATGATGGTGTTGTTTTCAAGTTGCATAGCAGCTTCCGTCTCATTCTAATTGCTTCAGCACATTGCTTTGTCCACCACGGAACTACTTTACGATTTTTTGTTTTTGGCAAAGGAGTAAATGACTGTGCCTTTTTAATTAGAGAAGACGTGAAAGTATCAATGATGATGTTTATATTCATTTCCATGTCAACTGATAATTCAGAGCAGTCAGAAGAGTATCTATCCCAGTCCGTTTTCCTATAGTTCCATTGAGGCACAGTAGGATGTGCGGTATGTGACGGATTAATCAATTTAACTAGCACAGGGGCATGATCGCTATCGGCTAAGTCTTTATGAAGAAATACCCATAAATTGCTGGATAATTTCGGAGAAGAGATGATTAAATCCAGAGTTGACCAACTATGATGAGCAAAGCTGAAGTGAGTAGGTTCATTTGAATTTAATAGGTATACTTTGAGATTGTCGAGTAGTTTTTCTATTAATCGGCCTTTAGGGTTTGTACGGCTGCTTCCGAGTATTGGAGAGTGAGCGTTGAAGTCACCGGTTAGAATTACAGGTGAATTAAGTGATTGTATGATGTTGAGGAAGTGGTTTTCTTCTACGGTTTCATCAGGAGGCAGATAAAGGAACAGAGGATGAAGGGCTGTTCCGTTTGAAGGCGAGCGCATACGTGTTGAAGATCTGAGTTGAGCGTGATTTGTTGGAAAGAAATATTTTTGCGAATTGCTAATAGAACGCCGCCGTGAGCATGATGACCTGTAAGGGGAGTAGAATAAATAAGATTTTATTAATTTTTGGCATAAGTCTAATAAATACGTCGTGTTCCGTTACTTCTCCTCTTTTGTTACTGAAATCATCAAAGCTCCATGACATGATCTAAACAAACAAGTCACACTACTAGCCTAGCTGTTGTACTCATTGCAGCGAGTTTAAATAAAGGTAGCGTTTTCTATTATTTTTTACAGAGAAATAACAAACCCTGCAACGGAATTTTTAATATTTGCTACCGGGAATGTTACTTATATTAAATTTGAAATCCTTACTCAACTACTGTAGTTTGCTATTGTGGTAATAAATTAATTTTAATAAGGTGATCGAGACCGAGAGATTGAAAGATATGAGTGAAGATATTCTCCTAAATACATAATTATGGGAGATCACTGTGTGAATAACTCGCCTCCTTTGGAAGTTTAGAAAAAAATACCGTAGACGGTTTCGTTATGATTTGTGCCACATTGTAGTGGAAAGCATAATGAGACGGCTGAGGATCCGTTGCTTCCATCAAGCCGCTGTGTTTTTGTGGGAAATAAAAATTATTCCTTACAAAATTATTATAATCAAATATGATATTTCTGTTACATTTCCTTTAAGACTAAAAAATGAAGAATAAAAGTATAGTTTAAAATACCAAGAACAGATACTTTATATGTAAGATGCGCTAAAAAGTGTAAAATAATTTAAATTATTTTGCAATACGAACCTAAGAGTGAAAAGGTGGAGATAAATAATTAGTTTAAATTCAAAATAAAGCATTAGGTGGTATTATATCATTCACATTTGTTAAGGGACTGCATGACTACTGATAAAATCGTGCCATGATTTATTTTGAACTGAAATTAATTATTTATGGTTACCTCTGCACTTTTATGTTAATATTGTAAAAGAACTTAATTTTTTATTGTGAATTAAAAGTAATTATTAATGTCCACCTCTTCACACTTAGTTAGTATTGTAAAAGAATATATTATTTTTACACTTCATAGCGCATCTTACATATAAAGAATCTACTTTTAGCTTTTCAAATTATACTTTTATCATATTATTATTACAACATTTAAGTGATTTATAGTCTCATTTTACAAATAGTTACTCCAGTGAATCTACATTTCTAAGCATTATGTGAAAAAAAGGTATGACTATTATTAATTTTCAAGCATAATGAATATTATTCCTTTGCAAGGTAATACTGTAGTTGCAAAAAAAAAATTGTTGATTCAGTAAAAATTATGTATAAACTAAGACTTAGTTTTCATGAATAATTCTATTCCTAATTTTGGTTTTATCCTATTTAACTTATGAACCACAATTATCAGAAAACTTATTTCACTAGCACTAAATAATAGTCAATTAATGTTCCAAAAAAGTATGTGTGTTAATATACAATGAATTTGATCTTATTTATCTGATTTTTATTTATTTCAATTATTTGAAATTTACAGGTGGTAAGTGTTCTTTAATAGAATTGATAGGTTTAAATATAATTAATGTTATACTGTACAAAAGCAAGCATTAGGGAATAATCCTTATATTTAAATTAGCTTTTTAACATATACTTTCATGTGATATTTCGTTTATATTATTTTCTAGTGCAAGGTTTATGTGGATATATACATTTTAAATGTATCATAACTGTTGTAACTAACAAGGAAAATATGCAAGTTGTCAATCACAGATCTTTTTGAAATTTTGATATGTTATAAAGAATTTAAAAATATTAGGCACCTATTTTTTTGATGGCCCCAAATGCAGTTTAAAAGGGTGAAAACCACCCCTAAACTTTACCCTCAAAAACAGTATTTCCATATGTCTCAGCTCCAGCTCCATATTTTTGTAATATATAGCAAAAACTGTTCTGGAGGGTAAGTTTTAGAGGTGGTTTTCATCCCATTAAACTGCATATGAGCCGATAAAAAATAGGTGTCTAATATTTTTAAATTCTTTATAACATATCAAAATTTCATCAAAATCTGTGATTTACAACTCACATACTTTCCTCGTAATAAATTATTTTAAAACAAACCGTTTAAAAGAATGAAAGTAATATGTTTTAATAAGTCGTATTAAGTATACTATTATGATTAAAAACTTTATTGCAGAGTGATTCATTTTGCTAAAACTAATATAAAGTATCTGATAAAAGTAAAGGATTATAATTTATGTGTGATGCAAATATTTTAATATTTATTCTTATCATTGATTATTTCTTGTTTAAAATTTGAAAATCTAATTATTGATTATACTGACACATGACTGCAATAGAACAAGACCTTGGAAAATATGGTCTTATGATTTTCAAATATTATTTTATTTCTTTTTTCACTGTTTAAATCAAAATTTTATTAGCATACACTGTGTTAAGCATATTTATTTCATGATAGGTTTAAATCAGAAGGCATTTTATTGATCGTACTAAAATTTTATTTTCTTTGTACTACTTCATATAATTCATATTCTGATAACCTTTTCATAGATTATGGTAAATACCACAGCCACTCTTTTATCAATTAGGTTTTTTTCATTTTTAGGATTCTATGCACATATAGTGTACAGAATACTAATAAGATGGTTCAGAAACAACAGAACAATAAATAACTTTCAAACAATTTGACTTATTAACTTCAAAATTACATCATAAATTATAATCAAAATTCTATTTAAGACAATCTATAACTTCAAGCTAACTGATTACCCTGGGCGGCCAAAAACCATCCGGAATATATAATATGGAATTTTAAACAACTTCAAGAATTACTTAATATATTGTTGGAAATATCGCTAATTGCCAGAAACGAAACCATATTTCATTTCCTTAATGAAATTTCCAAAGTTGACAAAAATTTAATAAATTGAGTGTGGCTAGATAGAAAAATGTTAAAGATTTCGTGGATAACCAAAATATCCAATAAAAGGGTACTAGAAATGACAAAGACCGAAAGGATGCTGATAAAATGGATTATAGATAGAAAAGTTAAATATTTTGGCCACATCATAAGAGAACAAAAATTTGAGATCCTACAGTTTATTATTCAGGGGAAAATAGAGGGAAAAAGAAGTGCAGGAAGACGGAGAACAGACTAGATACAAAACATTAAGAACTGGACTGGCATCAGCTTAATCCATGATTTCATCCAAGGAGCAAGAGAATGCAAGTTTTAGCTGCCATGTGATCGCTAACGCTCTGGGAAGAGTACAGCACATCAAGAAGAAGAATAAGCCCCCCTTGCGGTGCAAGTATTATAATTAAAAATATTGAACAGGGTTAAAAATATATGCATTCCCATATATTTCTCTAATTTGGAACATCCAGGTTGTAGCTTTAAAATTAGACGTCTTGGAGAGCCGAAAGCTCAAAATTATTGAAAAAAATATAGTGAACAAATTCCAAGAATTGTGGAAAACAGTGACAACTATGTAATGACGTTATAGCAGAACAGTATTGGAAATTACTAACTTTCATTTACTGAAATCAATTGATGGCATTATTTCTATTAATGAATTTAATAAATTTACAATAGAAGAAAT
The DNA here is from genome assembly GCA_039619475.1 of Icerya purchasi. Taxonomy (NCBI): domain Eukaryota; kingdom Metazoa; phylum Arthropoda; class Insecta; order Hemiptera; family Monophlebidae; genus Icerya; species Icerya purchasi. Next base: position 137,608,308 of record CM077116.1, read on the forward strand.
AAAATTCCGGAAAAATATTGTACATTTATATTAAGTAAATATAAAAATATATGTAAATATTGTAAAAAAAAAAACAAAAAAAAACAACAACTGTAAAATGGTAATTAATATAATACCAAATACTTAATTGGATGGGTTATATTAATTCCGTTATTATAATGAATCAATATTTTTATTAAATAAATGTACCCTACCCGAAGTTTCGGGAATAGGGGAAAAAAAAAAAAAAAAAAATGAATTTTTTATATTTAGCGCACTAATTCAGTATACATAAATAAATAAATGATGTCAGGAATAATATATTATTATATTAACTCTGATCACACAGAAACGTCTAGGACACAATGTTCTACAATCATAGTATAAATATTTAAATTTCAGGAACTGCTCCGTTTCCATTTTTTTTTTTTTTTTTTGAAAAATATGTATTTATAATTTTTATATACAAAAATTTTCGTCAAGCTAAAACGCTTGTCGACGAATTATCCTATTTGACATTTTACCATCTTAAATTAACTTATACATATACATGATCGTGTAATATTTACTTAATCTATCTATTTTACTTATCAATATTTGCTAATCTATTTCTATTTTCTATATTCAGTTGTTTTTTTTTTTTTGTTTCTTTTTTCCTAGCTTTTTTGTTGCGCTTTGTTTTCTTATTTTATGTTTATTATTTTTTTTATATTTTCTTCTTCGTGAAGCCATTCCTTTATTTTCCTTTTTCTTTCCCCTATTTTTTCCTTCTCTATTATTTCTTTGGGTATTTTATTCAACATCTGAGTTATAATATATTTATCCGTTTGCTCCCCCATCTTTGTTCTTGCTAACGGCAATTGGTACGAAAGTTTTTCCCTCAACTCGTATTCTGTGTTTATTCTTTCCTCCAATTCAATTTTCTTTTCTGCTGATATGTACTCCCATATCTTCAGTAATAAGTACATTCCTCTTATGCTCATTACGTTTTCTTTTTTAATTATTTCACTATCGGTCTCTCCTTTATGATTTCCTATTAATTTCAAGCATTTAATTTGCAGTTTATTTATTTTCCCCAAGTATGCTTTTCTCGCCATTCCCCACGCCTGAATTCCATATCTTATCCTCGACTCTACTAGCGCATAATAAACTACTTTTAATGTTTCATTGGTTGCATATTTCTTTAATGTATATAAAGCTGGTAAAACTGCGTAACTAACATTGATAATTTTTGTCACATTCTTTTTTAAATTTTGGATATTTCAAGTTTTTCTTATGTTTTAATGGAACGACGTTGATTAAAAAAAAAAAAAATTTGTAGCTGTCATGAGGGCTGTTGACTTTTTTCTTATTTTTCTCCCACGACTGTAATACTTCGGGCGCATTAGATATAAAGCAAAAAATAGAAAAAATGTCCCTAGTTCCATTCTATAGCAGCTGGAGATATTTTTTTTTTTTAATTGACGTATTTTCACCTTTAAAATGTGGAAATAAATAAATGGGCAAAATTTTAAAACTTAAAGAACCAAATTTTAAAAATTCGGATTATGGCTTGAACAAAATTATTAATCTCTTCATTAGTTACGGATGAATTTTTTTACTCTTAAAGCAATATGAGCATGAGGAAGACGTTTATTTTGGAATCCGATTATGTATGAAATATAAACCATTTCTCTGAAAATTTCACCTGGCTTTCAAACTTTTAATAATTCATTTAATTTTAATTGGAATATCCTTCAATATAAATCTAGACAATCGATATGATATTGATTTTCATTTAAATTTAATTTTATTTCTATCAATTAAAATTACACATCATCGTAATAAAAAACATTAGTTTACCTAATCTGACAACAACTGCAATACCATCCTAATATTTTAATTGCATATAACACGGACCGTATGTACATGAGCTTAGATGGCAAATTTTTCCTGGTTTTGGACCTTTAACGATCAGTTTTTTGAAATTTTTTTTTAAATGCCAAATGTGATCGATTTCCCTTTCCTTCTCATTAATTCTATTCTCTTCGGGAAACTTTCCCTCTAAAGTTACAATTTTTCCTCTGTTAGTCCCCTCCATCTTCTATGCCAAGTCGGCTACCTTATTTTGGACCGTTTAATGGAGCATGGTTTAAAAGTGATCGATGTTTAGATTTATATTATTATTTATTTTTTCTTCCTTTGGTTCTTCGAATTTTTTCTTAGAAATTCCATCAAACTGTTCATGTCCATTTAACTTTTAAATTTTGGGACTCCCGTACTTTCCATTTGTTCTAGCGATTCTATTACATTATATCAAAAAGGGAATGACCCTCCAGCTACCATGGAAAGCGCTGCGGACTTATTTTAGTTTCCAGTCTCACCGTTTTCAATGTGTTTCTTCCCAAATTTTGGTTCCTAAATATCAAAATATTTCGATTTTTTTATCTTTCCTGTATTTTGGAGACCTTAGTGTGCAGTTTAAAAAGAAAATCAATACCGTAAGTTATATAGAGCTGGCTGTCGATTTTTTCTAAACAAATTTTCCTAAAAGTTGATTTTCACATTTTTCAAAATTTGGGCTCTCCAATTTTAAAATTGTTGCGGTTTCGGATTTTTCCTATATTGGTGCGGTTGAAATACATGATTTAAAAAAAAGAACGGCCTTCCAGATACTATGGAAAGAGCTGTGGACTTTTTTTAGTTTCCAGTATTTCTGCTCTAAGTGTGTATTTTTCCAAATTTTGGTCCCTAAATATCAACATTTTTCGAAGGTTATATTTTTCCTGTATTCTGAAGACCTCAGTATGCAGGTCAAAAAGAAAATCAAAACTGTTACTTACGTAGAACCAGCTGTGAAATTTTTTGAAAATATTTTTCTTAAAACTTGTATTCATATTTTTTTTAATTTGGGCCATTTAATTTTAAAATTTTTGAGGTTTTGTATTTTTTCTATATTCTAGCGGTTGAAATACATTATTTAGAAAAAAGAGTGACTTTCCAGCTACCATGGAAAGGGCTGTAGACTTTTTTGCCGGGGTTACCACTTTAAGCGTATATTTTCATAAATTTTGGTCCCTAAATATCAGAATTTTTCGAATTTTTTATTTTTCCTGCATTCTGGAGACCTTATTGTACAGGTTAAAAAGAAAATTATTAACATAAATTATATAGATCTGGCTGTGAAATTTTTTTTTAAATTTTTTTCTTCAAACTTGATTTTTACATTTTTAAAATTTGGGGCCTTTAATTTTAATATTTTGAAGTTCTTATAATTTTCTTATGATCTGCCGAAGAAAATACGTCGATTAAAAAAAAAATAAACTATCTAGTTACTGTAGAACGGTCTGTACAATTTTTTTTCTTACAGCTTTATATAATAGATATGTGTGTGTGCATGTATGTATATATATATATGTATATATATATATATATATATGTATATACTCGCCCTTCGGTTTTCGAAAGGGGCAAGCCCCCTTCACCCCCAGGTCTAGTTCTTCTATAATCTAACCAGTGGATTGAGAAAGTTCAAGCAGCTCCGATGAAAGCAAAGGTGATTTTGTCCTTCAACAATGTCATGGCGACAGTTTTCTAGGATGCACGCGGAATAATCTTTATCGATTATTTTGAAAAAGATAAAAAAATAAACGGAGCATATCACACGGTTTTGCTTTAACGTTTAAGAAAAAAAAAAAAAAAAAAAAATGTTCACATTTGATAAAGAAGAAAGACCTTTTCCATCAAGACAATGCGCCTGCTCACACCTCTGTAGTTGAGATGGCAAAAATCAACGAATTAAAGTTCGAATTATTTCCGCATCTGCCCTATTCGCCAGGTTTGGTACCATACGACTGTCATCTATTCCCCAATTTTAAGAAATGGCTCGGAGGAAAAAGATTTGCAAATGATAGTAAGGTGATCGTCGGTGTTGATGAATATTTTCGAGATCTTCCTGAAGAAACCTACAAGGTCGGTATTAATAAATTTTCTGAGCAATGGAGCAAATGTATGAGCCTAAATGGAGACTATGTTGAGAAATAAAGCGCTGTTTTCATAAAAATCTGTTTTTTTCATTGAGAGGCTCGGAACTTTTCAAATCACCCTCGTATATAAATACTTACACCGATATAGGCGTTTCACGTTAAATCAACGTACCTGTGCCCCAGCACAGCCACACCAAAATTTTTATTTTATATCTTGTCTTCTGCCTGTAAGTGCATCTCCTGCAGGCAGACTATAGAAGGGGGATGTGTAACTAATAGGTGTTCCAGTCCAGCTTGGTGGTTGATAAAACCTCTGCAGTTCTATTGCATGATTACATTGTTGCTCGTCATACTGGGTGTTTCTGAGATATCTTATAAAACCGGTGGCTATTGTTAGTCGAGTTTTGATGTTAAGGCTGACTTAATGTTCGTGTATTAATGAGGAGAGAGACTGCTCGGGCTTTTTAGTTTACGAGTACATTTGTTTTTTTAACCTTGCATTCATCAAACATGGTTTGGTTGCTGCAATTAAGTGATGATGTCCGTCTTTATCCTGTGTGTAGTTGTTCGGATAAACTATGTAGTCAGATTTGGAGCCTATGCTTCTCATAAAGTTTTTGAATCTCTCAAAGTTAATGATGATGTTGAATTGTTCTTGATGTTTGTGATATTTTTGTATTTTGAGTTCCGGTTAGCTGGCACAGTGATGTGCTGTGTGTCTGACGGGGGCGGTAACTGATACTGTAATACTTCTTTTCCTTCTAGCTGTGGTTTCGGAGTACTTTTGGGTTTTAACAAGATTGTTGAACTATTTTTTTGTTCCAGAATTGCCATGTGGCTGTTGTCCTCTGACAGCAGAATATTGATCTTTTTTGTTGCTGGCTGGGGTTGTCGGGCAAGGAATCTGGTATTACTGGGCGCGGGCGTTTTACATTTGGAATTGTTTGATTGATTTCCATTGTTCTGTCGATATCTAAATGTTGTAGGTGTGGGATCAGGTAACGTGGTTGGACGGCTAGGTTTTACTTTTTTATTTGTGCAGTTCCGACATGAGTGGTCATCTAAGTGGAGGAATATGCAGTGTCCGTGTTCGTTGTGGATTAGTAAAAAGGACCCAGGGATGTTAGAGCAATTGACGTGCTCGATGTAAACTTGTCTGTGCACGCTGACAATATGTCCGAATTTGACGTCATTTAGGTTTACTCGGAGGATAACTATGGGGGTAATTAATCTCAATGAAAATGCTGACAGAGATGAGAGAGGATGAGCTAGTTCGGGGTAAGTGGGAAAGACATTTAACATGACTAGTTTGTTGGATGGATTTTTTAAACGTTGGGCCGTGATTATTTGTGAGCCTATTTTAATTCTGCCTCTATTTTCAAATAACGATTTGACATGGCTTTTTGACTTTAGAATACTGTGATTCAATCTCTACTGATTCTCAAGCTTGCTATTATGTTAGATGACTCACCGACTGTATCTTTTAATGTCAGGAGATATTCACGACAGGTGCTTGTGGGAACATATGGGAATATTATACCATGTTCTTCTGTTGGGTAATTGAAATCGGTTAGTGGGGATATTTTCTTTTTGGTTTTTAATTTTTCAAAGAAAGGTACTGGTACAGTCGGCGTGGCCGGAGGAGATTTATCGTAGGTATTGTTTCGGATTTTTTCATTTCACGGTTGATGCAGAGCCGCAGGCGCTAGAAGCAATAAACGGCTGATTTCCTGTGCTTGTCGCATAGAATGAATCGGTGAACGTTACAGGTTTGTTTAGGCGGTAAACTGGTTTTTATTCCAATGAGGCTTGTGTCATGTGTTGATGTGTTATGTATGTGTGTGTGTGTGTAGCTTACCTGTTGTGTGCAGTGTACAGTTACTATCAGTAACAGTGATGTTTGTATCAGGTTTAAATGACGCTTTAGGCTTACCAGCCGGCTTCTGGATTGTTGGAGGTGGGTGGCTCATACTGCAATTTTTCAAAAAGCGAGCTTTTCATTGATTTATCAAACTTCGAGACAATTTTTTTTCTGATTTTTATTATTTTGCCCGCTCCAGTAGGACAAACATCAAGTTGCAATATCAACTAAAAACTACAGTGTCTGTTTGTGATTTGCAAATATTTACACTATAATCACAATTTGGATTATTTTCATTTCACTTAAAAGCAGAAAATATTTTTATAATTATACATATATATATATGTGTGTGTGTTATCGTGAAATATATTTATTTATAAATGGTAAACTAAAGCCTTGTAGTCAATTATTGTATATGCAATATTTGAACACTATAATAAAAACAAAAAATATTTGTTTCTATAGAATTCATAAAAATTTTAATTTTCTTTTTTTTTGTTCAAAATTGAAAAGAATTTTTTTTTTTTTTTTTTTTTTTTTTTTTTCCCATTGCGCCGAGAGGTATCATAAGCAATGAGGATCTCTGGTGTACTTAAAGGTGGAAAAGAAGGGAGGAGGAAATAGGGAAGGGGGAGGAGTGAGGAAGGCGTGTGGATAAGGCAAGGTAGGACAGTGAATAATGTGGTGGCCTCAGTAGGACAACAGATTAGGATTGAGGAAAAGCGGACGCTTCGTCACAGAGAGGTTACATTAAACGACGAAATCTACATAAGAGCGATAGTCAATAGTTCGAGTTTACTAGGTGATCGGAAGCGCATCCCGACACCACTTTCTTCGTTTGAGCCGTCTGGGAGGATTTCCAGGAATATTTAACTGGTACATTCGGCTGATATACGGATTTGAGCTCCATTGCAGCTTCTCGAAGAATTTTTTGTACTGCTCATCATAGGTGTTCCTGACGAAGGATACCTGTAGATCCGTGTGCAGCGTTAAATTTGAGACATATCTAGGCGCGGAAGCAATGATCCGAAGTATCTTCGACTGCTCCCTTTGGATTTTGGCTAAGTTGGATTTTGCTGTTGTACCGTACAGTTCAAGTCCATACTTCCAAATGGGCGCTATCATCGTTAGATAAAGTTGTCGCTTGATATTTAATTTTAAAGTTGATTTATGACCTAATAGAGGATATAATAATCTACAACGACTGGAGACGGTCTTCTTCGTTTGAAGGACATGATGACGCCAAGTGAGTCGCCTATCCATATGTAATCCCAGGTAACGGACTGAGTCGACTTGAGGAATTTTTGTATTATAAATTTTTAAGGCAGGACAAGTGACGTGTCGGTTCGTATATGTGACATGTTGGCACTTTGCTGGGTTGAAGTGTATACCCCAAAGCTGTGCCCAGTCTGCTATTTGGTTTAAGTGGCTCTGTACTGCAGCATTAGCATATTCTGGATCTTCATTTGTTGCAAGTATGGCCATGTCGTCAGCAAATGTGGCGAGGATTGTTAGATTAGACTTAGGCACATCAGATGTATAAACGGAGTACAATAGTGGTCCAAGTAGGCTCCCTTGCGGTACCGACGACTGAATGAGATGCTCTTGCGAAAGCGAATTGTTGACTCGGACAATAAAGGTTCTATCGTTTAGGTAAGATGATAATAGCCTATGTAGATCTGAAGGAACCAACGGTTTTAGCTTAAATAGTAGGCCTGCGTGCCATACCTTGTCAAAAGCCTGGGCAACATCAAGGAAAACCGCCGAGCAAACTTCCTTCTTTTCGAGTGCGAAAGAGATGGCATCAACTAACCTGTGGCATTGTTGTATGGTTGAGTGCTCTGATCTAAAACCAAATTGATGGTCCGGAATTACATGAAGGCTTTCCATTATTGGATGGAATCGATTTAAAATAAGTTTCTCGAAGACCTTTGAGAGAGAACTCAATAAGCTGATTGGCCGGTAGGAGGATACCTCTATTTCTGGTTTTCCTGGTTTACGAATCATAATGATGACTGATTTCTTCCACATGTTTGGAAAGTATCCGATTCTGAGCGAGCTGTTGAATATATAGCACAATAGGATGGCCGCTTTACGCGGAAAGTGTCGGATGATCTCCGGTGTAATCTTGTCGCATCCAGGAGATTTCTTCAAAGCTACTTCCTGGAGATGCTGAAACACCTCTCTGGGCGAAAAGAGTTTAGTCCTAGTTGTAGACTGCGAGGCTTCCTGTAAGCCATTACACACCATTTGTGTATGAGCCTGATCCATATCTAGCTGGGGTGTGAAGACTGCGGACAAGTGACTAGCAAAAGCATCCGCTTTATCCTTATCGGTTTTTGCCCAGCATCCATTCACTTTCAAGTTGAAGGGCTCCTCAGTGGGCTTCGTCAACTTTCTAGCTTTATGCCATAAGGATCTGTTATCGTTATTTAACTGGTTTAACTTGTAAGTCACGATTTCATTTTTATAGTCTCTGAGTGCAGTCTTCAGCCTAGATTGTAAGGTATTGTAGATGAGCTTGAGCGAGGGGTAACGATTTCGCTGCCACTTCTTCCTGGCCGCCCGAGTGTCTCTAATTAATCTTCTTATTTCAATCGGGACGAAAGTACTATGTACATATTTATTACTGTTGTAGCTGGTAGATTCGTTGCATGCAGATTTCACCATAGAAGTGAAATCGGCAACTGCATTATCAATATCATTCGCGTCTTTTAACCTGATATTCAGATCAATATCGTTTTCTAATATGTCTGAAAAGAGAGTCCAGTTAGTAGTATTATTGACCAGCTTTTGATGTTGCGATATAGTTTTTGGGTGAGAGCTTACCACGGCAATAACAGGCACGTGATCGGAGGATAAGTCGGCTAAAGTGTTGCACGATCTGCCGTAAGATTGAAGTCCACGAATAATAAAGAAGTCCAGAATATCCGGTCGCCTGTCGCAGTGGCTAGGCCAATACGTCGGAGACATCGGAGAAAGAATGCTAAGAGAATTTTCTTGTATTGCCTTGACAAGCCTTTTCCCGGATTGGTTAGTTATCGTTGATCCCCATGCGCTGCTCTTCGCATTGAAATCGCCACCACAAATGAATTTGTTTCCAAGATGCCGGAAGATCGCGCTGAATTCAGTCTGTGGAATACGAAATTCACCGTGACAATAAATTGCAGCTATTCCAAGTTCACTTGAAAGTGTCTCAATATTTACTGCTATGATTTGGTACGCATACGAGGAGCGAGAAAAATTTTTGTGTTGCTTGTAGCGGCGTTTAACCATTACCATGGCTCCTCCACGTGCTGTGCCATCAGGATGATGCACTGAGTACACTTCATATCCGTGTATGGAGAAACTGCGTTCGTATATTAAATGTGTCTCTGTGACGAGTGCAACATCAACAGAGTTGGTTTGAAGAAAAATTTCTAGTTCGTTCTTTTTGCTTGTAATGCCGTTGGCATTCCACAGCATAATGACTAGCGAATGTTGTGTGACAATACTGCTGTTATCTAACATGATGGTATTAATTTTTCTATTAGCTTTGTCATTAACGATATTAGCGGATTAATCGTACTTCTAAATTCGTTTAGAAATGACGTAAGATTCAATGCCAAATTGCCATTAATATTATTACCATTAACGTTATCGATATTTTCGTTGACGTGATTACCATTAATTACGCGGTCGTAGTTCATATTATTAGCTTTAGCATCATTTTTAGCCACACTAGCATAGGACTTGCTATTTACGTAAGGAAAAGCTTTTTCAGGATGATGGTAACTATTATAGTTGGTTATCTGGGTTTGAGCGTGAGAGGATCGCACTTTGTTATAATACTGAGCCTGTTGTTTTAGCACGGGACACCCTCTATAGCTTGCCGGGTGGCTCCCTTCGCATAGCGTACAAACCGCTGGTTCCGTCGGGTCTTTACGACAAGATTTGGTGTCGTGCCGTCCTGTACATTTGACGCATCTCGGGGGTAAATTACAATAATTTGCCGTGTGGCCCAATAGCTGGCATCTTTTGCATTGCTGTAGTCTAGAGTTCTTATATGGTTCTTCAACTGCAACAATAATTGAAAAGAATTAACTTTATTCTGAATTTCAGTCCATTTAATTCAAGCAGTTATGATTTCGCAGACATTCCGGGGGGTGAACCCCCCCCCAGGTACGGCCCTGTATATATATATATAAAGATAGAAATTCTAAAAGTAATTCATTACAGGCGGATACATTCTAAAAAGCATGAATACACAAATAAATGTACAGCAGAACCCCAGTTATCAGAACTTGGGTTAACTGAAACGTTTTTGACTATGGTACATATTGTGTTTTCAAAGTTAAAACGACGAGAAACGGGCATGTGACTCATCATGGTGGTGAGCGGCTTCCTGTGTTCCTCTTTCATGCTTTTTTTTCTGCCCCAGGTCACAAAATGAATGAAGAACGCATCATAGTTCTCTTAGCGTGAAATGCTTCTGGGACTCATAGACTGTCACCAACGTGCATCAACAAATCGAAAAAACCACATGCCTTAAAGGACATTGCACCAAATGCTTTAACGGTTTTTTATAGAGCACAAAAAAGTACTTGAATGTCTTCTGAGCTGTTTTCCGAGTGGTTTTTAATTGCTTTGTGGCAAAAGTTGAGAAGTTTTTAGCTAAAAAAGGACTGCCTAAAAAAGCGATTTTATTGATTGGCATTGCGCCTGCACACCCTTGTGAATTAAAAAGTGGCGATATTGTGGTTCGCTTCCTTCCCCCAAACATTACTAGCCTGATTCAGCCTCTGAATCAGGGTGTCATGGAAGCGTCTAAACGACACTACCGAGGGATGTCACTGAGAACCATTCTAAAAGATTGCGAAACACAGAATAAAGAAATGAATGAAGTTCTGAAATCAGTGAATATGAAACATGTGATTTATTAGCGTGTGTAAGCATGGGATAAGAATCAAAATGAAACACTTCAAAACTGCGGGAGAAAACTTTATGATGGGCTAGAAGAGCAACAGAAAGTTTTGAAAACTTAAGATATGAATGAAAGTAACGTGGACGAATGGATCGTCGTAGATGATTTCGAAGAGCTCACGGACCAAGATACTATTGTAGAGGCAGCTTTGCAGCCAACTAATAACACTACAGAAAATATGGAAGCAGATAACGGCGACAATGATGGATCTCAGAAAAAGTGACAGCTGACGATGGTTTCAATGCCTTGGAGGTATGTAAGTCAAGCATTGTATGCCTACATAAGGTATGTCGTCAATCAGTACCATATGTAAGTTGTTGTTATGTATTTCAGGTTGCACTCAGATTTGTTCAGCAGTGCACCGAGTTACGCTTGCTGGCGTCCTATTAATAAAAAGATGGAGGGATATCGTTGCTCAAAAACAGTGTGAAGAATGCAAAACGCAAAAAATAATTACAGAGTTTTTTTCATAAATACAGTACATTATGTAGATTGTACATAAGTATTACATACATGTATAACGATGTTGTAAATACCATTTTAAAATAAAAAAAACATAACTGTAACCTACATAAATAGTTTCTAATCCATTTCCCTTACATATGTACTTATTTTAGTAGGCTATTTTTTTATGTTCATGGGTTAACTGAAAAAATCGATTATCCGAAACGGCCGTCCCCCCTTTATTTCGGATAACCAGGGTTCTACTGTATGTATATGCATATATATACACACATGTATAGATGAAAATATAATAAATCTATTACAAATTGTAATATGTATAAAAAGAACTGCTCTCAAAAATTAGATGAAATAAAAGAAATATGTACTGTGAAAAAACTTTCATAGATATATATACTAAAATAGTTCTACGCGTTGTGTGTAATTTCAAAAATCTATTTTTACTAAACAGTACTCAATTTTAGACTTATGCGTGAAGTTTACTTCCCTGATTTTTGCTTGTAATTTTTTTCCTTTTTTAACAAATCGCTTGCATTATCACTTTAAATCTAAGTAACTAGTTTAAATTTCGAATATGTACCTCAAAGTAATAAACAAAATGAAACGTTTTACATTTTGTATGTAAAGAAATAACACACTAACAAAAAAGTGTGTGGCTACAGCGTTTACTAGTTTTTGAAATAAACACCCTGGTAATGACACCATATCAGCGTAACTCATCATAACATTATTCAAACTTCAAATGACGTCTATTACGCATCTTGGGGTGTCCCGATTGCCTTCTATCGTTATCACTGTTTTCCACAATTATAAGAATTTTGTTTGCTGGAATTAGACGCTTGTCCTTACTGTAGCTCTTGAAAGATTTATAGTCTCACTCAGAAAACAGTTGCTCTACAGAATTTGTACTTATATGAATAATAATTAAAAAGTATGTAGGCACAGTTACTACTAATTTGTAAGAACAGGGTATATTATTATTTTGCAAAACTACCATTTTAGTTATTCCAAAAATGTTTTCATTCAATAATAATTTTGTATAAACTGGAAGATAATTCTTGTGAATAATTCTGTTCCTAATTTTGCCTTTATTATACTTTATTTATGAATCATCATTAAATTAAAACTTTCTAATGATTTCATTACTCTCTAACCTTGTAAAATACCATGACTATTGGACTTTCAGTGTTTTAATTTTAAATTTATATACATTCCAAATAATAAGTTGCTGCTTTGTTTCCTTTAATATTGAATTAGTTTTTATTTATTCAAATTTTATTTGTATTATTTGTTTGAAATTCACAGGTTGTAAGTATTATTTAATCAAATTGGTTCCTTTTGAGTGTAATTAAGGTTATATTGCACAAAAACAAGCTTTAAGGAATAATTATGAGATATATTATCATATAATATTTAATTTACACTAATTTCTAACGCAAGGTTTATGTAGATATGTAAATTTTGCATGTATCATAGCAATTATAATTGAGTAATAAATTTATTTTAAAACAATCAGTTTAAAATGAACAGATGTAACATATTCTAATAAATGGTATCAATGTTTTTATACTGATTAAAAACTTTAATGTAGAATGGTTCATTTTACTAAACCTAGTTCAAAATATCTGCTTACAATGATAGTTTAAAATTTATTTATGATGCGTATTTTAATATTTGTACTTATCTTCAATAGTGCTCTTGTTTAAAGTTTCAAAATCTGGTTTATTATACTGGCATATAACTGCAATGGATCAATACACTAGATTTTCAAATGTTTCTATATATTTTTTATTTCTATTTGATATTTATTTTTTACTATTTCAATGTATTATTTTCTTAAAATAAATCTGTTATACATGGATTCAAAGTTTTTCAGTTGTTTTTTTGGTAAATTTGTTTCACAGTGGTGGTTCATTTTTAGAGTTGTGTGTTATTATGCTGAAGTTATGCCAATCTTTTTGTTATTTTTTTTTTTTTTTTTTCCCTTAAATTGATATGGTCCATGTGCTGTGTGTAATTGCCGGGATTATTACAGCACATGGATCAGTGCAGGATCAGAAGTGTTTTAATATGTTAGCCGCTCTAATATGGTTTAGTATATCCTCGACCTGTTTTGGTTCGTTTGACAATGCAACTGTCGGTAAGTTGGAGGTGTCTGCACGCAGGAAATGTTCCAGAACGTGTTCAGCGGTCGGTGAAATTGGGGAATTGCATATGGAACAGGCAGAGGGAGGAAATGTTTCTTCCAGCAAATAGTTGTGGGATATTTCTGTGTGCCCTATGCGGAGTCTAGTTAATGCTGCAAACTCTCTGCGGGACATGGATATCGGTGGCCACCAAGGCTCAGTGCTCACCTTAATGGATCGCAGCCATGATGTGTGAGCCGACCACATAATTTCCCATGTCTCTGCCTTATGTTGCTGAAAAAAGGGTGGCCCCAGCTGAGGCAGAGGGGCACCTTCGGGCATTGGACTATATGTTGCTGCCTTAGCAGCCAAGTTCACACGCTCATTCCCCGGCACACCGGTATGACCCGGGACCCACAAGAATGTTACCTGTGAGCCAGCCCGGAAAAGCACGTTAATGATGCGCTTTATTTTTCGAGATAATATGTGAGAGGTTTTAGGTGTCTGGAGTGTCCTAATCGATTGCAAGGAATCTGTGATTAGAAATGCATTTCGACGTTGGGGGTAAGACTGCAGATATTCTCTCAAGCAGAAGAAAATACCATACAGCTCCCCCTGCAGCACTGAACAGAAGTCGTGGAGCCGAACCGCATGAACAACTCCCTCCACCTCGTAGGCGCAAGCCACCGGCGAGGACCCATTGAGGGGGTTTGCTTTGGCACCATCTGTATACAGCTGTCTGTAGCTGGGAAAAAGTTGCATTTTTTCCGCCATGTATTGGGACGGCAGAATGACATCCTGGTCCGAGCGATCGCTCAGCAGAGATAAATCCGCAACAATCGGAGTATCCTCCCAGGGGAGTTCAACATGCTGATGTGCAAGGTCAGAGTTCCAGTTAATTCCTCTTTTCTTACGGATGGCTAGTACACTGGGGAGGGGATCGTTCGGAAAAGACGGTAGTGGGATTTCTGAATTATCGTTGTGGCATAATTTAGCTTGGTACCAGTAAAATAAATCTCTGAATTCATAAGAATTTCGGATAACCGTTAAGGGTGGGATGCCCGCTAGTGAACAGATTTCCAACGATGGCGACGTCCTATGCGCTCCCAAGATAATTCGTATAGCAGTATGATGGATTGTGTCAAGTGATTTAAGGAGTGCTTTGTTTGATGAGGAATAAACTTGGCACCCATAGGTCAATTTACTTAAAGTGAGAGATTTGTACACAGTTAGCAGGAGCTTAGGATCTATGCTATATTTCGGATTTGACAGACATTTTAGTATATTTAAGGATTTCATGCATTTATTTTTAAGATGGTGAATGTGATGTGACCATGACAGTTTTTCATCAAACACAAGACCCAAGAATTTAATTGTGTGGAGCAACGGGAGTGGTGAATTCCTTAGGAAAAGAGTTATGTCAGAATCGGGATCACGCTGGCGTCTCTTGTGAAATTTCACACATACGGATTTTGTCGGAGAGAATTCCAGGCCATTGTTATCAGCCCATATTTCCAAGTTATTGATTGTTGATTGAAGAATTGATCTCGAATTGGACGGAAGGTTAGAAGGAAGGGATATATTAAGATCATCAATATATAAGCGGGCTGTAACTGGCGGCCGTATACAATCTGCCATATCATTTATGTATAATATAAACAATGTTACGCTCAGCGCTGAGCCTTGCGGAATACCATTTTCGATAAGGAAGGAGGAAGATATTTTGGAGCCAATCCTAACTCGGATCGCCCTATCAGAAAGAAAGTTAAGGATGAAATTGCCCATGTTTCCGCTGATTTCGGCGTTCTTCAGCGTAATAAGCACACCATATCGCCATACGAGGTCGAAAGTTTTTTCAAGGTCAAAAAAGACCGAATATAAGTATTGCTTTCTGTTTTGGGCTGTAAGTGTTTGCCTTTGGAGGCTCAGAAGGTGCATAATTGCGGATTTTGATGTACGGCCACCGACCTGGATTGCAGATAGGATCTCCAAAGATTCTAGGACGGAATAGAGACACCTATTCACCATTTTTTCCAGAGTTTTTGAAAGGACCGATATTAAGGAAATTGGCCTGTAACTTTGAGGAAGGAAAGAATCTTTGTTTGATTTAAGAACAGGGATTACTAAAGCAGTTTTCCAGGAGTTAGGGATGGATGATGAGGACCAGATTTGCTTATAAATATGCAGTAGAAGACTTTTAGCGGAAGGAGAGAGATGTTTCAACATGAGTGGGTGAATTGAATCCGCACCGGGTGCACTGTTTCTAGTTTTATTTAGTTGGAAGTTCAATTCATCTATTGAGAAAGGAAGGTTGAACGCTTCATCTTTCTCGGAAAGGAATGATATTTGTTCACTTTCCACTGATGTTTTTTGTTCCAAGAAATTGGGAGTGTACGAGGCAGAGGAGGAAACATTTGTGAAGTGGAGCGCAAAAGCACCCGCCACCTCGGATTCATCTGTCACCAGCGTCCCATTTATAAGTAAAGAGGGGGTCGGAGTGGAGCTAGGGTTACCATTCAGCGCCTTTATCTTCTTCCACATTATAGCACATGGTGTATCCTTTGAGATGGAGGAGACAAAGGCTACCCAAGATTGCCGCTTTTTAATTCGTATAAGCAGGCAGGCTTTAGCTCTGTATTTTTTGAAATCGATTAAGTCTTGCTGCGACCTCGTTGCCTTGAACTTTTTAAGTGCTCTTTTCTGTTGGCGTATTGCGGACTTAATTTCTGGGCACCATCATGGAACGCATCGGCGCTGATAATTCGATGTGGACGGAATCGTTGCTCGGGCTGCATTATTGATCGCATGAGTGAAGATGGACAAGTTTTCTTCTATACTTAGTGCAGGGCGACAGGGTATTATAGTTTTATCTCGATAAGTGCTCCAGTCCGCCTTCTGGAACGCGAATCGTGGTTGCACATGGATAGGGCGTCGCGTGGGTGACAGAGTAGGAAAATGAATAAAAATGGGGTAATGGTCACTGGAGCATAAATCCTGGTGCACCATGATGTTTACATAAGGGATCAGCACCGTTGAAATGAAGGCAAAGTCTATTGTTGAAAACGTGTTGTGAGTTGCATTGAAGTGTGTATGGGACGGAGGTCTCAGCAATATTAAATCGCTACCTAGTACGCAGTCAGAAATTACTTTTCCCCGCGTATTGGTATAGGCAGCGCCCCATTGAGGGGAATGAACGTTAAAATCACCTATCCAAGTCACGGGAGTGGGTAACTGACGAAGCAACCTCTCAATCTGAGCTTCAGAAATATTTACTGAAGGAGGAAAATAACAGTTACCTATTGTTATAGAAGAGAAAGAAAGGGATGGCAGCTTTACTGTAACTGTTACTGCTTGTAGCTCTGTGGTAATACTAAGGAGTTGGGATGGGAAAGACTTATGCACTAATGTGGCGACACCTCCACACGCTGATATTCCTTGAGAGTAGTCTGATCGGTAGACTAAAAAAATTTTAAGCGAGAAAGACTGGGTTGGTTTCAAATGCGTTTCTTGGAGACAGATGATGCCCGGCGTCCAATCACTAATTAGTAATTTGAGTTCTTCTATATGCTTGAAAAGGCCTCTGCAGTTCCATTGCATAATACTGTCTCTAGTAGCCATTATTAATTTATTTATTTATTTTGAGAATGTTTCAAATAATAATTGTAATACTTTATGGACAAGGGAAGTTTATTAATTTGTGTTGGATACGTTGCCGTCGCTATGATGTCGTTCGTTTTCAGACGTTGTGATTGTTTGTTCCGATAATTTCCTTATAATTCGGGAGCAGCGACTTTTAATGCTTCTGCCGATAAGATATGGTTTAACTGCTGCCAGCATGTATACTAGCTCGTCATAACTCCTTGTATAATCAGTTGCATAGGAGATGTACTTTGGGTTCGTCGCTACTGCCTGGATAAATGTTTTGAATTCTTCAAATCCCATCATAAACGTTGGTTGTTCGGCGTTGAAAAGGTGCTTGGCTTTTTCAGTTACGTCTCCTGCCTCTCGGGTTGGCTGTTCGTTATGCGGCTCAGCTGGTGCATGCTCTTCTTTCTTATCTGGTTGATTAATGTAGAGAGCTGGCCGTTTTGGTAGCGGCCGCGATGGGAAAATCACCGGCCTCGGGTCAGCAAGTGCATCTGGGGTCTTGGGATGAGGCCGTTTCAGCGGACTAGCGTCCGTGTCCATCTCTATTTCCGGCTGCTCAATTGTGGTATTTGAATTTATTTTGTCTGGACCTGTGGTGTCTATCGTTTTTGTTATTTTTAATGAAGACCAGCTCCAAAAATTAATTCTATTTAAATCTGTATCTTTTTCAATTTACAGCAAAACGGGGTTCCCAATGTCATAACTGGAAATTTCATTTCATTTTTTTTTAAAGCTATGCATAGCTATCGTATTAGTATTATAAGTTGTATTTTTTTTTGTTTGTTTTTTTATTATTATTTTATTTTACATACAAAATTTAATGTGATCAGCGATGGAAACCATCCAATTAAATTCCTCCACTTCACATTGTAAAATGATTAATCTTATCTTAAAATATTATAATATTAATATAAATTAATATTTAAATTCCTGTATTCTAAGTCCTTTTTGGCCAGTTTATTGAAAATATTAATTTTTTCCTGTACTAATTCACCACAGTCTTCCGCTATCTCTATATTTAGAATGTTGCACCCAATGAGGACATAATGTACACTGTCCTGCTCGTTGCATCTGATTACTCTGTTATAGTTTATGAAGTCCTCACGGATGTCAACTATGAGGCTTTTTTGAACTTGTGTCTTTAAAACGATTAAATTATTTATTTATTTTTATATTATTAATTAATAAAAGAATAGATAGTTCTGTTTTTTAAAATGTATATTTTTTGATGCTTCACATCCACATTTCTTGAACGGCTAACTGCTAAAAATTATTTCAACAGTTTGCCCTCTATATTACTTAATGAACCCGACCAGCAATTTTAGAGTTTCCTATTACAGATATTATCTCTTAATTCTGAAATGAGTTTGTTTATGAGGATGTTATAAAAGTGTCTGGCTGTATTTCACAATATTTTTATCCATGGTTCTTCAAACCTTTTTATCTTTTCATCTACCCTGTGACCAATCAACATAATTTTCACTCACAAATGGGCATTTCACTAGTAGAACTATACGGTAGTATTCATCACCAACTGACAAACAGGATCTCAAGCACGTTCGCATTCACATTTTCTGAGATTTTGTTTATATAATGTCCACATGATACTCTAAAAATCAATTGACTTAACACTTGATACCATTAAAGATACATTATGCTTTCAGCAGTAATTATGTAGTATTAATACAATATTGCTGCAATAATGCAAACAATTTGTTTTTATTACAGTTCCTTATTACCATTTCCTAGTTTATAGACAATTTATAATTATAATTTCATTAGTACCAGCTGTGTTTAGCACATTTGTTTCATGACACATTAAAAATCATTAAAGCATTTTATTGATTACATTAAACTTTTCTTTTCTTTTTACCACTTAAAACAATCCATAATCTGATTACCCCTTCATAAATTATGTTAAGTACCCAACAACTAAATAAACAATTAATTTTCTATTCACAAGTTTGATTTTACACCATAACTATATGATTGTCTTGTAGATATTTCTTAGTTCTAAAATTTAAACAGTTTTGTATATAATAATTTTGCTATGTTCACTTTGGTTATTAAAATAACATAATTTTTTTTTATATATTTGTGTTGTTAGATTTGTATTTTTTTGTTAACAAATGTTTTTTTCACATATTATTTTATGGTTTGTGATGAAGAATGACATGTTACCCAGATCTATGGTAACTTCTACCTAATTTTAATTTTTCATTTCTTTAATACAACTTTTGAGAGATTTATAGTCTCATCTGAAATACCATTGCCTTACAGAAATTTTTCATTTCTGAGCATTAAATAAAAGTACAGTGAGCAAGGCTGTAACCAATCTGTTACCATTGTATATGTTATTACTTTATTGGGGCATTAGTTTTGGTGATCCAAAGATTATTTGTTTAACTATCATTTTGTATAAAAACTGTGACGTTCTTCATATATTTGAAAATAATTCTAATTCTGACTTTATTCTATTTATCTTGGGAAACATTATTTACTGAGAACATTCTACTAATTTAACTAGCACAAAATAATTTTTATTTAATGGTTTGTAATGCATGTATATATATATATATATATATATATATATACAATAAATTTGTTTTCATTTGTCCTAATATTATTTGTTTTATTTGTTGAAATTCACAGATTGTAAGTAGTAATTGAAAGAATATTTATGTTTAAATCCAATGAATGTTACTGTGTACATGCAAACAGTGAATAATAAATTAACATATTCATAGTTTTTTTAAAATATAATATTGAATGAAAAATGTTTTGAAGTACATGAATCATATTACTCTACACGTTTTAAATATATCACCCCAGTTATTTCTAAAAAATAGATCTCCAATTTAGCTTGACTAGTTTAAATTGAGCTTAGGTTATATACTTCAATAAATCTTATTAATTGTAATATTACAAATAAAAGCTATAAACAGTAGCATGGTTAATTTCACCGAAACTAGTTTGCAGTTTACCTTTAAATTCCGAGATCAAAGTTCATATTTAATTAATTAATTTAATAATCATGCTAGTCTTCATCTGATAAATGACTGCATTAGCATATACTTGTAACTGATCAAGAAGACACTAAAAGAAAGTATTATCTCATAATTTTCAAATATTCTTATTTCTATTTTTTCTCCTTATGGTACCATTAGTTACAGTTTCGTTCAAAATAAACTGGCAAAATATTACCACGCCTTTTATGAAGTAATTTCATTGCACGTTTTTTCTTTTTATTTTAAGGCACATCTGTTTCACAATAAGAGTACATTTTGAGAGGGATTTCGCATTAGTGTTCTGAACTATTAGCATTCTTTTTGTTACTTTTAATGAGGTCAAGGCACGAGAAGTTAATTTTATTTAAATCTGTATCCTATTAAATTTTACTACTCGTTTCACCAATTATTATAAACTGATTCAAATTGGTAATGTGTAAACTTTCTTAAAATAATAAAACAGAGCTCACAAATCATACATAAATATTTCATTTAAATTATTTTTAAATTCTGAATGACTTTTAAAATTAATTAATTCAACACTTTTTTTTTGTTGTTTTGGGCAAGCCAGCTGAGGATTTAGATATAGAAACAATAATAACGGGTAAAATAATGAATGGTGGGGGGAAAAGCAAACAATAAAGAGTAGAGAGCTTGAGTTTAAGCAGACAAGAATATAAGTTGTGATTGGCGTTGCAAACCACAGCTTCCTTGAAGTGAAAAGGACAATTTGGAAAGGAAACAAAGAATAGTAAAAACGAGGGGAGGCAGGAAAGAATGGTCAAAGCATGTGCGGATTACAGAAATGACAGTAGAACAGGGAAGCAAAAGAAGCTCAAGGAACCAGGTATGAGAAGGAAGATTAGGTTGTGTAGATAGATAAAAGTATTGAGCGTTACAAAAAGAGGAAGGGTAAATATCTAGCCAAAATTTAATGTGAAACTTTTTACACAGGGAATTTAAGTTAAAAAATAGAACTTTTTAAAAAAGAACATGAGGAGCAGCAACTCGAGCCAAGGAATTCTTTCAATTCCCATGTGGCTGAGAACCCATGGCAAATCAATACAGATGAAGTAACAAGAAGAAGGAAAATATATTGTCTGTGAAGAATGATGAAATCGGAAGAGTGATCAGGTAGGGCAGCTGATTGCTTGAAGATCATTCATGGAGTCAGAAATAACTAAACAACTGGAAAACAGACGACTGGATAAAATGATAATAAAAGGGCGTAGGATAGTCATTAACTCGCCTGTAAAGATGAAACAGAAAGAAGGAAGATAAAATGGTTCAGGAAAATTAAAATTAAGAGGACAATAGTCCCCTGGAGCTATCCGTGAAAATGGTTACATGCGATGGAAATTATAAACTGACAGTGCCGTTGAATTCCTGTTTAATTATTGCTTAATGAAAGGATTTGGAAAATGATCGTAGAAAAAATACTTTGGTAGAATGACAAAGATCACCAAGGTTAAAGAAAAATAATGGAAGATTATTATATGAGATCGTGTAAGGCCAAAATGAACTAGGGCGAAAAGAAATGAAAGCTAAAGCAGGGATTTTTCTGGGCATAAAACGCCAGTTTTTATAAACTGAAAGATAGGAATAAATAAGAATGCAGGACATGAGTGGAAGACCTTTAGTGAGGAAGCAATAACCTAAACACAATCTGTGAAGAGACAGGGGTGGTGTATTAGACTCTGCAAAAATTCTTGGAATTGGAGTAGATTTAAGAGCACTAATGCAAACCAAAGACACGAATTTTGGATAATATCCAATTTAGAAGCACAACTATAGATAAACGAATAGTAATCAAATATGGAACAGATAATGAATTTATACAAGAAAATCAGAATGTAAGGATTACCATCTCATTTTGTTGGGGATAAACTTATTGCAAGTTCAGCCTTTTAATAGCAGAAGAGAAAAGATAATCAATATGTTTAAGGAATGCCAGTCGACTATTACGAAAAGCTCCAGGATAGCAGAAACAATTAATCTGAAGAAGAAATGTATTGTTTATGGGTAGATTAATCAAAGCAGGGTTGTAAGAACGAAGCGAAAAAACATTAGAAGAAAACTTAGAAACGGAAATAGAAAGGTGAATAGAGAATAGGGAGCGATCCAGTACAGTGAGAAACGAACTAAAAGCATCATTAGCAGCTACAGTATCAAATACAGAAGAAAAAAGCAAGATATCATCGGCAAAAACAGAAATTAGGAATTCAAAGAAAGAGAGGTAACATTGATAGTACAAATATTGAAGAGAGTAGGACTCAGGGAAGAGCCCTGGGGGGATCGCTAAAAATTTTTCTTGTAGTGCAGGGAAGTGGAGAAAAAAGATAGTTAGAACGATTCATCATGAGATTAATAATAAGGGAAGAAAACTGAACCAGAATGTTAATTGCTGATGTTTTTTTTCTTAGAGTTGGGAAATGCACATCATCAAAAGAACAGGAAACATCAATAAAGGAAGTTAAATATATTGTTTTTGGATGAAGGGTTTGTATATATTGGAAACAAATAGACTCGTATAATAAGGAGGGCCAATCCCAGGCTAAAAGTCAAATAAGTTGCTGATTAAAACGTTATTTGTTGCAGCCACCAAACTAAGCGCCTGTTCAACATTCTTTTGAATAATTTTCTGATGCAGCTGCTAAAGAAATTGAGTGTAAGAAAGAACTTGTTTTAGGAATAGGAATAATGATAAAAAAAAGTTCAAGTAGGGAGGATTTGTGACACTGAGAAGAAAGCATTAAAAAGTTTGAAGGGAGTGTTAATAGATAATTCAGAGAAGATTTTAAGAACAAGATAAGATGTACCGTCGAAACCTGGAGTGGGGTTGGGAGTTTTTGAAAGAACAAATATTAATTTATTATTGTTAAAAGCAGGAGTAAGAAAGTGAAGAGGAGGTTTTACAGAAAAGGAGCAAGATAAAACTCATCAAAGTTAGGAACGTAAGCGGAAATAACAGAATCGATAAACAGTATTAGGTAATCAACAGAAATATTGAAATTGGTAGAACGTTCAGAGGATGGGAATTTAAAAGCTCTTGCCATTATCCCAATATGTGAAAGAAGGTTAGTTCTAGAGAAAGAACAGCAGATATTCTTCCATGAGGACTTCTTTGATAGGACATTTCGAGCTCTCGTATTCGCCCTTTTATGAGGAAAAAAATTTCATTTGTAGGGTTTGCACATAAAGTTCTAAAAGTGGCTCGACTATGATCACATGAAGCCTTGTACTCCTTGTTCCACCAAACAGAAGAGTACGCAACATGCCGACTGACGGATGAATGATGGCGAATAGGGGAGAAAGCGTTGAGGGCAAACATGACATTAATGAAAGGATTTATGAATACATATAGGATCAAAATTAAGTTGAATATTAGGAATCAAAGAATTTACAAGAGAACGTAACAAATTCCAGTTTGTTTTAAATAGATTCCATGGAATAGAATGAAAAAGCCGGAGATAAGTATGAGAAGAAAGATGCATAGGAGTTATTTTTGAATAGGATTGTGATCACTACCTTAAGACCCCATAAGGGTTCTCCAGTTATAGTTAAAGCCAATATTAAGAGGAGAAAAAGTTTACATTACAAAAATATGAAAGAAAAAAGACAACAAAAAATAAGTGTATAATGCAAAAAACAGTTCTTTTAGCTGGTTTAGTAATATTCATTATTCTATTTCAATTTTATTTTGAAGGATATCTGTTATATATTTTTTAGTCCTAATTGTATTATTTTTATTTTTAAACCAGTTATAATTTTCTCCAATGTGATATTCAGTTCTTACATAATCGAATTTGGAAGAGGATCGAAAGGTGTGGTCTAGTGAATCTACTCCAATATTATATTCCCTGCATTTTTTTTTTTTTTCTTTGGACGCGTCAACGTAGGACATTTACTCAACACAAAGGACTAACAAATAATGAAACGTAGGGACCTGAAAGTTATATCAGGAAGCGGTTAGAAACAGAATAAATGAAGGTAGCTAGTACAGGAACAACAGAAGGAGAAGGAAGAACAAGAATGTAGTAAGCACAGTAAAGGGTCGGGAGGCCAAGGCCAAGCAAATTAGAATAAAAGACTGCACGTCCTGAGGAGATAGATGAACATTCGAATAGGAAGTGATTTGTATCACAGGTCAAATTTAAGACAGGAGGATAGAAGGGACACAAGGGAGACTGAACAATATTAAAACGAAAGAGGGAGACAGGAAGCAGACTGTGATTAAAGCGGAGGCGAATTATAGAAGAAATAACAGAACGGCTGATGCAGGGAAAATTATTAAACAAGGAAGAAGTGGGTGAAGAAGGTAGTATAGCAAGGTAAAAGGAGTTAGGATTGGAGAAAAGAAACGGATAAAGATCAGTCCAAAAGTCCTGGTGAAAACGATAAGAGAGTGGACAGAGACATTGGGAGAGGAATCTGTCTATGAAACGGCCATTTACTGCAGCTAGACATGCCAACGAATCGGCAAGATCGTTACCAACGATGCCGCAGTGACCCGGAATCCAGAACAGGTAAATTAGGATAGAACGGAATGTTAATAAATTATAAATTAAGAAACGAATATAAAGAATAATAGGATCTGACGAGGGTCTGGGGAAGGGCGGTGGGATGGCTAATAAAACGCTTTTTGAATCAGAGCATATGACGAATTTTGATAAATTGAATGTTGAGGATATAAAAACTATAGCACGTAAAATAGCCATGGATTCAGCTAAACAGATAGAAGAAAAGGAAGGAAGTTAAAAAGACTCAGAATAGTTGATATCAGGAAGAATAAAAGCAGCTCCGACACCTAAAGCAGATTTTGAGCCATCCATAAAAACCATGTTATGAGCTGTAAAAAGTGAATGTAGGGTTTGGTTAAATTCGTTATGTATTACAGGAAACGGAAGATTTAATGTTCGAGGGAAGAGAAAATAGCTTGAGAGAAAACGACAATTCTAAGAAGTTGTAAGTGAAGTACGGGGATTTGTTACAGGAGAGGATAAAGTGAGAAAATAGGACAAGTCGGGAGGATATGTGTAAAAGAATTGGAATTTTTCTAGGAGAGAAACGCCAGTGGTCCAGAATATATTGATAGGAATTCACGAGTTCCGAGTGAGGAATATGAAGACGTTTAATCGTAAATCTTTCACCAAGGTAAAGTCTTCGAATAAATAAAGGAAGGAAGTCAGTTTCGGCCAAGGAGAGCAGGAGTTGGAGAATAATTCAGAGCATCAATACAGAGGCGAAGACAAGAGTTTTGGATGCGATCAATTTTGGTAAGGAGGGATTTGGGAGCACTGGCATAAAGAAAAGAACAATAGTCCAATTTAGAAAGAATAATAGATCTATAAAGTATGAGGAGAATATGCGGATCGCCATCCCATTTCCGGGGGGCAACGCTTTTAGATAATTTAATCTCTAGAGAGCTGATGCACATAGATAGTTGATATGATCGCAAAAAGATATATTACTATTAAGAAGGGCACCAAGGTAGGAGTAGAAGTTAACTAGAGGAATAGGGAGTTGACACAGGAAAAGGTTAACTAAGGAACGGGTAAAAGGACGAAATGTAAAAACTACAGAGGCAGACTTCTCAGGTAAAATAGAAAGATGAAAAGAAGACAACGATAATTCCAAAATAGCAAGGGTGAAAGTAAGCTCCTCATTGGCAGAAGGGTGATTATTAAAGGAGGAATAGACGAGAATATCGTCAGCGAAGAATAAGGACTTAAAAGGTATGTTAAGAGTAGCAAGACTGTGAAAGTAAATGTTGAAAAGTGTAGGACTCAAGCACGATCCTTGCAGGAAGACCTCGAAAAATTGATCTGAAATCGTCAAGTTGTCATTAATGATGTTCATTTTTTTCAAATAATCTACAAAACTACCGTGTTCTGATAAAAATTAAGTTAGAAAGAAGTTTGGACTGATCTGATCGTTCTTTAGTCCATCTTCAATTCTGGGTAGTTGTTCATACATTTTCCTTCCTGTTACTTACTGATCATATGCGTTTTGCCGTTTATCCAAGTATTTCAACTTTACTTCTTTTATTTTCTTTACTACAGTTATTTTACCCTATTAATTGCTCTTAGTTATTTTCATTTCGTTTGTTCTTTCCGCCTGTAAATCGAAGGGCATAATTCCTGATATGGCATAAGCAGAAGTATAGGAAACTGTTCTGTATGCAGATATAATATTTATAAAATGCTTTTTTACAAAAAATAAATACCGACTTCAAGGTTTATTATACAAATTTAAAGATGCACTAAAAAGTAAAAAATAACTACTCCCGATAAAATATATATATCAGAGTGATATAACTTAAGGTGATATCGTAATTCTTATACAACAATAATTTTTTGGAGTTGGAATTAAACTCATGTTAGGAACAATTTAATCAACATTTAATGCAGTTTTTAATTATTCTTTTAATATGAATTTGATGCCAACTCCAAAAAATTATTGTTGTATAAGAATTACGATATCACCTTAAGTTATATCACTCTGATATATATATTTTATCGGGAGTAATTATTTTTTACTTTTTAGTGCATCTTTAAATTAGTATAATAAACCTTGAAGTCGGTATTTATTTTTTGTAAAAAAGCATTTTATTTTTTACTTTTTAGTGCATTTTTATTCAATTAAATTAAAATATTTGAATAAGAACAGATATTTCCATGGTGTGAAAACATCGAAAGCTACATTTCCATGGTATTTTGGCAAATTTATAGTATTTTGAGTCAATAAATCTAATCCGATGGTGAAAACAATCATGAATGAAAAGCATCCAAAAAGCTTCAATCTCCCGCATTATTAAGGATAACTCAAAAACTATCGGTCAGACCTTGATCAAATTTAAATGGGACCACATGGCAAACACCACCTTTCAAATAAAAGAAGAATCATCAAAATCGGTTCATCTAGAAGAAAGTTCTGTGGTAACACACATAAAAAAAAAAAAAAAAAAAATACAGTCGAATTGAATACCTCCTCCTTTTTTGAAGTCGGTTAAAAATGATTTTCCTTTTCATTTTATTTTTTTTATTGACCGTAACGTTCGAAAAATAAATCAAGAAACCATATTCTGATTTCTTCTCCTTCTTCTTTGATTAATGTGCCGTGTAATGCCGCCTAGACCAGAGGCACGGATAAGATAAAAGTTAGATGGAGTGGAATAGCTTAGTGATCTTGAGGAAACGTAGGAGGCGTTTAATTTTGTCGTGACGATCAGACAGGATTTCGAAAAGGTTGGACGACTGAAGAATTTGTGCTCGATATGAATTGTAGGCGGGACAGCTGACGAGTAAATGTTGGATTGTGACAGGAGAATTATAATTGTAACACAGTGGAATAGGTTGTCTGGACAAGAGGTAACTATGAGTGATCTTAGGGTGACCTCCTTTTTCCGTCCAAGGAAAGGTCAACGGAAAAAGGAGTCGAGGTCTTGCGCCGACTAGATGGACGGACGCGGTGTGCATAGCTGCTGGTCGTACCTTTCATGATTGTGTACACATCGCAAGAGATCGGAATTGTTGGCGCAGTCTGATCAACCGGGTGACAGATCATGGTCACGATACCCATGCATGGGGTGAAACGATTCAATAGATAGATAGTCTTGTGACAACAATTTCATTTCTTCGATTGGTGAATAATAAAGTTTTCCATAGTCGAATAGTATCTCGAATTGAGCGCAGCTTTTTCGTGTCTGGGATGTTGGTCCACGGTTTTTGCCATGTTTGAAGTGATTTTTGCACTATACAAGCTTTCAGATCCATTGACAGAATTTCAATGTTCGGTACCGGAAAGAACAATGAGCCTTCTTTTGCCGCAGTATCCGGGAATAAAGTCCCCTGGATCCCAATGTGTGATAGGATCCATGCGAACGAAACACGGGTACTTGTACTACAAAGAGTGCGAATGATTTCCTTGGCTATTCAGTGTTGGTGAGGAGAGTTTTATTGTTGAATTAATGTGATCGCGTTTAATGAGTCTGTACATATGGGGTATGAGGAGTGAGAATCGAAAATTATTACATTTTCTATTGCAAGTTTTATAGCAAATAGTTCCGCCGAAAGAATAGTGAATAGTGTCAGAAGAGAGTAGCGGAGAATAATTTTTTTGTGAGATGCTATTCCACAATCTGTTCCTTGAGGTGTTTTGGAGCCGTCAGTAAAAACTATTTTGCAACCATCATATTTACTGATCATACATTGATATGCGGAACGTAAAATGCTGGACATGTTTCTCTTTTTGAGAATTGCTGGAGCTGAAGATCCATGCCGACATGCAGGTTTACCCATGGAGGTGTTGATGTTATAGTTAGTTGATATGTCACCGGTAAAGTGAATTGCATCGAATCTTTGATTTTAGTGACTTGCTTATGGAGAGTGGGCACCAATGTATGGGGTGATGGTCGAAGCAAGTTCAGCGGAAGAAGGGTTTTTTTTTTTTTTTTTACTCCTCCTTGGGTTTGCTAGCAAAGAGCATTAGCCCAGCAAAAAGGAATAGACACATGAAATAGAATAGAAATTATATTTTTATTCTGTCGACAATGGAATCAAGGAACACCCCTAGGACAGGAACAACAGAGATAGTAGGTAGAGAAAGATCATAAGAGGCGTTGAAAGGAGCAGGAAGACCAAGCTTTAAAAGATGACAATAAAGTAACTCACGCTCGCGAGATAAACCAGAGCACTCGAAGAGTACGTGATTCGCATCGCAAACATACTGGGAACCTTCAGGATCCAATGGACAAAAAGGAGAATCAGCCAAAGAGAAGCGATTTAGTGAAGAAGGAAGGAGACTATGCGAGAAACGGAGGCGAGATAATTTAGTAATTATGGACCGACGCAAACTGGAAAACTCATAGAACCAAGGACGAGGAGGAGGAACAGGATTAATCAAAGCGGAAGAAGGTTGACTGATGATATAAGACGAATTCACATGTTTAAAATTCTCCGGTCTGTATAGAACAGCAATTGTGAGAGAAAACAGAAGTAATCCGAATGCAACCGAGTTCAAGTACTAAGCAAGTTATCTTGACGTCAGTGCATTGAAAAGAGAAAAAGATGTAATAAATGTACTGAAGCCCGACAGTGCTTTTGAACACTTCAGCGACTGCACGATTTACAAATAAGGAAGAGGAGATATTGAATAATACAATTAAACAGTTATACAACTTATTTAAATATCTTATTTTGTGCGTTAGCAGAAAGATTAGATAAGAAAGAAGTGAAGAGAATTTAGGGTGTAAGAAAAGAAACAGAAGAGAACAAAAAAAAGAAAATTCAGCACCGAATCTTCTTACTTTCCTTCCTATTTTCTTAATCATAGCAAGAGGAATTAACTTATCTGAATCTTACTGGAAAGGAAACGAGATAAAGAGTCAACAAAGGAAGAAGAAGAAGCAATGTTATTAGAAGAGAGTATTTCCAAGATAGCTGAAGAAATATTTTCAATTAAAAGAGAAGAAATTGGATGAGATAAGTTAGGAGTGACCAGAGGATTTTAGAGAATATTAGACGGAGTAGGAGTAGATTTGTTGAAAGCCCATCCATTAGAGAGAGATGGGATACGGTTAGATGGAAAGGAGGAAACTGCGGAGAGGGTTTATAAGGCACTTTGAAGTTTCGGATTTTATGGAAGGTAGATTATGCTCAAGCCACCAGACGAGATGGTTGTTTGTTTGCGCAGACATGAGACTAGGGAGATAGAACGGAAAGAACACTGATTTTTTTTAGGAATTGGGATGACAATAAAGTCGTTCCAAGACTTAGGAGTAAAACCAGAGAGTAGGAAAGAGTTGAAAATATTCAGAAGAGTGAGCAGCGAGGAAGAAGAGAGTTTTTTAACAATAAGGAAAGAAAGGCCGTCCAAGCCAGGAGCAGAAGGAGAGGATTTATTAAGGACGGACAAGAGTTCATCATAGCGCAAAGGAGAAGATAGGAAATGAGATTCTGAGCTATTCAGGGGAGAAGGAATGTTCGATTCCTCGAAAGAGAAGGCATACGGAGGAACAATAGAGTCTAAGAATAAGTGAAGTTTAGGCAAGAGTGAATGAGAAGGGTGGGGACGATCAGAAAGAAGAGATCTAAACGCCTTGATCATTTTCCAGATCTGAGGAAAGGGCGTATCTCTAAAGAAAGAGGAACAAAATGATTTCCAGGAATTCATCTTAGCAGATTTTAAGGTGTACCGAGCTTTTGTGTTGGTTTATTTGTGAGCTAAAAAGTTGGACATTGAGGAATAAGAGCGAAAGGCTCATTTTCGAGATGGCATATATTTCAAAAAACTGCAAAAAATCATGTTTTTCTTCTTCTTTGCAGTAGAAAAATCAAATGCCTTTTTATTTAAATTTATTATTATGTAAATGTAAATTTTAGTTATCGTTAACTTACACATGGAATCTTCAACGCATATAACGGCATGCTTGACTGAATTTCTTTCTCTCTTAAGTTTTATTTTACTTTATACCTGTATGATTTTCTTGTATCTATATATTTTTTTTCCCATAAATTTAGAGAAAGATATATACAACATTCGTCATAATAGCCTAGTTGTTAGAGCGCTTGGCTACTATTAGGGAAGTCACGGTTTCGGACCCAGGCGACAACCGAAGTTATTTTGAAAATTTAAATAAAATAGTCGGTAATTCTCTTGGAAGGAAGTGGCAATGTCCCATGTACACTATCATTTGGGCACTAGTTGATACACAGTAGACACATGCAGACTGCACTTGTACCATGATAACAAGCGACTAAAATCAGTTTCAAGTGTAGTTGTGTGTATGCACCAGCATTGCATTTAGCAGTTGCTAAGAACGCTACCTATTCTATACAACTTGGTTCACAAAAATATACATTTACATCAAATAAATTTGTTCTTATTTTCCTAAATTCTATTTTTATTATTTGTTTGATATTCACAGATTGTAAGTATTTTTTAATAGTATTTTTATATTTAAGTCTACTTAGTATTATACTATACAAAAGATAACTTTGATCAATAAACTAATATCTTTAAATTATTTTTCTCAACATATACTTTCATATAATCTTCCTTTATAATATTGTGTAGTTTATAGTTTACACAGATTTACATACATATTTTAAAACAGTTATGCTATGTGAGAAATTTTTTAGGATTCCATACACATGTACTTTATGGAATACTTATAAGATGGTTTAGAAACGAAAAAAATGTCAAATAAGAATCACTAACTCACGAACGGTTTGACTTATAAACCTCAAAATTGAATTCTAAATTACACTTGAAATTATATTTAAGACAATCTATAACTTCAAGCTAACCGATAACCCTGGGGCCAAAAATCTGACAATCATCAAGAATATACAATAAGGAACGTAAAACAACCTCAAAAATAACTTAAAAATTCATAACTCATCACCAGATAAACCTTAAAAAGTGAAATTCAAAACATAAAACAAAACGCAGAAGCACTTTCATAAAATCAAAAATTTATGGTTAAAAAATTATTTAAACACCCCCTTTGGCCTAAAAACAGCAAGAAAAGGAAGTTCATGTAAGTAATAGCCCAAGTAAAATCGTTGGTGAAACCAAACGGACCTCAAACATATGCATAAAGAGCAGCTTCATAGGAGAAATATAGCTGAGCCTACAACTTTATATTCTGACCCCTGAGGCGCTAGAAGCTAAAAAAGTTTTGAAAAAAATACTTTTTCTTCGGGCATGTGATATATTGTTGGAAAGCTCACTAACTCATAAACAACGAAACCATAAATAATTTCCTTTGCCAAACTTTTAAAGTTGACCAAAAGTTCAAAAAATGCAAAATGTAATGTGTATCCCTTTCTTTACAACTAGTGTATCACAGTTAAAAATTGTGTACAAGATTAAAAACATGTACATAGCAGCATATTTTTCTGGTTTGGAGCATCTGGGTTTCCAATGTCAAAATTAGGCTCTAGGAGTGCTGAAACACAAAACTATTGAAAAAAAAAAATTTCCTCAGGCATGTGATATATTTTTTTATTTTCTTAAAAAAAAATTTAAGATGGCGATAATTTCAAAAAATTGTAAAAAATTGTGTTCCCCTTCAACTTTGCATCAGAAAAATCAAATTCATTTTTTTTTAAATTTGGTAATGAAGTATTGAGTTCAAAATGTGTTAAGTAAATAAATATAAAGTAATTGTTTTATATTGGTGTTACTTACTTATAATATGTTAAATTATAATTATCGTCCACTTAGCATACAGAATCCTCAGCGCATGAAACAACATGCTTGACTAAACTAGTTTTTAATATGATCAATTTAAATTGTACTAAAGTAACACATTATGATAAGTCTTGCAAAGAGTTATATCATCTCTAATATTTGAATAAAACACTTTTTTTTTTTTTTTTTTTTTTTTTATTTATTTATTTATTTATTTACTCCGCTGTACCTTGCGGTTTTTCAGCCAGAGTTTCTGATTGTTACTGTTATTATTTGTTGTTTATGTGTTTTGTTTTGTTATTCATTACATGGTTGACAAAGCTGATCAAATTAAAAAAGTTTTTTTTATGTATTTCGGTTATTGGTTTTTTTATTATTTTCCGTTTTTCTCTTTCGTTTTTAAACTTATTGCATTCGAAAATCGAATGAAAGCAATCGTCTGTTTTCTCTTTACAGTCTATACAGATGTCTGTTTCAGCAATTTTAAATCGTTTCATATAGACACCATTATTTCCATGTCCGGTTTAAAATTGAGTGAAGTTATAATCGGTATAAAAATGTTTCATTTGTAGTCTTTCTTCTAAGTTTGGTACTATTTCCCGTGTTACTCTTCCAGTTTTTGATTTATCACATCGGAGTTGCCAAAGTCGTATACTACTTGAATTAATTTTATTGATTTGTTTTCGTAACTTTTTTTTGTCGAAAATTTTTTCTTTTTGTTTCCATGTTTTGATTTGGTTTACAGTTTCTAACTTTAAGTCTATAGGTATTATTCCTGCTATGATGTTGACTGAAGTATACGATATTGTGCGATAACCAGAGATTGTTCCTATTAATATTTTCCTTTGTAATTTTAACAGCTTATTCTTGTCTTTTTCTCGTAAAACTGGAAAATATACTGTAGAGCAGTATTCTGTTATTGATCCAAAAATGGCTTTGTAGAGTACTATTCTATCTTTATATTTGAAACCGAACATATTTGAATATAGTGATCTTAATTTGAAATAAATTTTTTTAATCTTGTCTATTATGAATTCGATGTGTTTTCCAAAATTTAAATTTGTGTCTATGATTATTGCCAAGTATTTTATTTCTTTTACAATTTTTATTTTGTCGTTATTTATGCATACGTGCTGTTCAATGCAATGTATCATTTCTTCCCTGTCTTGTTTTCTACTTATTAGTAGTGCTTGGGTTTTATTTATGTTGAATTGTAAGCCTAAGTTTTGAATGTTTTTACTCAATTTTTTTATTGTTTCATTTATATTGTAAACTTCGTCCTTTTTATTAATTCCTGCTACTAACATTATATCGTCTGCGTAGCTTATCATATTGCAGTGTTGAGTGAAATGCAAATTATGAACTTCGCTTATTGCTATGTTGAAGAGTACTGGCCCTAGAACCGAACCTTGTGGTACTCCTGAGTTGACACTCCTGTTGTATAGGATTTTGTTTTCTTGATTAAATAAACCGATTCTTCTATCTGTTAAATAGTTACGAATTATAGTTTGTATTGTACCAGATATATTTTTTCTATTCATTATTTTTAAGATTTCATCAATTTTTATTTGATCAAATGCTCCGGATATGTCAAAGCTGATTAGTAACGTATGTCTTGTTCGTTTTTTATATTTTTCAATGTAATCGCATAACTTTTTTATTGCTAGCTCGGTTGATTTGTTTTTAAGAAAGCCAAACTGATTTTCGTTTAAAATCGCTTTTTCTTTTATTTCTGTATCCAGAAAATTTTTTATTATTTTTTCGTATATTTTACTTAAACTAGACAGTAGCGTTATAGGCCTGTATGATTTCGGATTTGTTAAATCTTTTCCAGGTTTGTTTATTATTTTAATTTTTCCTTGTTTCCAGACGTTTGGGAAATAATTTAGGTCGATACATTTTTGGTAAATAGTTTTAAATATTTTTTCGTCTATTTTGTGAAGAAGTTTAATCATCTTGTTAGAAATTTGATCGTGTCCATTGGCTTTCCTATTGTTCAGTTTTTTGATTATTGTAGTTAATTCGTTTTCATATATTTGAAGAGTTTTATCTGGCTGAGTCGGTTGCAACTTAAGTGTTCGGTTTGGAAATAATTCAGCAAAAATTATTTTATGTTTTTCAATGTTATCGTGTACGATGCATCCACCGACATTAAAAGCAGGCATGTCTACTCTTTGTTTGGTTTTGTCCATACAGATTTTATACGGCTTGCCCCAGATTGTCAAAGAATTAATCAGTTCTTTCCATTTTTCATGCTTTGATGTCTGCAGTTCTTCATTGTAATCTTTTTTCAGTTTTCTAATTTTAATCCTTAATGATTCCACTTTATTATTTGTTTTATTTTTGCTTTTGTATAGTCTCCTTTGTAGTTTTTTCAGTATCTTTTTAAAGCTTTCTAATTTTCCATTCCAATAAGGTGTGTCGCGAATTTTTGCTTTTGTAAGTGAATTGTGGATTAGTACTTTTATTATGTTTGTAAATTCTATGATTTCGTTCTCTAAATCTTCTTTTTTAGTTACTTTTTCAATGTGTTCTATTTTTTGTTTTATTTGAGGTAGAGCATTGATAATTTGTTTTTGAAAGATCTCATAGTCAACTGTTAGTGTATTTTCATTTAGTGATTTACTATCTTTCCTTATTGCGAGTTGCAGACATATTGTTAAGTGTTGCGTTACTGAAGAAGGTAATATTTTTATATTTCTAATGTTCTGGCTGATTGTTTCGTGGACAATTATAAGATCAATTACACTGCTCCCATTGTGATTGTTAAAAGTTTTTATGTTATAAGGATTACAAACGCTTAGATCATAGGCAAATAGGAATTCTTCGAATTTTTCTGCTCTTTTCGTATTATAGTTTATATTGTTTAAATTTTCATATATTGTTGATCTAACATTAAAATCACCTAACAGTATCGGTTTTAATTCCTGAAATTGTGTGATTAAATGGTTAATTATAAGAATGTGTGGATCTATACTTTCATTAGAGAAAAAGTAGGACGCAAATAAAATATAATTTCCTATTTTAATTGAAATGATATTTTGAGTTGTTCCTATTATTGACAATTTTATATTTTTATTATAGGCTATTGCAATATTCGGCTGTGTTATTTCATACTGTTCATTGTTTATTCCATATAGTTTGTTTTTGTAAATATACGGTTCCGGTATTATTATTAAGTCTTGTTCACTATTTGTTAATATTTCGTACTGTTGAATTTTGGTTCTGCCCACATTAAGTAATAATATATTTAAATTACCTTTCATCATGTATTATTTATATGATTATTTTGTTCTTTGGAAGTGTTTAATTGATAAGATAATTTTTTAATAATTTTTGTGAACTGAATTTTTGCTGATCTACTATTATTTTCAATTAGCATGTTCATTAAGCCATTTATGTCTTCCGTAAATTCTTTTGCCGTCTGAAGAATATATTTTTTCCCCTTACACATTCCTACAAATAACATAAAATTATTTAACGAAAGCGGATATTTATCTTCATTATTCCGGATATTTATTTCTAATGGTTTGAATATTTCTTTTTTTTAATATCGATTCATTTTCTTCTTCATCTGCTTTTATGGACTGGTCGCTGTCGTATGTTATTGTTGCCTGTTCTTTTGTTTCTGCTGCATCATCTGTTTTAGCGTTTTGGTCGTTTACTAATACATTGTTAATTTTGGGTTTCTTTTCATTTTTTAATTTATTACCTGACATTTGAATTTATCTTAAGAATAATTTTAAATTAGGAAATGAAAACTGATATGTGTTGCTTATATTTAACATTCATCCTTGTCTTCAAATATTCCTTTATTTATAATTTCAAAATCTGATTGCTGATTACATTGGCATATATATCTGTGATGATTCCAAACACTGCACAAAAGTGTCACATCGTTCTCTGTAATTATACCTACACTTTTTAAATCCTACTTAATTATTTTTTATGTCCAGTTGGAATGAATTCTCATTATATTACCACACCTTTTATAAAATAATTCCATAATATGTCAAATTTTTTTCTGTTAATTTGTTTCACTTCAAGTATAAGGAGATTGTGTTTTATTCTGTTCAATTTTTGCTATTGTTATATTTATTGAGGTCTAGTTCCAATAGTTTAATTCTGCCTATTTCTGTATCCTACTAAATTTCTCAATGTACCTGACTAATTATAAACATTTTCAACCTGGAAATGTGTAAATTATTGCAATGCAACCAGACATCATGTAAAGTATCATAAATCAAATTTTCATTTCATTACTTTTTAAATTATAATAAATTCCTCAACTAATTATTC
The DNA here is from genome assembly GCA_039619475.1 of Icerya purchasi. Classification (NCBI taxonomy): domain Eukaryota; kingdom Metazoa; phylum Arthropoda; class Insecta; order Hemiptera; family Monophlebidae; genus Icerya; species Icerya purchasi. Next base: position 137,644,817 of record CM077116.1, read on the forward strand.
CACAATTTAAATCATTAAAAATCTACCTATCTGTGTAATAAAACAGTTACCCTGGGGAATGTATATATTTCTGTGTATTAGGTGAAAATGTTGTGGGTACAGCTATTACTAATTTCTAAACATTACTTTTTAAGTGTATCGTCTTAGTTTACACAAACATTAATCGATTTGGCAATTATTTTGTATAAACTATGACATAGCTCCAGGGAATAATTCTATTCCTAATTTTGGCTTCATTTGTTTAAATTTATGAATAACAATTAACGAAAAATTTCTTAGTCATCCCACTAATGGCAATCAATAGTTCATTAATGTTTCAAAAAAGTTATATATAATCTTATTATAAATTTGTTCTTATTTCTCTAGATTTTATTAATATTCTTTGTTTGAAATTTACAGTCAGTAAGTGTTCAAAATACAATCGATAGGTTTAAACATAATTAATTTTATACTGTGCAAAAGCAAGCATTAGGGAACAATCCTTATGCTTAAATTAGCTTCTTGACAAATATTTCCATGTAATATTTCGTTTAAATTAATTTTGAATGCAAGGTTTACATAGATATATATGATTTAAATGTGATCAGTATAGTTGTAGTAATGTACATTCCATTTTAAGACAAACAGTTTAAAATGAATAGAAGTAATATGTTGTAATTGGTCTTATTAAGTGTGTTATTACAACTAAAAACAATTTATTTTACTAAAACTAATTTGAAGTATCATCATAAAATGAGAGATTAAAATTCACATATGATGCATATATTTTAATATTCACATTTATCTTCAATTATGCTCGTGTTCAATATTTCAGAATCTGATTAATAATTATACTGGCACATTCCTGCAATGATTTAAAACCCCAGCAAGAGCTTGGTCTCATAATGTTTAAATATTACTATATTATTTCTATTCCTATTTAACGCTTCTTTTTCACTGTTTCAACTAAAACGATCTGTTAGTACATTATGAATCTTTTATCAAAATAAGTACATTAAACATCATTTTATAATATTTTAGTTTTTTTATAGATTATTTCATTTTAGCCCTTCATTACCATTTTAATTGATGGAGTATTGGTTTAGCTTTATAGGAGTTTTATAATTATTATTTCATTAGCATCCTCTGTTTAGCCACATTAATTTCATGATATGTTTAAAGATATAAAGTTGTTTTATTCATTACATACCATTTTTCTTTTCTTTTTACCATTTCATACACTTCTTAGTCCAACTAAAACTTTGTGTATAGTTTAACTAACACAGTCACTCTTTTACCAACTAATGTTTCTTACATAAGATTTTTCCTATATGTTAATTGATTCATTACCTTGTAGTCATTACTTTTTTAAAAAATTTAAACAACTGTATGCAACAATTTTGATGTGTTCACTTGGATTGTTTCAATCATAGAATGTTTTTTGATGTGTGTGAGTGTGTGTTGCTAGATTTATGTTTTTTTTGTTAATAAATTATTTTTTTGTTATATTATTTCACAGTTTATAGTAAATGATGTCTTGTTATACACATAGGACTATGTTACTTATCCATCAGCACTATATATATATTACTACTTTATGAGGGTACTAGTTTTAGTGCATCAAAGTTAGTCTGTTTTGTAATTACTTTGTATAAAAACTTGACGTTCTTTGCATGTTTGATTATAATTCCAATTTTGATTTTGTTCTATTTAACTCACAGAGCATTAATATTACTTGAAAACATTCTGCTAATTAGACAAATCCAAAATAATTTCCAATTAATTGATCACAATCCATGTATACTTACATATAATGAATTTGTTTATATTTGCTAAATATTATTTGTTTTATTTGTTGAAAATCACAGAACGTAAGTAAATTTGGAAGAATTGATATATTTAGCTATAACAGATGTTACTATGTACAAGCAAAAAGGCGAATAATAAATTGATATGTTTAAATTATTTTTTCTGGCATATCTATTAATACAATATTTCATTTAAATTATTTTGTAATATACTGGCACAGTACAAATGTATTAGCATAGTTATTTTTAAAGAACAATTTTCTAATTTAACATGACTAGTGGAAATTGAGCTGAAGTAATATATTTTGGTAAATCTTATTAATTGTAATAGTACAATTAAAAGCCATAAAAAGTAGAATAGCTTATTTCATTAAAACTACTTAGAAGTAAACCTTTAAAGTCAGAGATCAATATTCTTATTTAATTCATTTGTTTAATAATCATATTAGTCTTCAATTATACTGTTGTACACATATTCAAAGTGGGATAAATAACTGCATTCGCATATACATACTTACAATTGATCAAGAAATTAAAAGCAAGTATCATCTCATAATCTACAAATATTGCTTTCACATATAGTGCTATTAATCATAGTTTCATACAAAATATTAATTTATTCATTTAATTAATTGAGGTAATTTCACCACACAGTGTGTTTTTATTTTAAGCATATCTCTTTCACAGTAAGAGTGTATTTTGAGAGAAATTTTACATTGTTGTTTTAAATTTTGGCCATTCTTTTTGTTACATTTAATGAGGTCAAGCACTGAAAAATTAATTTTTAAAAAATCTATATCCTACTAAATTTCACAACACACCCTATTAATTACTGTAATGATTTTCCTCTCCTATTCCAGCTCTGTTTGCTGTATCAAATGCTCCTCCTCTGTCTATTCATAGATCTTATTTGGGCTATTGATTCCTTGCTAAATGGCTTTCTCTTTCAACTTCTTCTCTCATTTTTTCCTATATTCCAATTTCTCGGAATTGGCGCTTTGTGCCTTGGAAAATTCCTATCCTGTCCCTTATTTCTCTCCGTCTTAGTTCATTTTGGCCGTATACAATTTCCTTTAATAGTCTGCCTTATTTCTCCTTTAACTTCAGCGATCTCTGCCATCCTCCCAGAGTATTTATTTCGCCTACACTTGCAAAATCTCTCCCTCCAGCTGTAATTAAACAGGAATTCCACAGTATTGTCAATTCTCTCTTTTCTTCTCATGTTACCATTTTCACTGATGGTTCTAAGGGGCCTGATGGGGTTGGTGCTTCTTTTATTCTTCCAGATTATAACTTCTCTGAATCATTCTGCCTTCCTTCTTTCTGTTCCATATTTACAGCCGAGCTAATGGCTATTTCACACTCCATTATTGTTATCTCCTCCAATCGTCTTTCTTCCCAGTTTCTGATCATATCCGAATCCATGAGTGTTCTTCAAGCCATCTCTTCTCCTCTTCCTAATCATTCCTGTGATTTTACTATTCTCCGCATACGTTCTCTCATTCGGACTCTCTCTTCTCTCCATGGGATCCATATTGACTTGCTGTGGGTTCCTGGTCATTCTGGCATCTCAAGTAATGAGATGGCTGATTCTTTGGCTCGGGTTACTGCTTCTTCTACATTCTTCTTCAAAAAAATCCCATCCTCTTATCTCTTGCCTTTGTGTAAATATTTTCATCTCAAATTTTGGTCGAATATGTATCCTTCCTCCTTTTCTAATTGTCGCTCTTTTTATCTGTCCGTTCAGCCTAATCTTCCTTCAAATCCTTGGTTCCTTCTGTTTCCTTCACTTCCTCGCTCTGTTGTTGTCTCCATTGTGCGTTTGCGCTTAAACCATTCCTTGCTACCTTCCTCACGCTTTCGCCTCTCGTTGACCTCTTCCCAATGTTGTCCTCTTCATTCAAATGATGCGGTTGTTTGTGACACTGATCACGTGTTCTTTGAGTGCTCTGCTCTTTCGGTGGAGCGCTCGGCTCTATATTCCCACTTGCTTTGGCTGGGGCTTCCTGCTCCTTTTTGTGCTCGTTATATCCTGTCTTTTCCTTCTACACTTATTATCCCCTCCATTGTTTCCTTCTTATTAGCGATAGCTAATCGCCTCACTATATAACTTTTGTTTTCCCTTAATTGTTTCTGGGTGAAGGTCCTCGGTTGACGAGCCCAATTAAAAAGAAATAAAAGTTTAATTTTATTTATACATATATATATATATATATATATATATTCACTGTAAATATGAATGTAGAACTAATATGTGTTAATGATACAATAGTTCCTCATTGTGTAAAATACATAGATAGGGATGGTACATGTTTGTTTTCGTCTCCATCTTATTTATTATATAATAATGAATTATTAGGAGTAGTAATAGGAAAATGTATTGTACAATATGTTAAAAACTGGGAGAGGGCCATATACTATTGGACTTAATGGGGAACATAGAGAAATAAAATAGAGTATTAACTGATATGCCAGATATTTGAAGTTTTGGGCCAAACCACTGTATAATTTTTTTTAATCAATTGTTTTCTTACTTTTTTTTTTTTTCTAATAATTTTCTACTAGGAATATTAAGATTCTTACTCAATTACTGCAGTTTACTGTTGCATTATTTTTTTTTTTTTTTTTTGTATAAAATTACAATCTGGCTAATGTAGCCAATAAGCAATTGAATAACTTTCGTTTTCCTTTAATTGTTTCTGGGTGAAGGTCCTCGGTTGACAAGCCCAATTAAAAAAAAAAAAAAAAAAAAATAGATACTGATTTGTAATGTGTAAACTTTCTCAAAATAATAAAACAGTGATCACAATATCATACATCAAAATTTCATTTAAATTAGTTTTAAATTTAGGATAACTGTTAAAATAAATTTATTCAACACTTTAAATCATATAAAGTCTATCTATGTGTGCAATTTGGTTTATGTATTGTAGGTCAATAAAATGTTGCTGTTTGCTTTCCCAATAATATTTCCTGTAACAAAGTTTTGCTGAGGTTTACACTTATTAGTAATTGATTTATTTTTTAACATCTTCTATGTTGAGTAAAATCATTTCATGAACAGGTTATAATCACAAAGGATATTTATCTATTACATTATAAATTTCTTTTCTTTTTTTCATGAATTCTTATACTTCACACTCAGATCAGATCTTAATAGCATATGCTAAAAAGCATAAACATCCACACACTCATTATTTTTCCTTGGTAACTGTGTGATTTTCTTGTATCTCTTTTTCTTTTTGTAAATTTAAAGAAGTATGTATACGACCAACTCTGTAGGTTTTCTTGACTTAATGATCCATGTTGGATCAATGTTTTGAGTTTTTTTTGTTTTTTGTGCATATAGTTAGACCAAAAATGTTTTGTTTTGATATACCCATTTTACAAGTATTACTTCAGAGTATGTAATAAAAGTCAATAGTTTATTCTTCAAAGTGAGGTAATTTCTAGTACCTTCACTTCCTTTTTTTCATTGTAAATTATAAGTAATTTATAGTCTCATCATGCAAACAAATATTCCAGAGAATGTATACATTTCTGAGCATTAAGTTAAAACGTGACTGGCAGGACTATTGCTAATGTTACTGTGCAGTATGTATTATTTCTTTGCAAAGAGCATTAATTTATTTACTTCAAAAATTGATTTGTTTTATAATAAATTTTAATAAACTAAGACATAGTTCCTGTAATGAAATATATTCCTAATTCCAATTTTATTTTATTTAGTTTTTTGGTCATTACTGTTAACTGAGATCTATCTGACAATGTCATTAATATTAAATGATTATTAATTAATGGTTCACAAAATATGTATATTTACATAAAAAAAATTTGTTCTTATTTTCCTAAATTTTATTTTTATTATCTGTTTGATATTCAAAGTTGGTAAGTGTTTTTCACCAGCATTTTTATATTTAAGTCTACTCTGTATTACACCATACAATAGTAAACTTTGTTCGATAAACTAATATAATTAAATTATTTTTCTCAATGTAAATTTGCATATAATCTTCTCTTTGTAATATTTTATAGTCAGCAGCTTACACAGATTTACATATTTTAAAACAGTTATTACTATGTGCAAGTTTATTTTTAATATTACCAATTTAAATTGTACTAAAGTAATACATTATGATAAGTCTTGCAAAGAGTTATATCATCTCTAATATTTGAATAAAACACTTATCTTAAGAATAATTTTAAATTAGGAAATAAAAACTGATATGTGTTGCTTATATTTAACATTCATCCTTGTCTTCAAATATTCCTTTATTTATAATTTCAAAATCTGATTGCTGATTACATTGGCATATATATCTGTGATGATTCCAAACACTGCACAAAAGTGTCACATCGTTCTCTGTAATTATACCTACACTTTTTAAATCCTACTTAATTATTTTTTATGTCCAGTTGGAATGAATTCTCATTATATTACCACACCTTTTATAAAATAATTCCATAATATGTCAAATTTTTTTCTATTAATTTGTTTCACTTCAAGTATAAGGAGATTGTGTTTTATTCTGTTCAATTTGTGCTATTGTTATATCTATTGAGGTCTAGTTCCAACAGTTTAATTCTGCCTATTTCTGTATCCTACTGAATTTCTCAATGTACCTGACTAATTATAAACATTTTCAACCTGGAAATGTGTAAATTATTGCAATGCAACCAGACATCATGTAAAGTATCATAAATCAAATTTTCATTTCATTACTTTTTAAATTATAATTAAGTTCCTCAACCAATTATTCCACAATTTAAATCATTAAAAATTTACCTATATGTTTAATAATATTTTTTTTTACTATAGATTCACAAAATATTGTAACTGTAATTGTGCAGAGTCCTATTATTTATTTGTTTGTTATTATAATTTTCTTTAATAAAATTTGAGCTATATCATTTGGCAACTTTTAGTTTCCTTTTATCATCAACCATGAAATTAAATGCAAATGTATTTTGGAAAGATTAAACTCATGAAGGTTTTTATGCAGTGCATTATAATTATTTCTTTTCCTTTAACGCATTATGTACTTTATAACCAACTGAGAGCTCCATAGATATTCAGAAATTTCATATGTATTCACTTACCCCCAATTACTTTCCAGTTGACGAATTCTATTTTACTTAGGGATTAACTGTTTGCTGCTTATCTGGTGTTTCCTAAATTTAAACAATTTGGTACAAGACGATTTATCTGTGTCTGCTTAACTTATATCATCAAGTGCTGTCTAGATATTATGTCTCATTTTTGTTTGTGTGGTATTTAGTCCATGACCTTTTATTTCTATTAACTCCTCTCACTAGTAATATTTCTCTATTTATAATAATGGGTACCAATTTAATTGCTTGAGTACGGGAGTTTCTGAGAATTTTTCATTTTTAATATCATTATTGTAACTTTTGAGTTATTTACAGTTTCATCATACTAAGACATAGTTCCTCTTAATAATTCTGTTCCTAGTTTTGGCTTCATTCTTTTTAATTTATGAAGCATGATTAATTGAGAACTTCTTAGTGATTTCACTAGTTTTAAAAAATAGTTAATTATCATTAAAAATTATGTGTATATTAATATGTTATGAATTTGTTTTTATTTCTCTGAATTTCATTAATATTATTTGTTTGAAATTTATAGCACGTAAGTGTTTTTTAATAGAACTGAAACTTTTAAGTGTAATTAATGTTATATTATGCAAAAGCATGTGTTGAGAAACAATCCTTACATAAGATACTAATATAATCCCTGAAATAGGGGGGTTTCTGTGCATTTTGTATTTTCATATTATTTTTATAATTTTGGATTGATTTTTAGTTTCACCTCGCAAACAGTTACTCTTGAGATGTATACATTTCTGAGCATTAGATGAAAAATATATGGGTACAATGGATTACTAATTTCTCAGCATGCATATATTATTACTTTGAAAGTGCACAGTTGAGCCAAACACTTGTCCATTTCACAATAGTTATGAATAATCTAAGATATGGCTACTGTGAATAATTCTATTCCTGATTTGGACTTCATTTTTTTAATTTATGTAGAACAATTGACTAAAAATTTCTTAATGATTTCATTAATGCTAATCTATAGTTAATGAATGTTCAAAAAATATATGCATTAATATATATAATGAATTGGTTTTTATTTCTCTGAATTTTATCAATACTCTTTGTTTGAAATTTACAGTCGGTAAGTCTTTAATTAATTCATTTTTTTCACTGTACTGGCAAGAACCATAAACAGTGCTTGTTATCTCTCTTCCTTATATTTATTAACCATGTAATAGCCAACCCATCCTTCCAATGAATGATTTAGTCGGAGATTATAATAGAACTGTAATCGGAATAAACATGTTTTATAAAACCAGCAGGATAACATTGCAACCTATAGAGGGAAGTATGACCCATGGAGTCCCATCAGTAGTATAGGAAGAATTTGAGAATATTAATAAGTTATTAAACACCAGCTGTATGTGTCTTTTAGAGTAATAATGTATAACTTCATAAAATGAATATTATACGTCACAGCACCATTTTCTTCTTTTTAATCTCCTTTTAGGATTACCTGGCAGTGTTTTAGTTATATTGTGCGGTATAGACTTCACTAACAAAAGGGATATTTAAATCAGTGTGTAAGGTCATATTACGGACGTATTTAGGGGCAGCTGCGATTGTTTGAAAAATTTGGGACTACTGGCTTTGGATTTTTGATAAATTACTTGCACAAGTGCATCCATATATCTCCAGTCCATACCTCCATATTGACGCTATGATGGGTTTTTTTTTTTTTTTTAAATGGTTTATTTTAGCAAAAGTGTATATAAAGGTGCAAGGACTAAGTGTGGAAATAGAAAATCGCAAATTAAAAAAGAAAAAAAAGATAAATAGATAAAATAAACTACACTGAAGAAATGAAAAGTTGTGTGTAGATAGTCCTTGCAAGAGTACTTATACAATAGTAGAGGCAATGATCAGGATGACAAAACATAGTCCCAACCATAGCCAAAAGGTGATTATAAATTTAGTTGCATAATAAAGAAATATTTATCAACTATGGTGCAGTAAAAATTAAAATAAAAACTATAAACAGTAATGAGTTCACGGTTGAATTAGTTTTACAAAAAAAAAAAGAAAAAAGAAAATTGTAAATGAATTAGAAACTTTATAATAATACTACTATCAACATTTAAAAACTATTATCTAAAAATATGTTAGTATTATAGAGAAAAACATTTTTTATGGGGTATAAGATTATTTACTGTAATGCAGCAGAAGTTGAGCATAGTTGTAACTAGTAAGTTTTCACTGTATTCTGTATTGTATTAACTGAAGTTAATGAATACATTAGTGAATGAGTTGAAACTTGAGCCGCATTGCATGTTCACAGAACTTGAGGAAGTTGAACTGATTTTTATTGTTAAGGAGAAGGGAGTCCATTTTTTCAATATTGTATTTTGTGCGAAGAACCGCAAAGGCAGGGCACTCAAAGACAAAATGATTTAAGTCGTCCAGGGCACCAACAGTGCAGCAACCACACTGAGGATCCATAGTAAGGCGAAACCTATGCAAATAAGTAGCAAACTTGCCATGGCCAGAAAGTACCTGCGAGTTGTAAAAATTGATACTTAGCTTTTTTAGCTTCAATCTCTCAGTAATGTTAAGAAATATTTGATATGTTTTTCTACCTGTAGGATCCACATCCCATCTTCTCTGCCATTCGCTTTTTAAGGCATATAAAACTTGTTTAGTAAATTCTTTGATTGAGAGAGCCTGACTAAATGTTTGAGAACTCATGCTTTCGAGTAGGTGAGTAGTTGTTAACATATTAATATTACCGAGAATACGGTATTCACTTATCATTGCCCTGCCAATGATAAATAGATCCAAAGGGAACACCCCACTAATAACAGCAGCGGCTGACGTGGGCGTTGTTCTGTAAAGGGACGGAATACTTAGGAGAAACTTCCTTTGTTGTTTATTAAGATCTCTAAGAAGATTTGATATGACATAGATTGCGGCACCATACCCATACACAGACTGTATTAGACCTTTATATAAGATAAGCCGTTCTGCATATTGGAGCCCCCAAGTGTTGTGCTGCAGCCGACTGAGCTTGCCAAAAAGAGCGTTACATTTAGAATGCATGTATTGCAAATGGGGCACAAAAGAGAGCCTATCATCAATGAGAATTCCAAGATATTTTAATAATGGGGTGCATTGCCAGAAATGAGTCTGAAATTTTTAATTGTATCTTTAATGGCTACAACGTCCTTCTTCTTACCAAATAAAGAAAACCTGCATTTTGTAGCAGAAAAGGAGAGGCCTAAGCTCTTAATTTTCTTTTCTAAAAATTCAATTATTAACTTAATCTGTTCAAAGTCGTAATATTTGGTAATATTAAAGACAAGACAGAGATCATCTGCGTATGATATTAATTCACAGCTGTTGTTGAAGTATTTGCAAAACTCCTCGACTTCATAGTGCACTGTAGAATGCAACAGGTTCCATAGTGTTGGTCCCAGGACAGAGCCCTGAGGGACGCCGCAGAAGGCTTTCCTAGTACTAGTGACATTGTTGATACTAATATGTGCAACTCTGTCTGACAGGTAGCTTGTTAATGTGTTAATTATGTATGGGTTAAATTTATTCTTTTTAGTTATGTCGATAATCGCTGACCATTTGCAGTTATCAAATGCCCCAGCGATATCGAAGGAGAAGACGGCTGAGGACAGTCCGGCGGACTGTGCTGGGTTAGATAGATGGATCTTTTTAAGCTTAGGCTTAGAGTAGAAGATCTGCCTAATAAAGAGTATAGCATCCTAGCTTGAGTGGAAATTTTTTGACAAGTCTAAGCAACATGTTAAATCCAGGTGAGTCTGCGATCGAGATACAATCCTAAGTATCTTACAGAATCTGATTGTTTGATTTCCCTATTATTTATTTTTATTCTGGGGCACATAATCAATCTATTTGTAAATATGGCCCGCTGACATTTCTCTTTATTAAATCTAATTCTCCATTTATCGGCGCATGTCTGAATTTGGTTTATACGCTGTTGAATAGCTAAACTTGCATAGTTGGGATTTTCAGAGGAACCTAGTAGGGCTATATCATCTGTAAAAGAGGCTGAGATAGTCTGGTTTGAGGTAAGTATATCTGCGGTGTCTATGGAATACAAAATGGGTCCTAGGAGACTACCCTGCGGAACTGAGGTCAAAATGCTTCTCTCACTAGATATTGCATTGTTCACTTTTACTGTGAAAGTTCTACATAGATATATACATTTTCAATGTTATCGGTATAGTTATAATAATTTGGTTTTTAATGCAAAGGTTGTTTTTGCATTTATTTTTATTGCTACATATTTGAGTAAATTGTTTAAAAATGAATATAATATCCAAATATGCAGCAATAAAAATAGTTATAATAATATATATATTATTTTAAGACAAACAGTTTAAAATGAACTAAAGTAATGTATTGTAGTTGGTCTTATTATGTGTGGTATTACAGTTAAAAAATTTAATGTAGAATGTTTCATTTTACTAAAACTAATCTAAAAATGAGAAATTAAAATTCACATGTGATGCATATATTTTAACATTAATCTTTATCTTCAATCTTGCTTGTTGTCAGTAGATAAAGCCGAGTTAGTGGTCGAAATAAATAATAAGCGAAATTAACGCACGATATATTAGTGAGTCGAATAACTAAACCAACTATTTAAACTTATGGGGAACCTCGACGTACATCAGGTCGCCAAAAAAATATAGGTACCAAAAAAAAAAAAAAAAGAAATAACGAAATGACGAACAAATATTACTAATACACAAAATAAACACAATTCTGTTCAATGGATATCCACGGCGCAACTAATTTTATCGAGTCCTTAAATAAGTATAATGACGTCAGATCACTAAATTTAATTATAACCTGAATTTAAACGAACATTAACACAATTTAATGGTTTAAAAAAAAGAAAACGGAAGTCTATTAACATATGTTACACACATCCATGCGACAAAAGCACGCACAAAGCCGGTCACTAGAATTTCACACATGCAACATTCGCAACTACCTGTTGTAGACTAACTACAAGAAAAAAACGCAATGATGTCTAAGCAAAGACCAACGCCATTCCTTAGGAAATGGGCATTCGTTTGTAAGGGCGCTAGTACGTGAACGGATTTAATTTATAAAATAATGCTAAATATATTTACCGAGAGAAACAACGTGTAATTATTTACAGTCAAAAAGAAAATTAACATGAAGTAAGAAAAAGATAAAAAGAAAATAAAACCGGTGAAATTAAATTAAAAGCGAAAGCTAAATCAGAACAGCCGACAGGAAGTTTTTTAGAAAATTCTATGGTGGAGAGGTAAATTTGAATAGAACAACTAAGAAATAAGGGATATAGAAAATGAAAATAAAATTTTATCGACAATAATGCTCTTGTTTAATATTTCAAAATCTAAATAATGATTATACTGGCACATACCTGCAATGGTTTAAAATATCAATAAGAGCTTAGTCACACAATGTTTAAATATTACTATATTATTTTTATTACTATTTAATGTTTCTTTTTCACTGTTTCAACTAAAATGATCTGTCAGTACATTATGAATCTTTTATTAAAATATATCCATTAAACATGATTTTATAATATTTTATTTATTTTTATAGCAAGCTTTTTTTGCACTGAAACTTAATTTTAAAAGGGAGTGTGTTTTTATGGTAATAGTTTAAGATACCAAACAAAAACTTGGTCTCATAGTATTCAAATATCCTTTTATTTTTTGTATCCCAATTTTATGTTTCCTTTTCATTGTTTTATTTAAAATGGGCAATTTCTTGAAATTAATCCATTAAACAAAAATTTATGGTATTTCATCTGTTATTTTTTTTTTCCTTTCCTTTTTTTAAATTGTGTGTGCTGTTTGTAACTACTGTGGTCATTACAGCACACACAAGGGGAGGTTATTTAGATTTGTTGTGTTAGGCCTCTCATTCTAACAAAGGCTATAATTCGAGTGATGTTTATTGATTCATTAGAGAGTATGCACTCTATGTTTCCCAGCAAGTCCAGTTGTTTTCGTAATACCTTCATCTTTTAGCAGGTGAGCAGTATATGAGAGACTGTTGGTATGGTTATCTGGCCGCACAGGGGACACATAGCCGGAGGCGGGGTTTTATCAATTATGTGTTTGTGGGAAATAGCGATATGCCCGATTCGCAGTCGGCTGAGGATCTTAAAGTCGTTTCTGGATGTTCCTTTTGGTGGCCACCATGGTTCAACTGTGGGCTTTATGCTTCTTAAGAATGTTGTAGCAGCTGCCCATTCAGTTCTCCACTGTTTTTCGCACGCTCTTAATAATGTGTATTCCATTCATGTCGGTAGTTCCGCGTCTTCTGGCATTGGCGAGAGCAAGGCAGACCGTGCTGCTATGTCAACCCTCTCGTTGCCAGGCACTCCAGTGTGTCCGGGAACCCATATCAGCGACACATGACTGCCCTTTAGGTGTAATTGGTATAAGTTGTGCCAGATCTCTTGTACCAGCTGGTTGTTGTATTTTGGGCTTTTAATCATGTTTAAGGATTATAAAGAGTCAGCAACCAGGAGGTAGTTACTGGTTCTGATGTGAGATGTGGTGATGTGGTGGAAGCAGTGTGCGATTGCGTACAGTTCTGCGTCCAATGCTGAACAGGCATCGTTGAGCCTGGTTTTGTATAAGATGTCATCACCCTCGAATGCACAGGCTGCTGGCAGTGAACCTTCTTCACCGACTGCCTTGGCTCCATCTGTGTAGTAAATTAGATGGTCGTGGTACTTGTTAATTGCCCTAACTGCCACTTCCACTGGATATAGGGGGCTTGTTGTATTTGGATTTTGTGTCAGCGATAGATCGATATTTATTTGGACCGTGATCCAAGGAGAAATGTGGATTTTGGGACTGGCTGTTGACGACTGAACGGACATAACACCACATCTTCGCAGTTCTATCAGTAATTCTGGTAATGGGTCGTCGGGAAAGTTTGGTTCGAGGTGGTAATGCTCCAACTTTAGGGAAAGGTTTCGTGTGTTGTAGAAGTGGTGGTACATATTTCGCAGTGTGAAGTATTTTCGGGATAAAATGAGTGGGGGCACCCGGATAGAACACACATGCTGGTAGCTGGAGAGGTTCGATGCATTCCCAGAATGGTTCTCAATGCGGAGTGGTGGACAGAATCGAAGGATTTACTGGCTGAGGAGTACACCTGGCACCCATAGTGGATTTTTGATAGGATTAGAGATCTATATATATTGAAGAGGAAATTAGGATGGATATTACATCTTGAACTCGCCAGGTATTTCAATATGGGAATGGAATTGGTGCAGCTATGTTTTAAGTTGGTGATGTGAGGCTTCCAGGTAAGGCTAGAATCAAAGGTTAGTCCAAGGAATTTGACAGTAGTTTTTTGGGGAAGAGGGAGGTTATTTAGGTTTAAGGATATACTGGGAGAGGTGCGGCGCCCCCTGTAAAAATCAATATATACAGATTTGCTCGCTGAGATGGCTAGGCCATTTTTCCACGACCAGCTCTGTATTGTATCGATGGTTTTTTGTAGGATTTTTTGAGTAATCGGAGGAAAATTTGATGATATTGAGATGTTAAGATCATCGATGAACAGCCGGGCGGTTATGGGCGGCGAGATGCAATCGACTACATCATTGATAAATATTATGAATAAGGTTGCACTTAGGGCAGAGCCTTGTGGCACACCTTTCTCAGTTGGAATTGGTGCTGATAATGTTGTATCGATCTTAACCCGGATCGTTCGGTTGCTAAGAAAACTAGCGATATAATTGCCCATATGGCCATTTATTCCGGCGGCTTTGAGCTTTAGTAATAGTCCATGCCTCCATATGCGATCGAATGCTTTTTTAAGATCGAAAAAGATAGCATATGTAAGCTGGCGATGGAAACCCGTTAATATTTGCTGCTGCAGTGTTATTAGGTGGTCGTTTGTCGATCTCGCTTTACGCCCTCCGGCTTGGATAGGAGAGAGGATATTGTTTTGTTCAAGGATATAGAGGAGGCGCCTATTTGCCATTTTCTCCATTTCTTTGGATAGGACATTCAAGAGGGAAATTGGACGGTAGCTTTCAGGAAGGAATGGATCTTTATTTGGTTTTAGGATACGGACGATGTATGCCATTTTCCAGATTTGAGGAATATTATCAGACAGGAATTTCGCAGTTTTATCAGTTCTCAATTTCCTTCGCGTGCAACCGTGTTCACAGATGGTTCGAAGAGGCCAGATGGTGTCGGTGCCTCTTTTATCCTCCCAGATTTTGGCTTTTCAGAATATTTTCGCTTACCTTCTTTTGGTTCTATATTCACAGCCGAATTGATGGCTATCCTACGTTCCATTATTTTAATTTCCTCCAATCACCTTTTCTCTAAATTCTTGATTATATTGATTCCATGTTCGCTCTTCAGGATATCTGTCCCCCTCCTGATCATTCCTGTGATATTATCATACTCCGCATACGCTCACTTTTCCACGTTCTTTCTTCCCTTCATTCCATTCAAATTGATTTGCTGTGGATTCCTAATCATTCTGGCATCTGCGGTAATGAAGCGGCGGACTCTTTGGGTCGGGTTGCTGCCTCTTCTCACTTCTCCTTTAAAAAAGTCCCGTTATCGAAACTCCTTCCGTTGTGCAAATGTTTTCATCTTAGGTTTTGGTATCGGATATGAACGTTTCCTCTTTCTCTAATAATTGTTCTTTTTATCTGTCTGTTCAATCTCGTCTTCCTGCCAATCCGTGGTCCTTTTTGTTTCCTTCACTTTGTCGTTCTGTTGTTGTCTGATTATTCGTCTGCGTTCTTAAACCATAGCCTATTATCTTCCTCCTGTTTTCGTTTTTCGTTGGTTGCCTCTCCATATTGTTCTCTTCACACAAACGAAGAGCATGTTTGCGATGCGGACCTTGTGTTCTTTGAGTGTTCATCTCTTTCTGCTAAGTGTCCTGCTTTCTACTTCAGTTTGCTGCGACTTGGTATTCCTACTCTATACTGCACCTCTTATGTCCTATCTTTTCCCTCTCCACAGATTGTTCCTATTATTTGTTCCTTTCTCCTAACAATATGTGACCGTATCAAGATGTAATTGACTCCTTCCTATTCTAATTGTTTCTGAGTAAAGGTTCCTGGTTGACGAGCCCAAAAAAAAAAAAAAAAAAAAAAAAAAAAGAAATCAAACCGCAAAACAATATTAGGACTACATGTGTGTGGCGGTAGAAATAACCAAGATGAAAACATGTTTAGAAATAAACCAAAGACGGTAAAATACATAAAAATCAAAAGCGAGATTTTGTTTACAATGTAACTATTTTTTTTTTTTTAAATTTTCAACTAGTTCTTATGAACTATCCAGCAATTTGACGTAGGTGTATTAACATGAAGAGACTATCCATCTGGTTATAGAAGCCTCAAAAGAACGTATATACAGTGGTGGTTAAATAATGTCATAGAGCTTATTTCGCTTAAGCCTTCTTATTTCATATGAATTATGTAATGAAACAATTGCTTCCATATCTGGATACTCATGTGATCTGTCTTCATGGCGAAGATCATGTTGTCTGATTTCTGCCATTACAGTAGGAATATTTAAATCTTTCTGCAGCTTGTCATTTCTTACAAACCAGATCGCATTTGTTGTTAGACAAAGTATTTTGTTTTGTCATTTTTGTATTATTTTGATGTGAGTACTTTTTGCACCACCCCATAACTGAGCGCCATAGCCCTAAGTAGGTTTTATAATCGCTTTGTAGATTAGGAATTTATTATCTATCGTTAATGCTGATTTTTTTCCAATAAGTCAATACACCGAGGTTATTAGACAATAATCTCTTCCTTCTTAGCGATGATCAGTTGTTTCCACATAAGTCTCTGATCCACCCGCATGCCTAAGTATTTGACCTCACGTAATATTTGTATTTGTTTCTAGTTTATTGTAACGGGAGTTCCAGTTATATTTCTATTTGTGAACATTACATGAGCTGATTTGTTTTCATTTATACTTATTTTCCACTTTTTGTCCAGTTATATACATATATGATCTAGGGAATTCTGCAAGTTGCTAGTAGCAACGTTTCCAGAAATATCTGAGGCTAATACTGCGGTATCATTAGCAAAGGTGACGATTAGTGTGTTGTTTGTTGCCGGCATGTCTGCTGTATATGACAGGTAAAGCAGCGATCCTAGAGCGCTAACCTGAGGAACGCTAGCGCTTACTGGGCATAATTTCGATTCTTCTTCCTGGACTTTTACTTTGAAGAATCGTCCATTTAAATAAGATGAAATTACCCTGTACATGTTGTAGGGGAGAATTAGTGATCCGGTATCGGTTTCAGTTTATCAACAATCGTCATTATCCTTTTCATAAATATTTTTCAAAAATTTTAGGTAGTAAGGCATTAGCAAAATTTGTCTGTTGACGCTAATGTCGTTCACAGGTTTACTAGATTTAGACACTATAATTATTTGAGTCATTTTCCATTGTATCGGCACGTGCTTTCGTCTAAATATAGTATTAAAAATATAAGTTATGAGTAATATTCCCTTTTTTTTGAAAAATCAAAAAGGAGTTAAATTTTTACACTAAATGGAGTTATTATTACTTGGGCACTTTCCTTGATTATTTCTACCGCCATCCGCCATTATTTTCCTGCATCACATGAAGTCCCAATATTTCTTTGCAGTTTGATTTTAGTTCCATCTGAGTTTACCCTATATTGTTAGCTGATGATGAGCTACGCTCGAAAACGTTTCTAAATAGGGATGAAAGGAAGAATAAAACAAAATATGTGAGGCGATTAAAAATAATATCTCAAATGTGAAAGTCTCAGTTCCCAAACCTTTCGATCCTACAATCTTAATCTTTAGAACAAACAATGTTGATGAAGAAGATCTTAAAGATTATTTTAAAATAAATACTGATAGCGAACCTATTACAATAAATAAAGTGTCTCTTAAAAAAAGCAGTAAAATATACGTTCGTCTTAATCCACAACAATATTCTCTGCTCCCCAGCGACAAGAAACTTAGAATTAAATGGAAAATCCTTCCGTTTGATGTAACTATTCCTCTTAAAAAATGTAAAAAGTGCCAGCGGTATGGCCATTTAGAAAAATTTTGCAACACTGAGACAAATCTCTTAAGGGTTATTAACAAAATCAATAGCACTGGTAAATGCAGTAATTGTGTAATAAATAACATTAAAAATAACAGCGAAGATAAAAAAAATGTTGATCTTGATAACGAGGAGACAATTAATAACAGTACAAAGATGGTTGATCACGCGGTGCATGACCGTCTATGTCTCGTTTATAATAAGAGCCTCGCATACATAGCTTCTCGAATTGACTATGGTTTCTCAGATTCTCTACCTCAATGTGGATAACTGCAAAGCTGCTTAACTTTTATTCATTAGGAAATTCTTTAAATCTCAAGCGGACAGCAATTATAGCCGAACCGTACATAAATAATAATAATCTAATTATAAACAGCAATAACCATATTTCATATATAAGCAACAGATTAGCTATAGTAATTAAAAATACAATTAAACACCGAATAATAGAAATCTTTGATAATATTATTGCTGTCCATATAAAAAGCTATGTACTAATAGGGTACTACCTCTCTCCCAACAAGGAGAGAGCAACTCCTCTACAAAAAATCGATATAATAATTAAAAACCAACCTCAACTAAGCCCAATAATTATTGGTGATCTTAACATTAGATTACCTACCATGGAAAATAAAATAACTCAAAACCACAATTCACTTCTACTTTACGATTTAATCTACTGCAAGAACTTAACCATTAAAAATAACAGCGTTCCACATTCGAGAATTATAATGGTAGTAGCATCATTGATTATTTAATTGTACCATTAAAAATTCATCAACAGTTCAAATGACTAATCAAGCATGCTGAACTTACTCCCCACAAATATCTGATAATTAATATGGCCGATAATTTAAATAATATTGATAGAAATTTTTTCAACAATACTGACTTGTCCAGGCTAATTAAAACTTTAGATAAGAACGTTCTACATAGTGTCCTTCACAGTGTCAATAATTGTGAGGAACCAGAAAATCTCAATAACTCAATATCTTCCCTGAACTAGAACATTGCACCCATACAGTTAAAGCCCCAAGAAACGACTGGTGGTCCTCAAACTTACAGGAATTGAAGGGCCAAATTAACAACCTACGTAAAAATAAAAGTAAAGCCAAAAACATGGTTAAACGTTTCATCTACGACATCATACTAAGATATAAAAATAAGGAATATAAAAGATTAATTCTTCAAACAAAACTAGAACACTGGAGACAACTCATCAGAAATTCCAGTGCGTGGGGCAAACCTTATAAGTTCATAGTAGGAAAAAACAAAAAATTCATAATTCCAGATCTAATACATAATAAAAAAATCTACAGTGATGACAACGACAAATGCAACATTTTATTAGATCACTTCGTTCCAAACAAGTTAGATCCCATTTCACACTTAGGTGAATCAAAATCTGGGTTAAAATTATACACGGATCGGGAGACAATCAGAGACTTCATCAAAAAGTTAAATAACAGGAAGGCTGATGGTACAGACAAGATAACAAACAAAATTAATAAACTCCTTAATATTATATTTGTAGATATCTTTCACTCAATAATAAGCAAATGTCTCTCTATGGAGCTTTTTCCATCCGCATGGAAATCTACAGATGTCATCTTACTGCAAAAACCCAGTAGAGACATTTCACAAGTTACGTCCTATAGGCCAATCGCACTACTGAACGTTGTGGGCAAAGTCTACGAAAAAATTATTAACAAACTCTTGATAAAAGAAATTACTGATAAACAATTATTACACCCAAACCAGTATGGGTTTAGGGCGGAGCACTCTGCAGAAGGCGCTATTTACAAATTATTATATTCCATTAAAGATGCCATTGCAAATGGTTACTCGGCACTCGTTATCTCCTTTGATATTCGAGGTGCCTTTGACAACTGCAAATGGTCGTCTATTATTCAAATTTTACAAGAAAATAATATTAACGCTTCTCTTGTTAATATTATTATTAATTATTTTAAGGATAGATATTCTACTTTACAAATCAACGACGCCATTTATACCAGGAAAATAACCTGTGGCATTCCTCAGGGTTCGGTCCTTAGACCTACCCTCTGGAATATACTCTATTCTAAGGTCCATAAAAGCATAGAACAGTTTTGTCGGATAATAAACGTCGATGCTCTCCTGATCTCTTACGCAGATGATCTGTGCATTTTACTTGAATTATCACCATGGACCAATCTTAGCAAAATTGAAGCAAACTGCACTCGCCTTGAAAACACTATTGCGAAACTCGGTTTAAACTTCTCTGTAGAGAAATGTAGTACAATTTTTTTCGGTAAAAAAGAGACCAGAGACATAATTGAAAAATTAAATCTCATTTCTGATCAACCGATTCAGATGGTTGACAATTTAAAATACCTCGGTATTATAATAGACCACAAGCTAACTTTTCATGACCACCTAATTACCATCTCTAACAAGTGCAGCAAGCTTTATGTAAATCTTCAAAGGATCTTACACAACACTCGCGGAATTGGTTTTAAAAAGCGAATTATATTGCACAAAGGGCTTATATAATCTATATATGGATATGGCTCATGCATTTATCTTAACAAAAAAATACTCCAAAAGGTAAACAAATTTCAGAGAAAATATTTATTAAACATATCATTGTTATATAAAACAGCACCTTCCTCAGTGGCCTGTATTTTAGCTAACATCCTCCCATTAGATCTGTTTCTGATTAAACATGCTATTATTTCAGAGTACAGAATAACTGGAGCGCGATAGCCTAGTGGCGTGACCTCTTGATCGTTGAGATAGTGGTCAAGAGTTCGATTCCCAGCGGCGGCCAAAAAGAAATAGAATGATTTAATTTAATGAATAGTTAGTGGCCAAATGGTATTTACAACTAGGCCAGGTTTAAAAAAAAAAAAAAAAAAAAAAAAACTGGAGATTTGAACCTCGTCACAAACATTAAATTTTTGAATGACACTGATATAATCAACGTCTTAGGTAAAATCCCGGATATTAGGAGAATAAAAAATGACATAAATGATAATGTATATAGCACTTGGCAAGACCGTTGGGATGTAGATAATACTGGTCGTAAAACTTACATATTCTTCCCTAAAACACTGAACAGACTAAAAATAAAAAACTTAAGTATAGACTTCTTCAATGCCCAAATTCTCACTGGGCATGGTAAATTCAATGATTATTCACATCATTTCAAATTAAGTGAATTTAAGAACTGTCAGTACTGTGATCTGGATGTCACAGACGACTTACAACATACAATATTCATTTGCACCCGTTTTTCTAAACTAAGGGAAAAATATAAAATTAACCAAAATTGCTCACTTAACATAACTAATAAAAATGCTAAACAATTTCTTGCATATTTTCATGACATAATGGAACTAAAAATAAAACAACCACGTGGTCAACTATTCTAAATGTTATCATATAAGAACATGTTCTCTCTCTTTTTTTGTTTTAACCTAAGGTGATTATAAAATCAATATATGTGTGCGTGTGGTTGCGTATATAATATATTCTCTTATTAGTTATATTGAATAAATAATATGTATATTACTATATGTATCCTACAATTGTAATCCACATATCATGAAAAATTTTATATATTTTATAACATGTCTTAATTATAAGCGTTTTATAAACATTTGTAAGAATGTATTTGTGACTAAGTTTATGCATCACAAGTACAGTTCCGTATCTACTGTATAATATTTGCAAATATATTTTCCCCATCGGTACATCCGAATTGGGGAACCATAAAAAAAAAAAAAAGAAAAAATAGGATGTTTATTCCAATTTATTAAAGTTAATTATTCAATACTAATTTTGTTTGTTACTCAGATACTTACTTATTTTATTTTATAAATATTAAAAAACAGGTGTGGACTTATCTATATTTCCAAGAATTATTTCACAGTTTGTGATAAAGGAATTAATGTTACTCCTAGGTTTATAGTAACTTCTAAGTAATTTTAATTTTTCATTCATTATTGTATCTATTGACAGATTTATAGTCTCATCTGAAAGACAGTTACTCTATTGAATTTTTATATTCCTGAGCATATGTTTTAATACTGTGACATTCTTCCTTTGTTTAATTATAATTCTAATTTTGGCTTTATTGTATTTAACTTGTAAGATATTACTATTAGCTGAGAACATTTCACTAATTTCCCTAATTATAAAAGATTTTTAATTAATAGTTTACAAAACATGTATACATAAACACAATTTTTTTTCATTTGTCTAAATATTATTTGTTTTATTTGTTAAAAATCACAGACTGTAAGTAATTTTTGAAATAATTTATGCATTTAATTATAATGGATGTTATAATGTATATACAGAAAGGAGAATAATAAAGAACATACCAGAGTAAGTAGTGAAAAGTGTCTCCCCAAACCAATCGTTATAAAAATTATGCCATCGTGTCAGTCACTAGAAAATACCGTTTTCCTGAAAGTTTCAGCCCTCTAGCCCTTAAGGGGCCCTAAGAGAAAAAATGTAAAATCAAGTTTTTTGACGATATCTGGTTCAGGTTGAGCCAATTAAAAAATATTTTTAAACTTATTTATCAACAAAACCTAATCTAAAAATCCACTTGAAAATTTGAAATTGCCATAAAAATAGATCTAAAACAAACACCTTGTTGAAAAAATTATATATCATGTATTTTATGCCAAATTATTCTTTTGAATTCTTTTAAATTTTTTAAAACGGTGCATACACCTTTAAGAAAATTTAAAATTGTTTTTTTTTGCATTTTCAACCATGTTTAGCTCTTTCATTTTTATCTTTATTTTCAACTAAAATTACTTGTAAACATCCTCCAATATATTAGGAATAAATTATTTTATGGGAAATTACCCAATTGAATTCATTCAGATTCTTAAAAGTTGAGAACACTCATTGTAAACTATAAAATCCGTTTTTTTAAAAATTTTTTGTAGTATTTAGCTTCTAAGAGCAGTTGGAAATACTTTTTTGCTCTCAAATTTGTGCAAAAAAAATTTAAAAGTACTTTCCACTATTCTGGACGCACAGAATATGGAATGAATAAGTTTTAATTTAATTTTCTACTATGTTTTTGGCTGGGTTTTTTATTGATGTGACAAAATAATGAAAAAAATCAACAGTTAAATCAAAGAATAAATTATTTTGGATATTTTATTCTCATGTTATGATTTTTTATTTTTTTATTTTTAACTTAAATGATTTAAAAGTGCATTACAATATTTAAAAACTAATTTTCGTCTTGTTTTTTGATCGGTTTATTTTTATAATGATGTAAATAATAAAGTAAATAAAAAATAAACAATAGATTTTTTTTAATGTGTGCAAAGGCACTTCGAATATTTCTATATATTGTAAGCATAAAGAATATAAAAATAGTAAATATAACAGCTAATACTCCCCCCCCTCCCCCTAATGGGTTCGTCAACATGGACATTGCTCCAAGAACTGTGAAAAGGTGAAGAAGGTGAATCAGATTTTTATGCGGCATGAAATATCCAACAAAAATGTATCAAGTGCTTGGATCTCAATATATTGTTAACCCTAATCTTCTTTATCACTGTCTTCTTGTATAACTGGTGTATGATGTACAACATCGGAAAGTTTTGTAATACGTTCAGCAGATTTTATTAACTTTCATAGATTTGGTGCATGTGATAAGTAATATATTACAGCAGCGACAGTGCATAATATCCAATGGTTCACATTAACACACTCACAGTAATATCGGGTAATATCACAGTTTCTAATACTATTTGATTTATACTTATGCAGCAGGTATATGTCCGACTACTCATTTGACAAGTTTGTACTTGAACTTTGATAATTTCTGGTGATTCCTTTAAGTACTGAAGATTGATTTCTTCAGAATCGCCCTTCATTTCAGGTAAATATGAAATTGCTGACTGTAACTGATAAATTTCAGTAAGAAATAATCCAAATCTTTTTCTATCAATTATAGAAAATCCATGACGTCCGCAAATATCAATTTTTGAAAAGGAACTTTTCGGCGACTCCACTTTCTTGTCATCACCTTCTAATATAGAGCATTTTCCGTATTATAGTCATCCATTTGTTTAGATGAAACTTCATTGATGTTTACATGGAAAATAAATCGCCATCCAAATTCATTGTGTAAGAAACAATCGATTTTTCAGTACAATCCAGCATCTTCAAGCAATTTATTATCAAACTGTTTGTAAAGAAATTTCTATTTTTGGCCTACCACACTGTAGACGGCTTCAACAATCCAACTGACCATTGTTACCTGACAAGTTCCTTCTGCAATTGTGAGATGATTCTCTTTTCCTTTTAACAAAGGCATAGACTTTATGATTTTTGTTCTCTAAGTAAATAACAACATGCAAACCTCGGTTAACACCAAAAATGTCACCTTCATTTAATAGGGATATCAAATCTCCTGATTGTTTCCACAGATATTCCAGAATCTTAGCATTATTTTGGTTTCCATTAAATGGTCCTACAGTGTCAATAATAAAACCATCTGTAGTACAGACTGTAAATGGTTTACACAACAGAATTTTTTTTGTACCGAATATGACTTCCTTTGGTACTCATTATTCATACATTTTTAATGACGTAAGTACGTTCCACCACAGATAATTGCTAACTGGTCATTAAAAATATTATGTACTTTTTTTGCAATGAGTCTTGTATGATTATTAATTAAATCTCCTCTGAAAATAGCTCAAAGTCTAAATAGAGAAGGCAACGCATCATCCTTGAAAGATTTTATAACTGATTTATTAAATTCTGAAACTTGTTGTGGTCGATCAAGTCCGAGTACAGCAGCAATCATATTATTTGAGTAACCATGTTGAAATTTAAACAAAAAGACAACTAGTACTTGGGTAACATTTCTATTTTGAGAATTTCTCATGGAGATCGTCATTTCGCATAACTTTATTAAGTTTATATATAATCATTCAACACCCTGATTGTTAAATATAAAATACAGTAAGATTTAACAAAAACAAGTATGACAAACAGATTTAAAATATAAAATGATTAATTACTCAGAAACGTTTTCGGAGATAACCCATCATCAGCTAAAATTATAACAACTCAATATATGTGATCAGAAATAACTTCTAAATCATACTGAGGTCAAAATAGAAATTAGAAAGATTTATAGAGTTTAAATTAACAATTTAAAGTCGATTTATCATAAATGTTTTTTTTTTGTTTTTTTTTTCCCTTAAATTTATATGGTCCATGTGCTGTGTGTAATTGCCGGGATTATTACAGCACATGGATCAGTGCAGGATCAGAAGTGTTTTAATATGTTAGCCGCTCTAATATGGTTTAGTATATCCTCGACCTGTTTTGGTTCGTTTGACAATGCAACTGTCGGTAAGTTGGAGGTGTCTGCACGCAGGAAATGTTCCAGAACGTGTTCAGCGGTCGGTGAAATTGGGGAATTGCATATGGAACAGGCAGAGGGAGGAGATGTTTCTTCCAGCAAATAGTTGTGGGATATTTCTGTGTGCCCTATGCGGAGTCTAGTTAATGCTGCAAACTCTCTGCGGGACATGGATATCGGTGGCCACCAAGGCTCAGTGCTCACCTTAATGGATCGCAGCCATGATGTGTGAGCCGACCACATAATTTCCCATGTCTCTGCCTTATTTTGCTGAAAAAAGGGTGGCCCCAGCTGAGGCAGAGGGGCACCTTCGGGCATTGGACTATATGTTGCTGCCTTAGCAGCCAAGTTCACACGCTCATTCCCCGGCATGCCGGTATGACCCGAGACCCACAAGAATGTTACCTGTGAGCCAGCCCGAAATGAGATACAAGATACAATATATATCGACTAAACCAACAAATTTTTAATTTTAAAATTTAAAATTATTTAAATTAAAACTTTTATACTAAAAAGGGGCTTATTTACTTGGTATTTGGTCATTTAATATATTAAATTTATGTTTGTTTATATAATAGTTTTCAGCTATGTTCATGGCATTTCCTTTATTATAAGTAGTTAAGAATTCGTTTAATATTTTAAATTTATTTGCTATACTTGTATTTGTAAAATCTTACAATAATTCATTAAGTTTTTCGAGTTCAAACTTGTTAAAACTTTTAAATGTTCCTCTAGGAATGTAAAATCGGGCACTCGATGTATAAGCTCTTTGCGAACATCCAAATTCATAGTGTCTAATAATTTTGTAAATTCCAACAATTCAATCATACTTAAATTTGATACTACTCTAATTAAATTATTCTCATCATCATAAAAACATTTTGTTCCATATTCTTTGTGATCAAAATACTGGAAAGTACTTATAATTTTTTTTTGCACAAACTCGAGATCAAAAAAATTCTTCCAACCGCTCTTAGAAGCTAAAAATACTACCAAAAATGCAAAAAAAATGGATTTTATAGTTTATAACGGGTGTTCACAACTTTTAAGAATCAGAATGAATTCAATTGGGTAGTTTCCTATAAAATAATTTGTTCCTAATATATTGGAGGATGTTTATAAGTTATTTTAGTTGAAAATAAAGACCAATACGAATCATTTCAGTATTTTATGAACCATTAATATGAAAAACCGACAAAAAAAAACAGCAGAAAAATGGGATTTAAATGTTTCGTTTCATATTCTTTGTATGTCAAAATACTGGAAAGTCCTCAGTATGTCATTTTGTACAAAACTGAGGCAAAATTTTTTTTACCTATAGCCAGAAAAGCAAAAAATAAACCGTTCTAATTTTTCTTAAAATGTTTTCACCCCTTTAAAATACATGAAAAAATTCAGGAGAGTAATCTGATATAAAGTACATGAATCATGGATACATCATTTTTTCAGCAAGGTGA
Source organism: Icerya purchasi (assembly GCA_039619475.1). Classification (NCBI taxonomy): domain Eukaryota; kingdom Metazoa; phylum Arthropoda; class Insecta; order Hemiptera; family Monophlebidae; genus Icerya; species Icerya purchasi. Next base: position 137,671,650 of record CM077116.1, read on the forward strand.
TTGTTTTAGATCTATTTTTATGGCAATTTGAAATTTTCAAATGGATTTTTAGGTTAGGTTTTGCTAATAAACAAGTCCAAAAATATTTTTTAATTGTGGGGTTTTGAAATACCTTCAATTTGAATCTAACCCGAAGAAAGGCGCCAAACTGGTTCTTTAAATATCGTCAAAAAACTTAATTCTACGTTTCTTCCTCTAGGGTACGCTCCTTAAGAGTTGGAGGCCCAAAATTTCAGGAAAATAGTATTTTCTCATGACTGACGTGATGGTATAGTTTTTACAGCGATTGGTTTCGGGGCATTTTTCACTATCTTAACCTTTTACGACTTTTATTCACATAAATTAGTTACTGGTAATTTCTGGTTCTTTCACTTCCGTTTTTTCATTTTAACTTCTAAGTAATTTATAGTCTCATCATGCAAACAAATATTCCAGGCAATGTATACATTTCTGAGCATTAAGTCAAAATGTGGCTGGCAGGATTATTGCTAGGTTGATAGTGCAGTATGTATTATATCTTTGCAAGAGCATTAATTTATTTACTTCAAAAATTGATTTGTTCTACAATAAATTTTAATAAACTAAGACATAGTTCCTGTAATGAAATATATTCCTGATTCCAACTTTATTCTATTTAGTTTTTTAGGCATTACTGTTGACTGAAATCTATCTGACGATGTCATTAATACTAAATGATTATTAATTAATGGTTCACAAAATAGATATATTTACATAAAATAAATTTTTTCTTATTTTCCTTAATTTTATTTTTATTATTTGTATTATATTTACAGATGGTAAGTAATTTTTGACAATACTTTTGTATTTAAATCTACTCAATATTATACTGTACAATAACAAACTTTGATGAATTAAGGTAGACTAATAAACTATATTGTGTAAATAAAAGCCGACTCCATCCCTTGGAAAATGGCGATCCTTTGTAGGGTCTCTAGTGTAGTAACAAGTTTAATTTATAAAATAATTATAAGTATATATACACATAAAGAAATATATAAATTAGTTTCTATTTTCAAAAGGGATATAACGCATTTAATTATTTACACCCCCAAAAAAACAAATGTAAATTAAGAGAAGTATAAAGGAAAATGCAACCAGTGAAATTAGATTGAAAGCAAAATCTAGAGGGGAATAGCTAACAGAAAGTATATTTCTGTCGCCAGCTCTCAGCTCCAAAATTCTTTAACATCATTAGAAAATTCTTTATCAAATATCCATCTTTCAATCTTATCTATTAAATACTCTGCTGTTGTGTTTACCCTACATCCTTCTGATCTCTCTTTAATTAGTCTCGTCATAAATTATGTAATCTCTCTTTCTTAGTCTTTCCGTTATTTAGGCATTTTTCCGGGCAGTTGTCTTTCGTTCCATAATCACATCAACCACCTCTACTTGAACTCTCTCAAAAGGCTCAACCTAATAAAGTCTCTCTCCCATACTAATTTGGGTGGAGATCTACGTATTCTACTAGTGCTCTACAAATTCTTTATTCATTCTATTCTTGATTATTTTTGTTTTATCTATGGAAATTCCTTCAGATCCTTGCTTTCCAAGCTCGATCGTATCTAGAATGTTTGTTTTCGCCTCTGTCTGGGAGCTAGGAAGTCTACTCCTAACCCCGCTTCACGTGTTGAATCACTCATCTCTCCTCTTTTCGTCCGAAGGTATAATCTAGGTTATACTTTTTTAATTCAAACGTCTACCTATTTCTTCTTCCTCCTTTGTTAATTCCTATTCTTCTATACACTGCAACTGGAGATTTACCATCAACAAAACTCCAATATGATCTGCCATTTCCACCCGTGTCTCTCATTTTTCTTCATATATTTATTCATATGACAAGCCGCCATACTTTTTTTTCAGCTTTTCTACCCTCCTACATTCTATTAATTGCCTATTCTTAACCTACCCTACCAAAACCTATCCTTCATCATGTTGTCAAATCTGAGTTCCTAAGTATCTTTGGCTCTCTATTTCCTAATCTCTTTGCGATCTCCATTGATGGCTCCACGCAACTCTTCATGAAACATTAGTTCATTGGCAAATTTCTGGTCAAATATAAATCGATGCATCTTTTAAATCATATAAACAGAACAAATACTTTGTGAAATATATATTAAATTATGCGCACAAAGAAGCATTGCTAACAAAGGTTAGTCCGATTTTAATTAATCTACACATCAAACCATTTTCAGGGGTATATTCGCTTGAACAAATGTAGGAGGCGTAGTAATTTTGGATTAGTAAATTATATTAACACTGGCTAGTTATAGGTGTAACAAAGCACTTCCTTAAATCATACAAACACAAAAACAGAAATTTTAGTAAGGGCTAGAGAAGTATGAAATTTAACTAGTTAACGGTAAAACATATTCTCAGAGCATACGCAAACATAAACAACTAGTACAGGCTAGCAAATTATTACATTGATTGGGCATTGGTAAATGCATCATCAAGACACGCGCAAACACGTGTGTTAGCAAAATTATAACTGGTTAGTAAAAACCTTCTCGTAATCCTTGTTTTGGTTAAGTGCGGTAACTGAATAAAGGTATTCATGTGAAGGTGTCTGCAAAGAGCAAGTGGTTGCTTTGATGAGTGGCTGGTGTGGAACATGGATGTATGGTGAATAAATGTTACTCATGATTTTGTAGAAAGGAGAGTGTGGTCATGTTGATATTATTTTGTTTTATTTATTTAAATTTTTACTTCCTTATAAAATTATGCATGCAAAAAAATCGAATAAAATGTGTATGCAGTGTACACACTAAATTCCATTTCAGGATGATCCTATCTCCTAACGACGCAGCTAATTTTAGCAAATCCTTAAATATATGTTTTAACGCTGGAGTCCTAAAAAATTACTACAATATGATTATGAATGAAAACATTAACACAACTGAATATGAAAAATTAAAAGGGTGCGACAGCATAACTTCCTTATTTAAAATGCGCCACTTTTTTTCTACTAAATTTTTTAAAGAAATGATAACAGAAAATTGAAATAACATACTCTAGATCCCATTGGCAATATGTATGCTTCTTCCCTTGCAGTTTTATTTCGATTTTCTGTTATTATTTCTTTAAAAAATTTAGTAGAAAAAAAGTGGCGCATTTTAAATAAGGAAGTCATGCTGCCGCACTCTGTAGAATGGAAAACTAAAAACACATTTTTCAAGGTATCTACACCACAAAGCGCACACAAAGCCCATCGACAATGTTCAACACACGCAACATTCACAACTACTCGACTGACTAAAAAGCCATGACGTCTAAGCAAAGGCCGAATGGGTTTAATGTATAAAATATATCTCATAAAAAATGTATAAAATAACTCCTATTTCCTCGAGAGAAACAAAGCGTGTAATTATTTACACAAGAAGAAAAATAAACGTAAATTATGAGAAAGATAAAGGGAAATACAAGTGAAATTAAATTAAAAGCGAAAGCTAAATCGGAGCAGCCAACAGAAAATTTCTATACAGATCAACAACGATGAAGTAATTTGAATAGAACAGCTAAGAAAAAAAACAGGTTTATGAAAAATGAAAAATATCGAAGGCAATAGAGAGATTGTATTTATTCGGTTAAATTTTTGAGATTTCTATCTTTATTGAGGTCTATCCCCAAAAATTTATTTCTGCTTATTTCTTTATCCTGTTAAATTTCACAATACACTATAATCTTTATCAAACTGGAAATACATAAATTCTTTTAAAGTAGCCAAAACATAGTCACAGATATTATAAATCAAACTTTCATTTCATTATTTTTAAAATTACAAATAACTTCTAAAACCAATTAATTCCACACTTTAAATCATTAAATATCTACTTATAGGTGTAAAACAAATTATGTAAACAGTTATGGATTTTGTTATATTATCGTTTATCTTTTCCACTGACTAAATCACCATAGATAATGCACACATATAAGAAACTTATTAAACACGGATAACAGAAATGTGTAAGTCTTCTTAAATTAGTATATTTTTATGCTATTTACTTTTATTGTAAATTACTAATGGCCAAAAGCAAAAAAAATAACCAAGGGGCAGCGAAGTGACTCAAGTCCACCGAGTACCAGTCATAAAAACCAAAACGTTGATGCGACTGACACTGAAGAAACATCTGTTCTAGAAAGAATAAAAAGTTTATAAGCGGATATAAAGGCAAGTTAAAACGTAGTCGAATTTGTAGAAGAAACCGCAGTACTCTTAAAAAAATTAATTAATAAAGATAATTTTCTAATTTGTGGTGATTATAATAAAGATTTATTTCTTCATAATGCACACTATGGATAGATTAAAAACTTTTTACACCTAATTTATGGATCAGAAGGAGTACAGGTAACAAATAGAATTAAGATAAAAGAAGAACAGGTGATAGAAGTACTCATTCCTGCATAGATAATATGTTTATGAATTATAAAACAAATGAAACTACTTCAGGGATTATTAATAGGCAAATATCTGATTATTGCGTAATCAGTTGTGCATTTAGCTTTTTGAACTGAAAATTTCAACATTTTAAAAACTCTCTCTGTTATATGTAAAAAAATAAATAATAACAAAAGCGAGAGGGGGAGCTTGGAATAAACCGAACAATAACTAGAATTGCGCGTAAATTTTTTAAATTCGATTCATACTGGCGCCCGCGGTCGTATCTCGGAATATCGCAGCAGCGAAAAAAAGAAAAAGTCGAAAACACGATAGAGCGAAAATGACGAGTGTTTGAGCAGCGGACAGAAACGACGAAAACAAAACGAAACACTGAAATATTGTAATCGGCAAAAAAAAAAAAGAAAAGGGGAAAAAATAAAAATAAAATTACAATAAAAAAACAAAAAAAAATTAAACTAAATTACCAAATTTGTATCTGAACTTATGCCCCGAACTACCGGACCGGGATGCTGCAAGCGCCAAGGCGAAGCGTCCGACGTGAAAATGACGTACATAGTTATGACCTCCGCGATTCCTACACACAATAATGTAGGAATACACCGGCTGGGTGCAACACAATTTCAAATTTTGAATTTCGAACGGAAAATCGTCGGTACTCGCAATCCTCGAGAAACGTCGGATTGCCACAGCCACGGTGCTGTCAAACTTACAAGCGAGAAAAGAGAAATAAACAAACCGCATAAAGCGGGTGAGATTTTAAATAATATAACACGTCCGAAACTAACTATCGCATCGCATAAATATAAAGCTAACCGGTTAATCCAAAGATTAACCTCAAAAATAACAGGAGTAACAATAAAAATAGGAAACCAAAACAAAAAGAAAAAATAAATAAAAACTATAACCCAGCGTACTAAACAACACTCATCCTAACTGTCGGAAGCTGTGTATTTATGTCGATCACACCAGAGCGCGCATAAATCTGATAATGATTGCGCGTTAACGACCGTAGACCAACATTTATGTTTGCTCCATTTAAATTTAATAATAACAAAACGAACGATAAAAAAAAAGAAAATTTATTAATTATATATATACTATCGGATTGGTCTCGCTGGCCGCTTCGCGGACCGTTCCTTCGGACTTTAAATTATTTTACTTGGTAAATATTCATGTTTTTTTTTCTTGTTTTTTGGGCACGTCAACAGTGGAACTTACTCAACGCAAAAAGTAGTACATTATATAAGGAAAAGATTAGAAATTGAGGAGATAAAGAAGGCCAGCAAAGGAACTGAGAGGGGAATGCAAGAATGGAGTGGACACTATAAGGAGTAGGAAGGCCAAGGCGCAAAAGACTAGAATACAGAGTAGAACGTTCGGAGGAAATAAAGGGGCATTCGAACAAAATGTGATTCGCATCACAGGTATAATTGAGCTCCGGGGAGTCATAAGGACACAAAGGAGATTGAACAATAGAAAAACGGAAAAGAGAAGCCGGAAGCAAACTATGATTGAACCGCAGGCGAATTATAGAGTAAATAATCGAACGGCTAAGGTAGGGGAAAAGATTAAACCAAGGAAGAGAGGAAGGAACGGATTGAACAGAAAGGCAAAAAGATCGAGGATTGGTAAAGAATGAAGGATAGAATCCGGTCCAGAAATCGTGATGGGAACAATAAGAAAGACAGTAGAGAGTTTGAGCAGGAAATCTACTAACGAATAGACCATTGGTCGCCGCCGAACGTGCCAACGAGTCAACTAACTCGTTGCCAGGAATTCCGCAATGACCAGGAATTCATAGTAGATCTATTACAACAGAACGGGATGCAAATAAATTAGAAATTAAGAAGCGAATTTGGGGAATAATGGGATCAGTGACATGAGTAGGAAAAGGAGAGGAGATAGCCAATAAAACACTTTTCGAGTAGTCCGAGGATAGGAGGAATCTAGAGATGTTATTTGTCGAGCATATGAAAAGGACTGCCTGCAGGATAGCCATGGATTCGGCAAGAAAAATAAAAGAATAGGAGGGCAACCGAAAGGATTCGGAATAGGTAAGCGCGGGGATAATGAACGCAGTCCCAACGCCAAGACTTCGAACTATCCATGTAGATAATTGTATGGGAAGGAAAGTAATAACACGTGATTGAATTCGTTTTGAACGGCAGGATGAGGAAGAGATTTAATGTCCGAGGGGAGAACAAATAACTTCGGAGAATGCTTGAATTCAAAGAAATTATAAGTGAAGTAAGGCGGTTTGGTGAAAGGGAGAACAAAAGGCAAGAAGAGCATAAGCCGAGAAGAGATCGAGGATAATATAGGAATTTTGCGAGGAGAGAAGCGCCAGTTATCGGAAATAAATTGATAGGAACTTAGGAGTTTAGAATTAGTAACAGGAAGGCGTTTAATCAGAAATATTTCACCTAATAAGAGTTTTCGAATGAAAAGAGGAAGGAATCCCGACTCTACCAAAATGACTGGAATTGGAGAGGAGTTAAGTACTCCAATACAGAGACGAAGACATGAGTTTTGGATGCGATCAAGTTTACAAAGAAATTGTTTGGGAGCACTAGCGTACAGGAATGCGCCGTAGTCAAATTTGAAAAGGATTATTAATCTATATAACATAAGTAAAATATAAGGATTACCGCCCCATTTACGGGGCGAAAGAGCTTTTAGTATATTGAGCCTTTTGAGAGCGGACGTACACAGATAACTGATATGCTCTCGAAAGGATAAGGTGCTATTAAGTATAATACCGAGATAAGAGAAGGAATTGACTAAAGGGATGGGATGGTGGCGCAAGGAAAGATTGGCTAAAGAATGGTTATAAGGACGGAATGTGAAAACCATAGAGGCAGATTTTTCGGGTGAGATAAAAATATGAAGAGAGGATAACGTATTTTCCAAAATAGCAAAAGAATTATTTAGCTCCTCGTTCACCGCAGATATATTATCTGACGAGGAATAGATAAGAATATCATCAGCATAGAACAACGACGTGAAGGATACTCGGATGATAGCGAGACTTTGAAAATATATATTGAAAAGAGTAGGACTGAGACATGATCCCTGCGGGAAGCCTCGGTAAACCACCCTGGAATCATCAAAAAAGGGGAGTAGAAAGGTGAATTATCCTGTTATGGAAAAGATTAATAACTAGTAAGGTGAAGTGGAGAGGAATATTGATGGAGAGCATTTTGTCATGCAAGGAAGGTAAATGGACATTATCAAAGGCAGAGGTGGTATCAATGAACGCAGCAACGGTTAATTTTTTGAGGATAAGAGATTTATAAATGTCAAAAAGGAATAAAAATAGGTAGTCCATAGAGCCCAGGCCCGGACGGAAACCAAACATATTGTCAGGGAGTATATTATGATGTTCTAGCCACCAGACCAGACGTTTATTGATCATATTTTCGAAAAGTTTCCTTAAGCAAGAAGCCAAGGATATTGGACGGAAGGAATTAGGCTTTTTCTTCGGAATCAGGATAATCATAAGGGAGTTCCAGCGAGGCGGAGTTGAGCCAGTATATAGGAAACGATTATAGATTAACAGAAGAGTATTAAGTGCAGAGTTTGAAAAATTTCTAAGAGCAAGGTATGCAATTCGGTCTAATCGGGGGCTAGAATTGGAGGAATTAGACAAAGAAGCACGGAGTTCACCGATGCTGAAGTTAGAAGAAAGAATATGTACAGGAGCTGTACGAACATATTTAGGAGCAAGTGTTTCTTCGAGAGATGGAACATAAATGGGACAATAGAATCAATGAAAGAAGTAAGTTTTTCAGAAGGAAGATTGTAATATGAAGAACTTTCAGAATGAGAAGCTTGAAAAGCTTTAGCCATTCTCCAAATCTGAGAAATAGGAGTGGATCTAGAAAATGAGGAACAAAAGTTTTTCCATGAATTCTTTTTGACCTTTTTAAGGATAAGTCTGGCCTTGGAATTAGCCTTCTTACAAGCTAAGAAGTTCTCAAACACGGAACACGCCTAAAAAATCCTAAAACAGGAAATACTGTCGCTACTGGCCTCCGAACAATCATTGTTCCACCAAAGCGAAGAAGCAAGAAGATGTCAATTCTTTTTAGGAGGACGAACCGTTGCAGAAGAGGCGATTAGCGCGGAGGAAATAGAGTCGTAGAAGGAATGAAAATTATCCGAAATTTATATTTTATCTGTATTCTGGAGGCTTTATTATGTAGGTTAAAAAGGAAATCAATGCCGTAACTTACATAGATTCGGCTGAGGAGTTTTTTTACAAATTTTTTCTTGAAACTCGATTTTCACATTTTTCAAACTTTGGATTCTTTAATTTAAAAATTTTTGGGGTCTCGTTTTTTCACCCTATATTCTAGTGATTAAAATACATCATTTAAAAAATAGAGTGACTCTCCAGCTACCATGGAAAGATCTGTAGACTTTATTTTAGTTTCTAGAGTTACCACTTTAAGTGTGTATTTTCACAAATTTTGGTACCCAAATATCAAAATTTTTCGAATTTCTTATTTTTCTTGTATTCAGGAGACCTTGGTGTGCAGTTTAAAAAGAAAATCAATACCATAACTCATATAGAACCGGCTGAGGAATTTCTTAAAATTTGATTTTTACATTTTTTGAAATTTTGGTGTATTTAATTTTAAAATTTTAAAAGTCTTATAATTTTCTTATGATTTGACGAAGAAAGTACGTCAATTGAAAAAAAAAATTTACTCTCTAGTTACTATAGAACGGTCTGTACGATTTTTTTTCTTACAGCTTTATATAATAAATATACATATGTACATATGCGGGTTATAAAAAATAAACGGAAGAGAAGACGGGAATTTTTATGTATGTAAAAAAAAAAATTTTTTCGTTTACCACACCTCTAATATGTTTTTGATAAAAAAAGTTTACCTAATAAAATAAATAAGTATAACTGGTGCGGTAAGTAACATTACTATGGAGAAACATATATGATTGTATACATTCAATTTTTAAAAGCATGCATAATGAATGCAAATTGGAAGTGAATGAGAATAAAGTGGTAACAAAATATAGTCTCAAAAATAAGTGGATAAGTGAAAAAATAATTAATTTTATGAAAATTGAACATCATTAGGACATTGTGAATCTTAACTTCATAATCCCTGACACACTATGAAGGGTATGGGACTTACTTTAAAAATTAATTTTTTACTTTAAACTTAGTAAAGGAAGTAGAACCAGTATTCAACATAAAAAACTATTCAGGAAATATTGAAATATAATTAAAACAAAAATAAGGAACGGTAAACAGATGTATTACCAAAGTCAAATATTGATAGACAACAATGATTTCAAAAAAGGATAAAACATAATTAATAATATTGGTTAATAAAACAAAAACAAAACAATGGTACATCGTTTCATTACAAAACGTATTGAAAACACTACAACAGTAGCTGAACAATTTAGTTAATACTTTATACATTTGGTAGAAAAACACAGATATAAATGCAGCATTCAGTTACCGAATACTAACTCTGATAATTTTGTTTTGTTTTCTTTCATCATTCCACTCGCAAATAAATTCCAAATAGAAGCAATAATTAACGATTTGAAAGTTCATAAGGCACCTGGATGGGAGTAAATTAAGGTTAAAGATACTAAACCATACACAAATATATTTATTCTTATTTTAACTAACACGGTCAACTACTCTATAAAGAAAACCGGCACTCTAGATAGGCTGAAAAGAGGTATTATTAGACCGATATAGAAAAAAGTGGTGCAAAATTAATTTCAAAACTACCATCCAATAACAATAATACCTGTAATAGCGAAAATATAAGAACATTACATTGAACATTTGCAAAATGATGTTGAAAAAACAACCAACTCTATGGAAGTCAACGCAAATTCGGATACAAAAGATCCACAATAACATTATTAAGAATGATAGTAAACACTAATATTTCGTGGATCTTTTTTATTTAAATCTGTGTTTACTTTCATAGAGTAGATTGTTTTTTACACATAATTTTGTTCATTTTTATCAATGTAATATGTAATGTTCTAATATTTTCATCATTACAGGTATTTTTGTTATTGGATGGTAGTTTTGAAATTAATTTTGCACTCCTTTTTTACATACCGGTCTAATAATACCTCTTTTCAGGGTCTCAGACTAGTTGACCATATTAGTTAAAATAAAAATAAATATATTTGTGTTTGGTTTAATATCCTCATCTGGGTGCCTTATGAACTTTTAGATCGTTAATTATTTTCCTCAATCTATATAAAGTATAAGAGTAATTGAAATGGTGGTCTGAGGGTGTTCCTAGGCGGGGTCATGAAACGGAACTCCTTTAGGGGTACAAGGAGTCCACTTATATATATATCTATATACATTTACTTAGACAGATATACACGTAGGTCTATTGCTATTGTAGTCTATATAATAATCAAGAATAGATTTTAATTTTGTTGACTTAGATAAATGATAATAAGAATGCCGGACACTCACCCAAGGGAATATTTGTCCTGCAAGACTTACAACTTATTTTTAAAAAAAATTAATAATAATATTTGTGTGCTATAGATACACAAATTATTGCTACTGTAATTGCAGTTTTATTTAATAACAATTCTTCTAATCCAGATTCAGCCATGGTTTACAGGCAATATTTAATTATCCTTTCACTAACATCTATTGTGTTAATCACAAATATTTCTTGAAAAGATTAAAATCATGAAGGCTTTTTATTGATTGTATTATAGTTTTATTTATTTTTAACACCCTACATACTTTATAACCAGTTGAGACCTCAGTAGATTAAGTGAAATACCATAAACATTCACTTATTAGATATTTTTCAATTTAAGAATTCTATTTTGCATTATAACTGAATAATTATTTGATACCTATCTCTAATTTCCTAAATTTAAACAATTTTGTACACAACAATTTATCTTTATATGTTTAACTTGTATCATCAATCACTGTCTCTATTTACTATACTTCTCTTTTTTGTGTGGTCTTTTATTTCTATATATTCCTCTTCCTAACGTTATTTCACAGTTTATGATATAAGGTACTAATTTAATTGCTGAACTAAGAGAATTTATAAGCAAATTTTCATTTTCATATCATTATTCTAACTTTTGAGCTATTTATGTTCTCATCTTGTAAACAGTTACCCTGGGCAATGTATATATTTGTGACCGTTAGGTGGAAAATGTATGGGTACAGCTATTACTAATTTGTAAGCGCGGTATGTATTATTACTTTGCAAGGTTATTATCTTAGTTGACCCAAACATTTATCCATTTAATAATAATTTAGTATAAACTAAGACTCAGATGCGTTAATAATTCTGTTTCGAGTGTTGGCTTCATTCTTTTTAATTTATGAAGCATAATTAATTTAAAACTTCCTAGTGATTTCACTAGCGATAAAAACAGTTAATTAATGTTCCAAAAAATATGTGTATTAATATATTATGAATTTGTTTCTTCCACAAGTTTTATTTTATATTGTAAATGAATAAGTTCAATGTACCTATTTCTCTTATCCAAAACAGAGAAGTTTGTATATAACAATTTCTCTATATTCATTAGACTTCAGTTTATCCATGTTGGCTAGGTAGTGTAAATATGCATATATTTTTTTTGCATGTGTTGTTTGATCTGTTTCTAAATGCACTTTTTTTGAGCATTATTTTACAGTCTATGATAAAAACAATAACTTATTCTCAGGAATAATGTAATTTCTAAATATTTTTCATTTCTCTTTCATTATTGTAGTTTCTGAGTGGTTTATAGCAAAATTATACATTTCTTAGCTTTAGGCGAGAGCATGACGGAAAAAGCTGTTATTACTCAGTGAGTATGTATAAATTGGTTCTCTGCAAAAGTTTTATTTTGGTTGCCCCAAAATTTTATTTATTCCACAAAATAATGTATGAACTGAGACATGGTTCCTATGATTAATTATATTTGTGATTATAGATTAGCTTCGTTCTTTTTGTTTAGCATCACTACTAACTAAGAATTTTCAAATAATTTCATTAGTATTAGGTAATCGATAATGATGTTTCTATAAAATGTATATCAATACACAATGAATTTGCTCTTATTTTTCTGATTTTTATTTATATCGTTTGTTTGTTTCAGCACTAGGTGACGAACACACAGGTATGCCTATTATTAATTTGTAATCATGGTGTATATTATTACTTTTAAAGGGTATTATTTTAATTGCTTCAAAAATTTATTTATTCAACAATAATTTTATATACACTGAGATATAGGTCCTGCGAATAATTCTATTTCTAATTTAGGCTTTATACCATTTAATTTTTGAAGCACAATAAACCAAAAGCTACCTAATGGTTTCATTAGTACTAAATAAATGTTTATTAATGTTCCAAGAAAATGTAGATTAACATTCAATGAATTTGTTCTTATTTCTCTAACTTTGGTTTGTATTGCTTTTTGAAATTTACAGCGAGTAAGTGTTTTTAATAGAACTAATATTTTTAAATTTAATTTATTATATGTTGTGCAAAAGAAAGCATTATGGAACAATTCTTATATTTAAACCAGCTTTTTGACATGTATCTCCATTATATATTTCATTTACAGTATTTCCTATTACAATGCTTTTGGATAGGAAAGATTTATAGATACCTGCAAGGAAATGACTGATGCAATCAACCGGGCCAAGCCCGGGGCGAAAACTGAGCATATTCGAAGGGATTATATTATTATGCTAAAGCCACCAGACGAAACGGTAGTTTATTAAGCCATCAAAGAGTTTGCGCAGACAAGAGGCTAGGAAGATAGAACGGAAAGAACACTGATTTTTTTTAAGAATTGTAATGACGATAAAGTCGTTCCAAAACCTAAGTATAAAACCAGAGAGTAGAAAAGTGTTGGAAATATTCAGGAGGGTGAGCAGCGAGGAAGGAAAGAGTTTTTTAAGAATAAGGAAGGAAAGGTCGTCCAAGTCAGGAGCAGAAGAAGAGGATTTATTAAAGACGGACAAGAGTTCATCATAGCGGAAAGGAGAAAATAAGACATGAGGTTCTGAGCTATTCGGGAGAGAAGGAATGTTCGATTCCTTGAAAGAGGGAACATAAGCAGGAGCAATAGAGTCCAAAAAAGAATGAAGTTTAGGCAAAGGAGAACAGAAAAGGTGGGGACGTTTAGAAAACGGAGATGTAAACGCCTTGGCCATTTTCAGATCTGAGGGAAGGACGATTTCTAGAAAAAGAGGAACAAAATGATTTCCAAGAATTCATCTTGGCAGATTTTAAGGTGTTCCGAGCTTTTGTGTTGGTTTCTTTGTGGGCTAAAAAGTTGGACATTGAGGAACAAGAGCGAAAGGCTTTAAAGGCGGCAGTGCTTCTCCAAAAAGCAACTTTACACTCTTCATTCCAATAAAGAGAGAAGGCATAAGGAAAAGAACGACCGCGTGTAAAAGAAATAGGTGGGAAAGAAGCAGGAAGTGCAGAATATAGAGATTGAGTGAAGTAATTGTATTGGGATGGCGGGTCGGGGATATTCAGAATAAGAGGGGGAGGAATCCAACAATAATCAAAATTGACATCAATCTGTTTTAGAAAAAAACTAATGGGGAGCGTGAAGGAACGGCCTGAATAGTTTATAAGAAAGAACGTTGTTGAGAGTTAGAAGAATGGGGACATGATTACTACCAATAGTGCCGTCAAAAGTTCTCCAGGAGCTTACGAGACTAAGATTCGGAGATGAAACTGAGAGATCGATTTCACTGGAGGATGATGGATGTTTGAAAAAAGTAGGGAAACGATCATTGAGGAGAAAAAGGTTATAGTTCAGAATACGATTTTCCAGAATCACATCCAAAGAGGGTAGTGCACATTCCAGTCTCCACCAATAATAAACGAATCAAATAGGGATGAAAGGAATGAAGGCAAAGGAAGACTAAAGAAGTTGGAATTGGGGGGATGTACACGCAAGTAATATTTATAGGATTCGGGAGATAATTTTCAAGTGAAATATGAATCATATTAGGATAGTTAAGAAGGAGCGGAGGAAAAAGTGGGATATTGTGAAACAGATAGGATAGATCGCGTCCAATCAGAATCGCAACACCATATCCAACGATCAGGTCGAACTAGAAAATAACCTTTAAAATGTTGAAATGAGGAATACCTGCATGAACTGGGTTGACGACCAGTTTATCTATGTCATTATACAAATTTTTATAATACTGAGTTATGAAGTTGTTTATTTCTTTCCTATAGTATATTTCTCCCCTTTCAGGTTCTTAAAATGAGTTGCTCATTGGGTACCCATACTAAGTTTATTTTTTACCAGTTTTATATTTCTACTTCCTTCTAGAATATTATTAATAATTTCATTTTTTTTTATTTTTTTTTTACTTTTTTTTACATATTATCTTTTGGGCGCGCCAGCGGCTTTGACCCAACAACTATAGAAATTATAGAAAGGGTTAAATAGAGGGACGGTTAGAAATAGAGCTTAGGAAAGATTGATGTATATGAATTATATCTGGAGATGGAAAGGAAAGGACACAGGAAGAATTGTAAGGAGCAGGAAGACATAGTGTTAAGATTTTGGAGTACAAAACGGAGCGATCAGAATTAAGGGCAGGGCATTCAAAGAAGATGTGGTTTTCATCACATGTGGGAGGAGAAATGGAACTTTGAAGGGGACAATCGGGAGAGGAGGACTGGGAAAAATGACAACGTGAAGAGGGTAGAGGGGAGTGATTAAAACGCAGTCTAATTAAGGAAACGATCGCGGAGTAATGATAAGAAGAAGAATGAAATCACGGTTGAAAACAGGGAACCGGCTGAATTTGAAGATAATGAGAGACGGGATTAGAAAATAAAGAAGGATCGATGTCCGACCATAGTTGGGAATAATTAGCTGAGGAAAGAAGGAGGATGTCTGAGGTAGGACAATTACAGAGTAAAGGACCATCATGGGCAGCCGAACGGGCTAAAAAATCCGCTAACTTGTTGCCCTCGATGCCAGAATGACTAGGAACCCACAAAAGGTCAATTGTAATAGAGCGGAATGAGAGTAGATTGGATATGAGAGAACGAATTGAGAGAATAATAGAGTTGGAGGAATGAGAAGGAGGAGAAGAAATAGCTTGAAGAACACTTTTGGAATCGGAGACAATGAGACATTTATTGATCCCTCTTATGGATGAAATGAAGGAGACTGCGTGTAAAATGGAGATAGACTCCATTGTGAAGATAGAACAGAAGGAAGGGAACTTGAGGGATTCAGAGTGATGTAGTGAGAGGGAAGTAAATGTGCCGTCCACCCCGTTCTCATTTTGAGAACTGTCAGTGAAGAATATTAGATGAGAAGGAAAAGATGTATCAAGCAAGTGGAGGAATTCGGCTTGGATTGTAGAATGGGCGATGGATTTTGAGTTCGGTCACGTCCTCTTATTTTATTTTTTATAGCTTTCGACACTAAATTTAATTCAATATTTTCTTTTGGAGACCTGTTAACGGTTTTTAAGATTTCCATTCTTCTTTTACGTAGTTGATAAATATCGTCTACTTCGCCTTTCTGTGGGATATTTCCACTTGTTTTTCTGGATGTGTTTGTGAACGTTGACGTCACTGTTTGAGATATGGCGTTATATAGTTCTTCAATCTCTTGATCTCTACTCAAGTTCATCTTCCCTAACTCTTCACTAATTATGTTTTTATACTTTTCGTAGTCTTTTTTTTCTCTTTTAAATAAATAAGTTGTAGGTCTCACTGGGCAGGCATGCCCGTTGTGTGAGTGGCTAACACTCTTATTACCGTTTATTCTAAATAAACAAAATTACAATTAATGATTCTTACTACATATATCAAACATATTAAACCAAAAAAAAATTCGAAATGCCTCTTTCAACTCAATCTCTGTGCTTTAAAGTGATCTTACATTCAGAGTAGCTACATGAACTTTGTGTTTTATTTTATTGGTATTCATTTTATATTATTCGTTTGATTTAGTTTGCGCTTAACTAAATTTTTAGTAGTATTCTTAAATGGTTGGAGCGATGGAGGAAAAAAAGTATAATCACCCTTGCTTACCGGCGTTTCTGGGTGAGGACAGTTCGCGCTTACAACAGGCCGGGAAACGTTGTTATATATTTATAATGTATTGTTTATATTTGCACTAGTGGTCGGAGGTGATGTATTGTCGTTTGTGTGTGTGCTGTTGTGTATGATGTAGACGCTGTCAATACGAATTTATCGAGAGAACTCTGCTTCTGGCCGCCTTTGTGTTTTTCACTGTGTTTTCTGCCGAATCTATTGCACTAGTCTTATCTACCTGCTTGGTTGCGTGGCTGATGTTCTGATTAGTAATACTCTCCTGAGTGAAATCATCAGTCCGTCATCCGAGATCTGATTCACTGGTTATTATTATCTTCGCTTTACTTGAGTCCGTTTTTCGTACATATATTTTACTGTCTTTATACCATGCTTGGCTTATTCTATCTTTTTGACGCGCTAGCCTAGCAATTGTATAAAGTTTCCCAACGTGGCTGATCAGATCTTGATCTACATAAATCGATACTAATTGGAGTAAGCCAACATAGTTACTGTTTATCTTCAACTTCTTTGCATTACTTAGTAGTTGCACTTTCTTCTTTCTATCCTGAAGTTTCAAGATTATCGACGCCGGTGTGGAATCCTCAACCTTTTTAGGCAGACGATGTACTGCTTTAATATCCCACTCCGCCAACTGCACATCTAGTTTTGTTTCTATCCTATTTATTAGCGACTTTACACTCTCCCCTTTTATAAATGGTACACAACAAACTATCACATTATCCACTCTGGAGTATTGACTCAATTTTAGTAGTTCCTGTTTTAGTAGTTCGTTTTCTTTTTTTACATATCTGATCTCACTTCTCAAATCTTCATTTTCTTTCTTTAATTTAATAATTTCTTCCACTGCCTTATCAATCTTAGTATCTGTGTCGTTACATGCAATCCCTATTCATTTTATTTACTCATGTATTTGATTAAAATTGTCAAAAAATTGATTTTCCATTTTTAAATTCGAACGAAACAGTAAGGTTATTTGAAAATATTTGCTGAACCTCGTACCTGTGACAACATAAGTCGTGTTAATATAACGAAAGCGGAAAGTGAGTAAGTAAATGGGACGTGGTTACTTTGCTGGTTGCAAAATACTTTAGGTAAAGAATCGTGAAAACGCGCTATCAGACTTAACCGATTTTAACACAAAAAAAAAAAAAAAACATATAACAACAAACCACATCGAATGGCTCCTATGCTGTTAAATACAATTTCAAAATTTGAATACCAGCGTATACTTAGACGGATTGTGACATCAGATAAAAATTGGTCTCATATTCTTCAAATGTTCCTCTGTTATTTTTTTTTGTAAACATTGTGAATCGTTATCTCGTGTGCGTTCGCGTTCCTGTTAACAGCTCGGTAATCAGTTGTTTCGGCAGACCGGTGAGATCGCTTCATTGTTATCTATTCAGATAAATAATTTCGGTTTCTTCGCTGTCGCATTTAACTTTTACTTAGTAACTAATATCGATCTATTTTACGTTTATTTTTCGCCGTTACATTTTAATATTTCAGTTTGTTTAAATTCACTTCGTTCTTTTTTTTTCTTTCTTTTTATTTTCCCCTCTCTTTCTTAAGCCAGTTAATCGATGAGCTCGTCTAGTGGGGGCCGAATGGTAATATTAATAACAACAGCAGTTATAATAATAGTAACAATAACGATAATAACAGCAACACTAATAATAACAGCAACACTATTAATTTGCCGATCAATGTCAACAGCTCCGATACTTTTTTTTTTTATTTTTATTTTTTTTATTTTTTAAGTGTCGTGTACAGCTGCCGGGGCTATTACGACACTATGGCAATCGGAGAGTTAAATAGTTCAAAATAGGTTAGTTGTATGAAGAAACCGAATAGTGTCTGCAATGTTCAAAGGCGAGTTGGCCAAAGACGACTGCAAAGACGCTATCCGGTGCTGGGCGCGCTGGAAAACACTTTTCCATCAAAATACCCAGGACCATTCAAAGTTTTCGTTGAGAACACCTCTGACAATAAAAACATTGGAAATTTCCACCCGCTTGCGCTGGCCAGGCTCATCACCAAAATTTCCACCTCCTTCTCTGACATTACCCCTCAGGGTAGAGGGCGTATCTCTATTGTCTTCCCCTCCATTTCCACCGCCAACGACTTCCTAAACAATCGCTCCTTCTTCAATTCTAACGAGCTGAAAGCTTTCATTCCCCATAATACTCTATACAGAATTAGTGTTATTTCTGGAGTTCATCCTTCGTTCTCTGTTGAGGAAATTAAAGAAGGGCTTGTTACGTCTATCCCTATAGTATCTATTCGTCGCATCCTTCGCTCTTCCGATGGAACCAAAGTTCCCACCAGAAGTGTCGAATTAAAATTTGCCAAATCCTCTCTCCCTGAGTTTGTATCCATTTACAAACTTCGTTTTACAGTGTCCCCAAGTATCCGTTCTCCCACCCAATACTCTAATTGCTTCCTTTGCGGGCATATTGCACGCCATTGTCGCAGCTCTCTTCCTTCATGTTCTCATTGTTCCTCTTAGCATTCTTCCTCCGATTGTACGAATCTTCAAGAGCCTCCTTTTTGTCGCAACTGCAAAGGTAGTCACAGCGCTTCCGATCGAGCCTGTCCCGAATGGCAGCGGCAGAAGGATATAAAAAGAATTATGGCTTTCGAGAACATCTCTTTTCACGAAGCCGTTAAAGTTAAATCCTCCAGTTCCGCCTCTCCAGCCTTCTCTTATGCTAATCGCGCCGCAGCCCCTATTTCCTCTTCAAACGTCTCCCCAAAAGCTTCTAAATTCCCCTCTCTTCGACGTCATAAATCCCCCATTTTCCACAAAACTTCCAAACCCAAATCCTACTCAAAGCCTTCTCCTCAATTTCCTTTCGTTCCATCCCTTTACTCTCGTTTACCATCTAATGGTTTCGCACTGAATCATGACGTCTCCCCCCAATCCAATCCCTCCATATCTTCCAGTCCCTTACCAGTTCTTCCTAGTCTTTCTCCTAATTCCTCTCTAAACGATTCTTCTTTTGTTGTCTCCCATATCTCTGCAGCTATCATGGAACTCCTTGCCTCTTTTAACATATCCTCTTCCTCCTCATTCCTTGATAATCTTTCAGCCTTCCTATCCAATCATGTTCATTTCAACTAGATCATCTCTTTCATCCTCTTTCATTTTTTTCTCCCTTTTGACCATCTTCCTGCATCCCATTCTATATTTGTTATCCTTATTTCTCCTTCTTTCTTTTGCGTCCGTTTCGCCAAGGATAACTGTTCGCTCAGGAATCATTAACTCAAAACTTTCGTCAGTTCGAATTTTATTCCATCTTTTCTTTATGCTGCATAGTTATCTCATTATGGAAGGAAGCCTACAAACTGGTCGTCAACCCAGTTCGTGCAGGTATTTCTCTCGTCTCTTTTTCAACACTATGTCGGAAGGAAGACTACAAACTGGGCATCAACCCAGTTCGTGCAGGTACTTCTGCCGTTTATTTTTTATTACTGACGGTACCGCTAATGGTGAGGTACCTTCAATTTTGCCTGTATCCAACTTCGGACACGTCTTCTCTCTTCTACTTATTTTTCCACTGTCATCTTCTCCTTTAAGTTGGAAGATCGTCTACAAGCGATCTCCTCTCATGTATTACACCCTTCATATTACCCTTGCCTTCCTTTCTTTTATTTCAGTTTCAGCTCTGTCTTTTCCCGCTGCTTTTTATCATTCTTTTAATTCCTCTTCTTCTCCTTTTAAATAGAATGCCGCGGTCTTGCGCCATAAACATCCTTCAATGGAATTGCCGCAGCTTAAGAGCTAATAAACTAAGTGTAGAATGTCTATTAGACTTCTATAATATCCATGTAGCGCTGTTATCCGAAACTTGGCTTAAATCCTCCTCGTCTCTTGATTTCAAAGGTTATTCTCTAGTTCGATCTGATCGTATGGATGGGTATGGTGGTGTTGCAATTTTAATTAGACACGATCTATCCTATCTCACCCACAATATCCCATTTCTTCCTCCGCCCCTTCCTAACCACCCTAACATGATTCATATTTCACTTGAAAATCTTCTCCCGAATCCTATACATATTGCTTGCGTGTACATCCCTCCCAACTCCAGCCTCTCTAGTCTTCCTTTGCCTTCATTCCTTTCATCCCTATCTGATCCATTTATTATTGGTGGAGACTGGAATGCGCACTCCCCTATGTGGGGCTGCGCAGGGCGCAATCCAAACGGTGTGACTCTGGAAAATCTCATTCTAAACCATAATCTTTTTCTCCACAACGATCGTTCTCCTACTTTCTTCAAACATCCATCTTCTTCTAGTGCAATCGACCTCTCGTTTTCATCTCCGAATCTTGGTCTTGTAAGCTCCTGGAGAACTCTCGACAGCACTTTTGGTAGTGATCATGTCCCCATTCTCCTAACTCTCAACAACGCTCTTCCTTCTAGACCTTTCAGGCCCTTGCACGCTCCTCACTGGCTTCTCTCCAAAACAGATTGGAATAAATTCCGATCTTTGGTAGATTCCTCACTCCTCCTTATTCTGGATTTTCCCGACCCGTCATCCCAATACAACTTCTTCATTCAATCTCTATATTCTGCTCTTTCCACTTCCTCCCCTCCTTCTTCCTTTTCGCGCGGTCGTTCTTCCTCTTATGCCTCCTCTCTTTGGTGGAATGAAGAGTGTAAAGTTGCCATCCAAAGAAGCACCGCTACCTTCAAAGCCTTTCGCTCTTGTTCCTCAATATCCAACTTTTTAGCTCACAAAGAAGCTAACGCAAAAGCTCGGTACATTTCAAAATCTGCCAAGAGGAACTCTTGGAAATCATTTTGTTCATCTTTCTCTAGAGATACGCCTCTCTCTAAGATATGGAAAATGGCCAAAGCGTTCAGATCTCCTCTTTCTGAGCGTCCCCACTTCTCCCATCCTTCTTTGCCTAAACTTCACTCTTTCTTGGACTCTATTGCTACTCCGTATGTCCCCACTTTCGAGGAATCGTATATTCCTTCACTCCCAAATTCCTCAGAACCTCATTTCCTAACGTCTCCTTTCAGCTACGAGGAACTCTTGTCCGTCCTTAATAAAACCTCTCCTTCTGCTCCTGGCCTGGACGGTCTTTCTTTCCCTATTCTTAAAAAACTCTCTTTTTCCTCGCTACTCTCCCTTCTGAATATCTTCAACTCTTTCTTACTCTCTGGTTTTACTCCTGAGTCTTGGAACGACTTCATCGTCATTCCAATTCCTAAAAAAAAACAGTGTTCCTTCCGTCCTATCTCCCTAGCCTCATGTCTCCTCAAACTCTTTGAAGGTTTAATTAATAACCGTCTCGTTTGGTGGCTTGAGCATTATAATCTAATTCCTTCTAATATGTTCGGTTTTCGCCCCGGGCTTGGCCCGGTAGATTGCATCAGTACCTTCCTTGCAGATATCTATAAATCATTCCTATCAAAGAAATTTACTGTCGCTTCTTTTGTCGATGTCTGCTCTGCATTCGATAATGTGCATCTTCCTTCTCTGGGCTCCAAACTCCTCTCTCTTAATCTTCCTCCAGTTCTTATCACTCTTATACTCAACCTCTTTCAACATAGAACTCTTTATCTATCTTCTCCTTCTCTTTCCACCTCCAGATGCGTCTATTGTGGGCTTCCCCAGGGTTCCTGCCTTTAGCCCCACTCTTTTTAATATTTACTCCTTCGTTATTGCTTCGCTCTCTATTCCCTCTTTCTCTCTCCTTTTTGCTGATGACATTTTAGTTTATTCCACCTCAGATGATCTGTCCTCCGCCACCAACGAGTTAAATCATTCATTGTCCCATCTTAGCAATGCTCTATCTATTCTCCACCTCTCTCTTTCCCCTTCCAAGTCTTCCTGTATAATGTTTGCTCTCCGCCCCTTTAATCGTGTTTTTATAAACATCAGCGTATCTGGTACACCTATTCCCACTGTTAATTCCATATGTTATATAGGTCTCTTCTTAAATAGTCGCCTTACATTTCATGAACATATTAATTATATCTATAATTCCTCGATCAAAAGACTTAATCTCCTCATATCTTTATCACCGCTCAGATGGGGTGGAGACCCGTGCATTCTATTAATTCTATATAAATCGATTATTCGGTCCAAACTCGACTATTGTTCCTTCATTTATGGCAGTGCCTCCAAGTCTCTCCTTTCGAAACTTGACGCAATGCAGAATTCTTGCCTTCGCCTATGCATTGGCGCTTTAAGATCTTCTCCTATTCCTGCGATTCTATCCGAAACTTGCACTCAACCTCTTTCCACTCGTCGTTCACTCCTCGGTTATCGATTTTTAATAAAACGCCTCCCCATTTTGTCATCCAATATTATTCCTTCCTATCTTCATATCAAAAATCACTGGCGCTTGGCGCCTCATAGAATTCCGATTTTATCGTATATAGCTGCTCGTGTTTCCAGTTTTTCTCCCTACGTTTCCTCTTATAACAGTCTTCCTTACTTTTCTCTCGATTTTAATAGCATATGGCACCCCATCAATTTCTTCTCTCTTCCAGTCCGAGCTAATTCTTCCTCTCACAATGTAGTCAACTTCGAATTCCTTCAGCTGCTGAACTCTGCTTTTCCTTCCCATGCCTTTATTTTCTCGGATGGCTCCAAGAGTGATGGGGCGTGGGTGGCGCGTGTACGTCTCCTACGTTCCTGCACTCTGAGTCTTTCAGACTTCCTTCTTTCTGCTCTGTCTTCTCAGCCGAGTCGATCTCAATTCTTCGTGCAATCCAATTCATATCCTCTTCGAGTGGGGTTCACAAATTCCTGATTGTTTCTGATTCCAAAGGCGTTCTTCAAACCATCTCCTCTCCTCCTTCTCATAATTCTGACGGTATCATCCTCTCTATTCGATCTCTTGTCTCGTCTTTGTTCTCGTTCCGATCCATTCTCATAGACTTTCTATGGGTCCCTAGCCATTCCAATATTGAGGGCAATGACGCAGCTGACTCTTCAGCTCGCTCAGCCGCCCGCATTGGTCCTTTCCTCGACTCTTTCCCTTCCTCAGACATTCTTTCTTTGTCACGCTCTAATCATTCTAGACTTTGGACTGACATGTATCCATCTTTATTCTCAAATCGCTTTTCACAGTATCGTCTTATTCAACCGGTTCCTAGTTTCCTGCCTTGGTTTCAATCTATTCCTACCTGTCGTCGTTCCACTGTTGTTTCCTTAATTAGGCTTAGAATCAATCATTCTCTACTCCCCTCTCCTCGCTTTCGATTCGCTTTGTCCTCTTTTCCTTTCTGCTCTCTTCACGCTTCTGAGCGTTCTTGTGTTTGTGACTCAAATCACATCCTATTCGAATGTTCTACACTCTCTAACGAACGCTCCTTTTTTTACGCCCAACTTCTAGTTTTGGGTCTTCCTACTCCTTTTAACGATACCTATATTCTTTCCTCCCCATTGCCTTCAGTTATTCCATTGCTGCTGTCCTTTGTCTTTTCCATTTCTGACCGCTTGGCTATTTAGTTATAACTCTTAATTTTTAATGTTGTTGGGTCAAGGCCACTGGCGCGCCCAGGGTAGGAAAAAAAAAAATTATTTTTAATTATTGCTTCTTTTTCATTGTTTCAATTAAAATGAGCTACTATTGCACTGTCATGCCATTTATAAAATAATATTATTCTTTGTATAATATGTAATGTATTCAATCTACCTCTTACATTCAGCATTATTTTATCCTATGTTTTAACTATAATTTTGTATAAGCTAGGACATAGTTCCTTTAAATATTTCTATTACTTATTTTAGTTCTATTCTATTTAATTTATCAAGCATAATAAATTGAAATTTTTAAAATTATTTCACTGATACTAGTTAAGAGTTTTATAATGTTCTAGAAAATGTGTATATTAATAGATAATGAATTTCTTCTTATTTCTCTGATTTTTTTTCATTTTATTTGTTTGTAATTTACAGAAGGTAAGTGTTCTTTAACAGAACTGATTCACTTAATAGTAATCAACGTAATATTGTGCAAAAGCAAATATTATTGTACAATCCTTACATTTTAATTTGGTTTTTGATATATGTTCTCATGTTATACTTCATTTATGGTATATTCTAATGTGGGGTTTACATAGATGTGTACATTTTGATTGTATCAGAACTGTTATAACTGTGTAATAAATTATTTTAAAACAAACAGTTTAAAACGAATGGAAGTAATCTGTTTTAATAGGTCCCATTTAGTGTGCTGTTATGATTAAAAACTTCATTGCAGAATAATGCACTTTACTAAAAATAATCTAAGATATTTACATATGATGAGGGATCAAAATTCATATATAATTTATATACTCTAATATTTACACTTGTCATTAATTATGCAGTTATATATGATTGCACAATCTAATTAATGATTATACTAGTATATACCTAAAATGAATCTAGACACTAGACAAAAGAATAGTCGAATAATCTTCAAATATTCCTGTGTCATTATTATTCTTATATAATGTTTCTTTTTCACTGTTTCAATTAAAATGAGCTATCAGCATATTCTCAAGCTATTTTTAATATAATTTCATTATACATTTTATCAGAGTACTGTAGTTTTTTTTTTATGTAAATTTGATTCACTGTAAAGGTACATGGTCATAATTTCACAATTACTTTTTTTTCAATAGTTGTTTTTATAGCTTCATTTGAGTCTGTTTTTCATACATATATTTTACTGTCCTTGCACCTTGCTTGGCTTATTCTATCTTTTTGACGCGCTAGCCTAGCAACTGCATGAAGTTTCCTTTTCTATTACTTATTTTAGTTCTATTCTATTTAATTTATCAAGCATAATAAATTGAAATTTTTAAAATTATTTCACTGATACTAGTTAAGAGTTTTATAATGTTCTAGAAAATGTGTATATTAATAGACAATGAATTTCTTCTTATTTCTCTGATTTTTTTTCATTTTATTTGTTTGAAATTTACAGAAGGTAAGTGTTTTTTAACAAAACTGATTCACTCAATAGTAATCAATGTGATATTGTGCAAAAGCAAATATTATTGTACAATAAATTTGGTTTTTGATATCTATTCTCATGTTACATTTCATTTATGGTATTCCCTATTGTAATGCTTACATTGATATGCACATTTTATATGCATCAGACATGATGTAACTGTGTAATAATTTACAAAATAGTGTTATTTTACATGGTTTCATAATACTGTTATTAGTAGATACGGATAAGTTAGTGACTGAAATCCCTACCTTTCATTGTGGTAACGTGAGACAGTCTTGCTTAAAATGTCCTGGCTGATGTCATTGATAACAATATCGGTTTTGGTTTATTCGGACATTTGGCATTTGCCTGTAGCGATCTAGATTCATTTGTCAAGGTATTTATGGTTCGATTTGGGTCTTTTTTTTTGAAGTTGAAATGGAACCCGCTGATGATATTGAATAGCCTTGAACAGCTCATATAAGGTTTTAGGTCGTACTAGATGTTCTGCAAGCTAAGCTGGCCATAAACTAAGAACAACCTGCTCAACGCTCTCTTTGGGTTTTAATCCACATTCAACGCACAACTGGTACTTCTGCAATACATAGGTGTGGAGATTTTCATTTAATTGACATATTCACCTTCATATCTTATCGATCTTAGCTATCATCAAGACATCTTGCCCAAAAATATTGATGGAATGGTCCTTCAAAGATTCTCAATTGCCAAACTCCCACCAGAAGCAAATATAGCAATCCTTGGTGACTATTTAATTTTGTATGTGCCGCTTCTAGTTTCTTCTGATCGGACCATTTGTTATTCTCGGCAGTTTGTTTAATCTAGGAAATCCACTGATCGATCTTACAGGATCTTTTCCCATAAATACTGGTATTTCATTTACAGCATTTACCTCTTTCCATGAGAGATACGATTTTTATGTAACGTCAGTTAGCAAAGTGGTTAACTCAGCTATATACGTCATCCCAGCTTCACTTGGCTGATTCAACATATTAGGATTCCATTCTTCCTCCGCCATTGAAGGATTATATCCCACTTCTGAATAAAATTATGTTGCTGAGTAATCAAAATAAATAAGGCATAAGATTAACGCATGATTTATTAATAAATCAAATAACCAAACCTATCGACTATTTAAACTCCTATGGACCGGGTCACCAAAAAAATGAACACAAAAAAAAAAATTAAATAATGAAACCAGAAGCAAAGATTACGAACACCCAAAACAAGATACCCGCGGCACAACTAATTTTAGCGAGTCCTTGAATAAGTCTAAACATTTTGGACCACTGTAATACAAGTTTAAATGAAGCGTCCCTGGTTGACGAGCCAAAAAAAAAAAAAAAAAAGATATATGAAAAAAAAAATAGAACGAAAACTAATAACATGTTTTACACCTATCTATGCGATAAAAAACTGCACAAAACTTGTCACTAAAAATTCAACACGTACAATATTCACAATTATCTTAAAAATTGCAAACGCAATTTATCCAATAGATCTACATCGTCATCGGGAGGTGGCCCAAATGTAAATCAAGCAACCCAGCCACAAAAGAAAAAAAAAATGAAGTCGAGGAATTAAAGCGACTTAAAATCATCCTACAACCTGCCAAACAGGACATCGATAACCACCGGAAAACTCTTAAAGAATGTATCCCCTTTGACCAAATTGTGGCACTAATACAAAACAGCAGTAAATCTTTATCCGCTCAAGATTTATTAAAAAAATTAAATATACCGACAAAATGTGCCGATACAATCCTCATCGAGCTAAAAACAGTATACCCAGTTATCAATGATCATTCTACCAAAATTAGAATAACTAAACTGGTAAAAAAAAATTTCAGAAGGAATTCTTATAGATAGCGAAAGCGATGGACAACTTTCTTCTTCAATGGAACATTAATGGATTCCAAAATAACTTATCAGATCTTCTTCTCCTAATTTATTCCGAAAAACCAACAATAATATGTCTCCAAGAAACACGCCTGCTACCTAAACACTCACGTTCACTGAATAATTACCAAATTTTCCGTTTTGACCACACTGGTGGATTACAGGCATCAGGTGGAGTGGCGACATTCATTCATGAAGCAGTACCTATTAAAAAGGAACTGCGAATAAACTCCTCAATCCAGAATGTTACAGTTACGATGCAGTTCAGCAAATCAATCCCCTTCCATAAACTTACTATATGCAACATCTACATACCTTCAGATACAGAATTATCTTATACAGAAATAAATACATTACTATCGCAACTGCCGAAACCATTTATATTAGTGGGTGATATGAATGCGCATAGCCCAATGTAGGGATCTTTTAAATCCAACAAGAAAGGAAAAATATTTGAAAAACTAGTTACTGAAAGTTTATACATGTCGCTGTTAAACAATAAACTGCCCACTAGATTAAACTCATTTAATGGCAAGTTATCGGCCATTGACCTATCTATCTCATCAAACGAAATCCACTCAAAACTTCTGTGGTCTACCCACTTGGATCTGTGTCATAGTGACCACTTACCAATTTTCATTCGAATATTGAAACAAAGATCACAGAGCGTGTTCAGAAAGCCACAACGTTGGCTAACAGAAAAAGCAGACTGGAATAAATTCCAACACTTGTGTAGCCCACCCCTCAATTTAAATGTAGACGATATTGACTCAGTGATCGACATATTCAACAATCATATTATTAATGCTGCAGATCAGGCCATACCGAAGTCATCCCCAGTTGTAAAAATACGCAATGTTCCGTGGTGGAATCAAAACATAAAAATAGCGATACAGAAACGTAACAGAGCGCTGAGAAAATTCCGCAACACGAAATTGGATATCGATTTAGCCAACTTTCGATCCTACCGTGCTCAAGCCCGGCAAGTTATCAGACAAAGTAAAAGGGAAAGCTGGGAGAAATTTATCTCGGATACCAATTCTGAATCCGATCCTTCCGAAATTTGGCGGAAAATTAATATCTTAAATAGAGCCAAAAGACTTCCCCCAACAATCGCACTACAAAACTCATCAGCTTTCACTCAAGATCCCGCTAAAGTTTAAAATATCTTTGGAAATTCCTTTGCTGGGATCTCCGTTAATAGCAATTACTGCGAAGAATTCCAAACTTATAAAGCTAAAGAAGAACAAGAGCATTTAAAAATGGAATCTGATAACCATGAAAAATTCAACCAGCCATTCACAGAACAAGAAATAAATAATGGTATTAATAATCTAACCAACACTGCTCCAAGACCAGACCTAATCTCTCCCCTATTTTTCAAACATCTACCTCCTGACTTGAAGAAGCTTTTACTGAATATTTTCAACAAAATCTGGTCTGAGAATTGCTTCCCAAGTTTATGGAGAACAGCAATTGTTATCCCTATCCTGAAACCAGGCAAGGAACTAGGGCTGTTAAAAACCGGGTAACCGCGGTTACGGTTAAAAACCGATGATACGGGTGAAACCCGGTTTTACGGTTTTCACGGATACGGTTAACCGTGTAACCGCGGTTTCGGTTAAAAGCCGGTGATACGGGTAAAAATCGGTTTTACGGTTTTCACGGATACGGTTAATTGTACGAAACGATATTCGTATTAATGGCAATGTTGATTAAATAATAATAGTAATAATAATCTTTTTTTCGTTTCTTTTTGGATTGTTGTGTAATTAATGTCATTGCGGGATTTAGTTAAAATAGTTCGTGTTTTGTTGTTATCGCTTTGCCATTTAATAACATCAATCCTAGTTTCAAACAATTATTTATTTACGGGAAAACCGCAGCTCGGTGAGTTAAAACCTTACTTCATAATCACTCGCGTACGCGCACTGCTTCGGGAGTGAGTCACTCAGCAATGCAACAGATGCTATGCTACAAAAGACAGTCCGCTCCAACCAGTGCGATTTATTTACAACGCATTGGGAAAAAAAGTTGTATTAAGTGGTTGAAAGTTAATTTTGACGATTTATTTTCTTAAGCTATAGTTTTATTCTGATATCGTTTTTAATTCAAGATGTCAAAAAAAAATAGTTGGGTATGGAATTATGCTGAAAAATCTATAGACAGTAAAGACGCAATATGTAATTATTTATTGCAAAGCTGTCTTAAGTTACAATGGTTCTCCTTCGGCAATAGCAAATCACTTGAAAATTATTCATAACAGAATGCCTAATATTGTTATTTTCGGTTTTTTTACAGTATCTCAGTCATTTTTCAATTGATTTAAAAAATTCTTGTTGGAGGTTAAAGATAATGGAAAGCTCTATAACGGTGAATTTTATCAGATTTTTAAAGGTGGTGGAAGAGATTCAAAAAAAAATAAAAACATGCATTTTTGGCTGAAAACCCTCTTGAAATTCAACTAATAACACCAAAATAGATATATGTTACATATATTAAAATAAAATGATTTTCTGAATTTTTTCGAACTTCAGGAACAAATAAAACAAGTCCAAAAAAATGAAAACATGCATTTTTGTCTGAAAAACCTTTGAAACTTCAACTGGAAGCAAACTATAAAATGTAAGTTACATAATATATCATTGTGTTGCCTAATTTGCTATTATGGGAATTTTAAATTCGTGCAGAATCTCTATATTTTTTTATTCTGACAATCCGAAAAAATTCAGGAAAACATGTTATCTTCAAATACATAACATATGTATATCTATTTCGTTGTTATTAGTTGAATTTCAAGAGGTTTTTCAGCCAAAAATGCATGTTTTTATTTTTTTTGAACCGCTCCGTCAATTTTAAAAATCTGGGAAAACTTCAATAAGTAGTTTACACCACAAAACACGTTATATATTTTTTCCGTCGTAACTGAAATTTAAAATATTTTTTATGACATTTTAAAAATTTTGAACGTTTCTAAAAATTTGAATTTATCGTCTAAAAATTTAAAAAAATTCACCATTATAGAATTCTCCATTATATTTAACCTCCAACAAGAATTTTTAAAATCGATTGAAAAATGGCTAAGATATCGTAAAAAAAAACGAAAATAACGAAATGGTGACTACAGGAGCCCCCTGTAGGACTAGGGGTCCGAAACTTCCAGTTTTAACTACTTTTTTCATGCCCTAGATTTATATATTTTTTTTTTTATAAAGTTTGGTTTAAAGGCACTCTTACACCCCTTAACCGGCTATACCCCCTAAAATAAAATTTTATAGTTTATTAAATAACCGTCTATACGAACAATTAAAAAATTATATTATAACGATTTATTTAAAAATTATTTTTAATTTTATTATATAACTGTTAAAACGATTAACTGATTTATACGATTAACCGAAATCGTGATTAATACGGGTAACCGTTTCATACGGTTAACCGAAATCGCGATTAATACGGGTAACCGTTTCATACGGTTAACCGTACCCGTAAAAACCGCAAATACGGTTTTTACCCGAATGATCGGTTTAAACCGATACGGCGGATAACCGGGTTATCCGTATACCCGTTAAAATCACCAGCCCTACAAGGAACGCGTAAATCCATTGTCATACAGACCCATCTCACTTACCTGTAGCGCATGTAAATTAATGGAAAAACTTGTAGCCAGCCGGCTACTATGCTATCTGGAAAAATATAATCTCATTCCCGAAAGTCAATTTGGTTTCCGAAAATACAGAAACACTCTTGCTCACCTGTGTAGTTTACAACAAGAAATATTAAATACATTCCAAAAAAATCAATATTTATTCTCAATAATTTTTGACATCCAGAAGGCATACGGCACGGCCTGGAGATTCAAAAGTATACAGTTACTAGTAAAAATGGGCATAAAAGGCCGATTAGTACAGTTTATTAAGAATTTCCTCTCCAACTGTTCGTTTAAAGTTATAGTGAGTCAGCTACTCGTAGGATTTCATTATTGAAAATGGAGTACCACAAGGAAGTGTCTTAAGCGTTCATTGCTTCCTCATCCTGATAAACAGTATTATCGAGTACATCCCCTCTTTTATTACAGCCAAACTCTTTGCGGATGATTTAAATATCACATTTCAAACGGCAGATATCCACCACGCTTAAATTTTTTACAAAAATGTCTAAACAATATACAGGTATGGGGCATGACGACTGGCCTACAGTTGTCTCCGCAAAAAACAACTTATGTTATTTTTACTAGAAAACGATCAGACCCGATATATTTAAATTTAACAATAAATAACTTAACGATAAAGCAATCGAAGGAATACAAATTCCTTGGATTACATTTTGACTCGAGACTAACTTGGAAAAACCACATTTTTGCAATCAAGCACTCCTTTATACCGCTACTTAAAATTCTCAGGATGATGAGCAATAAGTCCTTCGGACCAAGAAGTTCTACATTACTCCGCATCTATTACGCTCTTATCCGTTCCAGACTGGACTACAGGTCTATCATATACGCATCCGCTAGTCAATGCCTACTCAACAAATTGGACAAAATCCAAAGTGCTGGACTTTTGGATAAAACTGAAAGCTTTTCCGACAACGCCGACGGCTAGCCATCATTACTTCAGTGGCACTCCACCGCTTTGCTACAGGCGGAAATTACTTTCCATTAAATATGCAGTAACTGTTGCCAACCACCAACTCCTTCCAAATCAAGCCCACATCAATGAACTCGCAAAATCGTTCGCAATCCAGTTTCCATTAAAAATTCAACGCGACATTATAAAAAGAATACCAACAGTCCTCCCGTCATGAAGCCTGTTCAGACCTGATATTTGTTGGCACCTTTCTTCAACAGAAATCAAAAGTAAACCAAACCACAAGATACAAGAGATCTTAAGAAAGAAAGTACACCGGCTGCCAGAATCGATTAAATGTTACACAGATACATCCAAAACAGCATCACATGTAGGTGAAGCTTATTCCGTCCAAAACAAAATCCAGTCGTTTAACCTTCCGCCCATGCTGTCAGTCCTTTCGGCTGAGCTAGTGGCTTTGCTTCAGTGTCTGCTCCAGATCGCTGATCTTCCGTCTAACCACTATGTAATTTTCTCAGACTCGTGGTTGACTTTAAAACATATAGAGGCTTTAAACTCCAATGAAGCAGTTGTTGATCATATCTTGTTTTTCTTACTGCAGTTATATAATCTTAATACTAAAATTACTTTTTTTTGAATCCCAAGTTATCGAAGTATTTCTTTCCATGAAGCTGTTCATCGTGCGGCTCGACGGTCATCGCAGATTTTCTTGCCGATAACTATAGGAATGGATTACGTACAGTTCTCTATCCAGAACATTTTAAGTTCGTGGAGCCGATCATTCCATGCGCGACCAAGTATCCTGGGAAACACCAAAAAAAACACTCAGAGTGGCCCAAACTCATTGGCAAGGTCTGCTTACCAAGATTGGGAACAACTGTAAATAGAGTTTAACTTGGACATATCCTTACCACTTACTCGTACTTACTCAGCAATCTGCCACAGCTTGCCAAAAGTACGCCCAACACTGTTCCAAGGAGACAATAGTGGCTATCCCAGATGTTTACAACCTGAAGGGCCTTATGGACTTTCTGATTAAAATTAAGATTATTAATAGTATTTAGTAATTAGTGTTTAATTAAGCATCGAATAATAGCCACAAGGCATTAAATACTCGCTAAACAAAAAAAAAATTATCTATTGCAGACTAACTGAAAATTTCATGCCGTCCAGATAAAGGCCAATGCCATCCCTTACAGAACGGCCATCCATTCATCGGGGCGTTGATGCAGGAACAGATATAATTTTTTTTAAATAATGCTAAATATGTTCACTTATAAAAAGACGATGTAAAATAATTCTTATCTTTCCGAGAGAAAAAAAACTTAATTATTTACAGCCGAGAAAGAAAAAAAAAAAAAAATGTAATAAAAAGATAGAGGATAATAAAAACGGTAAAATTAAATTAAAAGTGAACGCCAAATTGGAACAGCCGTCAGAAAACCTTTAGAATAGTCTATAGCAGAGAAGTAAATTTGAATGGTATAAATAAGAAAAGTATGAATATAGAAAAATGAAAAAATTTGATCAACCATTGTACTACAGATTTTTTTTTCTACAAATTTATTTCACAGTGAAAGTACATATTTGGTAAAACTCTGATTTTTATGGCACAATTTTTACAGTCATTTTGTTAATTTTAATGAAGTCAAGCTTCAAAAATTAATTCCGTTTAAATCTGTACTTTACTAAATTTATAGCAAAACGGAGATCTAAAATTTCACTTCATTTCACTCTCTTCTTTGGAATACTCTGAAAATCAACTGATTGACATTTCATATTATTAAAGATATGCCATGTCTTTAATAGTAATTGTGAGATACAGACAATAAAAAATTACTACAGTGATATCCTTCTTCTATAACATGGTTTAAGTTAAAGTTTATATGCAATTTATAATCGCTATTTCATTAAGATCCACTGTGTTAAGCACATTCATTTCCTGAAACCATCTTGTACATTTTGATATACAACATAGTTATTCTGTTACCAATTTATTCACTTTTTTATGCAAGTTTTGTTTTACATCATAAATTAATTATTGTCTCGTTTATGTTTCTTATTTTCAAAATTCAAATAGGTTTGTTTATGACAATTCCTCCACACCACTTGGCTTATTTCAATTATATCAAATTGTATAGTGTACTTGTGTCCAGTAATTCTATAGCTCTTGAAAAATTTTTGATCTCATTTAGAAAACAGTTGCTCTGCAGAATTTATAAATTTTTGAGCGTTAGATGAAAAGCATACAGACATATGGCTATTACTAATTTTTGAGCATCGTGTATATTACTTAGTTAACCTAAAAATTTATTCATTCAACAATACTTTTGTCTAAACTAAGTCATAGTTCTTATGAATAATTCTGTTCCTAATTTTAGCTTTATTCAATTTAATTTTTGAAGAACAATATATCAAAAACATTGAAGATTTAACTTGTAAGAGGAGATTATTAAAGTTCTAAGAAAGTGTACATTATTGTGCAATGTATTTGTTTACATTTCACTGAATTTTATTTATATTACTTTTTTGAAATTTACAGTGGGTAAGTGCTTTTAAGACAATCGATATGTTTAAATGTAATTTATGTTGCATGGTCACAAGTAAACATTCAGGAACAATCCTTATATTTAAATTAACTTTTTAATGTATATTTTCATGATATACTTCATTTACAGTATTTTCTAATGCATGGTTTTCATAGATGAGCAAATTATAAATGTATCAGAACTGTTATAATTATGTAATAAAATTACTTTGGTACAAACAGTTTAGAATGAATAGAAATAGTACGTTTTAGTAAAAACTTTATTGCATAATAGTTAGTTCATTTTACTAAAAATAATTTGAGTTATTTATATCTACTGCATACAATGCTGTTTTCAATTATGAGAATCAATTTTACATAGGAATCCAGTCTTTGCAAGGCGCCACTTTTCTTGAATATATTGCTTTAGAGCAGCAGTGGCATAATTTCAAATATGTTTTACTGTACACCTGTCACACTACATTTTTTATTTACTTAATATAAATGTTGCACATGGTTTCATTTGTGGTTGAAATTTGTTGAGTAAAAATTCTAAGGATGTTTAATTGTAAAAAGAATAGATAACTTAATTAACTACTGATTCTCTTGTTTAAATGTTGATATTATAGTAAATACAGAAATTTATATAATCTGGCTTAGTGATTTCACATATAACATTAAAATAAAAATTAAGTCTGGAATGTGATCCCAAGATGCTTGTATTTCCTCTGCATCCTGTGGGTTATTTCTTTATCTTCCTTTTTATTTGAGATCATTGCATTTGAATATTTTAATTTTGCATCCTACAGTGCTTTGTTATTAAATATTATTCATAATTCATGTTTTTGTACTTCATTTGCATGCAAACATCATTAATTTTATTATATACATTTTTTACTTGTGTTTTTTAATTATTACTTATTTGAATTAAAGTTTATTGTTTAACTGTTTATTTTACATCCAATATAACCTAGTCATTATTATTTTTTTTAATTTTCTTAGTATAATAATTCAACAATCTTGGTGACAAAACATTTTCTTAATATTATATTTGCTTTTCAAGTATCTACTTTATTGAAATTCAATACCATTTTTCTATTGCTAATCACAGTTTTTCATTAAACCTAAGCTTAATTGATGAAATATAAAACAATTTCTCTATTTGAATGTAATATACTGCATGTAATAATTTTAATTGGTTATAATGCCCTATTTGTAGTTTTATATAAATGAAAAATATATCTCATATGTATTTAATTTTTGTTTAATTGTTTATATCATTGATCTTCATATTTTTTTTTTTTTAATTACATAGAACTCTCTTTAAATTTTTAACTTAAAATACTGTTATCAACTGTAAACATAATATTTAATTACCCAAATTAAATAGTTTAATTAACCAGAATACATATGGTACAATTAATATACAATTTGAAATTCAAAGCATTAAATAAAAGATACAAAAGTTATTCTTATCCTAAAATAATATTTCTCATTTGTCCATCAATTCTATTTTAATAAAAAAAATGATTTAAAGTATTTTTAAAAATTCAAGAAGAATTTAAAAAAAATGAAATTTTAATATTTTAAAATTACTTATATTCAGAGTTTGAAGTACAACGAAATTAACAAAATATTTCAAAAGCTCCATCTAGATAAGTGGATCAAAACTGCCTATGAATGGATTGGTATAATGAGTATGCCCTCTTATTCAGCACTAAAAATGACAACTTTTAAGTTGTCAGCACAAAATATGCTAACTTAACCTCAAAATTTTATTATTACATGTTCTTCAGTTTTTTTATATCTCAGCCTCTAGTTGATAAATTTGAAAAAAAACTTGAACGAACTTGTAAGGATTCTCAAATTACATCATCATAAATTTTATCAGATTTTTTGCCAGGAAATTCAAATTTTTATAAGCATTTCAAATTTTAAAAGCTCAATAAAAATTAAACAAATAATATGGTTTTCTCAAAAACATAATATGTTGTGTATTTTGATGCTAAAAATGTTCTTGAAGTTTTTCAGAATTTTTGAAATGGTGGAAGAGGACCAAAAACACAAAAAATCGTTTTCTTGGCAGAAAATGGGTAGTTCACTTGAAAGTTTGAAGTTATCATTTTAAAATCTCCTAAGATGAAATCTATCCTTTGGGTATATTTTTTAGGTTATATTACTCAAGATATTAAGTGCTTATCTAGGACAATGGAACAGTAGAACAGGAAGAAACTTTTGAATTATCATTACAGAAAAAGTCTTTAATCATAGGTTACTGAAAAAAAGTAATGTCTTGTATTTCAGTTTTGCATGGCAGAATAGTTTAGTAATTTCCACATTCTTTTTTGGGATTGTGCTATCCTGAAAATTTAACAAACCTACTACTAATTACATAGTTTCGAAAGATAATGGCCTCAGTGTTATGCACGATTTGACATTCCTCCAGACAATATGAAACAGTTATAACTGATCCATCAATACATTCATCTCAAACTTGATTTTATACATAGAACCATATATATTGATACAGACTCGGTACCTGTAATTCTATTGTTTAGCAGTGTCCGAGCTAGAAAATACTCTCTGATATGTCATTAATTCACGATCTCTTGGACATCGTTTTTATTTTACACAGCCACATTGTCTCATTGAGGATGCTTACTCGGCCAAAACCAAAAATCCCCATGCACAGTAGCTTGTTGTATTGCATTGGGTAAAGACTACATTAGTGTCTGTGTAATAGTGGTCGAAAGCTGATGCAATGAAATATGCTTGTGGTGTATTGTACAAAGTCCCACTAAAATCTGGCAGGGCAGCTAGTGCGGTCATCTATGCAGAAGTGTTCTAGAACATTTTGCGTAGCTTTTTGTCATTTTGTTACAGAACACATTGTTATGTGATTCATGTGATCATGAATATTTTAAATGATACAAAATAAATAAAATAATGAGACCATGGCGCTTTAGATAAATTAAAATAAACGAAATATAATTTAACTGAAGTATTAAAAATAAATAAATAAATAAAGACACACAAAACGAAACACAAATTCTCGAATGAGCAAAAAAAATACTAACACATATTACCTTCCACTTAGTCAGATCGCCATGTATACATCTTTTTTAGAGATTACTGTGCTATGATCTAGTCGCATTTTTGTATTATTTTTGGTTTCTTTTTGTTAAAATATAATTCAATTCTTGAATTTTCTGCGACTGTGCGAACGGTTTAAGAACAATAGACTGTTTCTCACTTGTAGCAGCACTTATTTATTATTTATCTAATGCTAGTGATAGCCTAGTTGCTAGAGTGCTTGACTTCCGATATGGCGGTCACGGGTTTGATCCCGAACGACGACGAACTTATTACAAGAATTAAATAAAATAAATAATCACTAATAGTCATGTGGAAGGCAATGGCAAACCACCACACACAACATCATATGCGCGCTAGATCAGTACACAGCAGACCCACACCGGACGGACTGCACTTGTAGCGCGATAACAAGCGGCTTCAATCAGTTCCGAATGTAGTCTTGCATGTGTACACCTGCGTTGCATATTACAATTGCCTGGTACACAACCTATATCGGTACAGCTAAATGTACGAATAGGTTGCGCCAACGCGCTATGCAGTGTACAACAACTGAGATGATGATG
Source organism: Icerya purchasi (assembly GCA_039619475.1). NCBI lineage: Eukaryota > Metazoa > Arthropoda > Insecta > Hemiptera > Monophlebidae > Icerya > Icerya purchasi. The sequence goes on from CM077116.1 coordinate 137,709,812, forward strand.
AGGTACCAATCTAAGATCTTGTGACCAGCAGAAAGATGTAATGATATTTTTGTAAGAACGAATTTTGCGGCTGTAATAAATGTAGACAGTGACGAGGGTTAAGGAGTTTGTCACAACTTTAGTAGTATTGGTAATGAGTATAAATCAAAATAAACATTTGATTCTAATTATTGTTTCAGCAAATCTATATTGGGAGTCATTCTAAAAATGTACCATGATCTGTATGAAAGATTAAATAAAAAATTCCACTTAAAAAGTTTTCATGATTTTCTAATCATTTTCCTGACCAGCGTTCGTAGCATATTTTTTTAAATTTATTCTGGAATACTTATGATATGAAAAATTGGAATACAAGACATTACTTTTTTTCAGTAACCTATGATTAAAGATTTTTTCTGTAATGATAATTCAAAAGTTTCTTCCTGTTCTACTGTTCCATTGTCCTAGATAAGCACTTAATATCTTGAGTAATATAACCTAAAAAATATACCCAAAGGATATATTTGATCTTAGGATATTTTAAAATGATAATTTCAAACTTTCAAGTGAACTACCCATTTCCTGCTGAGAAAAGATTTTTTGCATTTTTGGTCCTGTTCTACCATTCCAAAAATTCTAAAAAACTTCAAGAATATTTTTAGCGCCAAAATACACAACATATTATGTTTTTGAGAAAACCATATTATTTGTTTAATTTTTATCAAGCTTTTAAAATTTGAAATGCTTATAAAAATTTGAATTTCCTGGCAAAAAATTTGATAAAATTCATGATGATGTAATTTGAGAATCCCTACAAGATCGTTCAAGTTTTTTTTCACATTGATCAACTAGAGGCTGAGATATAAAAAAACTGAAGAACATGTAATAATCGATTTTGAGGTTAAGTTAGCATATTTTGGGCTGACAACTTTAAAGTTATCATTTTTAGTGCTGAATAAGAGAGCATACTCATCATCCCGATCCATTCATAGGCAATTTTGATCTGCTTATCTGGTTGGACCCCTTAATTAATGATTATACTGGAAGTTATTTGCAGTGGATCAAGACACTAAACAAAAGCATGGTCTTGTGATTTTCGAAATTTTTTTTTTTATATTTCTATTTAATCCTTCTTTTTCACTGTCTCTATTAGAATGAAGTATTATTATATTTGAAGCTTTTTATGAAATAAATCCATTACACATGATTTCATAATATTTCAGTTGTTTTTTGTACATTGTATATTTTGGGAGGGACTGTGTGTTATTACAGTGAATTTTTACAAATTATTTTTTATTTTTAATAATGTCAAGTGTTAAAAATTAATTCTATTTAAATCTCTATTTTATTAAGTTTATAGACAAGCTGATATCCCAACATCATAATTTAAAATTTTGTTTCGTTACATTTTCACCTGTGGATAATATTGAAAATCAATTGATTGATATTTCATATAAATAGAAGGATTCTATGTCTTTAATAATAATTGTGTTGTATATATCAATAAAATATCGCTATAATGGATTCAGTTTTATTTTATACTAGATGCTGAATACCAAATTCTGTAATTGAGTTTTAGTTGAAGTTTATAGTTAATTTATAATTATTATTTCATTAAGATCCCTTAAGTTATGCACATTCATTCATGAAAGTTTTAAACACATGAAGGCATTTTATTTCTATGTTACACTTCTCCTGTTTTTTTTAGTGTGCGTGTGCACAGGTACATCAATGATTTCTTGTTTACAAATGTGCGTTTTGCAAGCATTATTTCATCATTTGTGATGAATGTTATTTCTAGAGTAATTGTAACATATAAATAATTTTCAATGTTTAATTGCCTCATGAAAGATTTATAGTCTGATCTAGAAAACGTGGTTTTTACTAGTTTGTATGTGCAAACACAGTGCACAGTGTATAACATAACTTTACAAAAGTATTACTTTAGTTGACCCAAAAATTAATTCATTCTGTAATACTTCCTTATAAACTAAGGCATACTTTCCTCTGAATAATTCTATTCCTAATTTTCATTTGGTTTGATTTTATTACTGAATCTTAATAAACTGAAAACATCCTTTTCATTTCACTGGTACTAAATAGGAGTTTATTAATGACCCAAAAATAATGTACGATAATATACAAAAAATTTGTTTTTATATCTCTAATTTTTAATTGTTATTTGTTTGAAATTTGCAGAAGGTAAGATTTTTAAAAGTATAATGATCATTTCAATGTAATAAATATAACATTATATATAGGAACAACAGGGGCGGATCCAGAGAGACATTTTTGGTGGATTATTGTAATATCTCATACACTAAAGCAGATTTCAGAAATACCTTGTTTTATAAAGAAAATCGAAATGCAACCTCTTTAGAAATTTAAAAATATTTTTAAAACACATAATTATTACAATTTAAATTAAATTTTGTTTTACTTTTAGGTTCTTAGCTGAAAACTAGCGGGTTCTTATTAAATACATGTGTTTATAATTTTTTTAAAGATAATGTATTTACTCTATAAAACGAAAGCAATATAATAAAATAAATATGAAAAAATTGTCAGGTTCTGTAATAAATGTATTAAATTTTGTAATGAAAAATATGTGTATACAAGTTTTTGTTAAATTTCACCATAAAAAATAATCTAAAGAAAAAACAACCAAAAACAAAATCCTTTGCAATATTATTCTTGTTTTCCCATTTTTGGAAATCCGTTTACCACTTCCTCTGGCTTCAAGTTGAGATCATAGTGAGAAAATTACCGTTCAGCAGAAGCGTTTTTTACAGAATGTAGCTAGTATTTTAAGAAGGTTATAAATAATTGGATATATGTCCTTATCGCAGTCTTTTAAAACTTTGGTAGTTGCATCCAGTAAGTTTCATCTTTTTGAAGAAGCTATTTTTGTTGCCAGTGAATTATTTATCTGTTTTGTATTGAGTGAATTTTCCAATCTCTTTATTAAACAATTGACAAGTTCTGTAAAATCTAGTGAATGCAACTTAATTATACTTTCAAAAAATAAGAAAAATAATTTAAAGTCATCAAGAACGTTTTCCGAAAAATGGGTTTATAAGTCTACTATTACTGAATCTAGAAGTGAAATTTAAGTTACTACTTTAGTCTTCTACTTGGTGGTTATCTTGTTTGTAGTTTACAAATTTTCAGCTTTTTAATTTCAACTTCTATTTTATCAGCCATTTCTTCCACTATTTTAAATATTTCTTGAAATTGTAAATCGGCTTCTTGCTGTCAACTACTAACGTTGCAATTAATGTTTGAATTATTTGCGACGTTTTTATTAAGTCGATTGTTTTTTTTTTTGGAGAATTACACCAAGTGGATATGTAAATGATAAAATGTCATTTAGACAGAATAGTCCAATACAAAAATTATAGTTACGAACGGCTCCTTTTGCAGAAGTATCCTTATTTTTCCATTGGCTCTTATTTTGTGAGGGTTTCAATAATTTTTGGCAAATTTATAATGAACTGAAGAACGTCTGGTTTCACAAAACTGTACTAATTTTTTTCTACGATATTTAGCTAAAGCAGATTGACGTTTTAGACGAGAAATTTTTAAAAATAACACGTGTTACTTCTCATATTATGCCAGATATTTTTTAAATTATAAGTATGCATGCTTAATGACTTTGAAATACTACTATTTAGTTTATGTGAAAAACAGGTGTCAATAGAGAATTTTTAACCTCCAACAGTATTTCTCTTACTACTTCACTATTTTGTCCAATCATTACAGTGAATCCATCTATGCTTATGTCGACATAATATTCCAACTGTAGTTTCATTTGCTTCATTTGATTTAATACATTTTTTCTGAGTGAAGGTCCAGTTAATAAAAGTTCTTCTATATTCGAATATTCATTTATGTTAGTATTTTTTTCAAGTTAATCGTATTCTTCTTCATCTTCAGGGTATTTGTTTCTTCCTGTTAAATTCATTTTTAAATCATTACATGCATCAATGAATCCAATAAAGTCTTCTCGAGTAATAGGTTCATTAGAGCATAAATCAGTATATCGGAGTATCACACTAACTTGAGCTTTTTCTGACAGATTTGGGTATTTATCGGAAATAATAGAATAATACTCAGCAGAAGTAATTCGTTTTAAAATTCTGTCCAAAATTTCCAATTAATAATAATCTTCAACCCGTTTTGGATTGTATGTTGATCTTGATGCTAAATTTTTTAAATGATTTTTTAATATTATGTCTCCTGCATCAACTCGAAATCGAAGTAGTTCTCTGAAATTACCTGAATTTTTGAATGAGGAAAATTTTTAAAGAGAAGTCCGTCATCTCTGATCACATAGTGGTGTATTTTGCTTTCCTAAGCAAATTATGGTTTTTAAAATCGGAATAAGCCTTTTTTCTATTTTCCTGTATTTTCAATAAATTCGCTGTATCAAGACAATTTATTATTCTTAACTGTGGTTTATAATAGTTTTTCAAAAAGTCCTTTCCTGTGTTAACTGCGCCCGTGTGATAAACTGTTTTGTTATGTAATTTGAGTTCGCCCGTTTCTCCAGTCAGTTTTCTAAAATCTGCTGAAGGAAACATTACTAATGCAAAGTACTAACTATTCTTAATATGTTTCTAAATGCTTTTTACTAACATAATTTTTAATTTCGTTTTCTGATATTATTCTTGGAAATTAATAATCATTTGGAGGAACCCATGGATTTTCTAGTAAAAACTTTTTTATATGGTCATGAATGCGTTGACTAATATGAGGCTATCCAAAAAGTTTGAGCGATTTCAAACCTGCATAAATCTGCTTTAAAAAATCAAATAAAAAAAAACTACACATGAAAATAAAGTTTAATTCATTAATATTTTATAAAAAACTTACATCAGTCAAATAATTTCTGTTTGCGGCTAAACACGATCTTGATCTAAACACCCAATTATTATACACATCCTTCAACATTGATTTTGGAATTCATGACATTTCGACTCGAATTCGGTCTCTTAATTCGTCCAAATTGCACGGTTTGGTAGTGTAGACTCTAGCCTTTAAATATCCCCATAGAAAGAAGTCAGGTACCGATAGGTCAGGGGAGCGAGGTGGCCATACGAGATCGGAGCCTTTAGAGATGATGCGTGTACTGAATGTTCAGTGCAACAATTCCATCGTTCGCGTTGCCGTGTGACAAGTAGCGCCATCCTGCTGGAACCATGTTAAGCGTAGTTTACATTTGGTGCGTAGAGAGGGCACTAAGAAGATTTGAATCATGTTCACATACTGCTCCGTGCTGATGTTACTGTTGAAGAAGAAAGGTCCAATTATTCCCCGTGCTCCTACTCCGACCCACACTGTCACACGCAGATCACGGATTGATTTTTCATGAATAATGTGCGGATTATCACCAGATGGAGCCCAATAACGGCAATTGTGGATATTTACTACGCTTGTTAGATGGAACTGCGCTTCATCGCTCATCATCAAATTTTTTACATTGAACACACATCACTGATTCAGTTTAGAATTTGAATAGTAAATTACTAGAAATAGTATTTTATTAGACTTTACTTCTTTTTTATTTTTATTAGTAATCTGATCCGAATTTTTTGTCCGTGAGCAAAAAAAACATATATATATTTCTCATTGAACTATTTTCATTCACACTGTAAAATAAAAATTAAAAATAAATTTAAAAAAAAGGTAAATTAATAGTTTTACTAAAAACAGTATTAAATATTAGTTATTATTAAATTCATAGGTAATATTTATACAAATCTTTTATAGTATAAATTAAGTTAATCAGTTGTAATAAATTTTTTTTTCGAGGTTTTGGTTCTTTGAGAGGGATTTTTTCTATCCTCTCTCCCGTGGATCCGCCACTGAGAACAATTTTTATATTTAAATTAGCATTTTTATTTATATTTTAATATATTTAATTTTTAATATTTTCTAATGCAAGGTGTACATGGATATACCCATTTTAAATTTATCAGAACCGTTATAAAATGTAATCAATTTATTTAAAACAAACAGTTAAAATTAACAGAAATAAATGTTATGATAGGTGTTATAAAGAGTGCTATTGTGAAAAGAAACTTCATTTCTGAATAGTTCATTTTACTAAAACTAGTCTGAAATATCTGTTTAAAGTTAGAGGTTTAAATCCATATATACTGCATATGCTTTAATGTTCATGATTGTTTTTAATTATGTTTTTGTTTAAAATTTCAAAATCTGATTAATGATTATGTTGGCACATGCCTTCCATGGATTAAGGCGCTTGACGAAAGTATGGTCTTGTAATCTTGAAACATTCTGGTATTATTTTCTTACATATTTAATGATTTTTATTCACTGTTTAAATTTAACTGAGGTGCTAATAATTTATCAAGCCATTCTTGAAGTAATTTCATTATAAATGATTTCATAATACTTCAGTTGTTTTTTTGCAAATTTATTTCATAGTAAATGTACATTCTAGGGAAGCCTGTGTGTTATCGTGGATAATTGCTTGCGGTATTTTTTTTTAATACAAACGAGGTCAAACAAAAAAAATTAATTCTATTCATATCTATATCCGCCTACATTTATAGTGTCATGTCTTTAATTGTAATTATGTGATGTAGATCAATAAAATATTGCTACAGTGAACTCAAACAGTCTAATTTTATTGTGGTCTCACTACTGTTTTCTCTAACCGACTTTCAGCTGAAGTTTACAAGCCATCTATAATCATTATTTCATTAGGATAACCTGTTTTAATCAAGGTTTTCCCAGTAAAGCTTTAAAACCATTAAGGTAAAAATGCTCTTAGAGAACTCTTGATGACACTTTTGGCAGCGATCACTCTCCTATGTCCTACCTCCTCCATTCTTCAAACCTTTTCATTCTCCTCACTGGCTTCTTTCCAAAACTGATTGGGGCAAATTTTGTTTTCTAATCGATTTCTCTCTCTTTCTCCGATTCAAGCTAATTCCGATCCTTTATCTCAATACAATCTTTTCACCCAGTCTCTCTATTCTTCTCTTTCCCTCTCACCCCATCCCTTCTCTTCTACTAACTGTCGTAGAACTTCTGTTGCCTCCTCACTATGGTGGAATGAAGAGTGTAAAGCAGCCTTCAGGAAGAGTACCAACACTTTTACAACTTTTCGCTTCCACTCTTCCATGTCTAACTTCCTAGCTCACAAAGAAGCTAACTCAAGAGCCCGTAGCATCCTAAAGGCTGCCAAGAGTAATTATTGGAGAACTTTCTGTTCCTCATTTTCTAGAGATACGCCCTTCTCCCAGATTTGGAAGTTAGCTAGGGCCTTTAGATTTCACTTCTCTGAGCGCCCCCTTCATTCTACTCCTGCATTACTACATCTTCACTCCTTTTTGGGCTCTATCTCGCCCGCTTATGTTCCTTCTCTTGAAGAAATTAGTTCTCCTTCTTACTACTCTACCCCTGAAGACTATTTTCTTTCCTCTCCTTTTTGTTACAATGAGCTCCTATCCGTTCTTAACAAATCCATAACTGCACCCCCGGATTAGATGGCCTCTCATATCTAATAATTAAAAATCTCTTTTCTTCCTCGATGCATTCTCTCTTCTTCTTCTTTAGCCATTATCAGTCCACTGCTGGACGAAGGCCTCCCCTAATTCCTTCCAGCCGTCGCGATCCTTTGCCTCTTCCCGCCAGTTCGACCTAAATTTTCGTATTTCATCCATCTAGCGTCCCTTCGGTCGTCCCAAAGCTCGTTTCCCATCAGGTTTCCAGAATGTTAATAGATTGATCCATCGGTGCTCGGCTCTGACCACATGACCGCACCATCTCCATTTATTGGCTTTAATGATACTTATTGCATCATTTATTTTTGTGGTTTGTCGGATACGTTGTTTTGTCCATTTGTCTTTCAGGGTAATACCTAACACAGACCGTTCCATTCTGCGTTGATTTGTACTTACCGTTTGCTGTAGTTTTTTCGTTAATACCCATGTTTCGCTGGCATATGATAGAACTGGCAGAACACATTGGTCAAAAACTCTTTTTTTCAGATTTAAGGGTGTATTAGTATCTTTAAGTATATTTCGTAGCTTCGAGAATGCCATCCAAGTTAGTTGTATTCTTCTAGTTATCTCTTCTTCCCAGTCATTATTTACTTTCATTAATTGTCCTAGGTAAATGAACTTATCTACTTATTCTATTTCTTGTGTGTTTATAAGTATACTACCGTTTTTGTCCGTTACCAGTTCGTTACTCATGAACTTAGTTTTATTTATGTTTATTCTAAGTCCTATTTCTGAGCATTTATCTTTGACGGTTTGTATTATTTCTTGTAGTTCTTTTAAGCTGTTTCCAAATAGTATAATGTCGTCCGCATATAATAGATGTGTTAGCCTTTTATTTCCAATTAAAATACCTGAGTTTTTCCAGTTAATTTCCTCCATATTATCTCGGAGTGCAACTGTAAACAATTTTGGAGATAACGCGTCTCCCTGTCTTATACCTTTTTTCAATTGAATCTTTTCTCTTTTTTCATTAATCGTGATTGTAGCTGTTGCTTTTTTATATATATGTTTAATTATTCTTACATACGTACTATTGATTTTTATTTTTTCCAATGCTCGTATTATCGCTTTAGTTTTCAGGCAGTCGAACGCCTTCTCAAAGTCTATGAATGCCATGCACATTGGTATTCTGTACTCCCTTGTTTTTTCGATTAGTTGTCTGACAGTGTGTATGTGGTCTATCGTACTTCTTCCTTTTCTGAACCCTGCCTGTTCATCCGATTGGCTCAAATCAAGTTTTTCGGTTAATCTTATCGTGATTATTTTTGTAAATAGCTTATACATAGTCGATAGGAGGCTAATTGGACGGTAATTTTGTATATTTTCTCTATCACCCTTTTTATATATCAGTACAATTTCCGCATTGTTCCATTTTTCCGGTATTTTTCCCTCATTTAAACATCTATTAAACAGCGTAGCCAGATATTTATTTATTTTTTCCCCACCTAATTTAATAATTTCTATTAAGACTCTATCTTCTCCTGGGGCTTTGTTGTTCTTTTGGGTCTTTATGGCCATTTCTATTTCGTGTATTGTGATTGGCGGGATCGAATTATCGGGAGATAGTTCTTGTTGTTCTGTTTCGGTCGCGTCATCATACAGTTTATTATAAAAGTCTGATATTATTTTTACCATTTGTTTTTTGTTTTTGGTGCTGACGCCGCGCTCGTCTTTTATCCCTATAAATTCATATTTTCCCACTCTTAATTTATTCCATAGTATTTTCATGCTTCTGTTTTTCTCGATTGTTTCATTTATTTTCTTTGTATTGTATTTCCTAATATCCTGTCTCATTTTTTTCCGTATTGTTTTGCATACTTCAACGTATTCAGTTTGGTCTCGCTGGGAGTGTATTTTGAGGCTACGTCTTTTGGCCATGAGCTTTATCGTTTCTTGTGAGAGTTTGTTTACCTTTGTCGCAATTGTATTATTATTTATATTTGTTGTTAGCGATCGAGTTATGTCTTCATTAAGCGATTCTATGTTCTGCTCTTGTGTAGTGGTTTCTAAGTCATTCAAGTTGCTTATTATTTTATCTCTTATTCTTCTTTGAAAATCTTCATCATTTTGTAATTTTTCCCTATTTATTTGCACCTTTTTTATCATTTTTAATCTTTCTAGTTTTCCATCTATATATATTTTTGCTCGCACCATTCGATGGTCGCTTCCTAGATCAAATTTGTTTAATACGGTTATATTTTCAAAGATTTCCTTCTTATTTCCCATTATGAAGTCAATTTCATTTTTGACTTTCCAATTTGGACCGTCTCATTCTTTCTAAAGAAGGTGTTCATGATGTATTGTTCATTTCCCGTTGTAAAATTGACGAGCATTTGGCCTCTTTCATTTCTTGTTCCAGTACCGAATTGTCCTATGGATTTCTCCATTGGCTGTCGTTTACCTATCTTCGCATTGAAATCTCCAATTAGTAATTTATAATGTTCATTTCCTTGTTTTATTTCTCTCACTATCTGTTTGTATATTAGCTCGACTTCGTCGTCATCTGCCTGTGAGGTCGGCATGTATACCTGTATTATCTTCATTTTATGACGTTGATTTATCCTCAATGTTAGCGTAATCAGTCTTTCTGTTATTGCTTTAATCTCTTCGATTTGATGTTTTATTCTCTGATTAATTAGGAATCCAACTCCTATGCTTCTTTGAAGGTTTTCGGGGCAATAGGAATATAGTATATTGCCGCTTTTTAATGCGATCTCTTCTTCGCCTTTTCTTTTTGTCTCGCTAAGTCCGATTATATCCCATTTTATGTTTTCTAGTTCCTGTTCTATTTCGATGATCCTTTGTTCTCCTTGTAATGTACGACAGTTGTACGTTGCTACAAACAGATTATTTTTTTGGGGGTTTTTATTTTTTACTTTTTTTGTTATTTTTATATCGTTTTTTTCGGTTTGCCCATTTTGGCCTTGGCGGTTACGGCCTTCTTTTCGCGATCTCTTCATGTGTAGGAGTGGGGGGGGGTCTAATCTTCCACGATGACCAGTCGTGTTGGAAGATGCATTTTATCCCTATCTGCCAGGTTTGGTTTTTGTATTATTTCTTTATACGCGTTTTCTTCTATTTCTTCCCTGTGATTGTTCAATGTTAATTTTATTCTGTGCGAGAATCTAAGTATTTATATTGCAGTTGTATATGAATAAGTTGAAATGGTCTATGGTAGAAGGGGAGTGGGATAATATGTTTCCCTTTCCCGTCTTCCTTGTTTGTTACAATTCCCCAATTTACTACGCTGGGGTTGGTTACCCAACCGTTCTTTCAGGTCAAAGTATGCAGGGGTCACCACGAGCCGGTAAGGATAGACGTTGATACTGAGGGGCTAAGTGAGACGCAACCGTCTCATATATAGCGCATCAGTACCCTTTGACCCCCCATTCTCCCTTAGCCATCTATAACTTCTTTCTAATCTCTGGTCGCACTCCTAAATCCTGGAATGACTTTATAATCATTCCTATTCCTAAAAGAAACCAGTTTTTTTACAACTTATCTCCCTCGCCTTTTGTCTTCGAAAACCTTTCGAAGGCTTAATCAACAATCGTTTAGTCTGGTGGCTGGAGCATAATAATTTCCTCCATCCCAATATGTTTGGCTTTCGCCCTGGTCTTGGCCCAGTCGACTGCATTAGTACCTTTCTCTCGGACATTGGATAGAAAGTTTACTATTGCCACATTCGTCGACTTCGCATCTGCGTTTGATAATGTTCATCTTCCTTCACTAGCTTCTAAGCTCATTTCCCTCAATATTCCTCCTATTCTCGTTACCATTATTCTTAATCTGTTCCAAAATAGATCTATTTTTCTTTCTGTTCCCTCCTTTTCAACAATCAGACGTTGTTATCGCGGCTTGCCTCAGGGTTCCTGTCTTAGTCCTTCTCTTTTTAATATTTATCTCCTTGATATCGCTACTCTTCACATTCCTTCTTCTTCACTCCTTTTTGCGGATGATATCCTTATCTACTCCACTTCAGACGTGCTAGCTACAGCTAACGAGGAGATTAATTGTTCTCTATCAGTCCTCAGTAGTTCCCTCTATAGTGATTTTCTTTCTCTTTCTCCTTCCAAGTCTTCTTCTATTATTTTCTCCCTCTGCCCATATAATCGTGCTCTGGTAAACATCTTCTCTAACTATCCTATTATTATTGTTAATTCCATATGCTATCTTGGTGTTTTCCTAAACAGTCGACTCTCTTTCCAGGAACATATCGAGTACCTTTATATATCTTGTCTTAAAAGACTGAATCTCCTGAAAGCCTTATGTCCTCTCAAGTGGGGCGGTGATCCATATATTCTCCTAATTCTCTACAAATCCATCATTCGTTTCAAACTAGACTACTGTTCCTTCTTATACAGCAATGGCTCAAACTCTCTCCTGCGCAAACTTTATAGAATCCAAAACTCCTGTCTTCGGCTCTGCATTGGGGCCCTAAAGTCTTCTCCCATTCCTGCTATTTTGTCCGAATCTAATATTAAACCCCTGTTTATCCGCAGATCTCTGCTTGGTTACCGTTTACTAATTAAACGCCTCCCGATCTCTTCATCTAAACTTATTTCTTCCTATCTGTATATAAATGACCACTGGCGCTTCGTTCCTTACAAAATCCCGGTTCTTGCGCACATAGCTGCTCGTGTCTCTAAGTTTTCTCCTTATGTTTTTTCCTGCAATAAGCCTTCCTTACTTTTATTTTGATTTCAATAGTACATGTCTTCCCATCTCATCTCCTCTCTTCCTCTTCGCGCTAACTCTACTCCCCCGGAGTACAGTGGTCAGTGAATATATCCACATCTTAAATTCTTCATTTCCCCGTCATGTAAAAATTTTCACTGATGGTTCCAAAAATGATTGCTGGGTGGGCGGTGCTTTTACGGCCCCCTCGCCTAATCACTCGGAATCCTTCAAACTTCTTTCCTTTTGTTTCATTTTTTCTACTGAAGCAGTCTCCATTCTCCGTGCTGTCTCCATTATTTCCTCTTCAAGAGGGATCTGTAAATTTCTCATTGTTACTGATCCCAAGTTTGTGCTGCAAGCTATCTCTTCTCCCCCTTCTCACTCGACTAATGATATTATTTTTTCCGTTCGTGCCTCTATCTCCAACTCGCGCTTAGCACGTTCTATCCTTATTGACTTTTTATGGGTTCTTGGCTACCCTAGCATTGAGGGAAACGAAGCAGCTGACTTCCTAGCTCGCTTGGCGTCTCTCAATGGTCTTTTCCTCTCAGCAAGTCTCCATGCCAGACTATGGATTGACGTCTACCCTTCTTTTTTAGCCAATCGCTCGTCCTTCTACCTCTTCCTACAGCCTACTCAAATTCACAGCCCTGATACCAATCTCTTCCCTTTTCATTGTTGGACATAGGCTTTCCTCAGCTTCTTCCACTCGTTCTCGTCTTGTACCTTCCTAATCCCATTCTTCCCGCCGGCGGTTCTGATTATATCGCCCTCCCAATATGTTAACAGCCTGCCGTTAAATCGTTTCGGTCCATGGGCCACCATTGTATATATTTATCTGTGATCATTGCTTCGGGCCACATGACCTGTGCAACTCCGCTTCAACCTGGCCATTTGTTCTAGCCCATCGTTCAGTTTCTCTACTATCTTTGTATAATACATGATGTATTCAATCTGTATGTCTTACATTCGGCATTATTTTATCCTATGCTTCAACTATAATTTTGTATAAGCTAAAACATAGTTCCTTTAAATATTTCTATTACTTATTTTAGTTCTATTCTATTTAATTTATCAAGCATAATAAATTGAAATTTTTAAAATTATTTCACTGATACTAGTTAAGAGTTTTATAATGTTCTAGAAAATGTGTATATTAATAGACAAAGAATTTCTTCTTATTCCTCTGATTTTTTTTCATTTTATTTGTTTGAAATTTACAGGAGGTAAGTGTTTTTTAACAAAACTGTTTCACTTAATATTAATCCATGTGATATTGTGCAAATGCAAGCATTTACATTTAAATTTGGTTTTTGATGTATATTCTCATGTTACATTTCATTTATGGTATATTCTAATGTAGGGTTTACATAGATGTGTACATTTTAATTGTATCAGAACTGTTAATCATTATTTCATTAGGATAACCTGTTTTAATCAAGTTTTTCCTAGTTAAGCTTTAAAACCATGAAGGTAAAAATGCTCTTAGAGAACTCTTGATGACACTTTTGGCAGCGATCTCTCTCCTATGTCCTACCTCCTCCATTCTTCAAACCTTTTCATTCTCCTCACTGGCTTCTTTCCAAAACTGATTGGGGCAAATTTTGTTTTATAATCGATTTCTCTCGTAATAAATTATTTTAAAACAAACAGTTTAAAACGAATAGAAGTAATATAGGTCTCATTTAGTGCGCTATTATGATTAAAAACTTTATTACAGAATAGTTAATTTTACTAAAAATAGTCTGTAGTGTTTGTATATAATGAGAGATTAAAATTCATATCTCTTGCGTAAACTTAAATATTTACGTTTTACTTCAATTATGCTGTTATATACAATTACAAAATTGTGTTGTTTTTATTTCTATTTAATGGTTCGTTCCCACTGTTTCTGTTAGAATGAAGTATCATTATATTATCAAGCTTTTTTTTAAATAATTCCATTACTCATGATTTCATAATATTTCAGTTGTTTTTTTTCAAATTTGGGTCATAATAACTGTACATTTTGGAAGAGACTGTGTGTTATTATGGTGAATTTTTAAAACTCATTTTGTTATTTTTATTGAGGTCAATCTCCAAATATTTATTTTATTTGAATCTGTATCTTACTAAATTTGGTGAAAACCAGAGTTTCCAACGTTATTATTTGAAATTTCAATTTTTTTTTCAACCTCTGCATAACTCTGAATATTTATTTATTTTGCACTGCATAGAACTATAGCATTAATCTCACATACTAGTAAAGTGCTCCTACAGGTGATCAATAATAGATTGAAATATTACTTAAACTGGCAAATATCAACTGAGCAGACTGGATTTATTAGTGGAAAAGGTACGAGAAAACAAATCCTGGCTATTCGGCAACTAATCGAAAAAAGTATTGAATATAACAAAACTTTATTTCTGTGTTTCGTAGACTATCACAAGGCCTTCGATTGTGTTAGCTGGGAGAAATTATGGAAAGTATTGACCAGTATGGGAGTACCAAAGCACTTAATATTACTAATAAATAATTTGTACACTTGTATGGAAGCGACGATAGGAATCGATAAGATACCATCAGAAACTTTCCACCCGCAGAAAGGCTTACGGCAGGGATGTATACTGTCTCCCGTATTGTTTAATATATACGGAGAGTTTATCATAAGGAAGGCCTTAGATGGATTCACAGAAGGAGTCAGGATTGGTGGTGAACATATAACGAACTTGAGATATGCGGACGATACCACGCTCATCGCCGAGTCAGAAGAAGAAATGAAGAACCTGTGGAACAGAACTGAACAAACAAGTATTAGCCTAGGTCTGTCTATCAATAAAAAGAAGACAAAGATCATGACCATAAGCAAAAACTGCACGTCGAGAAATCTTCAGATATTTCAAGATGTTGAAGCGGTAAAAGAATTTGAATACCTTGGACCATTAATCAGCGATAAAGGTGGAAGCGAAAAAGAAATCAAGCGCAGAATTGCACTGGCAAAATCGGCGATGGCACGATTATATAAAATCTGGAAAGACCGGTGTATTAATACAAGAACAAAACAGAGACTGGTAAATGCTCTCGTGTTTTCAATATTCCTATATGGAGTAGAAACATGGACCCTGCGAGAAGCTGATAAACGAAAAATTGACGCGTTCGAGATCTGGACTTGGCGAAAAATGCTAAGAATCCCATGGACGGCGAAGCGCACAAACAACTCCATTTTAGACCAATTAAACATAGAACAACGTCTCTCGGTTACTTGTCAAATAAGAATTATGAAATACTATGGTCATATTATGAGAAGAGAAAGAGATAGCCTTGAAAAATATATTATAGTGTGTCCAATAAAAGAAGCAAGACCTCGTGGAAGACCGCCTCGACGATGGATAGATACAATAACAGCACTAAGCGATCAAACGCGAACCATGGCAATGAGAAGCAGCCAGAACAGAAGTCGCTGGAGACAACTAGTACTTGGTAGATTAAAATAGAGGTCACGATGAGCAGCTATTGCGCAAATGACTATGAAGAAGAAGAAGAATCATTAAAAATATGTCATGACTTTTATAGTAATTATGTGTTATGTACTAATAAAGCATTGCTACTGCGAATGCAAGCAGGCTTATTTCACTTTGGTTCCTCTTTACCATTTTCTCTGGTCTACGGACACTTTTCAATTATTATTTCTTTTTTTTATTTTTATTTTTTGATCAACTTTTGTAATTTGGTTCTTTTTTTTTATTTTTCTTATCCCTTTATAGTGTATTTTAAGAACTTTCTCGCTTTTGGTTTTTCTATTTTTATTTTGTGGTATTCTATAAATTTATACATTCATAAAGCTAGATT
The DNA here is from genome assembly GCA_039619475.1 of Icerya purchasi. NCBI lineage: Eukaryota > Metazoa > Arthropoda > Insecta > Hemiptera > Monophlebidae > Icerya > Icerya purchasi. The sequence continues at coordinate 137,725,838 of CM077116.1, forward strand.
TAACTTCAGAATCGTTTGTTAAAGTATGTTTCGTGTGTTAAGTGAAAGAGGAGATGATATGGATATGTTTATGTCTTTGATGAACAGCCGGGCTGAAATGAGCGGTTTGATACAGTCTATTATATCATTTATGTAGAATACGAAGAAGGTGCACTTAAGGTAAAGCCTTGTGGAATTCCATTTTCTGATGGAAAAATTAGTGATATCGACGAACCGATTCTCACATTAAATGTCCGATTATATAAAAAACTTGGCGTGTAATTTCCCCTACTACTAGTTATACCAGCAAACATCAGCTCCTTTAATAATCTATGACGCATACTCAATCGAAAGCTTTTTCAAAATCGAAAAAAAATACCATATAAATGTTGTTGATTCTGGAAGCTTGTCAATATTTTCCTTTGAAGGCTTAGTAAATGATCGACTGCAGACCTTGCTGCACGCCCTCCGGCTTTAGCTGAGGAAAAAATATTGTTTTTCTTTAAGAGAAAGAAAACCTCCTGTTTACCATTTTTTCTAGTATTTTAGCAATGACACTTAAAAGGAATATAGGTTTGTAATTCGCTGGGAATGTGGAACTTTTGCTTGGTTTTAGGACAGGAATTATTGTGGCTAACTTCCAACACTCTGGGATACTACCTGTTGTCCATATTTGATTATAAATGTGGAGTAAAAGGGATTTTACATTTAGTGGGAGATACTTCAGTATAAATGGATGCATAGAATTTGGTCTGTGGTATTTTAATTGGAAGTTATTTTTAAAATTGTAAGACTGCAGTTATATGGGTTTATGAAATTTGAATTAAAATTTATTGCTGTCCGCTCTTGTATGGATTTTTTCCTTAAAAATGTGCAGAAACAGGAACAGGAAGAGTACTCCGTATAGTAATGTTGGGCAAAGGAAATATCAATATCTTGCGGGTTAGATATTACTGTGCCGTTGCTGGTGAGTGATGCAGGAATGGAATTAAAATTAACACCCTTTATACTTTTTATTTTTGTCCGTACACTATGGTTACAAGAGAATTCAGAAATTGATCTTATAAAAGTACATCAAGATTCTTGCTTCTTAATAGCTTATTTATGTGTGTATATTTGAGAATGTTTTACCTGCAGAAAAATATTTGGATAACTTTTGAAAGTACGTAAACTACTTTCCTTTTGTGATTTATTCCTGTGCGTAATCCAACTATTTATGTATTATGTACATAGTGCAATCAATTTCCTTCATAATTTCTTCAACCATGTTATTCATATCAACATTTTTGATGACTGTGGATCTTGTTGAATAAAATACCAACCTATTAGCTACTTCTTTGCATTTACATTTGACAATAATCCTCCTTCTTCCTGCCTTTTTGATCTTTAAGATACTCTGTAAACAGTTCAATTTAAAGAAAAAAAAAATTCTTTAAAACTTGTAGTATTAGTTTAGAAATAATTTTATTAGAAAATTAATTTAAAAGACATATAATCTATACATTGCTCGTATATTAGAATAGGTCCACGTTAAGTTAACACGTATTGGTTGTTATTGTTATCAGAATTATTTATACTGTTATTGCTCTCATTCAAATTACTAATAATTTCATTATTATTTAATGTTTATAATCACTATCTAGTTTCATTTCTACATTTTCGTTAATAACATTTGAGCCTTCGTCAAAATAGTAGTCTCCTTTTATCTGGCAGATTACCAGCTGCCTCTATCGTCATTGCTTAAAAAAGCCTGGTGCTCATCAAGCATTTGAAGTGTTCATGTTTTTGTTATATTAAATAGTATAAGACGACGTTACCATGCTATAGTGATAAGAAAATAAAAATATAATTAGAACGAGCTCATTGTGTGTTCTTTTTTATAACAAAGCAAATAAGACGGTATTTAAACACAACAGATGAATTTTATCACAGACACAATAACGCATGACACTAATTATTTCATTAGCATTCATTGTGTTAAGCACATTTATTTCATGAAAAGTTTAAAATAAAGTTCACATTTTATTCATTACATCATACTTTTCCTTTCTTTTTACCACTGAATACAATTCATGGTCTGATGACTCCTTCATAAATTATACTAAATACCACGATCATTCCTCAACAATTAATTTACTTTTCTAATAAGAAAATTATTTTCTTATTTTCAAAAGGTAAATAATTTTGTGTACAACAATTTCTATATGAATGAATGATAACTAGCGATAAATTGTGTCGCCGCGTTTTCTGTTTGCGGTTGCATTAGTGTCTTATCAGCGCAGTCGATGAGTTTGTTCCATTTTCGATTATAATTGATTTTAACGTTCTTTCGCTTTATCTCGATTTCTATTATTATTTGTTTTTCTGTACTAATTGAATTTCAGTTTAAATCTATTTATTAAATAACGGAGAAGTGCTAGAGGGCATTCTTCAATCAAAATGCCGAGTTACGCATAAATGTCCATAGCTGGGAAAAACCCGACCACTGATGTTACATTTCTCACAAAAAAGTAAGCTATCGTTTTACCTGTAATAGAAGAAGCAATAAATGATGACTACCTGGCAGCACTCAAAACCGTCGTAAATCCTCAACAAGTAATATTCACCTCGAGAATGTCAAATGGCTGTTACTGCGTCTATTTCGACTCAAAATAAGCCGCTAATTTATTCATGTCCACGCATGGCAAACCAACTGTATTAGATAACACACTAAGACCATTAATGAGTTTAGCGAAAGGGTTATTGTTATCGAATGTTTGCCCGATAATACCTCATTTCATCATAGAAGAAGCTCTGGGAAATCTGAAACTAGATATAAATCTCACGTCACCTATCCAATTCGTCAAAGCGAGTTCAGCTCAAAGCGAGTTCAGCTCAAAGCGAATTCAAACACCTTCTCTGCTTTCGACGTGCCGTTTTCTACACAACAGACGCCGACAACGTATATATACCTGATTCGATAGTTGTAACTTATGAAAACGGAAGTTACCGTATTTTTCTAACCACCGAAGATAAAATAAAATGCTGCAACGAAAGTGGCCATACAGTTAAAAACTGTAAAGCTGTAAACGAACCTATCCGACTAGAAGATAAGATTAAAACCTCTGCTAGAAGAATGGCACCTTCATCCACCTCAGAAGTGTCTACAATTGCAGCATCAGAAGAATTTGAGATAATACAAACATCAAACACGAAGAAAGAAAAGACTAAAATTACGAAACCATCGAGTAAGAAACGAAAAGTCAACGGTCAACAACTATAATACAGTGAAACAGATATAAAGATCATAAAAGAAAGAATTACGTTGTTAAAAAAAAATAAAATCGTGCAACTCCCGTTACACTCCGATAAATATATCGAATTACTCCAAAAAATAAAAAACAGTGCTACAAAAATAGAAGATTCAAAAAAAGTCACTCATGATCTTCAAGAGTTGATAATAAAAGAAATTGAACCTTTGGTAAACCAAAACACCAAAAAATCATTGATGTCATACATCAAACAACTGAATAAAGAAATAAAGAAAGAAGAAACTACACATGATGAAGACGCTAAAACGGACTCTGATACAACCTCTGAAATGTTAACTGATTAATATCATAGTACAGCCAAAAATACTTAAACACAAATGTCAACAAACACGAAGTTTGAAACAATTGTATCTTGGAACGTTAACAGTATAAAAAACAAGTATCCAGAACTTCGGGTAATCGTAACTGAATATCAGCCAATAGCTATATGCTTGCAAGAGACAAAAATTGGACATCAATTTGGCTTCACCTTAAAAAATTACAAAATTTATAGAAAAGACAAAGTGGGTTGCGGACATATGAAAGGAGGATTATTGATCGCAGTACAGAACTCAGTATACTCAGAAGAAGTAATAGTAAATAGTCCAATAGAAGTGATAGCCACAAAAATTAAAATAAAACACAACCTTACGATAACCGTATGTAATATCAACATACATCACGAAGACTCGTTCGTCCTGAGAGAAATAACAAAAATAATCGACTGGCTACCAAAACCATTCGTAATAACTGGAGACTTCAATGCACGCAATCCGATGTGGAGATCGCTAAAAACTGATACCAGAGGACAAATAATAGAGCAGCTCCTACAACAACCTCATATATGCCTCCTGAATACTGGAAAAAACACCAGATTCAATATTTACAACGGCACAGGAACAGCTTTCGACCTTACATTAAGCAGCTCGTCGATTCAATACATACTTTCATGGGATATTAGCGAATCTACTTACCAAAGAGATCACTATCCTCAAATAATCACGTTAAACAACTGTACTCGAAGCATTATCACTAGACATCCCTCATGGATAATAAAAAAGCAGATTGGTAAATTTTGAGAACGAACTCAACATTGAAAATAATTCTACAAGCGATGAAATTGATTTATTAAACAGCCAAATCACATCCCATATCATTCAAATTACATAAAAAACTATACCAAAAATGAATATTAATCCAGGAAAACGAAATCTGCCTTCTTTAAATATCCCTGCATCCATATACTTCCTAATTATCAATCTTTTTCAAAGTAGAACTCTCCTCCTTTCTGCTCATTCCTTTTTCGCCTCAAGGAAGGTCTTCCAGGGCCTTCCGCAAGATTCTTGCCTTAGCCCTACTTTATTTAATTTATATGTTTCCAAAATTGGTTTTCTCTCCTTAAAATTCAAAACTTTATTTTTTGCAGATGATATCCTTGTTTACTCCTCTTCCCGTAATCTTCTAGTTGCCAATGAGGAACTAAACAGCTCCTTAAGTACTCTAGAAGAGGCCCTTTCTAACATTCATCTCTTCATTTCCGCTCCTAAATCAGCAGCTGTAGTCTTCACCCTTCGACCTTACAACCCGGGCTCACTTGAAATAAATCTAAAAAATCATTCCATTCCAATAGTCAGTTCTTTTCGTTATCTGGGTATCACTTTATCCCCTCGTCTGTCTTTCCATGATCATATCAGCCATTTATATGCTTCCTCGCTTAAAGTCTTAAACCTTCTTAAAGCTCTCTCACCTACGAGATGGGGAGGCGATCCTTCTGTGTTAATAATGTTGTATAAATCTCTCATACGCTCTAGATTGGATTATTGCAGCTTCTTATATGGCAACGCTTCCAAATCCGTTCTCTACAAATTAGATCGTCTCCAAAACAGTTGCCTTCTGCTTTGTCTCGGAACTCTGAGGTCATCTCCTATCCCAGCCATTCTATCTGAATCCAATATCTGTCCTCTGTTCATCCGAAGATCTTATTTGGGTTATCGCTTTCTCATTAAACGTTTTTCCACTTCCTCGTCAAATATCAGTACCTCTTATTCTTTTATCCTTCGTCACTGGCGTTTTTCCTCCAATAAAATTTCTATGCTATCTCATATATCGTTTCGCCTTTCTAAATTTTCCCCTTTTGTCATTCCTCATCACAAGCTTCCATTTTTTTCTTACATCTATTCCAAATTGTTAAAGCCACCAAATATCATCTTCATGCCATGCTTCCTTAAATCCTCTCCCTCTCATATCGTCAGTATGGAATTTAATAATACAATAAACTCTCTATTCCGTGATCACTCTTTAATTTTTACTGACGGATCGAAGAGCCCGATCGGAGTTGGGGCGGCATTCTTGTGCCCTCAGTTCTTTCATTCTCGGTCTTTTAGACTTCCGTCCTTTTGTTCTGTCTTTACTGCAGAATCTGTTGCCATTCTACAAGCCATTATTTATATTTCCTCTTCTGCAAGTTCTTCCAAATTCCTTATTGTTTCTGATTCTTTAAGTGTTCTTCTAGCGCTATCTCCACATTCCCTTTCTCCTTCCACTGATGCTATTATCCTTTCTATTCGTTCTCTTCTTCATGATCTATTCTCATCGACGTGTACCCAGATTGACTTTCTTTGGATTCCAGGACATGCAGGCATTGATGGAAATGTAGCCGTCGACCTCCTTGCTAAAGCTGCTGTTTCCAATGGGAATTTTATTAGTAGGGTTCCAGCACACAATATTCTTCTTCCAACTAAATCCTGCCATCTTAGACTTTGGCATTCTGTTTATGTATCTCTTTTCGCTAATCCTAATTCCTTTTATCTGTTGGTTAATCCTGTTCCTCCTCCTCGTCCTTGGTTCTACGAGTTTCCCAGTTTGCGTCGGTCCATAATTACTAAATTATCTCGCCTCCGTGTCTCGCATAGTCTCCTTCCTTCTTCACTAAATCGCTTCTCTTTGGCTGCTTCTCCTTTTTGTCCATTGGATCCTGAAGGTTTGCAGTATGTTTGCGATGCGAATCACGTGCTCTTCGAGTGCTCCGGTTTATCTCACGAGCATGAGTTACTTTATTGTCATCTTTTAAAGCTTGGTCTTCCTGCTCCTTTCAACGCCTCTTATGTTCTTTCTCTACCTGCTATCTCTGTTGTTCCTGTCCTAGGGGTGTTCCTTGATTCCATTGTCGACAGAATAAAAATATAATTTCTATTCTATTCCATGTATCTATTCCTTTTTGCTGGGCTAATGCTCTTTGCTAGCAAACCCAAGGGGGGGTAAAAAAAAAAAGAAAAGAAATCTGCCTTGGTGGAATGATAAATGCTCCGAGTAATAAAAATCAAAAATCAAGCACTAGCAAAAAATAAAATACAGCTTTCAACTGAAAATCTATTACTGTTTAAAAAAGCTAGACCAATAGAAAGAAGAACGATAAGAACAGCGAAGAAAACTCATAGATAAATTTTATTACGTCCACAAATAGGAATACTCCTACCGTCGGTTTTTGGAAAAAAATTAAACAGATTACGAATGGTGGATCCTTCAGTAAAATTAAAGCATTAAAAAATGACCAGGGTAATGTAATAACGACACAACAAGAAATATGCGAAGAAATTTCCAATTCATTCTATATATACTAGACCCGTCAATCCAACCTTTCAAAAAAAATACTAGAACTTCATAAGAACAATCTCTTTTTTTTTTTTTTTTTTTTCTACCCTGGGCGCGCCAGCGGCCTTGACCCAACAACATGAAAAATTAACAGTTATAACTAAATAACCAGGCGGTCAGAAATGGAGAGGACAAAGGACAGTAGCAATGGGATAACTGAAGGCAATGGGAAGGAAAGAATATAGGTAGCGTTAAATCCAAAAATTGATCTCAAATTTGATGGAGAATACGAAGAATATAATGAACTATTTACGATTCAAGAACTTATAAATACAATCAAATCAACCAGTAATACCTGACAACATCCACCCCAAAATGCTGAAGCATATCAAAGATGACGATCTAAAAATTCTCTTAAAGCTGTATAAAAGAGTATGGACAAGCGGCAAAATATCAAAATATTGATCCCAATATTAAAGCCAAATAAAAACCCATTGGATGTAAAAAGCTACAGGCCTATGTCACTAACCAGTTTCTTTTGTAAAACATTATAAAAAATGGTCGCTAATAGACTTATGGACTTTCCTAAAAGAAATCAGTGTTCTTTCCATCCCATTTCCCTGGCTTCCTGCCTGTGTAAACTCTTTGAAGGTTTGATTAAAAATCGTCTCGTGTGGTGGCTGGAGCACAATAATCTAGTCCCTTCTAATATGTTTGGTTTTCGCCCTGGGCTTGGGCCGATTGACTGCATTAGTTATTTCCCTTCAGATGTCTGTAAGTCTATCCTAACAAAAAAATTCACCATTGCCTCCTTTGTGGACGTCTGTTCTGCCTTTGATAATGTGCATCTTCCCGCTTTGGGTTCCAAACTTTTTTCTCCTAACCTCTCTCCCGTCGTCGTCATTCTCATACTCAACCTCTTCCAGAACAGAGCTCTCGTTATTTCTTCTCCTTCCCTTTCCTCCTCCAGATGCGTTTATCGTGGGCTCCCATAGGGTTCCTGTCTGAGTCCTACACTTTTTAATATCTACTCTTTTGATATCGCTTCTCTTCCTATTTATTCTTCCTCCCTCCTCTTCGCTGACGACATTTTGGTCTATTCCACCTGTGACAATCTGTCCGTCGCTATTGATGAGTTGAATAATTCCCTGTCTATTCTTAATAATTCCCTTTCTCGTCTTCACCTCTCTCTTTCTCCTACTAAGTCGTCTTGTATCATTTTTTCTCTCCGACCCTTTAACCGAGCTCTAACTCGCATCACTGTAGCTGGTATTCCTATCCCCGTTGTCAATTCCATATGCTATCTTAGCCTTTTTTTAAATAGCCGCCTCACATTTCATGAGCACATTAATTTTCTCTATAAATCCTGTCTTAAAAGACTTAATCTACTTAAATCTCTCTCTCCCCTCAGATGGGGAGGCGATCCGTTTATCCTTCTAATTCTTTTCAAAGCCATCATCCGGTCCAAGCTCGACTATTGTTCCTTTATCTACGGTAATTCCTCTAAGTCTCTTCTCACTAAACTTGATGCGATCCAGAACTCTTGCCTCCGTTTGTGCATTGGAGCCTTCAAATCCTCTCCCATTCTCGAAGTTCTATCAGAGTCGGTTGCCCAACCATTCTTTATCCGCCGTTCTCAGCTTGGGTATCGCTTCTTAATTAAACGGCTTCCCATCTCCTCGTCCAAACTTATTTCCTGCTATCTATATATCAAAAACTGCTCCCGTTTTTCTCCTCATAAAATCCCAATCCTGTCGCTCATTGCTACCCGTCTTTCTAATTTTTCTCCTATTGTCCTTTCCTACAACACTCTCCCGTACTTCTTTCATGACTTCAATAACCTGTGGCAACCTATCAAATTTTCCTCTCTCCCACTTCGAGCCAATTCCTCCTCTCATGGTGCAGTCAACAATGAATTTCTTCATTTGTTGAATTCCTCTTTTCCTGCTCATGTATTGATCTTTACTGATGGTTCCAAGAGCGAAGCCAGCGTGGTTGGTGCGTTTACTGCTCCGTCGCTTCGACATTCTGAGTCCTTCCGGCTTCCTTCCTTCTGATCTATTTTTTCTGCCGAGTCAATCGCCATCCTTCAGGCTATCTCTTATATTTCCTCTTTAAGCGATCTTTCCCAATTCCTCATTATTTCGGACTCTAAGGACGTCCTTCAAGCCCTATCCTCTCCTCCTTCACATTCCTCTGATAATATTATTCTCTCAATTCGTTCTCTTACCTCCACTTTGCAGTCATCCCGTTCTATTCTCACTGATTTTTTGTGGGTCCCCGGTCATTCCGGAATTGATGGCAACGATGCAGCCGATTCTTTGGCTCGTTCTGCTGGTCGCGTTGATTCATTCCTCAACCATTTCCCTTCTTCAGATATCCTTTCCTTATCCACCTCCAATCACGCCAGACTTTTGCAGGACATTTATCCCTCCCTATTTTCTAATCGTCATTCTCATTACCGTTTCATTTAGCCAATTCCTCGTTCCCTGTCTTGGTTCCATTCTATTCCTCTCAGTCGTCGCTCTTCTATTGTCTCCCTAATTCGTCTCCGGATCAATCATTCTCTCCTCCCTTCCTCTCACTTTCGATTTGCTCTATCGCCTTCTCCTGATTGTTCTCTCCACGATTGTGATCCTCCTCGTACATGTGATGCTAATCACATTTTCTTTGAGTGTCCTGCTCTTCGTAACGAACGCTCCCTTTTATACAGTCAGGTCCTGTCATTAGGTCTCCCTACTCCCTATAACTCTTAGTTTATCCTTTCCTTTCCTTCATCTTCTGTGGTGTCCGCACTGCTGTCCTTTGTTGCGTCCATTTCGGACCGCTTAGTTATTTAATTTCTTAGCTTAGTTTTCTTGTTATTGGGTCAATGCCGCTGGCGCGTCCAAAAAAAAAAAAAAAAAAAAAAAAAAAACATTTATGAACAAAAAAACAGGAATCTAGCATTACACACACACACACACTAAAATAATGAATATAATTGGAACGAATCAACTAAACATAAATAATTTTTTTTTTTTTGCGACGCTCGACGTTTGGTCATTTGCGTTGACTAAATATATTAACAATATCTAGTACACAACATTTTGATAATAATAAAGATAAATATTTTTTTAACAAGTGTATATCAACGATAACAGGCGAAAAAACCAATAAACGACCAAAAACTATTTTCCAACCTAAATAAAGATATAACATTTCGATAAATAACAACGAAAAATATTTAACAAGTGTAAATGACTAGTAATACGGGAAAAACTACAGACAATCAATAACTATATTAAACTATAAACTTTGATCTTTTTCAAAAATTTGATTAGTTTCTGGACATTTTCTTCATTGTTACCTGGAATCATATCTTCTTCGAGTAGTCGTCCGATGCATTCAGATCTTTCCTTTGCATATCTTAGATAACCGTGTTGCAATTGTTGCATTTTGTTACTGTTCCCTCTTTTATCAATGACAAGTGCGTGATTCTGGAATAACCAATTCTCAGTCTTGATAATACAATTTCCTCTCTTCAATTTTCTCTGGTGGATGTGTTCTGTTGGCAATATTCTTTTTTAATTTTTTTCAGTTTATTACTTGTTGCCTCGTTCCATTTTGTCTGCATTTTCAAGTTTATTTTATCATTCGTTTTTTTGAAGGTCAATTTGGTTGTTTTATCACGTTGAGTTTTTTCGTTTATATCTTCCAGTCTTCTAATTTCTGCGCCTTCACTCATATTCGTTCATTACATCACGACAAAGTTTTCCAAAGGGTGCATATGTCAAATACTGGTTCCCCAGAGGTGAATGGAAAAATTTATAATGGTTAGGGTGCACGTTATTTGTCGATATTTTCGTGTAGTATTTCAAGGCTAGAAGGTCTCTCCTCTGACTCAGCGTCATTACTCCAGTTTCTGCGTTTAGGCTATTTATTGGATTCGTTTTAAATGCTCCAATACATAATCGTATCGCTTGGTTTTGAATTGGATTAAGTTTGTTTAGTTGTTTCCCGTTGGCACTCATATATACGATTGATCCGTAGTCTATGATTGATCTGATGTGGCTATTGTAAATTCGCATAATTGACTTTCTGTCTGTGCCCCAATTGGTTGTGGATAGTTTTTTTAGGATGTTTAATGCTTTGTTACTCCGCTGTTTGACAAGTTGTATATGAGTACTTTATGTTAATCTTTCGTCAAGTACCATTCCCAGAAATTTAGTTTGGCTGGTCTGTGTGATTTGTTTATAGTAGATAGAAAACCTGCGTTCTAGGAGAAGAACCAATCAGGAGCGAGTATTTTGTTACGTGACCATGCCCCCTTTTATTCAACTAATCAAGAGCCAATACTCAATCAAATGACACAACGTTTTTACATCAAACCATCCAGTAAGAGTTTAACGAAAATGCTTCTCTCATAGCGCTACATACAAATGCTAACGCTGTCAATCAATTGACCGATGCATGTCTTTACTTGTACATAAATTACTGTTATTCGGTAGCGACTGGTTTTGGAGGATTACGCACACAATGATGTATATACGGTTACGAGCGTCCGTACACATATGTAAAATTAGTTATTATCATTATTGATTTTTGTTGTTATCAATGTTATCAGTGGTCAGTCTGTAGGAATCACGGTAAAATACAGGTTTTCACTGTTCCGGTATTTCTAGGAATCGCGAAGATTTTCGTTCGATCAGTTGCGTAAAACTTTTCTTTGTCCGATACATTATATATGGGGGTAAGTCTATCTCACACATCGCAAAAGCGAAAATGCTTCTCTCATAGCGCTACACATAAATGCTAACACAACCGTTGAAACCGGATCTTAACGTTCTTATAATTTCTATTCCAGTCTATGCCTTATTACAAAACCACACCCTACATGTACACACTAACACAAACATATACTCATACTCAAAGCCCATGACTACTTTATTCAATACGCATATGTAACCAACTATTCCTGACGGAATGACATTTTTCTGACGCAACATTTCCACTGCCACAACCGATTTAAACCTAGTAAAAGCGCATGCATCGTTCTCGCACACATGTCGATCGTTTGCGATATTGTAATTTTTTTAAATTAACCAAAGTATAATATTTAAAGCATAAAACTAACCTGAGCTCCCCATTCACCCGCTTTGTACCATTCAAATGTATTTTTTTATTTTTTTTTATTTTTCCATGCCTAAGCATTATAAAAATTAGTCTAAGTATATTTCTCATTTTCTACGCTTCCAAAAATTTTTCTTTATTCTCCGATCGTTAGAAAAGCGCACTGACAGATCACACACTTGTATCTATCATATATTATTTTTTCTCACTTACGATTATTTTTCCGTCTGTAAGTATTTATGTATGTTTCCCCCAGTTCTAAAAATAAATCCTTCGATGTCTCGCCCCTCAACGAATGCACACCGTCCGATCCCGTGCACACTCTCCTCTCGATAGTTTCCCTATCGTTCATAATATTTTTTCCGTCCGTAAGTATTATAAAATTAGTCAAAATATATTTTTTCAATTTCTACGGCTCCAAAAATTTTTCCTTATTCTTCGATCGTTACAAAAGCGCACTGACTAGTGATGGGCAACTTCGAAATGTTTCATTCGAATTAATCGATTGTTCGATAACTTCGAATGCATTCGATTGTTCCACAGTTGCATTCAAAATGTTATTTCATTCATATAATTCATTCGTATTCACAACAATCATTTGAATTAAAATCATTCGAATCAAAATCATTCGAATTAAAATCATTCGAATCAAAATCATTCGAATAAAAATCATTCGAATCAAAATCATTCGAATAAAAATCATTCGAATCAAAATCATTCGAATTAAAATCATTCGAATTAAAATCATTCGAATCAAAATCATTCGATTGTTTCTTTTTGACGATTGTTGATTGTTTCGATTGCAAAAACATTTCGAAATCGCACAACACTAGCACTGACAGATCACATACTTATATCTACCATAGCGTTAGCCACCGCGAAAGCGAACCATTCGATCCCGTGCACACTCTGCTCTCGATAGTTTCCCTATCGTTCATAATAATTTTTCCAAGCCTAAGTATTATAGAATTAGTCTAAGTATATTTATTATTTCTTCTCACTTACGATTACTTTTCCATCCGTAAATATTTATGTATGTTTTCCCCGGTTCTAAAAATAAATCTATCGATGTCTCGTCCCCTCAACGAAAGCACGCGCATCATTCTCACGCACGTGTCATTCGTTCGCGTTACCACTTTTTTTTTCAAAATTAGTCCAAGTATATTTTATTATTTTTCTCATTACGATTATTTTCAGTCCGCAAGTATTTCTGTATGTTTTCCGAGGTTTTAAAAATTAATCCGAACAAACATCCAGACTGTTGTGAAAGCACACTAACCATTCCCGCACAGATTCTACATTATACGTTACTCTATTATGAGTTCTTCAAAAATTGATTCGAATATGTTTTTCATTTTTTTTTTTCAATCCTAAAAATTCATTCTTTCTACCCCCACCCCCTCCCAGCTAAAATTACCGATCTTTCGTAATCTTCATTTATTTTATCGATTCTAAAAATTAATCAATAGTTCACTCGAAAGCGTACCGTACATTCCCACACCCATATCTTCTATCATGAATTTCCCTATTGATCATGAACATTTTTCAACGTTAGCCACAATAGCATATCACATTGGTCTCGCATACACACCACATGCAGTTCTATATGTTTAATTTTTTATTAACGATCTTTATTTTTTTTTTGTACCGGTATTACTTTTTCCTACACAGTCATGTCATCATATACACTTAACATTGTCAAAATAATTTTAACCTTTCGAGAAAGAAAAATCTCTGATCAATAAAAAGTGTTTATCAACATCACAATTATTTTTAATATTAATCGTTTCGCTACAAACATAATTTTCTTTATTTAATAAACTCATCCACATCATCAATCGTTTCAAGACATTATTGTTTCAAACATCAATCACTCTTTTCCAAGAATTGATAACCTCCGCAGGTATATATCTCACCGTCGCAACAACCTTTACCTGCATGACTCGCATACCTTCAAGACCACTTGTACATTGCTCGCACGCTATTTACCATTATTCGATCACAGAATATTTTTCACACTCCCTCACATATGCGCATACACTCAAAGTCCTTGATTACTTTGTTTGTATACAAATATATCAGCTTTCTCTGACGGAACAACATTTTTCCGATGTAACATTTCCGCTACCACAACCGATTCAAAGGTAGCTAATGAGATAGACTATCGAAGGGAATCATTCAAGCAGTCAGTATTAGTTTTATGTTAAACATGTGTATTTTCTCGAATCTGTGTTCACGCATTATTAAAAAATTTACATCAACGTTAAAGAAAATAATTTCCTACGTTTTTTCTCTATCATTTTTTTTTCTGTCTTTTATCTTTTCTTTTTCTCTTTCTTTTTCTCTGTCTTTTTTTTTTTTTGAGTGAATAGTTTGAAATACATATTATTCAATCATGAACGCTAATATAGTTAACGTAAGCAGCAACTCAAAATCAATTAAGGACGCCGAATTTATTCAGAATTCATTTTCGAGTGATATTGTCTCACATACAACTTCATCACCTCCAACACCGCAATTAGATGATGGTTATACAGTAGAAGAATCAAAATCTTTTGTACGTAATAACACTGATCCTGTATTATTATCAGAACAAGCAGATATATCGAAATATTTTGTAGATATCAGCATCCATATAGATTGTGATTATGATTTTCAAGTAACCAAACTAGCAATGATTGATATGTCTGGCGGGAAGTGTTTGCATACACTGTGTAAGCCAAGCAGAGCATGGTATGCATCAACAATGCCGCATTTACAATGTTCTTTGATGAGTCATTACTTGAAAAACCCTTCATTATTTCCCTGTCGGGGAGAAATATTCATGGCACGCAATATATTCACAATATTGTCCCAAAAAACCGAGAGCTCGCATATATATTTTAACGGTATATGCTAAACTTACACTAATGGAACTTAACGAAAAGTTTGAATTGTTGTGTGACTTAAACTATGAAATCGTTAATATGGATCAAGTCTTTCGACTATATAGTATTGAGAATCTACATGAGGAGTATTTTGGTATAAGCAATTTGATAACCTGTAAACATCTTAATGAGAATGTTAGTTTTCATTGTGCAGTGAAAAACGTTATGGTGATGAAGGCCTGGTACGATCATGTTATCCATCCGCTGAAGCTTATGATTAATTTCAATATAAATGATTTAAGACAGTTGTTCATTACAGCCACCAAAGAAATGATAATTACATTATTTCCAAGTTGTGTTGGAGACATTTATGCATTTCTACCAGATAGATTAAAACAGGATGTTACGATAAAATCACTTCTACCATGTTACGAGCATGAGCATGGTGAAGAATATTATATCGATAATGATACATTGCGACAGAGTACTCGAAATTGTATGAAAGTAAAAGATTGTATCGATTGTCAATATACAATTCACGTGGATTAAAAATTCATTATTTCAATCGTTTAACAATTTTGTGTATATTTGTATATATTTTGTATATTAATGTATATATTTTTTCCCCAATCATCCGCTCGTTCGTTTTTTATGTTTTGTTAATCATTTTGTAAATATATTTTTATACATATGAAAATTTTGTTTGTATATATTTGTGTATATTTTTCCCCCTCGATATGTTTCGTTCTATTATATATATTTTTCCTAATTATTTTTCATCTTTTTACACTCCTTTTCAATTCCATTTATTTAATTATTTCTCTATCTATCTTTTCCCCTCTTAACTTAAAGTACTGGTAATGATGAATATTACAAAAATCTAAACCAGTTGTGTAAAGTGTACATATAATTATTGTCTAATTTTCGAATATAATCCCACATAATTTGTTCACATCTTTTTAGGTTAAAAAATTATATTTTTGATTCTTTCTATAACAAACGAATCTAACTGTTCAACTTTTTCATGTACATCACGTACATCAAGTATTTCCGGAACTGTGTGAGTTTTCATTAATTTGTAAGACTCAACCTAAGACCTGGAGAGTTCTCTCAAATTTTTTAAAATCTTTTATAATCACATTTTTATAAAAAATATGTATTAAGTTCACATGTTATTTAATATTTTTTTTATTTCACAAGTATTTTTCGAGGTATATACGAGATCGTCTATGAGCTGTGTTGATCAATAGAACAACAGGTAGAAAACCTAGTAGTTTATGAGACACAGCATGTTCAAAGAAAAAACGAGCTAGCACAAGCTGATCAGAGTTACAACATGCGAGTGAGATATATTCTCGAGAGCAACAGCTTGATTACAAAAAACGTCGAAGATGCATGCTTCTATCCGTGAACAATTATCGCATCAAACATAAAAAAGGTTGACTAAAAGAATATTATTTTCTTTTTCATTCATTCTCGCTACTATTACCACTCGCGCCCCACTGTCAAGACCTCTGAACATACATTACTAACGTCGCCAACACTATAATATTTTCGCTCTGTGTTATTAAATTAACCCAAGTATATTTTTATTCGTTCATTACACAAACATTTTTTTTCAAATCTTTTGTAATATGTCGTACACACATTTATAGCCTGCAGACACTACTCGCTTCATTACCATGAAAACATCTCTTTCATTGGTACTTATCATAACATAGTTTTTCCTAAAATTGTAGAAAAATTCTCTTCACTCCATTCATCCAAGGTGATTTATTTCCAAATTTCAAATCATGCATAATTATTTTAGAATTAAATTAAGTATATTTTGTCATTTCCAAAAAATCAAACATCTCTGTACAGGGTATTAACTCATTTTCACATCAAACATATTATTTTTTTTAATCTATCATACATATTAATTTTTATCATTTAAATTTTTCCTTAATTCACATGTAGCTAACCTATAGAAAACATATTATTGTAAACATGCATGACGAAGTTACTCCTTATAATTACATCATGAATTAATTTTTTCTTCATTTTTTTTTTTTACCATCATGAAATTGTAGTAGTGTTTTTAATTTTTTATTTCCCATACATGACAAAAGCAATAGAATCACGGCATTTATTAATGTGTACACTGTACGCCTCCAATAACCTATCAGGCATTTTTTTAAAATTAGTCCAAGCATAGTATTTTTTCAATATCAAAACCGATCATACATAATTTTTTCTTCTATATAATCACTAACCTATGGAAACACTTTGCTCGTTTTACTCATACCGAAGCAATCACTCTTTCTCCCTCATGCTAACAAACTTCAAAATTGTATAATATAACACGAAATTATTCTAAATATATGTTCATGCTATTAAAATTAATATATCAATTAATCTTTATATTCCTTTTGTACATTTCTGAAAAAATCCTACAACATGTTTTAAAATTAGTCGAAGTATACTATCTTATTACCTAAAATCAATTATTCTCTCATACAGTTTTTCCGATCATACATAATTTTTTTCCATATTATCATTATTTGTAAAGTCATACAAAACAACAACATAATTTTAATCATAATTAATCCTTCATTCCATTCCTTTCATGCTATACACCATTATCATTTAATTCAACATTATGAAATTAGTCTAAATATACATTCATGCTAGCAAAGTTATTATCTCACCCTTTGCATTGTTTCAAGATGATTTATTTTACATTTTTTCTTTAAATTTCCCTCATACTATTATTTTTGAAATGTAGGATGATGACTATGATTAGAATTCATGATTATGAAGAGAGACGCATGCTGAAATTGTCATTGTATATGCGAGATGATATGTGATTGTGGGTGAGTATACATGCATGTAAAATATATGAGTGTGTTAGTAGAAAACATAGATACAGTTATAGAATGAGAGAGATAAAAATATATATTTTGTTATGTTTGATATGTGTATGATAAAGAGGTGAACAATGAATAATCACATTACCCTCACAACTTAGACATTGAGTTATACCTTTACAGCATTTTAAATGTAAAAGCAGTGACATTAACATGTAGTAAACGTTTTTATCACTTTTGACTAATTATAACCAATTTTCCAACATTTCTCATCATTTTCTTACATTTTAATATTTTTACACCGTTTTAGTTAATTTTTGCTATTTAATATCATTTTTCCAGTGTTTTTACCACCTTTCACACAATTTTCATCATTCTTTTAATATCTTTGTTAGGTTTCTTCTTACAACTCTTTACCATTTCGATCGTCATTAGTGATATCCATCATTATTTATGCTTTCAATCCTTCCGCTTCATCTATGCACACATACAGCTTAGCAATCGCCACAGCCATTGAACACTGTAGAACCGCAATCGCGATCTCCATTTGACTATTGGGATTTAAAAGTCACATCTTTGAGTGCTTGATCTAATGCATCAACATGATCTTTGTATTCGCCCACCCACTGCTGGAGGTTCCGCTTGATATCTTCAACAGACTATCATACAATCGTTTAATAAGAGAATCCGTAATACCCGAAACATTTACTTAACGTTTTCCCAACACATTCACAGACCTACCCTGCACACTAAGGAAATCTTTAAACATCTCTGTAACCATTCCTTTTAAGCTGGTGGGAGCAAGGGACTCCTATAAACGTTTATCAATCAACACTTCATTGTTCATCGCCCTGGTTTCACTCGCCGTTACACAGTCATGTAATAAACATTTTCTTCTTGTACAATTTTCTTATGCTTTAACACTATTACAACATTTTTCCTCATTTTTAACTAATTTTAACCAATTTTCCACTAATTCTTAGCACGTTCTTCTATTTTAGGACTTTTTTTTTGCGCTATTTTTTCATCAATTTATATTATTTCACATCGTTTTTCTGATGTTTTTAGTGCTTTTCACACAGTTTTGCTAATTATTTTCGATTATTTCTTAACATGTTCTTCTGTTTTAGAACCTTTTTGCGCTGTTTTTTCATCAATTTATAATATTTTCCATCATTTTTTCTAGTGTTTTAATACCTTTCACACAATTTTACTCAATTTTTCACCATCTTTGAAGATTTTTTCATTTATCTCATACATTATATGTCTGAATGTGACGATTAACTATCCTTTGAAGTACATTTTATAATTCGATATAATGATAGATAATAACGAAAGATCTAATTCAATTTTGTTTAAAATTTATTCAATAATTTTTATGACATTCATCATAATCAATAAAAATGATCATTGCTTCAATGTTAAATTATATCAGTTAATTATTAAATATTCATAATATACGGCATAAAAAGATTAATTTAACTGATTATATCCTTCTTCTACCAACTTTTCTTGTATCATTCAAATTCCAGCATCTACATCAGTATTTTCCAATTGTTTAGATGTGTGTAGTATCAATAATCATTCAACCGCTTCATTAGGTTCGTCGGAATAAATTTATAAGAGGATCTTCAAGATATACTTTGCGACAAATGCTATATGTATGTTTCTTTTTTTTTTTTTGTTTCGCCAGGATAAACTTTTATACTATGTATGTTAGATTGAAACGGAGAACATATTTTTTTTTCTGTATTTAGGAAGTGGAGTTCCCTTTAATATACCAGTAACACATACATGAGATCCAGTAAATTCCAGTATTTGTTCATATAGTGCTAAACCATTATTTGTATATTTATTCTTATCAACATTCATTTCCATCAGTAAATGAATCAAACCTTCTGTGTAAGGAAATTTGGTTAGTTCTTCCTTTTCCTAAATAAATTTCATCACATTCACAGTTCCATAGAAACTGGTCTTGAGCTCATCATATACTCGTGAGTATTAGCGTTTATAGTATTCAATATACTTGATCATTTATACAGATTCATCACCAGATACTCTTTTTGGGGTTTTTAGATTTCTGAAACTGCTGGTTTTGATCATTGATTGAAAAAATATATGCATTTTCATATTTAATGTGTTTCTTAGATTTCATTAAAATTTCT
Source organism: Icerya purchasi (assembly GCA_039619475.1). NCBI lineage: Eukaryota > Metazoa > Arthropoda > Insecta > Hemiptera > Monophlebidae > Icerya > Icerya purchasi. Next base: position 137,745,691 of record CM077116.1, read on the forward strand.
AAACAATTCATTGTTTATTTCTGTTTGTAAGGTTTTTTTTTTTTTTTCATGCTGAGTGTGTTTAAGATATTGTATTTTATTTGTGAGTGATGAGTGTTGAAATAACTAAAATAACTTCACATTATGAAGTTTGTACCCTTGAAAATTAACAAAAAAACATCAAAAGAGCTGATCAGATGTAAAAAATGGAGGGAAACATCAGAAAATGGTGTAAAATAATATAATGATTGAATGAATCTTGATGTTGTCTAGCCTGTCGCATCACTCAGTGTGAACGTTTAATGTAAAACTGGAACGATACATATCAACTAATTTTGACTAGACATAATATATCTGTCTTGCAATGTGTACAAATGATAGAGATAATTACCAAACAGTACTCTCCCTGCTTGATGGGATACACTCCACCTCTTACCCATATTTATTATTCACAATCAAAAACTATCATCTCACTAACATACAACAACCATTCTACTATAACCGATACAGTAGAAAAGTTCTGAAACCTCCCATAACTAGACATGAACCCGTTCAAACATAGCTTCACAATGAATGGAATACCACATCAAGAAGTATACAGCTCAGGCTAAAAAGTACTCTTCATGCAGAAATTACATCATTTAGGACTAAAATATCAATATTTTGACAAAAGATCAAATTTTAAAGGGAAAATACCGTTTTACCTCAAAAATATTAGCACCTAAGATGCAAAAACAGTGATTTTACTGCAAAATATCCTGTTTCCAGCTTAAATCACATAAATTTTATTATAGTTGTTATAAAGATTTGTTTCATGAATAGTGTATTTAGGGAACAGTTTGAAATACATTATGTATATAATAAGGATGATAGAACTGAATATTTCTTTAAGCCATTAAAAAAACTTTCTATAAATTACTGTTGACGAATAATCATGAAATCTCTGTGAACAAAATAGATGCTGAAATGTGTATATAGAGAAGATTTACATGTGAGTTTTGATGAACTTTTAAATTATCTGTAATAATGATGCCAACGAGTAAAGTGATGTTTAATATTAGTAATAATGGAATAAATACTGAAGCATATCTTAAAAGCGAAACCTTGCTGTTTTTCTTCTGGCACTCTCTTCGCCTCTCTTCCTTTTCCTCCCCCTCTATCTTTTTGTTTTTTTTTTATTTCTTTTTCCTTTCCCTACTCAAATCTTTTCCTTTTATAATTTACTATGCCGTGTACTTTTAATATTTTACAGTGGAACTGTCGCAGCCTTAGAGCCAACAAAGATGCATTAGGGGGTCTGTTAGACATTCATAGTATTAACGTTGCTCTCATTTCAGAAACGTGGCTACGGTCGGATATGAATATTAATTTTCGTGGGTATAAGATAATCAGATGCGATCGTGACGATGGTTATGGTGGATCTGCTATTCTTATTAGGAACGGCATTCTATTTAAATCTCATGATGTTTCCTTTAATTCCCCTTCTAGTCCTAATCAGCCTAATATTGTACACATTTCCATTCCTTCCAATGCAGCTCGTCCGCTTAATATTATTTCTATTTATGTTCCCCCTAGTTGCGACCTTCGTCACTTCCCTCTCGTTTCTTTCCTCAGGTCTATCCCGCATCCGTTCATCATTGGGGGTGACTGGAATGCTCGGTCGCCCTCATGGAGCTTCTCAAACCATAACAACAACGGTACTGCTCTTGAAAATCTTGTTCTTTCTAATGATTTAGTCCTTCTTAATGATCTCTCTCCTACCTATTACAAGAGCGCATCTAGTTATAGTACTCTCGATTTAACTTTCTTATCTCCTTCTATTGGTTTTGATTACAATTGGTCAACTCTCATGGGCTCCTATGGTAGTGATCATATTCCTATTCTAATTACTCCCCAGAATCCTCCTTCTTCTCCTTGCTTTAAACCTCTCAATTACCTTCGATGGAACCTATCGAAAACTAATTGGGCTCTGTTCCACTCCTTAGTTGATTCTATGCTTCCTAAACTTCTAGATGGCTCTGATCCTGTACTCCATTACCATCTATTCCTAAATTCGATTACAAATGCTCTATCGCTGTCTTCTCCTTCCCGTAAATCGTCATCGTCAGGCCATCGTGGATCAGCATCGTCCCTCTGGTGGAACGAAGAATGCAATGCCGCTTTCGATCATAGTCGTGCTACATTTAGAATTTTCCGATCAAATTCTACACGCGAAAACTTTCTTGCCCACAAAAGGGCCAATGCAAGGGCTAGGTTTATTCTAAAATCGTCTAAGAAATCCTCTCGGAAAAATTTCTGTTCATCTTTTTTGAGAACTACTCCTCTCAAGCATATCTGGAAAATGGCCAGAGCTTTCAAATTCCCTTCTTCTGAACGTCCTTCTATACATACTATTTCCTCCGACAGTTTGTCTTCTTTTCTTGATGCTGTTGCTCCTGCTTATGTTCTTAACGTTGATGAATCCTGCCCGTTTTCTGTTATGGAAAACCCTAATTCTCATTCTCTTTCCTCTGCGTTTAATATTAATGAATTAAAATCCATTCTCAAAAAATCTTCCAGCCCCACTCCAGGTCGTGATGGTATTCCCTTCTTTGTCCTAAAAAAGTTATCCGATCTTGCTCTCCGAACCCTTCTTTGTATATTCAACTCCTTTTTGTCCAGAGGAGTCACACCTCCTGACTGGAACACCTTTATTATCATTCCTATCCCTAAGAAAAACTCCTCTCTTCGTCCGATCTCCCTAGCATCGTGTCTCAGAAAACTGTTTGAGGGCATGCTTAACAAGCGCCTGGTCTGGTGGCTGGAACACAATAATGTTTTTCCTTCTAATATGTTTGGTTTCCGTCCAGGCTTAGGTCCTGCTGACTGCGTCAGTCTGTTTGTTTCCTATATCTATAAATCTTTCATCGATAAACAGTACACTCTAGCTACTTTTATCGATGTTTCCAGTGCTTTTGATAATGTCCATCTCCCTACTCTTCGAGATAGAATGATAGCAATTAACATCCCGACGCATTTTTGTTCCATCATTGTTAACTTGATGCTAAATCGAACTATTCTCCTGTCTTCTTCTTCGTTCGAGGTTACAAGAGTTGTTTCACGTGGTCTTCCACAAGGATCCTGCCTTAGTCCTACTCTTTTTAATATTTATACTATTTCTGTTGCTTCTCTTTCTATGAACTCCTCTTCCTTATTTTTTGCCGATGACATTCTTCTCTTTTCCTCATCCCGTGATATCGTAGATGTTAACGAAAGTGTTAATTCGTCTCTAGCTACTTTGGAACAATCTCTTTCCTCTTTGAACCTTTCTATTTCTCCTTTAAAATCCTCTTGTATTGTCTTTTCTCTTCGTCCTTTTAATCCGTCTCTGTATCCTTAAACTCCAATCTTATCCCTCGTAGGGAATGCTTCTGCTATCTCGGTGTATTTCTCAATAGTCGTCTCTCCTTTCATGAACATATTAATTTCCTTTCCTCTTCTGCCCTTAAAAGACTAAACTTACTGAAAGCTCTTTCTCCAACAAAATGGGGAGGCGATCCCTTTCTCCTTATTTCCTTGTACAATTCGATTATCCGTTCCAAATTCGACTACTGTTCCATTATCTATGGCTCTGCCTCAAAATCACTTCTTTCCAAGCTGGATATAATTCAAAATTCTTGTATTCGTCTATGCCTTGGTGTTCTTAGATCTTCTCGAGTACCAGCAGTTCTCGCTGAGTCTAACTCGCCTCCCCTTTTCATTCGCAGATCCTATTTAGGTTATCGTTTCTTGTGTAAACGCCTACCGTTATCATCCTCCAAACTTATTCCTTCATATCTTTCTATTCTGCAAAACTGGCGTTTTACTCCCAAGAAAATTCCTATTCTAGCCCACATTGCTTTGCGGCTAAATTCCTTTTTATCCTGCACAATTTCTTATAACAATCTCCCTTACTTTTCTTTCAATTTTGCAGATCTCTCCAATCCTCCCAATGTATTCTACTTTCCTTTTTCCTCCAAATCCCTTTCCTATCCAACAGTTATACAGGAATTCCATAGTTATATCGAATCCCGTTTTCCTTCCCATATTGCTATTTTTACGGATGGTTCGAAGGGGCCTAATGGAGTTGGAGCTTCTTTCATCATTCCGAGCATTAATTTCTCTGAATCTTTTCGTCTCCCTTCCTTTTGTACTATCTTTACGGCCGAGTTAACGGCCATTTTACGTGCCATAAGCCATATTTCCTCACATCGTTCTTCTTCTAAATTTTTAATTATCTCCGACTCCATGTGTGCTCTTAAAGCTATTTCCTCTCATTTCCCCTCTCACTCCTCTGACCTTTTCATCCTCCGTATTCGCTCTCTCATTCACACTCTCTTCTCACTACACGCTATCCGCATTGAAATGCTCTGGGTCCCCAGTCATATGGGGATAGAGGGTAACGAAATGGCTGATTCTTTGGCTCAGATTGCTGTATCCTCCGGCTTTTTTTTCTTTAAAATTCCCGTTTCGAATTTACTCCCATTGTGCAAAAAGTTTCATGTTAGATTTTGGTCAGATTTTTACGTTTCCTCCTTTTCTAATCATTCTTCCTTTTATTTTTCCATCCAACCTAATCTTCCCACGCGGCCTTGGTTTTACGATTTTCCTTCGCTTCACCGCTCCGTTATTGTTCCTATTATCCGTTTACGTCTGAATCATACTCTTCTTCCTTCCTCACGCTTTCGTTTTCATCTCGCTCTTTCCCCTTATTGCCCTCTTCATCCTGACGACGTAGCCGTCTGTGATTCTGACCATATCCTCTTTGAATGTCCATCCCTCGTGAACGAACGTACCTCTTTGTATTCCAATCTGCTGTCACTCAAACTCCCTACTCCTTATTGTGCCTCGTATATCTTATCGTTTTCGTCGATCTAAGTTGTTCCTATCCTCAGTTCCTTTATCTTATCAATAGCTGACCGAATCTACATTTAACTGATCCTTCTCCTTCCTTTCGTTTCTGGGCGAAGATCCTTTGTTGATATGCCCAAAGGGGGGTTAAAAAAAAAAAAAAAAAAAAAAAGATATACTTTGCGACAAATGCTATATGTATGTTTCTTTTTTTTTTTTGTTTCGCCAGGATAAACTTTTATACTATGTATGTTAGATTGAAACGGAGAACATATTTTTTTTTCTGTATTTAGGAAGTGGAGTTCCCTTTAATACACCAGTAACACATACATGAGATCCAGTAAATTCCAGTATTTGTTCATATAGTGCTAAACCATTATTTGTATATTTATTCTTATCAACATTCATTTCCATCAGTAAATGAATCAAACCTTCTGTGTAAGGAAATTTGGTTAGTTCTTCCTTTTCCTAAATAAATTTCATCACATTCACAGTTCCATAGAAACTGGTCTTGAGCTCATCATATACTCGTGAGTATTAGCATTATATAGTATTCAATACACTTGATCATTTATACAGATTCATCACCAGATATTTAAAATAGATCCATTTCACATATATTAATAGACTTATATCCAGATGTATTATCACTATTGTTCATAATCTTCTTAATTTTCATCATTATTTTCATAATCATCTTTCTTACTGACACAAGAAAGATTGTGACGTTTTACCATTGCCATACCACTTATTCCATCAGAATCCTTTTTCATCGTTTTAGATATTTGTATTGTTTCCAGAATATCCAATATATGTTTTGTATCAGGTTCAAACACATCAGATGAATTATTTATAATAGATTTCCAGAACTGTATTTGCATTATATTTTTTCATTATATCACTATACATTCTTTCCCTTTCGCTTTTAAGATATGCTTCAGTATTTATTCCATTATTACTAATATTAAACATCACTTTACTTGTTGGCATCATTATTACAGATAATTTAAAAGTTCATCAAAACTCACATGTAAATCTTCTCTATATACACATTTCAGCATCTATTTTGTTCACAGAGATTTCATGATTATTCGTCAACAGTAATTTATAGAAAGTTTTTTTAATGGCTTAAAGAAATATTCAGTTCTATCATCCTTATTATATACATAATGTATTTCAAACTGTTCCCTAAATACACTATTCATGAAACAAATCTTTATAACAACTATAATAAAATTTATGTGATTTAAGCTGGAAACAGGATATTTTGCAGTAAAATCACTGTTTTTGCATCTTAGGTGCTAATATTTTTGAGGTAAAACGGTATTTTCCCTTTAAAATTTGATCTTTTGTCAAAATATTGATATTTTAGTCCTAAATGATGTAATTTCTGCATGAAGAGTACTTTTTAGCCTGAGCTGTATACTTCTTGATGTGGTATTCCATTCATTGTGAAGCTATGTTTGAACGGGTTCATGTCTAGTTATGGGAGGTTTCAGAACTTTTCTACTGTATCGGTTATAGTAGAATGGTTGTTGTATGTTAGTGAGATGATAGTTTTTGATTGTGAATAATAAATATGGGTAAGAGGTGGAGTGTATCCCATCAAGCAGGGAGAGTACTGTTTGGTAATTATCTCTATCATTTGTACACATTGCAAGACAGATATATTATGTCTAGTCAAAATTAGTTGATATGTATCGTTCCAGTTTTACATTAAACGTTCACACTGAGTGATGCGACAGGCTAGACAACATCAAGATTCATTCAATCATTATATTATTTTACACCATTTTCTGATGTTTCCCTCCATTTTTTACATCTGATCAGCTCTTTTGATGTTTTTTTGTTAATTTTCAAGGGTACAAACTTCATAATGTGAAGTTATTTTAGTTATTTCAACACTCATCACTCACAAATAAAATACAATATCTTAAACACACTCAGCATGAAAAAAAAAAAAAAACCTTACAAACAGAAATAAACAATGAATTGTTTAGAAATTTTAATGAAATCTAAGAAACACATTAAATATGAAAATGCATATATTTTTTCAATCAATGATCAAAACCAGCAGTTTCAGAAATCTAAAAACCCCAAAAAGAGTATCTGGTGATGAATCTGTATAAATGATCAAGTATATTGAATACTATAAACGCTAATACTCACGAGTATATGATGAGCTCAAGACCAGTTTCTATGGAACTGTGAATGTGATGAAATTTATTTAGGAAAAGGAAGAACTAACCAAATTTCCTTACACAGAAGGTTTGATTCATTTACTGATGGAAATGAATGTTGATAAGAATAAATATACAAATAATGGTTTAGCACTATATGAACAAATACTGGAATTTACTGGATCTCATGTATGTGTTACTGGTATATTAAAGGGAACTCCACTTCCTAAATACAGAAAAAAAAATATGTTCTCCGTTTCAATCTAACATACATAGTATAAAAGTTTATCCTGGCGAAACAAAAAAAAAAAAAGAAACATACATATAGCATTTGTCGCAAAGTATATCTTGAAGATCCTCTTATAAATTTATTCCGACGAACCTAATGAAGCGGTTGAATGATTATTGATACTACACACATCTAAACAATTGGAAAATACTGATGTAGATGCTGGAATTTGAATGATACAAGAAAAGTTGGTAGAAGAAGGATATAATCAGTTAAATTAATCTTTTTATGCCGTATATTATGAATATTTAATAATTAACTGATATAATTTAACATTGAAGCAATGATCATTTTTATTGATTATGATGAATGTCATAAAAATTATTGAATAAATTTTAAACAAAATTGAATTAGATCTTTCGTTATTATCTATCATTATATCGAATTATAAAATGTACTTCAAAGGATAGTTAATCGTCACATTCAGACATATAATGTATGAGATAAATGAAAAAATCTTCAAAGATGGTGAAAAATTGAGTAAAATTGTGTGAAAGGTATTAAAACACTAGAAAAAATGATGGAAAATATTATAAATTGATGAAAAAACAGCGCAAAAAGGTTCTAAAACAGAAGAACATGTTAAGAAATAATCGAAAATAATTAGCAAAACTGTGTGAAAAGCACTAAAAACATCAGAAAAACGATGTGAAATAATATAAATTGATGAAAAAATAGCGCAAAAAAAAAGTCCTAAAATAGAAGAACGTGCTAAGAATTAGTGGAAAATTGGTTAAAATTAGTTAAAAATGAGGAAAAATGTTGTAATAGTGTTAAAGCATAAGAAAATTGTACAAGAAGAAAATGTTTATTACATGACTGTGTAACGGCGAGTGAAACCAGGGCGATGAACAATGAAGTGTTGATTGATAAACGTTTATAGGAGTCCCTTGCTCCCACCAGCTTAAAAGGAATGGTTACAGAGATGTTTAAAGATTTCCTTAGTGTGCAGGGTAGGTCTGTGAATGTGTTGGGAAAACGTTAAGTAAATGTTTCGGGTATTACGGATTCTCTTATTAAACGATTGTATGATAGTCTGTTGAAGATATCAAGCGGAACCTCCAGCAGTGGGTGGGCGAATACAAAGATCATGTTGATGCATTAGATCAAGCACTCAAAGATGTGACTTTTAAATCCCAATAGTCAAATGGAGATCGCGATTGCGGTTCTACAGTGTTCAATGGCTGTGGCGATTGCTAAGCTGTATGTGTGCATAGATGAAGCGGAAGGATTGAAAGCATAAATAATGATGGATATCACTAATGACGATCGAAATGGTAAAGAGTTGTAAGAAGAAACCTAACAAAGATATTAAAAGAATGATGAAAATTGTGTGAAAGGTGGTAAAAACACTGGAAAAATGATATTAAATAGCAAAAATTAACTAAAACGGTGTAAAAATATTAAAATGTAAGAAAATGATGAGAAATGTTGGAAAATTGGTTATAATTAGTCAAAAGTGATAAAAACGTTTACTACATGTTAATGTCACTGCTTTTACATTTAAAATGCTGTAAAGGTATAACTCAATGTCTAAGTTGTGAGGGTAATGTGATTATTCATTGTTCACCTCTTTATCATACACATATCAAACATAACAAAATATATATTTTTATCTCTCTCATTCTATAACTGTATCTATGTTTTCTACTAACACACTCATATATTTTACATGCATGTATACTCACCCACAATCACATATCATCTCGCATATACAATGACAATTTCAGCATGCGTCTCTCTTCATAATCATGAATTCTAATCATAGTCATCATCCTACATTTCAAAAATAATAGTATGAGGGAAATTTAAAGAAAAAATGTAAAATAAATCATCTTGAAACAATGCAAAGGGTGAGATAATAACTTTGCTAGCATGAATGTATATTTAGACTAATTTCATAATGTTGAATTAAATGATAATGGTGTATAGCATGAAAGGAATGGAATGAAGGATTAATTATGATTAAAATTATGTTGTTGTTTTGTATGACTTTGCAAATAATGATAATATGGAAAAAAATTATGTATGATCGGAAAAACTGTATGAGAGAATAATTGATTTTAGGTAATAAGATAGTATACTTCGACTAATTTTAAAACATGTTGTAGGATTTTTTCAGAAATGTACAAAAGGAATATAAAGATTAATTGATATATTAATTTTAATAGCATGAACATATATTTAGAATAATTTCGTGTTATATTATACAATTTTGAAGTTTGTTAGCATGAGGGAGAAAGAGTGATTGCTTCGGTATGAGTAAAACGAGCAAAGTGTTTCCATAGGTTAGTGATTATATAGAAGAAAAAATTATGTATGATCGGTTTTGATATTGAAAAAATACTATGCTTGGACTAATTTTAAAAAAATGCCTGATAGGTTATTGGAGGCGTACAGTGTACACATTAATAAATGCCGCGATTCTATTGCTTTTGTCATGTATGGGAAATAAAAAATTAAAAACACTACTACAATTTCATGATGGTAAAAAAAAAAATGAAGAAAAAATTAATTCATGATGTAATTATAAGGAGTAACTTCGTCATGCATGTTTACAATAATATGTTTTCTATAGGTTAGCTACATGTGAATTAAGGAAAAATTTAAATGATAAAAATTAATATGTATGATAGATTAAAAAAAATAATATGTTTGATGTGAAAATGAGTTAATACCCTGTACAGAGATGTTTGATTTTTTGGAAATGACAAAATATACTTAATTTAATTCTAAAATAATTATGCATGATTTGAAATTTGGAAATAAATCACCTTGGATGAATGGAGTGAAGAGAATTTTTCTACAATTTTAGGAAAAACTATGTTATGATAAGTACCAATGAAAGAGATGTTTTCATGGTAATGAAGCGAGTAGTGTCTGCAGGCTATAAATGTGTGTACGACATATTACAAAAGATTTGAAAAAAAATGTTTGTGTAATGAACGAATAAAAATATACTTGGGTTAATTTAATAACACAGAGCGAAAATATTATAGTGTTGGCGACGTTAGTAATGTATGTTCAGAGGTCTTGACAGTGGGGCGCGAGTGGTAATAGTAGCGAGAATGAATGAAAAAGAAAATAATATTCTTTTAGTCAACCTTTTTTATGTTTGATGCGATAATTGTTCACGGATAGAAGCATGCATCTTCGACGTTTTTTGTAATCAAGCTGTTGCTCTCGAGAATATATCTCACTCGCATGTTGTAACTCTGATCAGCTTGTGCTAGCTCGTTTTTTCTTTGAACATGCTGTGTCTCGTAAACTACTAGGTTTTCTACCTGTTGTTCTATTGATCAACACAGCTCATAGACGATCTCGTATATACCTCGAAAAATACTTGTGAAATAAAAAAAATATTAAATAACATGTGAACTTAATACATATTTTTTATAAAAATGTGATTATAAAAGATTTTAAAAAATTTGAGAGAACTCTCCAGGTCTTAGGTTGAGTCTTACAAATTAATGAAAACTCACACAGTTCCGGAAATACTTGATGTACGTGATGTACATGAAAAAGTTGAACAGTTAGATTCGTTTGTTATAGAAAGAATCAAAAATATAATTTTTTAACCTAAAAAGATGTGAACAAATTATGTGGGATTATATTTGAAAATTAGACAATAATTATATGTACACTTTACACAACTGGTTTAGATTTTTGTAATATTCATCATTACCAGTACTTTAAGTTAAGAGGGGAAAAGATAGATAGAGAAATAATTAAATAAATGGAATTGAAAAGGAGTGTAAAAAGATGAAAAATAATTAGGAAAAATATATATAATAGAACGAAACATATCGAGGGGGAAAAATATACACAAATATATACAAACAAAATTTTCATATGTATAAAAATATATTTACAAAATGATTAACAAAACATAAAAAACGAACGAGCGGATGATTGGGGAAAAAATATATACATTAATATACAAAATATATACAAATATACACAAAATTGTTAAACGATTGAAATAATGAATTTTTAATCCACGTGAATTGTATATTGACAATCGATACAATCTTTTACTTTCATACAATTTCGAGTACTCTGTCGCAATGTATCATTATCGATATAATATTCTTCACCATGCTCATGCTCGTAACATGGTAGAAGTGATTTTATCGTAACATCCTGTTTTAATCTATCTGGTAGAAATGCATAAATGTCTCCAACACAACTTGGAAATAATGTAATTATCATTTCTTTGGTGGCTGTAATGAACAACTGTCTTAAATCATTTATATTGAAATTAATCATAAGCTTCAGCGGATGGATAACATGATCGTACCAGGCCTTCATCACCATAACGTTTTTCACTGCACAATGAAAACTAACATTCTCATTAAGATGTTTACAGGTTATCAAATTGCTTATACCAAAATACTCCTCATGTAGATTCTCAATACTATATAGTCGAAAGACTTGATCCATATTAACGATTTCATAGTTTAAGTCACACAACAATTCAAACTTTTCGTTAAGTTCCATTAGTGTAAGTTTAGCATATACCGTTAAAATATATATGCGAGCTCTCGGTTTTTTGGGACAATATTGTGAATATATTGCGTGCCATGAATATTTCTCCCCGACAGGGAAATAATGAAGGGTTTTTCAAGTAATGACTCATCAAAGAACATTGTAAATGCGGCATTGTTGATGCATACCATGCTCTGCTTGGCTTACACAGTGTATGCAAACACTTCCCGCCAGACATATCAATCATTGCTAGTTTGGTTACTTGAAAATCATAATCACAATCTATATGGATGCTGATATCTACAAAATATTTCGATATATCTGCTTGTTCTGATAATAATACAGGATCAGTGTTATTACGTACAAAAGATTTTGATTCTTCTACTGTATAACCATCATCTAATTGCGGTGTTGGAGGTGATGAAGTTGTATGTGAGACAATATCACTCGAAAATGAATTCTGAATAAATTCGGCGTCCTTAATTGATTTTGAGTTGCTGCTTACGTTAACTATATTAGCGTTCATGATTGAATAATATGTATTTCAAACTATTCACTCAAAAAAAAAAAAAGACAGAGAAAAAGAAAGAGAAAAAGAAAAGATAAAAGACAGAAAAAAAAATGATAGAGAAAAAACGTAGGAAATTATTTTCTTTAACGTTGATGTAAATTTTTTAATAATGCGTGAACACAGATTCGAGAAAATACACATGTTTAACATAAAACTAATACTGACTGCTTGAATGATTCCCTTCGATAGTCTATCTCATTAGCTACCTTTGAATCGGTTGTGGTAGCGGAAATGTTACATCGGAAAAATGTTGTTCCGTCAGAGAAAGCTGATATATTTGTATACAAACAAAGTAATCAAGGACTTTGAGTGTATGCGCATATGTGAGGGAGTGTGAAAAATATTCTGTGATCGAATAATGGTAAATAGCGTGCGAGCAATGTACAAGTGGTCTTGAAGGTATGCGAGTCATGCAGGTAAAGGTTGTTGCGACGGTGAGATATATACCTGCGGAGGTTATCAATTCTTGGAAAAGAGTGATTGATGTTTGAAACAATAATGTCTTGAAACGATTGATGATGTGGATGAGTTTATTAAATAAAGAAAATTATGTTTGTAGCGAAACGATTAATATTAAAAATAATTGTGATGTTGATAAACACTTTTTATTGATCAGAGATTTTTCTTTCTCGAAAGGTTAAAATTATTTTGACAATGTTAAGTGTATATGATGACATGACTGTGTAGGAAAAAGTAATACCAGTACAAAAAAAAAATAAAGATCGTTAATAAAAAATTAAACATATAGAACTGCATGTGGTGTGTATGCGAGACCAATGTGATATGCTATTGTGGCTAACGTTGAAAAATGTTCATGATCAATAGGGAAATTCATGATAGAAGATATGGGTGTGGGAATGTACGGTACGCTTTCGAGTGAACTATTGATTAATTTTTAGAATCGATAAAATAAATGAAGATTACGAAAGATCGGTAATTTTAGCTGGGAGGGGGTGGGGGTAGAAAGAATGAATTTTTAGGATTGAAAAAAAAAAATGAAAAACATATTCGAATCAATTTTTGAAGAACTCATAATAGAGTAACGTATAATGTAGAATCTGTGCGGGAATGGTTAGTGTGCTTTCACAACAGTCTGGATGTTTGTTCGGATTAATTTTTAAAACCTCGGAAAACATACAGAAATACTTGCGGACTGAAAATAATCGTAATGAGAAAAATAATAAAATATACTTGGACTAATTTTGAAAAAAAAAGTGGTAACGCGAACGAATGACACGTGCGTGAGAATGATGCGCGTGCTTTCGTTGAGGGGACGAGACATCGATAGATTTATTTTTAGAACCGGGGAAAACATACATAAATATTTACGGATGGAAAAGTAATCGTAAGTGAGAAGAAATAATAAATATACTTAGACTAATTCTATAATACTTAGGCTTGGAAAAATTATTATGAACGATAGGGAAACTATCGAGAGCAGAGTGTGCACGGGATCGAATGGTTCGCTTTCGCGGTGGCTAACGCTATGGTAGATATAAGTATGTGATCTGTCAGTGCTAGTGTTGTGCGATTTCGAAATGTTTTTGCAATCGAAACAATCAACAATCGTCAAAAAGAAACAATCGAATGATTTTGATTCGAATGATTTTAATTCGAATGATTTTAATTCGAATGATTTTGATTCGAATGATTTTTATTCGAATGATTTTGATTCGAATGATTTTAATTCGAATGATTTTGATTCGAATGATTTTAATTCAAATGATTGTTGTGAATACGAATGAATTATATGAATGAAATAACATTTTGAATGCAACTGTGGAACAATCGAATGCATTCGAAGTTATCGAACAATCGATTAATTCGAATGAAACATTTCGAAGTTGCCCATCACTAGTCAGTGCGCTTTTGTAACGATCGAAGAATAAGGAAAAATTTTTGGAGCCGTAGAAATTGAAAAAATATATTTTGACTAATTTTATAATACTTACGGACGGAAAAAATATTATGAACGATAGGGAAACTATCGAGAGGAGAGTGTGCACGGGATCGGACGGTGTGCATTCGTTGAGGGGCGAGACATCGAAGGATTTATTTTTAGAACTGGGGGAAACATACATAAATACTTACAGACGGAAAAATAATCGTAAGTGAGAAAAAATAATATATGATAGATACAAGTGTGTGATCTGTCAGTGCGCTTTTCTAACGATCGGAGAATAAAGAAAAATTTTTGGAAGCGTAGAAAATGAGAAATATACTTAGACTAATTTTTATAATGCTTAGGCATGGAAAAATAAAAAAAAATAAAAAAATACATTTGAATGGTACAAAGCGGGTGAATGGGGAGCTCAGGTTAGTTTTATGCTTTAAATATTATACTTTGGTTAATTTAAAAAAATTACAATATCGCAAACGATCGACATGTGTGCGAGAACGATGCATGCGCTTTTACTAGGTTTAAATCGGTTGTGGCAGTGGAAATGTTGCGTCAGAAAAATGTCATTCCGTCAGGAATAGTTGGTTACATATGCGTATTGAATAAAGTAGTCATGGGCTTTGAGTATGAGTATATGTTTGTGTTAGTGTGTACATGTAGGGTGTGGTTTTGTAATAAGGCATAGACTGGAATAGAAATTATAAGAACGTTAAGATCCGGTTTCAACGGTTGTGTTAGCATTTATGTGTAGCGCTATGAGAGAAGCATTTTCGCTTTTGCGATGTGTGAGATAGACTTACCCCCATATATAATGTATCGGACAAAGAAAAGTTTTACGCAACTGATCGAACGAAAATCTTCGCGATTCCTAGAAATACCGGAACAGTGAAAACCTGTATTTTACCGTGATTCCTACAGACTGACCACTGATAACATTGATAACAACAAAAATCAATAATGATAATAACTAATTTTACATATGTGTACGGACGCTCGTAACCGTATATACATCATTGTGTGCGTAATCCTCCAAAACCAGTCGCTACCGAATAACAGTAATTTATGTACAAGTAAAGACATGCATCGGTCAATTGATTGACAGCGTTAGCATTTGTATGTAGCGCTATGAGAGAAGCATTTTCGTTAAACTCTTACTGGATGGTTTGATGTAAAAACGTTGTGTCATTTGATTGAGTATTGGCTCTTGATTAGTTGAATAAAAGGGGGCATGGTCACGTAACAAAATACTCGCTCCTGATTGGTTCTTCTCCTAGAACGCAGGTTTTCTATCTACTATAAACAAATCACACAGACCAGCCAAACTAAATTTCTGGGAATGGTACTTGACGAAAGATTAACATAAAGTACTCATATACAACTTGTCAAACAGCGGAGTAACAAAGCATTAAACATCCTAAAAAAACTATCCACAACCAATTGGGGCACAGACAGAAAGTCAATTATGCGAATTTACAATAGCCACATCAGATCAATCATAGACTACGGATCAATCGTATATATGAGTGCCAACGGGAAACAACTAAACAAACTTAATCCAATTCAAAACCAAGCGATACGATTATGTATTGGAGCATTTAAAACGAATCCAATAAATAGCCTAAACGCAGAAACTGGAGTAATGACGCTGAGTCAGAGGAGAGACCTTCTAGCCTTGAAATACTACACGAAAATATCGACAAATAACGTGCACCCTAACCATTATAAATTTTTCCATTCACCTCTGGGGAACCAGTATTTGACATATGCACCCTTTGGAAAACTTTGTCGTGATGTAATGAACGAATATGAGTGAAGGCGCAGAAATTAGAAGACTGGAAGATATAAACGAAAAAACTCAACGTGATAAAACAACCAAATTGACCTTCAAAAAAACGAATGATAAAATAAACTTGAAAATGCAGACAAAATGGAACGAGGCAACAAGTAATAAACTGAAAAAAATTAAAAAAGAATATTGCCAACAGAACACATCCACCAGAGAAAATTGAAGAGAGGAAATTGTATTATCAAGACTGAGAATTGGTTATTCCAGAATCACGCACTTGTCATTGATAAAAGAGGGAACAGTAACAAAATGCAACAATTGCAACACGGTTATCTAAGATATGCAAAGGAAAGATCTGAATGCATCGGACGACTACTCGAAGAAGATATGATTCCAGGTAACAATGAAGAAAATGTCCAGAAACTAATCAAATTTTTGAAAAAGATCAAAGTTTATAGTTTAATATAGTTATTGATCGTCTGTAGTTTTTCCCGTATTACTAGTCATTTACACTTGTTAAATATTTTTCGTTGTTATTTATCGAAATGTTATATCTTTATTTAGGTTGGAAAATAGTTTTTGGTCGTTTATTGGTTTTTTCGCCTGTTATCGTTGATATACACTTGTTAAAAAAATATTTATCTTTATTATTATCAAAATGTTGTGTACTAGATATTGTTAATATATTTAGTCAACGCAAATGACCAAACGTCGAGCGTCGCAAAAAAAAAAAAATTATTTATGTTTAGTTGATTCGTTCCAATTATATTCATTATTTTAGTGTGTGTGTGTGTGTAATGCTAGATTCCTGTTTTTTTGTTCATAAATGTTTTTTTTTTTTTTTTTTTTTTTTTTTGGACGCGCCAGCGGCATTGACCCAATAACAAGAAAACTAAGCTAAGAAATTAAATAACTAAGCGGTCCGAAATGGACGCAACAAAGGACAGCAGTGCGGACACCACAGAAGATGAAGGAAAGGAAAGGATAAACTAAGAGTTATAGGGAGTAGGGAGACCTAATGACAGGACCTGACTGTATAAAAGGGAGCGTTCGTTACGAAGAGCAGGACACTCAAAGAAAATGTGATTAGCATCACATGTACGAGGAGGATCACAATCGTGGAGAGAACAATCAGGAGAAGGCGATAGAGCAAATCGAAAGTGAGAGGAAGGGAGGAGAGAATGATTGATCCGGAGACGAATTAGGGAGACAATAGAAGAGCGACGACTGAGAGGAATAGAATGGAACCAAGACAGGGAACGAGGAATTGGCTAAATGAAACGGTAATGAGAATGACGATTAGAAAATAGGGAGGGATAAATGTCCTGCAAAAGTCTGGCGTGATTGGAGGTGGATAAGGAAAGGATATCTGAAGAAGGGAAATGGTTGAGGAATGAATCAACGCGACCAGCAGAACGAGCCAAAGAATCGGCTGCATCGTTGCCATCAATTCCGGAATGACCGGGGACCCACAAAAAATCAGTGAGAATAGAACGGGATGACTGCAAAGTGGAGGTAAGAGAACGAATTGAGGGAATAATATTATCAGAGGAATGTGAAGGAGGAGAGGATAGGGCTTGATGGACGTCCTTAGAGTCCGAAATAATGAGGAATTGGGAAAGATCGCTTAAAGAGGAAATATAAGAGATAGCCTGAAGGATGGCGATTGACTCGGCAGAAAAAATAGATCAGAAGGAAGGAAGCCGGAAGGACTTAGAATGTCGAAGCGACGGAGCAGTAAACGCACCAACCACGCTGGCTTCGCTCTTGGAACCATCAGTAAAGATCAATACATGAGCAGGAAAAGAGGAATTCAACAAATGAAGAAATTCATTGTTGACTGCACCATGAGAGGAGGAATTGGCTCGAAGTGGGAGAGAGGAAAATTTGATAGGTTGCCACAGGTTATTGAAGTCATGAAAGAAGTACGGGAGAGTGTTGTAGGAAAGGACAATAGGAGAAAAATTAGAAAGACGGGTAGCAATGAGCGACAGGATTGGGATTTTATGAGGAGAAAAACGGGAGCAGTTTTTGATATATAGATAGCAGGAAATAAGTTTGGACGAGGAGATGGGAAGCCGTTTAATTAAGAAGCGATACCCAAGCTGAGAACGGCGGATGAAGAATGGTTGGGCAACCGACTCTGATAGAACTTCGAGAATGGGAGAGGATTTGAAGGCTCCAATGCACAAACGGAGGCAAAAGTTCTGGATCGCATCAAGTTTAGTGAGAAGAGACTTAGAGGAATTACCGTAGATAAAGGAACAATAGTCGAGCTTGGACCGGATGATGGCTTTGAAAAGAATTAGAAGGATAAACGGATCGCCTCCCCATCTGAGGGGAGAGAGAGATTTAAGTAGATTAAGTCTTTTAAGACAGGATTTATAGAGAAAATTAATGTGCTCATGAAATGTGAGGCGGCTATTTAAAAAAAGGCTAAGATAGCATATGGAATTGACAACGGGGATAGGAATACCAGCTACAGTGATGCGAGTTAGAGCTCGGTTAAAGGGTCGGAGAGAAAAAATGATACAAGACGACTTAGTAGGAGAAAGAGAGAGGTGAAGACGAGAAAGGGAATTATTAAGAATAGACAGGGAATTATTCAACTCATCAATAGCGACGGACAGATTGTCACAGGTGGAATAGACCAAAATGTCGTCAGCGAAGAGGAGGGAGGAAGAATAAATAGGAAGAGAAGCGATATCAAAAGAGTAGATATTAAAAAGTGTAGGACTCAGACAGGAACCCTATGGGAGCCCACGATAAACGCATCTGGAGGAGGAAAGGGAAGGAGAAGAAATAACGAGAGCTCTGTTCTGGAAGAGGTTGAGTATGAGAATGACGACGACGGGAGAGAGGTTAGGAGAAAAAAGTTTGGAACCCAAAGCGGGAAGATGCACATTATCAAAGGCAGAACAGACGTCCACAAAGGAGGCAATGGTGAATTTTTTTGTTAGGATAGACTTACAGACATCTGAAGGGAAATAACTAATGCAGTCAATCGGCCCAAGCCCAGGGCGAAAACCAAACATATTAGAAGGGACTAGATTATTGTGCTCCAGCCACCACACGAGACGATTTTTAATCAAACCTTCAAAGAGTTTACACAGGCAGGAAGCCAGGGAAATGGGATGGAAAGAACACTGATTTCTTTTAGGAATAGGAACGACAATAAAGTCGTTCCAGAATTTTGGAGTAGAGCCAGAAAGGAGAAAAGAATTAAATATATGGAGAAGGAAAAGCAGCGCAGCAGGAGAGAGATTTTTAAGAATAAGGAACGAGAAACCGTCCCGGCCAGGAGCAGACAAGGTGGATTTATTAAGAATGGATGCAAGCTCGTCGTAACGGAAAGGAGAAGACAGGAAGTGAGGCTCAGAGTCTACAGGAAGAGAAGGAAGAACAGTTTCTTCAAAATAGGGGACATAGTTCTAAGTCCTTATTCTTTGCTGACGATATTCTCGTCTATTCCTCCTCTAATAATCTTTCTTCTGCCAATGAGGAGCTTAATTCCTCCCTTGCTATTTTGGAATTATCGTTGTCTTCTCTTCATCTTTCTATTTCACCTGAGAAGTCTGCCTCTGTAGTTTTTACATTTCGTCCTTTTAACCGTTCCTTAGTTAACCTTTTCCTATGTTAACTCCTTATTCCTCTAGTTAACCCCTTCTCCTACCTGATAGTAATTTATCTGTTTGCGATCATATTAACTATCTATGTACATCGGCTCTTAGTTAAGCTTTTCCTGTGTCAACTCCCTATTCCTCTATTAACTCCTTCTCCTACCTTGGTGTCATTCTTGATAGTAATTTATCTTTTTGTGATCATATCAACTATCTATGTACATCGGCTCTCAAGAGATTAAATTTCCTAAAAGCGTTGTCCCCCCGGAAATGGGGTTGCGATCCGTATTTTCTCCTCATACTTTATAGATCCATTATTCTTTCTAAATTGGACTATTGTTCTTTTATTTATGCCAGTGCTCTCAAATCCCTCCTTATCAAACTTGATCGCATCCAAAACTCTTGTCTTCGCCTCTGTATTGCTGCTCTGAATTCTTCTCCAACTCCTGTTGTCCTGGCCGAAACTGGCTTCCTTCCTTTATTTATTCGAAGACTTTATCTTGGTTAAAGATTTATGATTAAACGTCTTCATATTCCTCACTCGGAACTCGTGAATTCCTATCAATATATTCTGGACAACTGACGTTTCTCTCCTAGAAAAATTCCAATTCTTTCACACATATCCTCCCGACTTGTCCTATTTTCTTACTTTATCCTCTCCTGTAACAAATCCCCGTACTTCACTTACAACTTCTTAGAACTATCGTTTTTTCCCAAGCTATTTTTTCTTCCCTCGAACATTAAATCTTTTCCGTTTCCTATAATACATAACGAATTTAACCAAACTCTACATTCACTTTTTCCAGCTCACAGCATGGTTTTTACAGATTGCTCAAAATCTGCTTTAGGTGTCGGAGCTGCTTTTATTCTTCCTGATATCAACTATTCTGACTCTTTTCAACTTTCTTGGTTTTCTTCTATCTTTTTACTCGAATCCATGACTATTTTACGTGCTATCCTTTTTATATCCTCAACATCCAATTTATCAAAATTCGTCCTATGCTCTGATTCGAAAAGCGTTTTATTAGCCATCTCATCTCCCTTCCCTTAACTATCGTTAGTTCCTTCTATTCTTTATATTCGTTCCTTGATTTATAATTTATTAACATCCCGTTCTATCCTAATTGACCTGTTCTGGATTCCGGGCCACTGCAGCATCGTTGGTAACGATCTTGCTGATTCGTTGGCATGTCTAGCTGCAGTAAATGGTCGTTTCATAGACAGATTACCCTCCCAATGTCTCTGTCCTCTCTCTTATCGTTTTCACCATGAGTTTTGTACTGATCTTTATCCGTCTCTTTTCTCCAATCCTAATTTCTTTTACCTTGCTATACAACCCTCTCCACCCACTTCTTCCTTGTTTAATAATTTTCCCTGCATCAGCCGTTCTGCTATTTCTTCCATAATTCGCCTCCGCTTTAATCACAGTCTGCTTCCTGCCTACCTCTTTCCTTTTAATATTGTTCAGTCTCCCTTGTGTTCCTTCCATCCTCTTATCTTAAATTTGACTTGTGATGTAAATCACCTTCGATTCGAATGCTCTTCTATCTCCTCGGAACTCGCAGTCCTTTATTCTAATTTGCTTGGCCTTGGCCTCCCAACCCCTTACTGTGCCCATTACATTGATACTCTTCCTTCTTCTTCTGTTGTTTCTGTATTGGCCACCTCCATTTCTTCTGTTTCTAATCACTTCCTAATATAACTTTCTGATTCCTACATTTCATAATTTGTTAATCCTTTATGTTGGATAAATGTCCTATGTTGACGCGCCCAAAGAAAAAAAAAACAAAAAAAAAGTTTAGGAACCATATATATATAGATTGATTCCGGATATGGTATTTGTTAATAATTAGTAATGCTGCTAACTCTTCACCCGCTGATCTAGTAATACCCTGAATAACAGAGATTTTAAATTTTGTTCTATTCTTAAGAACAAACATAAGTAGTTGTAGTTCATAAAGTTATGAAAAATATAAAATATTATAGTCTGCAACTGTGTCTAGGTTTCTATTAAGTAACCTTGTAACATTTTTCTGCAGTTGTATCAGATGTTTTAAATGATAATCAGCAGCTTAGCAGATTTACCCCAATGCATGATTCCATAGCTTAATATCGGTTGATATAATGTAGTATATAATTTACGGAAGTGTATGGTATTGAAAAATTTGCTTAGATAGTTTAATTTTCTAATTTTCGGTGCAAGATAAGTTGGGTGTTTATCTCAGAACAGTTTACAGTCTAGTTGAACACCTAGATATTTTATCTCATAAACTCTATCCAGGAGAGCACCATTTTCCCAAAAATTTCGAAACCGTTCCATTTAAATCGTGGTATGTGGCTATAAATAATGAATTTAGTTTTATTCAGATTAATAAACAGTTTGTTAAAGTGTAACCAGTTTTTGATTTTATACAAGTCATCTTGTAAAAGATCTCGAAAAATAGTTTGTTTGCGTGAGTTTACCATAAGCACAGTGTCGTCTGCGTAACAAAATATTTTCATAAATAGGTGAGGTCCTAACATGCTTCCCCGAGGTACTCTGTAAAGTTGTTTTACATAGTCACTTTCTATATTATTAATTTTAGTGCAATACAATCTGTCTGTTAAGTATGATTTGGGCCAGTCATGAATAATACCTCGAAAGCCATAATTAAACAATTTACACAGCAAAATGTTATGATTAACCACGTCAAACGTTTTTTTTAAATCTAAATAAACTGCTGCAACCGAGCTGTCGATTTCCAAATTGGATGCAATAAGTGAAATATGATCGAAAAGCACGTCATCTATGCAACGTTGAGGAAGAAAATCATACCGATTTTTGCTGAAAAAGTTATTATTTAATAAGTAATTTAACATTCTACTCTCAATATATTTTTCAAATATTTTTGATGTGGTGGAAAGAATACATATTTGTCTGTAATTAGAAATATTAGTACAATCGCAATTTTTAAAAACGGGCGTAATTATACCAAATTTTAAAGCTGCTAGAAATCTTCCACCTTGAATGAATGTATTAAATAAATAGGTAAGGTGTTTTACAAAAAAATATAAATTTTCTTTTATTAACGAATTTTTTTTTTTTTTTTAATGGGCTCGGTGTCAACACTGACACAATTACATGGACTTAGATCACCTATTCAGATTCTGAGACAATCGGAGATAGAGAGTATAAAAGAAAGAAGGAGGGGAATAACGACTAGAGATGGGAAGGAAAGGATAAAGGAAGCAATGAAAGGGGTAGGAAGATCCAACGCCAAAAGTTCAGCGTTTAGACGAGAGCACTCAGGAAAAAGAGCAGGGCATTCAAAAAGGATATGGTTGGGGTCGCATTTAAAGGGTGGCTCAGTAGAGTGGAGAGGGCAAAAGGAAGAAGGTGAAAGAGAAAAAGAAAACCCCGAAAAGGGAAGGAGGGAATGACCAAGCCTTAGTCTGATTAAGGAAACAATAGCCGAGCGCCGAGAAAAGGGAAGAGATTGGTATCAGGGCTGTGAATTTGGAGTAGGCTGTAGGAAGAGGTAGAAGGACGAGCGATTGGCTAAAAAAGAAGGGTAGACGTCAATCCATAGTCTGGCATGGAGACTTGCTGAGAGGAAAAGGATGTCTGAGGCAGGAAAATGCGGGAGGAATAGACCATTGAGAGACGCCAAGCGAGCTAGGAAGTCAGCTGCTTCGTTTCCCTCAATGCCAGGGTGGCCAGGAACCCATAAAAAGTCAATAAGAATAGAACGTGCTAAGCGCGAGTTAGAGATAGAGGCACGAACGGAAAAAATAATATCATTAGTCGAGTGAGAAGGGGGAGAAGAGATAGCTTGCAGCACAAATTTGGAATCAGTAACAATGAGAAATTTACAGATCACTCTTGAAGAGGAAATAAAGGAGACAGCACGGAGAATGGAGACTGCTTAATTCCATCATATCCGAAAGAGGACTTATTAGGCATTGACATTATTCTAAGCTTAACTTCATCGTAAGAAAAATTAATAAATCCAAAAGAGTTGAGGGTTGTAGTTTCTTTCGCTGGAGTGTAATTAGAAGTATCCGCGTTATCAATTATATCTTTAACAACATTACTATAATAGTTATTGAAGTAATTAGCGATCAGTTTTTCGTTACCGCGCACATTCATTTTTTAATAATAATAATAGTAGCGGTAAGAACAAGAGTAGTAATAGTCATAGTGTTAACGATAATAACATTGTGAATAACAATAAAAATAGTAGTAACAGTAATAATAACTATAGAAATAACCGCATTGGTGCCAATAGTAACAGTTCCCGTAATACTGATATGAATACTAATTTTACTACTGCTAATGCTAATAATAATAATAATAATAATACTATTAGCAATAACAGTAATCATAAAAATACTGATAATAGTTTCTTTAACAATAACACAATAAGTAACATAATGTTTGCCGACAGTCACCTTGGGCTTTCACGGTCCATGTTAAAAGTAGTTTCATGGATAGGAACATCGGTAACTACCATCCTCTTGCTCTTGCGAAAATCATTCATTCTGCGTCCGCCTCTGTTAGTGACATTGTTCCTCAAGGTAAAGGCCGCATTGCGGTTAAATTTCCTTCTGGTTCTTCTGCCAACTCCTTTTTAAATAATTTCCCCTTCCTTTCAAATAATGGTATCAAAGCGTACATTCCGAATAGTTTGCTTTACAGGTTGGGCGTCATCTCAGGTGTACACCCGTCATTCACTGAAAATGATATTCTCGAGGGCATTGAGTCCTCTATTTCTGTTATTTTCATCCGTAGAATTTTTCGTTCCTCTGAGGGGAACAAAATTCCGACAAGATCTATTAAATTGAAATTTCTCAATACTGTTCTTCCAGAGTTCGTTTCTATCTTTAAACTCAGATTCCTTGTTTCTTCTCGTATTCGTCAACCTACTCAATGTTCGAAGTGCCTCCTTTTTGGGCACATCGCTAAACACCGCCGTAGCTCCTTCCCTATTTGCTTTCACTGTGCTTCCAGACACCTTGTCATAAATTGCAGCAGCCTACAAGAACCACCGCTTTGTCGCAATTGCAAAGGTCTCCATTGTTCAAGCGATCGATCTTGCCCGGAGTGGGTAAAACAAAAAGACATTAAGCGACTAATGGCCTTTGAGAATATTTCTTTCCAGGAAGCTTCTACTCTAAACAAGAGTCGCGTTATATCCAAAGCATTTTCCTGTGCGGATCGAGCTCCAGTGCCCTCTTTGGCCCATAAAACTCCTAAAGCGTCCAACATTTCCTTGCCTCAGATCAGCTCCTTACCCCTTTCTAAATTCCCCACCTTCCACAAACCCCGTAATCCCAAATCTCCTTCTGTATCTTCTCCTCAGTTTCCTCTTCTTCCTTTCAATTATTTTCCTCACCTCTCTAGTTGATGGGCTCTTAAGAAATCTATTCCTTATCCAAATATCCCGTCTACAAATGATAATTCCCTTTCAGCTCCTCTTCAACCTAATCCTACCGTCTCTACCAACACTACTGCTCCTTCCATTGTCACTTTTTCTGCAATTCAGAATATTTCAGCAGCTATCGTGGCGTTTCTAACTCTAATAACATTGCCCCTCCCTTATCCTTTGTTGACTCGCTGTCATCTTGCCTTTCTGACAATATTTATCTTCAATAATTAACCACATTTCCTACAAATGAAAATGAAAGCACATTTTCTTATATTCCCTTTTCTTTTGTTTCTTCTTCTTTTTTTTTTTTTTTTATTTATCCATCCTCGTTTTCTACTTTTTTTTTTCACACTACATTCCAAGGCATCTAAGACAGTTGCTTAAATTTATGAACTTATACTGGCTTAACGGTTTAATCAGTGCCAATTAAATAGTTAAATAAATTATGAATTTTATATGTATTGTTTTCCTCTTCGCTTGTCTCTTACTCTATGAATGTTCCGTTGCTGAGCTGATTAAAGGTTTTCACTTTGTTCTCTTTGTTCTCCAATATGCTCATGTCAAGATGCCACGAAACATCTTTGGGCTGAGAAACATCGGAATTACTTTCTACTGCACAGTTTCTTGTTCTCATCAAACAGTCGAAAAGTTTGTTGTCGTGCACCTCGCTCGACTTATAATTCACAGATTTCAACGACGATATCTAATTTTAATGAGCATTAAACTGTCTTCTCCGATGCCTTCTCCTTGTCCTTTACTAAAACCTCCCGTTGTGTCGGCAATGTATGTGTCAGCAAGTGGATCGTTTTTACTTTTCCTTTTTCTAGCCTCATTTTTCTACCGTTTTGTGAGTATTCTTCATTACGCTTCATTTGAAATTGTCGGCCAGTTAAATAATATTTGCATAATAAATAGTATTTTTCAGGGACAGCCACTTTAATTATGTAAAATAGGCCTTCATGTCATATTTTATCGAATGCTTTAATATCTAAAAACAGTGCTTCATTATACTTTTTGTTTTTAATTCCCTCTTCAATTATTTCTACCACTCTGTGTATTTGCTGTTCTGCAGAGTGCGCTCTCCTAAAGCCAAAATGGTGCTGTGGAATCAAATTGTCCTCCTCAAATATTTCGTTCAATCTAGTAGATATTAATTTTTTTAACAGCTTGGCCAAAACAGGCAACGGACAGATGGAACGATATGATGAGGCCTTAGTGTCATATTTTTCAAATATTCATATCATAATCATTTGGGAGAACTTCCATTGAACAGGAAAGTACAAGACTTTCAAGACAGCATTATATACATATATAAGTTAGCAACGTTATCGACTTTTTTGGTAATTCCTTCAACATTTCTGCTATGACCATATCAAATCCCGGAGATTTTTTATTATCTACTATTTTTATATATTTTTTCACCTTTGTGGGGGAAAACATTTTCATTTTAGTATTTTTTTGTCTTCCTGGGAGATCAGTTAACATATTTCCTGTATTATTCACTTTATAAATATTGATTAAGTACTTAGCAGAAGCATCCGCAATCTGTTTTTCCTACTGTAGCTTTTGAGAGATTTATGGTTTTATCTGGAAAACAGTTACTTTACAGAATTTTTGTATTTTTGATCATTAGGAAAAGCATACAAGCATAGGTATTACCAGGTTGCAAGCAGAGTGTATATTATTACTATGTAAGGATATTATTTTATATGGCCCAAAAATTTATTCATTCGACAATTTATTTGTGTAAACTAAGACACAGTTATTGTGAATAATTCTATTCTTAAGTTTGGCTTTATACTATTTATTCTATGAAGCACAATTTACTGAATACTTCCTAATGATTTCACCAGTACTAAATAATAAATAATTAATGTTCCAAAAAAAAGTGTATGTTAATATACAATGAATTAGTTCTTATTTCCCTAAATTTTATTTATATTATTTGTTTGAAATTTACAGCAGGTAAGTGTTCTCTAACGGAATTGATACGTATACATATAATTAATATTATATTGTTCAAAAGAAAGCATTATAGAACATTCTTTTTATTTAAATCCACTTTTTGACATATATTCATGCTATATTTCATTTACAGTATTTTATAATGCAAGGTTAACATACATGTATACGATTTAAATGTATCAGAAGTGTTATAACTAAGTAACAAAATTATTTTAAGATGAATGGAAGTAATATGTTATAATATATCTGATTAGGTGTGATATTATGAATATAAACTTTAATTTAGAATGGTTTAGTTTATTAAATCTAGTTTAAAGTATATGATTTAAATGAGAAATTATAGTTCATATACAATGAATATATTTTAATATTTATATTTGTCTTCCAATTACGATCATGCTTAAAATTTCAAAATCTGATTAATGATTATACTAGCATATATCTGCAATGGATCAAGTCACCAGATGAAAGTTTGACCTTATAATCTTCAAATATCCCAATATTATTTCTTTTCCACTGCTTCAATTTTCAGTTAAAGCTCCAAGCATTACTTCTTTTTAAATATGCATCATACTATTAAATACACATAAAAACACGTATTACAGAAAATAATTATTTAGAAAATATAAAATTTTTAATAATATGTCATCCCAAACAATAGTTTAAAAAATATTATCAAATTGAGTTAGTTTATTAAATAAACTCGAAGACTCAAGTCTAGTTTCATTTGATTGCAATGTATCACTCAAAAGTTGCGATAGAATTTTAAAAATACTGTAATAACTCCACGAATAGTACTAAGAGCGTCACTTTGGGCTGATCATCTGGTATCAGATAATGGTTTTATCAGTTTCTCTTTACTATTTAAGACAGATACTAAATTTTGCCACCTGTATGTCGACGCAAGAAAAAAGTATATCATTATTGCACTAAATTTAAAAAAATTGCGACTAGATTATTACAGTCTACGCTTTTAACGCCGATTAAATTTAAAGAATGTCCGGCGCAAGTTACATATTCAGCGTATTTATTGACTTCTTTCAATCGAGCTATGAATAAAACTTTTAATTTGTCAACTGATTAATTTCCAAATAATCCTTAAAACCTTAACACCTTTTTCTTTTCCTGTGTTGGTAAATGGCGATTTTTGTTGGAGTATACTCTTTTCCGAAACATACTCAACAACTTATTTTATACAATAATTTCTTCTTTCTTTTTCAGAGTTCTTTAATCGCGTGTAAAAGTGTTGCGAGGGTGCCATGCATTTTATTGTTAACATGGTGCCCTTGGTCGCCACGAGAAGTTGAAACTTGATCAGACTGATTCTCGTGTTGATTGCAAGTTCACACTTGTTTTTTAAATAAACTAAAGTGCCACTATGTTAAAAGATGGCGGAACCAGGGAGAGAAATTCAAAATTTAAAAAAATCTAGTCTCTGTTGACAAACAGAAGGTATGCTCTTGCCTTCGTGAAAACACCGTTCGACTCCTAAAAACAAGAATATGCCCTTTGCGAAGTTGGCGGGTTGGCAACTAGGGCCAATGAAACGTCATGTAGCTTCTTTTTTCTTTCTGTGGTGATGCATGTCAATCGCCGTGCTAAAATTTGTATTTTTGCATAAAATCGTTTTCTTTAAATGGGTCCCCAACCGGCGAGGCTTAGGGTCCACTGACTCTTAAAGACGGCACTGATAGAGGGGCTTGAAGTAAAAGGATGCTGGAGGAAGACTGTTGAACGATGCAATAATAGGGACATGGTCACTTCCAAATGTACCATCAAGAGTTTTTCAGGAACAGTTAGGAGCAAGATTAGGAGAAGAAACAGAGAGATTGACTGCGCTAAAAATTGAATGACTTTTGTATAGAGTAAGCGATTGATCATTAAGTAAACTAAGATTGTTCCCGAGAATAACGTTTTCAGAACCGCTCCATTACTGTTACGACCAGAACAGCCCTAAAGAGGAGAGTGAGCGTTCCAATAATGAAGGGGGAGGAATACTATTAAGAAAATTGTGAAGGGGAGAATTGTTGAGATTAAAATTAAATAAGACTTCTTACTTGTTGAAACGGTTATTCTTATATAAACATTGATAAGAGATAATGATGAACATGATAACAATGACCCTTTTTCAAAACACTTTTATTTCCCTCACTTTTAAACTATGGATAAGTCAGAAAATCAATTGGTACTATGCTTCATATCATTAACAATATGTCATGTCATTAAGAGTAATTTTGAATAAATCAATAAAATATCTCTACAACGAATTCAAACTACTAATATTATGATTTACAGAATAAATAAGGATAGTTTGTAATTTTTATACATGTTTTTTTTTTTGTTAATAAATGTTAATAAAAGTGTCGGGCACTCACACAGCATGCATATTTGCCCTCTAAGATCCACAGCTTATTTAAAAAATAAAAATAACAAAAAAAGACAGTCTTATTCTATTATTTGTACTACATATTTATCTTTTGATTAGCGCCCACTATATTAAGCACATTTACTTCATGAAAGGTTTAAAATCATGAACGTATTTTATCAGTTACATTATACTTTCTTTTCTTTTTACAACTTCATATAATTTATAGTATGACGACACCGTCGTAGATTATGAAAAATACCACAGTTACCTTTTTACTAATTAGTTTTCCTTTCACAAGTTTTTGTTTTATATCATAACTGAATGATTTCCTTCTAGATATTTCTTATTTCCAAAATTTGAACAATTTTGAATATAACTATTTCTCAATGTTCACTTGGCTTATTTGACTACATAAAATTTTATTAGTATGTGCATGCTGCTAGGTCTACTATTTTATGATTAGATCATAAAAAAAAGTCATGTTGTTCCCAGAACTATGGTAAATTCCCAGTAATTGTCACTTATCGTGCCTTGCTGTAGCTCTTGGGAAATTTATAGTCTCATATGAAAAACAATTGCTCAAAAGAATTTTTATATTTCTGATCATTACAAGAAAAACATTCAGGTATGGCTATTACAAATTTGTAATCACAATGTATATTATTGCTTTGCAATTGGTATTTATTCATTTCACAATATATTAGTATAATCTGAGCACAGTGCTTGTGAATACTTCTATTGCTAATTACAGCTATATTCTATTTCATTTGTGAAGCACAATAAGCTAAAAAATTGCTGTTGATTTCACTAATACTAAATAACAATTAATGCTCCATAATGGTTTATATTAGTATAAAATGAATTTGTTTTTATTTTTCTAAATTTTATAAAATTATATGTTTGAAATTTACAGCGAGTAAGTGTCCTTTAATAAATTTAATATGTTTAAGTATAAATGGTGGTATATTGTGGAAGAACAAGCATCTAGGCATAATCCTTACATTTAAATTAGTTTTTGGCATAAAACTACACATAATATTTGATTCACAGTATTTTCTAATGCAAGGTTGACATAGATACACACATTTTAAATGCATCAGAGCTGTCATACATATGTAACAAAATTATTAGAAACAAAGAGTTTGAAATGAAAAAAAAAATAATATGTTCTAATAGGACTTAGTAAATGTGCTATTATGATTAAAAATTTTAAAGTTCATTTTACTAAATCTAGTCTGTTTCTGTTTAAAATGAAAAACCAAATTCATATATGGCGCGTATGTTTTAGTATTCATATTAGTCTTCATTTGTTCTTTTATTTCACATTTCAAAATTTATTTGATGATTATGTTGATATATAACTGCGTAGATCATGGCACCAAACAAACAGATGGTCTCAATTTTCTTATGTTCCTATTTTACATTTATGCCTAGTTAATGCTTCTCATCTATTGTTTCAATGGAAATGAGCTCATATTTTCATCAGGCCATTTTTAAAGTAATTTGAATATATGTGATTTCATATTGAATATTTTACAAATTTGTTTCACAACAGAGGTGCATTTTGGGAAAGACTGTGTGTCATTATAGTGAATTTTTGCTACATTTTTGCTATTTTCAATGAAATCAAACTCAAAAATTAATTTTATTTCAATCTGTATCTCATTAAATTTATAGAAAATCAGAGTTCCTTATGTAATGATTTGAAATTTCATTTAATTTCTCTTTAAGCTATGAATAAATTTGAAAATAAACTGATGCGATACTTCATATTGTCTATCATAGTAATTATGTGATATAGATCAATAAAATATTGTTACAGTCAATCAAACACTTTTATTTTATTGTGGTTTCTCATAACCATTTTCTTTAACTGAGTTTCAGTTAAAGTTAATGTAGAATTTATAATTATTGTTCCATTCGAATCCTCCATTTTATTCAACTGAGTTTCAGTTAAAGTTAATGTAGAATTTATAATTATTGTTCCATTAGAATCCTCCATTTTATTCACTTTCGTTTCATGAAAGTTTTATAACTTTGAAAGCATCCTATCCCTTACATTACTCTTTTCATTCTTTTTCACATCATACAATTCATAGTTTGATGGTTCATTCATAGGTTGTGCTAAGTATCACAGTTACCCTTTAGCAATGAATTTTCCTTTCACAAGTTTTGTTTTACATCATGAAAGAATCACGTCTTGTTAATATTTCTTATTTCTGTAAGTTAACAATTTTGTATATAATAATTTCTCTGCGATTACTGGGCTTATTTTCATCATGTAATTTTTTTTTTTTTTGGTGTTTGTACATATAGTTCCATTTATGATATTTTGTTTATAAATTTTCTTTTCAAAACATTATTTTACACTGATCTGGAAAACCATTGCCCTGTAGAATTTATAAATTTCTGAGTGTTAGGTGACAAGCATACAGGCACCAGTATTAATAATTTATAAGCATAGTGTGTATTATTACTTTGCAACAATATTATCTCAGTTGGCCCAAAAATAAATTCATTCAACAATAATTTTATGTAAACCAAAACATAGTTCTAGTGAATAACTTTATACCTAGTTTTGGCTTTATTCTATTTGATATATGGAGCAAAATTAACTGAAAACTTTTTCATGATTTCATTAATACTAAAACATTTATTGATGTTCAAATATAAAGTATATATTAATATTCAATGAATTTGTTATGTTTCACTTAATTTTGTTTATAATATTTGTTTGATATTTATAGAAAGTAAGTGTTTTTTAATAAAATTGATACTTTTATATGTAATCAATGTAATATTTACACGAGCAAGCACTATGGAACAATCTTTATGCTTAAATTAGCTTTTTGACATATATTTCCATATAATGTTATTTTATGATGCAATTTATACATACATATCATATTTTAAATCCATCAGAAATGTTATGACTAGGTAATATATTTATTTAAAGCAAACAGTTTAAAATAAACAAAAGTTATATGTTTTAAACAATTTTATTAATGAGCTATAATGATTAAAACTTTAATGAAGAACAGTTCATTTTACTAAAACTGCTCTGAAGCATCAGTAAAAAATAAGAGATTAAAATTAATATTTAGTGCATATATGTTGATATTTAAAATTTTAAAACCAGATGAAAAATTATATTGACATATACCTTTTGTTTTTTATTTTTGTTAAAAACAATGTCACAAATTTTTTCCATTGACATTTTGAATAATATTACTTTATTCATCATTAGAACTAAACAACACTAAGCTAGACTATGAAAAATCGACTCTTTAAATCAATATCCAATATTCACATATCTGCATTTCATTAGTTGATTACTAGTATTTATTAAGTTGACCAATCACTATTTTCCAATCTGAATCCATTTTTAATCCGCCATCTCCATTAAAATATTTATGTCTTTTTATTTTAATCACTACTCTAGTTAACTTAGACCGCATAACATGGAATTTTATCTAGAAGGGCTATACACATAAAAATTAAAGAACACAAAAGGTCGTGCTATGTGTGTTTATCGAAGCAATTCAGTGTTACATTATCTAATAATTCGTCCGTTTAGTTCCAATTGATAAATTCTTTTTCATTTTATGTTACACATATACACACACATATGCAGACTTGGTATAATCTGCCCTTTTTGTCTCATTCTTTGCGCTATTTGCCTCTCCTTCCCATCTGATGGATGAACCAGATCGTCCACCTGATCCGGGAGGGGGAAAACGTCGTGTTTCGTTCGGTGGTACTAGTTGGGTTGACGACAATACTCTTAATTATGCCTCGGATAATGATAACTATCGGGACATTGAGATGAACAATGATAGCACTAGTACAATTAATTTTTTTTTTTTTTTTTTTTTTTTTGTTATGGGTACGCCAACGAAGAGCAACAGCCCAATCAGCCAAGGAATCTAAGTAATAGTTCAAAAGAAGAATAACATATTAGATTTCAATCTGGTGCGAGATTGAATGAATAAAAGAAGCTAGAATAGGAACAACTGACAAGGAAGGAAATGAGAGAACATAAGAGTCATTGTATGGAGTAGGAAGACGAAGATCCAAAAGCCGAGAATAAAAGAGAGAACGTTCTGAAGAGAGTGAGGAACATTCGAAGAAGACGTGATTGATATCACACAGAAAAAAGGAGTCCTCTCGGTGAAGAGGGCACCGCGGAGAAGAGACGAGGGAAAAACGATAAAGTGATGAAGGAAGAAAGGTATGACCGAAACAATTAATTCGGTAAGGCAAGTTAGCGATAGCGCCGTGGTGAATTCTTCTCCACTTCGGGAAGCTGATATAAGCAATTCTCACACGTCTACTAATAACAGAATCACGGCTAATGGTATTAATAACGACAGTAGTAAAAATAATACAAATAACAATAATGAGATAAATACTAATTTCATTTATAGCAACTGTAGCGAAAATAATAATGGTAATAATAATAACGATAATGGTAGTAGTAATAATAGTAGTAATATTAATAATAATAATAATAATAATAATAACAACAATAACAATAGTACTCGTAATAATTATAATAATAATAACAACAATAATAATAATAATAGAATCTATAGAAACAAGTATAACACTTTTATTAATAAAACTGATAATATTAAGAACTTTAGAGTGTTTGTTGAAAAAACGTATGATAATAACTTAGATCAAGCTATGTGTCTAGCAATAAGTGCATTTAAAGTCGCCGAAATTTTAAGAGTTAATAATCTCTGTAAGGACATCATCGAAATCAAAAAAGTCGGACGGAATCGAGTGATTATTCACTTTTCCTCTCCTTCCGCTGCTAATAATTTAATTGATAGTCCCGTCTTCATATTGCGTGGTTACAGCGCATATATTCCTTCTTACCTAGTTTCCAGATGTGACGTTATAAAAGGAGTGGATACAGACTACACAGAGGAACACCTGATGGAAATGATTGACTGTAACCTGTATGTAATAAATTACATCAAGAGTTTAAACAGACGAATAATAGTGGACAAAGAAGTCAAATATGTTCCTAGTGCTTCAGTCTTGATATCGCTCGAGGGGCAGAGCTTGCCATCCTATGCTGTTATGTGGCACGTGCGGTTTATCTGCTAATCGTTCGTTAGGAGAACGAAGCAGTGCTACTGCTGCTTGAGATGCGGACATATATCAGCTCACTGCAAAAGTAGTCCAAGATGTGCTAGATGTGGAGGTAAAGATCACACCGAGGAACGGTGTAACAGTCAAACAGCAGCGTGTGTATTTTGCGGCGATCTTCACAAATCCACCGATCCAGTTTGCCCGGAGAAGAAACGCCAAACAAACATTAATGAACTAATGGCTTCACGCAATCTGAGTTTCTAAGAGGCTTCCTTGGAAATACCTCAAACCTATAGACAGAGCCAGTTATTTTCGAATAGAGTTAGTAACAGATTCAGTCTGCTGACAGATTACAACGAATACCCGGAGATTTCGTGCAAAGAAAGTAATAATGATGTATACAATATTCCAGCATACAAACCGCCTCCTATATCAAAGAAAACAGGCTTCTTTGATGAAAATTTATTGGTTTTTAAGAGGGATCAAAACCTAAAGAGATCGAAATCCTTTCTTTCATCAGGTGAAGAAAAAAGAAGTCTAGAACGGAAACATATTTCCAAGAGAACAACCTTCGAAAACTCAAATGTAAAATCACCTTACGTAAACAATCGATCACACAATATGACGTTCATGAATCAATCGTTGAAATCCGCTAGTCCAGAAATTAGTGCTCAAGCCCAAAAATCAAAGCAATTGTCTACTAAAAAGAATTCAATTAATATCACTAAAAAAAGCGTAGATCTTAACCAAAAAATAAAAACAGTAAAGATAATAAAACTAATATAAGTAAAAAGTAATATTCATTTCTGCTTTTCTCGATTATTATTATACTATATTTACTTAGTATTCCGAAAAGTAGTGTGCCATTTTAAAAGATACGACTATTTATTTATTTCCAGCCGATGCGTCGCTTCACCTGTCGCTAGGATTTTCTGTCAGAGTTTACTTCCTTAGCCGAAATGATCCGGTTTTAAGGCGCCGGGTACTCGCCTACTCGCTCTAGATTGATATAGATCAATCCGACTGGGACACATTGTCACGAGTGGGTTGCCGATAGTCTGCTGTTGTTAATGCAGTAAAGAGCTTAACGGTATTTATTAGAAAAAACACCTTCGGCAAATGGACCCTCCTCCGTTTTCCTTTCGGCAATTGTGAGTTCCGATTTAGCTTTCCTGATCAGTGCTAAGCCTGCCGAAAAGGAAATTACCACCCTGCACGACGTGGACGTACGGAACTCGCGTGGTTGTTGTTTCGTTTCTCCGCCAGTGGAACTAGCACCATGTGACGGTCGAGTGACTACTTACTAGAGGAGATGCCTCTAGTTACAACAACCTGTGCCTCGCAAGGCAATAAGTTCGTTGTCGTTCGGGATCGAACCCGTGACCTCCATATCGGAAGTCAAGCGCTCCAGCAACTAGACGAAAATGTTACACTGGTCTCTTGGGCATACACTCCTCGACCATATCAAAAACGAGGATATAAGGGAGCGTATAGGAGTTGCACCTGTACGTTTGAAATTACGAGAATCAAGACTCCGATGGTACGGTCACATCATGAGAAAAACAGACAATAGCCGTGTGAGAATGTTAATGGATTATAACTCTGGAGGAAAGCGACCACGAGGAAAACCGAGAAGACGGTGGATAGACTCTGTCAACAACGACATGGTGGAAGTCGGTGTTGGGATAGAGGACGCCGAGGATCGTAGAAAATGGAGAAGACAGTGCCACCAAACAGACATCGCGCCGGGAAATCATTAGGAAAGAAGAAGAAGATTTACTTAGTATTATGTATGCCGATTTCTTTTGTGTACATATATTATATTATAGTTTATGATTTCTTTATCTACTTCCAAATATGCTAAAAGTACTACAGTGGAATTCGAGGAGTGTTCTCTCGAATAAAGGTGATTTAGAAATATTTCTGGCAACACATGATATAGATATTGTGCTTTTAGCAGAGACTTGGTTATCGCCAGAAAAAAAGTTTAACATCAACAACTATAACTGCTATCAGGATGACAGGGATGATGGGTATGGTGGAGTAGCATTACTAATTAAAAATGGTATTAACCATAAATTACTTTCCATGGACTTAACGGAGTGTAATAATAATACAAAATCAAACGCCATTTGTGTTTATGTTAGCTATAAACAGTTTAAAGGCATTTTTATCTCATGTTATTCTCCTCCAGGGCATAATATTGATTCGGCATTTATTCTCAATGAATTAGGCAGTCTAGGCATTATACCCATTATCTTCGCCAGTGATTTCAATGCGTTAAACTCCCTACGAGGCTGCAATCGAAATAACACGAAGGGCGGGGAAATTTTAAAAATTATTACTAATTCTCAGCTTTGTTTGATGAATGATGGTTTTCCTACTAGAATAGATAGTCCCGTTTATACCATTAATACAGTAGATTTAACATTAGTCTCATCCGATATTTATCTCTGCTCATGGATGGTCGCTCCCCTATCTCTGGGAAGCAACCATTTCCCAATATTGATTTAAATCTACTGTGGAACGTCAAGTACCTCAAATTCCTATAATACTAGAGGAGTTGTCAGCCGAAAGGCCTGGAGATTTAGGGACGCAGATTGGGTTAAATTTAGGGATCTGATGGAACGAGATATTGGTAGTGT
Organism: Icerya purchasi; assembly: GCA_039619475.1. Taxonomy (NCBI): domain Eukaryota; kingdom Metazoa; phylum Arthropoda; class Insecta; order Hemiptera; family Monophlebidae; genus Icerya; species Icerya purchasi. Next base: position 137,782,862 of record CM077116.1, read on the forward strand.
TGAATCTGCGAATTTGCTCTTAGAGAAATATAGAATTTTTTGCTGTTCCTTAGATAACTTTGTGCCTCTCGCTCACCCATATAAGGGAAAGAAATCTCCTTCTCCTTGGTGGAACGAAGACTCTAGAAATAAGATTAATGAGCGCAGGCTCAATGAACGCATATCTGAACTATAGAAGGATTTCAGCTGAAACTCGTAGAATTTTGAAGAGGGCTAAGAGGGACTCTTGGGATCATTATTGTGCGAAGTTCAATAGAAACACCCCCTTAAAAGAACTACCATTCTAAAGATGCTGCAGACACCTCTTGGTTCGAAGACTTTACAGATAGAGTTGCTCCTCCTTATGTTCCCTCTGTAAAAGAAGTACCTGATTCTACAATCCCCCCATTTACCTCCCACTTTTTGTCTAGCCCTATTAGTTATAATGAGTTATTCCTACCTATAAGAAATAAAAAAGACTCTTCTCCGGGTTTAAATGGCATAACATACTCTGTCATAAACAATCTAGGTCTAAACAGTACTTACTGGATATATTTAATGGTTTTTTACACGAACGTGTTTTTCCACCGCAGTGGTCGAAATTCCTGGCAGTTGCTATTCCCAAGGCCGGCAAACCTTCTAATAAAGCATCATCGTACAGACCGATTGCGCTGGCTTTTTGTTTCAGGAAATGTTTCGAGATTGTGTTCAAGAACAGACTCACATGGTGGACTGAAAATAATATTTTCCCTCATGGTCTGTTTGGTTTCAAACCTGGCCTAGGAACTATCGATTGCATCGCCCATCTACTTAATGACATCTACCTCTCCTTTTTAAACAAAGAGTTTTTAGTTGCGACCTTCTTGGATATAGAGGGAGAATTCGATAATGTATCGATTCCCATTTTAGTAGAAAGGTTAAGAAAATTAGGTATCCCTGATAGTTTTGCTAAATTCATCTGTTCACTTTTTTCAAAGAGAACCATTTTTTTCCTTAATCCAGGCAAACACGAATTCATTGTTAAGCATGCTTACACGGGTCTGGCTCAGGGCTCTGTTTTGAGCTCAATATTATTTAACTTTTATGTCTTGGCTTTATTTCATACACCGATACCCCCAAACTCACGAATTTTGTCATATGCTGATGATTTTGTTATCTATAGTATTCATAAGAATGTCTCTCGCTGTGTTCGCAAAAATCAACTTTGTGTATCTCGTTGTAATGGAACATTGCATGATATTGGGCTTAATATATCTCCCACTAAGTCAGCATTTTTCATCTGTACTACTAGATTATCCTTCTCCCGTGATCTCGCAATTCACATCGGTGATGAGCCTATTTCCATGGTTACCTGCGTTAAGTATTTTGGGATGCATTTGGATATGAAGCTTACCTGGTCTCGCCACATATTACTACTCCATAAACAAACCTTACAAATTACTAACTTGCTTAAAGCCATTGGTAACAGCTCCTGGACCCCGGATCCAGCAATTCTTAACTTAATTTTTAGAACTCTTATTATTTCTCATCTTGACTATGGTTCTGTGTTCTACGGTTCGGTCTCCAGATCTGATCTATCTAAACTTGATATTATACAAAACCTTTTCCTGCGCATTATCACCGGTAATCTGAGGTCTTCTCCGATTGCTTGTCTCCAGATCGAGAATAAAACAACCCTTTTTTATAAGAAGGAACGTTCTTACTGATCGATATATGCTCAAATATTGTAATTACCGATTCCCCTCTCTAGTGCAACAGCTCAAAGTTATCAGCACCCATTGGAGATTTGTTTCTTCTAAGTTACCATTATTAGCAAGACGAATCTCGATCTATCACAAGTATTGCCTCGCTCTTATTTTTAAGGTTCCATCTCACTATTTCTCTTATACGTTTTTTATTAATATAATAAATATGAATATTGACACCACGTTAGTTCAGAAAATTAAAGATACTAATCTATCGTTATCCGTACTGTGGTTCAATAATTTTATTAATAACAAATATCCGGATTGCATCAAAATATTTACAGATGGTGCTAAGCTCACGGGTCCTTATAGTCTCACTGGTTCCGCTTTCATTGTAGCTAACGTTATAATTCAAAAATTCAAGCTTCCTCCTGATGGGTCTGTTTTTACCGCCGAACTATTGGCTATCGATAAGGCTCTTGATTTCATATTAAATGTTCTTAACCCGGATAATAAATTTACAATTTTCTCCGATAGTCTAGGTGCCCTGATCGCCCTAGATCATAGTTCGTTTAATTATAAATGTCACCCGCTTATTTACGAGATCAGAACTAAATACCTTCAAATTATTAATAACAATAGCTGTTTAAACTTTTGTTGGTTTCCCAGTCATCGCGGGATTGGGCTAAATGATAACGTTGATGCTGCGGCTAAATGCGCTGCCTTGAATGGAATTATATTCCCGTTCATTCCTTCCTCAGACTTATATCACAAGAGTCAGGCCACTGCCTTGGAGGATTGGATAACTTATAGAGATAGGCAGAATACTGGTAGATATTACAATATGGTGCAGTCTGATATACCTTCGCTTCCTTAGTATTTTGATATTCCACTGTCTATTCACGGTCGTCTTATTCGTAAGTATGTCACGATAGTTTGTAGATTGCGTATGGGGCATTCCCGAGTGCCTCTAAATTTTGCAGACTGCTCTGGATGCAACAGTAATCATACTAGGTCTACCTTCATTAATGACATTAATCATTTGCTGTTCAGCTGCGACAAATACAAGCACAATAGGAAAAGTTTTTATGAAGAATTAATTTCATGCGGATTGTTCAATCCGTATAGTGTTCATTATTTACTCTGCTCTGGACATACAGCAATTTTTATTATGGTTCGCTTTATAATTAATAATAAAATTTTGATTTAATTTATAATAATAGTAAATAAAAAATAATAATTAAAAAAAAAAAAAAAGGAAACGGGATAGAGAAAAAAGAAAGTTAAAAAAGGATTTTATTGAAGGAAACAGAATTTTTATTTTATTTTTATTTTTACTATTTTTTTTTTTTTGTTCCTTTTCTCATTTATTGGAGTTTACTACTTTATTGATGAGGGCAGTTCGTTTTATTTCATTTTATTCTTTATCAATCTATTTATTACATACTTAATTCAATTATTTATTTTTCTTACAACTTCCTTTTCCCATCAGGCATTGTGAACATTGCCAGGCAACTGTGGTCATATTGTAAGATGGGAATTTTTCAATTTTTTAATTTGTATTTTTCATTTTGTTTTTTTGTTTTTTTTTTCTCTCCTGAAAGAAAAATCTTATTTATGTTTGTTAAGTTTCATCAGGCATTGTGGGCACTACTCTGTAGTTCCGGTCATATTGTAGAATGAAATTTCATTCCCTGCTTTTCATTCCTTTTTTCTATTAATATTAATTTTTCATATCTATTCATAGTGTAGGTTGCTGGCCAAATGAACTGTATTTGTTCAGGCCAATAATAGAAAAAAAGAACACAAAGCAGATTGCTGACACAAACAAGTAGAAAATCAACTATAGCCGAACATATACAACAAGTACAACATAAAATAAAGTTTCACAACACCAAAATATTAACGAGGGTCCAAAACGCTGTGTTCAATTAGAGAAGTGATTGAAATTAAAAGACATAAAAATTTTAACAGAGATGATGGTTTAAAAAACAATTCAAATTGGAACATGGTGATTAGTCAATTTACAAAAAAAAAACAGTAATCAACTAATTGGATACACATTTATGAATGTTAGATATTTATTTAAGGAGTGGGTTTGTTATAGTCCAGTTCAGTGTTATTTTATTCTGATGATGAATAAAGTAATATTATTTGAAACGTCAATGGCTAAAATTTGTGATGCGGGTTTTACTAAATACAATAGATGAATGGAGAATCAAAAAAGCTATGGAAGTTTAAAATCTTTATTTCTGACGTCACAAGTTCGAGACTTGTCTCGTTCTGGATTGAAGTCACTCCCAGGTTTCTTCTTCTTCTTTGGTCGTAATCGCCCGAAGGAATGTCGTGACCATTACACTACAGCATCTTCAATTTTTTTCCGCCATTATATTCGATTATCCACCATCCGTTTACATTCGATAATTGATTTTTCCTTTAATAAATTTCTATTTATACCCGTCCATTAAATGTTTAATCTTCCTCTTGGGCGTGTTCCTTGCACTTTCCCATCAGTTATCAAACTCAGCCTGAAATAATTGGGTACCAGAAAAATCTGGGAAAGTAAAGGCGACCGAGAGAAAGGAACTGACCTCCTACTCTCATTAGTGCCGTTGGGCTTTGTACATTGTGAACCTTAACTTCACAATCCCCGACGGCCTGTCAAGGTTATGGGACTTACTTTACTTAATTTATACCTGTCATGGATCAAGATACCAGACAAAAGTTTAGACTCACAATCCTTAAATATTGCTATTTCAATTTTATTCCTATTTAATGTTTCTTATCCACTTTTTAAATTAAAATGTATCAAGCCATTTTTAACATAATTGTGTTATATAGTACCTGGGCGACTGAGCTTTGCTCGGTATTTGTTCTTGTAAAATCATGTTTTTTCGGAAAATATACTTAGTTACAAATCATATACTTCTGAACTTTATTTTAATCTTATACATATTCACAAAACATAAAATATTTACAAAACTAATTTATGAGTTCACATTTATGAATTTAAAGTCTCTTTCCATACGACTTTGCTTTTCAATACTGAACACAACAAAAATGTAGAGTTCTTTCGAATTCGCTTTATAGATGGTTGAAATGTTTTCAATGACTGCACACACCTTGATTTTTATGAATATATTTCTAAACGATTTTTATTAGAAAAATTAAATTTTAGGTATATAGGGTATTTTATCTATCGGTTTATTCGTTATAAAAACAAATAAAAAGCGTCTTGTAATTTTACCTGTGATCATCTGTTTTCCAAAAATTTGAAAAAATTTCCGACTAAATCACTGTAAAATGTAATAAGGGTAGGGATGTTTAAAATGTGCACAAGATATTCTCAGTAATTCACTTTCACAAACAAATATATAAATATGCAAAACATTTAATATCTGCATATAAATAGGCAAAGTCCTTCTTTGTTTATTAACCGATTTTCTTTTTCTTTTTTTGATTAGTAGCTTTTAAAAAGTAGCTTTTTTTTCTTATTTAAATATAAAATTAATGCAAAAAAAATAAAAAATGAACTGTTCGTTACGATATTCTCAATTCGTTTATGTTTTTTTTATAACCTTTTATTTAACTCGCTTTGTCATTCTGTCTGTCTGAGAGAAAAAAAAAAAATGAGAGAAATCTTGCGAACGATTTTTCACCTACTTCCCGATGAATTAAAAAAGTTTCCTTTTGCAGAAATGCTTGTTATAGATGACAATACAATATTATGCAACATCTGGGTTTTCAACTTTAAAATTAGAGCCTCGGGGCCCCGAAAGCTTGAAATTTTGGAAAAAAATATTTTTTTTGTCGAGCATGTGATATATTGTTGGAAAGATCGCTATTTGTCGAGAACAAAACCATATTTTATTCCTTTGATGAAACTTTCAAAGTGTACGAAAAGTTCAAAAAAGCTCAAGATCTAATATGTAGCTCCCTCTTTACAACACGAGTCTTATAGCTAAAAATTTTGAACAAGGTTAAAAAAATGCACATCCTTGTGTATTTCTTTACTTTGGAACATTTGGGTTTCCAACTTTAAAACCGGGCTCTTGGAATGCCGAAAGCTCGAATGTTTCAAAAAAGTTTTTTTTTTTTTCAATCATGTGAATATATCAATGGAAAGATCGCGCTATTAGTCAAACATTGTGTTTCATATGCTGAGGGGTCCGTATGTATTGTATGAAAAACAAAAGACAATATAATTGAAAAAATGCGATTCATTATTTAATAAAATGTAACACAAATTTCTGTAAATGTCCTATAATCAAGATATTGAATAAAATAAAGCAAAATAAAATACAATTCTAAATTTATGGTTTTTTATTGAAATACACAGTAAAAAGTCCAGACTAAAGAATAAAGAAAATAAAAAAAACTTTTTAAAAGTAAAATTTTATTTATGCACTAAGAAGTACAAAATAACTTTATTAGTGTGCGACTACCAGATACGCATCTTAACATTAAAATCTGAAACTACAAAATATTCTGAAAACTAAAAGCGGGGGCCGTAGATTAATAATTAAATATTAATATTATAATACATCCTAAACCAAAACTGCAATCACTATTTAATGTCGTTCCATTGTTGTGCACTACAATACCATACAAACTGAATATTTTTGAAACTGCGGCCCCCGGTTTTATTTTTCACAATATTTTGTAATTTCAGATTTTAATGTTAAGATGCGTATCTGGTAATCGCACACTAATAAAGTTATTTTGTACTTTTTAATGCATAAATAGAAGGCTATTTTTAAAAAGTATTTTTTATTTTTTTTATTTTGTTATTATATATTTACTGTATGCGTAGCGCATGATTTCCGAACCGTCATTATGTGACAGCCCGCTAATCGGCTGAGAACCAATTCCGATGTTTTATTTTGCCTATTCTTTTTTTTTTTTTTTTTATTATTATTATTATTATGCGACTTTAACACAACAATGAGGTTATCAAGCCGCGCTAATGTTGTTAATTATAAAGTATAATATAAATTACATTTTTTGAGGAATAGGAAGAGGTCATTTATATATGAACTATTATTACGTAGTAAATGGGATAGGTTTGGGGACAGATTAAATTTTTGGAGAGATTCGGATAAATTATTGCAATTTGTTAGGATATGTCGAAGAATAAGCTGAGGAGTGTTACAAAAGGGACAGGATGGAGGTGGTGTGTTATTGAAAAGGTATGAATGGGTTACATTGGTATGGCCGAGTCTTAATCTAGTTAAAATTATTTCTTCTTTTCGTGATTTTCGATCAGATGATTCCCATTCCTCGATCTTTTCTTTTATGCTTCTGAGATGGTTTGTGGATGAGGTCGAACTCCATTCTGCATTCCACAAATTTATAATTTTCTCTTTGTATGTTTTCTTTAGATCATCTGTGGTTATTATGGTTTCGGTATTAGCATCCAGGGACAGCGAATTCAATCTCTTTGCTAATTTATCTGCGATTTCGTTACCCTTTATTCCTTTATGACTTGGGATCTATACGAATAGAATATCCAGTCCATTGGAAAGTAATTCTGTTATTATTTGTTGGATTCTTTGCACTATCGGGTTGGTGTTATATATTAATTGAATATTTGCAAGAGCGCTAGCCGAGTCAGTTAGAATTATGAACTGGTACTCTGTATGTATTCGCGATATTTCTTGCAATGCAAGGTATATTGCATATAGTTCTGCAGTTTTAGCTGAGCTCCACGACGGTAGTTTTACAGCTTTGCTTATTGTATTAGGAATGAAGAAAGCTGCTCCGGCTGCCATTTCTGTTTTTGATCCATCGGTGTAACAGTGTACACTGTTTGGATATCGTCCTAAAATACTATTTAATTTTGACTGCATGTCTACGGTACTTGCGGAGTTGTTTGATAACTTTAACAGCTCGTCGATGATTTGGATTGTCGGTTTCGACCATGGTGCAGGACGTACGGCGATCTGGGGAAGCGAGCGGTATATTTTCGGGGTATAGGAGATTCGGATATTTTCCTCAAATTTGAATGCAATATGTTGATCTTCCTTATGGGTTAATTTGTACTTATTTCGATAATAGTTGTTAAATAGAAGATTTCCTGTTGGTAAATCTGGTATAGCTGCTGCGGCGATTAGGAAATTTGCAGTTTGGATCATTCTTCGATATTTGAGGGGAGATTCGTTAGCTTCCACACAGAGGCTTATCGTAGGTGTGGTTCTGAACGCCCCTGTCGCTAATCTAATGCCTTGATGATGAATGCAATTTAGTTTTCCTAAGGTTGTGCGGCTTGCTGAATTATAAAATTGAGCGCCATAGTCCAATTTTGTTCGGATGAGGGATCGATATAAATGTAACAGTGTTCTTCTGCTGCATCCTACATCAGAGTGGTTGAGCAACTTGAGAATTCCTAGAGAGCGGATGCATTTCGATCGTATGTACGTTATATGGTCCTTCCATGATAGTTTTTTATCAAGCAGGATTCCTAAAAACTTAACTGTTTGTACTTCTGGTATTGGTTTGGAACGCAGTGTCAAAACTATATTTTGTTGTTTTCCTTTGTTATTTGAGAAGATTATGTAGTTTGTTTTCTCGGCGGATATTAGAAAACCATGGTCGTGGCTCCAGGTATTTATGTTGTCTATCGTTGGCTATATTATTTGTTTAGCGATTTCGAGCGACGATGTTTGAAGAGATATGCTAACATCATCGGCGAACATTCTGATATAAATTGGCTTCTCGACAACTGAAGTAATATTATTTAGCACAAGCAGGAACAAAGTAGCACTCAAAGGTGATCCTTGAGGTACCCCGTTGGAGATTGTTCTTTCCTCTGATTGAATGTTGCCTATTCGAACGCGAATCTTTCTATCAGTAAGGAAATTTTTGATTATATTTGCTAAATTACCATCTATTCCGATTTGATGTAGTTTTTTGAGGATGAGGTACCGCCATACACGGTCATAAGCCTTAGAAAAAACGAAAAACAGCGACTGTGGAATTCGAATTTATGAATGATCTTTTTACATTCATGACAAGATCATTTACTACTAGCTGTGTTGATCGTTGCTGTCTAAAACCATATTGGTGGATAGATAGTATCTTGTTGGTTTCAAGTGTTCATGAGAGCCTTTTGTTTAACAATTGTTCTAATATTTTACCCAGTATGCTTGTGAGTGCTATTGGTCTATAGTTGTTAATAGAGGAGTTCGTATTCGATTTGGGGATGGGAATTATGATAGCGATTTTCCAACAAGCAGGGAATATCGAATTTTTAAAAGCTTTGTTGTAGATTTCTAAAAGATACTCTAGTGCTGTAATGTGTAGATGCTTTACCATTAGTGGGTGGATATTGTCTGGTCCGGGAGCCGTATTATGAATGTGGCTATTAATGCATTGCGTTAGTTCTTGCCATGTCAGATTTATATTATACTCTTCTTCGTTATTATTATTGAAAGGGATTGAAGTTTTTTCTGCATTATTTTTGATATTCAAAAACTGTTGTGAGTAGTTATGATCAGATGATATCGAAGCGAAGTATTCCGCGAACCTGTTTGCAATATGGATAGGTTCTTCGATTGTCGTGTCGTTGTCGTCTATCGAAGTTATTGGAGATAATTGTTTCCGACCCTGTATTTTTTGAACATTTGCCCATGCTGATTTTAACGAACTTTTGAAGCTTATCTCAGAAATAAATTTATTCCAGCTTTCCGTTTTGGCTTTTCTAATTGCTTGTCGTGTTTCAGCTCTTTGCTTTTTAAATGCTTCAAAGTTTTCTTTTAACTTTGATCTGCGGCACTTACGAAATGCTTTTCTCCGTTTCTGTATAGCCAAATGCAAATCTTTTGACCACCACGGAACAGATTTTTGACGTATTTTTCCTGATGTCTTTGGGATTGACTTCGCTGCGGCAGATAGGATGACACATGTAAAGTTCTCAATGTCTTCTGACAGTTCTTCTTTGTAATCGAAAGTGATCTCCGTATCACTTTTAAATATTTCCCAGTTAGCATCTTCTATTCTCCATTTCGATGGAAAAGTTTGAGGACATGTGGTAAGATTGCCAAGTGATGAGGTGATTATTGGAAAATGATCACTGTCGCATAGACCGTGATGGACTTCTGTTTTAAATCTTCCACCTAAAGATGCTGTAGCGAAGACTAGGTCTAACGTGGACATAGTTTTAGATGCCGCATTAAAGTGAGTTGGATGTTTTTTGGGGTTTAATAAGAGTAGTTGTTCGTCGAATAGAAATAATTTTTCGATTAAGCATCCTCTTTTAGAATTGTATGTTGAGTCCCATGTTTTGTTATGAGCATTGAAGTCACCTAGGATTATATATGGTTTTGGGAGTTGCTTAACGATTGTTTGTAAGTGATCTCTGCTTAATGATAAATCTGGAGGGAGATAAATATTGCATATAGTGATTTTCGGTGCATGTATTTTTGAAGAGAGCTTCACTGTTACTGCTATAACTTGCAATTCTGTATTAATATTTACTTCCTGATAACAGGAGATGGAGCTATGAATTAGAATTGATACTCCACCCGCTGCAACAAGGCGGCTGGAGTCGTCTAGGCGAAATGTTTGGTATTCTCGTAAGTTAAAACTTTGATATGGTTTTAAATGGGTCTCTTACAAGGCAATGATTTTTGGTTGTTTTAGGGTGACAAGTTGTTGTAGTTCTGCGTAGTGTAGCAATAATCCGTTTATATTCCACTGTAGGATTATGCTGTTACTCATTAAATAGTAAAAATAGTAATTTGTGATACAATTCCGTCAAGCAGTGTTATTTGTGTCTTGTTCTAGAGTGTGTATGATTCTCGTGAACCGGTTTTTTGTACCTTTGTGTTGTAAAAACGAGTACGATTCAGTCATCATGTTTAATAGACCTGGTAAATCATCAGTGAACTCCTTAGCATTTTCTATTACTGATATTCTTCCATTGTACATGTCTATAAAGAGCATAAAATTTATTAGTGATAGTGGGTATTTGGTTTCATTGTCTCGGAATAAGTTTTGCAGTGGTTTAAAAATCTCCTTCAGCGTCGGGGTTTGAGATGTTTTGAAGTCCCGGGTTTCATCAACTTCACTGAGTGGAGGGGATACGTTTTCTACTAGTTCTGATTCTGAGATTTTTGGTGATCTCTTTGCCCTCTTTTTCTTTGACTTTTTATTTTAAATTAGCAGTTGTTTACTGCTTATATCCGAATACTGGGAGCTTGATGTTGATGTGTCTGTAAGTGGGCGCTTCGTTATTTCTGTTCTTGTACGCTGATTGAGGTCTGGAAGGAAAATGTTTGGAGGAGTTATTTCTTCATCTGTGGGGGCTTGTGAATCGGGAGCGTTTTTATTTTCCAGTTCTATTTGCTGACTTGTTAATGGTGAATTAACTATTTGGTGGTAAGTAGGTTTATTAGTGTTGAGTTCTGGAAAGTTATGAGTGTACTCGTCAATATTTTGATTCGTTTCAGGGTGGAAGTTTTCGAGTGTATCTATTTCGCAATCATCGGCTTTATGTCCCTGAAGGTCACATTTAAAGCAGGTGAACTCGTCTCGTGTGATAAAAATACGGTGCGTTTTGCCATTTTGGACGAATACGAAAGAACCTGGAATTGATAATTGATTAATATCTGTATTTGTATATAGTTGTCGCCTCCAGCTTATTACGTGAGAAAAAAGTTCGTCTGCGGGATTCATTCTAAGCATTGAAATTTTAGATACTAAATGTATTCCTAATTTGTTTTGCAACACTTGCTGGAGTGCTTCATTTGGTATGGTTGGTGAGACGTTGGATAGGATAATTTTATGCGAAGTTGGTTTCAGTTTTTTTGCCTTAATGAAGTTGGAGTTAATCGTGATACCTCCATGATTTTGTACGAATTCATCAACGAGTTGTTTATTTTTAAGAAAAATTACAATTCTTTGCCGACTTATTTTTGAGGCAGCTATAATATTTTTTTCGCCTTTAACTAGATCTTTTAACGCGTATAAGTATTGGATAGATTTATAATCATTTACAAGGTCAAAAATGATTCCTTGTTCTTCTGTAGGATGAGTAAAGTCTGTATTTTGCCTATTCGTTCCTCGCCGTTTCCAGGTATCTGGAATCACCTGCTTGTCTGTTTTGCCGACCATATGTTTTATTGCTTTGCCCTACTAATATTGGCCTGCACACAAAGACACTACAAGAGCTGATAATCGACAAGGTTCGAAAATTAGAAAAAAGGCGAAACAAATTATCTATTAGATAGTCGTCGAAAGATCGCGCCAGCAACCTTGATTTGTATCATACTGAAAACATTAAAATTCATTTAAAACTCGCAAAACCGAATTTTGCCATGGAGTAGGCCTTGACAGATCGATTTATTGGCCCAAAATACCCCTAGCGTGCAAATTTCATCCAAATCATTAGAGCCGTTTCCGAGATACACAAAATAAATTTATATATATATATATATATATACACAATTATTGCTCGTTTAAAGATATTAGATATGATTTCATTATATTTCACTTATATTTTCTGCAAATTTTTTTCACAATAAGGGTTCATTTTGGGAGAGATAGTGTTATTACGGTGAATTTCTGACAGTTATTTTGTTATTTTTAATATGATTAAATTAAAAAATTAATTCTATTTAAATCTATATCTTACTATATTTATTGCAAATTAGAGTTCCTAACGTCATATTTTAAAATTTTATTTCATTCCACTTTGTGATATGGGTATCTCTGAAAATTAACAAGACCAACACTTTTTATCATCAAAGATATGTTATGTCTTTAATTGTATTTATGTGATACAAATCAATAAAATATTTTTATAGTAAATTCTAACAGTGTTATATTAATTGGTTTCTTAGTACCACTTTCTCTAACAGAGTTTCAGTTTAAGTTTAGAAGCAATTTATAATTATTATTTGATTAGTATCCACTGTGTATAGTTTTTTTTGTTTCATGAAAGTTTGAAAACCATGAAAGCATTTTATCAATTACATTGAACTTTTCTTTTCTTTTTACCACTTCATACAATTCATAGTCCCTTGATCCCTTTGTTGAATTTGTTAAATGCCACAGTTACTTTTTTGCCTACTAATCATTAGTTTTGATTTACATCATAAATGAATGGTTATCTTGTTCAAATCTCTTGTTTCTAATATTTAAACAAGTTTGTATACAACATTCATCTCTAAATACTTGGTTTATTTCAGTTATATATATTTTTTGGTGGGCTTCTGGATCTATGGTTCTTAGTTTGTAAATGTTCCATTCTAAGTACTATATCATAGTTTGTAATAAAATATGCCATGTTATACCCACAGCTATGGTAACTTCTAAATCATTTTCAATTTTCATTCCTTACTGTAACTCTTGAGAGGTTCATAGTTTCACCTAGAAAACAGTTGTTCTATAAAATTGATGTATGTCTGAGCATTAGGTGAAAATACACAGGCTTGGCTATTACCAAGTTGTAAGCACAATGTACATTAATACTTCTTCGGGGTATTTAAATGCCTTAAAAATATATTCATTCAACAATAATTTTGCATAAACTAAGACATTATTCCTTTGATTAATTTTATACCTAATTTTTTGTTTAGTTCTATTTAATTTTTTGAAGCACAATAAATTGAACCTTCTTAATTCTTTCATTAATATTAAGTAATAATTAATCAATATCTCTCAAAAAATTATTTATTGCATCTATGAATTTTATTTATATTATCTGCTTGAAATTTACAGCGAGTAAGTGTTTATTAAAAAAGTTTATATTTTTTATAATCAAAGTTGTGTAATTAACATTTTGATTAATTTCGTTTACAATATTTGCTATGCAATTTTTACTAAGATACATACATTAGACAATTTTAAATATGGGAAAAATTTTGTTTGAAACAAACAGTTTAAAATGAACAGAAGTAATATAATATCTTTCATTAATGTGTTGTAATAATTAAAAGCTTTTGTTGAACGATCATTTACACGGAGTGCGGTCGTGAAGTTAGATCTGATCGTCGGCATTTTCTTTCCTCTATGCGCATTCTCGTTGGTTGGTTTTTGTTATCACTCGTAAAGGTAGTTTAAGTTTATGTTTTTTGCTTACATATGACGATTGCTCGCTCGCTTTGTCTTGTTCATGGTTTTAGTGGTTTATCGCGTATTTTTGCTTTGATTGTTGTCAGTTCTTTTGTTTCTCGTTCAACTGAAAACGATTAATTCGAAATAGCCCTTTTCAGGGCTACATACGCGTTCAAATAAAATAAGTCCAAATTGATCCGCATCATATTTTTTATTTAACTCACGGAAATTACATAAAACATTTCCGGGCCTCCGGGCCGGATCATAAGAAAAGGATCTGGCGAAGAGCTAGTGCTTTTTCCATGAATTGAATAAGATTGTTGGAAAAGTTATTTAATAGCGCGAAACTACAGAACGTCCAGAAGAAAATCGAAAAGTAAGTTTTTAATTTGTTTAAGGATTAAAATAATATTCGCATTAAGATATTTAATTTACAGTTTGTAGCTTTAATTTAACTTTCGTCATAAAATCAGTAACGCACTAAGTTCATACAAGAAGGTTCATTGAAGTTTCACACACATTCGAAAATTAAGTTTTTAATTCATTTGAAGATTAAAATAATATTCGCGTTAAGACGTTTAGTTTGTATTTCGTTGCTTCCATTTAACTTTCGTTATAGAAACGCACTATATATCAGAATCGTATCGCTCGATTTCGAGCATCGTGACTGTCTATTTGTACACTAGCAGTACAGAATAGGCAGCACTCATGGCAATTGCTATATGCAACGCGAGTGTATGCACGTAAGATCACACCCGGAACTGATTGCAGTTGCTTGTTATCGCGCTACAAGTGCAGTCCGGCGTGTGTCTGCTGTATGTACTAAACTAGCGCGCATGTGATGGTATACGTGGTGGTTTTCCGTTGCCTTCCACGTTATTATTAGCGAGTATTTATTAATTTAATTCTTTGTAATAAGTTCTGTCGTCGCCCGTGATTGAATCCATGATCTCCATAACGGAAGTCAAGGGCTTTAGCAACTAGACTATCGGGATGGCACTAAGCACATACAAAAAAATTCGTTAAAATTTTGCACACATTCGGTGTTTTAAAATTCAGTACATATTCGCTTGAAGATTCCGTGCATATTTGGTGAGTCAAAATTCAGTATATATTTGGTGCGCCAAATTCGGGACATATTTGGTGCTTCGAAACCCGGTATATATTCGGTGTTCTAACATTTGATGCATGTTTCGTGATTCAGAATTCTGCTCATATTCGGCGCTGTAGAATTCTATATATATGAAAAGTTACGTTAAAAGTTTAGTCATAACTGAATTCGGCTGAAGTATTATTATTACGTCACTTCCATTAACCAGCAATTGTCGTAAGCATAATACTCGCTCGGCGATTTAAATCACGTTTACACTGTCATTTAATTTGTTGCTGAACTTAGTCAAATTAGCGCGCCAGTGATCATAGTTCGCAGTAAAGCATTTCAAGATGAGTGAGAAAAGTTTAGTTTTAGAGATATTAAACCGTCATAAGCGCGCTGCATTCTGAGCAGTGAACTCTGCCAAAAATCTCGTTCATGCTGCTTTACTCGAGGTTCCATCCAGCGAGCGATCTATTGAAATCGCTGTTCGACTTGACACTTGGAATACTTGCTTAGGAGAGATCAGTGAAGTTATTGCATCCATCCTAGGCAATATTCATTTAAAAGTAAAAACTGTGGATTAGCTGGAAGCAATAGAGAGCAAAATGTATGAGAAATGGCAGCAGAGTAAGGAAGAATACGATTTGTCCAAAGCCAAGTTGAACACAATGAACGATTATTTGAATTCGAAAAGTGCTAATCGCCGGTCGCTCGATTCTTCCCTCATAATCGACACAGCGTCGGCAAATCCATTGGTAAAGCTACCGGATCCGCCGGTTCCGAAGTTCAGTGGAAAAACAAAAGATTTTACTGAATGGTATTCTCTATTTCAAACGATGATCCATTCTAATGACAACATCAAGCCGGTTCAAAAATTGTATTACTTAAAACAGGGCATGATACAATGTCGCCGCTTTTCACGTATATAATTGTAGGCAAGTTGTGGGAAAAATTATGAATGGATTGGAAAAACTTGATTTTTGAAAATTCAACCTACCCTTCGTTCGCGCCATTGAGCGCCTTCTTACAAAATCGATGTTTTGCATATGAAAGCGTACATGCACAGCAGCCTCTGAAGCCAACGGCAGGTCGTGCCAAGGCATCGGAAGCAAGGATTAATAGAAAATTTGTTGCAGCGACCGTAGACAATAGCGGGGCCAAGTCAGCCACGCTACAATGCATCGCATGCAGTCATTACCTATCACAGTGCCCACAGTTCATTACAAAAAATATCGCCAAACATTGGATTTTTGTATAAGACAAACGGCTTTGTATAAATTGTTTAAAGCGGTCACATTTTGCTAGTGATTTCAACTCGTCCAAGTGCAGAAGGTGCAATAAGACACATAATACCATGCTGTACCAAGAAAGCTTGCATTCAGCGCTAGACGATCAAGGCAGACAACACTCATCAGCGCCCAGAGTATCTCTAGCTTACACTTCTCAAGAGCTCGGTTGTCTTATTACCCAGCGCCGTGGTGCATATGCTGACTGGAAATAAAGTTGTCAAAGCTCGCGCCTTGCTCGATTCTTGTTTGTAGGTTAACCTCGTCGCTGAGCCATTTGTTAAGAAGAATAGAATTGCTTCTAGAGCTGCCCGAGTTGCAATTGCTTGCATCTCCCCAGAAAAAGCGCAGCTTGATCTGCGATCACGGTGCAATTCTTATCAGCTCAATCTTCAGGCTAACAAAGTGGGCCGCATTCAGTAAGAAGTGTCCCCGGCCGTGATAGGACGCGTGAAAGATGTTAGCGGGAAGCTGGACTTGGTGGATTGTTCATTGCTGACGGCAACGGTTGACATTCTTATTAGTGGAAAAGATGCAAACAAGATATTACTAAGCCGGAAGTTGTTTGAAGGATAGCTGTACATCGAGGAATCCTTATTTGGCTAGATGGCAGAAGGTCCGCTCCTGAAATTTCCTTCAGTAAAGCAGCGCTGCTGTCATCTCTCCTCGTGTGCGGTTCAGCAGCAAAACTCGCAGCCAAACTTTTTGCTGGTTTATAAGTCTTCTATGAATATCGCTAGTGAAACATATTCACCTTCACAAATACAGCAACTGTTACCCGTTTTATCGCAGTCTTCGTCAGTACCGAATGCCGTTCTGCCGCAACCTTCTCGAACGTTTTCTTTGTCTTCTGGTTCGGCGCTCTGGTCGGATCCATCAATATCCGGTGCTCCGTATTTATTTAACGAAAGGACTGTTGAAGCTATTCCTAACAATTATAATGATATCACCAGCAACTATAGCAATTTGCACGAATTGCTGAACAACACCAATGTATATCCCCATGTCAAATCTCAGCGTTCCCAGCCATCCGCTGCCAGTAAAGTTCCATTTGGACAAGCAAACGATGAAAGTTCACAACCTAAAATACCAATAAATGCAACGATAAAATTATTGGTTGCCTGTTTACTGGACCAGAATTTGCAAACTCAGAAATTATGATATAGTGGCGAAATATCCAGTTTATTGAATAAATATTCCGTTTCGAACATCGGAGGTTCGCCTTCAGTGAACTCGAACTCGAATCACTCAGAATTATCAGTGAATTACCTTCGGTCATCGTCAGCGCAGCAGAAGCGAGTTAATCATCCACCCGCAGGATGTATATCCAATGTGCTTGTCCCTAATAAACAGAAACTAAATATGAACTAACCGATTCTTCCGACCGACTACTCGTCACAATGCAACATACAAACAACAGCCATGACAGCGGCAATAACTTGGCGCCATTCTCAATGCGAGTAATCGACGGTCAGTTCCGATGCGATGCCAGCAGGAACGATGTCAATTCAAAGCTCTGTTTACCACAAAGTTTCGTTCCAAACTGCTCATCCTCCTGTATTCATTATGTTTTGGTCATATTATTTGTATCCTAGTTCAATCATTTTATTGTTTCTGGTAAGCGCTGGTGGACTGACGCCAACCACATAGTTGGGAAGTATGTTTAGTTTCAGCGTTTGAAGTCCTCGCTGGCATACACCGTTTTGAATCCTTTGGGTCTCAAAAGGGGAGAATGTTGAATGATCATTTACACGGCTCGTATGCAAGTGTGGCTGTGAAGTTAGATCTGATCGTCAGTATTTTCTTTCCTCCATGCGCATTCTTGTTTGTTGTTTTTGTTATTATTCGTAAAGGCAGTTTAAGTTTATATTTTGGTTTTGCTTGCATATGACGAATGCTTGTTTGTTCTGTCTTGTTCATGGTTTTAATGGTTTATCGCGTATTTTTACTTTGATTGTTGTTTGGCCCGTCAGTTCTTTTGTTTCTCGTTCGCTGAAAATGATTAATTCGAAATAGCCATTTTCAGGGCTACACATGCGTTCAAATAAAATAATTCCAAATCGATCCGCATCATATTTTTTTTTTTTAACCTGTGGAAATTACAAAAAACAGCTTTATTGTATGTTGGCTCATTTTACTAAACTAATATACAACATCTGCCAAAAATGTTAGATTAAAATTCATATAGGATGCATTTCATTTAATATCAATTCTTCTTTTCATTTATGCTTTTGTTTAAAATTTCAAAATCTGATTACTTATTATACTGGCATACATCTACAATATTCCATGAGCTGGAGAAAAGTATGGTATTATAATCTTCAGATATTCCTATAATTTTTGTATTCCTATTTAATGCTTTTGTTTTACTGTTTTTATTCAAATGAACTGTCATTAAATTATTGTGCTTTTCTTAAAATAATTACATGATTTCTTATTATTTCACTTGACTTTTCTGTAACTTTTTTTTCACATTAAAGGTACATTTTGGAAGATACTGTGTGTTATTATAAGGCATTTTTCTCAGTGTTTTTTTTGTTATTTTTATTAATGTCAAGCTCAAAAACTTGAATTCTTTTTAAATCTGTGTCTTACTTACCTTATAGCAAAACACAGTTTCAAATGCTATAATTTAAAACTCCGTTTCATTTTTTTAAAGTATGGAAAATTATGAAAATTAATTATTTTAACACTTCATATTAATAAAGATATATTATGTTGTTAAAAGTTATTATATGGTATAAATCAATAAAATATTGCTGCAGTGAACATAAACAGTCTTATTTTGTTATGGTTCCTTATTTCATATATGTCCAACAGAGTTTAAGTAGAAGTTTACTAGCAAGTTAAAACTGTTTTTTCTTTGAGATCCACTATTTTGAGTACATTCAATTCATAAAAAGTTTAAATCTACAAGGACATTTTACTCATTACATTAGAATTTTCTATTCTTTTTACCACTTTATACAATTCATTGTGTGACTTCCTCTTTGCTGATTATGTTAAATACTATCGTCACATTTTTAAGATTCAATCTTTTTTTCACAATGTTTGTTTTACACATAAGAGAATGATTGTCTTGTTTGTATTTTTTATTTTTAAAAGTTAAAAAATTTTGTATGCAACATTTCTTTATATTCGCCTGGCTTATTTTGATTACATAATTTTGTTGTGCTGTGTTGTTTATTTCTAGATCCATAGTATTTTGTTTATAAATTTTCCTTTCCAACTATTAGTATATAACTTATGATAAAAGATGCCATGTTATAGCTATAACAGTGGTAACTAAAGTCATTTTTGACTTTTAGTCCCTTACTATAGCTCTTGAAAGAATTACAGTTTCATTTGTAAAATATTTGCTCAATAGAATTTGTACATTTCTGAGCATTAGATGAAAAACATGCAGTGTACATTATTAATGTGCAACAGTATTGTTTCATTTTTTTCAAAAATTTATTCATTAAACCATACTTTGTATATACTATAGTTCCTGTGAATGATTCTGTTCCTAATGTTTTGCTTTATTCTATTAAATCTTTGAAGCACAACAAACCAAAAACTTTTTAATAATTTCACTAGTGCTAAATAATAGTTAATTATTGTTTCAAAAAGAATTGTATATTAATATACAATGAATTTATTCTTTTTCTCTCATTTTTATTTATTTTATTTGTTTGAAATTTACAGCAAGTAAGTACTTTTTATTGAAATTGATATATTTAAATGTAAACAGTGCTATATGGTGCACAAGCAATCATTAAGAAATGATCCTTTATTTATAATAACTTTCTGACCTACATTACCATATAATATATCATTTAGTCACATCTTAGAAACAATTGCTCTACAGAATTTGTACATTTCTGAGAATTAGGTGAAAAGGATACAGTCTTGCCTTTTACAAATTTGTAAGCATAGGGTTTATTACTACTTTACAAGGGTATTTTTTTAATTTGCCTAAAAATGTTTTTACTCAAGAACAATTTTGTATAAACTAGGGCATAGTTCCTGTAAATAGTTATATTCCTTATTTAGTCTTTATTCTATTTAATCTACAAAGTACAATTAATTGAAGATCATCTAATAATTTGACTAGCACTAAATATTATTTAATTAGAAGTGTGTACCAATATGTAATAGATTTGTTTTTATTTATCTGAATTTTATTCATGTTATTTGTTCAAAATTTATAGGAGGTAAGTTTTTTTTAATGGAATTAATATTTTAAAATATTGCATAGAGTTAAACATTACAGAACGATCCTTATATTTCAATTAGATTTTTGACATGCATGTTCATGTAATGTTTTGTTTACATTATTTTCTGGTACAAGGTATGCACAGATATATTGATTTTGAATGTATTAGAACAATTGTAATTATGTGATTATTTTATTTTGAAATAAACAGTTTAAAGTGAACAGAAGTAATATCAAATTAAGTTTATTATTATTATTATATACAATTTCCATCTATATGCAAAAACTGTATGAATGGCATACAAAAAAAGGAAAATGGGGACGGTAGATAGTTTATGGTGTTCAGACGTGTTTTGTGCGTTCAATTTATGTCTTAGTTAGTGGTTGTGTTTGTTATCGCTGTCGTACGAAAAAAAAAAAAAAAAAAAAAGCGGAAAGCCCATCTATGAACGGTAAGTTGGCTACTCTTTATTAGTGTTTCGCAGCACGCCGCCACGTCGTGCGTCATCGCACTTTTTATACGTATTTAATTTGCTCCGAGAAATTCCCCGCCATGGCTAGGCCTGGTGGGTTGAGTTACTCAGCCTGTGCTCAATCTACAGACGTCTTCCCAAAAAGAGATCAAGCTATTGTATTTCCGATTATTGAAAGCATTACTAACGAACAGTATGCCGAAGCAATTGTCTTCTCTTTCAATCCCGTATATCCAAAGAAAGGATGTGCTTTTACTTCGACACCGTCCGCACCCTAAATGAATTCATGGAAGAACATGGCAAAATCAAAACCAATGATCAAATCCTAGAAGCTAGACATCTCGTTAACCCGTTAAAACAGCTAACCATGTCAAATGTATGTCCTATTATACCACATACCGTTATCGTAAACGAGATAACTAATAAGACAAGTATAGCTCTAAAACTACCTATGCGTTTCGTAAAAGCTGGTCACTCAAAGCCGTCACTGCAACACATACTAAGCTTTCGACGCGCAATCCAATTCGATCCTGATAACACAGATATGAATAAAATACCAGATTCTATAATAATAAACTATGACGACGAAGAGTTTAGAAGAATCTTCTTATCTACCGAGTCAAATATGAAATGTTTCCTGTGCAAAAAAACAGGACATCCAGCAAAGAAATGTCCTAACACAAAAGAAATAGAAAACGATCAAAAACATATTCACGATGAACTTATCAGCCAAAAACTTGCAGACGATAGTACCCAAAATAAACGAGGTTCTTCTACAATAACCTCTACTGAAAAATCAACGAATTCGAGCAAGAAGAAAAGGACCAGAAAACCAAAAAAACGTAAAGTTTCTGAGTCACAAAAAGAGTTACTATCGCCTACCGAAGTGACAGAAATAAATAAATACCTTGATGCGCACCCTGACATAAACGAAAAAAACTCGTTCATTTCCAAAAGGAACTTTGTAGAACTCGTTAATAACCTACGCAAAGTACCAGACAAAATACAATACGCCAAAAAGTATACGCAAGACCTAGAAAGCCTTTCCATTCTAATAGGAGAAATCAAACCGATGGTCAGCACCAATGTAAAACGAACAATCACATGTTTTCAAAAATCCATAGAACAGAAGGACGGTAGCGAAGAAGCTGTGAGCGAAAATGATGAGTCTGATACCTACACGTCCGACGGCGATGAAACCGCTTCAAAAACTTAAAAATGACGCGAAATATAATATCCTGGAATCTAAATAGCGTTAAATCAAAGTACCCCGAATTACAAATTCTCATCCAAGATTTCTCACCTACTGTTATTTGTCTCCAAGAAACTAAATTAAACACACAGACAAATTTTTCATTAAAAAACTACAAAATAAATCGGAAAGACGCACCTATCAGTACAAATGCCAAAGAAGGCGTCCTAATTGCTATCAATAATTTGTTTCATTCGAAAAGTGTTCCACTAAATACGACAATTCAAGCTGTTGTCGAACAAGTTCAATTCCCCCGCAATTTAAATATCACAATTTGTTGCATATACCTACACCGTGAAGACGTTATCACTTTACAAACGCTCGAGAACATCGTCAATCAACTGTCTCAACCATACATTATCACGGGCGACTTCAACGCACCCAATCCTATTTGGGTATCAGACCGATTATGCTCGAGAGGCTACACTATCGAGCAATTTATCCTGCGAGGTACCGAATGCCTACTCAACACCGGTAAAAGCACCAGATTTAACGTATATAATGGTTCATTCACCGCTATAGATCTCACATTATGCAGCCCTAACATCGTGCATTACTTAGATTGGTCCACCAGTGTTTCAGCCTACCAAAGTGGCCACTTCCCACAAATTATTACGTATACTAATCAAAACTACCACCCTCAACCTCTACTCAGACGCTGGAAGACCGATTTTGCTGACTGGTCAACATATAAAAACAATCTCAACTTCACTAACTTGCCTGAAACAGAGGATATTAACGAAATGTGCGAGCAAATCACGAAACATATTGTACAAACCTCTGAAAAATGCATACCAACAACATCGTCGATACCTCCCAAAAAATGCGTTCCCTGGTGGAACGAAGATTGTCATAATATCATAAATCTAAAGAAAACAGCTTTCAAACAATTTATGAAAAATCAAACACCAGAGCACCTCATGTAACTAAAAAAAATCAGAGCTCAAGCTCGCAGGATTATTCGTACCAGCAAACGAAATGCATGGCAAAAATTCGTATCTAGCATAAATTTCAAAACTCCGGTAAAAGAATTCTGAAACAAAATTAAAAGATTTTCTGAAAAAGTCTCAAACACTCAAATCAACGCCCTGAAATCATCAGATGGCACTCTTTCGTACACTCAACCAGAAATCGTTGAAATTCTGCCTCCTACGTTCTTAGAAAACACCTCTCTCGATAAGTTGCCCACAGATTACCTAGCGCAGCACCCGAATCTCGAGTTTGATGATCAGATGTTCGATGAAAATGGAGTTACTCGAGATTATAATCGGAATTTCACGTTGGATGAATTACAGAAAGCAATAAAAAGTACAAAAAATTCGTCTCCAGGCCCCGATAACATACACGCAGAAATGGTAAAACATATGAGTACCTTAAACCTAAAAATCTTATTAAAACTCTACAACAAAATATGGAACACGCACAAAATACCGAAAAAATGGCTGGAGTCTCATGTTATACCAATACTGAAAACAGGAGAATCCGCTCTTGAGCCAAATAGCTACCGTCCTATTGCACTAACACCAGTACCATGCAAAATATTAGAAAAAGTGATTGTTGAGCGTTTAATGGCGTATATCGAAGAAAACCATCTAATCGACGAAAACCAATGCGGATTCAGAAAGGGACGCTCAACAATTGACCAGCTGATTAAATTGCAACAGGAAATAATAGATGGTTTCACAACTGGAGAATATACTGTATGTGTTTACTTCGATGTTGAAAAGGCTTTCGACCGATTACCAAAATTATCTATCATGGAATCGTTAAAAAACCTAAATTTAAAAGGCAATTTACCATTTTTCATCTTAGCCTTTCTACAAAACCGATAGTTCAAAATACGCCTAGGCACAATGTACTCCAGCGCACGAATTCAAGAAATAGGTACCCCGCAAGGGTCTGTAGCTAGTCCAATTATATTTATTCTGGCACTGAACGATATACGCACACAAATTAAGAAGCGAGTAAAGTACTCTTTATTTGCTGATAATCTCGCGATTTACATCCGAGGTAAATCTATAAGAAAAATACAGAACATACTACAAAACACGATAAATAATCTACAAACATGGATAACGAACAAAGAACTCAGATTTTCACCAGAAAAAACAGTCGTACTAAATTTTCATAGAAAACGTTGTCCAACACCGGACATTAATCTCAAAATCTACGAAACCTCCATCGCAAACACGCAATCACACAAATTCCTAGGCCTATATTTCGATACACGGATGAATTGGAAAATCCGCATAAATCATGTCAAGCGAAGGGCAACTACCGGACTAAACCTACTAAAAAAGCTGAGCCACTCAAAATGGGGAGCTGACAGATGGGCAATGCTGCGGACCTATACTAGCCACCCTCAATCAGTAATCGATTACGGTTCAATAATCTACGACACAGCAGCAAAAGCAGACCTTGATATACTAAATATGGTTAGAAACCACGCTCTACGCCGATGCATTGAAGCCTTTCGTACAAGTCCAATCACAAAACTTTATGAAGAAATAGGTACCATTACACTACAAAATAGAAGAAACCAATTATCTATAAAATACTACATCGAGGTCGCGGAAAACGAACACCACCCAAATTATTTTAAATTGTTTCACTGTTATCTAGAAAAGCAGTACACACAATAAAAACCATTTGGGACTCGAATAAGAGAACGCATAGCTGATACTGGAACCGATCCATCAAACCTAGCTGCACTCAAAGAAATGGCGCATCGATTCAAATTGATTACATCGAAAAATGCCACAGCATACCGGATAAATAGAAGGGAGGAAGTGATTCTGGCCAGAATACATATAGGGCATACTTTATATACGCATGGCCCCCTATTCACGGACAAAGCTCTGAGGAAATGCCCACTGTGTAATACGAACATCACCATCATGCACATCATCGAATCGTGTATAATTTACAAATCGATAAAGGATGAAATTCTCCTGCGCGACTTAAAATATGAAGATCTAAAGAAAGATAACGAATCCATATGCCGTAAACTATTCAGATTTTTAGAGACTACAGACATATCAATTAATTTAAACTACAATATTTTTGAGTTATTGAATTTTGTTATTTTTAATTGTTATATTTAAAAGTTAAAAAATCATGTATTTTGTTATATTATTGTGAAGTTCGAAGACGCTAAAGGCCCAAGATGCCGGGCGTCTTTAAATAAAAACTTTTGAATTGAATTTGAATTGAAGGAAAATGAAAGTAAAAAAATGATGAATTGAAAAAATGAACAGTATAATATCTTTTTTTTATTATGATTTAAATGAACAAATGAAAAAATGATGCTAATAAATTAAATAAAATGTAAAAACTTAAATAATCCCTTTTTCCATTTTTTCATTGTTCTTGTAATATATACCCAGGGATGTTATAATGTATTAGTTCATTATCATAAAACCAGGTTTCAGTTAATAATATTAAGTCATACTTTTTGCTTACATATTTAACAATAGCAATAGATTATTGTAACGAGCACACAGGCTTTTAATATTAACAATTAACAACTTAACTTTGTGCAGTATTATCAGTAAATTTCTAGTAATATAATAACATTTCTTTTTTTTCAAACTATATTGTTACAGTAAAGCTATGACGTGCAACATTGAAAATTACAATAATGCTTTTGGATTAAATCCATAATTATAGTATAAAAGTTTAATAATAGCAAATTAAATTAAGTTAGACAAGTTTCATATGCCATTAATGAGGCTGTAGTCTGTAATAATAGAATTTCTATAACATACTTATTTATAAGTGATAGTACTTTAAGTAGAATAAGATAAAAGAAAATAAAAGGCAAAAATAATCATAGACCCTTGGTAGTAATGTTAACAAGGGCGTTGCCAGCCGATAAGCTGGGGGGGGGGGGGGGCAGATGATAGAAAGAGGATATGAGTTATAGGAAAAATAAAATTTATAAGTTGTAAAGGCTTAATATTTTATTAAACAAGAATAAAATCTTAATTAAAACATAATTTTTGTGGGTTTCTGGCAATTTTTTTTTTCCTTTCCCTTTTTTAAATTGCGTGTGCTGTTTGTAACTACTGTGGTCATTACAGCACACACAAGGGGAGGTTATTTAGATTTGTTGTGTTAGGCCACTCATTCTAACAAAGGCTTATAATTCGAGTGATGTTTATTGATTCATTAGAGAGTATGTACTCTATGTTTCCCAGCAAGTCCAGTTGTTTTCGTAATACCTTTATCTTTTGGCAGGTGAGCAGTATATGAGAGACTGTTGGTATGGTTATCTGGCCGCACAGGGGACACATAGTCGGAGGCGGGGTTTTATCGATTATGTGTTTGTGGGAAATAGTGATATGCCCGATTCGCAGTCGGCTGAGGATCTTAAAGTCGTTTCTGGATGTTCCTTTTGGTGGCCACCACGGTTCAACTGTGGGCTTTATGATTCTTAAGAATGTTGTAGCAGCTGCCCATTCAGTTCTCCACTGCTTTTCGCACGCTCTTAATAATGAAATTGTTCTACTACTTTATTATAAAAGTCTTCTAAATTGTCCATACTCATCATGGCCAGTTGATTAAAAAGTTTAATGGCTGCAGTGGTTGGGGAGCTGCCCCCCGCCCCTTGCTGGTGACGCCCATGAATGTTAATATAGTAGTTGAAATAGATAAAATGAGAATTAATTTTTTAAAAACCCTAAACCAGAATGGCCGAGAAGATATAGATATTATACTTCTACCCTTATAATTAAAAGAAAGTAAATTTGGTTATAATCTTGAATAACAAGAAAACAGAGTAATATATATTATATTTATCCTAGAGGGGATAATCTAAGAACTGATAATATAGATGATTCAGTTTCAATTAAATTAATCAGTAATATCCTCAATCATATTTTAAATAAAAATAGAATTGGTATGTGAGAAAAGGAAGTAGGGAAATGGCCGAAAAAATGGTGCAATGATTAAAAACTAAGCTACATTTCGAAATTTTCTATTTGATTTTTCACACTTTTTTAGTAATTTTGGTAGGTTATGTTGCAATTTAACAGCTTAAAAAATAACTTTTTTGTATATTTTTTCCTGCTTTTTAAGATTGTGCTGCTACTTTTTAAAAAAAAGTAATAGGCCAACCCAATTTTGGCCAAAAACCAAATATTTTTCAATTTTTTCATATTTTTAATAGATTATGTTACAATTAGACAGTTTAAATGGCATTTTTTTGTACATTTCTTCACGCTCCTTATGATGATATTATTTTAATAAAGAGTTTTAATACAACACCTTTTAATATTAGAGAAAAATCTGATTTTTTGCAACTTTTTTCTACACTTTTAGTTTGCAATACATTCTGAAACCTTAGAATTATATTTTACATATTTTGTTTATATTTCCAATGACGGTGTAATAAAAATTGTGATGTTTTTATTGTTTTACGTCCTTTTATAAGCTGAAATGTAACATTTTTCAAATTGATGTGATATTTTTGAGTCATACTACATTTAAAATTTTCAAACAGTAGCAATAAAACTGTTTCTAATTTTTAAATATCATCTTTACTTATACATATACATAAGGATTCTGCCTGGGTGCACTTATTTTTTAAGTATATGAGAGAGCCATTTTTTTTTAAATAGCTGTAGATTGTTGACTTACCTCTACACAATTGATTAATTATAATCTACACAAAGTAATTAAAATATGTAGAAAGCAATAGGTTTAAAACAGAAACAATTTTAAACAATAAAGTGATTTTTTTTTTTTATAAGATTGTATATGAGGGTTTCCATGTGCCCTGTTTAACTACTGGGGCTATTACAGCACATGGAGCCTACTTAAGGGGATTAAACGCGATAGTACAGATCGCTGCTCCGCATGTAAGCTAATACAGCTGCGACCGCGGGCAGAGCGTTTGACAGTATCATAGAACTAGAGGAAGTGGTGAAGTGCATGGATCGTGATACTGCAAAAGAGGGGCATTCGAGAAGTAGGTGATAGGTGGATGGGGCGCTCGGTTGACTACAAAAGGGGCAGACATTTGGGGGTACCTGGCTCGTGAATATGTAGCCGTGCGAGAGGGTTGTATGTCCTATTCGGAGACGATTCAGGACAGAAAAATCTCTGCGGGAAACTCCGTCTGTGGGCCACCAAGGCTCCGTGGTTGTTTTTATGCTTCGGGGAAACGTACTTGAAGATCTCCATTCCTGTTGCCATTCTTCTCCAGTTTGCTGCATAAATAAATGAGCCAATGTAGGGGGAAGAGGGGGGTTGTGTGGCATTGGAGAGAACAATGTCGCCTGAGCTGCTCGATTGACACGCTCATTGCCTGGAATCCCAACATGAGCCGGCGCCCATAGGAAGGACATTTCGGAGTTTAAATGTGATAACCTGTATAATAGGTAATGGACCTTCCTTACCAGAGGGTTGTTGGATTTAATCCCCGAGATGAGTTGAAGGAAGTTTAGAAAGTCAGTTATGAGTAGGGCCTTTTGGGACTGGGGGTTGCTATCGGTATAGTGTTGGATACAAAAGACTATCGTGTATATTTCAGCATCCAGTGCTGTACAGCAATCGTGCAGTCTAACTGACTCGGCTGCCCCTGAGACTTCGAAGGAGCATGCCGCCGGTGACTGATAACCTATTGCCTTCGCTCCATCTATATAGAGGCATGCATGGTCTGTGTAGCTCGCTATGATATTTGTTGCTATTTGTGCTATGTTTGGGGGGTATTGTGATTTGTTAAATTTTGTCAGCGATATATTGATGTTTGTGATTGGCTGACTCCAAGGTGGTGCGGTTGCTGCGAAGTCTGGCAGAGTTCTTGGGATTGAAAAGATTTGGAAACGACCCATAACCGAAAAAAGTTCGGGCACTGGGTCATTCCCAAACCTCATATTAGGAGATATTGTCGGGGTTTTGGTACTACTAAGGATTGTGCTCAATTCTTTAAAGTTATAATACTTCCTATAGTAGGACAGTGGGGGACAACCTGCCAGTGCATACAAACTTATAACCGGAGAAGAGGGATGAGCAGAAAGGATAGACCGGAGGGCAGTAGAATGTATAGGATCCAAGGATCTTAGCACACTTTTAGCGGCTGAGGAGTGATTTGAATCAATTATATCTCAGAGTTACAAATTCAAAAATAAAAATGATATTTTAGCTTTGGTGTCTACTGATAAACTTAGAAATTAAACCTAGTTGTATCAAAAATTCTGTTTCCAACAATATCAATATAATTTAAATATTATAAAATCATAAAATATCACATAAATTTGAAAAATGTTACATTTCAGCTTATAACAGGATGTAAAACAATAAAAACATCACAATTTTTATTACACCGTCATTGGAAATATAAACAAAATATGTAAAATATAATTCTAAGGTTTCAGAATGTATTGCAAACTAAAAGTGTAGAAAAAAGTTGCAAAAAATCAGATTTTTCTCTAATATTAAAAGGTGTTGTATTAAAACTCTTTATTAAAATAATATCATCATAAGGAGCGTGAAGAAATGTACAAAAAAATGCCATTTAAACTGTCTAATTGTAACATAATCTATTAAAAATGTGAAAAAAAGTTGGTTTTTGGCCAAAATTGGGGTGGCCTATTACATTTTTTTAAAAAGTAGTAGCACAATCCTAAAGACCAGGAAAAAATATACAAAAAAATTATTTTTTAAGCTGTTAAATTGCGACATAACCTACCAAAAACATGAAAAAAGTGTGAAAAATTGGAATGGCTCACAATTTTTTTTTTCTTGAAGAAGTAGCAGCACTATTCTAAAGAGTGGGAAAAAATACCAAAATCGTGAATTTAAAAAGTGGCACCTCAAAATGAAGTGTATGGAAAAGTGATTTAGAACTTAAATAATTTTTTTATGGGTCAATTTTTAGGTTATGAGGTTTGGAAAAAATTGTAGTTACTTCTTATGTAGAAACCCACTACTGTGATTTTTTTCAGAATTTTTGGATGGAAAGAAAAGTAAAATTGAAAAAACACATTAGTTCAACTTTACTGTGTATGTGCAGGTGATAGAGAGCTGAAAGTTTGTCTGTAATTTTTTTTCAACCCCTATTGAATGATGTAAGATACATGCTATTCTTAAAGGGGTCCAATTTTACCATAGTAACCTAGCTATAGCCTTTTGGTGTAAATGCATTTGCATTATGATAAAGCTAATTACATAATAAGTTTACTTTGTTTACATCTGTCGTAGCATATTTACCTAAAGTTGATATTGCAGCTTTTTATTTTTATTTAATAATACTTTATATTTTAATCAAAAAACGTTCTATCTTCCATTAAATTTCTATAACTTTGTGCTTGAGCTTCTTTAATCATGTACTTGTAATTCTTCTTCTTTCACAATATGATTAATTTAGTATCATATCCATATAAATTTGAAAGTTTTGCAACTATTTTTTTGTCTCATTCAATGTTACATGTAACTTCAGTGTCAATTAGCTTCTTATATTTTATGATATTATATTCTAACTAATTGTAGTTTATTGCTTTAACACTATCCTGTTTCTGAAAGGTAGTGTTTAACTTCATATTGAACATAACATAAAAGTGATTGCTTAAGTTTATTTCATAACAAACTTTCCAACCATTCATTATTTTTTTTTAATTTCCCATTACTAATGTTAAATCTATTGTGCTAGTTTGGTTGCCTCTTTTAACAGTAATTTGATTTTTACTATTTAATACATATAACTTGTGTAATTCAATTAACTTCATTAATTCTTTCCCTCTTGAATTATTAAGTTTATCTCATATTATACTATGCAAATTTAAATCACTAAGTAGTACCATTTATTTTTTATATTATTAGAAGTGTCACTTTTATTTTTATTAGCTCAGTAGAACAGACATTGCTACTCCATGCTATTAGTAGTCAACATATTTCTTTATATCTTTGCCACAACTCCACTACATCTGTATACAATGACAACAAGGACATGTATTGAATTATGTATGTTATAGAAATTTGATATATTAAATAAGAATTATTAAATATAGCCGATTATTACAGTATAATTTTAAGTCAAAATATCCAATTTTCTACTTCAACATAAATTAAGAGCCAGGTAAAACACGTCCAATCATACTACTAATAATAAAATATGTTCTAGTACATCTTAGTAATGTGCTATTATGTTTAAAATCCTTAATGCAGAATGCTTCACTTCACTAAAAATAACTTGAAGTATCAGCTTAAAATGAGAGATTAAAATTCATATATAATGTATATATTTTATTATTCTTCTATATCATCAATCAAAATCTTCACAATGCATGTATACTTTTACACATAATAAATTTGTTTTCATTTGTCTAAATATAATTTGTTGTATTTGTTTAAAATCACAGATTGTAAGTAACTTTTAAAATAATTAATACATTTAACTATAATAGATGTTATAATGTAAATGCAAACAGCAAATAATAAATTAATATATTCAGATTAGTTTCTTTGACATATTTTTTAACGCAATATTTCATTTAAAATATCATGAAATGCATGGGCACAGCATAAATTTATCAGCAGAGTTATACCTAAGAATAATTTTCCAATTTAACATGACTACTGAAGTAATATGTTTTGATAAGTTTTATTAATTGTAATATTACAATTAAAACCCATAAAAAGTAGCATGGGTTATTTAACTGAAATTAATTTGAAGTAAACTTTTAAATTTGGAGGTCAGAATTTACATATAATTGATTTATTTAATATTCACACTTGCCTTCAATAATACTGTTGTAGACATATTCAAAATGTGATAAATGGTTGCATTAGTATATATTTTGCAATGGATCATAACATTAAAAAAATGTATCATCTCATGATCTTCAAATATTCCTAAGGTCACAATATCATTCTTCAAAATTTCATTTAAATTATTTCTAAATTTTGGATAACTATTGATATAAACGAGGTACTGCTTCTATGTATTTGTTTGTAAGAGACGGTATAGCTTGCTGTGTTCCAGTAGAGTTTTTATGTCTATCAGACATTCCGTTACTTAATGCAAGTGCCCGAAATTATGCTTTAGGTTTGTCTAACTCATTTGCTTCTCTGTCAGCGGCTCCTTGGTTCAAATAAGAGTTATCTGCCTGCCGACTGTTCAGTACAGATAAACAAGAGCACGAGTAGCTCAGCTAGCAGATTATGTACTAATTTGTTAATTATCAATTATGGTTGTTGGTCGGCGCCGTTGGCTAGCTACTATTAGTCGGTTTTGTCACGCCGCCGTTGCTTTCAGTTTGATTTATATTGTAAGAAAAATGCCATCGGCACATCGCACTTTTAGCACAATTGTTTTTTATTGTTCCTAATCAAGAATACAAGAAATATAAAACAAAAGTTGTTTTGTTTTTATCAAATACATACTAAAATGTGGAATGCTCTGTCGCCGTCCCTATAAACCACGCCTTTTATTCCACAACGCAGACTGAAGTGCGTTTTTAATGAAAGTAAGCGTCCCTAACAAACCATTGACATCAGTTGAGACAATATTGACATCTTTGTACTGACTGCACATCTGTGTGCTGTAATAGTTTTGGCAGCTAAAAACAGCATGTTAGATGGTATGCTAAATATATATATATATATATTGTAACGTTTAGGTTTAGTTCGTTATGTAACTAACTATACGTTAAGTCCAGGGATGCCAACCACGAAGTTTGATGTTCGTGGATTTTAATTATTTAGTTATATTTTATTATTTATGAATGAAAATTATTTCGTTGCAATTATCAGAAAAAACAATGTATTAAGACAAATTAAACTCACACCTATCTTTCGGGACCGGTCGACCACTGAAAAACACAATTATTAGTTATACAAATCAATAAAAAATTAAATGTAATACAAAACACTATGTATCACTGTTGTTGGTGGTGATCCTGGATCCGTAGGTTGGCGATGCGGCGCTCGGTCGGCGCAGAGGACTTGGACCCGATATTAGTTAAATCGATGAACTTTCGATCGCTTTCGATATTTCTTCACTATCGTCGCCATGATCGAAATTATATTCTTTGAACAAAAAAAAAACCACCACTGTTTTCTTAACTTTTAATAAACGCGAAACTTCCGTTAAAACGATTAACTCCTCCGCGAAGGTAGCAAAAACTTCTTTACCGATCACAGGTAAAATGGAAACTGTTCCAATTTACCAAAAACACAACTCAAAGCGAAGTAAAATTCGGAGACTGATTTCACGGTAAAAAAAACTAACTGGCTCGTAAAAAAGAAAACAACTGAATGCCGGTGAAACAGTCTGCCTGTTTTCAAAAATCTTCTTTTTCGGGCATTCTAAATTTCTCTCCGCCTTTTCGCCGTGACCACTGGACTCGGCCGAATCAGGTAGATCCTTAGGGTTTTACTGGCCGGTGATTGGCCACCCCAACCGACAACAGTTCCAGGCACGCGCACACTCGAACTCGCGCCACACATTCCAAATTATTTATATTATTATTTTATATTATTTTTTATTTTATTTTCTAAAATTTTATACGCATCCCCTGTACTGGACACATTATAATATATATATATATATATATATATATATATGTATTAATGGCTACGCCATTTTTACGACAGGAGTCATCAGGAAAAGTGTCCTGTCACAAAATTTGTTCCAAAAAAACGTCACAATTTTATGTAACGAAATATGTAAACAAAATCTAATGAAAAAAAATAAAGAAAAAGTTTTGTCAAATGGCATAGCCAATGAAAAAGTTTACTCTTCTATAAGAATTATAGAAGAACTAGACCTAGTGGTAAAGGGGGCTTGCCCCCTTCCAAGTTCTGAAGGGCCAGGTTATATATATATATATTGAGACGGATTCGGCAGCTGAAGCGAGTTTATTACGCTTTATACGCCTTAGATAACGCTGTCCGAGGTAGAAATTATTATTTCGATTTAATTTCATTTATATGTCGGGTTTTTCTCGGGCAGCGGAAGACAACGGTGAATTGCAATCGGCGACGCGGTTTCGGCCGAGCTGTGTGGTAATCCCGAACGCAGCGGCTATCGGCTGTGCTCGCGGGGTAGCGAGCGTGGTCGAAAATCGCGGAGAAATAGCGTTTACCGTTGATAAGCATATAAGTACAAGTACATGTACAAGTATAGAGCGTAGAACTGCGAGGGTCGCGACCGAATTTATAAAAATCCCGGAAAGACAGGGATAGCTGCCGTTTAAAATATATAGAAATAGTAGAATGTTCTAGAACAGTCGGTGGCGTAATATACATATTTTAATTTAAAAGGTACCGGGTAATTTCGACGATGCGCATATGTCGATCGGCAAAAGCCCCGTCAGGTACCGAGATCTATCTAGTCGCTTTCTTGGCTAATCGATAGCCAGTCGTTGTTTAATTGCTCGGCAATTAACTAGTCGCCTGTGAGTGTGTAATTACGGGTCGCTCTTTTGACGGACCACCGAACAGTCGATTCCGACTGACCGATTTTCTGGTGGCCGCATTTTTTGGATTGTGCACATCGACA
Organism: Icerya purchasi; assembly: GCA_039619475.1. Lineage (NCBI taxonomy): Eukaryota > Metazoa > Arthropoda > Insecta > Hemiptera > Monophlebidae > Icerya > Icerya purchasi. Next base: position 137,817,393 of record CM077116.1, read on the forward strand.
CATGTTACGCCGTTTGGCAAATTTAGTCATTTCTTTTTATTAATTTTTTTTGTCTAGTCGTTACATACGAATATTTGTTTTTTTGTTTCTTCCGCGTTTTGGTTAATATACAATTTTTTTCTTTTCAAGTTTTCGTCATTTGGACACGTGGTTACCCCGTGATATCTCCACCGGGAGAGATACCGCCATCGAACGGCGGATTTCGCGAGTCGTTTTTTTGTTATATTTATTTTTTTTATGATTAAAAGCCTAAAGCTCTGCTAGGCCGAGCTTTCCGGTAATAGCAAACCGGTAATTTTTGCTATTGGCGCCCGCAATAATAGTTTTCGATATATTTTTTTTTATATTTTTTCTTGATAATATTTTAATCCATCCTCATCTGAAAATCTCCAAGAAGGAAGAAAATCGATTTATATCAACTGGCTTCCCGAAACAGGGACTCTACAGTAGATCTATATCAACTGGTATCCGAAATCAGGGACCGAGAATTGAATTTATATCAACTGGCGGCCCGAACGAACAGGGACACCGAATAGTCAGAAGGACGTTACCTGGAAGGAGCAGAGGACGAAGGGGAAACTGCCAAGCAAACAGATAAGCGTTTACTTTTAACATCTCCCCTCGGCCTGCTTTATATTTTATAGTTTTTTTATCATTTGCATATTTTGTACGGCATTAAAGTCGGTTAAAATTTTTTTCTTTCGGCATATTTTATTATTATTATATTTTTTTTCTCCTCGGTAGATAGGCCCCACAAAGTAATTCTTAGGTAGCTACCCTGTCTGAGAAAATGGAGTCTGGTGAAATGTCCAGAGTACGGGTTACGAGAGGAAATTATCGGGAGGTTCATCCGATCCCCGATAATTTGAGCGATGAGGAGATTGAGCGCGAACCTCTGGACCGTCTCTCGGAGACTGGACCCGAGGGATATACCCTTCCTAGCCCGACACATCGAGCGTTTGAGGATCCCGGGCCATCCTTCGCACAATCGTCTTTCGACGAATTAAAAAGATTGATGATTAGTATCTCGAACGATAATAGTAATGAACTTAAAAATCTCTCGGAAAATATGAAAGAGGACAACAAAAAACTAGAAGAAAGAATAACCGAGGACAACAGAAAGCTGGAAGAAAGAATAACCGACAAGCTGGACAAAAGGTTTGATCTTCTAGAGGACCGATGGGAAAAAGAACTGCGAAAGAACAACATCGAACTCAAAGAAGAACTGAAGACCACCGTGGAAAACAAGGTCGCAAGAGTCGAGGAGGAAATAATAAATAAAATAAAAACTGTGGAGGATGGTATCGGGTCCTCGATAAAGCAGATGCAGGGTCGAGTGGAGGCGAATGAGGAACCAGTCGAGCTCAGCGTGGAGTACAAGGATAGGAACGAGAGCCTGGAAGTGAGCTGTGAGGAAGAGGGGCATAATAATAATTTTAACAGTGATAATAACAATAGGGACAATGTTGAAGAAATAACTGTGACGAGTAGAGTTGGAAAGTCGAAGACTAAACATAGAACATTTCGAAAAAAGCAACTGCAGGAAAAGATAACTAAACGTTACGTTAAAATAAAGAAATTAAGATCAATAAAATTAAGGCATTCCGGTAGGGAGAAGAAGAAAAATAAAAACAAATCCAGAACAACAGAACCTAAAAACCGCCGTACCCCGATGGAGGAGGCTGGAGCCAAAGTCGATAACTTAAGACCCGTAAGGGTAGAATCTAGAAAAATAAACAATAATCCTCGTCGAAAGGGACACGGCTCCTGTTGCGGTTTCCGGTCCTGGAAGTATCGTCGGAAATAATCCAGAAAGCAGGAGATCAGCCGTTTTTTTTTTCCCGGATTCGACGTAACATCGTGGAAGAGTAAAACATAACAAAGTCAAGTCATAAACTCATTAGTACGGCAAAGAAAATTAAAACTACTTTCTAGTCATCTAAAATTAATTGACCATAAAGATAAATTTAATATAAAAATAGCCTAAGGAGGAGCGTGAGTAGCCGTTGTGGAAGTGAACGGTATGATAGGTGTACAGCGTCTCGAGTTGCTTCGATCGAGGTTGTGATGGTGTGTACCGCTTCGTTGGTTTGGTTCCGATAGCATAGGTTTTCGAAGATTCCGCGTCCCGATAGAGCAGCGTAGAAGGCATTTTTTTTTTCTCTTCATATGGTTATTCGGATATTCCCGTAGTTTCGGTTATTTATCTAGTCATCCGATAGGCCCAAATTAGGTCTAGTCACGCCATTTTTTTATTGATTTCCCGCAGTTTGCGTATTTATTGTCATTTTTCTAGTCATTTTGTCGTTTATAAAAAAATAGTTTTGGACGAGTTTGTGTTGGTTTTCGCGGTGGAATTAAGATCTTTGAGACGTTGTTTTGATTGTTTATTTATTTGAAATTCTTCTTTATCTTGTTTTTTTGTTGTTTTGCCGACCTGGGCATCGTTTCCAGGTAAGAGTTTTGGAGATTTGTATCGCGTGCTAGCGAGTTTGCTGCCGAGTGCCGAGATATGGTTTGTTTATGTTTACATTTGGACGACCAAAGGCATCGCGCATTCGATTCACCTGAGTGAACTCGATTTGTTCCTATTGCGACCTGTAATGTGCGCTCATCTCCCCGCTTACTAAATTTAAACGTTTTTTTGAAATCTAATATTTATCATAAAATTTATTTATTTTTTTTTATCTGGGCATACATGCTTCGGATCGCGCTTTTTGCGGTTTTTTTTTCTCGCTTAAGAAAAAACTTGTTCATTTTTTTTGTCTGCTTTGACATCTTCGAGTATTTTTTTTATCGAAAAATTAAAAGATTATTTTTTTTATCCGGGCATTAGCGCTTCGGATTACGGTTTTGCGGATTTTTCCCGTTTAAGAAAAACTTGTTTCTTTCCTCGTCCTAAGATCTTTGAGACTTCATCTTCGTACACGTAACTCTGGAACCCAGCTCTGGCGCGTATGTGAGGCGTGGGTGAGTGTATATAAATATTTAATTGCGGAACTGTATAAAAAATATTATCGGCGTTATAAGTACTTGTTAATTTGTTTTTGATGTATCCATTCGGCGACTAGGTAACGATCATTCACTGTGTGGCGACTGTGACACGGGACAGTTGGCCGAGAACCACAGGTTTGGATCATATACATATATATTTTTCGTAATATTTTTTTTTGTGTCGTTGTAGAAATTATGTAAAATTATTTGGTATTGGTGATTTATTTTTTTTTTACGTGTATTTTTTATGTAGCCTGGTTATTGTGCGATAGCGGCACAGGGCATTCAATTTGTTTTGTTTAGTCTTGTTAGCGACACTTTTTGATGTTTTATATATTTTTTTAGTATTAGGCCCGGTAAGATGCGCGGCATCAATGTATATGTCTTTCCTTTTATTTTTTTTATATATTTTTTTGTATAGTTTTCCTAATCTCGCGGATTTTCGCGGATGTTTGGCTCCGAATATAAATTACGTGTTTTTCCTCATTCAATTTGTTTCCTTTTCTTTTCGACCACTGGAGTTGGAAATTCTCGTTCGTTGTCTACGTGTATCGGCACGGGGCGGGAAATATTCAAATTTTCTTTTTTATGCTAAATTGTTTCTTGTTTCCCGATCACACCTCCGTTATTGTGCTTTCCTATTAATTTCCCAAAACACTCCTTAAGTATATTCTCCTCTCGTTTTTGTATTTATTTTCTCCTGTTCCTAAAAGATCTCATTTTTTTTCTTTCCCCTTTCTTTGTTATTATCCTTTTGACGGATCGGTAGGGAGTTATCGTAGGGACATTAGCTTTGTGGGTGCTGTGAAAGCAGACACGGCCATATAGTTGGTCAGGATGTGTGCTTGGTACTCCGGCTGGGTTGGCAGGTTCATTATTAAACATACAAATGTTTTTTTTGGTCCGAGCAATTGGCGTTGTGGGTGGCAGACAATGCACACGGCCATAATAGCCAATGGAAGTCTCGGGGACGCCACGAACAATTTTGGATCGGTCGGATTAATAATGGCAACCGATCATAGTAGGCGCGTGGGTCAATTGACACCCGATTCCGGCACAGACCGTTGAACGCGACCGAAGTGCACATTGAGGCTACTCAAGCCGTTTAGGTGCTTATACCCCGGAGTACCAAATAGGAAAATATGGTAGAGAAACGATCGGAACTACGATCCGAAATTTTGTTTTCTTTTTCTCGCTCCCCTTCTTTAACAACGTTATTTTCCCGCAATGCGGATGAACATTTTAAATTTACACATATACGTTTTTCTCTCGCTTCCGCTGGATAGCAGTCCTTATCCCAGCCCCGGAGCCGATGGATATTTGTGTCCGTGGTTACGGAAGATAGCGTTCGGTAGACACGCGGAGATCCGTTCTTTCGGTGGGAGGATATTTTTTTCTTTTTCCTATTGTACATTTGGTTCCTATCTCTCTTCTCAAATTTGATCCGGAGTCAGGCGTGCGATGGCGTTCCGCGAGCCCCTTTAGATTTTTTTTTACGTGTTTATGTATTTTTTTTTTACGTTCTTTCCTCTGTGAGAATGGAAATCTTATATTGTCTCGTTACCACTGGGACAAGTTTTGAGAGTGTGATTGCGCGACCTCGGTCGTAATTTATATGTCGTTTACGGTATCCGAGGTCGGAGTGCATTTGAGTTTTTTTCTTTTTGTGCATGAACACCAGGTTTTTATTGTATATTCCCATCAATTAAATTTTCTACTCTCGCGAGTTACGGCGTCCAGGGTCTTTCCTAGGTTTTGGGGAAGATGTTCCTGCTTCTCCATCTTAAATTTCCTATTCAAGGTGGGTGGCATACGCCCTTGGAAGGTATGCAAGGTGGTTTCATCGCCTTCGGAAGGATGAAAGCTGGTTCCAACCAGTTTTTCATGATGGTTTTCGTTCGGCATTTTTTCCTAAATTTTCTATTCGGTATTCCAATTTCGTTTTCCAATCCTTTCTAGTTTTCCTCATGAGTGTGCGGGTTCGGCCACATCTCCGCTTTTCTGTGGTGCCCATTTTTGCCGAGGCCACACGTGCCAGGGCCCATGTTTTAGTTTTTGTGCGCCTGGGCGTGTTGGTGCTCTTGTTTTGGGTTTTCGTGCGTGCGCACAAACCTTCCGTTGCGGGGCCACAATTTTCCTGGATGTGGAGGACAAGTACACTTTTTCTTCCCTTTCTCTTTTTCCTCTGTAAAATCGCTTTTCCTAATGTGCGCCGTCGGAAAAATGATTGTCTAGTGCATAGTATTATTTTTTTTCGTGTTTATTTTTTTGATTCAAAGGTTTTTTAGTCCCTGTGTTGGCATTTGGGCCTATGGTAGGGGTGTCCATTCCGAAATGTTTCTGCTTTCATAGTCTCTGACGGGTGCCCATATTTGTTGTTTCGCGGGTATCCGTTGCGCTTTGCATTTTTTTTCTTTGTCGGGTTGTATCCCACGGTTTTTCGGAATGGACATCAACGATGTTTTGCACTTAGATATTCTTGATTTACTTTGGATTCGGTATTTACCGCCTTTCGGCCGGCTAAATTTCTTTGGTGATTTTTTTTTTGATTTTTTTGATCCATTGTTCTGAGCCTTGAGCTCGTGAAGCTTAAATTTTGGACATGACCTGGTGTTGTCCCAGTGGTGTGTTTTGCGTGTGGCGTACGTGCGTCATCTTAAGGTGCAATGTGCGGCGTACGTGTGCGGGATAGACGGCGGAGATATGTTCAGGACTCCGTAGTTCAGCAACGGTTGGTCCGAATCCTCTCGTATTTGTGCACCTGAATTCTGATCCAAAACTTCCGTTTTGGATGAAAATAAGGGTGGGGCAGTGAGACGGATTCGGCAGCTGAAGCGAGTTTATTACGCTTTATACGCCTTAGATAACGCTGTCCGAGGTAGAAATTATTATTTCGATTTAATTTCATTTATATGTCGGGTTTTTCTCGGGCAGCGGAAGACAACGGTGAATTGCAATCGGCGACGCGGTTTCGGCCGAGCTGTGTGGTAATCCCGAACGCAGCGGCTATCGGCTGTGCTCGCGGGGTAGCGAGCGTGGTCGAAAATCGCGGAGAAATAGCGTTTACCGTTGATAAGCATATAAGTACAAGTACATGTACAAGTATAGAGCGTAGAACTGCGAGAGTCGCGACCGAATTTATAAAAATCCCGGAAAGACAGGGATAGCTGCCGTTTAAAATATATAGAAATAGTAGAATGTTCTAGAACAGTCGGTGGCGTAATATACATATTTTAATTTAAAAGGTACCGGGTAATTTCGACGATGCGCATATGTCGATCGGCAAAAGCCCCGTCAGGTACCGAGATCTATCTAGTCGCTTTCTTGGCTAATCGATAGCCAGTCGTTGTTTAATTGCTCGGCAATTAACTAGTCGCCTGTGAGTGTGTAATTACGGGTCGCTCTTTTGACGGACCACCGAACAGTCGATTCCGACTGACCGATTTTCTGGTGGCCGCATTTTTTGGATTGTGCACATCGACACATGTTACGCCGTTTGGCAAATTTAGTCATTTCTTTTTATTAATTTTTTTTGTCTAGTCGTTACATACGAATATTTGTTTTTTTGTTTCTTCCGCGTTTTGGTTAATATACAATTTTTTTCTTTTCAAGTTTTCGTCATTTGGACACGTGGTTACCCCATGATATCTCCACCGGGAGAGATACCGCCATCGAACGGCGGATTTCGCGAGTCGTTTTTTTGTTATATTTATTTTTTTTATGATTAAAAGCCTAAAGCTCTGCTAGGCCGAGCTTTCCGGTAATAGCAAACCGGTAATTTTTGCTATTGGCGCCCGCAATAATAGTTTTCGATATATTTTTTTTTATATTTTTTCTTGATAATATTTTAATCCATCCTCATCTGAAAATCTCCAAGAAGGAAGAAAATCGATTTATATCAATATATATATATATACTTTACAAAAAAAAAAAAAGAGCGCCATGTTCAGTTTGATTGACCTCATGGCGAGTGATCACTGTGAAATGACTTATGGTTTGCACCACAATGAGTTATAAGAAATTTGTTTTCCTCTATTTTTGATTACTGAAAATATTATTATTTTTTTCCCCTTTGAATCTCAACACTTTAAATCATTTAAAGACCACCTATATGTTGAATGTGTTTATGTGCTATAAATCAATAAAACATTATTTTGCTTGTATTCCTGTTAATATTTCCAACAACTCAGGTTCTGCCGAAGTCTACAGTTATTTGTAATTGACTTTTTTTTAACATCTTCTATGTTGAGTAAAATTATATCATGAAGAGGTTAAAATCACAAATGATATTTAACTATTATAAATTTCCTTTTTTTTTTTTAAGAATTCATAAATTTCATATTCGGGTCAAATTTTAGCTGACTGTACTAAATACTGTAAACATTCATCCTTTTTCCCTTCTTATGTTTTATTTTACTTTGTACCTGTATGAGTATCTTGCACCCATTTCACTCGTTATAAATTCAGCAAAGTATGTATACAACAACTTCTATAGGTTTACTTAACTTAGTTTACCCTTGCTGCATGATGTTTTACATAATGTATATTGTTCATTAGTTAGATCCACAATGTTTTGCTTCTATGTGCTCATTTTACAAGTACTATTCGAAAGTATGTGATACAAGACATAGATTATTTCTGAGTAAGGTAATTTCTATGTGGTTCCTATTTTTCTTTTTTCATTTTAACTACTAAGTGATTTATAGTCACATTGTGGAAATAATTACTCCAGAGAATGTATAAATTTTTAAGCACGAAGCTAAGATATGGCTAATAGGACTATTACTAATGTCTCTGCACAGTATGTAGTAATCCTTTACAAAAACGTTCATTCATTTACTTCAAAAATTTATTTGTTCAACAATAATTTTTTATAAACTAAGACGTAGGAATGTAATCATATAAATTTCTAATTCAGACTATTCTATTTAGTTTTTTAAGTATTACTTTTAATTGGGAACTACCTGATAACGGCATTGGTATTAAATGATTATTAATTAATGGTTCACAAAATATGTATATTTACATCAAATAAATTTGTTCTTATTTTCCTGAATTCTATTTTTATTATTTGTTTAATATTTGCAGTTTGTAAGTGTTTTTTACCAGTATTTTTATTTTTAAGTCTAATCAGTATTATACTGTACAATAGCAAACTTTGATGAATAAACTAGTATATTTAAATTACTTTTCTCAACATATATTTTTACATAATTTTTCTTTTTTAGGATTTTTTAGTCAACAGTTCACACAGATTTATATATTTTAAATGTATCAAAACAGTTATTGCTATGTGACAAGTTACTTTTTAAGAATGACCAGAGTAAATTGAACCAAAGTAACACTCAATCACTGGCTATGTGCTGTACTTCCTGTTTTTGTACTTCTTAGCCCATGTTCTTTTAATTTTGTTTATTGCCTTTTCCAGTACTATTTCACAGTTTTCGATAAAAGTTGCTAATTTAATTCCTGTAAAAAAGGAATTTCAAAATGTTTTTCATTTTCATATTATTACTGTAATATTTGAGCAATTTAAAGTCGACTTCTACCTTTAAACTAATAGTATCATATTGATATCCATTATATTACTAATTTTTTATCAGATTAGGAAAAAATATTCTAAAGAACAGTCTGCTATGAATAGAAAGAAATATGTAGAATCATTTGAAAAGAAGAACTCGTTAAATTTGTAAATGTTAATGTTCAATACTTTACTTTTTTTAGTATTCCAGAGTTCATTATTTTAAAATGGATGTTCTGCAAGTGTAATGTATTTTATATTAAAATACTTTTAAGAATGTTTTCCTTTCAGATGTCACATGAAATTTAAAAACTTTGTGAATTCAAAATCAAAATAACTTCTTTTCATATAAAAAATAATTATAACAAATTGAAAAATATCAATAATTTCTATTTTAAACATTTTGTATAATAAATTAATTTAATAGTGAACATAGTTCTGTAAAAACAGTCAAACACTTACTGTCACACCTACTTATGACAATAAAAGCTTACAAAAAATCCTGGTGAACAGACACACACTTGCTAGCAACTTGTGGCAGTAATTTCTGCAAGTTACACACAAGCAGACAGCAGGCTTAAGATATAGTTCTTGTGAATAACGTTATTCCTAATTTTGGTTCTATTCTATTTAACTTATGAATTTGATCTTATTTATCTGATTTTTATTTATTTTAATTATTTTAAATTTACAGCAAGTAAGTGTTTTTTAATGAAACATACATTTAAATGTAATCAATGCTATACTGTGCAGAAGAAATCATTAAGGAATAATCCTAATATTTAAATTATCTTTTTGGCATGTATATTCATATAATATTTTATTTACAATATTTTCAAACACAAAGTCAACATGTATATAAACATTTTAAATGTATCAGAACTGTTATGGATCTATAATGAAATTATTTTAAGAGAAGCAGTTTAAAGTGAATGGAAATTGTATATTATAATAGGTCTTATGAGATGTACTATTTTGATTAAAAAATTAATGTAAAATAGTTCATTTTACTAAAAGTAACCTAAAGTACTTGCTTAAAAGGAGGGATCATAATTCATATATGATGCATATATTTTAATATTCATCTTATAATTGATGATGCTCTCGTATAAAATTTTGAAGTCTGATTACTGATTATACTATCATATGCCTGCAATGAAACATGACTGCAGAAAATATATAGTCTTATGATCTTCAAATATCATTTTAATCTTTTTATTCCTATTTAATGCTCTCTTTTCATCATTTAAGTCATAATTTCCTCGGCATGCATTGTGTTAAGCACATTTATTCCATGATAGATTTAAATAATGAAAGCATTTTATCAATTACTTTAAAACTTTCTTTTCATACCACTTTGTACAATTCATAGTCTGATAACCCCTTCATAGATTACACTAAATACTACAATTACTTTTTTATTAATAATTTTTTACTTTTTTTTTCACAATATAATTGAATGGTTGTCTTGTACATATTTCTTATCTGTAAAAATTTAAACTATTTTGTGTACATTAATTTTTATATGTTCACTTTGGTTATTTTAATTGGTTAAATTTTACTTAGTGTGTGTGTGTGCTGCTAGATCTATAGTTATGTTTCTTTCGAAGTATTATTTTCCAAGGACTATGTTAACTTCTAAGTAGTTTTAATTTTTCATTCAGTGCTGTACAGGCACCTAGTTCCAGCAAACAAATTTTAATACAGTGACAGCTATATAATGACTTCACAGCAGAATATTATTGAAAATTATAAACCTTCATTTGCTGAAATTATTTGATAGTGTTATTTCTATTAAATGATTGTGAAAAAGAAGTGTACAGGTTTTTTTATTTGCTTATAAATATGTGTGTTATATGATACATGAAGTTGTATCAATGTATCTACATAAACACATTATTAATGTAAGATAATTCATATATTTTTATAAAGTATTCTAGAATCATAGTCATATTACTAGGAATGTTTATATATTCATAAATTTCATTGCCAATATAGAAAAGTAATATATTTTGTCAATTACAGTATATGTAATTAAAAATTTCTTTCACTAATTATAAATTAAATAAATATATCTTAAAGAATTTTAATTGCTGGATCCAAATTAAAATAAATTTTTCTCAGACATCATTATAACTCACTTCTTATCTTGTGCAAACTGACTTAAACAAGAATTAGCTATGCCAAAAAAATACAATAGTAAAATACTGAAGTAGATTATGAATGAAAATGATTTCTCTATTTAACTTTCTATAATGTATATAATTTATATAATTTTGTTCATTTGATATTCAGAATTTTGATTTTTATTACTATTTTTATAAGATCTAAACTATAAATACTACTTCCAAAATTATGATCAACCTTAAATAACTGAACATGATACAGAAGCAATTTTAATTACATAAAATAATCTTATAATTCATCAGTATAAATCCCCCAAATGTTAACATACAAGACTGCTTTACAGTTATCAATAGGTTTCAGATTTATATGCACTAAAAATTTCATAATAGATAGTGTTTATTAAAAATAAATAAAATAACATATTTTAGCACAAGCAATTGACAATATGAATATAAGAATCCTAAAAGGTTGGAAAGTAAAAATTCATTTAATTTATAAAGTGAGACAAAAGGATTGTTTTTTATTTGTAGATAAATATCCTGTCCATAGTTGTCACAATGGTCTAGTTGTTCAAGCACTTGAATTCCATTGTGGAGGTTTCAAGTTCGATCCCAGGTTACAACAGAAGTTATTGTGATAAATTAAATGTAAATAACTGCTAATAATCCTGTAGTAGGCAATAGTAAGCCACCGCATATACCACTATATACATATTAATTGATGTATAGTAGGCAGACACATGTGGGACAGCATTGTAATGTGATAGCATGTGACTGTGATCAGTTTCAAGTGTAGTCTTGAATCTACATTATTGCCTTCATTAGCATCACATAGAACAGTTGCTATGAAAACCTGCCAGTAAGTATAAAAGGCATCTCTCAATTTTCCTAGCCAGTACAGGAGATTAGGCCAACTTATCCCACCAGGGATTGCCTATACCTAGAAGTAGGTTGATATGTTCATATTGCATTGTAATCCTGTCCATAAAGAGTTACAACAATAATACTCATATTGTCAAAGAGAAATAAGTTTTTTTTTGTTGTTTTTTTTTGGTTTTATAACCATATCACAAGAGGCTATCATTGAACAATGGACTCAACAAAAACAAAACAATGATAACCTTGTTTTTTTATTTTAGTAAAGTTAAAAATTCCATGTATTTGTTCCAACCTTTTTATCCTTTTGAATATATAATTGTGTGTATATGTAACCATGAAAAATACATAAAAATCCTCAAAATATGCAAAAAATGCACATAACGTCCAAATATGCATTTATGTGCACTATTAAATTAGTGTGTTTTGAATCTACAATCCTTGAAACACCTAGATATGAAATATCAAAGCATTAGCTATAAGCAAAAAAAATATACATTATATGCAAAATCCAAATCCTAATTATTAAACACACCTATAAATTAACAAAGTACTTTGTGCAACATAAACTGTATTTTTGTAACAAATCAATCAATCAATGTTTATTATTATTGTTGTTCCACAAGGCCTACAGATGCGCTATAAAATGTGAGTAGTGGAAAGTAATACATTTAACAAATATATACACAAATTTGAATAGGGTACATAATAAAATAAATAAAATGAATTAACAAAATAAATGGGCAGAAAAATAATAAACAATCTGTAATTTTAAATATACATAAACATGGACAGGTACATATTGAAATAAGTAAGATTAATTAATAAAAGAAAAGAGCAGGAAAAATAAAACACAACCTGTGATATTAAAAACGAAAAATGAAAATGAAAAAGAATTAAATTAATGAACCACAGTTATAAATAAGTAAAAAAAAAATAATAATAAAAATGAGGCTATATATATATATATATATATATGTATATGTGCGTGTGTGTGGGTGTGTATAGATAGATTATACATACATGCCACACATAAACCTGTACATATTAGCTTGACTAAAAATATACACTAAATTAAGAGTAACATATTAAAAAAATGGCAACATATGTACTATATACCTGTTTATACATATGTACATAAACATGGAATCAATGGGTATGTGTATGCATCCATATATGCACATATACACACAACACATACATAGAGTTTACATATAAAATCATGTACAGCTACAATCAAACATATATCCATAGAGGTTCCAATAAGTCCACTATTGTGAATATCTAGATGCACACATAATATATGCACATACACAGATGAGCATAAATATACTAACACATACTTATGAGATATACATAATGACAATGCATGCAGATATATACATGCTCTTATATATACATACTAGCTGTGTCCCACAGCTTCACCCTTGTATTAATGCCTGTTTAAATCTGTACTTAGAAATTCATAAAAAAATGTTAGTTTTATCTGGAATTGTATTTATGTAAAGATTCTTTTTCTCGTAGGAAAACATGTTTATCACCATCCAATAGAAAATAGTCTTCATGTTTCAAGTTTAGCTGAAAATTATTAATCTTTCTATAACCTGTTCATCATAACCTAATAAAAAGTTTTGCTCGACTAAACAGTACACACAGCCATTTTTTTTTTTTTTTTTTTTGGGCGCGCCAGCGGCATTGACCCAATAACAAGAAAACTAAGCTAAGAAATTAAATAACTAAGCGGTCCGAAATGGACGCAACAAAGGACAGCAGTGCGGACACCACAGAAGATGAAGGAAAGGAAAGGATAAACTAAGAGTTATAGGGAGTAGGGAGACCTAATGACAGGAGCTGACTGTATAAAAGGGAGCGTTCGTTACGAAGAGCAGGACACTCAAAGAAAATGTGATTAGCATCACATGTACGAGGAGGATCACAATCGTGGAGAGAACAATCAGGAGAAGGCGATAGAGCAAATCGAAAGCGAGAAGAAGGGAGGAGAGAATGATTAATCCGGAGACGAATTAGGGAGACAACAGAAGAGCGACGACTGAGAGGAATAGAATGGAACCAAGACAGGGAACGAGGAATTGGCTGAATGAAATGGTAATGAGAATGACGATTAGAAAATAGGGAGGGATAAATGTCCCGCCAAAGTCTGGCGTGATTGGAGGTGGATAAGGAAAGGATATCTGAAGGAGGGAAATGGTGGAGGAATGAATCAAGGCGACCAGCAGAACGAGCCAAAGAATCGGCTGCATCATTGCCATCAATTCCGAAATGACTGGGGACCCATAAAAAATCAATGAGAATAGAACGGGATGACTGCAGAGTGGAGGTAAGAGAACGAATTGAGAGAATAATATTATCAGAGGAATGTGAAGGAGGAGAGGATAGGGCTTGATGGACGCCCTTAGAGTCCGAAATAATGAGGAATTGGGAAAGATCGCTTAAAGAGGAAATATAAGAGATAGCCTGAAGGATGGCGATCGACTCGGCAGAAAAAATAGATCAGAAGGAAGGAAGCCGGAAGGACTCAGAATGTCGAAGCGACGGAGCAGTAAACGCACCACCCACGCTGTCCTCGCTCTTGGAACCATCAGTAAAGATCAATACATAAGCAGGAAAAGAGGAATTCAACAAATGAAGAAATTCATTGTTGACTGCACTGTGAGAGGAGGAATTGGCTCGAAGTGGGAGAGAGGAAAATTTGATAGGCTGCCATAGGTTATTGAAGTCATGAAAGAAGTACGGGAGAGTGTTGTAGGAAAGGACAACAGGAGAAAAATTAGAAAGACGGGTAGCAATGAGCGACAGGATTGGGATTTTATGAGGAGAAAAATGGCAGCAGTTTTTGATATATAGATAGGAGGAAATAAGTTTGGACGAGGAGATGGGAAGCCGTTTAATTAAGGAGCGATACCCAAGCCGAGAACGGCGAATAAACAATGGTTGGGCAACCGACTCTGATAGAACTGCGAGAATGGGGGAGGATTTCAAGGCTCCAATGCACAAACGGAGGCAAGAGTTCTGGATCGCATCAAGTTTAGTGAGAAGAGACTTAGAGGAATTACCGTAGATAAAGGAACAATAGTCGAGCTTGGACCGGATGATGGCTTTGAAAAGAATTAGAAGGATAAACGGATCGCCTCCCCATCTGAGGGGAGAGAGAGATTTAAGGAGATTAAGTCTTTTAAGACAGGATTTATAGAGAAAATTAATGTGCTCATGAAATGTGAGGCGGCTATTTAAAAAAAGGCTAAGATAGCATATGGAATTGACAACGGGGACAGGAATACCAGATACAGTGATGCGAGTTAGAGCTCGGTTAAAGGGTCGGAGAGAAAAAATGATACAAGACGACTTAGTAGGAGAAAGAGAGAGGTGAAGACGAGAAAGGGAATTATTAAGAATAGACAGGGAATTATTCAACTCATCAATAGCGACGGACAGATTGTCACAGGTGAAATAGACCAAAATGTCGTCAGCGAAGAGGAGGGAGGAAGAATAAATAGGAAGAGAAGCGATATCAAAAGAGTAGATATTAAAAAGTGTAGGACTCAGTCAGGAACCCTGTGGGAGCCCACGATAAACGCATCTGGAGGAGGAAAGGGAGGGTTTGAAAAGGCCGCGTTATTCACACAAAGATCTCCCATAGTTACACATTTAAGTGAACATCTTTCTCAATCATATCTTTCATCCACATTGTCTCCGGCATTTTATTAAAATTAATTTATTAATGCAACAGTAAACTGCAGTAATTGAGTAAGAATTTTAATATTCCTGGCAGAAAATTATTTAAAAAAAAGTTAAAGGCTAGGAATGACTTTTTTTAAAAAAAAAAAGGAAACAGTTGATTAAAAAAATGTATATAGCGGTTTGGCCCAAAACTTTGAATATTTGGCATATCAGTTAAATACTCTATTTTATTTCTGTATGTTCCCCATTAAGTCCAATAGTATATGGCTTAAACTTTTCCCAGTTTTTGACATATTGTACAATACATTTTCATATTTCTACTTCTAATAATTCATTATTATATAATAAATAAAATACCGACGAAAACAAACATGCACCATCTCCATCTATGTATTTTACTAAATGAGGAACTATTGTATCATTAACACATATTAATTCTACATTCATAATTACAGTAAATATATATATATATATATATATATACATATATAAATAAATATATAAAATTAAACTTAAACACATGAAAGTGAAAATTAAAGAAATAACAATTATTGAATAAACATTTGCAACATATAACAATATAATACATAAATTTGATAATTAATACATTTACATTAGACAAGAATCATTACCTGAATTGCTTGAAATAATACATGTAGAATAATTCAAAAATAGAAAAAGAAAAGCAAACCTTTGTCTTTGTCAGTAATTTCTGAGACAGTAGTGACAGAAATAAATAAAAAAATAGTAAAGAGAGAGTAAAAAAGTTAATTTAAAAAATGTATAAAAACTTGCGAAAACAAAATAATTTCGATGTAAATGATATGAAAATAATATGTAGATCGAAACAAATCTGAAATGAATGCGGTCAATACAGAAAAGTATTGATTGGTATAATAAAAACAGTTTAATTTTCAAAGGCGATATACACTGTCCCTGTTCAGAATAAACACCATCACCATACTGTGAGTCTTACATCTTGTCCCTTCCTTCCCAGTCTGTTGTTCTTGTCCTTGGTTCCTTTATTTTAGCTGTCTCCAATCGAATTAGGTTCTAGTTAGTTGTCTTTTCTTCCCATTGTGTCTAAGCAATGGTCCATAATTGATGCTAAAAAAAAAAAAAAATAAAAAAAAATAAACACCATATTGTTTATGCTAACCGTAGTCCAAAAGCGACTTGTAAATACAATAAATAAATAAATAAACACTAAACAACCCGAAAAAACTGAAACTAAATCAGAAAGAGAACATGTTGAATCGCTCATGAAAAAAAACATCGGAATTAAATGAAACTACCGTTTCCTCCTTTTGAAATAAACAAATAATAACAATACAACTTAACACTATGACAGAAGTATGTTTCTTTACTCTTTTTAGATACCATAAAATCTCTTTGACAGAAATATTTCTGTCTCCTCCTAATAATTGGTTATTTGAATTTTCAACAAATTCCAATTTCTAAGCCATTTTAATCCGAAACCAAGCTAAATATGTAAAACACACTTCTTTCTGGATGTTGTATGATATTAAGTTTTCTAAAAATAGATTATAACCCATCTTCACTTTTAAAAATCCGAAGATATAAAAAAAATGAAACAATCTTTGTAAATATTATAATATGCTAAACCCATTTATTATGAAGATATAACAGTTTAGTTATATTTTGAAAATCAGTTTTCAACCACTTTTCACCACTTAAATTTCAATTTTTCAAAAACTCTTTCTCATTTGATATTTTTGGTATATGATGTGTTCAAATGGGCCTTTTGATAATTAATGCAAATGGTTTCGGTGAGGTGTAATCATTATTTTATACCAAAAATGGAGTGAAGCTTTTGATACAATTTAACTTTAAGGTACTTAAAACAAATCGTGTACAATTTTGGTATGCTGTATAAAGAATATTAAGACAAAACTATAATTTGGTAATTCATTTCTACAGGAAATACAACGGTTTATGTATTTTTTTGGAAAATGATTTTTTATCCCTTTTCACATCTTCCAGTTCAAATTTACAAAAAAGCGTTCTTACTTGACATCATCAATATATATACTGTATTCACATTGATAATCACAATTCGTTTAGATTGCAGCAAGATTTTTGATTTTCTCAAAAATGGGATTCTGCCATTCTTTTTCCTTAAAATTTCGGAGAATGAAAACAATTTTGCACACTTTTAGTACCCCATACATGTATGTCTTCATGCGAAATTACAATTAAACTGATTTCCACCAAAAAAATAACTGTTTGTGTATTTCTTTTTAACAGCTTTTAACCCCTTTCCACCCATTAAAATCTGAATTTTCAGAACAGCGTTCTTATTCAACATCTTCAGTATATGCATTATATTCACATGAAATTACATGCGATAATTATAATTCGTAAGGACCATAGCGTGATTTTTGGTTTCCTCCAAAATGGGGGTTTTCATTTTTCCCTACGAAAATTTTGAGAGTTTAATAAACCTTTTTCACGCTTTTAGTAGACCATACAAAGTATCTTTATGCGATATTATTACTTGGTAAACCTATTGGAACCAAAAAAAACAGTTTGTGTATTTTTTTGGAAACAATTTTTAACCTCATTCCACCCCTTAAAATCTGAATTTTCAAAACAGCGTTTTTATTTGGCACCTTCAGTATATACACTGTATTCATATGAAATTACACACGATAATCACGATTCGTAGTGTGATTTTTGGTTTCCTTAAAAATGAGTTTCTGCCCTTTTTCTCCCTTAAAATTTTGAGGATGGAAAAAAAGTTTTGCACAATTTTAGTACACCACATAAGATACCTTCATAAAAAATAACAATTATGAAGACCTATTTTTATCAAAACTATAACAGTTTTTGTATTTCTCGGGAAACAGTTTTTAGCCCTTTTTCACCCCTTGAAGTTCTAATTTTTAAAAAATAGTTCTTATTTGATATTTTCAGTATATACATTGTATTCACGTGAAATTACACATGATAATCATGATTTGTTTGGACTGAGCGTGATTTTTGGTTTTCTCAAAAATTGAGTTTTGCACCTTTTCCTCCCTTAAAATTTTAGGGTTTGAAAAAAAAATTGCACACATTTAGTACATCATATGAGGTATCTTCATGTGGAGTTGTAATTTGATCAACCTATTTGTACCAAAAATATTACAGATTGTGTGTTTTTGGAAAACAGTTTTAAACCCCTTTTCACCCCCTTAAATTCCGAATTTTTAAAAAAGCGTTCTTATTTGACATCTTCAGTACATAAGTAATGTTCATCTAAAATTTCAGTTATCTGGTGTAAATTATTTTGGCCGTAGCATGATTTTTGGCTTTCTCAAAAATATGGTTTTGCCCTTTTCTCCCCTTAAAATTTTGGGATTTGAAAATAATTTTCCCACATTTACTACACCATATGAGGTGTCTCTATGCGAAATTACAATTTTATAAACCCATTTGTACCAAAATATTGAAGTTTGTATGTTTTTTTGGAAAACAGTTTTTAACCCCTTTTGAACCTTTAAAATCTGAATTTTCAAAAAAACGTTCTTATTTGACATCTTCAGTATATACATGATATTTAAATGAAATTACGTGCGATAATCATAATTTGTTTGGACTGTAGTGTGATTTTAGATTTTTTCAAAAATCGGGTTTTGCCCTTTTCCCTCCTTAAAATTTTGAAGACTTAAAAAAAAATTTGCACACTTGTAGTAGACCATTTAGGGTACTTTTGTGCGGAATTATAACTGAGTAAACTGATTTGCACAAAAAAGTATAGCAATTTTTGTATTTTTTGAAAAGTGGATTTTAATCCCTTCTCACCCCTTAAAATTAGAATTTTCAAAAAAGCGTTCTTACTCGACATATTCAGTATATACACTGTATTCACATGAAATTACATGTGATAATTATGATTCGTTTAGACTGTAGCATGATTTGTGGTTTTCTCAAAAATGGGATTTTGCATTTTCCCCCCTTAAAATTTTGGGGTTTGAAAAAAATTTTTCCCACATTTACTATACCATATTCATAAACCCATTTGTACCAAAAATATTACAGTTTGTGCATTCTTTGGAAAGCAGTTTTAAACCCCTTTTCACTCCTTAAAGTCCGAATTTTCAAAAAAGCATTCTTATTTGACATCTTCAGTACATAAGTAATGTTCATCTAAAATTTCAATTATCTTTTGTAAATGGTTTCAGTGTAGGGGGGTTTTTGGTTTATTAAAAATCAATTTTTTGACTTTTACCCTCCTTTTCACCCCTAAAAAGTTCGAATTCTTTAATGTGTTTTTAGATGATGTCGGTACATAGTATGGTTATATTAGGTGCCAATTTTCAGCTTCATAGACCTAGTAGTTGCAATAATATGTTAATAATTGCTGTGTCTTTCAAATATTTCCTGATTTTCGCTTTTATATATCCTATATATATATATATATATATATATATATATATTTCAGTATATTTAATTAGTATATTACCTTTATTATTCTAAATTATTTTATTCTGTTATTTTATCTTATTTTTTTCAACAGTCCAGTCAATGTGAAGTTCAAAATGAATTATGAGTTCCAAAATGGTCACTCATTATATTGCATCTAACAATATATTACAGGTCAAGTGTCTCCTGAACACAATCATCTTTTATATGCCTGAAAAGATATTTACACCTTTTTTTTACTTAACATTTGGATTTTGAAGGTCTTTAGTAGAGAATTATATAGGGTTTCATCCTTATATACAGCCTAGATGTGGGTATGAAATTTGTTGTATCTTAGAATATAATCCAGTTCCAAATTATAAAATCTAATTATTCTGTTGCTGTATGCAGCTCTAAACTTTAATTTGTTCTTACAGACGAAGCTTAACATTTGCAATTTATACAGATCTGACACCCCCAATAAGTCTTTATTGAAAGTTTGTTTGATTAGTTTTAGAACGGATGTTTGAAAAACTGTAATATTATTTAAATGGTAATCTACTGTACCACTCCAGTGAATTATTATACATCCCAGAACAGGTTAACATAAAGCTGAATATAGATAACACAAATGTTTGTGAGAAAAAAATTTGCTCAAATAATAGAAATATAGTTCAGTTTTCATAGTTTCTTGGTAACATAGTTTGCATATTTCCCCAACTTAACTTACAATGAAAGACTACCTCTAAGTATTTTATTCATTAGCTCTAGATATTAAACGTGACTTATTTAAGAAAATCTAAAAATCACTCCATAAATCCTGACACAAGTTACTGTAAATCATAAGTTTTTTTTTTTTTTTTTGCATTAAGCATTAATCTATTATTGCTTAGCCAGTTTGGTGTTTTATATATCATTCTGTATTAATGATTAAAATAGTATTGTAAAACATGAATTCATAACCAAAACAGTATCATCAGCATAGCAAAATATCCTACTGTTTACATGGAGGTTGCATAAATCATTAATATAAATTAAAAATAAGTAAACACTCAGGATATTACCTTTTGGAACACCATATAGCTGAGTTGTATATCCAATGTACATATTATTAATTTTTGTAACATTTTTCCTGTTACTTAAAATGAATTTGAACCAACTGTATATAATATAGTTATGAAAAAAAAATAAATTTCAACACTTATTAACAATTATATATATAATTTTTAAATCCCCGACGCGTTTTGAAGCAAACACTTCATGTTCACGGGAGTAATTATAATATAAATAGTGAAGAACGATAACTACATTTAAAGTATATATTAGCGATAGTCTTCATTAATTTTAATTTAATATTATAATAACTGTAGATTTGTTTCATCAGATTAATGTTATTATCACTGTATTTATTATTTAAATACATCGTTAACAATATAGTTATGACAAAAAATAAATGTCAACACTTATTAACAATTATATATATATAATTTTTAAATCCCTTATGTGTTTTGAAGTAAACACTTCATGTTCACAATACCTCTGAAATCTCAGTTGTATAATTTTTTTAATAATATTTTGTAGTTTATAGTATCAAAGGCTTGATGAATATCCAAATAAACTGCAACAACTGATTTTCTGTGTTCTAGGATTTCACATATATATATTGTATGATGAAATAATGCATCATCTGTCCCCTTTTCTGGAAGAAAACCATACTGATTTGGGCTAAAGTAGTTTATGTCTAATAAAAATTGTGGAACTCCTTTCTTTAAGATTTTCTCAAAAACTTTATGTAAAGTGGAAGTAATACAGATTGGTCTATAGTTTAATATCTCTTTTTTATACCCTTCTATATATATATATGTGTTATAATTATATAATTTGTATAAGAAGTGAGTTTCAATAGTTACTATTTTGCTTTTTCCACTTAAAGAATTAAAATGCTGTGATGTATATTTATTAAATTAGTAAATAATATAAAAGCTACTTCCTCATATTGTACTGAAAACTGTAATTGATAAATTCCTTTTAAATATTTATAATTACCTTAACATTAATATTCTGCAATATGGTAGTGATTTGTGAAGAAAATGTGGTTAAATTTAATGTAAGTTTTATATTTATGTATGACAAGTTGAATATAGTTAAATGAACATAACTTAGTTTTTTAAACAGTTAGGTATTTTTTTTTTTTTTTTTAAATTTAAGAAGGGGTACTAAACCACTCGCTGCATGTAACTACCTAGGTTATCGCAGTGAGTGGACCCACGTTTAAAACAGACTCCTTAGCTCCCTGGGCTGAACGAAAGTCATAAGATTGTTCAAAGCAGTAAGGGTATTTGAGAGGATGTCTTCAATCGATGTGATCTGGCCTCGCCGTAACCCATTTAGACGTGTGCATTTCAGCAAGATATGCGAACCTGACAGGTATTCACTGGTAGAACAAAGTGGGCAGGTACTTGGCTTTGGGGCTTGTTTGAGGATATAGGACTCAATGGTAACGATGACAACTGTCAAAGATTAGTTCATAAATAAAACTATTGAGTGCAATGATATCAATTAATTAAATAAAAAATATTTAATATCAGTGGTGACTCATGAGTAACAAAAGTGGTGATTCACAATTAAATATATTAAATACTATACAAATATTTATTGGAAAAGGACGTATGTCCCGTTCTCAGGCAATTGATTGCCGAAAACACTTTGCGTTCTGTTCCGACTGGAGGCCACCATGGCTCCGTAGTAGGCTTCAGTTCCCTGAGGAAGGTCGACTGAGACATCCAGTCATGACTCCACTGTGCGAAGACCGTATCTGACAGGAAACCTCTCAGAGATAATGGACCAAAAGCAAATAACGGCATTGGGCACATCATGAATGACCGAACGACCAGGTCAACCCGCTCATTCCCTGGAACACTGGCATGAGTGGGGACCCATAAAAAAACAACTCGGCATCCCCTTCGGCTCAGCTGGTATAAGATAGCCAGGATTTCTAGGACCATTGGTGATTCTGGGTGATCTGACTGCAAAGCACGTATGGACTGCAAGGAATCAGTCACCAGTAAGATTCCGAGCGGTTAGGATCTCAGTTCTAAGTATGCCTGAAGACAAAACAACACAGCATACATTTCGGCTTCCACAATGGATACAACGTTGTTCAACTGCATGCCCTCTACGATTCCGTCTATTTCGAAAGCGCATGCAGCTGGGGCAGCCTTGGACTCATTAACTTTGGATCCATCAGTGTATGCTTTCAAGAACGTGGTATATTTGTTAATAATATTTAGCGCCCTGTGCCCTTGCAGCGCCGGTGGGTGATTATTATCAGTGAGAGTTGTGATAGCTTCTACCTGAAAAGAAGCCCAGGGTGGGGGTAATTTTGAAAAGTCCGTTCTGGGTGTTAAGTTGGGCTTTATGTTATTTTGCAACAAGATTGCATTGACTTCAGGTAGGTTATCCTTGGGAAAGTCAGGCTCTGTAGTTACGTAGCAATGATTCTCTGCAGCCCATGAAAGCATATCGCGATAAGTGAAGAACTTTCTGTTGTAAGACAACGGTGGTATACCAGCTAACGAACATAGGCTTTTAGCTGGAGGTGTACGATGGGCGCCAAGTATCATGCGAATAGCGGCGTTATGGATTGGGTCAAGTGTTTTTAACAGGGAACCACTCGCTGGCGAGTACACCTGACTCCCATAATTGATTTTACTGAAGACCAGTGCTTTATAAATATTTAAGAGAAACTTTGGCTGAACATTAACTTTGGGATTTGACAAGAACTTGATTACCCTTAAAGACTGAAGGGATTTAGTTTTTAAATCAGATATAAAGGGCTTCCACGTCAGGTTGGCGTCCATCAAGATGCCTAGGAAAGTTGCTGTTGTTTTATAAGGAATTGGACTATTGTTCACTTGTAGTGATGGCGGATTCTGAACAGGACGACCTCTATGGAACACAACATATTGAGACTTCTGAGAGGAGAAATCCAGTCCATTCTTTCCTGACCATTGCTGCAATCTATTAATTGTATTTTGCAGGATAGACTGGGCCAAGGAAGGGATGTTAGATGCCACGGATATGTTTAGATCATCTATATATAGGCGAGCACTTACTGGAGGCCTGATGCAGTCAACAATATCGTTTATATAGAGGATAAACAGGATAGCATTTAAGGCGGAACCTTGAGGTACCCCGTTCTCTATTGGAACTTTTCTCGATATCGAGGAGCCAATTCGGATTTGAATCCATCTATTGCTCAGATAGTTGTGAATGTATCGCCCCAGCTTACCACCAACCCCGACCGCTTTTAATTTCCGAAGCAAGTGTTGCCTCGATATGCGGTCGAATGCCTTCTCCATATCGAAGAATACTGCATAAAGGTGGTGTCGACGATGAAAGGCAGATACAATTTGTCTTTGAAGGCTCAATAAATGATTAATGGTTGACTTTGATTTTCGGCCTCCAGCTTGAATTGGTGATAGGACAGCGTTTGCTTCAAGGAAATGCAGAAGTCGCTTGTTCACCATCTTTTCCATCGTTTTAGACAGGACAGACAGCAATGATATTGGTCGGTAACTTTCAACTTGGAAAGGATTTTTATTCACCTTTGGGATAGGAATGACGGTCGCAACTTTCCATGCATCCGGAATAGCCTCAGCTGACCATACCTGATTATATACATTCAGTAGGAATTCCTTAACATGGCCCGGGAGATATTTCAACATGTAGGGGTGTATCGAATCTTCACCAGGTGCACTGTTCCTGGTGTGATACTTAATTTAATAAATGTACTTTGAAACAATCTAGAAATAAGAGTAGTTTAGTAGATTTAAAATGTTTTTTCTTATTTTATATTCAAAACAATATATTAAGGTATCTTGGTTATACATTATTAGTAAATTTCAAATGTACTCTTCCAATAAATTTATAATAATTTTTAAACAAATAAGTTTTTCAGCAGCTAATCAATTATCCCTAAAACTAAAAATGAATTTTTATTTTTTCATTTATATAAAATAAGAAAATAAGTAACATAATGATAAGAATGATAAGACTATTATGACGTCACTAAATCTAATTGCATTAGTTGTCATTGTTTTTCTACAATTATTAGAATTTTGTTTGCTGGAACTAGATTCTTGTCCTTACTGTAGTTCTTGAGAGACTTATAGCCTTACTTAGAAAACAGTTGTTCTACACAATTTGTACTTATCTGAACATTAATTTGAAAACATACAGGCACAGTTATTATTAATTAGCAAGCACAGTGTATATTATTACTTTGCAAGGGTACCACTTTAGATGTCACAAACATTTTTTTATTCAATAATAATTTAGTATAAATTAAGACATAATACTTGTGAATAATTCTATTCCTATTTTTGCTTTGTTATACTTTATTTATAAATCACCATTAATTGAAAACTTCCTAATGATTTCACAAGTACTAATTAAAAGTTAATTATTGTTATAAGAAAAGTGCATATTAATATACAATGAATTCGATTTTATTTTTCCAAATTTTATTTCTATTCTTTGTTTGAAATTTACAGAAGGTAAGTATTATTTAATAAAATTGGTTCGTTTTGAATGTATTTAAGGTTATACTTCACAAAAATAAGCATTAAGAAACAATTCTTATATTTATATTAGCTTTATGACATATGTTACATAATATTGAACTTACAGTAATTTCTAATGCAAGGTTTATTTAGATATAATGATTTTGAGTATATCAGAACAATTATAATTGAGTTATAAATTTATGTTAAAACAAACAGTTTAAATTGAACAGATGTAGTATGTTTTAATACATTGTATTAATGAGCGATTATCAATAACAGCATCTTTGACATGGTATAATAATAAAATGCAGAAGGTTCATTTTATTAAATCTAGTCCAAAATATCTGTTTAAAATGAAATTAAAATTTATATATGATGCATATTCTAACAATTTTCTATATATACATATATATGTATTATTACTTTACTGAGGCATTAGTTTTGGTAACCCAAAGTTTGTTTCTTCAACAATTGTTTTGTATTAAAACTGTGACATCTTCATGTGTTTGATAATACCTGTAATTCTAATTTTGACTTTATACTATTCATCTTGGAAGTATTACTATTGACTGAATACATTCTACTTTTTTAAGTAGTACAAAATAATTTTTATTTAATGATTTGCAATGCATGTATACATTGTTGTAGTTTTAACCCCATTTAATATGATTATTTATAACCAAACTAATTACATATACATACATGAATATAAATTTTATTATCTCCAATTCATATGCTATCCATTTTCTTTATCGATTCACATTTATTTGACTTACTAGAATTAAAGTGAATTTCTTGTAATACCGAAGGTGTGCTTTGAACTCATTTAAAGGTGAATATAAATTTTCCAAATGCTATAATAAGCAGCAGTCTGGCCTAAAGAACCAACAAAGTGTTAACATTTATTATTATTATTCTGTGGTCTTGAAAAAGATATTGTTTTTTATAAATTTAATGAAATAATATATTTTGATTTAATTTTTTATGAAGTAAATCAAAACTGATAACTTAACAACTCAATGAAGAATGAATGAACAAGTAATATTAATGTAAAAGCATAATAATCATAATATACATTATGAACGTAATGAATGTAAGAATGAAAATTAAAATACATCAACTGCCTTAGTAACAAAAATCTCAGCCAGTAATAATATTTAATACACATCGTCTAGAAAAAGCATAAGCCAGAAATAACAGTAAAATTTAAATTATTTAAAAATATACACAGTCTCTCACCTGTATATATACAGCATCGTGTGATTGTAAGTAAGTCCGAAATATTTTGCTGTTGATCAACATGATTTGAAGACTAATATGTGTACAATAACAACATATATACAATAAATCTGTTTTCACTTGACTAAATATTGTTTTTTGAAATTAACAGCTTGTAAGTATATATTGAAAGAATACATATATTTAAATCTAATTGATGCTATTATGTACATGCAAACAGTGAATAATAAATCAACATGTTCATATTAGTTTTTTTAAAATACAATATTGAATTTAAAATATTTTGAGACATATGAATCATGTAACTGAACATGTATTAAATGTATCACCACAGTTATTTATAAGAAATAAATTTCCAATTTTACATGATTAGTTTAAATTGAACTGAAGTAATATACTTAAATAAGTGTTATTAACATTAATGCTACATTGACACCCTATAAAAAGTATCATGGTTTATTTCATTGAAACTAGTGAGAGGTGAAGTTAAAATCATAAATGATATTTATCTATTACATTGTAAATTTCTTTTTATTTTTTTTTTTTTTAAAGAATTCATATACTTTATATTTAGATTATATCTTATAGATTATAACTAAATGCCATAAAAATTCACATACCAATTATTTTTCCTTTTTTATATATTATTATACTTTGTGCCTACATGATTTTCTTGTACCTATTTCACTTTTCATAAATGTAGTAAAGTGTGTGTATACAACAACTTCTATACATTTATTTAACTTAATTCATCCATACTGGATGGATGGTTTATGTTATTTTTTTCATGCATGTGGTTAGAACTGCAATGATTTGCTTCCAAATACTCATTTTCTAAGTATTATTTCAAAGTATGTGTGAAAAGACAACAGTTTATTCTTCAGAGTATTGTAATTTCTGAGCACTTGCCATTTCTCTTTTATCATTATAACTTTTTTATGGTTTATAGTTTCATAATGCAAATAATTACTATTGAGAATGTATAAATTTCTAAGCATGAAGCTAAAATGTGCTGACAGGACTACTGCTAAGGGATCATCCATTAATCATGTGATGTTTTTTTAGCAACTCTTATCCCACCCCCCACTCATGTGTATTTTTTGGTACAAAGTATCTTAAAAATGTTCTGAATAATATCTCTAAATACAGGTATAATCTAATTAAATTCTGGAAAATTAAGCACTGTGATAAAAATATCCAGACAGACATTAAGGTTGCAGGTTGTTTCTGATGGCCATAATAATAATAAAGGAAGGTGTAATCATGTGAAACACGTATAATTGTACTGGTACATGAATATATTTAACGGACATTGTCCTCAGACCATGGATTAGTAAGAATTTCTTCAACACTAACAAATGGATAAGCATCTTGCAAGTCAGCTGTTGGCATTGTGCTTTGTTGAAGATCAGCGTCAGTTTCATCAAGCCAGTCAGCGTCATCATTTTTGTGTACTACACAGAAAATTTCTCTCGATCTAGCGATCGATCGTCGCGTGAGGATGCGTCAAGGACGAACATTGCACATCTCTGGACTGTTATTGCTTGGATTATTAGGTTGCTTGTGACACGAATTTACATGTGCCTGAACATTCTTCTTTGTACAGAAGTACAGCTCACACTACTGGCAGGACCTTCCCATAAGCTGCTGATGATCATTCTTCAGGCTGGGGTAATGCAGGCCATAAGGTAATTTGTCAAAGTACTCATATGTTGGGGTAATTCCAAGAGACCGACGCAGAAGAAATGTAGCAAACGTCTTGCCATCATGCTCATGCGGGTTCGGAATATACAGGCCACTGAGCGACTCCAAAATCAGGTAAGGAAGAGAACTCTGCATATGTCCACAGCAAGCGCGGTCATCACACTTCGCCACCTGGTGATGATATTTTAAGATATTTTAATTATATTGTCATATTAGTTATAAGAAAAATAAATGACAAAATAATAATGATGAGATTTTACTATTGTACCTGAAGCAAATACTGGCTCTCTCGCACATGCTGGGTATACCACTGCGGAGAATGCAGGTCTGGAATAAAGCTTTTACCACTTGCATCGAGCTCGACAAACTCTGCTACGACGTCATGGAAGTCGATAACCACATTATTCCATACTTCTGCGAGAACTTCTCCAGCCTTCTGAAAGTTCATTTTTTCAAGATCATGATCTGTTGTTCTTCCTTGTTCATCCAGATGGATTCCATAAGAATCATGTGGAAGTATGAGTCCAGATAATTTCCGGCTCAAAGGTTCCATTCTTCTCTCAACACAATTGAAAGCGCTTCTGCCAGGCGCATTAGTAAAGATGAATATTGCATCTAGATCATGCTTGACAAAGTGGTGTACGGCATGGGAAATAACCTTCGCAAATCTTGGGTTTTTGTCCGTTCCTCCGTCAGATGAAATCAAAACAACTGGTTTCAGGTGTCCTTCTTCATTCCACATAATTTCCTTGAAATTGTAAAGAGTAGCAAGCTTATTGAAGTCCACAGCATGCGATGAAGCTGTCGAAGAAGAATGTTTGCCGCTTATAAGAGCCACAAATATTGGCCACGAGTATGTGATTGCTTCGGCATGGCCCATATAATTTCCTTTTATGATGCACCCAGCATATACACTAGGGATTAATTTGTGCCTCGAGGCAATCACTCAATCATGATCAGGCAATGAGACACAATATTCAACACGCATCAGGAGAGGAGATTGTTTCTTTGCCGCTGTCAAGCCTATAGGTTTCCGGGCTTTATCGTTTTGCAATAGAAAAAACACTTGGTTTGGTCTGAGAATAGATGCCAAGGTTTCCAGGGATCTTATTGTGACGACACAAAAATGTTGGTCAGGGTGAGCTTTATGGTGGTCAGCTTAAGGGCGTCTCAATTTGACAGGTACAGTGACTACATGTATTTTACCCTCCAAGGTGGTATAATATCTTTCGAGCAACTGAAGCTACGTGTCACTCTTCGAAATTTGAAATCTGTGCTCCTTTAGCTTCTCATGGAGGTTAGTTAGTGTTCGGCAACTGCAAACAACCTCTGAGCGACGTCGTTCCTTTGCAGAAGCACCAAACATGGCCAAATCGACGATAGTTTTTAGTAATTCCGGTTGTTGCTTTTCCAGGCATGGGCGACCTGGGGCAGAGTGCACCTTAAGAAGACAAACTACATTATGACAACATATCATTTCAAGAAGCCGCCTAATATAAATCCTCTAGTGTCGTCTCAAAAGTCTTTTCCTATGCTAATCGTGCTGCAGCCCCTTCTTCCTCTCAAGCCTCTTCTTCTAAAACTAATAAATTGTCTTCTCCTCCTCGTCCTAAATCTCCCACTTTTCATAAATCTCCTAAATCAAAATCACATTCCAAGCCTCTCCTTCACTTTCCCACGATCCTCTACTTCTACTCCCGTTCTCCATCTGTTGGTTGGGCCTTGAATCGTGAAGATTCCCCTCAACTGAATTCTTTGCTGCCTTCGAGCAACTTTCTAGCTCCTCGCAGCCTTTTTCGTAATTCCTCCCCTAATTACTCCTCTCTTAATATCACTAATCTTTCCACCGCAATCATGGAACTCCTTGCTTCTCATAACACAGCCGCCTCCTCTTCTTTCCTTGACAATCTGTCTTCTTTCTTATCCAATTACGTCCATTCCTTGTAAGGCATATTTTTGCCTTCTCCTTGTCTTTATCTTCCTCCCCCCTTTTTCCCCCTGTTAGCCAAGGATAATGCATTACTTACGCTTCAGGAACACTAGACATGCCTCTGTGCTCATGTCATTTAATTTGTTCATATGGAAGTATAATTGTCCCTTTAGGGGAGGATACCTACAAACTGGTCGTCAACCATGTTTGTGCAGGTACTCCTCCCTACACTTTGGATTATACCAAATTGATACAAATAGAAAAGGTCCGGCAAATTGGCCCTCATGTTGTGGCAGGCAGGACTTCTTTCATTTTCAGCTTCCTTGTTTTTCCTTTCCCCTTCTCAAGTTGGAAGTGCACCTATGTGCTCGCTTCTTATTTACTAACCTTTCTTTTTTCTTTTATAGATACTTCTGTTATTTCATCCTCGTCCCTCCCTTCATTTTCTACCCTATTCTAATTTTCTTGTATCCTAGATAGCATGTCGCGTGCTAATGCTTTGAACATCCTGCAGTGGAACTGCTGTAGCTTACAAGCTAACAAATTAATCCTCCTCGTCTCTACATTTCAAAGGCTATTCTTTAGTTCGGTCAGATCGTGTGGATGGTTACAGTGGCGTCGCCATTCTCATTAGATACGATCTATCCTACCTATCGCACGATATCCCTTGTCTTCCTCCTCCCTATCCTAATCTTCCTAACATGGTTCACATTTTGCTTTTGAATCTTCTTCCGCATCCTTTACATATTTGCTTGCGTTTATAACCCTTCTAACTCTAGCCTCTCTAATCTTCCTCTTATCTCATTTCTTTCATCATTGTCTGGTCCATTCATCATTGGAGGCGACTGGAATGCTCACTCTCCTCTTTGGGGCTGCGCTGGGAATAATCCTAATGGTTCAATTCTTGAAAATCTTATCTTGGATCATGATCTTTTTCTACTTAATGATCGGTCTCCTACCCTCATCAAGCAACCTTCTTCCTCTAGTTCAGTTGATCTCTCCTTTTCCTCTCCCAATCTTGGTCTCTTATGCTCCTGGAGGACTCTCGACGGCACTTTTGACAGCGATCATGTTCCCATTCTGCTCACTCTTAATGACATGCTCCCTCCCAAGTCTTTCAAGCCCCTTCAATCTCCCCATTGGCTTCTTTCTAAAACTGATTCGGCTAAATTTCGTTCTTTGGTGGATTCCTCTCTCCCTTCTTTTTCTGATGTTCCTAATCCATTCTTCCATTACAATTTTTTCACTCAAATGCTAAATTCTGTTCTAACCCGCATCTTCTCCTCCTATTACCAGCATGCTCAGTCGCTCTTCTTTGTATGCCTCCTCACTCTGGTGGAACCAAGAGTGTAAAGCAGCGTTCCAAAAAAGTTCTGCTACCTTTAAAGCCTTCCGCTCTCATTCCTCTATGTCTAACTTCCTAGCCCACAAAGAAGCTATCGCAAAAGCTCATTTTATCCTGAAGTCTGCCAAAAAGAATTCTTGGAAATCTTTCTGTTCCCCCTTCTCCAGAGATACGCCCTTCTCGCAGATCTGGAAAATGACTAAGGCATTTAGATCACCCTTTTCTGAGCGCCCTCGCCACTCCCATCCTTTCAAACCCCAGCTGGAGTCCTTCTTGGATTCTATTGCTCCCACCTATGTCCCCTCTTTTGAAGAAACTGTTCTTCCTTCTCTTCCTGTAGACTCTGAGCCTCACTTCCTGTCTTCTCCTTTCCGTTACGACGAGCTTGCATCCATTCTTAATAAATCCACCTTGTCTGCTCCTGGCCGGGACGGTTTCTCGTTCCTTATTCTTAAAAATTTCTCTCCTGCTGCGCTGCTTTTCCTTCTCCATATATTTAATTCTTTTCTCCTTTCTGGCTCTACCCCAAAATCCTGGAACGACTTTATTGTCGTTCCTATTCCTAAAAGAAATCAGTGTTCTTTCCGTCCCATTTCCCTGGCTTCCTGCCTGCATAAACTCTTTGAAGGTTTGATCAAAAATCTTCTCGTGTGGTAGCTGGAGCACAATAATCTATTCCCTCCTAATATGTTTGGTTTTCGCCCTGGGCTTGGGCCGGTTGACTGCATTAGTTATTTCCTTTCAGATGTCTATAAGTCTTTCCTAACAAAAAAATTCACCATTGCCTCCTTTGTGGACGTCTCTTCTGCCTTTGATAATGTGCATCTTCCCGCTTTAGGTTCTAAACTTTTTTCTCTTAACCTACCTCCCGTCGTCGTCATTCTCATACTCAACCTCTTCCAGAACAGAACTCTCTTTATTTCTTCTCCCTCCCTTTCCTCCTCCAGATGCGTTTATCGTGAGCTCCCACAGGGTTCCTGTCTGAGTCCTACACTTTTTAATATCTACTCTTTTGATATCGCTTCTCTTCCTATTTATTCTTCCTCCCTCCTCTTCGCTGACGACATTTTGGTCTATTCCACCTGTGACAATCTGTCCGTCGCTATTGATGAGTTGAATAATTCCCTATCTATTCTTAATAATTCCCTTTCTCGTCTTCACCTCTCTCTTTCTCCTACTAAGTCGTCTTGTATCATTTTTTCTCTCCGCCCCTTTAACCGAGCTCTAACTCGCATCACTGTAGCTGGTATTCCTATCCCCGTTGTCAATTCTATATGCTATCTTGGCCTTTTTTTAAATAGCCGCCTCACATTTCATGAGCACATTAATTTTCTCTATAAATCCTGTCTTAAAAGACTTAATCTCCTTAAATCTCTCTCTCCCCTCAGATGGGGAGGCGATCCGTTTATCCTTCTAATTCTTTTCAAAGCCATCATCCGGTCCAAGCTCGACTATTGTTCCTTTATCTACAGTAATTCCTAAAATGTTAATTTATTTGCTTCAAAAATTTATTTGTTTAACAATCAATTTTTTATAAACTAAGACATAATTCCTGTAATGAAATAGATTTCTAATTCCAACTTAATTATATTTTGTTTTTTAAGCATTACTTTTAATTGGGAACTATTTGATAATGGCATTAGTATTAAATGATTATTAATTAATGGTTTACGAAATGTATATATTGACATAAAATAAATTTATTCTTATTTTCCTGTGTTTTTTTTTTTTTTTATTTGTTTGATATTCACAGATGGTAAGTGTTTTTTTTTACCTGCATTTTTATATTTAAATCCAATCAGTTACACTGTACAATAACAAACATTGATGAATAAACTAATATATTTAAATTACTTTTCCCAACATATATTTTTGCATAATATATCTTTTTTTGTATTTTGTAGTCTATAATTTACACAGATTTATATATTTTAAATATATCAAAACAGTTATTGCTGTGTGACAAGTTACTTTTTAAGAATGACTAGTGTAAATTGAACTGAAGTAACACATTGCAATGATTCTTGCAAAGTGTAATATTATATTTAATATTCAAGTGAAACTTATCTTTAAAAAATTTTAAAATCAGAGATCAAAATTGATATATGATGCATATATGTAACATTCATGTGTGTTATCAAATATGCTCTTGTTTAGAATTTCAACATGTGATTATTGATTTTTGGTAGTGTATTCTCCGGGGTGTCTAGGTATTCTGAGAAGGACCAAGAGAAAATAGAACCCATAAACTGAGAAAACTAAGAGATTTATAAAAAGATAATAAACTAATAAACTGTCAAGTAGACAAGTATATAAGCATCAACTCTTATTTTCTTTATTCAGTGATTCCAAATCCTCAGCTCGGCCGCGTAGTCTGTGTGTCTTGCATTACTGTTAATGTAAAGCATACACACATAAACATGAAATTTTTCTTGATTAGTATTCATTGTGTGAAGTAGTTTGTCTAGGGTATCTTATGATTTTATAAATACTAAATAATAGTTACTTAATGTTCCAAAAAATGGGTCTATTAATATATTATGAATCTGTTTTTATTTCTCTGAATTATATTAATATAATTTGTTTGAAATTTATAGATGGTAAGTGTATTTAATAGAATTGACATATTTAAGTGTAATTAATGTTGTATTGCACAAAAGCAAGCATTAAGGAACAATCCTTATATCTAAATTAGCTTCTTTATATAATTTTTCATACAATATTTCATTTACAATATTTTCTAATGTGAGATTTACATAGATATACATATTTTAAGTGGATTGGAATAGTTATAATTATGTAAACAGTTTAAAATGAACCAAAGTAATATTTTATATTACGTCTCATTAAGTGTGATTTACAATTAAAAAGTTGAATCTAGAATTGTTCATTTTACAGAAACTAATCTAAAGTATCTACTTCCATGTATTGTGTTTCATCATTTGTGATAAATAATGCCAAATTATTCTCAGGCTATGTTACCAGTCTGAAGCATTACACATTTTTTGTGTGTTTAATTATAATTCTGATTTTGGTTCTATTGTGTTTAATTTGGAAAGCATTACTATTAACTGAGAGTATTCTAGTAATTTGAATAGCACAAAATAGCTTGCAATTAATGGTTCACAGTGCATATATACTTGCATATAATAAATTTGTTTTAATTTATCTAATTATTATTTGTTTTATTTGTTGAAAATCACAGAATGTAAGTAATTTTTAAAAAGAATTGACACATTTAATTATAATAGATGTTATAATGAACATACAAACAGTAAACAATAAACTTATATATTCAGATTAGTTTTTTTTATGTAACTTTCAACACAATATTTCATTTAAAATATCTTGAAATGCATCAGCACAGTTATACCTAAAAAATAATTTTTCAACTTAACATGACTAGTTGAAATTGAACTGAATGTATTTTGATATGTTTTATTAATTGTAATATTACAATTAAAATCCATAATGTAAACAGATTCAAATTGCTAATGTTGTAAACTTTCCCTAAATAACAAAACAGAAGACACAATTTGATACATCAGAATTTCAGTTTAATTATTTTTAAATTTTGGATAACTATTAAAATCAATTTATTTAACACATTATATCATTTAAAGCCTACCGATGTGTGTGATTGTGTTTATATGCTACAGATTAATAAAACATTGCTCAAGGGCATCGCCAGCTGATGAGCCGCAGGGGGGGGGGGCAAAATGATAGAAAGAGGATATGAATTATAGCAAAAATAATAGTTGTAATTTGGAAATGCTTAATATTTTATTAAACAAGAATAAAATTTTATTTTTTTTTATTTTTTTTTTATAAGATTGTATAAACTACTGGGGCTATTACAGCACATGGAGCCTACTTAAGGGGATTAAACGCGATAGTACAGATCGCTGTTCCGCATGTAAGCTAATACAGCTGCGACCGCGGGCAGAGCGTTTGACAGTATCATAGAACTAGAGGAAGTGGTGAAGTGCATGGATCGTGATACTGCAAAAGAGGGACATTCGAGAAGTAGGTGATAGGTGGATGGGGCGCTCGGTTGACTACAAAAGGGGCAGACATTTGGGGGTACCTGGCTCGTGAATATGTAGCCGTGCGAGAGGGTTGTATGTCCTATTCGGAGACGATTCAGGACAGAAAAATCTCTGCGGGAAACTCCGTCTGTGGGCCACCAAGGCTCCGTGGTTGTTTTTATGCTTCGGAGAAACGTACTTGAAGATCTCCATTCCTGTTGCCATTCTTCTCCAGTTTGCTGCATAAATAAATGAGCCAATGTAGGGAGAAGAGGGGGGTTGTGTGGCATTGGAGAGAACAATGTCGCCTGAGCTGCTCGATTGACACGCTCATTGCCTGGAATCCCAACATGAGCCGGCGCCCATAGGAAGGACATTTCGGAGTTTAAATGTGATAACCTGTATAATAGATAATGGACCTTCCTTACCAGAGGGTTGTTGGATTTAATCCCCGAGATGAGTTGAAGGAAGTTTAGAGAGTCAGTTATGAGTAGGGCCTTTTGGGACTGGGGGTTGCTATCGGTATAGTGTTGGATACAAAAGACTATCGTGTATATTTCAGCGTCCAGTGCTGTACAGCAATCGTGCAGTCTAACTGACTCGGCTGCCCCTGAGACTTCGAAGGAGCATGCCGCCGGTGACTGATAACCTATTGCCTTCGCTCCATCTATGTAGAGGCATGCATGGTCTGTGTAGCTCGCTATGATATTTGTTGCTATTTGTGCTATGTTTGGGGGGTATTGCGATTTGTTAAATTTTGTCAGCGATATATTGATGTTTGTGATTAGCTGACTCCAAGGTGGTGCGGTTGCTGCGAAGTCTGGCAGAGTTCTTGGGATTGAAAAGATTTGGAAACGACCCATAACCGAAAAAAGTTCGGGCACTGGGTCATTCCCAAACCTCATATTAGGAGATATTGTGCGGGTTTTGGTACTACTAAGGAGGGTGCTCAATTCTTTAAAGTTATAGTACTTCCTATAGTAGGACAGCGGGGGACAACCTGCCAGTGCATACAAACTTATAACCGGAGAAGAGGGATGAGCACAAAGGATAGACGGGAGGGCAGTAGTATGTATAGGATCCAAGGATCTTAGCACACTTTTAGCGGCTGATGTGTACACCTGGCACTCATAATTGATTCGTGACAGGATAATCGATCTGTAAATTGTAAGAAGTAATTTTGGGTTTATATTGTACTTGTAATTTGATAGATATTTCAGGATAGACAAAGATTTTAGGCACTTGGTTTTGAGCTCAGCTATGTGAGAGCGCCAGGAAAGTTTTTTATCAAATATCAAGCCTAGAAACTTGACTGATGGACGATTTGGGATAGAAAAACCATTTAGACTCAGGAATACGCTGGGAAGTGGGTTTTGGCGTCCCCTGTGGAAATCAACACATATTGTTTTTGTTAAGGAAAAGGTCAGACCGTTATCATTGGACCACTTGTGTAAATTTTCGATGGATTTTTGGAGGATATTTTGAGTGTTTATAGGATGGTTGGACGATAAGGATATATTCAGGTCATCAACGTAGAGCCGGGACGTTACTGGGGCAGCAAGGCAGTCAGTTATATCATTGATATAATATATGAACAAGGTTGCGCTTAAAGCAGAGCCTTGTGGTACGCCATTTTCCAACAGCATCAGTTCAGACGTTGACGAACCAGTCGTAACTTGGATCATTCTATTGTCTAAGAAGCTGTGTAGGTATTTACCCAATTTTCTAGCGATTCCCGCCGTTTGCAGTTTTATTAGTAAGCTATGACGCCACAGGCGGTCAAATGCTTTTTCTAAATCGAAAAATACTGCGTAGAGGTGCTGTTGGCGATGAAACGCCGATAAAATCTGCCTTTGCAGGCTAAGTAGCTGGCTGATTGTCGATCTTGCCTCTCGCCCGCCGGCTTGGTTAGGAGATAGAAGACATTTTTGTTCTAGGAAAAACATGAAGCGCCTATTAACCATCTTCTCCAGCGTTTTGGAAATGACACTAAGCAATGAAATAGGACGGTAACTTTCGGGAAGAGTAGGATCTTTATTTTCCTTTAGTATTGGAATGATATTGGCTGATTTCCATTGTGCTGGAATGTTTCCAGAATTCCAGATTTGGTTGAATATATGTAGGAGAAAATGTTTGCCAGAAATTGGGAGATACTTTAGCATGTACGGGTGGATACAGTCGGGGCCAGGGGCAGTGTTGGATGTGTGGTGGTTGAGTTGGAAATTTAATTCTGAGATGGTAAAGTTACTGTTGTATGTTTCGTTGGATTCGGACGGGAAGTGCACTGGCTGTTGCTCTGCTTGGTGTTTCATGCTGTGGAAGGCGGGAGGGTACTTTTCTGACGACGATGCTGCGGCAAAGTAGCTGGCAAAGGCTTTGGCGACGTCCGCTTCATCCGTTATCTGGCTGCCATTGATTCTGAGTTGAACGCGTTTTGGGGTGCTGTTGATTCCGCTGATGGATTTTATTTTGTTCCACATGGTCCTATTTGACGTTGACGAAGAGATCGATGCGATAAACTGTTCCCAGCATTCTTGTTTTTTGCCGCGAAAAGAGCACGGGCAAGAGCTCGGGACTTTTTGAAGGCTATTAAGTCAGGTAGCGACCGAGACGTTTTATACTTTCTGAGTGCTCGTTTGCGCTGTTGGATTGCGGTATGAATGTCTTTGCACCACCATGTTACTCTCTTAGCTCGGGAATTGTGAGAGATGGGTATTGATAAGCAGGCGGTGTGTAGAATGGCATTAAGAAACGTGCTTAAATTGTCTGATAGGGACTCGCTAGGAGCTGGGATTTTGATTCCGGCCTCGTATGCCGCCCAGTCCGCCTTGTGGAACAAAAATCGCGGGGGTCTTGGAATTAGCGGTGATGGATGGTATCCCGCGAACTGTAGGAATACTGGGAAATGATCACTGGAGCAAAGGTCGTCATGGATAAAAGACTTAAGTTTCGGGAGGAGTAATGGGGATACCAGTGCTAAGTCAATAGTCGAGAAGGTGTTATGGGAGAGGTTAAAATGTGTGTGGTCAGGTGGGACCAGGGTACACAAATCGTACTCTATTAATATATTAGTGATGATTGATCCATGTCTGTTGGTTGACGCCGCTCCCCATAGTGGGGAGTGAGCGTTGAAATCTCCAAGTATGACCATTGGGCTTACTATTTGGGATATGGCGTTTTGAAGGTCTACCGAATGTACCATAGTGTTGGGGGGAAGGTAGCAGTTGCAGATCGTTAAAGAAAGTCTCGGAGGACCGTGTAGGAATACAGATATCTCTACCATCTGAAAGGGTGTGTCTATTCTGGCTGATACAGCTGAGACCGACGTATGTACTAGGATTGCTACTCCTCTGCTTGCTCGGTTGCCACCAATATTATCACATCGGAATAGGCTGTAGTCCTTTATTCTTGGTTTGTCTCCAGGCCGCAAGTGCGTCTCCTGCAAGCAGGCTACCGATGGAGAATATGTGGCTAATAGGTGTTCTAGTTCGGCTTGGTGGTTGATAAAGCCTCTGCAGTTTCACTGCATAATTGTATTGTTGCTCGCCATGCTGGGTGTTTCTATGTTGTCTCGTGAAGCCAGGTTAGTCGGTCTTTAATATTGGGGTTCACATGGGGTTCGTGTGTTAGTGGGTAGAGCTCCCTTCTGACGTATTGCCATCTGTGGATAGGCAGCTCAGGCTTTTTAGTATGCGAGTAGATTTATTTTTTAAGCTCGAGTTCTTCAGGTGTGGTTTGGTTGCTGCGATTAGGTGAATCAGTCCGTCTTTATCCTGTGTAAAGTTGTGGGCGTAGGTTATATAGTCGGATTTAGAAGTTATGTTTCTCATGAAGGTTTTGTAACTGTCGAAGTTAATGAGAAAGTTGGCTTGATCGTTATGAAACATCGGTCTGACCTTCTCAACTGTTTCGTCGATGTTTATGATTTTTTTTTGTTTTGGCTTCCGCTTAGCTGACTCAGTGAAGTGCTGCGCGTCTGGCGGTGTTTTGAAATCGGTTGTCTGTTGTGCCTGTTGCTGCAAAGAGTCCTTCTCTTCTGCCTCTGATTTCAAAGTATGTTTCAGCTCTGATTGGATTGGGGAGCTATCTGTTTGTTCCAGTAGTGCAGTATGGCTGATGTCGTCCTCTGGTAACGGGATATTAATTTTCTTTGTTGCAGGCTGAGATGTCGCTGATAGTGTGGGATCGTCGGGCAAAGAGTCTGGTGTTGCCGGGTGGGGGCGTTTCGCATTTGGGATTATTTGGTCGACTTCCATTGCTCTGCCGATGTCTAGGTGTTTTGGAGGGGGAGTGGGTAGCATGGTTGGTTGGCTAGTGTTTCCTTTTTTATTTGTACAGCTGTCGCATGAGTAGTCGTCTAAGTGGAGGAATATGCGGTGTTCGTGTTCATTGTGGGTTAGTATAAAGGACTCAGGGATGTTAGAACAGTTGGCCTGCTCGATATAAACTTGTCTACGCCAGCTGACAATATGTCCGAATTCAGCGTCGTTTGAGTTGACCCGAAGGATGGCTATAGGAGTGATTAATTTCAAAGAAAACACTGAGGCAAGGTGCGAGAGTATGAGCTGGTTCGGGATAGTAGGGGAGACATTTGACATGATTAGTTTATTAGATGGATTTTTTAAACGTCGGGCAGTGATCACTTGCGAGCCTATTTTAATTCTTCCTCCATGTTCGAATAGCTTTTCGACATTGGATTTCGACTTAAAAAATATTGCCACTCGATCTTTGCTGATTTTCGAGCCTGCTATTATGTTATATGGTCCGCCAACTAAATCTTTTAATGCCAAGAAGTAATCGCGGTTGCTGCTTGTCGGAACGTATGGGAATATTACGCCCTGTTCCTCTGTTGGATAATTAAAGTCGGTTAGCGGGGCTATTTTCTTTATAGTTTTTAATTTTTCGGAGAAGGATGCTGGTACACTCGGTGCGGTCGGGCGGGTTGCATCGGAGGGGCTGTTTTGGATTTTGTCATTTACTGCGGTCGCTGCGGAGCTATCAGCATTAAAATCGGCAGACGGCTGGCTGCGCGAGTTTATCGCGAGAGATAAATCAGCTGAACGCTGCGGGTTTGTTTGTGTGGTGAACTGGTTTTTTTCGGAGTTGCTGATAAGGCTTGTGTCGTGCGTTGATTTGATCGGTGTGTGTGTGTGTGGCTTACCTGTTGTGTGCGGTGTGGATCTACTAGCGGTAGCGCTGTTGTTCACGTCGGGTTTAGACGGCGCTTTCAGCTTACCAGCCGGCTTCCCGGTTGCGGGCGGCGGGCGGTTCATGGTACTACGATGTTCTTATCACTATATTAATATTACTTGATTTGAAAAACGCGAACGCGAGAAAACGATAACTCTTCAACAAAACTTAATTTTCATGGGTTTCTGGCAAACTGTTTTATTACTTTATTATAAAAGTCTTCCAAATTGTTCATGATTATGTGCCTATAAATAAAAAGTTTTGATGCTCCAGGGATGGGCGATAGCCTTCTTCTGCCCCCCTTGTCTACGCCCATGACGTTGCCATTTTTTCTCTAATATTAATATTACCTATAACCCAGTTTCTACTGAAGTTTACAGAAATCTGTATTTGACTCTTTTTTACATATTTGATGTTGAGTAAAATTATTTTACAAACAGGTTAAAATCTCTTAGCATATTATAAATTTCTTTTTTTTTAATAAAAATTCATATACTTCCAATTCAGATTAGATCTTACAAGAGAAATATATAAGTTGTCAATCACAGATTTTGATGAAATTTTGATATATTATAATATTAAATACTTGTTTTTTCATCGGTCCATAAGTAGTTTAAAGGGGTGAAAACCATCCCGAAAGTTTACCCTCAAAAAAGTTTTTTCCACATATCTCGGCTCTAACTCCATATTTTTCTATAGAACAAAATGAAGATTGTTTCTTATAAAATAAGTGAATAATGCATAATGATTTAAGAAGCAAGGGTTGCATACCCCATTTTTAGGGTCTGAAAATAGATATTTTTCAGCTTAATTTTGAATAAAAATTTAAAAAACAACTTAAAAAATCTTAAAACCTTGTTCCAAACATAAAACAAAAAATTGAAATTGACCTATTTTGGCATTTTAACATATACTACTCCCAATGGGGTTAAACCACTCCTAATACAAAGTAAATTTGTACATGTGTTTCAAGTGAACAAAATTAGTTTAGAATTCATGTATAATATTTTTCGAGGTCGCTCATTGTGAATCTGATATTAGATTTTGTTAATTCAAAATTGAGAAATTCTACGATCCCTAAACTGTTATCATATATCACTTTCTTTTTATATAATGTAAATTAGAACACATTTTATGATGCACATTTCATTAACATTTCAATGA
Source organism: Icerya purchasi (assembly GCA_039619475.1). Classification (NCBI taxonomy): domain Eukaryota; kingdom Metazoa; phylum Arthropoda; class Insecta; order Hemiptera; family Monophlebidae; genus Icerya; species Icerya purchasi. The sequence goes on from CM077116.1 coordinate 137,859,183, forward strand.
AAAATTTAATAAAATAGTAATCACATTTACATATGGTCTACAATTAATAAAATAATATACTTTTTAGTAAAGTTACACTTTTTTCCCAAATTACAAAACAATGAATTAAATGTTTGGAAATCCCAGTGTACATGCTATAACTAACTGTGAGATATATTGGGAAAAGTAAAATAAAGTCCTGAGATACGAGCAAAGTTATTTTAACTTTTTTTTTAACATTTATTTCATATACAAAATAAATCTAAACCTCTTTTAAAATATATATTGAAAGAAAACTAAATTGTTATTTGTTTTGCACATATATATTAATGATAAAATTTTTGTTTTTTAGAGAAAGTTCTAATTTTCACCATAATTATGCTATTAAAAATAGATAACAAAATTTTCTATTTGATAAAATTATTTTTTAATTGTTTTAAAAACATGCTGAAAAAAATATACATTTATTTGATTTTAATTATACACATTGAAGTTTTCGCAATACACAAAAATTATTTTGTTACTATGAAATAACTTGAATATGCTTTCTTAAACAGAACAGGTCAAAAAATAGTATTATTATAATTACTAATAATAATAACATTTATTTTTTTTTTTTACTAGTATTGCATATTAATATTTTATTATTGCATACATCTCTGATAAATTGTTTGTATATGTAAATTATATAACATATCAGGCGTCTCCTGTTTTTTCTCGAACAGAAAAGTCTTCTTTCTCCTAACCAAGCCGGCGGGCGAGAGGCAAGATCAACAGTCAGCCAACTACTTAGCCTGCAAGGGCAGATACTCTCGGCGTTTCAGCGTCAACAGCACCTCTATGCAGTATTTTTCGATTTAGAGAAAGCTTTTGATCGCCTGTGGCGTCATGGCCTACTACTAAAACTGCGAACGGAGGGAATCGCCGGAAAAATGGGTAAATACCTACACAGATTCTTAGACAATAGAACGATCCAAGTTACGACTGGTTCGTCAACGTCTGAACTGATGCTGTTGGAAAATGGTGTACCACAAGGCTCTGCTTTAAGTGCAACCTTGTTCATATACTACATTAACGACTTAACTGACTGTCTTGCCGCCCCTGTAACGTCCCGGCTCTATGTGGACGACCTAAACATCTCCCTATCATCCAACCATCCTATAAACGCTCAAAATATCCTACAAAAATCCATAAAAAAGCTCCAAAAGTGGTCCAATGACAACGGTTTGACCTTCTCCTCAACAAAAACAATATGTGTTGATTTCCACAGGGGACGCCAAAACGCACTTTCCGGCATATTCCTGAGTCTAAATGGTGTTCCTATCCCAAACCGTCCATCAGTTAAGTTTCTAGGCTTAATATTTGATAAAAAACTCTCCTGGCGCGATCACATACGTGAGCTCAAAGCTAAATGTCTAAAATCCTTCTCCATCCTAAAATATCTGTCGAATTACAAATACAACATAAATCCAAAACTACTCCTTACAATATATAGATCAATCATCCTTTCGCGAATCAATTACGGGTGCCAGGTGTACTCCTCAGCCGCCAATAGTGTGCTAAGATCCTTAGATCCTGTACATTTTGCGGCCCTCCGGTCTATCCTTTCCACTCATCCCTCTACTCCTGTTGTAAGTTTGTGTGCACTGGCAGGTTGTTCCCCACTATCCTATTATAGGAAATATTACAACTTTAAAGAACTGAGCTCCCTCCTTAGTAATACTAAGACCCCGTCACTCGAGCCGGCCACCATATCCCCTAATGGGAGTTTTGGGAACGATCCAGCGCCTGAACTTTTTTCAGTTATGGATCATTTCCAAATCCCCTCAATCCCAAGAGCTTTACCAGATTTCGCAATAACTGTACCTCCCTGGAGTCAGCCGATCACAAATATAAACATATCTCTCACAAAATTCAATAAAGCACAATATCCCCCAAACGTAGTACAAATAGTAAAAAACACCATAGCGAGCTACACCGATCATGTATGCCTCTACACAGATGGAGCGAAGGCAAAAGGTTATCAGTCACCGGCGGCATGCTCCTTCGAAGTATCAAAAACAGCAGAGTCAGTCAGACTGCATGATTGCTGCACAGCACTGGACGCTGAAATATATGCGATTGTATTCTGCATTCAACACTATACTGATGCTAACCCCCAGTCCCAAAAGGCCCTACTTATAACTGACTCCTTAAATTCCCTTCAACTTATTTCAGAAATAAAACCCAAAAACCCCCTGATAAGAAAAGTCCACTACCTACTATACAGACTATCCCACCTAAACTCTGAAATATCCTTCCTATGGGTGCCGGCCCATGTAGGAGTCCCAGGTAATGATCGCGTCAATCGAGCAGCTCAGGCGACACTATTCTCTCCAATGCCATGTAATCCCCCTCTTCCCCCCACAATGGCCCATTTATTTATGCACCAAACTGGAGAAGAATGGCAGCGGGAATGGAAATCCGCAAGTACATTCCTCCAAAGCACAAAATCAACCACAGAACACTGGTGGCCCATAGACGAAATTTCTCGCAGAGATTTTTCTGTCTTGAATCGCCTCCGAACAGGTCACACAACCCTTTCGCACGGGTATAACTTCACGGGACAAGCACCCCCAAATGTCTGCTTCTTCTGTGGTCAACCAAGCGCCCCGTCTACATCTCACCTCCTTCTCGAATGTTTCTCTTTTGCGGCACCAAGATCCACCTATTTCACTACCACCTCTATCTCTAAGATCTTATCGAACGTTCCGTCTGCGGTCGCAGCTATGTTGGCTTTCGTGCGTAGCAGCGGCCTATACCATAGAGTTTAACCTTCCTAAGTAGGCTCCATGTGCTGTAATAGCCTCAGTAGTTAAACACAGCGCATGGAAATCCTCACTATTATTTTATTAAAAAAAAAAAAAAAAAATTGAGATAGTAAAAAAAAAGTAAAGAATGAAAAATAAAAGTTAATTATAGAAATCAATGTAGTTACAATTAAACAAAATGTTTGACACAACATTTGCTCGTAAATAACTTTCTTTAATGAATGAAATATGGTTTTCATAGAAAAAACATGAACTTTAAGAAAAACATTTATTATATTTTAAAACAAAAAGAAAGTTTCAAAAGTGTCAAGATGATATTAATAAATTATAAAAATTTGTACTTTTAAAATATTTATAATTTTTTAGATTTACATCCGTGTCATAAGTATTTTGCGAATGAAAGTACCATATTTTAAAAAATGTTGCAAGTAATATAAGCAACAAATGTAGTATTTATTTTAACAAGTATGTTAAAAGATGTTCATCAAGAAGGAATCTTACCAGAAAATTACAAAAAAATCATGTGACCAAAATATTATTTAATGTTAAATCTTCAATGGAAGTAAGAGGTATAATGAAATAGGAGGAACATTTCTGTCTTTTATCTTTTTCTTTTTTTTTTTTTTATTAAATGGGCACGCCAGCACAGGACATTTACCCAACACAAAAGATTAAAAGAATAGAAGGACATATGGAGCGAAAAGTTATATCAAGAAACGATTAGAGACAGAGGAAATGAAGGCGGCTAACAAGGGAACAACAGAAGGAGATGGAAAAGTGAGAATATAGAGGGCACTGTAAGGAGTAGGGAGGCCAAGGCTAAGCAAATTGGAATAAAGGATCGCGCGTTCTGTAGAAATAAAGGAACATTCAAATAGTACGTGGTTTGCATCACACGTGCCATTTAAGGTAGGAGGATGAAAGGGACACAAAGGAGATTGAACTAGAGCAAAGCGGAAACGAGAAGCCGGGAGCAGACTATGATTAAAACGAAGGCGAACTATGGAAGAAATGACAACGCTGCGTTTAAAGTAAATTACATAGTGTATTAGAAAGTAGTCAATTCTGAAAATAATTAGTTTGTATGGACCCTTGAAGCGTACCGGATCACAAAAAAATTAACAAGTGCCAGAATGAAAGAAAAGAACAAAACGAGCCTATGAATAAACAAAAAAAAAGTATAAGAAAACAAAATCACACTGTCTTGTTCAACTAATATCACATGTGTCGCATGTAAAAAAAAAGTAAAAATAAAAACAAATAGAACGAGCGGAGGGAACTTGGAATAAACGGAACAATAATTAGAATTGCGCATACATTTTTAAACTCCATTTACAATGACGCTCCCGGTCGTATCTTGGAATATCGCAGCAGCAAAAAAAGGAAAGGGTCAGAAACATAATAGTGTGAAAATGTCGAGTGTCCTAGCAGCTAACGGAAATGACACAAACATTTTTGTAACACCTGAAATATTGTAATCGGCAAAGAGAAAAAAAAATTAAAAAATAAAAAATAAAATAAAAACAAACTAAACTAAAATACCAAATTTGTACCTAAACTTATGCTCCGGACTACCTGGCTGGGCTACTGCAAGCACCGCAGTGAAGAGGCCGCCTTGAAACTTACATGCATAGTTATGACCAAATTTATGCCCGCAATTACTACATGTAATAATGCGGCAATATACCGGCTGGGTGCAACACAATTTCAAATTTTGAATTTTGAATGGAAAATCGTTAGTACTCACAATCCTTGAAAAATGTCGGATTGCCACAGCAATGGGCCAGCAAAGAAAAATAAACGAACCACACAATGCGGGCAAGATCTTAGATAATACAACACATCCAAAACTAACCATCGCATCATATATATAAAGTTAACTGGTTAATTCAAAGATCAACTCAAAAATAACAGAAGTAACAAAAGAAATAGAAAACAGAAACAAAAGAACAAAATAAAAACAACATAGCGGCATATTATGCAACACTCATTCTCAAAACGCGCATAGATCTGATAATGATCGCGCGTTAGCGACTGTAGACCAATATTTTATTTGTTCCATTTAAATTTAATAACAAAATGGTCAATTGTTAGAAGTTAGATTATCACAGTTGTGTTTCTCGCGTTTCGTCTTGTTGATAAGAAATATTACGTACGGGGTTGTCTCGTGAGATGCCCCGCACACCACTGTCAGCAAACATGCTGGCCGCTGCACCGAAACCGGACGGAAGCAAAACGACCACCGGTAGTAAGTACGCAACAAACAAACCAGGTAAGAGCCACACCGACACACACAACACACCTCCGCATAAGCCGGCTACTACAACCGCTGATAAGAATCAGTCGATCTCTGCAGATCCTCTTCCGCTCGCTCCAAACCAGAGTAACGCGAACAGTAAGATGATTACACACACAACCACCTCTCACACGTACACAACTAACCCGCACACACATGCCACTACCACGCTTACAAAAGTACCTACCCCACACATGCAACCGATCATCCGATCAACAGACAACACACACCACCTCCACACCGCAGCCGTAGCAATATCGTCAACCGCTACCATCAAACAAAGCACTACACAGTCCCGCGCCGCGGATGCAGATAATAATCAACTAAATGGCACGTTAGTTAATAAAATTAAAATTCAAACCGACTCTTCTGAAAATCTTAATTTGTTAAATAAACAAAATATCTCTTTCGCTGATAAAGTGAAGTCAACGAAAATAACACCGCTTTTAATCACCCAAAAGACAAACAAGGCATCATCCTGCCATATTTCCCGCCTCATTCGCTCAGAGACTATTTTACTGCGGTGAAATCAGTCACTGGCAGTAATCTCGATATAATTGCGGGGTCTCGTATCAGTCGAGACCGCATAATTATTTTCCTGAAATCGCAAAAAATAACTGACGAATTTTTTGCTGGAGGCGGAACAATTACATTAGCAGAGCGGACAATTCAGGCAGCACGAATTAGACAACCGGCTAATAGAGTTGTTTTATCAAACGTATCGGCCACTATACCAAATGAAACACTTTCGTCATATCTCGCTTCTGCACTATCCCTTAAGCTACTGTCACCAATATCAATATTAAGAGTCAACCCCTCGGACGATGAGTTTGCACACATAATAAGCTGGCGAAGACAGGTGTATGTGGAGCATGTGAACTGTGCAAATATTCCTAGATCGTTTCTCCTACGAAATAATGACCACGATCATAGAATTTTCATACAAATCGAAGACCACGTGTGTCCAAACTGCAGAAAAGAGAATAAACTGGTGAACACGCAACAAGAAAGTCATCCCAGCCGTCCAGACACCATCTGCCAACCTCAACAGCCAACCACGGACCATGATAGCGATGTGCCCCAAACAGTACATAATGAAACCCATGTCTCCCCCTTAACGGTAGACACCAGATGTCCCGACAAAATAAATTCAAATGCCACAATTGAGCAGCCGGAAATAGAGATGGACACAGACGCTAGTCCGCTGAAACGGCCTCATCCCAAAACCCCAGAAGCAGTTGCTGACCCGAGACCGCCGGTTTTCCCATCACGGCCGCTACCTAAACGACCAGCTCTCTACATTAATCAACCAGATAACACAGAGGAGCATGTACCAATTGAGGCGCATAACGAACAGCCAACCCTAGAGCCAGGAGACGTAACTGGAAAAGCCAAACACCTTTTCAACGCTGAACAACCAACGTTTATGATGGGATTTGAAGAATTCAAAACATTTATCCAGGCAGTAGCAACGAACCCAAAGTACATCTCCTATGCAACTGATTATATAAGGAACTATGACGAGCTGGTATACATGCTTGCAGCAGTTAAACCATATCTTAACGGTAGAAGCATTAAAAGTCGCTGCTCCCAAATTATAAGCGACGTCTGAAGACGAGCGACATCATAGCGACGGCAACGTATCCAACGCAAATTAATAAACGTCCCTTGTCCATAAAATCTTACAAAGTCAGTACAATATTACAACCTTATTTAGAACCAAGATGGCAGTAGAATCTTGTTTAATTCAGTGGAGCTGTCGCGGTTTTAATAACAACCGTGCTGAACTGATGCATTTAATTGCACGGCATAACCTCTATGCTATATGATTACAAGAATCACACCTCAAATCAAAACATCAACCGAGAGTAAAAAACTATAAACTCTTTAGATGTGACAATATTCAAGGTATGAGAGCGAAAGGAGGTGTTCTATCTCTTATCCACACCTCTATCCCTGCTTACCCAGTCCGTCTCAACTCCTCCCTACAAGTTATTGCCGTCACCATACATACCACTCTTTTATCGAACTCTCCAGTTACACTATGTTACTGTTATATTCCCCCGAACAGCATGAATAGTGTCCACGAACTCGAGTCCATTATAACACAACTTCCTAAACCGATAATACTATTAGGGGACTTCAACGCTCATTCCCCGATCTGGGGATCAAGACAAACAAACAAACATGGAGCAATCCTCACTAAACTTCTTTTAAATACTGATTTATGCTTTATTCCCCAAACTACACACACTCATTTTAACCTCTCATACCATGTGTTCTCGACTATCGACTTAGCGTTCTCCTCCCCTGTCCTATATCCTAAATTGGAGTCGATAGTACTGCCCGACTTGTGTTTCAGCGACCACTTCCCTATTATAATACATTCCACAAGTGCTATACCAAACGTTTCTAAATCAACAACTCCTCGCTTCTTATTCCACAAAGCAAATTGGGAAGCGTTTTGTGACAAGGTCTCTGTCCCACATCAACTCAGTACCTCTGCGGTAGAAAATATCAGGATACTTCTTGAGGCTATGTTTACTGCAGCGGAAACGGCGATCCCTAAATCTACCCCCTCGCCCCGCCCACGCCGTGTTCCCTGGTGGTACAGTGAAATTGCTGTAGCAATACAAAACCGTAAACGAGCTCTCAGGAAATATAAATCTTCACAATTACTCAGTGACCTGATTGAATTTAAAAAGCTACGCTTCAAAGCACGTTTCATAATTAAGATGAAGAAGCGAGAATCCTGGACCTCTTTCATTAATTCAATAGCCCAATCCACATCTAACCAAATGACTTGGGCAAAAATTAAATCTATGAATGGCCTTAATCGATCCAAACCTCCTACCTCATTAATCCATAACAACTCAGTTGTATCCGATCCAAGCAATGTTGCGGATATCTTCGCTCGGCACTACCAGAATGAGTTCTTCTCCTTAGTCTATTCCACCAAGTTTACATCTAGAAAAGCTTCTTATGAACAACAAGAATTATCCTTCCTTCAACAGTCCACCGATGCTTTCAACAGCAAATTTTCCTTGGCTGAATTAAACTTTCAACTCAAATTTCATACTCGAAACAGTGCACCTGGTCCCGACTCTGTTCATCCATACATGATTAAATATTTGCCAGCGCAGGCAAAAGAGTTTCTTCTTAATATTTATAACCAAATATGGGTATCTGGCGATATTCCTCAATTCTGGAAAATGGCTTACATTATTCCTATATTAAAAATAAATAAAGATCCATTCCGTCCTGAAAGCTATCGTCCAATTTCCCTTTTAAACGTCTTATCCAAAGTTATTTATTATTATTCGTATGTCTTCGGGTATCTTTAACAGCACTTAGGTTAATTATTACATTAAAATTCAAATCAAAATTAAGTTAAAATTAAGGTAGGGTATGTTACATCCGCTGTGTCTGTCTATACATCGACATCCAGTTTCTCTAGCCATTCCTTTGCGCGGCTTGATAGCTCTTTAATTTCGTTCCAACCGCCCTCCAGGGCCCGCATTTGGCATTTGTCCAAGATGTGGTCCATCGACTGCTCGTCTTTGCCGCACAGTCGATGGACCACATCTTGGACAAATGCCAAATGCGGGTCCTGGAGGGCGTTTTTTTTTTTTTTTTTTTTTTTTTTGAAATAACTGTAAAGGGTCCCACGAGGCTAATGCCTATATTGTGGGTGCCCAAACACTTATTATCGTTTATTGTATAAATATAACGTACAATATAATATCAACGTCCGACTATAAACTAAGCAATTACTAATAAAATAAAACAACAATCTTCTTAAATGAAGCAAATATCTTATCCTCTTAACAAAACGTATACACTTCCGATCTGGAAATTTATTACTAATAATATTATTACACAGTATCACCGCAAACATATTCCAACCCATACAAACAACCAGATATACAATCGGCAGAACAAATACAACACAGATGAAATAATCATAATGTAGCGCTATTAATGTTAAAAACCGAATAATATACGTCCAACGCAACATAGTTAACTACAATAAATACTCTATACAAATATCAAATAGGTAATTATGCTCTATTATGCCACATGCACTCAAGCCCGCATACCCTTTTATATTGTATTTGGGGGGAGACCAAGAAACCTGCAAATTATTACTCCTATCTCTGCAACCAAGCAATTAACCAAATTTTTATTTTTTCCTTCCAAACTGCTAAATGCTGTTCTATCCAGATTTCCTTCGGTACCTTTAATAATAATTTCATCAATACATTTTCTTCGACATTATCTATTTTATGATTTACCCCCCGTCTGAATTGAAAGGAAAGTTCTTTAGATACTCTGGTATTTCGCTTCTTATCTATTAATGGCAGTTGCACGTCTTGCAACTTACTTTTTAGCAGCTTGTGATAACAATACATCGCTTTTGGAGGTAGTTCCTTATTTTCTATCCACCATACAGGTTCAGAAATATTCTTGTTTCCCAGATTTCTAGAGGGAGTTATTAATTTCAGACATCTCCTTATTAAATTGCTGATTTTGCTCATTTCCGATTTTTTTGCCTCACCCCATACTTGAACAGCATAATGTACTCTCGATGCTATTAAAGCCTTATAATACATCCTTACTACATCGTGGGGCATCAGAAATTTTAATCTATATAACGCTGGTATGGATTGCCTTATTTTTAGCGTGAGGTTATTTATGTGCATTTTCCATGTTAATGCGTTGTCAATCACTAACCCCAGATATTTGTAGCTCTTAACAACTTCAAGTAGCACACAATCGGAGCAATTATCGCAATGATTAGCATTCCCGTGTAACCAACCTGGAAAGCGTAATATTATTTTCGGTATAATTTTTCTATGTCGACTGGGGGTCCTTATGTACATTATTTGTGTTTTTGATTTATTGATAACTATACCTCTATCATGGGCCCACCTGGTTACATTATCCAAATCTTCCTGCAGTAATTTTTCAGCAACATGTATATTTTTGTGCTTTGTCACAATGGCGAAGTCATCTGCATAAGCAAATATAGTAGAATTTTTTACGGCAGCAAAAACCGAGTTCGTGTAGATAAGAAATAGTAATGGCGCTAAGACTGTTCCCTGCCCTAAACCCGTAGTAACGACTGCTTCTGCGCTTTGTATATTTTTGATTTTCACTATAATCTTCCGATTTGTCATGTAATTGTGAAACCATTCTTTTTGTTTACCTAATATCCCTATGTTTCCTAAATTCCGCATAAGTAAGTCATGATTCACCGAATCAAAGGCTTTATTTAAGTCTAAAAAAGCTACTAGAAATATACTACCTTCAGCCATACCACAGTTAACTTGATTTACAAACGATTGCAGTAACATTGTAGTAGATTTCCCCTGCCGAAAACCAAACTGATTATCCGCAATAAGATAATTTCCTTCGAGAAATTGTCGCAAATGCGACGCAACATACTGTTCCAGAATCTTCGCAAATGCAGAAATTAACGTTATTGGCCTATAGTTTACAGTTTTTGAGCAATCCCCTCGTTTATATATCGGTTTAACGATACCTAGTTTTAAACCTTGTGGTATACAACTAGTTTTTATTGTGTAATTAATAATTTTGGCGAGGAGCGGTATAAAAATCTTAGAGTTACTCGTTACGTCTTTAACTCGTATTTTATCCCATTCTGGCGCTTTATTTTTGTTTAATTTCCTCAATATCATTTCTACAGATCCCTCCGTGGCTAGAGGTAAATAAAAGGATGTCAAGTGATTGCTTATTTCCTCCACTGTTGATAACTGCCTATTACAAACCGAAAAACACACATCGAGATCAGCCGTAAAAGTTTCCCGAAATTCCTCAACAGTTTCCGCTGGGTTAGTAAAAGTTTTAACTAACCGCTCGTCATTAGAAGTAGCCTTTGCCCCATGTAAAATATTGTTCACCAGTTTCCATGTACTTTTTATATCATATCCTGTTTCTTTTATTTTAGTGGTGTAAAAGTTGTACTTCGCTATCCTAATTTCCTGTATTATCCAATTTCTATACTTTTTGTAGTTTCTCCTGTAAAAGTGGTTAGTAGGATTGCCTTTGGCTCTCCTGAAATAAAAGTCTCTAATTTTTATTAGGTTCAGTATTTTTAAATTTATCCATTGTTTACTATCTTTCTCTTTTTGGTTTAGGCCTCGGCCAGGGTCGAATAAGCTAGTTCTATACAACTGATCAAAAGTTTTTTGTATGCTATTATATATCTTATCCGCTGACTCATCCTTCAACATTTTATCCCATTGGTAGGTGCGTATTTTACTGTTTAAGAGACTCCCCTGAATTATAAAATCGCGCGATTTTCTTTGACAAAAATAATTTAGTAGAGAAGCATAACATATTATATAATGATCAGCGATTTTCGTTGTAATAACCCCAGAACATATTGTTGTTTCTTTATGTCGTACGAATATGTTATCAATGCACGTCGAGGTTACCCTATCTCGATTAATTTCTTCCCGTGTAGGTAGATTTATTAATCTAACACACCCATAGCCATTAACGATGTTTAGGAACCGATCTCCGTTACTACTTTCTTTGAATAGATCAATATTAAAATCTCCACATACAATAATTTCTTTGTTACTTATTTTCCCTAATAAATCGTCAAGTAGCACTAAAAATTCGTTGATTGGTTTATTAGGCGATCTATATATGGCCAGTAACATTATATTAACTTTACTATTTATCGATATTTCAATGTTAATATAATCGCAAGCTCTGTTCCCTGTACTAATTTGGGTACAATTATATTTTTCCGAAACAAAGATCAGTATGCCGCCATTAAACCTTTCTGATTTCTCAACGATAAATTTACCATATCCCCTCAGATTATAGTATTTTGCTTCTAGTAAGCTTATGTTAATTTCTGTTAGTACCAATATGTCAATTTTTGTGTTGAGAGTAATTGTAACGAATTCATTCCAATATTTTTTTAGACTTCTAATATTAAGGTGGAGTAACTGTAAAGGGGTCGAACTATCATTCCCCAAATGGCTAAAGGTCCTCACCTGCTCCTCCCATTTACCTAAACTTTCAAAATTCTGACAATTTAATATATTGGGTATTTCGCACATACCTACTGAAATTAATACTTAAATTCTATTATCATAATGTTAACGTACACAAATAACATAAACTATCTATTATACTACTATAAACTAGATTCTATTATACTATTTTATTGATATCGTCCGAGGTTTTTATTTGAAAGGAACGCTCTTGCGGGGTTTTACGAACAAAAATTTTACCATTCTTCAGCCAAGTGAACTGGTAGTTTAGCAGCTTGGTTTTCTGCTTGGTTTCCCAAAACAAGGTCCGATAATATCTGGATAGATTTTCATTAACGAAGATTTTGAGCGTGGATGAAGTGTTGCCAGTTATGTCTTTATCCCAGATAACCTGCGCCTTTTTCTTTACCATCAGCTCATCTACGATTTTACGATTTGCTTTAACTATTACTGGGTTTGGGAAGTTTTTGTTCCTGGCCGGAAGCCGATGTACGGCCACGATATCCTCCTTTCGTATCTGACAGTTCACTTCCCCGCCAATTTTTATTACTAAATCTTGCAAGTCTTCATTTGGCATCTGTGATACTCCATGTAATTCGAAATTTTCCCGTCTTCCGTACTGCTCTAAGAGGTGAACAGTAGCTGTTAGTTCGATTATTTTTTCGTCCTTCTGTTTCGTTTCTAGCGTCAGTCTTGCAACTTGCTCCCTCAAGAATTTTAACTCTGCCATTATTGACTCATTTATTTTTAGTGTTTCATCATATTTATTAGATAAAAATTCCATCGTGCGCACCATTTCTGCAATGTTACTATCTATTTGCCTTAATCTGTCGGTCACATCTGCTCTTTGATGTTGCTCATCAATTTTACCGCTCTCTGTGGCTTGATTTTTTCGTTTCTTCTCATTCTCGTCAACACTATCGAGGCTTATTTGTCGCTTAGTCCTTCCCTTTGGCATGATTATTAATTTTATGTCTATATTGAAATACGAAAAACGAATAAAATCGGTTTTAACTTACTTCTTATCAGTTTTTTTTTTTTTTTTTTGAAAAATATGTATTTATAATTTTTATATACAAAAATTTTCGTCAAGCTAAAACGCTTGTCGACGAATTATCCTATTTGACATTTTACCATCTTAAATTAACTTATACATATACATGATCGTGTAATATATACTTAATCTATCTATTTTACTTATCAATAATTGCTAATCTATTTCTATTTTCTATATTCAGTTGTTTTTTTTTTTGTTTCTTTTTTCCTAGCTTTTTTGTTGCGCTTTGTTTTCTTATTTTATGTTTATTATTTTTTTTATATTTTCTTCTTCCTGAAGCCATTCCTTTATTTTCCTTTTTCTTTCCCCTATTTTTTCCTTCTCTATTATTTCTTTGGGTATTTTATTCAACATCTGAGTTATAATATATTTATCCGTTTGCTCCCCCATCTTTGTTCTTGCTAACGGCAATTGGTACGAAAGTTTTTCCCTCAACTCGTATTCTGTGTTTATTCTTTCCTCCAATTCAATTTTCTTTTCTGCTGATATGTACTCCCATATCTTCAGTAATAAGTACATTCCTCTTATGCTAGTTTGGTTCTTATCAGTTATTACGCTCGTATTTATACACCGACACTCAATTAAACGATAACAATATTTCTAACACGTAACATACGTCTATTCAAATTAAACCTTTCAACTCAAAAAAAAAAAAAAAAAAAAAGGTTGGAACGAAAAGTAATGGAAAAAATAGTAAACAGGCGCCTCCTTTTTGTCCTTGAACAGAATAATATCCTTTCTCCTATACAAGCCGGAGGGCGTAAAGCGAGATCGACAGGCGATCACTTAATAACTTTGCAACGGCAAATAATAACGAGCTTCCACCGCCATCAACATACATATGCGGTCTTTTTCGATTTAGAAAAAGCATTTGATCGCATATGGCGGCATGGATTATTGCTAAAGCTCAAAGCCGCAGGAATAAATGGCCAGATGGGCAATTATATCGCTAGCTTTTTAAGCAACCGAACGATCCGGGTTAAGATCGCTACATCATTATCAGCACCCATTCCAACAGAGAATGGCGTGCCACAAGGCTCTGCTCTAAGTGCAACCTTATTCATAATTTACGTCAATGACGTAGCCGAATGCATCTCGCCGCCTATAACCGCCCGGCTGTTTATCGATGATCTTAACATCTCCTTATCGTCAAATTTCCCTCCTATCGCTCAAAAAATACTCCAGAAAACTATCGATAAAATACAGAGTTGGTCTGATAACAATGGTCTAGCCATTTCGGCAAGTAAATCCGTATATGTTGATTTCTGCAGGGGGCGCCGTTCCTCTCCAAGTGTATCCCTAAATCTAAACAATCTTCCTCTTCCCCAGAAAGCCACTGTCAAATTCCTTGGATTAATCTTTGATTCTAGACTTACTTGGAAACCTCATATTGCCAACTTAAAACATAGCTGCACCAATTCTATCCCTATATTGAAATATCTGGCTAGCCCCAGATGTAATATTAATCCTAAATTCCTTTTCAACATCTACAGATCGCTGATTTTATCGAAAATCCACTACGGGTGCCAGGTGTACTCCTCAGCTAGCAAATCTATATTGAAATCTCTTGATCCTATACATCACTCCGCACTGAGAACCATTTTGTTAGTGCATCGAACTTCTCCAGCTGCCAGAATGTGCGTTCTAGCTGGGTGCCCTCCACTTTCCTACTTCCGAAAATACTTCATACTGCGAAATATGTACCATCATTTCAGCCACACACGAAACCTCCCCCTAAAGTTTGAACATTATCTTCTTGAACCAAACTTTCCCAGCGACCCACTTCCAGAATTACTGGCCGACCTGCGAAGATGTGGTATCACGTCAGTACAGAAGTCAACACCCAGCCTCAATACCCTTATTCCCCCTTGGATCACGTTCCAGATAAATAAGAGCATCCAACCACAACAAGTTCTCTCCTCACAGTAGAAGCGGCAGTTAGGGCAATTAATAAGTACCCGGACCACCTAGTTTACTACACTGATGGAGCCAAGGCAGTTGTCGAGGCAGGTCCACTGCCCGCAGCCTGGGCAGTCGAAGGTCACGACATCTCATGCGAAACTCGACTCAATGATGCCTGTTCCGCATTGGATGCAGAATTGTACGCAATTGCACACTGTTTCCACCACATCGTTACAACTCACACCAGAGCCAGCGATTTCCTCCTGGTTACTGATTTCCTACAGTCTTTGAACATGATTAGAAGTCAAAAATTCAACAACCCGCTAATCCTAAAAGTATATCACTACTCGAGTGAATTGCAGCTAATGGATAGTCACGTGTCGCTGCTGTGGGTTCCTGGGTACATTGGAGTGCCTGGTAGTGAGAGTGTCGACAGAGCAGCACGTTCTGCCTTGCTCTCGCCTCCCTCATCAATAACATATATATTCCTAAAGGTGTTCGAAAACTAGTGGAAAACTGAATGGGCAGCTGCAACAACATCCTTAAGAACCATTAAGCCCACAGTTGATTCATGGTGGCCACCGGAGTGAACATCCCGATACGACTTTAAGATCCTCAGCCGGCTGCGAATTGGCACATCGCTATTTCGCACAAACATATAATTGATAAAACGCCGCCTCCGGCTACATGCCCCTTGTGCAACCAGACAACCGCACCGATAGTTTCCCATATAATACTTACCTGCCAAAAGTTTAATATGTTGCGGAGGCAACTTGGCCTACCCATAGATATAGGGCAGACCCTCTCAAACGAGGTAATCTCCATAAATAGGATTATTGCTTTCATTAAAATGAGTGGCTTAACTCACCACATTTAAATTACCCCCTCCCTTGTGTGTGCTGTAATGACCATAGTAGTTACGCACAGCACATAAAATTTAAGGGAATTTAAAAAAAAAAAAAAAAAATAATAAAACGAACGATAGAAAAAAAAAAGATAATTAATTAATTATATGAGAAAAGGGGAATTATTGTCCGTGTAAAAAAAAAATTTGTTTGTTTACCACAACATGATGAAACTAATTTTAGCGAATCCTTGATTAACTATACTAACGGCGGATCACTAAAGTGCATTTACAATAAAAGAAAACAAAAATTTATGCACTTGGACTTAAAAAAAAAATAACCAAAAATAGACAACACGTTGTTTTTGCACATCCACACATAGCGAAGAAAAACACACAAATCTCTGGCTAGCTGTTGACCTACACAAGCTTTTATCCATGAACACGTTTCTCCAAAAGGGAACCAATTGTCCAAATAATAACCAATGCCATCCCTTCAAAATGGCTACCTGGAGCGCTATCATGCAATTTAAATCTTAGTTTAAATAGGTATTTATAAATTTGTTAACCAAATGAATTTTAATTTTTTTTTTTTTTTTTAATTTTTTGAGCATGTCGGCTAAGGATGTTACTCAATCCAAAGGTATGACAATATTAATAATTACATAAGAAAAGTATTATATAAATGAAGCTAATCAAGGAATAACCAAAGAAGTGCGAAAAGAAAGGATGCAGTAGGCACACTATAAGGCGCAGGGAGGCCAAGACGCAAAAGCCCGGATTACAGTATCGCACATTCTGAAGAAATGAAAGGACATTCAAGTAAAATGTGATTTGCATCACAAATGAAGTTTACTTCTGACGGATCAAACGAGGTAGTGGAGAAGCGGATGAGCGAAGCAGGATGCAAGCTGTGATTCAACCGAAGTCTAATTATAGATCAGATAGTTGACCGCCTCATGTTGAGGAAATTAAGAAACTATGGAAAAAGAGGAAGAATGAGTTGTATACATAAATAAAAGAAAGTAGGATTAGAAAATGAAGAAGGATAGAGATCAGACCAACAGTTGTGGTGGCAACGAAAGGAAAGAGGAAGAAAATTTCGAGCTGAAAAATGACTAACAAAGCAACCGTCTGAAGCAGCCGAACATGCTAACGAGTCAACTAACTCATTGCCCAAAATTCCACAATGACTAGGAATCCACAATAGATTAATATGGACAGAGCGGGAATGAAATAGATGTGAAATTAAGGAGTGTATGTGAAGTACGATGTGATCAGAGGATAGTTTAGCAAAAGGAGTAGCAATGGTTTGTAAAACGCCCTTTGAATCATAAGATAAGAGAATCTTGAATATATTGTTAGTAGAAGCTATAAAAAGGATTTCTTGTAGGATTGAGATAGATTCGGCTAGGAATATGGAGGAGAAAGAGGGGAGTTTGAACGTCTCAGAATAGTCGAAATCTGGCAGAGTAAAAATCGCTCCAACCCCCAAAGTTGACTTTGAGCCATCTGTGAAAATTAAAGTATAAGAAGGAAAGAGCGAGGATAAAACATAATTAAATTCGTTAAGCGCAGTGTGAGAGGGAAGAAATAGTAAACTTGGCGAGTAAATTAGATCTGGGAAATTATAGGTAAAATAAGGGTATTTGGTGTAGGATAGAACAAAAGGAAAGAAGTCCCTGAGACGTGAAGAAATCAAGAAAAGGATTGGAGTTTTACAAGGGGAGAAACGCCAGTTGTTGAATATAGACAAGTAGGAATTGGTAATATGAAGACGTTTAATCAGAAATCTTTCACCTAGATAAAGTCTTTGGATAAATAAAGGATAGGAAACAGTTTCTGCCAAAATGGCTGCACTAGAAGAGGAGTTCAAGGCACTGACACAAAGGCGGAGTCACATGTTATGAATTTTATCAAGCTTAAGGAGAAGATATTTAAGAGCACTAGCATAACGGAACGAGCAATAATCGAATTTGTAAAGGATAGTGGCGTTATATAGCACCAGAAGGATATAAGGATCCCCACCCTAATTACAGGAGGAGAGAGCCTTCAACCAATTAACCCTTTTGAGGGCCGACATATAAAGATAATTGATATGAACTGTTAAGAACAATACCAAGGTAGGAGACGGAACTAACTAAAGGAATAGGAAGATTACACACAGATAGATTGACTGAGGAATGACTATAAGGACGATAAGTGAAAAAAACCATAGCTGCTGATTTCCCAGGAGAAGTAAAAAGGTGAAGATCGGATAACGCATTATCCAGAGAGAAAAGAGAGTTGTTAAGCTCCAGACGGTGGAAGAAAGATTAACTGAGGAAGAGCAGATGAGTATATCATTGGCAAAAAATAAGGAAGTAGATGATATCTGAAGAGTAGCTAGGCTGTGAAAATAGGTGTTAAAGAGAGTGGAATTAAGACATGAGCTTTGCGGAAGACCCCGTAAGACCACTCTAGAATCTGAGAAGGAGGTAATGGAGAGCTGAATTGATCTATTGTAGAAAAACTTGATAATTAAGGAGGCGAACTGTAAAGGAACATTAATGGAACATATTTTATGTAGAAGAGAAGGTAAATGAACGTTATCGAAAGCAGAGGTAACATCAATCAAAGCAATAATAGTTTATTCTTTGTGAATAAGGGATTTGTATATGTCAGATTGAAACAACGATAAACAGTTCGCCGTTCCCAGTCCTCTATGGAAACCAAACAAATTACTGGGAAGAATATTGTTGAATTCCAGCCACCAGACTAGGCGTCTATTAATCATTTGTTCAAATAGTTTTCTAAAACACGAAGCTAAGGAAATTGGACGGAAGGAATTAGGAAACTTTTTTGGAATGGATATAACGATAAAGGAGTTGTAAATTGATGTTGTAGTACAGGTATGTAAGAAAGAGTTGTAAGTAGAAAGCAGTGTATTCAATGTGGAGATTGATAAGCTCTTAATAACCAGAAGAGGAATGCCATCCACTCCTAGACTAGAGCAGAAGGAATTATTTAAGGAAGAACGTAGTTAATTGATGTTAAAATCGGAAAGTCTCAGCACGATTAGGACTCCTATTGCTTTTAATTTCTCTTTGCTCGCTAATATTGTGATTATCTCCATCTTTATTGATGACGTTTGTAGAAATATTATTATTATTATTAATGATAGTACTCATTGATTCGGCAATTTCATTAACGAGATCGCTACTCTTATTGACAATGTTACTATTTAGGAATGTATTCTTAGTAATGTTGCCATTATTACTATTAACCCTATTTCCATTATGTTCATCACTAATAGAAATACTATTATTCGAATCGCACAGGTTAGACTGCGACAATCGCAAGTTTTTGGTGGGCAGGGACGCCACAGGGGATAGTGGACTCGACGGTTTACATTTTAGAGAAGCACCAGCAACCTCCATTAAATTTAATGACAGATCGGTTTTAGAAGGCTTAAGTCCAGTGGAAGAGGCCGCTGTGCAGCCCCTCTTGGACACACTCATCTAAACAAATACAGAAGAAGTGAAGGAATAAAACAAAACAAAACAAAGCAGAGAGAAAGAAAAAAAAGAATATATATATAAATAAATAAGCAGCTAACTAAATAAATAATTATGATAAACGTGACAGTAGCGCAAAATAATAATGACCGCTAGTCGAGTAAAATTTGGCAGTGAGGAAATAAATCGAAATATAGACGGCTGAAGATAAGAGAAAAGAACAACGAACGATCTCATCAAGTTATCTGATATAATAAACGACAGTCGCGTTGCGCTTAAACTGATAACGACGAAAAACCGACTTATTTACTTGTAACTTTCTAAGATATTAAATAAAATATAATCAAACGTCAACAAGTAAAAAAAAATAGAAAGAAATTTAACGGCTGCAATAAGTGTTACTATTCACATGACAACACTAAAACTGGGGGCCTTAAATGTTTTATCTGCCATTTTGAAAATAAATAACAAAACTATTTTTTTAAATTTTAAATAAAATAATTTAATCCCCACTTTTGGTGTTGTCATACACATGGTAACGCCTATTGCGGCTGTTAATTTATCTAAAATTGTATTTTATACAATTATTTTGCCATATAGATATTCTTTTATAAAATTAACATGAGATTTTGGTGTGAGTTTTCACAGGAGATGACAATGTGAGATCTTACATGAGTTTTTTTGATAGGAATACAACAGACTCATTGTCTGTCTGGGGTTTAGGAGTTTAGGACTTAAAAAGCCAGGTCATTGACCCGTTTGTGGTTTAGGGGTTGTGTGCTTTGAATCACAGGTCTTGACATACCTGGGGTTTTAGGAGTTCAGGATTTAACAAAAATAAACAGGCCTCTGGCCTGCCTTGGGTTTAGGCGTTGTGTGGTTTAAATCACATCTCATTGGCTTGTCTAAGGTTTAGGGGTTGTAATTATACAAACCAGGCCTATGAATCATCAGGTGTCTAGGAGTTTAGAGCTAAGCGTATAGGTTTTTAGCGAGCGTAGTGTTATTCAGGTGTGGATCATTGGTTCATTTGGATTCATATTTGTAATTAGCGCCCTTGGACACTTACTTTCAAGTTCTAATGACAAGTAAAATATGTTTGACTTCTTTTGTCTTATCAGATCCACTATTATAAATCTTAAGTATCTAATTGAAAATTCATTACCAGTGACCTCAAAAACGACAATATAACAGCTGTTATATAAATTAAATTTTCTGTGACATTTCCATCCACTATATTGGATCCACCATTTTGAATTAACAAAATCTAATATCAGATTAGTGATGAGGGTCCTTGAAAACCATTACACATGAATTTTAAATGAATTTTTTTTACTTGAAACACATCTTCTTTTATAAAAAATTATTTACATTTTGTTTTATGGAAAAATATGGAGTTAGAGCTGAGACATGTGGAAAAAACTTTTTTTGAGGGTAAAGTTTAGGGTGATTTTCACCCTCTTTAACTGCAGATGGGCCGATAAAAAAAATAAGTGTCTAACATTTTTAAATTCTTTGCAACATATCAAAATTTCCTACAGTGACAACTCACATACTTCCCTTGTTAGTAGATTATACTAAATGCTATAAATACTTGCACATCAATTATTTTACCGTTCTTAAATTTTATTATATTTTATACCTGAATGAATTTCATTTACCTATTTCTGTTTTTACAAATTTAGAGAAGTACTTATAGAACAACTTTTATAGGTTTGCTGAATTAATTAATTTTTTTTGTGCTGGATCTAACATCCAAAATATTTTGCTTCTATACACTCATTTTTTAAGTATTATTTCAAAGTATGTGAAAAGAGACAACAGTTTATACTCCGGAAGAAAGTAATTTCTGAGTACTTGCCATTTTTCTTTATCATTGTTACTTCTAAATAATTTAAAGTCTCACCTTGCAAATAATTACCCTTGGGGATGTATCAATTTTTTAGAAAAAAGCTAAAATGTGGCTGACAGGACTATTAATAATGTTTCTGCACAGAATGTATTATTCCTTTATAAAAGCGTTCATTCATTTACTTCAAAAATAATTTTTATAAACTAAGACATAGTTCCTTAATGAAATATACTGCTAAATCTGACTTTATTCTATTTAGTTTTTTAAGCATTACTGTTAACTGGGAACAATGTGACAATGTTATTAGTATTAAACGATTGCTAGTTAACAGTTCACAAAATGTATGTATTTGTATAAAATAAATTTATTCTCATTTTTCTATATTTTATTTTTATTATTTGTTTGATATTTACAGATGGTAAGTTTTTTTTACCAGTATTTTTATTTTTAAGTCTAATTAGTATTATACTGTACAATAGCAAAATTTTATGTATAAACTAATATATTTAAATTACTTTTCTCAACGTACATTTTCATATAATCTTCCTTTTGTAATATTTTGTAGCACATAGTTCATCCAGCTTTACATATTTTAAATGTATCAAGACAGTTGTTGCTATGTGACAGGTTATTTTTTAAGAATGACTAGTTTATATTGAATTGAGTAGTACACTGTAATAAATATTGTGAAGAACGATATTGTATTTCATGTTTGAGTGAAACTTATCTTTAAAAAAGTTTTAAATACAGGGATCAAAATGATATATGCTGCATATATTTAACATTCATGTTCATCTTCAAACATGGTCTTGTTGAAATTTCAAAATCGAATTAATGATTTTATTGATACACATCTGCAGTAGTTGAAAACACTAGACAAAAGTATCATGTCATAATTTTCAATTATTTCTATTTTTTTTTTATTCTTATTAAATCATTTTTTATAGTTCGTTGAAATGAACATTCATTATTTTACTGCACCATTTACCAAATAATTCCATTATATGTAATTTCATAATATTATAGTTTTCTTTGTTTTTATTTGTTGAATTTGTATCACTATAAGGATAGGGAGACTGTTTTATTCTATTGAATTTTTGCCATTGTTACTGTTATTGAGGTCTAATCCGAGCAGTTTAATTCTGTCTATTTCTATATTCTATTAAATTTCACAATACATCAAACTAATTATAAACATTTTCAGAAGAGAAATATGTAAATTTTTCCAATTGTTTCCACAATCTAAATCATTAAAATTCTACTTATTTTTTTTGCTATATGTCCACAAAATATTGTTACTGTATTTGCAAACAGTAGTTTTATTTATTTGTACTTTATGAAAATTTACTCTTTTATTTATTTTTATTTTTTTTAAATCCCCCCTTTGGGCACGTCAGCTAAGGACCTACACCCAGAAACAACAAAAAAGAAAAGAGCCGTCAGTTAAATTTTGATTCGGTCAGATATGGACAATATAAAGGAACTAACGGATGAGATAATCGATGGTGAAGAGAAGGACAGAATATATGATGCACAATAAGGAGCGGGGAGCTTGAGTTTCAGCAAACAAGAATATAGGATACCGCGTTCAACAGAAAGGCATGGACATTCAAAAAAGATGAGCAGATCGTAAATGGTGCGGAGAAGTCGTTTGTTGCGCGTTATCTCTGTTTTGTTAAAGAAATAATTCGTACGCGATAATTATTTAACGAACAATAGAATACTTTGTTATCTCTCGTCCGATCTTCGAACTTGTGCAGACCGGTGAGATTATTCCATTATATTCATTTATTATTATTTATTACTACACTTGTCGTTATCGCTTATGCAGTACACAGACAAAAATTATTTAACATAGTCGTCGGATACGCTGCTTTGTCGTCATGTCGACAACAGCGGCTACGCCGACTAATGTTGCTCAACCAATTTACGTAGACACGCAAATCCACCGTCAATATACATCGACAAATGTATTATAGCCAGTAAAATTTATTCCGTATTCCCTGCCAGGCTCTTCGGGAGCTAATCCAAATCAACAACCCGCACTAATCATTGCTCCTGAACAATTGCAGTACGAACAGCCAAATATCTTTTCACATGATGTAACCAATTATGCTCAAGCATTTCCAGCATTACTACAAACTGTAGACGTTGATAACAATCAAGAAATGAACGAAAGTGAATGCGATCACTCAACGAACAGAAGTTATGCCGGTAATAACAACGACTGGCAGACAGTCAAGAGAACGTGTAAAAACGTCAGTTATTTACTATTAATAGTAATCATAAGTTGCAAAAATTGACTTATAACCGCTATGAAGCACTTTCGACTGAGTACGACCATGATGAAGTAAATGAACAGGCTACTACTGTCCCTAAACCACCACCAATATTTATACATGGAGTCGAAAATTTTCAAAAAATGAGAGAAAAAGTAGAATTATCAATCGATAAGACTAAATATGTGGCCACAGCTCTCGCAGACAAAGTCGTTAAAGTC
This sequence comes from Icerya purchasi, assembly GCA_039619475.1. NCBI lineage: Eukaryota > Metazoa > Arthropoda > Insecta > Hemiptera > Monophlebidae > Icerya > Icerya purchasi. The sequence continues at coordinate 137,882,954 of CM077116.1, forward strand.
AACGTATACTCGCCAGAAGAATACAGACAATTCACTAAGATGTTCAGAGAGGAGCAGGTAGTATTCCATACCTACCAAATGAAGCAAGACCGAACTTATAAGGTGGTGGTGAGGCATCTTCATCATTCTCTGGAGCCGGAAACAATTGCAGAGGAATTAACATTAAAAGGATTCAAAGTTTGTAATGTACACAATATTAAACAACGTCATACAAAATTGCCACTTCCTTTGTTCTTCGTGGATTTAGAGCAGACGGAAAATTGCAAAGATATATTTAACTTAAAGGTTTTATGCAATACTGTTATCAAAGTTGAACCACCCAACAAAAAGTTATCTATTCCCCAGTGTCAGAACTATCAAATGTGGGGGCACACTAAAGCTTACTGCACTCGGCCACCAGTGTGTGTAAAATGTGGAGCAGGGCACAAAACAGTAGATTGTAAAAAAGACCCGAAACTGCCAGCTAAATGTGGTCTATGTAATGGATCGCATCCGGCAAATTAAAAAGGCTGCGACGTTTATCAGAAGTTAGCGCAAGGTAGACAAGGAATCATGAGAAAAGGTAAAGACTTTTTACAATCCAGCTCGAGGCAGCCAGGAATTAGCTATTCACACATTACTACGAAAAATATCAATTCCAACTTAAATGTAAATTCAAATATTCCAAACAGTCTAGTATCTTCGGGAGATCAGTTAAATAAATCAAAAAATTTATCATTTTCAAAGCCAGTCCATTCGGAAGAGTCCGAACAAATCAATTATAACGGGACGGGGCAAATGCCAACAATCACTGAGCAGTTAACAGGTTTCTTAGCTGACTTCAAAATCATGTTTCAACAGCTAATACAGCAAAATAGCACAATTCTTACCATGTTAACTTCTGCCATTAATAAACTGATTAAATAATGGTTAAGTATTTAACGATAGCGACATGGAATGCAAATGGTTTAAAAATCCATAAAGCCGAAATCGAAGTATTTTTGAATAACAATTCTATAGATATATGTTTAATATCAGAGTCACATTTAACCGTATTAGATTACTTTAAAATAAATAATTATATAACATATCATTGTACTCATCCATCTGGGAGAGCGCGGGGGGGGGGTCCGCTATTTTAATAAAATCAAACATAAGACATCATGAACTGGATCACTTCAGGGAGGAGTATCTTTAAGGAACCAATATTAAAGTATGTACAGTAAATGGACAGATAGTGATATCAGCAGTTAATTGCCCTCCACGTCACAAGCTAACTATCCCGAAGCTTTCAAATTACTTTGATTCGCTGGGTAGCAGGTATATAGCGGCTGGAGACTGGAATTCCAAACATACAGCATGGGGATCTAGACTTACAACTCCCAGAGGTCGGATTCTCAAAAATACTATGGATAATAAGAATATATCTTACATCTCATCAGGGCAACCTACATATTGGCCACCAATCCGAACAAATTGCCTGATCTTCTGGATTTTTATATTACAAAAGATGTAGCATATCAGTATACAGATATCAATTCTTCCTTTGATCTTTCTTCTGATTATTCGCCCGTTGTATTAACACTAAGCGACACTGTTATATATAAAGAAGCTCAATTATTTCTACATAATTACAAAACTGATTGGGAAGCCTATAGAGAACATTTGCAGCTAAATTTAAATTTGAAAATTCCACTTAAGAGCAAAGAAAACTTCGAGAACGCAGTGCAGTACCTTACTTGTGAAATACAGACAGCAGCTACTTTAAACACACCCTATAGTGAACAGAAAAAAGTAAATAACAGATATCCAAAAATAGTTAGGGATCTTGTATTGGAGAAAAGGCGACTACGAAAAAAGTGGTTTCTAAGCAGATATCCGAACGACAAAACCTTATTTAATAAAAGAGCTAAGCAATTAAAGAAATTACTAACAGATATAAAGAATCAGACATTTAAAGATTATTTATTAAAACTGTCGCCGCTGCCTAAAGATGATTACTCGCTGTGGAAGTGTTGCGAAAATATTAAAAAACCGGTTAAGAGCATACCGCCGATAAGAGATAATAATAGTGGATGCTGGGCTAGGGATGAAAAAGGAAAAGCGAACTTATTTGCTGCTTACTTGGCAAATATATTTAAATCTGACGTAATGTTAGATCTAACAAATTCCACATGGGATACCAGCTCAACATATTCAGCGACACAATTACGGTTATCGTCGCTAATACGAGTAAATCTTCCGACAGCGTTTACTTCGCCGCTAGAGGTGAAAAGCGTAATAAAGTCGTTGAAGAACAAAAAATGTCCAGGCTATGACCTGATTACAGCGAAGTTACTCAAAGAGCTGCCACATAAAGCTCTTATGTTAATTACATTTATTTGTAACGCTATTTTTCGCCTACGGTATTTTCCAAAGCAGTGGAAGTTTGCGCAAATTATTATGATTCCTAAGCCCGGAAAAGATCCATATAATGTATATTCTTATCGGCCTATATCGCTACTACCAATGTTGTCTAAAGTAATGGAGAAATTAATATTAAATCGGTTACGGCCATATTTTCAACAAAATAATATAATTCCAAATCATCAATTTGGTTTTGTTAAACAACACTCCACAGTGGATCAATTACATAGGGTAGTAAATATAATTGAAAATAGTCTAGAAACAAAGCAAGTATGTACGGCTGCGTTTATTGATGTTGCTCAGGCCTTTGACAAGGTGTGTCACGGAAGTTTACAGTACAAAATTAAAACTACTTCTTCCGGAAAATTTATCACAATTGATGAATTCTTACATCAATGACCGATATTTTCAGGTACGCTTTGAACATGAACTTTCTGAGTTCATCCTGTGTTAGCCGGGGTGTCCCAGGATTCAGTGTTGGGACTCACGCTGTATTTACTATACACTGCCGACTTTCCGGTAATGGACAGTGTGCATGTAGCTACATTCGGTGATGACACAGACTTGCTTTCATGTAGCACGGATCCTGTCACTGCCAGTAGTAATCTACAGAATGCATTACACAAAGCGGAAAATTGGTTCAGAAAATGGAAAATAAAGATAAATGAAGAAAAATCGGTTAATGTCCACTTTACCAATAGAAAAGTTACGGTTCCATCTGTTAAAATCTGTAATACAACTATACCAATTCAAACCAGTGTGAAATATTTGGGTATGCATTTGGACAGGCGACTAACCTGGAGGCAACATATTGATAAGAAGAAAAAGGAAATTAACATTCGAGTTAGGGCAATGAACTGGCTTATAGGTAGAAATAGCGTGTTGTCAATGGAAAATAAGCGCTTGCTGTACACCACTGTCATCAGACCAATATGGACGTACGGGCTGCAGCTTTGGGGCTGTGCTAAGCCAACAAATATAAAAGTAATTCAAACAGTCCAGAACAAACTCTTAAGGACCCTAAAAAATGCACCATGGTATGTAACCAATGATGCTCTGCACAAAGACTTGTGCATTCCATACATAAATGACGTTATTAAACATTGTGCTCAGAGACACGCGTCCAGACTGGAAGGTCACCCAAATAACCTGGCTGTACAATTGCTGAATACCACCGGTAATATACGTAGATTAAGGCGTCATAATCCCCTAGATCTTTTGTAGGATTACAGATTGTGGGTGAGTGCCGGTGGGTGATTTTCCGGTCAAAAAATTCGCTAAATGGCCACTTTTGCCAGATCGTGATGAAAAAAAAAATTCAAAAAAGATATGATTGGCGTCGAAATTCGCCGCTTCATTAGGGTGAATGACCCAGTATTAGCTACATTTTTGGGCAATATTTAATTATCCTGTTATCATCATCCACTATGTTAAATGCAAGTATTTTTTGAAAGCATTAAATTCATGAATGCTTTTTATCCATTGTGTTATAAATTTCTTTATACCTTTAACACATCATATACTTTAAAACCAGTTGAATCCTCAGTAAATAAACTTAAATACTATAAACATTAATATACCGATTGTTTTTAAATTCACAAATTCCTATTTTACATTATAATTAAACAATTGTTTGGTACTCACAAGGAAAACACCCAAACCCGAACTCACTGATTTTAATGAAATTAATATATGTTGTAGAACACAAAAAAATAAAACACCCATGTTTTTTTATATCTGCTAATAAACATATTAAGGGGGTTAAAACTACCATCAAAGTTAGCACCCAAAAAAAAACGTTTTTTCTAAATATCTTGACTAACACTTAATATTTTTTAGTAAAACAAAATGGAGATTCGACAAAGCAAGTAATTCACGATGATTTGAACAATAAGGGATGCATCCCCTATTGCATAGGGGTTGAAAACACATATTAAATTTATTATTTTGGTGATAAAAAATGTTAAAAAATCTAAAAAAAAAATTTAACTAATAAAACGATAAAATAAAGTTGACCTGTTTTGGTATTTTAATTAATTTCACTCCTAAAGGGGTAAACTACCTCTAACACAGAAAAACCAAAAACAGAAATTTCAAGCGACCAGATTTTGAATTCAATTTGGGTATAGGGGTTTTCTGCATTGCTGATTACAAATTTGATATATATATTTTTTTTATATACATATTTAATAAAGTTAAAAAATAGAAAATGGGTAGAAACATTAATAATTCAAATTTAAAGTAGTATAAAAATTATTTTTATTTTATCTCATTGCAAGTATACATCATATTATTCAATGAAATTTGGACAGTAATGGTAATCTTCATAGAAGTGTTTAAAACACAATGACTTTTTGCACTAACCGCAACGTACAATAGCGACATTTGTGTATCCTTCTATTCCACAATATATATATTACAAGAATCACCGAAACTAAAATCTATAGGATTTTCAAATTTATCCAATCTTTCATCTATATAACCACTTTTGTATTAAGAATATTTAAAAAGATTTTCAATCTTGGTGAAGAAAATTGGTTGTGAACCAGTGTTTGAAGTTTTGTTATATTATTTCTAATATGTAAATTTTAATCTCAATTCATTAAAATTACATCATCAGAAAATTTACAAACATAATTTTTCTAAATCCATTTGGAAAATAGCTAATAATAAATTGATAACATTTAATGGATTTATTCTCATTTTTCAATCTGAAATAAACAAAATAAATAATGAGTATTAAATATCACTTTCCAACACACACAATATTATCAATAGATTAAAAAATGCATAAAAAGTATAGATTTAATTAATAATTAGTAACGACTGGGCATAAAAAATTGCAGTAATATTTTCAGTGATTTTTCTATTTAATTATAATACTAGCAACGATATACAACAATTTTAATCAAATCATAAATTTAAAAACTGATATTATATATTAGTGTAATAGTGATATGTTTCATTTTTTTTTTTAATGTATACATATCTTTATTTTTATTTTATCTACCATCTATGTAATTTTTATTATTATTACTAATTTTAGCATCTTTATATAGTTAAATCAACACATATGAATATTAATTTGATTACTCCATTGAGATATGTAGGTGTTCTTGTGTGCTGATTAGATATGATTTCTTTTTTTTCAATTTATAAGTCAATCAATCAGTGATAATGACAAACGTCATTGACCTAATTGTTTCTGATTACGAGTGTGAGTTTTATAAAGAAACACAACTGGCAGAAAGAATAAAAAATATTTTAATAGATGTAACAAAAAAGTTTAGCAGTGAGAACGTAATTTTTGAGGATACGTTGGTTTTTCAAGAAGAATATAAAGAACATGACACAAAAATCGTTGAAGACGAAGTTTAACATCATTTTCTGGAACCAGACGAAGTACCTACAAATCAGCGCACCAAAGATCATGAAGAAGTTGATTTTGACTACAAACAGAGAGCTGTGGAATTTTGGAGAACTGGAATAAAGAGAAACTTAAAGATTGAAACTGTGCAAAATAAATTTAGAGAAGTCTCATCTGTCAGTCAATTACATCGTTCTTTTCTTTATAGTGCCATACTCAGCTTCTGAGCGTCGGCGACTACCTATTCGTACATCTCAGCTGTACAGACATAGGTAGTGTACTAGGCAATTATTATATGCAACGCAGCTGTACACACGCAAGATTACATTCGGAACTGATAGTAATCGTTTGATTTATCGATATACAAATGCAGTCCCGTGTGGGTCTGCTGTGTACTGACCTAGCGCGCATATGATGTTGTATGTGATGGTTTTCCATTGCCTTCCACGTGATTATTAGCGATTATTTAATTTATTTAATTCTTGTAATAAGTTCATCGTTGGGCTCATACAATTAATCAAGGTAGTACTTACAGAGAAAAAATTGCAAGAATTTGTCAGTACGCTCTAGATAATTTTAAAGCTCCACACGAGAGTGGTTCAATCATTCATGACCGCGACTTAATTCGATGGTCGTTACAAGCTCAAAAAGAAATTGGATCTGAAGATTATAGATTTAAGGCTTCTAGAAATTGGTTATTAAAGTTTAAACAAGCTCACAGAATAGTTTCATAAAAATAAATAAATTCGCAACAAAAAAAAAACACTAGAAAGTAGTTCAGGACTTGAAGACTCAGCAAAATCATTTGTCGATGATATTAACTTGTGTATACCGGGAATTGGACTCGAAAATTTGTATAATTCAGATCAGAGCGGATTCCAATTAGAAATGCATTCTGGAAGAACGTTAGCAATCGAAGGAGAAAAAACAATGTCCGGTACAATCAGTTTCATCAACAACGCATAGTTACACCATATAACTTCTTATATATCAGCCACTGGAAATTTACCGCCACCGCTATTTCTTGTTTTGGAAGAAACAAGTTTTCAATTTGGCCCTGTTGTAAAACAAAATTTATTTAGACCAGAAAATGTCCAAATATCGAAAATTAACATCTAGTAAGTAACTTTAAACGAATTTTCATATTATTGTGCGAATGAGATTAGTTAACACTAGAAGCGCGAACACTCTGATACCCCTAGAAGCGCGGATGGGTCAATTTTGGCCAATGTTTTATTTTTCTGTAGAAATGTGAAGATATGTATACAAATAAAACTCGTAATTATAATAGTACGTTTTTATGATGGATTACACACGTTTTTGGTGTACTTTGGCATAGAAATTAAATCATAAATAATTAAAGTTAAAAATTATAATAAAAGTAATACAAAATTAGCCTTCCCGAATCACATAATGAATAAATATAAAACTCTTTCGATGTGCATTTCTTGCATACCGTTTTTCTACCAGCTTGACACTTCACACACAATTTGTTACCAGCACAAGAAGGCTTTACCTGACATCGAGTACGTTTGTCTTGACGCCCAGGTATTCCGTTTTGTACATTGATACGACTATTTGACGTTTTCCTGCTATTTTTGTACACTTCGGCTAATTCTTCTTCTAACTGTAAAATAAAATCTCTTTTTCTGATTTTTTTTCCATTCAGGTTACGGTATAAAATCCAAGAATTTATTGCTGCTAAGTCTAGCAAATTATAAAAAGTGTGAACTGGCCAACGCCTAGATGGGGCTTTTACAGAATATTTGCGAGCCATTTGATCCACAACGTCTACCCTGTACTTTGAGCTATTGTAAAATATTACTACATCTGGTTTCTTTTTTGTACTAGTTTCAATTTGAATATCTGGATGCATAGTGCTTAGGAGAAAAACGTTTTTTTATGCTTTCCTTGATATACTGTCAAAGAGTCACAGTCTACAGCCAACCAGAACTTTTGTCCGTATTTGTCGGGTTTTGAGGCTATAAATTGTGTAAATCTGCATTGACATTTGGAAAGAAAAAGTTGTTCATCAATTGTTATGTAAGGTCCTGGCGTATAACAACTTTGAGCACTAGAAATAAAATTGTACCACACGTCAGATATCAATGCAAACTTGTCAGTTACCAGTCTTTGTGCTCCCTCTGATCTCACGTCGAATCTCAAAAATTTCATAATCTCCCGAAATCTATCCTGAGACATAGTGACTTTGATAAAATCATTATCCCATTTGCCTGACTATAGTGCATCTAGATCTAAAGATTTTGTGCCTATGGCCCCACGTACATAGATAATAGCCAGACAAGCTTCGAGATTAATTGATAGAACCAAGTCAGGAAAGTGAGTGCGTCGGGCTTCCACTATGGTACAAGACAAAATTTCTTTCAAAATTTTTTCTTCAATCATAAGTCGCCAAACACTACTACAAGTTTCATCCGTATTACATTTTGCATATGGTGTAGATGCAGCATGATCTTTGAACATATTTTGTTGACCTCGCCTAGCTGGTAGTGCACAGTTCGTTTTTTCAACTTTCCAAGTCGTTCCATCGGGTGCAGTAATTTCGTTTCCCAAAGGAATTTCTTTCAGAGAATAATTGTACGTATCATGTAAAAGAAGCAACGGCTGACTCCGACCTCGTCCTCGATTGCATGGTCTGCCACGACCTCTGCATTGTCTAGGAGCATCCTCATCCTCCATACTTGTTAACTTTATTTCTTCTCCTAAAAATAATTATTTATCTCTTATTATTACATAACACAGAAATTACAAAACCGAGTAAAAATACGACACTATAACGCCTATCATATATAAAATGTATAAATTTATTGAATAATAATAATATTTACCTGACCGACTTTTATTTTGATTTATAGAATTTTCATCATCGGATGACGATGAGTCATTATTTGTGTGTAATTGTTGCCACTCTTCATCAGATGAATGCAATGGTTCACCTTCCGAATTGCTTTCGTCAATATCTTGAAAAGGTTGAGTAATTTCCGTAGGTTTTAGACCACGTTTAGCCATAGCGAGCAAGAATACTTTAGTTTTGTATGTGCAATGTAATGTAACAGAAACAAAACACATGCTACGCTCCCGCCATTGCTGCCCGTCCACTAATGTCGCGGTTGCGCAATATCACATCACTGATCCACTGCCCCGCCACCCCCACCTTAGCCGCTTAGCCCGGATATGCAATATGACCCGCGAGTAGTTACATCACTTTGACGAAATCAACGATATTCTGACCTGATTTAGTAATTAATATATAGAAAAAATGGAGTTAAACTCTGACATGTCTGGATGGGTCAAAATTGACCTGACCGCACTTTGAGGTAAATTCGATTAAAAAAAGACATATGTGGCAATTACGCGGCTGAAGTCTCGTATATATAATAATGATAACATTTTATAAAAAGTCATTAAAAATTAGGACTCTACGCATAATAAAACTTTCACTAGAGCAAGAAGAACATCGAAATGGGCCAAATTTGGGACGTCTGCGCTTCTAGTGTTAACAAGTACCTTTTTTCTTTGCAAATCACTTTAAAATTTGGTTAGAAAAAATAAGGTCATACATCCTTACTATTACTTGATTCTTGAAGTGGTCATTGTCATAAGGTTGTAGAAGAAACAATGTCAGACAATAAAATTGTTAACCTGAAGAAAATTCCTACTAGAACGACGGGAAAAATTCAACCACTTGATGTTTTTGGATTCCAGATTTGGAAAAGTTATGTTTGTAAATTTTCTGATGATTTAATTTTAGTGAATTGAGATTAAAATTTACATATTAGAAATAATATAACAAAACTTCAATCACTGGTTCACAACCAATTTTCTTCACCAAGATTGAAAATCTTTTTAAATATTCTTAATACAAAAGTGGTTATATAGATGAAAGATTGGATAAATTTGAAAATCCTATAGATTTTAGTTTCGGTGATTCTTGTAATATATATATTGTGGAATAGAAGGATACACAAATGTCGCTATTGTACGTTGCGGTTAGTGCAAAAAGTCATTGTGTTTTAGACACTTCTATGAAGATTACCATTACTGTCCAAATTTCATTGAATAATATGATGTATACTTGCAATGAGATAAAATAAAAATAATTTTTATACTACTTTAAATTTGAATTATTAATGTTTCTACCCATTTTCTATTTTTTAACTTTATTAAATATGTATATAAAAAAAATATATATATCAAATTTGTAATCAGCAATGCAGAAAACCCCTATACCCAAATTGAATTCAAAATCTGGTCGCTTGAAATTTCTGTTTTTGGTTTTTCTGTGTTAGAGGTAGTTTACCCCTTTAGGAGTGAAATTAATTAAAATACCAAAACAGGTCAACTTTATTTTATCGTTTTATTAGTTAAATTTTTTTTTTAGATTTTTTAACATTTTTTATCACCAAAATAATAAATTTAATATGTGTTTTCAACCCCTATACAATAGGGGATGCATCCCTTATTGTTCAAATCATCATGAATTACTTGCTTTTTCGAAAGGAGTAATCTCCATTTTGTTTTACTAAAAAATATTAAGTGTTAGTCAAGATATTTAGAAAAAACGTTTTTTTTTGGGTGCTAACTTTGATGGTAGTTTTCACCCCCTTAATATGTTTATTAGCAGACAAAAAAAGGAGTTGTTATTTTTTTGTGTTTGCAACATATATCAATTTCATTAAGATGGGTGAATTTGGGTTCGGGTACTTTCCTTGTTAGTTTTATTTCCTGAATTTAAACTATTTGATACATAACAATTAATCTATGTCTGCTTAATTTATATCATCAATCACTGTCTAGGTCTTATACTTCTTTTTTTTTGTTTTGTTTTGTGTTCAGTTCAATCTTTTGTTTCTATATATTTTTCTTTCTAGTGTAATTTCATTGTTAATGATAAAATGTATTAATTCCTGGTATAAGCAAATTTACTAAAAATTTTTCATTTTCATATATTTATTGTAACTTTTGTGTCATTGGTAGTCTCATCTTGCATACAGTTACCTAGATAAATCTTCTTAGCATTAGGTGAAAAATGTATAAGTACAGCTATTACTAATCTTTAAGCACTATAGATATTGTTACTTTGGAAGGGTATTATCATAGTTGACCCGAATGTTTATCCATTCTACAATAATTTTGTGTGTACTAGGACATAATTCCTATGACTAGCTTTATTCCTAAATTTGGCTTCATTTTTTTCAATTTATAAAGTGCAATTAATTGAAAATTTCCTAGTGATTCCACTAGTCTTAGTGACATATATAGACCTGACAAAAGCATTTGACACAGTAAACCACCAGAAGCTTCTAGGAAAACTAGAGGATATTGGGATAACTGGTAAGGTAAAGGAATGGTTTAAAAACTATTTACAAAACAGGAAAACAGTAGTTGGGATATTAGGGGAACAAAGTGAAGAAATAGTAGGAAACAAAGGGGTGCCTCAAGGCGGCATTTTGTCGCCGCAGCTGTTTATAATATACATAAACGGGTTGCAGAATTTATTAAAGCAGTGCGAGTTATTTGCTTTTGCGGATGACCTCGCCATAATGGCAGCGCATAAAGATGCCAAGGTATTAGAAACGCAAATGCAGCAGGATTTGGTAACAATAAGTAGATGGGCGCATGACAATGACTTAAGAATTAATATAACTAAGACCAAAATGATGCTGTTGACGCCAAAGAAAACAAAAGAAAGTTTTGAGCCGAAAGTTACAATGCACTCAAATGAATGTGTTCATGATATAGAAAGCAAAGAGGAATGCCAAAGAATAAATTGTGAGAAAATTGAAAGAGTGCAAAGTTACAAGTACTTAGGAGTCATAATAGATGAACATTTAAGATGGGATAAACATACAGATTATGTAGCAAAAAAGGTAAGGGGAGTAATACCATCATTGTATACATTGAAGAAATATGTAAGTAATAAAACATTAAAGATGATATATTATGCCCTGGTTGAATCGCACTTAAGATATGGAGTACAAGCATGGGGAATAGCCGGGAAAACGTATATAGGCAAAGTAAACAAGATACAAACGAAATGTATAAGATTAATATCAAAAAAAAAAAACTATGTAAATTCAGAAGAGACTTTAAAAATAGAAAACTTATTAAGCGTAAGAGGGTTGTACTTAAGTATAAAATTCTGGGAACACTTAAAAATAGACAGTAGAGCAAAGATAGAAAAACGAATAGAGATAACTACAGAATTAAGAAATAGACCCAGATATAAACTCCCGAGAGTCAGAACAAAATATGGAGAGCAAACGGATAAATATGTGTTGGCACAAATGCTAAATAAAATGCCGGAAGAAATAATAAAGGAAAAAATGGAGAGGAAGCTGAAAGAGGGTGTTAGAAAGTGGTTACAAATGGAAAAGAATATAAACAAAATAATAAAATAAACGAAAGGGAAAATTAAATAAAGGAAACTATGTGTAAATGAAGTGGATGGATGGATAAAAGTGATGGATGATTGAGCGCTTATATACTTTAAAAACCTAGAATAAGATAAATAATAAGAACTCCGTCGACAAGCGCAAGCTTGACGGACGTAAATATAAGATTATAAAATGTTAAAATTTAAATATACGTTTTTAAAAAAAAGTGCTAAATGGTAATTAAATAACATTCCAAAATAAAAAGATTCATTAATATACCATGAATTTTTTTATTTCTTTAAAATTTATTAATATTATTATTTTGAAATTTATAGCAAGTAAGTGTTCTTTAATAGATTTGAAATGTTTAAGTGTAATCATTGTTATAATAGGAAAAAGCAAATATTAAGGAACTATTTTCATATTATATTTCATTTACAGTGTAGTCTAATGTCAGATATACATTTCCAGTGTTATCAGTACAGTTATAATTGTGTAATATATTATTTTTAAACAAATAGTTTAAAATAAATAGAAGCAATATGTTATAATTGGTCTTATGAAGTGTGGTATTACACTTAAAAACATTAACCCAAAATGGTTTGTTTTACAAAGAATAATTAACATGTCCATTTAAAATGAACGATTAATTTGAAATATGATCAATATATTTTAATATTCATTGTTTACTTCAATCATGGTCTTGTTTAAAATTACAGAACCTGATAGATGATTATACTAGCACATGCCTATAATAGATTAAGATGCAGACAAAACTTTGTCTAATAATGTTCAAATGTTTCTACATTATTTTTAATCCTGTGTAATGCTTACTTTCACTGTTTCATTTAAAATAGGCTCTCAGTTGTTATGAACCATTCCTTGAAATAAGTCCATCAAACATGTTTTCATAGTATTTCAGTTTTTTTTTTTTTTTTAGAAAATTTGTTTTATATTGAAGGTATAATTTACAGACAACTCCCTTTAGAAAATAAAATGTATTTATTTCAAAAAAAATTTATTTCATTTCTTTCTAGGCTATGGATTTTTCTGAATTACAACTGATCCAACACTTCATTTCATCAGCAGTTATTTTGTGTTATTTATAAAGTGTTGCTGCAGTAAACACAAACAGTCTTGGTTTTTTCTTTACCATTTTCACTAATGGAGTTGCAATTGAAGTTTATAGGCAATTTGTAATTATTATTTTATTAGCACTCCTGTGATAGACACACTTATTTCATGATAGGTTTAAAACTATGAAGGCATTTTATCTATTATATTATGCTTTTCTTTCCTTTTTACCGCTTCATGCAATCTGTAGTGTGATGTCCCCTTTATAGATTATTCTAAATACCTCAGTAACTCCATTACTAATTAACCTTCCTTTCATATGTTTTGTTTTATATCATATCTGAATGATTGTTTTGTAGATATTTCATGTTTTTAAAATTAAAAAAATCTTGTATATTGCAATATCACTGTGTTCATTTGGGTTATTCCAATTTTATAAATAATTTTCTATGTAGGTGTGTGCAGTGAGATCAATAATTTTATATTTATAAATGTTACTTTCTGCTCTATTTCTAATCGTCTCTTTATTTAACCCCTTCCTTAATTTCTGTTGTTGTTGGGTCAATGCCGCTGGTGCACCCAAAAAACAAAAAAAAAAAAAAAAAAAAAGTAATATTTCACAGTTTGTGATAAGTGAATCCATGTTATTCCTAGAATTGTTGCAACTTATAAGCAATTTTAATTTTTCAATGCTTATTGAGGTTTTTAACTGATTTATAGTATTATCTGGAAGACAGTTTCTATCCAGAATTATAAAATTTTTGAGCGTTAATTTAAAATATGGCAAAACATAGTACATATTATTATATTTTAAATGCATAAGTTTTACATCCCAATAATTTGTTTGTTGAACAATCATTTTGCATAAAAACTGTTACATTCTTTGTGTGTTTGATTATAATTCTAATTTTGACTTTATTCTATTTAACTTGAGGATCATTAATATTAACTGAAACTGTTTTATTAATTTGACTAGTAATAAAAGACTTTTAATTAATAGTTCACAAATCATGTATACTTTAACATAATAACTTTGTTTTCATTTTTTTAAATATTATTTGTTTTTTTTTGTTGAAAATCATAGAGCGTAAGTAATTTTTTGACAAAACTGTTGTGTTTAACTATAATGTATGTTACTATGTACACACAAACATTGAATACTAAATTAATATATTTAGATTAGTTTTTTTGGACAGTACAGTATTTCACTTAAAATGTTTTGTAATGCATGGACACTAAGTGTGACAGCCGAGTTATTTATAAAAAAATAGTTTTTCAGTTTAACATGACTAGTTGAAATTGAATTGGTGTAATATAATTTGATAATTCTTTTTATTTGTAATACTACAATTAAAAGCCATAAAGTATTTCACTGAAACTAGTTTGAAGTAATTGTTTCAATTCAGAGATCAAAGTTCATATATAATTCTTATATTTAATATTCATGCTTGTCTTCATTTATACTGTTTCAAACATATTGAAAGTCTGATAAATGATTACATTAACATATACTTATAATGAATTAAAACATTAAAAGACAATATCAATTCATAATTTTTACATATATCTATATTTTTTACTGCCATTAGTTACAGTTCTATTCAAAATGAACTTCCAATGTATTTTTCTTTTTAAAAGTTTTGTTTTATGTTATTATTGAATGATTGTTTTGTAGATACTTCTTATTTCTTAAATTTAAACAATGTTATATATAACAATTCTGTGATGTTCACTTAAGTTCTTTCAATTACATAAATTTTGTAATAGTGATAATATTTAAACCATCCATTTTCTTATTTTTTTTATATATGATGATTAATAATAAACACACTGCTTTTAAGAAATATTTTAATTATATTTTAAATAAATTGTAACATGTTTTAACGACAAAGTGCCATAATCATGCAATACAATTTTGATTATTTTTTGATGTGTGTGTGTGTGTTGCTATATATATATATATATTTTTAACGTTTATTTCCATATATTATTTTACAGTTTGTGATAAATGATGCTCTGTTATTTGTGGGCTTTGTTACCAATCTGCTAGTATATTATTACTTCATGAGGGCATTAGTTTTGGTGTCCCAATGTTTGTTTGTCAAACAATTATTTTGTACAAAAACTCTGACATTCATTATATGTTTGATTATAATTTTAATTTCAATTTTATTCTACTTAACTTAGAAACCAATATTATTAACTGAGAGCACTCTGGTAATTTAACTAGCACAAAATAGTTTACAATTAATGATTCACAATGTATGTATACTTTACTTACATGTAATATATTTATTTTCATTTGTCTAAATATTATATATTTTATTTGTTAAAAATCACAGAATGTAAGTAATTTTTAAAAGAATTGATACATTTAATTATAATTGATGTTACAATGTACATGCAAACAGCAAACAATAAATAAATATGTTCAGATTAGTTTTTCTGATGTACCTTTTAACACAATATTTCATTTAAAATATCTTGAAATGCATCGGCAGGACTAGTTAAACCTGAAAATGAATTTTCCAATTTAATATGATTAGTTAAAATTGAACTGAAATAATGTAGTTTGATATATTTTATTAATTCATCCATAAGTGACATTCACTGAAACTAATTTGAAGTAAATCTTTAAATTTGGAGATTGTCATTTATATATAATTCACTTATTTAATATTCATGCTTGTTTTCAATTATACTATTGTAGACACAATCAAAATCTGATAAATGTTTAGATCAGCATATACTTGTAATGGATCAAGATATTAAAAGGCAATGTCATCTCATAATCTTTAAATATTCCAATTTCTATTTTTTTCATATTTAGTGCCATCAATTGTGTTTGATTCATAGTAAACTAGTAAAATATTATCATGCCTTGCATAAGATAATTTCACTGCACATTATATTTTTGGTTTAACCAAATCTGTTTCACAGTAAGGGTGCATTTTGAGACTGACTTTACATTATTGTTCTACATATTTGCCTCTCTTTTGCTACTTTTAATGTCAAGCTCTGAGAAATTCATTTTATTTAAATCTGTGTCATATTAAATTTTACAATACACTGTACCAATTATTGTAAACAGATTCAAATTGGTGATGTTGCAATTCAAATTATTTTTAAATTTTGGGTAACTATTAAAGTCAATTTATTCAACACTCCAAATCATTTAAAGTCCACCTATGTGTGTGATTTTGTTTGTGTTATAGATCAATAAGATGTTGCTATTTTTTCTCCCCTATTAATATTTCCTATAATTCATTTTCTGCTGAGGTTTATAGAAATTTTTTAATTTACTTTTTTTTACATTTTCAATGTTGAGTAAAATTATTTTATTAACAAGTTAAAATCGCAAAGCATACATCTATTGCATTATAAATTTATTTCTTTTTTAAAGAATTCATATTCAGATCAGATTTTAGTTGACTATACTAAATACTATAAACATTCACACACTAATTATTTTTCCTTTATGTTTTATTTTACTCTTATACCTATTTCTCTTTTTGTAAATTTAGAGAAATATGTACACAACAACTTCTTGGTTTACTTGACTAAATTGATAGATGCTGGAAAGATATTTTACATAATGTTCTTTTCTGCATGTAGTCAGGTCTGCCATAAGTGGGTGTGCAAAAATGGCGACAAATTGACTGATCGAAATCTATGATAAAAATATATTTTATTTAATGATAAAAAAACATTCAAAGTTAAAAGTTATAAAAAACTACTTAAGATCAACAATGCACCAGCAAACACTAAGTAATTTAGCTATAGTTTTGATTGAACATGAAAATTTAGACAGCTTGGATACAAAAAAAATTGATAGCAGATTTTGTAAACATAAAGACCAGGAAGAGTTCAATTTATGTAGAATATTCTTTATATGGGATATATTTTGTACTATTTAAATGTGTAAAAATCGTGTAAATGTAAGACAAAATCACTAAGTACCTACTTATTACAAATATAAATATAGTTTTTCTTTGTAAAATGTTTCTTTTCATTTTTGCATACTCTTAAAAAATAGCCTTTCTGCATCCTTATTCAAAACGGCTCAAATTCGATTTGATACTCAGATTCAGAGAAGTAGTCGAACGAATTGGACGTTATTGAACCTGTTCTGGGACGTTCCACTGATTTGCCAATTCCAAGCTCAGCACAGAGTTGTACATAGGGCGGCAAATTTTGTATTGCACACGGGCGTACAAACAGCTAGCGGCGGGCCTGCATGTAGTTAGATCCATAATTTTTTGCTTCAATGTGCTCATTTTCCAAGTACTATTTCAGAATATGTGATATAAGACAATAGATTTTTTCTCTAAGTAAGGTCATTTTTAAGTAGTTTCCATTTTTCTTTAATCATTGTAGCTTCTAAATGATTTATAGTCACACGATGCAAATAATTACTTTTGAGAATGTATAAATTTCTAAGCATGAAGCTAAGATGTGTCTGGTAGTACTATTACCAATGTGTCTGCACAGTATGTATTATTCCTTTACAAAAGCATTCATTCGTTTACTTCACAAATTTATTTGATCAATAATAATTTTTTATAAAGTAAGACTTAGTTCCTCTAATGAGATGTACTGCGAAATCCGACTTTATTCTAGTTAGTTTTTTAAGCGTTATTTTTATTTGGGAACTATCTGATAATGACATTAGTATTAAATGATTATTAATTAATGGTTCACAAAGTGGATGTATTTATATAAAATAAATTTGTTCTTATTTTCCTGAATATTAATTTTATTCTTTGTTTGATATCCACAGTTAGTAAGTGTTTTTTAAGATAATTTATATATATGTATATATATAAGTCTAATAGTACTATACTTTACAATTGCAATATCTGATTAACTTATATCATCAGTCACTGACCATGTGTTATACTTGTTTTTTTTTGTATTTTTCGGAAATTACTTTTCTCAACGTATATTTTCACATAATCTTTCTTTTTTAGTATTTTGTAGTCCATAGTTCACGCAGATTTACATATTTTAAATGTATGAAAACAGTTATTATTATGTGTCAAATTATTTTTTAAGAATGACCAGTGTAAATTGAGCTGAAATAACACTTTGTAATGAGCCTTGCGAAGTGTGATGGTATATTCAATGTTTGAGTAAAACTTATCTTTAAAAAATTTTGAAGTCAGAGATTGAAATTGATAATGCTGTATATATGTACATTTATGTTTGTTATCCGCTATGCTCTTGTTTAGAATTCCAAAATGTGATTACAGATTTTATTAACATATATCTGCAATAAGTTCAAACACTAATTAAAAGTATTTTCACTCCAGTGACCACTTTCCCATTATAATCTCACCTAACATAGGTAGCTGTCAGTCGGCTAATCAAAATCAATCGACCGTGCAAAGGTACATGTTTCACAAAGCGGACTGGAAAGGCTACAAGGAGAGCCTAGTCATAAATTCTGAGCCCGGTCCATCCATTGAAGAGAACTTAAAGACATTTACACAGGCGCTATTCAGAGCAGCAGTAGCAACAATCCCAAAGTCATCCGCGGCTGTGCACCCACGCAGGGTCCCCTGGTGGTGTGACGAAGTGAGAGAAGCAATAACGAACAGGAAGCGAGCCTTAAGAAAGTATAAATCGACAAAAGCTGACCAGGATCTAATAGAATTCAAGAAGCATAGATCTTTAGCCCGTCATATTATCAGGGCGAAAAAACACGAAGCCTGGCTTTCCTTCATGTCGTCAATTAATGACGCGTCGACCAGTGCGTCTACCTGGCAGAAAATAAAATCCCTTAACGGAAGACAGCGGCCACTAACCTCAATCTATATCAAGTCCAATAACAACATCATATCAGATACGGCATCAGTTGCATCCATACTAGCAAAGCATTTCTCCGATGCTTCCTCAACGAATTCCTACTCATCATCCTTTTTGTCCCATGCAAATAAGAAAGATGTCATTCCTCTCCTACCACCCAACAGCATGGATCGGTACGATCGACCGTTCTCCTTGTCCGAATTAAATTTTTTCTTAGACAATAAGCTGAAGGCAAGTGCATCTGGCGCGGATTCCATCCATCCTTTCATGCTAAAGTTCCTTCCCACGGCGGCAAGACTATATCTGCTAAACATCTATAACCAGATCTGGGAACAATGTAACATTCCGATCTTATGGAAAGAGGCAATCGTTATTCCGAGTTTAAAACAGAATAAGGATCCTTCACACATTCAATGCTTAATCAGTACTTCTGCAATACTTAGGCATGGATATTTTCATTTAGTTAATGTATTCGTCCACATATTTTATCAATCCTAGGTATTATCAAGGTATCGTGCTCGCATATTGATAGCACGATACTGGAATGGCTTCCAATCAATGAACTCCTACCAAAAGCGGACGTACCAATCCTTTGCAGTCCCACTTGACTTTGTACATGTCACATCTGGCCTATTCTGATTGGGCCATCCGTTATTTTGGGTGGAATGTTCAATTTCTGAAATTCACTGATAAATCTTGTACTCGGGATCCTCTTCTGTAAGTACTGATATTTCAGTTAGAGCACTTGTCTTACTCAACAAGAGATATAGTGTTTGTATAACATCGCAGTCCCATTTGATCGATTCAACATATTAGTATTTAGTTCTTCCTTCACCATTGAAGGATTATATTCCACTTCTAAGTAAAATTATAGGTAGATAAGGCCGAGTTTGTTTACTGAAATAACTGAAAGCGAGTAATTCTTATGTAATGTATTACAAAATCAAATAATCAAGTCAAAAAATATTAACTTATGTAAACCCTAAATGCATGACGGGAAGCAAAAAAAAAAAAAAATGGTTGCATGAGTAAAATAAAAAAAAGAAAAGAAATGAACAAATATTACTAACACGAGCAATGTACATGCAGCATTGAGACATTTGAAGATCGCATAAAAAGTATGCAGTTCTAACCCAAAGATATAAAATGGCTGTGGACGGAATATGTGCATTCTGAAACAGAAGTTAGTGTGCTGGTTGCATATCTATTTTATTGGATTTTTTTGTAGGGTGTAGTTTTTTGAGGAAACATAAACTTAAATAAATGAAACAAAATAATATTAACACGACCATACTCTCCATTTTACTTAACTGTGAGTAAGAGTTATCCACCATACAACCATGTTCTACACCCAGTACTCATCAAGGCAACCACTTGCTCTCTGCAGACACCATAACTGCAATCAACTAAAGCAGGGATTAGGGGGAGGCTTTCACTATCCAGTTATAATCTTGATAACCTGTGCTAAATTGCTATGAGTGCTTATGTGTTTGCACATGTGTTGGATGTTGCATTTATCTTGTGCAATCAATGTCATGATTTGCTAACCTGTACTAGCTGTTTATGTTTGTGTGTGCTTCGAGAATGTTCCGCTGCTAACTAGCCAATTTTAATATTTTTTAAATCCTTACTGGATAAATAGCATAAAAATTCATTTACCAATTAGTATTCTTTTCAGAAGTTTTATTTTATATTGTAAATGAATGATTTCAATGCACCTATTTCTCTTATCTCAAATTTAGAGAAGTTTTTATACGATAATTCATGTTGGCTAATTCTGTATATGTGAATACTTTTTTTTGCATATGTTGTTAGATCTGTTTCTAAATGCACCTTTTTTAAGCATTATCGTACAGTTTGTGATAAAAAATAAGAGGTTATTCCTAGAAATAAAATAGTTTCTAAATATTTTTCATTTTTTATTCATTGTTGTAGATTCCAAGTGATTTACATATCATCTTTCAAACATTTACTTCAGAAAAATTGCACACTTCTGAGCTTTAGGCAAGAGCATGCCGAGTAAAATTGTACTCAGTGAGTGCAGTATACATTACTCCTTAGCAAGAGCTTTATTTTAGTTACATCAGAATTTTATTTATTCTGCAAAATATTATACAAACAACAAGACGTTCCCTGTGATTGATTATATTGCTGATTATGGTTTTATTCCATTCTATTTGATAAGCACTAATGTTCCGAGCATTTTTTAATGATTTCATTAGTATTAAATAATTGTTAATAATAATTCGAAAATATGTATATTCATATACAATGAACTTGTTCTTATTTCTCTGAATTTTATTTATATTATTTGTTTGTTCTTGCAGTGGGTGACAAACGTGCAGGTAAAGCTATTACTAATTATTACTTTGCGAGAGTATTATTTTAATTGCCTCAAAAATTTATTCATTCAACAATAGTTTTGTGTAAACTAAGACATGGGTCCTGTGAAAAATCTGTTCCAAATTTTGACTTTATTCGATTTAATTTTGACTTTATTCGATTTAATTTTGACTTTATTCGATTTAATTTTTTAAACACAATACACCAGAAAATTCCTAATGATTTTGCTAGTACTAAATAAGAGTATTATTGTTCCAAGAAAATATGTGTTAATGTACAATCAATTTATTCTTATTTCTCTAATTTTATTTATGTTACTTATTTGAAATTTACAGCATGTAAGTATTTTTAATAAAATTGATAAGTTTAAATGTAATTTATGTTGTATTGTGCAACAGTAAGCATTATGGAACAATCCTTAAATATAAATTAGCTTTCTGACATATATTTTCATATATTTCATTTACAGTGTTTTCTAATGGCATGGTTTATGTAGATGTGTACATTTTAGATGTAGTGATAACCATGTAATAAAATTACTTTAAAACATGCTGTTTAAAATAAATAGAAATAATGTTTTAATAGGTCCTATTAAGTGTGTTATCATTAAATCTTCTTTGCAGAATAGTTTATATTACAAAGAATAATCGATAGTATTTGCGTATAGTGAGAGATTAAAATTCATATTTGTTGCACATGCTTTAATATTCCTACTTGTATTCAATTATGCTGTCATATCCAATTGCAAAATTTGATTAATGATTATGCTGTCATACACTATGGTGGATCAAGTCATCACATGGAAGTTGGTCCCATATTCTTCAAATATTCATGTGCTGTTCTAATTCTTATTTAATGCTTCGTATTTATTGTTTCAATTACAATGAGCTGCCATTGCATTGTTGTGCTATTTATAAAATAATTTTATTTTATATAATTTCATACTACTGCAGTTGTTTTTTTCAAAAATTTGTTTCACAGTGAAGGAATATTTTGGGTAAATCACTGTTTTTATGGCAAATTTTTTCTAATTTTTATTAATTTCAATGAGATCAAGGTCCAAAAATTAGTTTTATTTAAATCTGTCCCTCACTAAATTAATAGGAAAACAGAAAACTCAATTTTCTAATTTAAAATCTCAATTCATTTCTGTTTCCACTATGGATTTTTTTGAAAATCAACTGACTCATACTTCATATTATTGAAGATACGATGTGTTTTTAATGGTAAATATGTGGCGCAAGGGCATCACCAGCCAATGAGCTAGAGGAGGGGGGTAGGATGAGACGTCAGCCAAGGTGGGGGGGGGAGAGATGATTGAAAGAGGATATGAGTTATAGGAAAAATAAAATTTATAATTTATAAAGTCCTAATATTTTATTAAACAAGAATAAGATCTTAAAACATAATTTTCAAGGGTTTCTGGCAAATTGTTCTACTACTTTATTATAAATGTCTTCCAAATTGTCTATGATTATGTGCCTATGAATACTCATCATGGTCAGTTGATTAAAAAGTTTCAACACTCGTGGGGGCAACGCTCCCCCTCTGGCGACGACCATGATGTTGTGTAGATCAATAAAATATTGCTATTTAAGCAGATTTATTTTGTTGTGGATCCTCAAATCCATCTTCTATAATTAGGTTTCAGTTGAAGTTTATGAGCAATTTTGAATTATAATTTCATTAGAATCCACTGTGTTAAGCGCATTCACTTCATGAACTGTTCAAAACTAGAAGATATTTTATCAATCATATTTCACTTTTTCTTTCTTTTTGCACTTCATGTACTATACAAACGTACATCTTGCCATATAACATGGCCACTCTGTTACCAATTAATTTTGTTCTTTTATACAGGTACTATTTTACATCATAAATGAATGACTGTTGTTGTTAACTGAAATTTTAAAGTAACTTATTTATAATTTTAAAAAACACAAAAAGGTAATCGGAAAAACAAACAAGTTTATAGAAATCCCCTTTATTAGTTTTATTACTGCACCCAAACTATTAAAAATATATATAGAACGAATAAAAGTTTTGATGAAAAATTTTACATACAAATTAATGTATCATGACATTAACAAATATTAAAATATATATAAAATGGTACAACAAATCATCACTTTCTAAATTTTTTAGCCCGATGCCGTTCAACACTGTACTGCCTCGATTAGGACCATCAGTCTTTCTGATGCACTTTTCTGAAGAGTGGAGCAAACTATGGTCTGCACAAACGACCTAGCTTAAGTCCATGAAGTCGAACACCGATCCATGGTGGCGGCCGCTTCCCGTCTCACATAGGGATTTTTCGATTCTGTTGAAACTGTGCCTGGGGCACACTGCACTGTCACACAATTATGTCTTTGAAGGAGCTCTCCCTCAGTCTACCTGTCCTCTTTACAGGTGTATGGCCTCGCCAACTGTAGAGTATCTGCTGAAATGGTGCCAGCATACTTCTCGTACTTCTAGTTGTACCTTACCCCACCGTCTGTTATCAAACCACCTAGATTGTGTTCGGGCAGTGTTGAATTTTGCAACATCCAACTGACTGCACCGCCTTCTGTAATTGCTAGTAAGTCTAGGTGCTGTAATAGCCCAAGTACTTACAAAGGCGCTTAGATTTATATATGTAAATTTAAAAAAAAAAAAAAATATCACTGTTTGTGATAAATTTTATCTCTAGGACAATCAAGATGTCTGAATAATTTTCAATTTTTAATTTTATACTGTATGTCTGGAGAGATTTATAGTCTCATCTGGAAATTTGTACTTTTGTGAGCATTAGGTGAAAAATATTTACTGATTTGTAAGCTCTGTGTACACCAAAAATTTATTCATTCAACAGTACTTTTGTATAAACTAAGCCACAGTTCCTGTGAATAATTCTGTTCCTTAATTTGGCTTTACTTGATTCAATTTTTGAAGCACAATATATTGAGAACACTTATGGTTTAATTTATACTAAATAGGAGTTTATAATTGTCCAAAGCAAATTAATATTATTATACAATAGATTTATTTTTATTTCACTGATTTTTATTTATATTACTTGTTTGAAATTTACAGTAGGTAAGTGTCTTTAATAGAATTGCCACATATAAATGTAATTTATGTTGTATTGTACAAAACCTCATTATTGAACAATTCTTATATTTAAATTAGCTTTTTGACATATATTTTTATATTATGTTTCATTTACAATATTTTCTAATGCAGGATTTACATAGATGTGTACATTTTAGATGTAGTAGTGGAACTGTTATAACTGTGTAATAAAACTGCTTTAAAATATGCAGTTTAAAATGAATGAAAATAATATGTTTCAGTAGATCTTATTCAGTGTGCTGTTATGATTATAAACTTTATTGTAGAATAATTCATATTACTAAAAATAATGTAAGGTATCTGCCTATAATGTGAGATTAAAATTCATATCTGTTGCATATGCTATAATATTTATGCTTGTCTTCAACTGTACTGTTATATTCGATTGCAAAATTTGATTAATGATTATGCTGGTATATACCTGTAATAGTCAACACACCAAAAATAATATGATTCCTCAAATATTCTTGTATTCTATTTATTCATGTTTAATTCTTGTTTTTCACTGTTTCTGTTAAAACAAGGTGTCATTACATTATCAAGCTTTTCTTGAAATAATTCTATTACATGTGACTTCATAGTATTGTGCTTGTTTTTTCTGCATTTTACATTCTGGGAAGGACTGTGTGTTATTATAATGAATTTTTACCAGTTATTTTGTTGTTTTCAGTGAGATCAAGTTCCAAACATCAATTATATTTAAATCTGTGTCTTACTAATTTTACAGTCAAATGTAGATCCCAACGACATTATTTAAAATTTCATTTTATTTCATTTTCAACTAAGTATACCACTGAAAATTAATTGATTGACTTTTTGTATCAATAGAAAACTGATGTCTTTTAGAGTAATTATGTAGTATAAATTAATGAAATATTATTACAGTTAATTTAAACAGTCTTATTTTGTACTGGTTCCATGAAACTAAATTTTCTAATTTAATTTCAGTTGAAGTTTATGGGCAATTTATAGTTATTATTCCATTAGGGCCCCCAATGCACATTCACTTCATGAAGGCAGTTTATCTCTTGTATTACAATTTTCCTATATTTTTTTGGGTGCATAAGTGCAGCTACATCTAGGATTTTTTGTTTACAAGTATTCCTTTCCAAGTCCTATTACATAATTGGTTATGAATGCTATTCTCAGGACAATCATAACATCTAAACAATTTTCAGTTTATAATTCCTTACTGAAGCACATGAAAGATTTGTGGTCTAATCTGGAAAATAGTTGCTCTGTAGAATTTATAAATTTCTGAGCGTTCTGAGTATTAGATGAAAAGCATACAGGAATGGCTATTACTAGTTTGCAAGCACAGTGCACAGTGTATATTATAATTTTGCAAAAATATTGCTTTACTCAACTCAAAAACTTATTCATAATAATATTTTTTTATGAACTAAAACACAATTATTTTATATAATTCTATTCTTAATTTTCATTTTATTCAATTTTATTACTGAAGCGGCATAAATTGAAAACATCCTATTGATTTCACTAGTACTAAACAGGCGGTTATGAATAACCCAAGAATGGTGTATATTAATATACAATGAACTTGTTTTAATTTCTTTAATTTTTATTTGTATTATTTGTTTGAAATTTACAGAACGTAAGTTTTTTAAAATAGAATTGATACCTTTAAATGCAATCAATACAACGTTATACATAAAAACAATTCTTATATTTAAATTAGTATTTTGCTTTTTATTTTAATATATTATTTTATTTTTTAACATTTTCCAATGTAAAGTTTATGTAAATATACACGTTTTAAATTTATCAGAATCGTTATAATGATGCAAAAAAATTTATTTACGACAAACAGTTCAAAGTGAATAGAAATAATATGTTATGATAGGTGTTATTAAGTGCAATTTTCCATGGTGCCCTCTTCACCTAGAAGATTCTATTTTTCTGTTTGATTTCAACCATGCCTTCTTTGAATGTTCCTTACTTTCTTCAGAACGTTCTCTCTTTTATTCTCAGCTTTTGGATCTTGGTCTTCCTATTCTATATAATGACTCGTATGTTCTCCCATTTCCTTCCTTGTCAGTTGTTCCTATTCTAGCTTCTTTCATTCAATCAATCTTGCACTAGATTAAAATCTAATATGTTATGCTCCTTTTGAGCTATTATATAGATTCCTTGGTTGATTGGACTGTTGCTCTTCTTTAGTGTACCCATAAGAAAAAAATAATAACAAAAAATGCACTTTTGTGATTAAAATCTTTAGTTTAGAATAGTTCATTTTACTAAAACTAGTCTAAAACATCTGTTTAGAGTTAGGGATTAAAATCCACATACTTGTATAATGCATATGTTTTAATGTTCATGCTTGTTTTTAATTACACTCTTCTTTAAAATTTCGAAATCTGATTAACAATTATATTGACACATACCTGCAATGGATTAAGGCACTGGACAAAAGTATGGCCTTGTATTCTACAAATATTCTGATATTATTTTCTGACCTATTTAATGCTTCTTATTAACTATTGAATTAAACTGAGTTGCCATTATTTCATCAATCCATTCTTAATGTAATTTCATTATGGATGATTTCATAATACTTCAGTTGTTTTTTCTGTGAATTTATTTTACAGTAAAGGTACACTTTGGGGAAGACTGGGTGTTATTATAGTGAATTTTTTGCCATACTTTTTTTTTTATTATAAATGAGGTTAAACACGAAAAATTAGTTCTGTTCATATCTGTATCTGCCTAGAATTATTGTGTCATGTTTTTAATTGTGATTATGTGGTGTAGATCAATAAAATATTGCTGCATATATTCGTACAACTAATTTTATTGTGCTTCTCACTACCATTTTCTCTAACCAATTTTCAGTTAAAGTTTACAGGTGATCTATAATTATTATTTCATTAAGATGCCCTGTTCTAAGCACATTCTTTCTATGAAAGGTTTAAAACCATGAATGTATTTTATGTATTACATGCCAATATTATTTTCCTTTTACCACTTCATACACTTCATGGTATGATAACCACTTTCTATATTATGCTGAATACCATGGTCAATCTTTTACCAATTTATTTTTGTTCTCTACTAATAGCTTCCTCCCATGTTTCTTATTTCCAAAATTTTAACACTTTTGTAAACAATTTTTTGACAACAAGGAATCTTTTACCATCCTGTTTGTTAAATATAGAATATAGTGATTTAAAACAAATACAAATATAACAAACGAATTAAGTATAAAACGATTGCTAACTTAGAAACGTTTTTGGGCATAACCCATCATCAGCAAAACACAACTCAATATATGTGATCAGAAACAAAATTTAGATCTCACTCTTTAGATTTTGTTTCTGATCACATATATTGAGTTGTGTTTTGCTGACGATAGGTTATGTCCAAAAATGTTTCTAAGTAAGCAATCGTTTTATACTTAATTTGTTTGTTATATTTGTATTTGTTTTAAATCACCATATTGAATTTTTCTATGTGTGCTCGGCTTATTTCAATTACATTAATTATTTTTGCTGTGTGTGTCTGATGAAGATTTTTTTATTTAAAATGTTCCTTTCAAATATTATTTCACAGTATGTGATAAAAGATGGCACATTATTTTCAGGACAATAGTAACTCCTAAACAATTTTTAATTTTTAATTCTTACTGTAGCTTTTAAAAAATTTATAGTCTCACCTGAAAAACAGTTGTTCTGAAAATTTTTACATTTCTGAGCATTAAGGGAGAAGCATGCAGGTATGGCTATTACTGATCTGTGAGCATAGTGTATATTATTACTTTGCAACAGTATTATTTTGTTCCACCTTGAAATTTATTCATTCACTATAATTTTGTATATACTACGACATAGTTCCTATAAATAATTCTATTCCTTATTTTGGCTCTGTTCTATTTAATTTATAAAATATAATAAACTGAAAACTTCCTAATTATTTCACCAACTATAGATAAAAGTTTCATAATGTTTTAGAAAATGTGTATATTAATATACAATAAATTTTTTTATATTTCACTGATTTTTGTTTATACTATTTGTTTGAAATTCACAGAATGTAAGTGTTTTTAATAGAACTGACACGTTTAAATATAATTTATGTTGTACTGTGCAAAAGCAAGCATTATGGAACAATCCTTATATTTAAATTAACTTTTTGACATATATTTTCATATTATATTTCATTTACAATATTTTCTAATGCAGGGTGTACATAGATGTGTACATTCTAGATGTAGTAGTAGAACTGTTGTAACTGTTTAATAAAATTACTTTAAAACATGCAGTTTAAAATGAATGGAAGTAATATGTTTTAGTAGATCTTATTAAGTGCGCTGTTATGATTAAAAACTTTATTTTACAATAATTAATTTTACTAAAAATAATCTATGGTATCTGCATATAATGAGAAATTATAATTCATATCTGTAGCATATACTATAATATTAATGCTTGTCTTCAACTTCTTCTTTCCTATGATTTCCCGGTGTGGGGTCCGTTTGGCAACACTATCTTCTACATTTTCTACGGTCCTCGGCGTCCTCTATCCCAACACCAACTTCCACCATGTCGTTGTTGACAGAGTCTATTCACCGTCTTCTCGGTTTTCCTCGTGGTCGGTTTCCTCCGGGGTTATAATCTATTAACATCCTCACAGGGCTATTGTCTGTTTTCCTCATGATGTGACTGTACCATCGGAGTCTCGTTTCCCATAATTTTAAACGTACAGGTGCAACTCCTATACGCTCCTTTATATCCTCGTTTTTGATATGGTCGAGGAGTGTGTGCCCAAGAGACCAGCGTAACATTTTCATTTCAGCCACATGAATTTTTTGTTCCATTTAATGCTTGTCTTCAACTGTACTGTTATATTCAATTGCAAAGTTTGATTAATGATTATGCTGGCATATACCTGTAGAATATATCGTAAAAAGCAACGGAATATAAACATTTGATAGTAATTCTTGGTGATGTCACTTTTCATAAATCGCCCCAAATTTTTTATCCAATGGTAATGTGATTTAACACCTTGGGTTATTAGTAACAAATTTATATGATCTAATCCTTCCTCTTTTGCTATTTACAGGGGATATACAACATTTTTTTGCATCAAGACCATATAATTGTACATTCACAGATGATGGAGGGTTATTCTTTTCAAATGAGGATATATCATCAAGTGATGTAGGGAAAGACACACTACTCCGCCTATATTTTTGCATTAAAGATGTATCGATCACATAATTACATGTACGTTCGTAATGTCTGTCCTCAAAATATTTTCTCAACATCGAAAATATCGTTTTATAGCCATTTTCTTGTCCACACAACGAAGTGGGAACCTCTTGCATCTCTAATTGGAAGAACTTTCCTTCCTGGTCCAAAGCAAACCCATATCTGAGGTATGTTCACTTTCTTTTTTTTTATGTTCTTTTGAAAAAAACTTGTTGGGGTATGTGTAAACCCCAACGGGTCCTTTGTGTATGTGAGTTTTTTCCATCATTTGGATTTGAAAAAGTGACATTAACATCTCGTATTGTTAGACTGGTATGCCCTAAAGATTTTGGGGAAGATATGTCATGACTCAGTGGCAATTAAGGGTGTTGAAAAAACACAGAAAATATCGATATTTCCTGATACTGGAAAACCTGACGTCATTGAATTTTACAATCTGACGAAAGGAGAGGTTGACTGCATGGACAAGATGCGTCATGCATACACAACAAAGAAATTCACTCGTCGTTGGCCCATGGGATATTTTTTTAGTATACTTGACACAGTGGGAATAAATGCTTTTGTTTTGTTTGTGTTAGCTGGACACAAATACACCCTAGCTGAGTTTTTGAAATCAGTTGCCTTTGACTTGACTGTACCTCACAAGGAACGAAGGGCTGCTAACGTGAAAATTGCCAGAACTCTGAGTTTTGAAATAGAACTGATTCTTGGAAAGAAAATAAGTAGTACTCTACTATCCGTTGATGAACCTGAATGCAGCAAGATGGAGTGATGTAACATGTGCGAAAGAAAGAAGAATTAAAATGTAAACAACCAGTTTGTAAAGAACATGAAGAAATCAGTCGAACCTGTTTGATCTGTTACATATGTGAAATAGAGGAAGATATAAATACTGAAGAAGACCGAATTTATAAAAAAAAACTGTAGGTAGACTAAGTTTGTCGAAGTTAGTTCTGTTGATTGTTTCGTCATGTTTGAGTTCATATGTTCTATTTTGCTTGTTAATTTACAAATTTCGTGATGTTGGTTGTTAGCGCTAGCTAACCAAAATATATTTTTCTTTTATTTTTTAATTGATTTATTTTTATATGTTAGCATTATTATATTTTTCTTTTATTTAAATCGATTTTTTTTTTTTCATTTGATATGTTACCATCAACTACTCATAAGTATTTTTTGATTAAATACATATTTTGGATTTTTGACGCAATTTCTTATCAATAGCCTGGAAATCTGAATAATATACCTATAAATATGATGTGTATAATTTTTTCAATGCGACGCCATGGCACCAGTTCCAATAAACTGAGTGAATGGTGTCAAATACCCCATCTGGTACTACATGTGCCAACCGCTCACCTGGTCCACAGAGGGTTAAAGCAAAATGTCAAAAATCACTCAATGTACTCAAAATGGCGGCTTATATAAAATAGGGCGGAGATAGAAAATGCATACATAACCTCTATTCCGCTCTTGCGCTTTCAAAAATGTATTACTATTCAATTATATATATCTGCTAAACCAAATGTGCTTAATAAATTAAACAACATCCAAAATTCTGCCCTAAGACTAATCTCAGGCGCAAATGTACTGCAGCCCAATAGATAGCATTTATACAGAAATTAACATGCTGCCACTCCAACTCAGAATAATGTTTTTGTATCTAAAATATTACATCAATTTATCCTCAAATTCAACATACCCCACGCATCAAAAAACAACTTCTTCGAATTTTATATAACTATATGAAAAATACCCAAAAGTCCAAAGCCTCTAGGTATTAAATGGCGGAACGCGCTGAGAAGTTTTCAAGTAACAGCTTCGGTCTATCGACTAAAATGCTTGTATTACGAGTTTATGAACTTAGATCTCCACCAGGGATGCCAAATGAAATGCTCTTCGGTGTTTTTATTTTTATTAAATCCACAAGGGTACCACCACGATCTCCAATACCATAGATGAATATTTAATTATTTGATTATTTTTATTATAAATAGAAAATTTCGTTATTTTTTAAAAAATAAAAAACTAAGATTCCTACAATGATCTTTCTTTATTGACCAGCCGTTGAAAAGACATACAATAAATTTACAAGAATTAATACTAGAATAAACGAATATAAAATATAAATTGTATGCATCACGGTTTGCTGGCGGTGGAACAGAAACGTGATAAAGCCAATTTTCAAATATTCGAACGATCGGTAATTTCGTTGAAGGAGATCCAGGAAATAATTTCGATACGACTTTACGACAACTTTAATTTACTTTTAACTAATCTGTTCCACGTTAACAAATATTAGATCAGACTAGTGGTTTTATTATCCAGCTTTGCCTAAACTATAATTTTGTAAGGCAATTCGCACATAAGGAACGCAAAAGGGCGACTATTAGATCTTTTTTTAAAAAAAACAACTTAACAAGTGTCTACGCTTCCGCAGATACATTAATACATGAATATATCATACGGGTAGCTCCGGCTTTTCTTTATTCATTCACTCGACATAAGAATGATCTATGTTGTTTCGTTTAACGGTCGGTGGGCTGGCTTTATATCTTACGGGCAGCGACGAGTGTAAAAGCCGACGTGCTTATGATCTTTACTGTACAGAATGTGATTCTTTAGAGACAGATACAGTTTTTACATTTACATCCTTGAAGGTATTTACAACATTATTATCATCGCTTACATGATTTACATCATTGACAACAGTTACGCTGTTTGCGCCATTTACAACACTTACATTGGAGGTATGTGTTGTTATCGAAAAAAGAAGACAATGCGTACTAAAGTAGGAGATATAGTGGCGCGTTGCAAGTGGGTCGATGTATCATGAAAAGACGGTGCCATTGCAAGTGAAATTGCGTGATGTGGAAATGGTTGGTTCATTCTTCAGTTCAAGTCCGAATTCTGCATACATAAATTCCATAAATGTGTGACCGTGCGACCCTCGTAAATCCAAGTTAAGATCACTACCAAGAACTTCGACCATTTCAACGCCTTATACGGAATCTACGTTAAACTGATCGACATCTGTGTTTCTGAAGAAGAGGCGTACTCGTATAACCTGAGGAAACTTGCGTTCGACGAATTCACGATCCATGAAACTGGCCTCGATCATCGCTTTCTCTTCTGGAAGTAAGGACTTACCATCACCAATCTTGGTTAGTACAGATGAGAAGACGACATCAGCTTGTCGCATCACTTGCACGAGCGGGATGTTGCGACTGCCAGATAATTTCGCAGCAAAACTTTTTACTCGATTATTTGTAAATCTATGTCTGGCAAACGGGCGGTAGTTGATGGAGGTTACTGATAAACACCATGTCCATACCTGTGAACGGACACCCATGATCATGCATAATGTATTCAAGTCAAAAATTTTTGTCCGAGGAAAGCGAACTGATGATATTGCACTTGACGAACACGATGTGAACATTTGCGAACGCTTTGCGAAACGCGTTCAGTGCTTTTACTTGGAGGCCCATCATCTTTTGAGAGTTCGTGATACGAAAGACAGTGTGTACAGTGAATCCGATATATATGTAAATAATACTTTTTTTGCGTTTAAAAGGTAACAATTTATGATATAATGGCGGTGATATCTCGTCGCCTTCCGCCATGGTTTTCTGTTAGGGTATACTCCCTTAGCCCAAAAGGACCCGAATTAAGGCGCCGGATACTCGCCTACTCGTTCTAGATTGGTATTTGCCAATCCCGCGAGCGAATAAAATTAAAATATAGGACTATTACGCTAAAAACAAAAAAAAATATGCATATATCAGTTGTCGGTCGGCGGTGTCCTGGTATCCGCAATTTGGTGTTTGATGGATCGTTAGAATCTACTTATGATCGGAGAAGGTAAACCGTAGTATATCAATGTACGAAGAGTCTTGAAATTGGAAACTTTATTCGCATTTCGCGATAATAATTTTTTAATACGACTTCATCTGCAACTTAATCTTTGCCTCAAACAGTGATCTCTTTTACTATGAATAACGCAAGGAGAAAAGTTAATGATCTTCCGATAAGCTATAAAATCCTATTGCTTCAAACTTCATAAATCGACCAACTGCCCTTTTTTCTTCTTCTCCGGCCCTAATTTTTTTCTTGATGCTTCTTTTCTCACTCCTGCCACCGATGCATAGATCTCCCTAATGCGCAACTCAATCGGCGTCGCAGTTGGATGGTCGAATCACCATCAACTGATAATAGACCACAAAACACACACATATTTACTCTCTCACAGCGATTTCCAAGATCGCATTTTATTAATTTTATTACACTTTTCCTCTCTTTTTATCACTTAGTACAATTTATAGTTTGATGGCCTCTACATAAATTATGCTAAATACTACGTTCACTTCTCAACAATTAATTTAGCTCTCTAAAGCTTTATATTACATCATAAAAGAACAATTTTCTTATTTCCAAAGATTAAACAATTTTATATGTAACAATTTCTCTCATTCCAATTATATTCATTTCTTTTAGTGTGTGTGTGTATGATGTTATATCTATATTTTTTTGTTCATAAATGTTCCTTTCCAAGTATTAGTTCACAGTTTATGAGAAAAGATGCTACGTTATTCAAAGGATTATGCTAATATCTAATTCATTTTCAATTTTCATTCCTTACTGTAGCTCTTGAGAGATTTATAGTTTTATCTGGAAAACAGTTAAAAGTAAATTCCATACCCTTGACAGGGCGTCGGGATTACTTCACATAATTTTTGTATTTCTGATCATTAGGAAAGGCATACAAGCATAGCTATTACTAGTTTGTAAAAAGGTTTTACATATTATTACTATGTAAAGACATTATTTTAGATGCCCAAAAAATTTATTCGTTCAACAATATATTTGTATAAACTAAGACACTATTCTTGCAAATAATTTCATTTCTAAGTTCTGCTTTACACTCTTTAATCTGTGAAGCACAATTTACTAAATACGTTCTAGTAATTTCACTGGTACTATTCTAAGAAAAGTATATATTAATATACAATTAATTAGTTCTTATTTCTCTGAATTTTATTTATATTATTTGTTTGAAATTTACAGCAGGTAAGTGTTCTCTAACGGAATTGATACATATAAATATAATTAATTATTATATTGTTGAAAAGAAAGCATTAAAGAATATTCTTTTTATTTAAATCCGCTTTTTGAAATATATATTCATGCTATATTTCATTTACAATATTTTCTAATGCAAGGTTAACATAAATGTATACGATTTAAATGTATCAGAAATGTTGTAACTGAGAAACAAAATTATTTTAAGATGAGTGGAAGTAATATGTTATAATATATCTGATTAGGCGTGATATTATGAATAAAAATTTTAATGTAGAATGGTTCATTTTACTAAAATCAGTTTAAAATATTTGATTTAAATGGGAAATTTTTTTTTTTTTTTAAAAATTTAAGAAGGGGTACTAAACCACTCGCTGCATGTAACTACCTCGGTTATCGCAGTGAGTGGACCCACGTTTAAAACATACTCCTTAGCTCGCTAGCCTGAACGAAAGTCATAAGAGTGTTCAAAGCAGTAGATGGGAAATTAAAATTCATGTATGATGAATAAATTTTAATATTTATGCTTGACTTCAATTATGACTGTTGTCGGTAGATGCCCCACCGTAACCCATTTAGACGTGTGCATTTCAGCAAGATATGCAAAACTGACGGGTATTCATCGGTAGAGCAAAGTGGGCAGGTACTTGGCTTTGGGGCTTGTTTGAGGATATAGTCGTGGGAAAAGGACGTATGTCCCGTTTTCAGGCGATTGATTGCCGAAAACACTTTGCGTTCTGTTCCGACTGGAGACCACCATGGCTCCGTCGTAGGCTTCAGTTTCCTGAGGAAGGTCGACTGAGACATCCAGTCATGACTCCACTGTGCGAAGACTGTATTTGACAGGAAACCTCTCAGAGATAATGGACCAAAAGCTAATAACGGCATTGGGCACATCATGAATGACCGAACGACCAGGTCAACCCGCTCATTCCCTGGAACACTGGCATGAGTGGGGACCCATAAAAAAACAACTCGGCATCCCCTTCGGCTCAGCTGGTATAAGATAGCCAGGACTTCTAGGACCATTGGTGATTCTGGGTGATCTGACTGCAAAGCACATATGGACTGCAAGGAATCAGTCACCAGTAAGATTCCGAGCGGTTAGGATCTCAGTTCTAAGAATGCCTGAAGACAAAATAATGCAGCATACATTTCGGCTTCCGCAATGGATACAACGTTGTTCAACCGCATGCCCTCTGCGATTCCGTCTATTTCGAAAGCGCATGCCGCTGGGGCAGCCTTGGACTCATTAGCTTTGGATCCATCAGTGTATGCTTTCGAGAACGTGGTATATTTATTAATAATATTTAGCGCCCTGTGCCCTCGCAGTGCCGGTGGGTGATTATTATCAGTGAGAGTTGTGATAGCTTCTACCTGAAAAGAAGCCCCGGGTGGGGGTAATATTGAAAAGTCCGTTCTGGGTGTTAAGTTGGGCTTTATGTTATTTTGCAACAAGATTGCATTGACTTCAGGTAGGTTATCCTTGGGAAAGTCAGGCTCCGTAGTTACGTCACAATGATTCTCCGCAGCCCATGAAAGCATATCGCGATAAGTGAAGAACTTTCTGTTGTAAGACAAAGGTGGTATACCAGCTAACGAACTTTTAGCTGGAGATGTACGATGGGCGCCAAGTATCATGCGAATAGCGGAGCTATGGATTGGGTCAAGTGTTTTTAATAGGTACACCTGATTCCCATAATTGATTTTGCTGAGGACTATGCTTTATAAATATTTAGAAGAAACTTTGGTTGGACGTTAAATTTGGAATTTGACAGGATCTTGATCACTCTTAAAGATTGAAGGGATTTAGCTTTTAAATCAGATATAAAGGGTTTCCAACTCAGTTTGCGTCCATCAAGATGCCAAGGAAAGTTTCTATTGTTTTGTAAGGAATTGTATTACTGTTCAGTTGTAGTAATGGTGGATTCTTTAAGACGCTTATGTTGGTTTCTACTGACTCTGTTAGTTGAGGAAGAGTCGTCACTCTCATCGAACATGCTTCCCCAATCTGTTCTATGAAAAGTTAAACGTGGCATGAAGTCATCGAGCTGGTTGGTTGTCGGTGTCCTTTTAAAATCTATTATTATAGGAAAGTGGTCGCTCGAACATAAGTCATCCATCACACGCGGGGCAAGTTTAAGGGCCAGTATGCTTGAGCACAGGGCTAGGTATATTGTCGAAAAAGTGTGATGCGTAAAATTAAAATGAGTGGGCGAGCACCAGGTCGCTATTAATCACGATATCGGATAATACTCGTCCATGGGTTTGAGGAGAACGAGCCCCATAACGGCGAGTGAGCATTAAAGTCTTCGAGGAGCATCGCATCACTTCTAAACGCTCTGATGAGGGAATCCATTTGGCTGCTAGTTACCTCGCTTCCAGGAGGGTAGCAATTACAAATTTTTACTTCTGACGAGGAAAGAGAAAAAATACTAACTCGTATAGTTACAGCTTGAAGAGGGGTTGTAATTGGTAGCTGTTGGGCTGGTAGGGATGTGTGCACTAACGTTGACAAACCGCAACTCGCTCCCTCTCCGTTTGGGCTGCTAGTTACCTCGCTTCCAGGAGGGTAGCAATTACAAATTTTTACTTCTGACGAGGAAAGAGAAAGAATACTAACTCGTATAGTTACAGCTTGAAGAGGGGTTGTAATTGGTAGCTGTTGGGCTGGTAGGGATGTGTGCACTAACGTTGACAAACCGCAACTCGCTCCCTCTCCGTTTGGGCTGCTAGTTACCTCGCTTCCAGGAGGGTAGCAATTACAAATTTTTACTTCTGACGAGGAAAGAGAAAGAATACTAACTCGTATAGTTACAGCTTGAAGAGGGGTTGTAATTGGTAGCTGTTGGGCTGGTAGGGATGTGTGCACTAACGTTGACAAACCGCAACTCGCTCCCTCTCCGTTTGGGCTGCTAGTTACCTCGCTTCCAGGAGGGTAGCAATTACAAATTTTTACTTCTGACGAGGAAAGAGAAAGAATACTAACTCGTATAGTTACAGCTTGAAGAGGGGTTGTAATTGGTAGCTGTTGGGCTGGTAGGGATGTGTGCACTAACGTTAACAAACCGCAACTCGCTCCCTCTCCGTTTGGATTATCATACCGGAAAATATTATAATTCTTAATGGACGTTCTAGTATCTGGCTTAAGTCTGGTTTCTTGCAGGCATACTATTAGTGGAGAGATCTCGGCTATTAGCTGCTCTAGTTCGGCCCTATTGCTTGTGAAACTTCAACAGTTTCACTGTATTATCACTCCTTTATTTACTCATGCCACTTTTATTTATCTAGAAAAATGTTACAGAAATATTAAAAAACTTAACGTGGGGCCATTGAGATTTCTCGTTTGGCAACGTTATTTCGAGAGGTCTGTATTATCTGCACGAAGTTCATGATTATTTATCTTGTCTGGCGCGTTTTGCATTATTGAAATTTTATTTAGTTCTTTTATTATACGAGTGCATCTATTTTTAGCGTTTGGGACATTTAAAAGTGGTTTTACCGTTAATAACATGTGAATGAGACTATCCTTATCCTCAGTGTAATCATTGGCATAATTTATAAAATAGGGGTCTGAACATACATTTTCCATAAATATCTTGAACTCCTCATAGTTCATAAATAAAGAGGAGATTTTTCTGTTAAAAAGGTGTTAGTCCCTGCAGTTATTTTTTCTACTTCTACCGATTTATTGGACTTTTGAATAGGGTTGATGGCCGCTGAGGTTGGTGCAGTCGATTGCGCCAAATCCACTTGTGTCGGTGTGGTCACAGCCTCCTGCATTTTCCCCTCTGAATCCTCATTTTCCATACTCTCCCGATTGGTTTCTGGCTGGAAATGAAAATTCGGCTGTAACTGATGTGCGATGGGGGGTGACGGCGATATTGGATGGGGGCGTTTCTGAGCTGCGCTGGCTTGATCATGGGTACTTTCACCCATACTATGATTCTGTTCGTCTTGTTGCATCGTTATGGGTTCTGGTTCCATTGCGGTATTATCTTCAGTTTTGGTACGTTTGCAATTTGTACAACCATAATCTTCGAGGTGCGTGAATATGCGGCATTCATGGTCATTATATATAATTAGGAATGATTCAGGGATGTGAAGACAATCGACGCTTTCATCGTAGACTTGCCTCTAACTAATTATGTGCCCGAATTCTTGATCGAAAGGATTAACCCGCAATATGGCTATCGTTGATAGTTGTTTAACCCCTATGATAGACAACAAATATGGCGCGATTATTTCGTTCGGTATGGTGGCTTGCAATGATGATACTGCGTAGATTATGCAAAATACAGCAGTTACCCTTTTACTAATTAGTTTTCCTTTCACAAGTTTTTTGTCTTGTATCGTAACTGAATTATTTTCTTGTAAATATTTCTTATTTCTAAAATTTAAACAATTTTGAATATAACAATTTCTCTATTTTCACTTGGCTTATTTTATTACATAAAATTTTTTAGTGCGTGCGTGTAGCTAGGTCTATTATTTTATGTTTATAAATTTACTTCCAAAGTATTATTTCACAGATCTTGAGAAAACATGCCATGTTGTCTCCAAAACTATGGTAAATTGTAAGTCATTTTCAATTATCATACCTTACTGTAGCTCTTGGAAGGTTCATCTGCAAATTGGTTGCCCGATAGAATTTTTACATTTTCGATCATTAGAAGAAAAATTGCAAATTTGTGATCACAGTATATCTTATCATTTTGAAATGGTAATATATTAGTTGCTACAAAAATGTATCCATTCAACATTATATTAGTATAAACTAAGACACAGTGCCTGTGAATACTTCTATTGCTAATTACAGCTGTATTCTATTTCATTTGTGAAGCAAAATAAGCTAATAAATTTCTAATGATTTTTATAATACTAAATAACAATTAATGCTCCAAAGCGGTTTATATTAGTATAAAATGAATTTGTTTTTATTTTTCTAAATTTTATAAAATTATATGTTTGAAATTTACAGCGAGTAAGTGTCCCTTAATAGAATTGATATGTTTAAGTATAAATAATGTTATATTGTGTAAAAACAAACATTAAGGCATAATCCTTGTATTTAAATTAGTTTTTGGCTTAAAATTTCACATAATATTTGATTCGCAGTATTTTCTAATGCAAAGTTGGCGTAGATATACACATTCTAAATGCTGTTATACATATGTAATAAATTATTTGAAACAAAGAGTTTGAAATGAAAAGAAGTAATATGTTTGCCTTCATCCAGTTTGTTTCCATTAATGGAGACACTACATCTAAAACACAGTCGCTCATTGTATAGTTTTTATTAATATGGTTAGTTGAAAACAAAATTGTTCCCCCTTCAAACCTGCTTTTCTTAACAATACACTCTCGAACGTAAACAAAATGCTATGCGAATATAATATTCTCCTTCCGCGCTTGGCAGGAATTAATAGGCTACCACTGCTCCCACCATGGGAACAGTACCTAGTGAAGACAAATATATCACTATTAAAGCACAATAGCTCGCAAACACCTCCAAAAGATCTCAAACAGAAGTCGATTGAGGTGATTAACAAATATGAAGAGCATACAAGGGCGTATACAGACGGATCTAACATTTGTACAGGTAAATTGTCCCCAGCAGCGTGCGCGTAATTAATTGGTGATATACTAGCTGGGGTTCGATTAAATAATGCTTGTTTGACACTGGACGCAGAAATGTTTACCATTCTGTTCTGTCTCCAGGAATCCTACGATTTCAAGTATCAAAGGAGAAGGCTACTAATTATTACAAATTCTCTGACCACCATGCAAAGTTTATAAAGGAACAACACAGAAGAATCAGCCATGCAAAAAATTCAAGGGACTGTGCTACTGTTAGATCAGAAAGACTGCCGGGTCGAGTTTCTGTGGATCCATGCACATACACAGATTCTAGGGAATGAATGCGCGAATCTGGAAGGTCGATTATAAATGTTGTATAAATGTTAAAGTCCAACATCGCTTGACACGTTCCTATGAGAAAGAATAACTAAACAGTGGAGCACTGAATGGATATCCAAGACTATGTTCATTCATAATGGAAAACTGTTAGGTAGTCTCTAAAGTAGTCTAGACAGCTTTCACCATAATAACCATGTAGCTAAAAACGGTAATTCAATGTAAGAAAAAAAAGGGTCTTATTAAATGTGTTATTATGATTAAAAACGTTAACGCGGAGTAGTTCATTTTACTAAATATAGTCTGAAGTATTTGTTTAAAATAAAAGTCTAAAATTCATATATATGGTGCATATGTTTTAATGTTCATGCTAGTCTTCAATTACGCTTTATTTAAAATTTCAAAATTTGTTTGATGATCATACTAGCATATACCTGCATGGATCATAACGCATGACAAATATATGGTCTTATAATGTTTTTATATTCCTATATTACTTTTATTTCTATTTAATGCTTCTTATCCGCTGTTTCAATTAAAATTAGCTTTTATTATATTATCAAGTCATTCCTAAAATAATTCTATTACGTGTGACACCGAAATACTTCACTCGATTTTTCTGCAAATTATTTCACAATAAAGCTACATTTTGGGATAGACTGTGTGTTCTTTTGAGGAATTTTACCCAGAATTTTTGTTATTTTTAATGAGGTTAAACTCAAAAATTAATTCTATTACAATCTATATCTTATTAAATTTATGGAAAAGCAGAGTTCTAAATTTACTGATTTGAAATTTCATTTAATTTCCTCTGAAGCTATGGGAAAAATCTGAAAATCAACTGAATCAACGCTACATATCATTAATGATATGTCATGTCTTTAATAGTAATTATTTCGTATAGATTAATAAAATATTGCTACAGTCGATTCAAACAACCTTATTTTATTTTGGTTTTTCATTATCCTTTTTTTAAACTGAGTTTCAGTTGAAGTTTATATGCAATTAATAATTATTATTTTACTAGAATATCCCATGTTATGTACGTTCATTTTATGAAAGTTTTATAAACTTGAAAGCATCTTATCCATTACATTACTCTTTTCCATTATTTTTACTACTTCATACAAAGCATAGTGTCATGTTGCCTTCATAGATTATGCTAAGTATAACAGTCACTCTTTAACAATTAATTTTCCCTTCACAGATTTTATTTTTCATCATGGTAGAATGATTGTCTCATTAATATTTATTATTTCCATTAGTTAAAAAATGTTGTGTATAATAATTTCTTTATGATCACTTGGCTTGTTGCCGTTATATAAATTTTTCTTGGCGTGTGAGCGTGCAACTACATCTATGATTTTTTGATAACAAATATTCTTTTCAAAGTATTATTTCACAAATTGTGATAAATAGTAATTTCTAAGTAATTTTGAATTTTGAATTCCTTAATGTAGCTTTTGAGAGATTCACAGACTAATATGGAAAACAGTTGCTCAACAGAATTTATAAATTTCTGTGCGTTAAGTGAAAATCATACGGGCAGAGATATTAATAACTTATTAGCAGAGTGTATATTATTACTTCGCAACAGTATTATTTTAGTTGTCTCAAAAATGTATTCATTCAACAACACTTTTTATAAACTAAAACATACTTCTAGTGAATAGCTTTATTCCTAATTTTGGCTTCATTTTGTTTAATCTGTGGAGCAAAATCAATTGAAAACTTTTTAATAATTTTGGTAGTACTAAATAAAAGTCAAGTAATGTTCAAAAGAAAATTTATATTAATATTCAATGAATTTATTATGTGTCTTTTAATTTCATGTATGTTCTTTGTTTGAAATTTATAGAAGGTAAGCGTTTTAAATTGAACTAATATATTTAAATGTAAAATGTTATATTATTCAAAAGCAATCATTATAGAACAGTACTTATATTTATATTACTTTTTTGACATATATTTCCATATAATGTCTTTCTTACAGTGTTTTATAATGCAATTTACGCATATATACCATATTTTTAATCTATCAGAAATGTTATAACTAACTAATACATATATTTAAAACAATCAGTTTAAAATGAACAGAAGTAATATGTTTTAAATTATTTTACCAAGTGTACCATAATGGTTAAAGCTTTAATGTTATTACGAATTCTTGACTTACGCTTCTCTTCCTTTATGAGAAGGTGGAATTTTCAACAGTGTAGTGAGCTGCAACTGCTTTCCTAGGCGCCAGTAAAGATAGGCTCCACACCATTTTACGAGGTTAATCACCTAAATGGATGTTTTGTGTAATGATTATGTAAATCTGTTCACTTTATTAACTGAGCCCGGATGAAAAACCGTATTTTATTTAAAAGTAAACGTTCGATACACGATGTAAATTATTGAAAATTAACGGAACACAAGACAAAACAACCGCAACCGCTAATCTCTAAACACAGAACGCTACCACATATCACGGTAGTCGCTAAACATAGACAAAAGCACATGCACTTCCCATTGGCATTTATTCTTATCGCCGATATCGTTTACCTGGCTTGCCAGAGCACTAAATCTCTATCTGACGAAAGCAGCGTATTCGTTTACGCGGTGTCGTCATACCCTAATTAACACAGAGCTCATATTAACACTCCATGCAACAACTAGACGATCGCTCGGCGCATTAAAAGGAAAAATAAATTAATAGTAAACATAGAACAAATCCACAATTACGCGGGATGGCGCTACGTTGACGATTCATCACACAATTCTGCCTACAAATTCATTCAAAACGAAAGTTTTGAACGAAACCCGGAGGTAATGTGCGGCAATGGGATCAAACTAAACAGGTGCTCAGAATTAATGCATTGGACTACTCACAGAGCTGTCCCTAGACGCATCGAAATATAATGCAAGTTAAATGACTAGAACGTAAAAAAATATATCTAAATTAACTCTACAAATGTCTGAAAATTGCTGAAATGCAGTGTAGAACCACGATGTGACATGGCAAGAAGTAAATATAAAACAAGATAAAAATTGGTATGAAGACATGAAATGGATAACATACAGGAAAGCATGGTGACTACACATCGGTCAGATTGATCAAATGATCGTAAATGACTGCAAGAAAAAATCACATATAAATTTGAATAGTTATGAAAAAACTAAACGGAGTCCAGGTTTTTTATTGGGGTGTTCTTCTCAGTGGCCTAAAAGTATTACCAGCTAAAATAGCTAAGGGATGAGTCGTCAAGTTCTACCCATACAGATAATGATTTTTCTCGGCGACTTACAACACACATAAATACACAATACAACATATAGAAACTTTAAATTCAAATTGTTGCATTAAAGCTACGATTCCTTAAGTTATCTCTAAAACCTCGATCGACAACTGGCTCCTGCGACCCGCAACCACCGAATCACTAAGAGAAGGAAAAAAGAGGTTTATAGGATAGGGAACTTCGGAAGAAAGCAGACTGTCACCCAACACTATGGCCAACTTGCTTCCCACGGCGCACAATGCTAATGACTAGGAAAACACCAATAGAAATACCCAGCAAGATTCCCATTCGATATTATGGCCACAACAGCCTTGTAGCGTCCGCAATACCAACGGTTCGGCAGGGACTATCTATAGGTTCGCATTGGACAGGAAAATAACAATAGGACGGAAGGAAAAATACAAAAGACCAAACTAATATGAGTGGAGTGCCACTTTCCACTGGGGTGCCAGGTACCGCTGAAATCAGACAAAACAAAACCCACGGCAAAACTTCTTAATAATACAACGATGGAAATGTAGGATACGATCAAACGTATGCAATATAACAATGTAAATATACGAACTGACGAAGAAAGTATAGAATATGATGCCAAAAATGTACGAAATAACTATATAAATACATGAAACGACGATGAATATGTGGAATTAGATGCTAACTAATTACAACAAAAAACGAATACCAAACGGAGCGCTGGTTTTGCTTGATCTTCTCGGTTATT
The DNA here is from genome assembly GCA_039619475.1 of Icerya purchasi. Classification (NCBI taxonomy): domain Eukaryota; kingdom Metazoa; phylum Arthropoda; class Insecta; order Hemiptera; family Monophlebidae; genus Icerya; species Icerya purchasi. Next base: position 137,927,665 of record CM077116.1, read on the forward strand.
TCCACAACCCGCCTTATGGAGACAATGCCCTGCTACGTCTAGCGCTTTAATATTGAAATTACTTTTCCGACAATTTTTGTTTTTGGCGACACCCGCTGAGCGAAATATTGTATCTGAAGGTAGTACAAGTTTATTAATACCCTCGACATGACTGTGATTTCTTAAGTGTCCGCTGATACTTGCAGAGAAGAAACGAACGCAGTCTTCGATAGGATCAAGTGCTGGGTTCTTTACATATTCGATCCTGTGGCGCGGTCGGTTAAACGACTTTTGTTCATCGTTTTCCTGGGGACTCGATTCTTCACTAACGTCCAATGATTCGTACAGATACTTCTCTATCATAGCCTCATCAATAGAACATCCAAAATTATCAGATGACGAGAGAAATTCCACTTACCCTAAAGGCAGACCATCGAATTTCGAATCGATATATGATAGCTTAATTAATTGGCTGCACGTTTCGCCAGCATTACTCTTCTCTGCATTATTATCCAGGTCAGTGGAGAAATTATAATGAGGTGTAATCCCTGTTTTGCAATCCGTCACTGGCCCTAGATTGTTAATTGATTTCAAACTACTAGTTTCAATAACTGTGCTGACATCACCAGTTCTCTTATCCGTGTAAACGTTATCAGTTAATCAATAATCGAAATGAAATTCTGTACTGTCACAGTAGCTACTTCCAATACTCATATGGTTTTCATTCCGCTCCAGTCGAGTATCCAGCATCTGGGTAGACGCCACCAAGCCCCAGTAGCCTAGTTCTGTCCTCTCCACCACCTCCGCCTTTGGGCTTCCATCTCTACGCCCAACTCTTTGACAGTATTATTTAAGTCCGTATTATTTTTTTTTTATTTCAATTTTTAATTCGGTTTTTTTCTTCTTATTCTTCCTTGTACCCTTGAGAGGGCGTGATAGTGTTATGGAACTGTCACATCTGTCACAGTTCTCCATGTTGATCTGTCTTGAGCTACCATTATGCCTCATGTAGGCTCAAACAATTAATGATCTTAATTGGTCGACTCAACATGTTCTTGGTCTACTTTTTGTCTTCTTCCCGTTTATTTTTCTAGTAATAATCTGGCGTTGTCTCACGCCACATATCCGAAAAAACTTAAAAATCTTTTTCTATCTGGAAAATAGTCGCTCTAAAGAATTAATGCATATTTGAGCATTAGATGAAAACATACAGGCATGACTATGAGTAATTCTTAGGCACAGTGTATATTAATTCCTTGCAGGGGTTTTGGTTTAAATACCCCAAAACTTTATTCATTCAACAATAATTTTGTATAAACTAAAACATTGTTCCTGTGAATAATTCTATTCCTAATTTTTTTGATTTGTTTTGTTTAATTTTTAAAGCATAATCAACAGAAACTTCCTAATGATCTCACTAACACTAGATAAGAGTTTCATAATGTTCTAAAAAATGTGTATATTAATATAAAATAAATTTTTTTATATTTCACTGATTTTTGTTTATATTATTTGTTTGAAATTCACAGGATGTAAGTGTTTTTAATAGAATTGACACGTTTAAATGTAATTTATGTTGTATTGTGCAAAAGCAAGCATTATGGAACAATCCTTATATTTAAATTAACTTTTTGACATATATTTTCATATTATATTTCATTTACAATATTTTCCAATGCAGGGTCTACATAGATACGTACATTTTAGATGTAGTAGTAGAACTGTTATAACTGTATAATAAAATTACTTTAAAACATGCAGTTTAAAATGAATGGAAGTAATATGTTTTAGTAAATCTTATTAAGTGTGCTGTTACGATTAAAAACTTTATTTTTACAATAATTAATTTTACTAAAAATAATCTATGGTATTTGGATATAATTAGAAATTCTAATTCATATCTGTAACATATACTGTAATATTAATGCTTGTCTTCGACTGTACTGTTATATTCAATTGCAAAGTTTAATTATTGATTATGCTGGCATATTCCTGTAATAGATCAACACATCAAATAATAATATGATCTCATATTCTTCAAATATTCTTGTGCTATTTCCATTCATATTTAATACATCTTTTCCATTGTTTCTGTTAGAATGAGGTGTCATTAAATTATCGGGCTTTTCTTGAAATAATTCCATTACACATGTCTTTATAGTTTTCGAGTTGATTTTTCTATAAATTTGGTTCACAATAAATGTATGTTTTGGGAAGAGTTGTGTATTATTACAGTGAATTTTCACTAATCTTTTTGTTATTTATAATTGGGTCAAGCTCCAAAAATTAATTTCATTGTAATCTGCATTTTACTAAATTTAGAGCAATTCAAAGTTCCCAATGTCATACTTTGAAATTTCATTTCTTTTTTTTAAGCTATGCATAAATCTGAATACTTACTGATTTAGTACTTCATATCATAATGTGATATACCTTCAATAAAAATTATATGGTATATATTAATAATGTATTGCTGCAGGGAACGCAAGCAGTCTTATATTATATCGGTTCTTCATTAATATTTTCCCTATCCAATCTTCTTTGATGTTTACAAGTACCTTATAATTATTATTTCTTTTTTTTCTTTTTTTTTTTTTTTGGTTCAGCTTCTGTTTTTTAACTTGTTTTTTCTTCCCCTTTAACCTCTAAAGCATATTTCACAGAACTTTTTTGCTTTTAATTTTTCTTTTTTTATTTCTTGATGTTTTATAAATGTATGCATTAGTAAATCTAGATTTGATTTTGGATTTTGACTCTCTGAATTACAGTTAATGAAAATGCCTGCAACTCTAATAGGTTTTCTTTTCTAAAGTTATCCCTACCCTGTTTGTATACTATACATTGCCAAATGAAATGGTCTTTAGTTCCCTTTATTCCACAACCACTGCATTCTTCATTATTAACAATAATTGTTTTGGCTAAGTTGACAGGTTTTTTACTGGGTCCTACTCTTAATCTAGTTATTGTTACTATATAAATTCTCATAAAGTTGTTAACTCCCTTAAAGCAAAGGACCCTTTAGTTATACTTTTTCATTCTTGAGTAATTTTTCGCCTTTTGATATGTTGGTACTTGACGTTCTACTTTGTAATAGTATTTTCTCTAATTGCCTGTAAGTAATCACACCAATTTATTTTTTGGATAAAATTGTTCTGCCTATTGCGATTCTTGCAATTTTATTCATTATTTCACTTCTTTCAATACTACAATGCGGTGGAATCTATTTTAGTGTTAATTCCATTTTCATTTACTGTAACTTAAATAGCTCTCTTCTTATAAGGTATTTGATATTTGACATTTTCTCGTCAGTTCTGTGGAATAGTTTATGCAATGTGGCAAAACAGTCCGTTAGATTGGCTCATTTTATTAGACTAATATCAAATATCCGCCAAAAATGTGACATTAAAATTTATATATGATGCATTTAATTTAATATGCATTCTTCTTTTCATTTATACTTTTGTTTAAAATTTCAAAATCTGATTGCTTATTATACTGGCATACATCTGCAGTACTTCATGAACTGGAAAAAAGTATGGTATTATAATTTTCAAATATTTCTTTATTATTTTTATTCCTATTTAATGCTTCTTTTTCACCGTTTTTGTTAAAATTATCTGTCATTAAATTATTGTACTTTACTTAAAATAATTCCATCATACATGATTTCATATTACTTTACTTGATTTTTCTGCAAATTTTTCCACATTAAAGGTACATTTTGGAAGAGACTGTTATTTTGGGGAACTTTTCTCAGATTTTTTGTTATTTTTATTGATTTCAAGCTCAAAAACTTGAATTCTATTTAAGTCTGTGCCTTACTTACCTTATAGCAAAACGCAGTTTTAAATGTCAAAATTTAAAACTCCGTTTCACTTTTTTAAAGCATGGAAAATTCTGAAAATCAATTGTTTTAACACTTCATATTAATGAAGGTACATTATGTTGTTAAAAGTTATTATATGATGTAAATTAATAAAATATTACTGCAGTAAATGTAAACAGTCTTATTTCATTATGGTTCCTTATTTCCTATTTGTCTAGTAGTTTCACTAGAAAGGTTTTTAAATCACGACTAACAAATTCTAAAGGGAATTAACTATTCAAATGCATTTCGAAATCAAAACTTACAGTGCCCTATAGCGAACAACCGACATACTACTTTCTTTGCAAATATTGAAACATCTTTTGACTCTACGTTTGATTATTCCCCGGTAATACTTGAAATAAGTCTGCTAATAGTAGTTAAAAAAACTAATTTTAAATTTCACAGTATTAGAACCGATTGGTACTCTTACACGCACTGGATCGAAGATAATCTTATCATTAATGTTCATTGAAAACAGGTGATAATATTGATGAAGCAGTTGAATACCTCAATCATATTCTGCAGAAGGCAGCATGGTTAAGTATCTCTAATATCACCGTAAACACAGACCAACTACCCGCGTATTATTAACGAAAAAATAAGCGAAAAAAGAAAAATTAGAAAACTACGGCAAGTGACAAGGTATCCAGCTCGAAAAACCCTCTTAACGTAATAATCAAAGAGTTAAGTAAATTATTAATACAGCGTAAAAATGATACCTTTAGAACAATTAACGAAGTAAATATATGGGTTCAACGGTCGTGTTTATAGCGTTCGTGAATGTAATTTGTGAGTGGTTTTTCGCGCGGTGGTAATTACTGCTTCCGAGTCGTTGTTATCTTATCTTATCTTGTCGCTCGGCCGAACAGAAACATACAGACGGCTGCTGATAACGCAGGTGAGATCTTTCTTTTATCGGCTGGCTCCGCCAGTCTGTTATTATTTAACCGGCTTATTATTTCAAAACTATGAATAAAGGTACGAATGTAAATCGCCCGTCTATTCCGGCAAGTAGTTCGGGTAATACTGCCGTTGCCTCTCTTCGTTTACAAAAATCATCGTCAGGGTACGTTATTAAACGACAACTATCTACTCCTACAACTAGTGACAGTGACGGTTGGTCCACGCCTAAACGTACAGCGCCAGCGAAGAAGGCTGGGACCGACAAGCTCGCCAACAACGTGTCTGCTCACGATAAAAAACCAGTTAAAGTCAATATATTTGAATTCCTTGCGAACGAGGACGCAGACCTAAATAAAATGCAAACCAACACACCTTCTCCAAGTAATAACGAAACGAATGTAGCAAACGGAGACAGTAATTCAACTAATGTTGAATTGGGTATTAATAAAACTAAACTCCCTCCGCCGATAATGGTTAAAAACATACAAAAATTCACTGAATTTAGACAATTTTTGCTAACCTTGAAAGATATACAATTTTCTTTAAAATCTACCATATCAGGTGTAACTATAAGGACTCAAAACGCGCTAAGTTACCGCGCAGTTGTTAAAGCCCTGAAGGAAAAAAATTATCTTTACTATAAGTATTCACTTGCGGAGGAGAAACCTTTTAGGGTGGTCTTAAAAAACCTCCACTCCTCTACAGATACAGCGGACATAACGAGCGAACTACGTCTAAAAGGATATGATGTCATTAGAGTTGTTAACATCTTAAAAAGTAAAACAAAACAGCCTCTTCCGATGTTTTTTGTAGATCTAAAGCCGTCCCCAAAAAATCAGGACATATTTCAAGTCACTTGCATGCTAAATACTATTGTTGCAGTTGAAGAACCATATAAGAACTCTAGACTACAGCAATGCAAAAGATGCCAGCTATTGGGCCACACGGCAAATTATTGTAATTTACCCCCGAGATGCGTCAAATGTACAGGACGGCACGACACCAAATCTTGTCGTAAAGACCCGACGGAACCAGCGGTTTGTACGCTATGCGAAGGGAGCCACCCGGCAAGCTATAGAGGGTGTCCCGTGCTAAAACAACAGGCTCAGTATTATAACAAAGTGCGATCCTCTCACGCTCAAACTCAGATAACCAACTATAATAGTTACCATCATCCTGAAAAAGCTTTTCCTTACGTAAATAGCAAGTCCTATGCTAGTGTGGCTAAAAATGATGCTAAAGCTAATAATATGAACTACGACCGCGTAATTAATGGCAATCACGTCAACGAAAATATCGATAACGTTAATGGTAATAATATTAATGGCAATTTGGCATTGAATCTTACGTCATTTCTAAACGAATTTAGAAGTACGATTAATCCGCTAATATCGTTAATGACAAAGCTAATAGAAAAATTAATACCATCATGTTAGATAACAGCAGTATTGTCACACAACATTCGCTAGTCATTATGCTGTGGAATGCCAACGGCATTACAAGCAAAAAGAACGAACTAAAAATTTTTCTTCAAACCAACTCTGTTGATGTTGCACTCGTCACAGAGACACATTTAATATACGAACGCAGTTTCTCCATACACGGATATGAAGTGTACTCAGTGCATCATCCTGATGGCACAGCACGTGGAGGAGCCATGGTAATGGTTAAACGCCGCTACAAGCAACACAAAAATTTTTCTCGCTCCTCGTATGCGTACCAAATCATAGCAGTAAATATTGAGACACTTTCAAGTGAACTTGGAATAGCTGCAATTTATTGTCACGGTGAATTTCGTATTCCACAGACTGAATTCAGCGCGATCTTCCGGCATCTTGGAAACAAATTCATTTGTGGTGGCGATTTCAATGCGAAGAGCAGCGCATGGGGATCAACGATAACTAACCAATCCGGGAAAAGGCTTGTCAAGGCAATACAAGAAAATTCTCTTAGCATTCTTTCTCCGATGTCTCCGACGTATTGGCCTAGCCACTGCGACAGGCGACCGGATATTCTGGACTTCTTTATTATTCGTGGACTTCAATCTTACGGCAGATCGTGCAACACTTTAGCCGACTTATCCTCCGATCACGTGCCTGTTATTGCCGTGGTAAGCTCTCACCCAAAAACTATATCGCAACATCAAAAGCTGGTCAATAATACTACTAACTGGACTCTCTTTTCAGACATATTAGAAAACGATATTGATCTGAATATCAGGTTAAAAGACGCGAATGATATTGATAATGCAGTTGCCGATTTCACTTCTATGGTGAAATCTGCATGCAACGAATCTACCAGCTACAACAGTAATAAATATGTACATAGTACTTTCGTCCCGATTGAAATAAGAAGATTAATTAGAGACACTCGGGCGGCCAGGAAGAAGTGGCAGCGAAATCGTTACCCCTCGCTCAAGCTCATCTACAATACCTTACAATCTAGGCTGAAGACTGCACTCAGAGACTATAAAAATGAAATCGTGACTTACAAGTTAAACCAGTTAAATAACGATAACAGATCCTTATGGCATAAAGCTAGAAAGTTGACGAAGCCCACTGAGGAGCCCTTCAACTTGAAAGTGAATGGATGCTGGGCAAAAACCGATAAGGATAAAGCGGATGCTTTTGCTAGTCACTTGTCCGCAGTCTTCACACCCCAGCTAGATATGGATCAGGCTCATACACAAATGGTGTGTAATGGCTTACAGGAAGCCTCGCAGTCTACAACTAGGACTAAACTCTTTTCGCCCAGAGAGGTGTTTCAGCATCTCCAGGAAGTAGCTTTGAAGAAATCTCCTGGATGCGACAAGATTACACCGGAGATCATCCGACACTTTCCGCGTAAAGCGGCCATCCTATTGTGCTATATATTCAACAGCTCGCTCAGAATCGGATACTTTCCAAACATGTGGAAGAAATCAGTCATCATTATGATTCGTAAACCAGGAAAACCAGAAATAGAGGTATCCTCCTACCGGCCAATCAGCTTATTGAGTTCTCTCTCAAAGGTCTTCGAGAAACTTATTTTAAATCGATTCCATCCAATAATGGAAAGCCTTCATGTAATTCCGGACCATCAATTTGGTTTTAGATCAGAGCACTCAACCATACAACAATGCCACAGGTTAGTTGATGCCATCTCTTTCGCACTCGAAAAGAAGGAAGTTTGCTCGGCGGTTTTCCTTGATGTTGCCCAGGCTTTTGACAAGGTATGGCACGCAGGCCTACTATTTAAGCTAAAACCGTTGGTTCCTTCAGATCTACATAGGCTATTATCATCTTACCTAAACGATAGAACCTTTATTGTCCGAGTCAACAATTCGCTTTCGCAAGAGCATCTCATTCAGTCGTCGGTACCGCAAGGGAGCCTACTTGGACCACTATTGTACTCCGTTTATACATCTGATGTGCCTAAGTCTAATCTAACAATCCTCGCCACATTTGCTGACGACATGGCCATACTTGCAACAAATGAAGATCCAGAATATGCTAATGCTGCAGTACAGAGCCACTTAAACCAAATAGCAGACTGGGCACAGCTTTGGGGTATACACTTCAACCCAGCAAAGTGCCAACATGTCACATATACGAACCGACACGTCACTTGTCCTGCCTTAAAAATTTATAATACAAAAATTCCTCAAGTCGACTCAGTCCGTTACCTGGGATTACATATGGATAGGCGACTCACTTGGCGTCATCATGTCCTTCAAACGAAGAAGACCGTCTCCAGTCGTTGTAGATTATTATATCCTCTATTAGGTCATAAATCAACTTTAAAATTAAATATCAAGCGACAACTTTATCTAACGATGATAGCGCCCATTTGGAAGTATGGACTTGAACTGTACGGTACAACAGCAAAATCCAACTTAGCCAAAATCCAAAGGGAGCAGTCGAAGATACTTCGGATCATTGCTTCCGCGCCTAGATATGTCTCAAATTTAACGCTGCACACGGATCTACAGGTATCCTTCGTCAGGAACACCTATGATGAGCAGTACAAAAAATTCTTCAAGAAGCTGCAATGGAGCTCAAATCCGTATATCAGCCGAATGTACCAGTTAAATATTCCTGGAAATCCTCCCAGACGGCTCAAACGAAGAAAGTGGTGTCGGGATGCGCTTCCGATCACCTAGTAAACTCGAACTATTGACTATCGCTCTTATGTAGATTTCGTCGTTTAATGTAACCTCTCTGTGACGAAGCGTCCGCTTTTCCTCAATCCTAATCTGTTGTCCTACTGAGGCCACCACATTATTCACTGTCCTACCTTGCCTTATCCACACGCCTTCCTCACTCCTCTCCCTTCCCTATTTCCTCCTCCCTTCTTTTCCGCCTTTAAGTACACCAGAGATCCTCATTGCTTATGATACCTCTCGGCGCAATGAAAAAAAAAAAAAAAAAAAAAAAAGAACAATTTTTTACAACTTAGACGTTAAAAATGACAATCCACACTGTGGAAGGCCACCAAATCGCTCAGAAGACCTCAAAAAATGGCACCACCCTTGCGTAAAGATAACAGTGAATGGGTATGCAGCGATCCTGATAAGGTGGAAGTTTTTGAACTACATCTTAAGAATGTGTTTAAACCACTTCCTCCGGACATCGGATTTGAGCTTTTTTATGATTAGTTAAAACGCAATTTGGCTGCACCATTCCAAACAGTGATAATCGGCAATTTAGCATCACATAAAGCCCCTGGATATGACCTAATCATTGGAAAGATACTAAAATTCTTACCGCGAAAATAATTCTGTTTCTTATGTACTAACCTGACCTCCCATATTTGGTGATCACTATTTACGAGGGACAACAATCCAGTAGAAGTGTCGGAGATCTTACAGGCTGGTTTGAATGACCTGAAAAAATGGACACAACGATGGAGGATTAAGATCAATTGATCCAAGTCGGGGCATCTTACATTCACAACCAGACGCAGTAGATGTCCTCCTGCTGATCTTGATGGTCCCATTCCACAGAGAAATAAAGCCAGATACCTGGGCATGAGGCGTGGGCAAAACTTCCGTTTTATCGCTAAAGTCAAAATTGTTGTTATATAACGTAGCTCAATCCGGTATGGATCTACAGTATATCTTTTTGGGGAACAACATTAGCGTCTAATATTAAAATTATGTAGCGATTCCAGTAAAAATAATGAGAATAAAAGCTAATGCACCATGGAACATGCGATGTAATGACCTACATCGGGATATAAATGTACCGGAGGTAAGTAAAATAATTAAAAACTATAGCGAGCTTTACTAGCGTAGGTTAGTAGGCCACCCAAATTCACTGGCAGTTGATTTATTAGACTCAGGCAACGACAATCATAGACTAAATCGTTATATGCCCCTAGATCTTCCCCACCAGTTTGGTTGACTGGCAAAGCAATGCGGAGTGATGTCATAACCTACATTCCAATTGCTTATTAGCTACATTAGCCAGATCACAATTTAAAAATATATAAAAAAAGAAAAAAAAAACGTGATGTAAATTAATGAAATATTGCTGCAGTAAATGTAAACAGTATTACTTCATTATGGTTCCTCATTTCCTATTTGTTTAATAGAGTATCAATAGAAAGGGTATTCTCTGTTAACGATGGTGAGATGTCCTTCATTTTTTTTTTTTCTTTTTTATAGGAAAAAGTATTTGTTGTGGCACAGAATGAAGGGTAACCGGATCACAGGTACTAAAATAATTTGTTGGGCCATAGAGACCCAATAAATATCAATCTTTACGTTTTATTTATTTTTCTCATGTTCTAATGCTCAAAAAATTCTGAAAAAAATTCGTGAGTACTCTTCAACTAACAACTTTAAGATGGAAATTTTTTTAGAATGATCAACCGTCAATATGACCTCAAAAAAAAATTACTTAATATTTAAAATGCGATTTTGACTGCGTTCTGATGTTGGAATGATCACTATTGTTTTATTTTCTTGTAGAACGGGAAAAAATACATCAAAAATGTGTTTTTTCAAATTTTCTCTAGTGGTGGACCATGTTGAAAAATCCAAAAAATCCTTAATTTTTCTACTTTCAACATGAAAGAATTGTCTTTCAAGTGATTTTAGCTAATTTACATTTGAAGTAAACATTTTGTAAAACTATTTTGCACCATATATGAGATCTCATCTGACATAATATGTAAAGTCTCAGGTGAGATTCTTTAGCGGTGAATGTCTCTAAATGATCTTTAGTTACATTTCTTTTAGTCTATTATAAAAAATATATGAAGATTCACATTGATTTTAATTGACAAAAAAATTAATGTAGCATAAATAATATTAAAAATTAAAATAATAATTTTAATAAATACATGTATTTTTATGAGAATTTGATTTTACTACAGTTATGTTTTTTATAATCCAATGAAGAATGATTTTCAATATTTGGATAATTTATATTTGAAGGAAACATTCTGTAAAATTATTTTGCACCATTATAATATATCCAAATTGTTTTACTTATATTTACATGTGCAGCATTTTCCTTAAGTGATTTAAGATGAAAAAAAAAATTTGAAAAGCCGAATGAAGTCATATATATTTGTGAATTTTTGTTAAAAATTATGAGCAATTAGAACGCTGGAAAAAAAATCACTTGAAAGACGATGCTTTCATGTTCAAAGTAGAATAATCAAGGGTTTTTTGGATTTTTCAACATGGTCCATCACTAGAGAAAATCTGGAAAAATACATTTTTGATATATTTTTTCCCGTTCTACAAGAAAAGAAAACAATAATGACCGTTCCAACATCGGAACGCAGTCAAAATCGCATTTTAAATATCAAATAATTTTTTTTGAGGGCATTTTGATGCTTGATCATTCTAAAAAAGTTTCCGCCTACAAGTTATTAGTTAAAGAGTACTCATGAATTTTTTCAAATTGTTTTAATCTTTAAAACGCGAGTAAAAAAATAAAACGTAAAAATCGATGTTTTTAGGTCCCTAAGGCTCAAAGAAACTTTTGCTACCTACGACCCGGTTCACTCTTTATTTTGTGTCCCAAAAAACTTTTTTACACAAAATAAATAAATAAAAGTAAAGGGCACTTCACTATTGTTAACAGAGGATACTCTCTTTAAAGGCAGTTTAAAATTATTTTTTCTTTATGATCCACTGTTTTAAATATATTCAGTTCAAAGTGTGACTTCCACTTCGCTGATTATGCTAAATACTATGGTCACATTTTGCCAAATCATCTTTTTTTTTCACAAGCTTTGTGGTGGCACCCTAAGGACGAAATAAAACGCTTTAATCACGCTATAATTAACTTTTTGGAGTTGGTATCAAATTCATATTACAATATCTAGGAACAATTTAATGAACATTTAATGCAGAAAATTATTATTTTAATGTGAATTTGACGCCAACTCCAAAAAGTTAATATTGTATAAGAATTACAATATCACCTTAAGTTATATCACTCTATAATTATTTTTTAATTTTTGGTGCATTTTTATTAAATTTTTATAATAAACCTTGAAGTCGGTATTTATTTTTTGTAAAAAAACATTTTATTTTACAATTTTTAGCGTTGTACTTGAATTTTTTTCTTGTTAGAGATCAATCTTTTTTCACATTATTCTCCATACTTCACACTTAAAGAAAATCGATTTCTTTATTTTGAACTGCATTTCCATGGTAAAAACATCAAAAGCTACATTTCCCGGGTAATTTGGATTAAAAAAAAAATCGAAGCTAAATCTAACCCTATGGTGGAACCAATCGTAAATAAAAAGCATCCAAAAAGCTTCAATTTTCCGGATTATTAAGGATAACTCAAAAAATCCTGGTCAGATCTTGATCAAATTTAAATGGGACCACGTGAAAAGCACGTAAGTGGCCGTAAGCTGGTCGAAACGTTAAGCGAATTAAATTTCTTTTTAAACAGTTGTTTCCGAAATTTATTTATTATGAGGAATCACTGTGAAAGCTTTAAATATTTATCCCCCAGTGATATTTTGCCCATTCTTTCATTGATATCTGTGTGGTAACTACTCCAGTTATCATACAAATTCTCTCTGATCAATTACTATTGTTAATTTAATTTCTTTTTTTTTTACAGTTTCGACTCCTGTTAATTAATCTGCCGTTCCATTTTTAACTATACCAATCAAATTGTTTTGCTTTTCAACAAATTTTAATGTACCACATTAATGGCATATATTTTCGCGATAGAATTCTTATTCCACAATCCGGCGTACTAACTTTCTAATATTTAATTCCGTGTTATTCTTTCGGATATAAAATAAAATATTTTTGCTTTCAAAAAATTTTAATGTACCATATTAATGGCATATATGTTGATAAAGTAAACGACGAACTCGAAAAACTTTAAACACGATTCTTTTGTTCACAATTTTTACGTTAAAAAAATCGATTTCTTTATTTTGAACTGCATTTCCACGGTAAAAACATCAAAAGTTTCCATTGCAATTTGGCAAATTTATTGTATTTTAAGTCAATAAATCTAACCCGACGGTGAAACCAATCATGAATGAAAAGCATCCAAAAAGCTTCAATTTTCCGGATTATTAAGGATAACTCAAAAAATCCTGGTCAGATCTTGATCAAATTTAAATGGGACCACGTGAAAAGCACGTAAGTGGCCGTAAGCTGGTCGAAACGTTAAGCGAATTAAATTTCTTTTTAAACAGTTGTTTCCGAAATTTATTTATTATGAGGAATCACTGTGAAAGCTTTAAATATTTATCCCCCAGTGATATTTTGCCCATTCTTTCATTGATATCTGTGTGGTAACTACTCCAGTTATCATACAAATTCTCTCTGATCAATTACTATTGTTAATTTAATTTCTTTTTTTTTCACAGTTTCGACTCCTGTTAATTAATCTGCCGTTCCATTTTTAACTATACCAATCAAATTGTTTTGCTTTTCAACAAATTTTAATGTACCACATTAATGGCATATATTTTCGCGATAGAATTCTTATTCCACAATCCGGCGTACTAACTTTCTAATATTTAATTCCGTGTTATTCTTTCGGATATAAAATAAAATATTTTTGCTTTCAAAAAATTTTAATGTACCATATTAATGGCATATATGTTGATAAAGTAAACGACGAACTCGAAAAACTTTAAACACGATTCTTTTGTTCACAATTTTTACGTTAAAAAAATCGATTTCTTTATTTTGAACTGCATTTCCACGGTAAAAACATCAAAAGTTTCCATTGCAATTTGGCAAATTTATTGTATTTTAAGTCAATAAATCTAACCCGACGGTGAAACCAATCATGAATGAAAAGCATCCAAAAAGCTTCAATTTTCCGGATTATTAAGGATAACTCAAAAAATCCTGGTCAGATCTTGATCAAATTTAAATGGGACCACGTGAAAAGCACGTAAGTGGCCGTAAGCTGGTCGAAACGTTAAACGAATTAAATTTCTTTTTAAACAGTTGTTTCCGAAATTTATTTATTATGAGGAATCACTGTGAAAGCTTTAAATATTTATCCCCCAGTGATATTTTGCCCATTCTTTCATTGATATCTGTGTGGTAACTACTCCAGTTATCATACAAATTCTCTCTGATCAATTACTATTGTTAATTTAATTTCTTTTTTTTTTACAGTTTCGACTCCTGTTAATTAATCTGCCGTTCCATTTTTAACTATACCAATCAAATTGTTTTGCTTTTCAACAAATTTTAATGTACCACATTAATGGCATATATTTTCGCGATAGAATTCTTATTCCACAATCCGGCGTACTAACTTTCTAATATTTAATTCCGTGTTATTCTTTCGGATATAAAATAAAATATTTTTGCTTTCAAAAAATTTTAATGTACCATATTAATGGCATATATGTTGATAAAGTAAACGACGAACTCGAAAAACTTTAAACACGATTCTTTTGTTCACAATTTTTACGTTAAAAAAATCGATTTCTTTATTTTGAACTGCATTTCCACGGTAAAAACATCAAAAGTTTCCATTGCAATTTGGCAAATTTATTGTATTTTAAGTCAATAAATCTAACCCGACGGTGAAACCAATCATGAATGAAAAGCATCCAAAAAGCTTCAATTTTCCGGATTATTAAGGATAACTCAAAAAATCCTGGTCAGATCTTGATCAAATTTAAATGGGACCACGTGAAAAGCACGTAAGTGGCCGTAAGCTGGTCGAAACGTTAAACGAATTAAATTTCTTTTTAAACAGTTGTTTCCGAAATTTATTTATTATGAGGAATCACTGTGAAAGCTTTAAATATTTATCCCCCAGTGATATTTTGCCCATTCTTTCATTGATATCTGTGTGGTAACTACTCCAGTTATCATACAAATTCTCTCTGATCAATTACTATTGTTAATTTAATTTCTTTTTTTTTTACAGTTTCGACTCCTGTTAATTAATCTGCCGTTCCATTTTCAACTATACCAATCAAATTGTTTTGCTTTTCAACAAATTTTAATGTACCACATTAATGGCATATATTTTCGCGATAGAATTCTTATTCCACAATCCGGCGTACTAACTTTCTAATATTTAATTCCGTGTTATTCTTTCGGATATAAAATAAAATATTTTTGCTTTCAAAAAATTTTAATGTACCATATTAATGGCATATATGTTGATAAAGTAAACGACGAACTCGAAAAACTTTAAACACGATTCTTTTGTTCACAATTTTTACGTTAAAAAAATCGATTTCTTTATTTTGAACTGCATTTCCACGGTAAAAACATCAAAAGTTTCCATTGCAATTTGGCAAATTTATTGTATTTTAAGTCAATAAATCTAACCCGACGGTGAAACCAATCATGAATGAAAAGCATCCAAAAAGCTTCAATTTTCCGGATTATTAAGGATAACTCAAAAAATCCTGGTCAGATCTTGATCAAATTTAAATGGGACCACGTGAAAAGCACGTAAGTGGCCGTAAGCTGGTCGAAACGTTAAACGAATTAAATTTCTTTTTAAACAGTTGTTTCCGAAATTTATTTATTATGAGGAATCACTGTGAAAGCTTTAAATATTTATCCCCCAGTGATATTTTGCCCATTCTTTCATTGATATCTGTGTGGTAACTACTCCAGTTATCATACAAATTCTCTCTGATCAATTACTATTGTTAATTTAATTTCTTTTTTTTTTACAGTTTCGACTCCTGTTAATTAATCTGCCGTTCCATTTTTAACTATACCAATCAAATTGTTTTGCTTTTCAACAAATTTTAATGTACCACATTAATGGCATATATTTTCGCGATAGAATTCTTATTCCACAATCCGGCGTACTAACTTTCTAATATTTAATTCCGTGTTATTCTTTCGGATATAAAATAAAATATTTTTGCTTTCAAAAAATTTTAATGTACCATATTAATGGCATATATGTTGATAAAGTAAACGACGAACTCGAAAAACTTTAAACACGATTCTTTTGTTCACAATTTTTACGTTAAAAAAATCGATTTCTTTATTTTGAACTGCATTTCCACGGTAAAAACATCAAAAGTTTCCATTGCAATTTGGCAAATTTATTGTATTTTAAGTCAATAAATCTAACCCGACGGTGAAACCAATCATGAATGAAAAGCATCCAAAAAGCTTCAATTTTCCGGATTATTAAGGATAACTCAAAAAATCCTGGTCAGATCTTGATCAAATTTAAATGGGACCACGTGAAAAGCACGTAAGTGGCCGTAAGCTGGTCGAAACGTTAAGCGAATTAAATTTCTTTTTAAACAGTTGTTTCCGAAATTTATTTATTATGAGGAATCACTGTGAAAGCTTTAAATATTTATCCCCCAGTGATATTTTGCCCATTCTTTCATTGATATCTGTGTGGTAACTACTCCAGTTATCATACAAATTCTCTCTGATCAATTACTATTGTTAATTTAATTTCTTTTTTTTTTACAGTTTCGACTCCTGTTAATTAATCTGCCGTTCCATTTTTAACTATACCAATCAAATTGTTTTGCTTTTCAACAAATTTTAATGTACCACATTAATGGCATATATTTTCGCGATAGAATTCTTATTCCACAATCCGGCGTACTAACTTTCTAATATTTAATTCCGTGTTATTCTTTCGGATATAAAATAAAATATTTTTGCTTTCAAAAAATTTTAATGTACCATATTAATGGCATATATGTTGATAAAGTAAACGACGAACTCGAAAAACTTTAAACACGATTCTTTTGTTCACAATTTTTACGTTAAAAAAATCGATTTCTTTATTTTGAACTGCATTTCCACGGTAAAAACATCAAAAGTTTCCATTGCAATTTGGCAAATTTATTGTATTTTAAGTCAATAAATCTAACCCGACGGTGAAACCAATCATGAATGAAAAGCATCCAAAAAGCTTCAATTTTCCGGATTATTAAGGATAACTCAAAAAATCCTGGTCAGATCTTGATCAAATTTAAATGGGACCACGTGAAAAGCACGTAAGTGGCCGTAAGCTGGTCGAAACGTTAAACGAATTAAATTTCTTTTTAAACAGTTGTTTCCGAAATTTATTTATTATGAGGAATCACTGTGAAAGCTTTAAATATTTATCCCCCAGTGATATTTTGCCCATTCTTTCATTGATATCTGTGTGGTAACTACTCCAGTTATCATACAAATTCTCTCTGATCAATTACTATTGTTAATTTAATTTCTTTTTTTTTCACAGTTTCGACTCCTGTTAATTAATCTGCCGTTCCATTTTTAACTATACCAATCAAATTGTTTTGCTTTTCAACAAATTTTAATGTACCACATTAATGGCATATATTTTCGCGATAGAATTCTTATTCCACAATCCGGCGTACTAACTTTCTAATATTTAATTCCGTGTTATTCTTTCGGATATAAAATAAAATATTTTTGCTTTCAAAAAATTTTAATGTACCATATTAATGGCATATATGTTGATAAAGTAAACGACGAACTCGAAAAACTTTAAACACGATTCTTTTGTTCACAATTTTTACGTTAAAAAAATCGATTTCTTTATTTTGAACTGCATTTCCACGGTAAAAACATCAAAAGTTTCCATTGCAATTTGGCAAATTTATTGTATTTTAAGTCAATAAATCTAACCCGACGGTGAAACCAATCATGAATGAAAAGCATCCAAAAAGCTTCAATTTTCCGGATTATTAAGGATAACTCAAAAAATCCTGGTCAGATCTTGATCAAATTTAAATGGGACCACGTGAAAAGCACGTAAGTGGCCGTAAGCTGGTCGAAACGTTAAGCGAATTAAATTTCTTTTTAAACAGTTGTTTCCGAAATTTATTTATTATGAGGAATCACTGTGAAAGCTTTAAATATTTATCCCCCAGTGATATTTTGCCCATTCTTTCATTGATATCTGTGTGGTAACTACTCCAGTTATCATACAAATTCTCTCCGATCAATTACTATTGTTAATTTAATTTCTTTTTTTTTTACAGTTTCGACTCCTGTTAATTAATCTGCCGTTCCATTTTTAACTATACCAATCAAATTGTTTTGCTTTTCAACAAATTTTAATGTACCACATTAATGGCATATATTTTCGCGATAGAATTCTTATTCCACAATCCGGCGTACTAACTTTCTAATATTTAATTCCGTGTTATTCTTTCGGATATAAAATAAAATATTTTTGCTTTCAAAAAATTTTAATGTACCATATTAATGGCATATATGTTGATAAAGTAAACGACGAACTCGAAAAACTTTAAACACGATTCTTTTGTTCACAATTTTTACGTTAAAAAAATCGATTTCTTTATTTTGAACTGCATTTCCACGGTAAAAACATCAAAAGTTTCCATTGCAATTTGGCAAATTTATTGTATTTTAAGTCAATAAATCTAACCCGACGGTGAAACCAATCATGAATGAAAAGCATCCAAAAAGCTTCAATTTTCCGGATTATTAAGGATAACTCAAAAAATCCTGGTCAGATCTTGATCAAATTTAAATGGGACCACGTGAAAAGCACGTAAGTGGCCGTAAGCTGGTCGAAACGTTAAGCGAATTAAATTTCTTTTTAAACAGTTGTTTCCGAAATTTATTTATTATGAGGAATCACTGTGAAAGCTTTAAATATTTATCCCCCAGTGATATTTTGCCCATTCTTTCATTGATATCTGTGTGGTAACTACTCCAGTTATCATACAAATTCTCTCTGATCAATTACTATTGTTAATTTAATTTCTTTTTTTTTTACAGTTTCGACTCCTGTTAATTAATCTGCCGTTCCATTTTTAACTATACCAATCAAATTGTTTTGCTTTTCAACAAATTTTAATGTACCACATTAATGGCATATATTTTCGCGATAGAATTCTTATTCCACAATCCGGCGTACTAACTTTCTAATATTTAATTCCGTGTTATTCTTTCGGATATAAAATAAAATATTTTTGCTTTCAAAAAATTTTAATGTACCATATTAATGGCATATATGTTGATAAAGTAAACGACGAACTCGAAAAACTTTAAACACGATTCTTTTGTTCACAATTTTTACGTTAAAAAAATCGATTTCTTTATTTTGAACTGCATTTCCACGGTAAAAACATCAAAAGTTTCCATTGCAATTTGGCAAATTTATTGTATTTTAAGTCAATAAATCTAACCCGACGGTGAAACCAATCATGAATGAAAAGCATCCAAAAAGCTTCAATTTTCCGGATTATTAAGGATAACTCAAAAAATCCTGGTCAGATCTTGATCAAATTTAAATGGGACCACGTGAAAAGCACGTAAGTGGCCGTAAGCTGGTCGAAACGTTAAACGAATTAAATTTCTTTTTAAACAGTTGTTTCCGAAATTTATTTATTATGAGGAATCACTGTGAAAGCTTTAAATATTTATCCCCCAGTGATATTTTGCCCATTCTTTCATTGATATCTGTGTGGTAACTACTCCAGTTATCATACAAATTCTCTCTGATCAATTACTATTGTTAATTTAATTTCTTTTTTTTTTACAGTTTCGACTCCTGTTAATTAATCTGCCGTTCCATTTTTAACTATACCAATCAAATTGTTTTGCTTTTCAACAAATTTTAATGTACCACATTAATGGCATATATTTTCGCGATAGAATTCTTATTCCACAATCCGGCGTACTAACTTTCTAATATTTAATTCCGTGTTATTCTTTCGGATATAAAATAAAATATTTTTGCTTTCAAAAAATTTTAATGTACCATATTAATGGCATATATGTTGATAAAGTAAACGACGAACTCGAAAAACTTTAAACACGATTCTTTTGTTCACAATTTTTACGTTAAAAAAATCGATTTCTTTATTTTGAACTGCATTTCCACGGTAAAAACATCAAAAGTTTCCATTGCAATTTGGCAAATTTATTGTATTTTAAGTCAATAAATCTAACCCGACGGTGAAACCAATCATGAATGAAAAGCATCCAAAAAGCTTCAATTTTCCGGATTATTAAGGATAACTCAAAAAATCCTGGTCAGATCTTGATCAAATTTAAATGGGACCACGTGAAAAGCACGTAAGTGGCCGTAAGCTGGTCGAAACGTTAAGCGAATTAAATTTCTTTTTAAACAGTTGTTTCCGAAATTTATTTATTATGAGGAATCACTGTGAAAGCTTTAAATATTTATCCCCCAGTGATATTTTGCCCATTCTTTCATTGATATCTGTGTGGTAACTACTCCAGTTATCATACAAATTCTCTCCGATCAATTACTATTGTTAATTTAATTTCTTTTTTTTTTACAGTTTCGACTCCTGTTAATTAATCTGCCGTTCCATTTTTAACTATACCAATCAAATTGTTTTGCTTTTCAACAAATTTTAATGTACCACATTAATGGCATATATTTTCGCGATAGAATTCTTATTCCACAATCCGGCGTACTAACTTTCTAATATTTAATTCCGTGTTATTCTTTCGGATATAAAATAAAATATTTTTGCTTTCAAAAAATTTTAATGTACCATATTAATGGCATATATGTTGATAAAGTAAACGACGAACTCGAAAAACTTTAAACACGATTCTTTTGTTCACAATTTTTACGTTAAAAAAATCGATTTCTTTATTTTGAACTGCATTTCCACGGTAAAAACATCAAAAGTTTCCATTGCAATTTGGCAAATTTATTGTATTTTAAGTCAATAAATCTAACCCGACGGTGAAACCAATCATGAATGAAAAGCATCCAAAAAGCTTCAATTTTCCGGATTATTAAGGATAACTCAAAAAATCCTGGTCAGATCTTGATCAAATTTAAATGGGACCACGTGAAAAGCACGTAAGTGGCCGTAAGCTGGTCGAAACGTTAAACGAATTAAATTTCTTTTTAAACAGTTGTTTCCGAAATTTATTTATTATGAGGAATCACTGTGAAAGCTTTAAATATTTATCCCCCAGTGATATTTTGCCCATTCTTTCATTGATATCTGTGTGGTAACTACTCCAGTTATCATACAAATTCTCTCTGATCAATTACTATTGTTAATTTAATTTCTTTTTTTTTTACAGTTTCGACTCCTGTTAATTAATCTGCCGTTCCATTTTTAACTATACCAATCAAATTGTTTTGCTTTTCAACAAATTTTAATGTACCACATTAATGGCATATATTTTCGCGATAGAATTCTTATTCCACAATCCGGCGTACTAACTTTCTAATATTTAATTCCGTGTTATTCTTTCGGATATAAAATAAAATATTTTTGCTTTCAAAAAATTTTAATGTACCATATTAATGGCATATATGTTGATAAAGTAAACGACGAACTCGAAAAACTTTAAACACGATTCTTTTGTTCACAATTTTTACGTTAAAAAAATCGATTTCTTTATTTTGAACTGCATTTCCACGGTAAAAACATCAAAAGTTTCCATTGCAATTTGGCAAATTTATTGTATTTTAAGTCAATAAATCTAACCCGACGGTGAAACCAATCATGAATGAAAAGCATCCAAAAAGCTTCAATTTTCCGGATTATTAAGGATAACTCAAAAAATCCTGGTCACATCTTGATCAAATTTAAATGGGACCACGTGAAAAGCACGTAAGTGGCCGTAAGCTGGTCGAAACGTTAAGCGAATTAAATTTCTTTTTAAACAGTTGTTTCCGAAATTTATTTATTATGAGGAATCACTGTGAAAGCTTTAAATATTTATCCCCCAGTGATATTTTGCCCATTCTTTCATTGATATCTGTGTGGTAACTACTCCAGTTATCATACAAATTCTCTCCGATCAATTACTATTGTTAATTTAATTTCTTTTTTTTTTACAGTTTCGACTCCTGTTAATTAATCTGCCGTTCCATTTTTAACTATACCAATCAAATTGTTTTGCTTTTCAACAAATTTTAATGTACCACATTAATGGCATATATTTTCGCGATAGAATTCTTATTCCACAATCCGGCGTACTAACTTTCTAATATTTAATTCCGTGTTATTCTTTCGGATATAAAATAAAATATTTTTGCTTTCAAAAAATTTTAATGTACCATATTAATGGCATATATGTTGATAAAGTAAACGACGAACTCGAAAATCTTTAAACACGATTCTTTTGTTCACAATTTTTACGTTAAAAAAATCGATTTCTTTATTTTGAACTGCATTTCCACGGTAAAAACATCAAAAGTTTCCATTGCAATTTGGCAAATTTATTGTATTTTAAGTCAATAAATCTAACCCGACGGTGAAACCAATCATGAATGAAAAGCATCCAAAAAGCTTCAATTTTCCGGATTATTAAGGATAACTCAAAAAATCCTGGTCAGATCTTGATCAAATTTAAATGGGACCACGTGAAAAGCACGTAAGTGGCCGTAAGCTGGTCGAAACGTTAAGCGAATTAAATTTCTTTTTAAACAGTTGTTTCCGAAATTTATTTATTATGAGGAATCACTGTGAAAGCTTTAAATATTTATCCCCCAGTGATATTTTGCCCATTCTTTCATTGATATCTGTGTGGTAACTACTCCAGTTATCATACAAATTCTCTCTGATCAATTACTATTGTTAATTTAATTTCTTTTTTTTTTACAGTTTCGACTCCTGTTAATTAATCTGCCGTTCCATTTTTAACTATACCAATCAAATTGTTTTGCTTTTCAACAAATTTTAATGTACCACATTAATGGCATATATTTTCGCGATAGAATTCTTATTCCACAATCCGGCGTACTAACTTTCTAATATTTAATTCCGTGTTATTCTTTCGGATATAAAATAAAATATTTTTGCTTTCAAAAAATTTTAATGTACCATATTAATGGCATATATGTTGATAAAGTAAACGACGAACTCGAAAAACTTTAAACACGATTCTTTTGTTCACAATTTTTACGTTAAAAAAATCGATTTCTTTATTTTGAACTGCATTTCCACGGTAAAAACATCAAAAGTTTCCATTGCAATTTGGCAAATTTATTGTATTTTAAGTCAATAAATCTAACCCGACGGTGAAACCAATCATGAATGAAAAGCATCCAAAAAGCTTCAATTTTCCGGATTATTAAGGATAACTCAAAAAATCCTGGTCAGATCTTGATCAAATTTAAATGGGACCACGTGAAAAGCACGTAAGTGGCCGTAAGCTGGTCGAAACGTTAAACGAATTAAATTTCTTTTTAAACAGTTGTTTCCGAAATTTATTTATTATGAGGAATCACTGTGAAAGCTTTAAATATTTATCCCCCAGTGATATTTTGCCCATTCTTTCATTGATATCTGTGTGGTAACTACTCCAGTTATCATACAAATTCTCTCTGATCAATTACTATTGTTAATTTAATTTCTTTTTTTTTTACAGTTTCGACTCCTGTTAATTAATCTGCCGTTCCATTTTTAACTATACCAATCAAATTGTTTTGCTTTTCAACAAATTTTAATGTACCACATTAATGGCATATATTTTCGCGATAGAATTCTTATTCCACAATCCGGCGTACTAACTTTCTAATATTTAATTCCGTGTTATTCTTTCGGATATAAAATAAAATATTTTTGCTTTCAAAAAATTTTAATGTACCATATTAATGGCATATATGTTGATAAAGTAAACGACGAACTCGAAAAACTTTAAACACGATTCTTTTGTTCACAATTTTTACGTTAAAAAAATCGATTTCTTTATTTTGAACTGCATTTCCACGGTAAAAACATCAAAAGTTTCCATTGCAATTTGGCAAATTTATTGTATTTTAAGTCAATAAATCTAACCCGACGGTGAAACCAATCATGAATGAAAAGCATCCAAAAAGCTTCAATTTTCCGGATTATTAAGGATAACTCAAAAAATCCTGGTCAGATCTTGATCAAATTTAAATGGGACCACGTGAAAAGCACGTAAGTGGCCGTAAGCTGGTCGAAACGTTAAACGAATTAAATTTCTTTTTAAACAGTTGTTTCCGAAATTTATTTATTATGAGGAATCACTGTGAAAGCTTTAAATATTTATCCCCCAGTGATATTTTGCCCATTCTTTCATTGATATCTGTGTGGTAACTACTCCAGTTATCATACAAATTCTCTCTGATCAATTACTATTGTTAATTTAATTTCTTTTTTTTTTACAGTTTCGACTCCTGTTAATTAATCTGCCGTTCCATTTTTAACTATACCAATCAAATTGTTTTGCTTTTCAACAAATTTTAATGTACCACATTAATGGCATATATTTTCGCGATAGAATTCTTATTCCACAATCCGGCGTACTAACTTTCTAATATTTAATTCCGTGTTATTCTTTCGGATATAAAATAAAATATTTTTGCTTTCAAAAAATTTTAATGTACCATATTAATGGCATATATGTTGATAAAGTAAACGACGAACTCGAAAAACTTTAAACACGATTCTTTTGTTCACAATTTTTACGTTAAAAAAATCGATTTCTTTATTTTGAACTGCATTTCCACGGTAAAAACATCAAAAGTTTCCATTGCAATTTGGCAAATTTATTGTATTTTAAGTCAATAAATCTAACCCGACGGTGAAACCAATCATGAATGAAAAGCATCCAAAAAGCTTCAATTTTCCGGATTATTAAGGATAACTCAAAAAATCCTGGTCAGATCTTGATCAAATTTAAATGGGACCACGTGAAAAGCACGTAAGTGGCCGTAAGCTGGTCGAAACGTTAAGCGAATTAAATTTCTTTTTAAACAGTTGTTTCCGAAATTTATTTATTATGAGGAATCACTGTGAAAGCTTTAAATATTTATCCCCCAGTGATATTTTGCCCATTCTTTCATTGATATCTGTGTGGTAACTACTCCAGTTATCATACAAATTCTCTCCGATCAATTACTATTGTTAATTTAATTTCTTTTTTTTTTACAGTTTCGACTCCTGTTAATTAATCTGCCGTTCCATTTTTAACTATACCAATCAAATTGTTTTGCTTTTCAACAAATTTTAATGTACCACATTAATGGCATATATTTTCGCGATAGAATTCTTATTCCACAATCCGGCGTACTAACTTTCTAATATTTAATTCCGTGTTATTCTTTCGGATATAAAATAAAATATTTTTGCTTTCAAAAAATTTTAATGTACCATATTAATGGCATATATGTTGATAAAGTAAACGACGAACTCGAAAAACTTTAAACACGATTCTTTTGTTCACAATTTTTACGTTAAAAAAATCGATTTCTTTATTTTGAACTGCATTTCCACGGTAAAAACATCAAAAGTTTCCATTGCAATTTGGCAAATTTATTGTATTTTAAGTCAATAAATCTAACCCGACGGTGAAACCAATCATGAATGAAAAGCATCCAAAAAGCTTCAATTTTCCGGATTATTAAGGATAACTCAAAAAATCCTGGTCAGATCTTGATCAAATTTAAATGGGACCACGTGAAAAGCACGTAAGTGGCCGTAAGCTGGTCGAAACGTTAAGCGAATTAAATTTCTTTTTAAACAGTTGTTTCCGAAATTTATTTATTATGAGGAATCACTGTGAAAGCTTTAAATATTTATCCCCCAGTGATATTTTGCCCATTCTTTCATTGATATCTGTGTGGTAACTACTCCAGTTATCATACAAATTCTCTCTGATCAATTACTATTGTTAATTTAATTTCTTTTTTTTTTACAGTTTCGACTCCTGTTAATTAATCTGCCGTTCCATTTTTAACTATACCAATCAAATTGTTTTGCTTTTCAACAAATTTTAATGTACCACATTAATGGCATATATTTTCGCGATAGAATTCTTATTCCACAATCCGGCGTACTAACTTTCTAATATTTAATTCCGTGTTATTCTTTCGGATATAAAATAAAATATTTTTGCTTTCAAAAAATTTTAATGTACCATATTAATGGCATATATGTTGATAAAGTAAACGACGAACTCGAAAAACTTTAAACACGATTCTTTTGTTCACAATTTTTACGTTAAAAAAATCGATTTCTTTATTTTGAACTGCATTTCCACGGTAAAAACATCAAAAGTTTCCATTGCAATTTGGCAAATTTATTGTATTTTAAGTCAATAAATCTAACCCGACGGTGAAACCAATCATGAATGAAAAGCATCCAAAAAGCTTCAATTTTCCGGATTATTAAGGATAACTCAAAAAATCCTGGTCAGATCTTGATCAAATTTAAATGGGACCACGTGAAAAGCACGTAAGTGGCCGTAAGCTGGTCGAAACGTTAAACGAATTAAATTTCTTTTTAAACAGTTGTTTCCGAAATTTATTTATTATGAGGAATCACTGTGAAAGCTTTAAATATTTATCCCCCAGTGATATTTTGCCCATTCTTTCATTGATATCTGTGTGGTAACTACTCCAGTTATCATACAAATTCTCTCTGATCAATTACTATTGTTAATTTAATTTCTTTTTTTTTTACAGTTTCGACTCCTGTTAATTAATCTGCCGTTCCATTTTTAACTATACCAATCAAATTGTTTTGCTTTTCAACAAATTTTAATGTACCACATTAATGGCATATATTTTCGCGATAGAATTCTTATTCCACAATCCGGCGTACTAACTTTCTAATATTTAATTCCGTGTTATTCTTTCGGATATAAAATAAAATATTTTTGCTTTCAAAAAATTTTAATGTACCATATTAATGGCATATATGTTGATAAAGTAAACGACGAACTCGAAAAACTTTAAACACGATTCTTTTGTTCACAATTTTTACGTTAAAAAAATCGATTTCTTTATTTTGAACTGCATTTCCACGGTAAAAACATCAAAAGTTTCCATTGCAATTTGGCAAATTTATTGTATTTTAAGTCAATAAATCTAACCCGACGGTGAAACCAATCATGAATGAAAAGCATCCAAAAAGCTTCAATTTTCCGGATTATTAAGGATAACTCAAAAAATCCTGGTCAGATCTTGATCAAATTTAAATGGGACCACGTGAAAAGCACGTAAGTGGCCGTAAGCTGGTCGAAACGTTAAACGAATTAAATTTCTTTTTAAACAGTTGTTTCCGAAATTTATTTATTATGAGGAATCACTGTGAAAGCTTTAAATATTTATCCCCCAGTGATATTTTGCCCATTCTTTCATTGATATCTGTGTGGTAACTACTCCAGTTATCATACAAATTCTCTCTGATCAATTACTATTGTTAATTTAATTTCTTTTTTTTTTACAGTTTCGACTCCTGTTAATTAATCTGCCGTTCCATTTTTAACTATACCAATCAAATTGTTTTGCTTTTCAACAAATTTTAATGTACCACATTAATGGCATATATTTTCGCGATAGAATTCTTATTCCACAATCCGGCGTACTAACTTTCTAATATTTAATTCCGTGTTATTCTTTCGGATATAAAATAAAATATTTTTGCTTTCAAAAAATTTTAATGTACCATATTAATGGCATATATGTTGATAAAGTAAACGACGAACTCGAAAAACTTTAAACACGATTCTTTTGTTCACAATTTTTACGTTAAAAAAATCGATTTCTTTATTTTGAACTGCATTTCCACGGTAAAAACATCAAAAGTTTCCATTGCAATTTGGCAAATTTATTGTATTTTAAGTCAATAAATCTAACCCGACGGTGAAACCAATCATGAATGAAAAGCATCCAAAAAGCTTCAATTTTCCGGATTATTAAGGATAACTCAAAAAATCCTGGTCAGATCTTGATCAAATTTAAATGGGACCACGTGAAAAGCACGTAAGTGGCCGTAAGCTGGTCGAAACGTTAAGCGAATTAAATTTCTTTTTAAACAGTTGTTTCCGAAATTTATTTATTATGAGGAATCACTGTGAAAGCTTTAAATATTTATCCCCCAGTGATATTTTGCCCATTCTTTCATTGATATCTGTGTGGTAACTACTCCAGTTATCATACAAATTCTCTCCGATCAATTACTATTGTTAATTTAATTTCTTTTTTTTTTACAGTTTCGACTCCTGTTAATTAATCTGCCGTTCCATTTTTAACTATACCAATCAAATTGTTTTGCTTTTCAACAAATTTTAATGTACCACATTAATGGCATATATTTTCGCGATAGAATTCTTATTCCACAATCCGGCGTACTAACTTTCTAATATTTAATTCCGTGTTATTCTTTCGGATATAAAATAAAATATTTTTGCTTTCAAAAAATTTTAATGTACCATATTAATGGCATATATGTTGATAAAGTAAACGACGAACTCGAAAAACTTTAAACACGATTCTTTTGTTCACAATTTTTACGTTAAAAAAATCGATTTCTTTATTTTGAACTGCATTTCCACGGTAAAAACATCAAAAGTTTCCATTGCAATTTGGCAAATTTATTGTATTTTAAGTCAATAAATCTAACCCGACGGTGAAACCAATCATGAATGAAAAGCATCCAAAAAGCTTCAATTTTCCGGATTATTAAGGATAACTCAAAAAATCCTGGTCAGATCTTGATCAAATTTAAATGGGACCACGTGAAAAGCACGTAAGTGGCCGTAAGCTGGTCGAAACGTTAAGCGAATTAAATTTCTTTTTAAACAGTTGTTTCCGAAATTTATTTATTATGAGGAATCACTGTGAAAGCTTTAAATATTTATCCCCCAGTGATATTTTGCCCATTCTTTCATTGATATCTGTGTGGTAACTACTCCAGTTATCATACAAATTCTCTCTGATCAATTACTATTGTTAATTTAATTTCTTTTTTTTTTACAGTTTCGACTCCTGTTAATTAATCTGCCGTTCCATTTTTAACTATACCAATCAAATTGTTTTGCTTTTCAACAAATTTTAATGTACCACATTAATGGCATATATTTTCGCGATAGAATTCTTATTCCACAATCCGGCGTACTAACTTTCTAATATTTAATTCCGTGTTATTCTTTCGGATATAAAATAAAATATTTTTGCTTTCAAAAAATTTTAATGTACCATATTAATGGCATATATGTTGATAAAGTAAACGACGAACTCGAAAAACTTTAAACACGATTCTTTTGTTCACAATTTTTACGTTAAAAAAATCGATTTCTTTATTTTGAACTGCATTTCCACGGTAAAAACATCAAAAGTTTCCATTGCAATTTGGCAAATTTATTGTATTTTAAGTCAATAAATCTAACCCGACGGTGAAACCAATCATGAATGAAAAGCATCCAAAAAGCTTCAATTTTCCGGATTATTAAGGATAACTCAAAAAATCCTGGTCAGATCTTGATCAAATTTAAATGGGACCACGTGAAAAGCACGTAAGTGGCCGTAAGCTGGTCGAAACGTTAAACGAATTAAATTTCTTTTTAAACAGTTGTTTCCGAAATTTATTTATTATGAGGAATCACTGTGAAAGCTTTAAATATTTATCCCCCAGTGATATTTTGCCCATTCTTTCATTGATATCTGTGTGGTAACTACTCCAGTTATCATACAAATTCTCTCTGATCAATTACTATTGTTAATTTAATTTCTTTTTTTTTTACAGTTTCGACTCCTGTTAATTAATCTGCCGTTCCATTTTTAACTATACCAATCAAATTGTTTTGCTTTTCAACAAATTTTAATGTACCACATTAATGGCATATATTTTCGCGATAGAATTCTTATTCCACAATCCGGCGTACTAACTTTCTAATATTTAATTCCGTGTTATTCTTTCGGATATAAAATAAAATATTTTTGCTTTCAAAAAATTTTAATGTACCATATTAATGGCATATATGTTGATAAAGTAAACGACGAACTCGAAAAACTTTAAACACGATTCTTTTGTTCACAATTTTTACGTTAAAAAAATCGATTTCTTTATTTTGAACTGCATTTCCACGGTAAAAACATCAAAAGTTTCCATTGCAATTTGGCAAATTTATTGTATTTTAAGTCAATAAATCTAACCCGACGGTGAAACCAATCATGAATGAAAAGCATCCAAAAAGCTTCAATTTTCCGGATTATTAAGGATAACTCAAAAAATCCTGGTCAGATCTTGATCAAATTTAAATGGGACCACGTGAAAAGCACGTAAGTGGCCGTAAGCTGGTCGAAACGTTAAACGAATTAAATTTCTTTTTAAACAGTTGTTTCCGAAATTTATTTATTATGAGGAATCACTGTGAAAGCTTTAAATATTTATCCCCCAGTGATATTTTGCCCATTCTTTCATTGATATCTGTGTGGTAACTACTCCAGTTATCATACAAATTCTCTCTGATCAATTACTATTGTTAATTTAATTTCTTTTTTTTTTACAGTTTCGACTCCTGTTAATTAATCTGCCGTTCCATTTTTAACTATACCAATCAAATTGTTTTGCTTTTCAACAAATTTTAATGTACCACATTAATGGCATATATTTTCGCGATAGAATTCTTATTCCACAATCCGGCGTACTAACTTTCTAATATTTAATTCCGTGTTATTCTTTCGGATATAAAATAAAATATTTTTGCTTTCAAAAAATTTTAATGTACCATATTAATGGCATATATGTTGATAAAGTAAACGACGAACTCGAAAAACTTTAAACACGATTCTTTTGTTCACAATTTTTACGTTAAAAAAATCGATTTCTTTATTTTGAACTGCATTTCCACGGTAAAAACATCAAAAGTTTCCATTGCAATTTGGCAAATTTATTGTATTTTAAGTCAATAAATCTAACCCGACGGTGAAACCAATCATGAATGAAAAGCATCCAAAAAGCTTCAATTTTCCGGATTATTAAGGATAACTCAAAAAATCCTGGTCAGATCTTGATCAAATTTAAATGGGACCACGTGAAAAGCACGTAAGTGGCCGTAAGCTGGTCGAAACGTTAAGCGAATTAAATTTCTTTTTAAACAGTTGTTTCCGAAATTTATTTATTATGAGGAATCACTGTGAAAGCTTTAAATATTTATCCCCCAGTGATATTTTGCCCATTCTTTCATTGATATCTGTGTGGTAACTACTCCAGTTATCATACAAATTCTCTCCGATCAATTACTATTGTTAATTTAATTTCTTTTTTTTTTACAGTTTCGACTCCTGTTAATTAATCTGCCGTTCCATTTTTAACTATACCAATCAAATTGTTTTGCTTTTCAACAAATTTTAATGTACCACATTAATGGCATATATTTTCGCGATAGAATTCTTATTCCACAATCCGGCGTACTAACTTTCTAATATTTAATTCCGTGTTATTCTTTCGGATATAAAATAAAATATTTTTGCTTTCAAAAAATTTTAATGTACCATATTAATGGCATATATGTTGATAAAGTAAACGACGAACTCGAAAAACTTTAAACACGATTCTTTTGTTCACAATTTTTACGTTAAAAAAATCGATTTCTTTATTTTGAACTGCATTTCCACGGTAAAAACATCAAAAGTTTCCATTGCAATTTGGCAAATTTATTGTATTTTAAGTCAATAAATCTAACCCGACGGTGAAACCAATCATGAATGAAAAGCATCCAAAAAGCTTCAATTTTCCGGATTATTAAGGATAACTCAAAAAATCCTGGTCAGATCTTGATCAAATTTAAATGGGACCACGTGAAAAGCACGTAAGTGGCCGTAAGCTGGTCGAAACGTTAAGCGAATTAAATTTCTTTTTAAACAGTTGTTTCCGAAATTTATTTATTATGAGGAATCACTGTGAAAGCTTTAAATATTTATCCCCCAGTGATATTTTGCCCATTCTTTCATTGATATCTGTGTGGTAACTACTCCAGTTATCATACAAATTCTCTCCGATCAATTACTATTGTTAATTTAATTTCTTTTTTTTTTACAGTTTCGACTCCTGTTAATTAATCTGCCGTTCCATTTTTAACTATACCAATCAAATTGTTTTGCTTTTCAACAAATTTTAATGTACCACATTAATGGCATATATTTTCGCGATAGAATTCTTATTCCACAATCCGGCGTACTAACTTTCTAATATTTAATTCCGTGTTATTCTTTCGGATATAAAATAAAATATTTTTGCTTTCAAAAAATTTTAATGTACCATATTAATGGCATATATGTTGATAAAGTAAACGACGAACTCGAAAAACTTTAAACACGATTCTTTTGTTCACAATTTTTACGTTAAAAAAATCGATTTCTTTATTTTGAACTGCATTTCCACGGTAAAAACATCAAAAGTTTCCATTGCAATTTGGCAAATTTATTGTATTTTAAGTCAATAAATCTAACCCGACGGTGAAACCAATCATGAATGAAAAGCATCCAAAAAGCTTCAATTTTCCGGATTATTAAGGATAACTCAAAAAATCCTGGTCAGATCTTGATCAAATTTAAATGGGACCACGTGAAAAGCACGTAAGTGGCCGTAAGCTGGTCGAAACGTTAAGCGAATTAAATTTCTTTTTAAACAGTTGTTTCCGAAATTTATTTATTATGAGGAATCACTGTGAAAGCTTTAAATATTTATCCCCCAGTGATATTTTGCCCATTCTTTCATTGATATCTGTGTGGTAACTACTCCAGTTATCATACAAATTCTCTCTGATCAATTACTATTGTTAATTTAATTTCTTTTTTTTTTACAGTTTCGACTCCTGTTAATTAATCTGCCGTTCCATTTTTAACTATACCAATCAAATTGTTTTGCTTTTCAACAAATTTTAATGTACCACATTAATGGCATATATTTTCGCGATAGAATTCTTATTCCACAATCCGGCGTACTAACTTTCTAATATTTAATTCCGTGTTATTCTTTCGGATATAAAATAAAATATTTTTGCTTTCAAAAAATTTTAATGTACCATATTAATGGCATATATGTTGATAAAGTAAACGACGAACTCGAAAAACTTTAAACACGATTCTTTTGTTCACAATTTTTACGTTAAAAAAATCGATTTCTTTATTTTGAACTGCATTTCCACGGTAAAAACATCAAAAGTTTCCATTGCAATTTGGCAAATTTATTGTATTTTAAGTCAATAAATCTAACCCGACGGTGAAACCAATCATGAATGAAAAGCATCCAGAAAGCTTCAATCTTCCGCATTATTAAGGTTAACTCAAAAACTACCGGTCACATCATGATAGAAGAATCATCAAAATCGGTTCATCTAGGAGAAAGGTCCCTATAACCCTGCTTTGGTCAACCTATCCTTAAACAATGTATCTCTTTCTCGTGTTAATTGCTTTTGTTATCTCGGTGTCTTTCTTGATAGTCGTTTATCCTTCTTCGAACACATCAAATATCTTTCTGCTTCCACTATAAAAGGTTAAACTTGCTGAAAGCACTGTCGCCAACGAAATTGGGTGGCGATCCCTATATTCTTATTTCTTTTTACAAATCTATTATTCGTTCCAAATTTGATTATTGTTCTTTTATTTATGGTAGTGCGTCCAAGATACGTCTTTCCAAACTAGATGTAATTCAAAATTCTTGCCTTCGTCTCTGTCTTGGCGCTCTTAAATCCTCTCCAACCCCTGCTATTCTTGCCGAATCCAATTCGTCACCCCTATCTATTCGTAGATCTTATTTAGGCTATCGTTTCCTTGTTAAACGTCTTCCTCTCGCATCTTCTACTCTTGTTCAGTCTTACCTTTCGATTTATAACAGCTGGCGCTTCACTCCCAGCAAAACCCCTATTCTTGCTTTTATTTCACATCGTCTCGGTTCATTTTGGCTGTACATTATCTCTTTCAATAATCTCCCTTATTTTTCCTTCGACTTCGCCGATATCTGTCATCCTCCCAAGGTATTTATACTTCCCTCATTTACAAGAAATCTTCCCCAAGCCGCAATTAAACAGGTATTCTACAGCACTATCAATTCCCTATTTCCCTCTCATGTTACCATTTACACGGATGGTTCGAGGGAGCCTGGTGGTGTTGGTGCTTCTTTCATCCTTCCTGATTTTAACCTCTCAGAATCTTTTCGCCTTCCTTATTTCTGTTCCATATTCACAGCCGAGTTGTTGGCTATCCTTCGCTCTATTATTTTCATTTCCTCGAATCAATTTTCCTCTAAATTTTTAATTATATCCGACTCTTTGAGCGCCCTTCAGACCATATCCTCTCCCCTTCCTGATCATTCGTGCGACTTTGTTATCCTCCGTACACGTTCACTCACTCACAATCTTTCCTATCTCCATTCAGTCAATATTGATCTGCTGTGGGTACCTAGCCACTCGGGCATATTTGGTAATGAAGCGGCTGATTCCGTGGCTCGGGTTGCTGCTGCTTCTCTCGTCTTTTTTTTTTTTAAATTCCATCCGATAACCTTCTATCAATTTGTAAAAGCGTTCATATCCGATTTTGGTCGGACACCTATGTTTCCTCTTTTTCCAACAGTTGTTCCTTTTACCTATCAGTCCAGCCTACTCTTGTGTCATATTCATGGTTTCTTTTGCATTCCTCCCTTCGTCGTTCTGATGTTGTTTCCATTGTTTGTATGCGTTTTGGCCATTCTCTGCTGCCTTCCTCCAGATTTCGTTTTTCATTGATTTCTTCTCCACACTGTCCTCTCCATCCGGATGATGCAGTTATTTGCGACACTGATCATGTATTTTTCCAGTGCTCATCTCTCTCCATAGAGCGTTCTGCCTTATATTCTTATTTGCTTAAGCTTGGTCTTCCTACCCCTTATTGTGCTTCCTATATCCAGTCCATCCCTCCCCCACTAATTATTCCTGCTATTTGTTCCTTTTTAGATAAAATTTCTGATCGGATCATAATATAACCAACTTCTTTCCTTACCTTTTGTTTCTGGGTAAAGGTCCTTGGTAGACGAGCCTAA
Source organism: Icerya purchasi (assembly GCA_039619475.1). Taxonomy (NCBI): domain Eukaryota; kingdom Metazoa; phylum Arthropoda; class Insecta; order Hemiptera; family Monophlebidae; genus Icerya; species Icerya purchasi. The sequence goes on from CM077116.1 coordinate 137,962,619, forward strand.
AAAAAAAAAAAAAGTTCTAAAGTAACACACATTAAAAATTAAAAAAAAAAAAAAAATATAGTCAAATTAAATACCTTCTCCTTTTTTTTTTTTTTTTTTTTTTTGGGCTTGGCCGGCTAAGGGCAGCTTTGAAGTCGGTAAAAATCAATTCATTCAACACTTCAAATCATTTAAATACCATCTATGTGTTGAATGTGTTATGTGCTGTAGATCAATAAAACAGTGCTTTGCTTATTTTCACATTAATATTCACGGCAAGCCAGTTTCTTCTGATAATCACAGTAATTTGTAACTGACATATTTTTTTACATCTTTTGTGTTTAGTAAAATTATTTCATGAACGGGTTAAAATCAAATATATGTGCTGTAATGACCTTAGTAGTTACAAACGGCGCATATAAAAAAGGTGAGGAGGAGAATTAAAAAAAAAACAAAAAGCAAACCATATTTAACTATTACATTATAAATTTCTTTCTTTTAAGAAATTCATATACTTCATAGTCAGATCAGATCTTAGTGCACTATACTAAATACCATAAACATTCACAAAATAATTATATTTCTTTAAGTTTTATTTTACTTTTTAGCCGAACAATTTTCTAGTACCTTTTTATCTTTTCTTAAATTTAGAGAAGTATGTACACAACAATCTCTATAGGTTTATTTGACATAATTCATCCATATTGAATGGATGTTTTATATAATCTTTTATGTACACATAGTTAGATCCATAATGTTTTACTTCTATGTGGTCATTTTTTAAGTACTATTTCAAATTATGTGATAAAAGATTATTTTTCTGAGTAAGGTAATTTCTGAGTACTTCCCATTTCTCTTTTATTATCATAACTTGTAAGTAATTTACAGTCCTCTTGTGCAAATAATTACTCCAAGGGAACTATATATTTCTAAACATTAATGTAAGTCATGGCTGGCAGGCTATTACTAAAGTGCACACAGTGTGTATTATCCTCTGTAAAAGCATTAATCTTTTTACTTCAATAGTTTAATTGTTCAATAATAATTTTTCATAAACTAAGATATAGTTTCTGTTCTAAAATATATTTGGAATTCTGACCTTATACTATTTAGTTTTTTAAGCATTACTGTCAAATGGGAATTATCTGATGATGTTATTAGTATTAAATGATTATTAATTAATGGTTCACAAAATTTTCCTATTTACATAAATTATGTTTGTTCTTAATTTCCTGAAATTTATTTTTATTGTCTGTTTGATATTCAAAGTTGGTAAGTGTTTTTCACCAGTATATTTATATTTGGGTGTAATCAATACTATATTGCAAAATTGCAATGCCTGTTTAACTTACACCATTAATTACTGGTTATGTGCTATACTTTTTTTTTGTATAGTTGTTGGTCAATATATTTCTTTTTTAGTATTATTTCACAATTTACAATAAAATTTGTTAATTTCATTGCCAAAAAAAAAAGGAATTTTAATGTATTTTTCATTTTCACATTTTTATTGTAACATCTGAGTGATTAATAATTTCTACTTGCAAACTGATACTCTCATGAATCTTTAAATTTCTGAGCATTAGATGAAAAAAAAGGGTATAGCTATTATTGATTTCTAAGCAGAGTGTATATTATTTACTTTAGAAGAGTATTACTATGTTTGCATCAAATTTTTTTTTTTGCTTCAAAAACAATCATGTATAAATTGAGACCGAGTTCTTGTGGATAATTCTATTTCTAATTTTGGCTTTATCCTTTTTAGTTTATGAAGCACAATTATTAGAAAAATTCCTGATGATTTCACTAATATTAAATGATACCTAACGTTCTAAAAAAATATTTATATTAATATACAATTAATTGGATCGTGCTTGTCCGATTTTTATTTACTTTATTAATCTGAAATTTGCAGCCGGTAAGTGTTATTTAATGTAATCAGTACATTTAAATATGAATTTTACCTACGGATTTAATTATAACTAATACTTAGTACTATTTTCTAGTAAAACTATTAATGTTCCTTTTTTATTCTATTTTAAACATAACTGTAGTCGATCTTTGATTTTTATTTACTTTTAATTTTTATTTTGTAATGTAAATGCAAATAGTTCAATGAGAAATATATATATTTTTTTTACTTGCTCATGAACAACGAATTCGGATCGGATTACTAACAAAAATAAAAAAGAAGTAAATTCTAACAAAAATACAATCTTTCTTACTATTTCTAAACTAGCATTTTAACTAGAATTTTATAATTTCGTTTTATTTTTCACCCCTAAATATAAGACAAAAGTTAAATTAAAATTTTTAATAATTATGTATTTTTAAAATATTTTTAAATTTCTATAAAGGTCGCTATTTGATTTTCTTTATGAAACAAGGGGTATTTTTCAAATATACTACTTAAAATAAAAAATTTTACATAATTATCTAATACCCCCCAAAGGTCTTCCAGATCCGCCCTTGCTTATAGTATATAAATTTTATAGTGGAAAGGATGTGGTGAAGTGTATTAAGATCTGTGTTTGGAAAAGTATGGCAAAAATGAAGCGAATGGTTAAGATTATAAATGAATGTAAGCAGGGCCGTACCTATACTAAAATTTAAGGGAAGGGGGAGGGAGTTACAAAAATATTATTTAAACATAAACATATGTACTATTATAAAATATATTTATTTATAAATAGCACAATAAAGCCTTGCAGTCAATTACTGCATTTGAAATATTTCAACAAACTACAATAAAAACAAATTGAAAACAATATGGAATTCATGAAAATTTGAATCTTCTCTTCTTTTGTCAAAAATTGAAAAGAAATAAACTTATTCTGAATTTCAGTCCATTTAATCATTAGCAAAAAACGAATAAACCTTGGGGAAATATTTATGATAAATAGAGTATGGTTAAAATTTCATTAGAAGAATCAATAAAATATTAACTTATATTATTATTTGATTTACTTAAACAATGCTTAGTATTTAACCTCTGTAAGTTTTGGGACTTCTGAAAAAACTGATGTGCACAATTCTTAATGCAAAATTCGAAATATGTTTTGTTTTAGAAACTGCGATAATTAGTATATATTATTATTACTAACTTCTACCTACTTGAAATCATGTTAGATTCGATTAAGCGTAATGTAAACACAAATAATTTTCATCACGACCGACTGATTGCGCTCTAATCACTCTGTAAAATTCTTCCGTTCGATTACCAGTGCTGCAAACTTATACTCAAATTCGGGTTACATTCTGTTAAGCTTCATTTAACTAGAATTAATCTAAAGTATCTGTAATAAATAAGTGATCATAATTTGAATATGATACATATATTTTAATATGAGTTTTATCATTGGTTATGTTCTTGTTTGAAATTTCAAAATCTGACTATTAGTTACACTAGCATAGGCTTGCATTGGAACAAGATCCTAGAAAAAGAATGGTTTTTTAATTTTCATGTATTTTTTTACTCTTTTTATCCTTCTTTAATGTTCTTTTTTCACTGTTTAAATCAAAATTTTATTACCATGCACTGTGTTAAACACATTCATTTCATGACAGGTTAAAATCATGAAGACACTTCATCAATTACATTAAACATTTCTTTTCTTTGTACCACTATTCTAAATACCACAGTCACTTTTACAATTTTATTTTCATATTTCTTGTTTGTAAAACTTAGATAATTTCGTATACACTAATTTTTATTCGTTCACCTCATTTATTTTAATTGGTTAAATTTTATTAGGTATGTGTGTATGTTGTTATATCTATGATTATGTTTGTTTCCAATTGATATTTTAGAGGTTGTGATAAACGATACTATGTTATTGCAAGTATTATGTTGACTCCTAATTAGTTTTAATTTTTCATTTCTTTCTGTATAGGCGCCTAGTTCCAGCAAACATTATTATGAATTGTAAAAAATTAATAATAACCTTTTAATGACATCACAAATGAATAGTATTGAAAATTATAAACTTTCATTTATTGCGATCATTTAGTGGCATTATTTCTAATAAATGGACGTGAAAAAGAAGTGTGTAGGCGATTTTATTCGCTTGTAAGTGTGGTATATGAAATTATATCAACACATCTATGTGGACACAAAATTTGTATTTTCTTCAGACCATTCTTAAATTACAGTAATATTACCAGGAATCTTTATATATTCATAAATTTGATTGCTTATATATAAAAGTAATATATTTCATCAATGACAGTATGTGCAAATATAAATTTCTTACACTAATTACAAAATGAATAAATGTCTTCAAATGCTATAACCAAATTAAAATAAAGTTACTCAAACATCGTCATAACTTAATTATTTTCCTCTTCAAACTGATTTAAATGAGCATTAGCTATGCTAAAGAAACCCAATCATAAAATAACAAAGTAGATTATGAATGAAAATATATATGATTTTTCTATTTTACTTTATCTATTTTTTTTTTTTTTTTTTTTTTTTTTACCATGAGCAGTGTATAACCGCATAGGTTACCACATACAGCAATTAGTAGAATTTAAATGACTGAAGCGATCTGATTTGTTTTAATATTTTTCTGGTGTTTAGTTTATTGATTGTTGGAAGCCGTCTTCTGATATGTATTCACCTTCTAGTGCCAACATGCCTAATTTTTTGATAATTTGCGAACAACGATTTTTAATCTTTCGACCTATTTGGAAAGGCTTAAGAGCTGCCAAAGTGTGCAGTAAACCCTCCTTGTCGATTTTTGCTTCTAAGGCATAATTAATAAACCCTGGTTTTATAGCTATATTGTTGATCAAATCATTAAATTCATTGTATTCTAATGAGAAAGATCGCGGTTTAACATCAAGCAGATGTTTGCACTTCTTGGTTATGTTTGCGGAAAGCAGGTGTTTTCAGATTGATTTACGATTGCTTCTCCATTTGCTGCAGTAGACATTAGAGATTTTCTAATCGGCAGTTGTGTTGGGAAAGTTGGTTCTTCATTACAATTCGAGCTACTTGGTGTTGCAGGATGTGGCCGCTTTTGTTTTGTATTTTGCTGGTCGACTTCTGTTTCCAGTTGGACCTCAGGAGTTGGAATACCCAATTTCAACTGTTTCACTTCTGTTGGATTAGTTTTATTACAGGTAAAACATACATCGTTCTCTAGTTGCAAGAAGATGTGATGGTCATGTTCATTATGATTCATAAGGAATGATTCTGGTAGATTAGAGCAGCTTTATCTATTAAACATATATAATTTTGTTCATTTTGAATTCAAAAATTTTGATTTGCATTGTTATTTTTATGAGACCTGAACTTTAAATACTGCTTTCAAAATCATGGCCAACTTTAAATAAATTAAACATGATACAGAAGCAATTTCAATTTGCATAAAACATACTTATAATTTATCTATACATTTCAATATAATGCAGTACCTGGAGTGTTAAGATACAAGATTGCTTTACAGTTATTAAATACATTTGTGAATTCTCAAAGTACTTTGTGTAATACAAACTGTATTTTTGTAACAAATGTATGCAATTTGCTTAAGATGTGAGTTTCAATAGTTCCCATTTTACTTTTTTCACATAAAAAATCAAAATGCTGCGATGTACATTTATTTAATTAGTAAATAATGTAAAAGCTACTTCCTCATATTATACTGAAAACTGTAATCGATAAATTCCTTTTAAATATTTATAATTACCTTGACATAAATATTCTGTAATACAGTAGTGAGCTTTTATACTCACATAATATAATCGTTATATCAGTGGCAAATTAAATGTAATTAAACAAGCACAACTTAGTTTAAAAATAAAAAATTTGAATAATCAGATTATGCACAATTCGTTCATATTATTTTAAATACATGCATAATAAAATTTCTGAATATACAACTGCGAACTTTAATGAAGTAAAATTGTGATGTATAAACCAAATTATTAATTTATGTTTATATATAAATAGATACAGAATGTATTTATCATTATTACATAAGGATCTGTTCCTATGTTTTGTCTTATATATTTGTATTACTATATTCAAGTAACAAATACAAAAAGTTTTCTCTGATAAAAATTACACATATGCTTATGACAACATGCTGCTGGAAATTTTTCAGCTTTGACCATTTTGTTCTGTATTGTAGCTCTTGAGAAATTTATAGTCCCATTTAGAAAACAGTTTCTCTACAGAATTTGAACTTATCTAAGCATTAGGTAAAAAGTATACAGGCACATCTATTACTGATTTGTAACCACAGTATATATAATCTCTTTGCAAGGTTACTGTTTTAGTTGTCCCCAAAATTTTTTCATTCTATAATAATTTTATATAAACTAGTACATAATTCCAATTTTGGCTTTAATAAATTTTATTTATGGATCACCATTAAATGAAAACTTGATAATGATTTCACAGGTATTAAATAAGAGATCATTAATATTCTAAGGACAGTGCATGTTAATATACAACGAATTAATTTTCATTTCTGTGAATTTTATTTATGTTATTTGTTTGAAATTTACAGAATGTAAGTATTATTTAGTAGAATTGATATATTTAAACATATAAAAATAGATTGAATCCCATACCTCTAAGAGGGCGTCAGGGATTGTGAAGTTGATGTTCACAATGTACTAGGCCTAGCGGCACTAATGAGAGTAGGGAGCCAGTTCCCTTCTCTCGACTGTCTTTATTATTCCAGATTTCTGTGGTATGCAATTGTTTCAGACTGTGTAAACGTGGGAGCGACATTGATTTGGAACGAGACCAATGATATGATAGCCAAGCACCTTAACCACTAGGCTACAGCACTGCCTTCATATACTTTCATTCAATATTTCATTTACAGTATTTCCTAACGCAGGGCTTATATATATATATATACAGACTTTGAGAGTATCGGAGCAATTATAACTGAGTAAAAAATTTATTTTAAAACAATCAGTTTAAAATGAATAGATGTAATATGTTTTAGTACATTGTACCAATGTTTTTATAATGATTAAAATCATTAATGTAGAATGGTTCATTTTACTAAACCTGGTTCAAAATATCTGCTTATAATGATAGTTTAAAATTTATTTATGATGCGTATTTTAATATTTGTTCTTATCTTGCATAGTGTTATTGTGTAAAATTTCAAAATCTACTTTGTATACTAGCGTGTAACTGCAATCAATCAAGACACCAGACAAAAGCATGCTTTTATAATTTTCAAATATTCTGATTTCTATTTCATGCTTCTTTTTCACTGTTTCAATAAAAATGGTTGTCAATGTATTATCAAGCGTTTTTAGAAATAAATCCGTTATACATGATTTCACAAATTTTCAATTGTTTTTTCAGATTTTTTTTTGTATCCCTCCCCCGGGCGGCCCGGCGGCCTTGGCCTGACAAGATGATAAGTTAAGTGATAGAACCAAATCGCCAGGCGGTCAGAAATGAACTCACAAAGTACAGCAGGAGTGGAACAGCTGAAGGCCATGAGATGGAAAAGATATAGGCAGCGATATGGCGAGTAGGAAGACCCAAAGCTATAAATTGGACATAAAGAAGGATGCGTTCGTTAAACAGTGCAGAACATTGGGAAAAGATATGATTTGTGTCAGATATAGAAGGAGCCTCAGATAATTGAAGAAAGCAGAAAGGAGAAGAGGACGTAGCGAGTGGGATTAGAAAATTGTTGATTATGAGTCTAATTGAGGAAACAACAATGGGACGACGGCAGACAGGAATAGAATGAAACCAAATCAGGAAACAATCTACTGCATTGCGAGGCTAAGGATTAGCTCGGATCGGATGAAGGAGAAATTGATAGAATGCAATATGCTATTAAAATCATAAGAAATGTAAGGAAGATCGCGGTTAAAGGAGTGGAGAGAAAAAATTACACAGGAATGCTTGGAAGGGGAAAGAGAGAGGTGGAGAGGAGAGAGAGCATTGCTAAGAAGGGACAATGAATGATTTAACTCTTTGGTGGCGGAGGACATACCATCTGAGCTGGAGTAAACTAAAATATCATCAGCAAAAAGGAGAGAGAAAGAGAGAATAGGAAGAGAAGCAATATGAAAAGAGTAAATATTAAAAAGAGTGGAACCAAGTCAGGAACCCTGAGGAAGATCACGATAGACGCATCTGAAGGTGGAAAGAGAGGGAGAAGATAGAAAAAGTGTCCTATGTTGAAAAAGATTGAGTTTAAGGGTAATAAAAACTGGAGGGAAATTAAAAGAGAGGAGTTTGGAGCGCAGAAAGGGAAGATGCGCATTATCAAATGCAGAGCAGACAACGACAAAGGAAGAGACAGTAAATTTCTTTGATCGGAAAGATTTATATATTTACTCCATTTGTGCCTCCTATGTCCTATCTTTTCCCTCTCCATAGATTATTCCTATTGTTTGTTCCTTTCTCCTAACAATATCTGACCGTATCAAGATATAATTGACTCCTTCCCAGTCTAATTGTTTCTGGGTAATATAAAAAACAACATAAAGCGGTAAGTTTACGCTATATAAATAAAAGGAACGAGATCACCGAATACTTCTTATCAATTGTTGAATACGGAAAAAGATAAAGCTGCACGGACAACAAAAGACCGATCCGAACAGATATCACTATTTGTTTCACAATAGTGGTATATTTTTAGATAGGTTTATGCTGAATTTATGCCAATTTTTTTGTTACTTTTAATGAAACCTAGCTCCAAAAATTAAATCCTGTCCTCTCCAATTTAGAAGAAAACAAGGTTCCCAATGTTATAACTTGACATTTCATTTCATTTGTTTTTAAGCTATGCATAACTATTGGATTGTCTTGTGGTGCAAACTGACAGTAACTTCCAGGATCGAGGTCAAGGCCTCTAACCTTTGGTATGTCACTCCTGAATTTATTCTTTGCTGGATTGCTGCGGATTCATTCTTGCATTATTTTTTTTGTTTCTGCCGTAGTCCTGTTGACTGTATGGTTCGCCTTTGCCGTTGGCTTCTACTTCCTGCGTTGGCATTCTGGTTCAGCCATTCGTCTCATCCTACGAATTCTTTTCATGACTCATAAGTTGAATATTCTCCAATGGAATTGTCGGAGCCTGAGAGCCAACAAACAGGCCTTGGGAGGGATTCTTGACTCTTACTTCATTTATATTGCTCTTTTGTCCGAAACTTGGCTTACTGAGTCAATGAGTATATCCATTCGTGGATTTAAATTAATCCGATCTGATCGTGCGGATGGATATGGCGGCGCCGCCATATTGATAAGGAACGATATTTATTTTCACGTTCACGATCACTCCGCTTGTTTTCGTTCTGGCGTTCTGTCACCAAACCTGGTGCATATCTCTGTTCCTAATATTCATCCTCAACTAGTTCATATTATCTCAACATACGTCCCTCCGCATTTTGATCTCCACAATTTTCCTTTTATATTATTGTCCAATTTTCTCTCTTTTCCCTTTATTTTTGGTGGTGACTGGAACGCTCACTCTCCTCTATGGGGCTCGGTTGGTTATAACAGTAATGGTCGTGTTCTTGAAAATTTCATCTCTAACAATAGCTTCGTTATTCTTAATGATCATTCTCCGACTTTCTTTAGAGGCGCGCAGATTTGCAGTTCGGTTGACATTTCCTTCACTTCTCCCAACTTTGGTCTCAACTGTCATTGGAGAACCTTGCGGGGTACCTTCGGTGGTGAGCATGTTCCAATTATTCTTTCTTTTCACGATCTTCGTCTTCCTCCTGATCCCAGTTGTTCCAGAGTTCCCCATGCTTCCAAATGGTCCCTAACCAAAGTTGATTGGGATAAATTTCGGGCTGAGGTCGATTCCGCCCTCCCTAACATACATTACCAAACAGATCCTGTTATTCAATACAACAGGTTCATCGACTCGATTACCTCGGCGTTGTCGGCCTCTTCTCCTCCCATTCGCTTCTCTAAAAGGAACCTTAATCTTCTCGCTTCTTCCCTATGGTGGAACAACGATTGTTCCGTCGCTTTTAGAGACAGTTCTTTGAAGTTCAGGGCCTTCCGGTCCTACTTTTCCTTCCATAATTTCATAGCTTATAGGGAGGCCAATGCTAAGGCCAGATTTATTCTCAAAAAGAGCAAAAAATACGCGTGGAAGAAATTCTGGTCATCATTCTCTAGATCCACCTCCATCTCTCATCTTTAGAAAATGGCGAAAGCCTTTCAGTCCCCTCGGTCCGAACGTCCCTCCTATTACAACCTTCCTTCGGAGGAGCTCATCTCTTTTCTGGACTCAATTGCTCCTTTATATGTTCCATCCTTGGAGGAAATATGCCCTCCAGCGTTTCACCTACATCCTCTATACACGTTCTGTCTTCCGATTTTAAAATCAATGAACTCCGTCTTCCTTAAATAATTCCTCCTCCTCCTCTAGTCCGGGAGTGGGCGGCATTCCTTTCCTGGTTATTAAGAGCTTATCAATCTCCGCACTGAATACCTTGCTTTCTATTTACAACTCCTTCTTGCATACCTGTACCACGCCACCCATTTGGAACTCTTTTATTGTTATTCCTATTCCAAAAAAGAATCCTAATTCTTTCCTTCCTATTTCTTTGGCTTCGTGTTTTAGAAAATTGTTTGAACAAATGATTAATAAACACCTAGTCTGGTGGCTGGAATTCAACAATATTCTTCCCAGTAACAGGTTCGGTTTCCGTACGGGACTGGGAACGGCGGAGTGTTTATCGTTGTTTCTATCTGACGTGTACAAATCTCTTATTCGCAAAGAATACACTATTTCTGTTTTCCTTGATGTTACCTCTGCATTCGATCATGTTCACTTACCTTCTCTTCTACATAAAATGTGTTCCATTAATGTTCCTTTACAGTTCGCTTCCTTAAATCTCAAGCTTTTCTACAATAGATCAATTCAGCTCTCCACTTCCTTCTTCTCAGAGTCTAGAGTGGTCTTTCGGGGTTTTCCGCAAGTCTCATGTCTTAGCCCTACTCTCTTTAACATCTATTTCCATAGTCTAGCTACTCATCAGATATCATCTACTTCCTTATTCTTTGCCGATGATATACTCATCTACTCTTCCTCAGTTAATCTTTCTTCCACCGTCGTGGAGCTTAACAACTCTCTTTTCTCTCTGGATAATGCGTTATCCGATCTTCACCTTTTTACTTCTCCTGGGAAATCAGCAGCTATGGTTTTTTTCACTTATCGTCCTTATAGTCATTCCTCAGTCAATCTATCCGTGTGTAATCTTCCTATTCCTTTAGTTAGTTCCGTCTCCTACCTTGGCATTGTTCTTAACAGTAATTTGTCCTTTCACGATCACATCGATTATCTTTATATGTCGACTCTCAAGAGGGTTAATTGGTTGAAGGCTCTCTCCTCCCGTAATTGGGGTGGGAATCCTTATATCCTTCTGATGATATATAAGGCCACTATTCTTTCTAAATTCGATTATTGCTCGTTCCTTTACGCTAGTGCTCTTAAATATCCTCTCCTTAAGCTTGATGAAATCCATAATATGTGTCTCCGTCTTTGTATCGGTGCTTTGAACTCCTCTACTTTTGCAGCCATTTGGGCAGAAACTGGTTCCTGTCCTTTATTCATCCGAAGACTTTGTCTAGGTGAACGATTTCTGATCAAACGTCTTCATATTTCCAATTCCTAATTGCTTAATTCCTTCTGGTTAATAATCAACAACTGGCGTTTCTCTCTTCGTAAAACCCCAATCCTTTCCTTGATATCTTCACGTCTCAGAGCCTTCTCTCCTTTTGTTCTATCCTACACCAAATGCCCTTATTTTACCTATAATTTCCTAGATTTTATTTACGCACCCAGTTTACTTTTTCTTCCTTCGTTTGTCAAGTCTCTTCCCGCTCCCGCTGCTCATAACGAATTTAACTATGCTTTATCCTCGCTCTTTCCTTCTTATACTTTCATTTTTATAAATGGCTCAAAATCAGCTTTGGGGGTTGGAGCGGCTTTTACTTTGCCGGATTTCGGCTATTCTGAGTCGTTCAAACTTCCCTGGTTTTCCTTCATATAATTATCCGAATCTATTGCGATCTTACAGGCAATCCTTTTTATAGCCTCCTCTAACAATATATCTAAGGTTCTCTTATCTTCTGATTCAAAAGGCGTTTTACAAGCCATTGCTACTCCCTTTCCTAAACCATCCGCTGATCCTATCGTGCTTCACATACGTTCCTTAATTTCACATCTATTTAATTCCCGTTCTGTCCGTATTGATCTATTGTGGATTCCTAGTCATTGTGGAATTTCGGGCAACGAGTTAGTCCACTACTTGGCACGCTCGGCTGCTTTAAACGGTCGCTTTATTAAGCATTTCCCAGCTCAAAGTCTTCTTCCTCTTTCCTCGCATTGCCACCGCGACTGTTGGTCTGATCTCTATCCTCCTTTTTTCTGTGGTTTCTTGATTTCCCCAACATGAGGCGGTCAACTATTTCATCCATAATTAGACTTCGGTTAAACCACAGCTTGCTTCCTGCTTCGTTCTTCCGTTTCTCCATTACTCAGTCTCCTCTTTGTCCGTTTGATCCGTCAGAAGCAAACTTCGTTTGTGATGCGAACCACATTTTCTATGAATGTCCTTCCATTTTTTCAGAACGTGCAATACTGTATTCCGGTCTTTTGCGTCTTGGCTTCCCTACGCCCTACAGCGCTCACAGCATCCTTTCTTTTCCATCTCCCTTGGTTATTCCTTTGTTAGCTTCTTTCGTATGATCCATTTCTAATATTTTTCCTTTATAATCATTAATGCTGAGTAACGTCCTTAGCTGACATGCTCAAAAATTTAAAAAAAAAAACTATTGTAATAGTATTGTAAGTATATGAAGTCATCATGGATACCAACTGTGAGATCCGTTTGAACTTGTGCCTTTTAAATGATTAAATTATTGATTTATTTTTTATATTATTAATTGAATAGAAACAAAAGACTATATGGTTTTCCAAAATGTATATTTTTTTAACTCCTTACACTAACATTTCTTGAACGGCCAACCATTAAAAATTAAAATTAATAAAATATGTGCCAAATGAAAACAGGTGTCAACAATTAATTATAAATAATATAAATTGGTATGTATCGCTGATTTCCGGCGGTTGTACAGAAATGCAATGTTGATGGCTTGCAGCTGTGCAATTATGCGGTATCTTTTGATATAAGCGTTGCAAGATACTTTGGACCAACTTTGTTAAGAAATTTATTTCAACAGTTTGCACTCTTATATTATTGTATACTTACTTAACAATTTAACAAACCCGACCAGCAATTTGACTAGTTCCTACTACAGTAATGTTCTTTAATTTCTGAAACAATTTATTCATAGCGATGATAAAACAGTGACTGTATGCCTTTCACAATATCTTTAGCTGTGGTTCTTCAAACCTTTCTTCCTCTGGCTAATCACTATCATTTTCACTTACAGGTGACAATTTCACTAGCAAAACTGTGTGGTAGTTTCTTCGCCAACCGACAGTAACGATCTCAGCCACATCCACGCACTCACTTCATATTTTCTGAGTTGTTTTATATATATATATATATATATATATATATATATATATGTATATGAAAACAAATTGGGGCTTTGGGCGGCGGATAATTTTAAATAACCGTTGAAGTTGTAATGATGAATACTGTGTATGCGTTGGAGAGCTTTGGCTAGCCCGCACTCTCCCTCAATGTGATGGAGGTGGATACGTCCAATAAACGAAAGCCCTCCAGCCCAGTCTCTCCTAAATCAGATCTACCCGTTAAAGAGTTTCGTCTCTCGCAAACTGACTCGGTCAGTTCGGCGAACTCCGTCGTTATAAACAACGCCATCGATAATTTTAAAATAAAAGATGACGATAAAAATAATTCTAACGATTTGAAAGTTGAAAGTAATAACATTAATAATATAAACAACAACAATAGTAACAACAACAATGAAGATAGCTCTACTATCAATAACATTTTAACATCGCGTATGGTCGATATTTTCCCTAGCAGCTTCACAGGTTCCATTCAAGTTATGCTAGAATCTCTCTTCGATAAAAACATCAGTAGTCTGCATCCTTTTGCAGCTGCTAAATTTTTATTCCGGAAGACCACTGCAATCAGCGAAATTGTGCGGCCGGCAGGAATAGACTTCGGTTATTTTTTACCGATATCTCCGCCGCCAACGATTTTCTGTTAGACTCAACTTTTTTGGATAGTCATAAATTAAAAGCATTTATTCCTAGTTCTCTTCTTTTTTCTTTTGGTATTGTTCGAGATATTCCGATTGATTTCTCTAAAGATGATCTCCTTAATGATGTCTCTTCGTTGGTTCCCGTTATTTCTATTCGGCGTCTTAAAAAAAAGAAAGGTGATAAACTCTGTCCTCTATTCCTTTAATCGAAATCAAGTTTCTTTCCAACAAAATTCCCGATTTTGTCCATTTCTTCCATCTTCGTTGACCGTTTGAACCTAGTGTATGACTTCCCATCCAGTGTCGTTCTTGCTTCCGTTTCGGTCACACAGAAAAAATGTGCCGTAGTAAACCTAGATGTGTTAAGTGTGGTGACTCCCAGCGAGCAAATGAGTGCTCTAGTCCCCCTTTACAATTAAAATGTCTCAACTGTGAAGGTGCTCATGATTCAACTAACTGCCAATGCCCAGTCTTTCTCGAACAACTTGAATTTAAAAAAATTATGGCATTTGAAAATATATCTTTTAGTGAAGTCTGCCAACTAAAAAAGGAAAATTGTACTTCGTCTGCGTTTTCTTTCGTTGATATCGCCAACAGAAAAATAAATCGTAATGTTTCCCCTGCAAAGTCTAATAATTTACCTTCCAGTCCTTCTCCTTCGTCGTCTCTCTCGCTGCCTAAATTAATGCCTCGTCTTAAATCGCCTACTTTTCACAAGTTTTCTTCTCCAAAACCTCACTTCAATTCTCCTTCACAATTTCCTAATCTCCCTTCTACTCTCCTTCTAATGGGTGGGCTCTTAATAGATCCGCCTCCTTCTCTGGCAATTCCACTCCCAACAAAAGTAGCCCCTCCGCAATTAGTACCGTTAATCCTTCTTCCTTATCGTCCACTCATTCTCCTCCCACTACTTCCTTCCCATTAGTTTCCTCCCTATCCGAAAGTTTCTTGGAGCTTTTGGTCATCTAAAAACATTGCCTCTTCTCCTTCCCTTGCTGAATCTTTACCGCTTTTCTTAGCTAATTTTATCAATCTTAATTAATTATGTTAGTTTTTAATTATTTATGTACGTATCATGTTTCCTTTTCCACTTACTGTAGTATCTCTCTTCTCCTTTCTCACCAGTTTACTTACGTTCAGTATCTCACCTCTCCTTCCTTATTCCTTTCCTCCAGCTCTATTACTTTGTCTTTTCAATTTACTCAACAATGCCATGATTAAAATTTTTCAATGGAACTGTCGCAGCATTCGGGCAAACAAATTAGCCCTTGAAAGTTTGCTTGATATTCATGACATCCATGTAGCTTTTCTATCTGAAACCTGGCTCTCAGAGTCAGTAGATTTTTCCGTCAGAGGCTTTCAGATAATTAGATACGATCGCGAGGATGGCTATGGAGGAGCTGCCATCCTGGTTAGAATGGGCATTCCATTCACAACCCATAGCATTAACCTTCCAAACATGTCTAGCCCTTCCCATACTCCAAATTTTGTTTACATTTCTATCCCTTCCTCATTCACTAAATTACACCACCCTCTTAACTTGGTCTCTGTATACATTCCTCCCTTATGCAACCTTAAAGATCTTTATTTATCATGTTTTTTTGATTCCCTTCCTCATCCGTTTATTATTGGTGGAGATTGGAACGCCTTCTCTTCCGCCTGGGGTCTCTCATCCCAAAATCGTAAGGGTTCCTTCCTTCAATCCTTGTTATTAGCTCATAATTTTGTCATTCTTAACGATGGTTCCCCTACATATTTTAAAAACGCTTCCTCTTTCAGTTCTATTGATCTTAATTTCTCATCTCCTAATTTAAGTTGGAAATGTTCATGGAGCACTCTGGACGGGACTTTTGGCAGTGACCACGTCCCCATAATTGTCTCTGTTCATGTTGCCGCTTCATCCATTCAACATAACACTTCCGTCACTCCTCGCTGGAACCTTTCGAAAATTGACTGGCCCAATTTACATTCCTCTCTTGAATCCTCGACTTTTTGTTTCAACCCTAATCGTGATCCGATCCCTCAGTATCAAGAGTTTATCCAGTTGATTTCTTCGGCTTTATCTTCTTCTTCCCCTCCTAAGAAGAGTCCCCCGGAAATACCAGGCGTATCTATCCGTCTTCTTTGTGGTGGAATGCTGACTGTTCGTTGGCTTACCAATCTAGTTTGTCCGCATTTCGCACCTTTCGCTTTAATCCTACCGTCGTTAACTTCTTGACATACAAGCAGGCTAATGCTAAATCAAGATACGTTTGCAAAAAGGCAAAGAAAGCGTCTTGGGCTGCATTTTGCGCATCCTTTTCTAGATCTACTCCACTTTCCTGAATTTTGAAGTTGGCAAAAGCTTTTCAAAATTCACAATCTACCCGTCTTTCCTATGTGGATCTTTCAGCAGAAAAACTTTCCTCCTTCGTTGATGGCGTAGCCCCCTCTTATGTTCCTTGTTCCGAGGAAATAAATCCTTTTTTGCATAGTTCAAACTCTCCTCCTCACTTCTTAACCTCTCCTTTTACTACTAGCGAGCTCTTTGCAGCTTTTCCTAAAAATATAAACTCATTTCCAGGCTTAGACGGAATCCCTTATTCTGTTCTTAAAAATCTTCCTAAACAATTCTATGGAATCCTCTTAAACATTTTTAACCCTATCCTCTTTTCTGGCTATACTCTTCCCACATGGAACTCCTTCAAAATTGTCCCTATTCCAAAGGATAAAGCCTCTTCGTCTTTTCGCTGCATTTCCCTCACTAGCTGTCTTAGGAAACTATTTGAATCCATGTTAAACAAACGTCTTGTTTGGTGGTTGGAGAATAATAAGGTACTCCCTAATAATATGTATGGCTTTCGTCCTGGCTGTGGTCCTTCCGATTGTGTTGCCTCTTTCCTATACTATATATACAAATCATTCATCCAAAAAAGCTTCACTCTAGCCGCTTTTGTTGATGTTTCAAGTGCCTTTGACAGCGTTCATCTTCCAACTCTCCAAAATAAAATATTCTCCATTAATTTACCTCCTCATTTCACCTCCTAATTATGAATCTCTTTCAAAATAGAACCATTCATTTAAGTTCATCTGATGAGTCAATTATACGAAGAGTTTTCCACGGTCTCCCACAGGGGTCTTGTCTTAGCCCTACTCTCTTTAATATATATACTCTAAACATCGCTTCACTTCCTATACCTTCTTCCTCTTTGTTCTTTGCTGATGATATACTCCTTCATACAACCGCTTCTAATATCCCAGAAGCTCGTCACAAGCTGCAGGAGTCCTTACGTATTCTGGAAAGTTCCTTATCAGAAATCCATCTTATGATTGCTCCTTTAAAATCCTCATGTACTATTTTTACTTACCGCCCCTACAATCCAGCATTAATCAACGTATCAATCAATAACCTGCGTCTACCTTTTGTTACCTCCTTCCGATATTTAGGAATCTATCTCAATTGTCGACTATCCTTCTCAAAACATATAAATTATCTTCATTCATCTACACTAAAACGGTTAAATATCTTAAAGGCTTTGTCGTCTTCCAATTGGGGCGGAGTTCCTGTAGTACTCCTCACACTCTATAAATCTATTATCCGCTCTAGGTTTGATTACGGTAGTTTTCTTTACGGCAACGCATCCCAGTCTCTTCTCTCCAAACTGAACACAGTCCAGAATGCAGCCCTCCGCTTATGTCTCGGCGTTTTAAATTCCAGTCCTATTCCGGCGATCCTAGCTTAGTCTGGTTTTCCTCCCCTCTCCCTTCGTAGATACTATCTTACCTACCGGTTCCTCATCAAGCGCCTTCCTATATCCTCAAATAATTATATTTATTCATACCATTCCTTACTACAGGATTGGCGTTTTTCCTCTAGTAAAATCGTTATTCTCTCCCAGGTTTCCGCTTGTCTATTTAAGTTTGCTCATTTTGTTATTTCTTTTGATAAACTCCCATATTTTCACTTCAATCTTTTTGACCTTATTCATCCACCGACTCTGTTCTTCTTGCCTCCTGGTTTAAAGTCTCTTCCCCCCTCATCATCTATTAACGAATTTAACCAGTTAGTAACATCGGCGTTCCCCGACCATATACTCGTCTATACTGATGGATCTAAAACGGCTCACGGGGTGGGTGCATCGATCTTCATTCCTGCGCTTAACCACTCAAATGTATTTAAATTACCATCATTCTGCTCTATTTACTACGCAGAGTCGTTTGCAATTCTACGCGCTATTGAATTCACTAGTTCTCTTACTGTCCAAACAAATTTTATTTTGATATCTGACTCCAGAAGCGTTCTTGATTGTATTTCCTCTCCTTATATTCATCCTTCTTCGGACCCAGTCATCTTACATATTCGATCCATAATTTCTGTCCTCTCTCGCTCACGTTCATTGCATATAAGATTCCTATGGGTCCCCAGCCATGCTGGGATTCATGGCAATGAGAAGGCTTACTACCTTGCTCGTTCGGCTTTGGCTTCCGGGCATCTTGTCCAACGATTTCCCTCCTCCGAATTGCTAACTATAGCAAAAAAAATTCAATTTAAAAATTGGAAATCTTTGTATGGTCCTTCCTTTACAAATCTGCGGTCCTTATACTTGTCTATTCAATCGTTTCCACCCTCACACCCTTGGTTCTTAGACTTCCCACACCTTCGTCGTTCTACTATATCCTCTCTTTGTCGCCTTCGTTTTGGTCACAGTTGTCTCCCTGCTTCTGTTTATCGGTTTTCTATTACTTCCCTTCCCCTCTGTCCATTATGTGTAGATAACATACTCGATTGTGACGCTAATCACATTTTCTTTGAGTGTGCATCTTTATCTTCCGAAAGATTGGTACTATACTCAGATCTGTTATCCCTTAATATCCCCACGCTGTACTGTGCTTCCTTTATCCTCGCCTTTCCCTCACTGTCTCTTGTCCCTGCTATTGCTAAATTCTTGTCTTTAATCCGCGACTGTATAAACATTTAAGCAAATCCCTCATCCATTTCTTATCTAAATATTTTGGTTCCCCCGCCGCCTTCACTTGGTATATTGTGGGTCTCTTTGCTCGGATGGTGGCCATAGTGGTACTGGGTCAAGGTGATGCGGATCTTCCAGAGTTAGTATGAACGCTACACTATTTGGCAATCATGCTGGCTCCTTCCGATGTGGAGCATCTCTCCTTTTTATCCTTAATATATCGTAAGCTCGTCGTCCGCAGATGCCGTTTGAATAATGGATAATCAATCATTTTGCTTTTCTGGACGGGAATTACGAGCACTGCTTTGCAGTCGCAACCGTAGGCGAATAGCGATGCCTTGTCTCTTGCCTCATCGGGAACTGTAGGCATATTGTTGATGAGGATCTTTTTGTAAGCGCTGCCTAACAATCGCAGACATGGATAAAAATACTTTTCTTTTTATGTTGGTCATCCGCGCATTTAGTTTAAATATATATAATATATTATAATCAGGTATAACGGCTAACAAGACATGAGAGCTTTCCTTTCCTTTAAGGTATCCTGTTTATTTTTTCGTCTACAAATTTATTTCCCTTCGGACTGCTAATTGCACGAGTTCTAGTACCGATCATTTTTGACTCCCTTGATGTCTCTCCATAGTAGTTCTGACCGTCTCCACCTTCCCCGAATAACTTTCTCAGTGTCCTCAGTTTCCTTTTGTTCTACGTTCTTCCTTCTTGATGGGTAAGCGTTCGCAGCTGTCAAGCCCAATATAAAAGTAAAAAATAAATAAATAAATAAAAAGAACTTTGGCTCTAGTTACAACAGAAATTTTGCTAATTTGGCGGTTTCGAACAGTTGAAATTACTATGTCTGACTATATATGTGTGGATACATTGTCGATAGATCTTACGTCATTGCCCTAATGGTGTATTAGCTGATGTGTTAGCACACACGTGAACTGTGTGTGGGTAAGCCTCCACACGCTTGTGGTCAATGAAGGATACAAAGGGGGCGACAACAGTTAGCGAAGGAAAGGAGAGAACAGATGCAGCACTATAGGGAACAGGAATATTAAGTCTCGGAAGTTAAGAGCAGAAAAGGCAACGGTCGGACGACAGAGTGGAACATTCGAAAAGGATGTGGTTAGAATTACATTCATGAATATCATTGGGAGGATGTAGCGGACAGTAAGGAGAGTCTGAAGGTGAAACTCGATGGCGATATGAAGTAAGCAAGCTATGATCAAAGCTCAACCGACATAAAGAAGAAATAATATAGCGCTGTAAAGATGGGAATTTATACAAGCAAAGATTAACGAGAAGCACCGACATATATAAAGGGGGATTGAACCCCTCGTTCCCCCCTAGGCTCACGCAAAACCCTTAATATTAACCGAATACACAATAGTATTGTCTGATTTCGCATTGTCGCTTTTTTAAAATAGTTTGAATCTTTTTATGTCTTTATTTACATTACTTTGAGTAGGAAAGAATGTTCAAGCTTATTTGTCAAAAGGTATATTATACTGTCTCGAGGTCCTTCGATTAATGATGAGGAATAGCTGAAAGCTTTAAAAGAGCTCCACTACCGGATATTTTCAGGTTTCCAGTCACTACCCGGAGGAATTTTTCTCTTCAATGTCGTTGGACTGCAAGTCACTCATGACTTTCGTATTCAAACATCATGCAGGGGGCGCTTTGCGAACTATGTGTTCTACTTGGAATAGCCCAAGGCAGATGTGGTTATCAAGATCTTGGAGCTCTAGTTAACAAGCTATTTACTAACTGGAAAAACCCTTTAGAGAACTTTGGTCGCCACCCAAATACAAAATACCGGGCAGAAAATTTCATAAATTTCGCGGAAGGCAAATCTAGTGATGTTGAAGAGTCCATGAACCTAGCAGAGCCAAGGAAGTAAACTTGAAGCTGAGGGAGTTGTACTGGCTCACGGGAAAAACTTCCGTGTTATCGCTGAAGTCAAAATTGTTGTTATATAATGCAGCTATCAAACCGGTGTGGACTTGCGATATATCTCTTTGGGGAACAACATCAGCGTCTAATATTAAAATTATGCTGCGATGACAGTAATAATGCTGAGAATAATAGCTATTGCACCATGGTACATGCGAAATGATAACCTAAATCGGAATCTAAATGTACCGAAGGTGAATATAATAATTAAAAATTATAGCGAGCGTTACTTGTGTAGGTTAGTCGGCCACACAAACTCGCTGGCAGTTGATTTATTAGACTCAGGCAACGACAATCATTGACTAAATCGTTATATGCCCCTAGATCTCCCCACCAGTTTGGTTGATTAGTATAGCAACACGGAGTGTTATTGTTGAATGACATCTTCCATCATATCATAACTTACATTCCAATTGCTTGTTGCCTTCATTAGCCATATCGAAATTTAAAAAAATATTAAAAAAAAATACATATATATGTATGATGTAAATTAAAAAAATATTGCTACAGTAAATGTGAACAGTCTTATTTCATTATGGATCCTCATTTCCCATTTGCCTCATAGAATTTCAATAAAAAGGGTATTCTTTTTTTTGGGGGGGGGGGTCGTCTGCAAGGACATTAGCTCAAGAACAAAGGATAAAATTTGCAAGAGACTCAGATCTTTATACGATCAGAAATAGTCGACAAAAAAGAATCAAGAGCTTGCACAAGAGAAGGAGAAGGAAGAGAAAAAATGAACGGAGCACTGTATGGAGTATAAATACCAATTTGTAAAGGGGAGAAGCAGAAAGAAGCTTGATCGGTTATAGGAGACGAACACCGAAACTTTATGTGATCGGGATCACAAACAAATTGGTTACTGGAGAGGTGCAATGGTCAATAAGGAGACGGCACAGTAGAGTACCGGAAAAGCGAGGAAAATAGCAAACTGTGCTCAAAGCGCAGGTGGCAAATAGCAGAAATGCTGGAGCGATGCAGGAAAGCAAAGTCAAGAAACCAGGGGAAGTGAGAAAAGAAAGGCTGAAAAGACAAGAAAAAGGAATCCGGATTGAAGAATGAGGAGACGTAAGAGGTCAAACCATATATTGGAATGGGCAGCCGCAGACAGAAGGGTAATATTGGAAGAAGAGAAAACAGGAAGAAACCTACCGGAAGAGGAAGATAATCGAGCGAATGAGTTAACTAACTCATTACCCTCAATTCTAGCATGATCAGGGATCCAAAAGGAGTCCGTTTGAATTAAGTGAGAAAGGAAAAGGTCATGAATCAAAGAGCGAATAAGAAGAATAACGTATTCGGTTCAGTGAGGAGAGAGAGGAGATGCGCTGCAGCACGCTTTGAGCATCCGACAGTATGAGGATATTGGGAGAGACAGGTGGGGATATGATAAAAAGGAGTGCACGCAGAATAGCAGAGGACTCCGCATAGAAGATTGAGCAAAAGGAGAAGTTTAAAGGACTCGGCATAATTTATAGACGTACAGAAAAAAGCTGCACTAACACCAATTAGAAGGAGAGGGAAGACGGTTAGAAGGGAGATTAGGAAATGGTGAAGGAGATTGAAGTGGGGTTTAGAAGAAGAGAGTTTGTGAAAGGTGGGCGATTTAGGATGAGGAATGGATTTAGGATCCGAGAGAGATGACGAAGGAGAAGAACTAGAGGAAAAATTATTAGACCTGGAATGGGAAACATTTGGATTTATTTTTCTGTGAGCGATATCAGCGAAGAAAAACGCAGAGGAAGTACAATTTTCCTTTTTTACTGGCAAGCTTCACTGAAAGATACATTTTCAAGTGCCATAATTTTGGTTAATTTCAGTGTTGTTTACTGCGGCACATCTTTTCTGTATGGCCAAAACAGAAGCAAGAACGACACTGGATAGGAGGTCTGACACTAGATTCAACCGGACAACGAAGATGGAAGAAATAGACAAAATCAGGAATCTTGTTGGAAAGGAACTTAATTTCGATTAAATGAATGGGGCGGAGTTCATCACCTTGCCTTCTATTATGGCATCGTATGGAAATAACAGGAACCAACGAGGAAACATCATTAAGGAGGTCATCGTCAGGAATATCAACCGGAATATCTCGAACAATACTAAATGAAAAAAGAAGAGAACTAGTCATGAAAGCTTTGAATTTATGATTTTCCAAAAAAAGTTGTGTCTAACAGCAATTCGTTGGCGGCGAAGATATTCGTAAAAAATAACCAGTCTATTTTTGTCGGTCCGCATGAATTTGCTGATTGCAGTAGTCTTACGAAATAACAATTTAGCAGCTGCAAAAGGATGCAGACTAACGATGTTTTCATCAGAGAGAAATTCTAGCATAACTTGAACAGAACCGGTGAAGCTGCTAGGGAAAAGATCGGCATTTAGTGCAGTTGAAATGTTTTTGCTACCAAAGTTACCTTCATTGTTGTTGTTACTCCTATTGTTGCTTATATTATTAATATTATTTTCAACTTTCTTGCTGTTAAAATTATTTTTATCATCGTCTTTTATTTTAAAATTTTCTATGGCGTTGCTTATAACGACAGAGTTGGCCGAACCAACAAATTCAATTTGCGAGGAAACTCCTTAACCGGCATATCTGATTTAGGAGAGACTGGTCTGGAGGCCTTTCGTTTATTGGAAGTATCCACCTCCATCACATTAAGGGAAGTGCGGGCTTGGAGGAGGCCTCTGTGTGACCCCCTTTAGACGACCTCATCAGCTAATGTAACAATAGATTGTAAATAGGCTTACAGAAAATTATGAAAAAGAAAAAGAAAAAGGAAAAAAAACGCTTCTGAAAATACAATTAGAAAGCAGTTCTGCTTTGTCTCCAGGAGTACGACAGTTCCAAAGCTCAACCGAAAAAGATTTTGATAATTACTGATTCTCTGACCACCATACAAAATCTACAAAATAATAATGCAAAAGAATCAATCGCGCAAAAAATCCAAGGGACTCTGCTATTGCTAGACCAGAAGGGCTTCCGGTTTGAGTTCCTATGGGTCCCTGCACATACTCAGATCCCGGGGAATGAGCGCGCGAATCTAGAAGCTCGGTCTGCTATGTTATCTCCAATGCCGCGTAAATCAGGAGGCCCAACAACACTCGATATTTTCCTACGCGAAAGACTAACTGAGCAGTGGAGCAAAGAATGGATGTCAAAGACTACGTTATTGCACCAAATTAAGCCGATGATCGATCCATGGTGGCCGCCGACTGATAGCACGCTTGTCGAATACACAACGATCAATCGGCTAAGAATAGGGCACACAGCTAAAAGTCATGACCACATACTGCAAAGAATAACTATCCCTAATACATGTCCATACTGTGGTGAATTAAAATACCCGTCAGTACAACACATCATAATTGAATGTCGCACTTTTAATGCAGTCCGTCCAAGCACTTTCACAACGTTATCAGAAATATTAAGCGACAAATCATATAACACCTTGAAGAAGTTCATTCAGGATGGCGGACTGTTGGGTGGTCTTTAGGTAGCCTGGGCAGCTCTCGCCGTGATAACCTTAGTAGTTAAAAACGGTATTTCATAAAAAAAAAAAAAAAAAAAAAGAAATAAATCAGCGGAGAGAGTCAATAAGAAACGTAAACCGCTACTAATAGTTAAATTAAGCAAATAAAAGGAACCAGTTCACCGATATCGGATCCTTATAATGCGTTGGAAACGAGAACAATTAGCCGCGAAGAGAATTGCGATATACGAATAAAATTATCTAAACACTGTTATCGGACGAAACAATAAACGCGTATAAGAACGTTATTTAATTCATTCCCTCCATGATTTTTTTTGATTTTTTTTATATAAAAAATTATTTATTGGGACACAAAATGAAAGGTGAACCGTTTTTTTTTTGGTTTTTTTTTTTTGTAAACTACTCGTTGGCCATGTATAACTGCCAGGGTCATTACGGCACAACGAGTATCGGATTTATTATAATTTGTTTATTAGATTATTTCTGTTAAGGAAGATTAGCATTGTCTGAACCTGTTCTGGACGGTTATCTAAAAGAAGGTGTAGTGGTTCGTCCTTGATTCTTGTTAAGTTTTTACATTGTTTCAGGATGTGCTCCACCGAAGGTAGAACTTCTGCATTACAGAATGGGCAGGAAATCGGTGGAGGGGCTCCCTGGAGGACATGGTTGTGAGATATCGATGTGTGTCCCAGTCTCAACCTATTAAGGGCAGAGAATTCTTTTTTGGACATTTGGATCGGTGGCCACCAAGGTTCAACATTTGGTTTAATATTCCTTAGGAAAGTTACATGTTGGGACCAGGATGAGATCCAATGTTCTTTCATATTTCTGTGGAAGAAGGGAGTGATTACTGGTGGTGGGACATTAGGTGGCATACAGGCAGGCAACATTGACTTGGCGGTTCAGTCTACACATTCGTTTCCGGGGTGCCGGCACCCACACGAAGCCTACTTATATCCCCTCTTGGGTAAGGCACTGTGCTGTAGATCTTATTTTATAGGCTAATGGACTGGTTATAGTAAGTGACTGAATAGTTTGAAGGGAGGCCAGTGAATCTGTGATAATTATGTATTGTTCGTTATAAATGACCTTTAGTTACATTTCTTTTAGTCAATTATAAAAAATATTTGAAGATTCCCATCGAATTTAATTGACAAAATAATTAGTGTAGCATAAAAAATATTAAAAATTAAAATAATAATTTCAATAAATACATGTATTTTTATGAGAATTTGATTTTACCACAGTTACGTTTTTTATAATCCAATGAAGAATGATTTTCAATATTTGGATAATTTATATTTGAAGGAAACATTTTGTAAAATTATTTTGTACCATTATAATACAGTAGCCTTCCGATTAACCAAGTTAATCGGACGGGGAAAACTCGGATACCAGAAAAATTCGGTTAAACCGAAGTCATATTTTTTGAAGAAAAATTGTACCCCAGATAGAGAACTACCTATAAAATGTTTATTCTTCAAAAAAAAAAAAAAAAAATTATACGAACAATAAGAAGATAAAAAATTACTTCTTCTTAAAAAAATCAGTCAAAACGGTTTGTTTTTTCGATGAAAATCGTTGAAGGCAACGCCTCTCCACTTCCGCAAAATTAAAATTCCATGCGCTGTTACATCTGGCTGCCTTTCAATGAAGTCCAACGATGTTTGTAAAACCGGATACGCTTGATCAGATGAAATTTTCAACTAATTTTCTTCTTGAACATATTCCAATGAGCTGTTCTCTTGAGATAACACGGACGCCATAATTTCTTGGTCACTCGTCATTAATTCAGGCTCATCTTCGGTAACCCATTTCTCAATGACATCACAAGTAACGTCACTAAAATCAGGTATTTTTTTGAAAAATGTCTCCAGTTTTAGATAGTCTTTTTCGATCGGTTCATCTTCCTAACTGATATCCAGAAAAGGACACCACACTTTTCAAAAACTAGATACAGTAACTACATTCCACATATCAGTTGCACGGAAAACGACGTCTTTCATATTGATTTTTTTAAAGCAGTTTGTCAATTTAACGTCATTTTTGTCGGAATTCAATAAAATTTCTTGAAGAAGGTTTGTTCGATAATGACTTTTGAACAAAACAATAATTCACTGGCCCATTAGCCGAATAATACTCGTTATGTTTGGCGGTAAAAACAGAACGGTAATTCCTTGGCTTTCTAGCGAGTGAATCGAAGCATGTGACGGCGCCTTATCGATTAATAAAACAGCTTTTTGAGGAAGGTCACCGTTTCAAAAATTTCTTGACAAGTGGTACAAATAGTTGAAAAAACCAAGTCCCAAAAAGTTGAACATCAATGTTCATGCAGACTTTTGATTTTTTTAGAGTACATGAGTTAAAATCCATATGCTGTAATGCTCGAGGTCTGGCAGATTTACCAATTATCATTAGAGGGAAGCGAAAAGAGCTGGATGCATTAGCGCACATCATAACGGTTACATATTCTGCAGACATTTTCACTCCAGCAGTTTCCGTCTCAGCTTTCTATGGCAACGTTTTATCAGGTATCATCTTATAGTTTCGTTTCGTCAGCATTAAAAATCTGGTCCAGAAAATAGCTACCATTGTAAATAAAATCGCCCAATTTATAACAAAACCATGTCGCCAATATTTCGTTAGCAGATAACTTTTCGCCACAAACATTCAACTGTCGAATTCCATAAAACGCTTTCCGTCTGCTCAACCAACCCTCACAAACTGTGAAATTCTCACTTTCTTCTGGAAAATTCTTGAAAAAGATTCGAGCTTTCTCTTTGACGGTAGATCCTGAAGTAGACCCTCGGCTTCTCTGTGAGTAAAACCACAAATAAACAGCTTCATTCGTTTTTGGGCGAAAAAAGAATTTCATGGTTTTTCTGTCGGTGTGCACTTTTAACGACAAATCTTTCAATTTTTTTACAATCTCGGAGCCAATCTTGCTAGAAACATTGTACGAAGCAATGACTATACGTAGTGTTCCCCCTCGATCAAGACTTTTGATGGGTTCAATTTTTTCATCGATAGAAACTACAACTCGTTTATGTTTGGATTTTGTCGAGGTTTAGGTTTTTAGCAACCATTTTTCAAACAAGGCAAAAAAACAAAAAAAGGAATTAAGAGCACACAAATTTTTAACCGATGGACTAGAAAAAATACTTTATAGGAACAGAAAAACACTTCACATCACGTATCAATTTTTCCCATACATCAACTCAACAAAAACCAACACGTGTCTCCTACTCGAATGTAGCGATTAATACATACAACTGTCGTTCCGCTTTGACATCAACATAATCAGTGGCGCTATGCAAAAATAAGCGTTTTCTAATCCTTTCTGTTGTTAAGTATGAAAATAACGATTAAATCAGATAAAAAAAAATTAACTGACTTTTTTTCATCGGTTGAACCGGAGAAATCAAATACAATTTTTTGCTTGGTTAAACCGAAAATCAGATAATCAGGAGTCGGTTAATCGGGAGGCTACTGTATATTCAAATTACTTTGCTTATATTTACATGTGCAGCATTTTCCTTAGGTGATTTAAAATGGGGAAAAAAAAATGAAAAGTCAAATATATATCTGAATTTTTGTTAAAAATTATGAGCAATTAGAACGCTAGAAAATAATCACTTGAAAGACGATGCTTTCATGTTGAAAGTAGAATAATCAAGGGGTTTGGAATTCTGACCTTATAATATTTAGTTTTTTAAGCATTACTGTCAAATGGGAATTATCTGATGATGTTATTAGTATTAAATGATTATTAATTAATGGTTCACAAAATTTTCCTATTTACATAAATTATGTTTGTTCTTAATTTCCTGAAATTTATTTTTATTGTCTGTTTGACATTCAAAGTTGGTAAGTGTTTTTCACCAGTATATTTATATTCGGGTGTAATCAATACTATATTGCAAAATTGCAATGCCTGTTTAACTTAAACCATTAATTACTGGTCATGTGCTATACTCTTTTTTTTGTATAGTTGTTGGTCAATTCATTTCTTTTTTAGTATTATTTCACAATTTACAATAAAATTTGTTAATTTCATTGCCAAAAAAAAAGGAATTTTAATGTATTTTTCATTTTCACATTTTTATTGTAACATTTGAGTGATTCATAATTTCATCGTGAAAACTGATACTCTCATGAATCTTAAAAATTCTGAGCATTAGATGAAAAAAAAGAGTATAGATATTATTGATTTCTACGCACAGTGTATATTATTACTTTAGAAGAGTATTACTATGTTTGCATCAAATTTTTTTTTTTGCTTCAAAAACAATCATGTATAAATTGAGACCGAGTTCTTGTGGATAATTCTATTTCTAATTTTGGCTTTATCCTTTTTAGTTTATGAAGCACAATTATTAGATAAATTCCTGATGATTTTACTATACTAAATGATACCTAACGTTCTAAAAAAAAGTTTATACTAAAATACAATTAATTCGATCTTGTTGTCTGATTTTTATTTACTTCATTTATCTAAAATTTGCAGCCAGTAAGTGTTATTTTATGTGTTTGGTGCATTTAAATATAATTAATGCATTATTAAATTAACTTTTTGGCATATGTTTTCATATAATATTTCATGTACAGTATTTTCCAATGCAAAGTTAACATGTTTACAATCATTTCAAACTGTTATATATGTTTAATAAAATTACTTTAAGACAAGCAGTTAAATGTGAATACAATTGTATGCCATTAAAATATGTGTACTGTTCCGATGAAAAAAAGGAATACAGAGTGGTTCATTTTACCAGAATTAATCTGAAGTATCTGCAATAAATAAGGGATCATAATTTGAATATGATACATATATTTTAATATGAATTTTATCATTTGTTATGTTCTTGTTTGAAATTTCAAAATCTGACTATTAGTTACACTAGCATAGGCTTGCATTGGAACAAGATCCCAGAAAAAGAATGGTTTTTTAATTTTCATGTATTTTTTTATTCTTTTTATCCTTCTTTAATGTTCTTTTTTCACTGTTTAAATCAAAATTTTATTACCATGCACTGTGTTAAACACATTCATTTCATGACAGGTTAAAATCATGAAGACACTTCATCAATTACATTAAACTTTTCTTTTCTTTGTACCACTATTCTAAATACCACAGTCACTTTTACAATTTTATTTTCATATTTCTTGATAAATAATTTTCAGAAACAACTGTGTTTTTAAAAAGATATTTATTCGCTTAACGTTTCGACCAGCTTACACTGGCCATCATCAGAAGCAAACTGAAGAACGGAGCGAAAATTGCGATCGACAATAACATTAAAATAAGAATCAGAAATCATGAAAAACCCAAATCAAAACAGATAAACTACCTCTAAACAGGAAAACCGACGTAACGCAATAACAACCGATAGAAAAAATATAAAAACATAGGAAAAAAAAAAAAATAATAATAATAAAAGGAACCAAAATCTAAACGGGAAAAACCGACAAAACGCATAACAACTGATAGATAAAATATAAAAACATATGAAAAAAAAAAAATAAAATAAAATAAATAAAAAAAAAAAAAATATGAAAAAATAAAAAAAAATAATAATAATAAAAGGAACACAAAATCTAAATGGGAAAAACCGAAAAACGCATAACAACCGAAGATAATAAAATGTAAAAACATATGAGAAAAAAGGTATTAGAAAAATTTACAAAAAAAACAAAAAACATCGGGTCACAGTTGTGGCAGGGGGGAAAAACGAATAACAACTTATAAAAAATAAAACTGAAAACGTTGGAAACGCACGGAACAACCAAATGAACAGAACAAAAATATGAAATATTACAACAGAAACAGTTGAATTACCTGAACAAGGACTGGGAACTACCTGAAAATTGCTTGGAATCCTCACCTGAGGACCCACTCGAAACCTATCTGGAAGAAGCACTAGAGGGCAAGGCCCCGGGCATTGGACCAACAGAAGCTTAACCAAACGAAGTAAAACAAAGCAAATCCAACCGAAAGAAGAAACCACTCGGACAGGCGGTATGTGGGAACAAAAGACCAAGAAGAAGTGAAAGGCGCTGGCGGACGTCAAGGTACCTAAAGGGACACAGTCAAAATTAAAGCCAAATAACCCAGAGTTGGAAAAGAAAAATGAAACCTACCTGGTCGCTGTTATAGATGCAAGTTCGTTAACTGTATGACTGGTTTCCATGCCGTGGGAACACGTAGACCTTCTTCTCTGTTAAAATTTGGCCATTTCTCAATTTCGATGGCTTCTTTTTCAACTGATGTTCCGCTAAGGCGGATTTGTGCACCCGCCTATGCGCGCAATCAGCCCTGTGCTCCTTCACCCTGGTTTCAATAAGCCTACTAGTTTGACCGATGTAGCTTAATCCACACGAACAGGGTATTTTGTATACACCGGCACAGTGTAACCGAGGTAAACTATCTTTTGGACCTCTTAACATGTTTCTTATTTTCATACACGTACCGAAGACTGGTCTTACATTGTTTTTATGTAAAATCCTTCCAATTCTTTCCGTGACTCCTTTGATGAACGGTAGCACAACACTAGTAGCAAACTGTTCAGATTCATTAATATTAACATGACTATTGCAACTAAACTTACTGATATACCTACTTGCTTCATCCGTGCTATACCCATTTTTGACCATAACACCTTTAAGATGTCTTAACTCCTCTTGGAGACTATCGCGGCAGGACACCTTCTGTGCTCTATGTACAAGGGTCTTAAACACACCGACCTTCTGGCTCGGCAAGTGATGAGAGGTCTTATGCAAATATTTGTCCATGTGCATCTCTTTTCGATGTACAGATGTGAAAACATCACCCAAATTATTGCGTTTGATGCGGACATCGAGAAACGCTAACTCTCCATTACATTCTTCCTCCCTAGTGAACAGTATATTTCTATGAAAAGTATTTAAGAACGCAAAAAACTTATCTAACTTCTCTCTACCATGCTGCCAGATGAAAAATGTGTCATCCACATATCTATACCAACACTTCGGTTGCCAATCGTTAAGTACGATACTATCTAGTTGCTCCATGAAAAAATTAGCAAAAATGGGAGCCAACCTAGACCCCATAGCCATGCCGTCATGTTGCACGAAAAACCTCTCGTTGAAAGTGAAGTAATTGGATCCTGTAACTACTTCTATGAAACCAACTAGTTCGCCCGAGATACCTTCTTTTTTCAACAACCGGATAGTGTCTTCTACTGGAACACTAGTGAACAAAGAAACAACATCAAAACTCAGCATAATATCATTAGGGTCCAATTTCAAACAACTTAAATTACTAATGAACTGCTCCGTGTTCTGTATGTGCGCGGAGGTATTACCAATCAACCCTTTTAATTGTTTGGCTATGTACTCTTCCAAGAAGTAGGTAGGACTATTAATAGCACTAACAATCGGCCTCATCGGACATCCTGGTTTATGTATTTTAGGTAAACCGTAAAGTCTAGGCAATGTAGGGACATGCGAAATCAAGTTCCTCTTCAAATATGAATCTAAACTAGAATCTTTTATAACTTTCCAAACATTCTTCACTACCATAGGTAGTGGATTTTTATGAATTTCTGTGTATGGACCATCATTTATTAAGTCCAACATTTTCTGTTTGTAAACAGTGGTTTTCATAACCACAGCAGCGTTACCCTTATCTGCTTTTAAAACTAAAACGTCTTTGTTCTTCCTCAGTGATATCAAGTCTTGGTACTCAGTTTTGGATAAATTTGCCTTTGGTGGCTTAACATTGCGTAAAACACTGGCACAATCTTGCCAAATGACCTCTGCTACACTACCTGAAACAAATTTTAAACCCGCTTCAATACTGCACACTATCTGTTCTAAAGGAATTTTTCTAGGAGCTATGGAGAAATTCAGACCCTTTTCTAAGACTTTAATTTCATTAGTACTCAACGGAGTATCCGTGAGATTTACAACATCTTTACCGTCTGCTATACGCAAACCCTGTGGCTTATTGTTTGCTTTATTCAGTTTATTGAACTTCGTAACCTGTCTGTCCTTTCGTAACCGGTGAATTGAGCTTGCCTGCATAGAAGTCAAGTCGTCTAATAGTACCCAGTGTTGCATACTGATTAATCGACGCAGACTCTGCTCTAGTGTACCGCACTCGACATCGATTTTTATAAATTCGGTTCGTACTCGTCTAATTTCAGAAACCAACAACCAATAACCTAAATCAAAAAACAAACGACTGTTCCTACCGTGGGCCATATGATGTTTTATCTAAACGAACTTCGGTAAAACATTTTTATCACGGCACCGCTTCAGAAAGGCTAAATCACACAACAACCTACCCTTCTTCGCCCGAAGTTTGCCAAATTTCCTAGAAACACGAAAAACATTCTCCCCGTAAGAATTCATTATTAAAAATTTAAAGCTTTCACAGTTCATATTTTTTTTTTTTTTTTTTTCATATGTTTTTATATTTTATCTATCAGTTGCTATGCGTTTTGTCGGTTTTTCCCGTTTAGATTTTGGTTCCTTTTATTATTATTATTATTATTATTATTTTTTTCCTAGGTTTTTATATTTTTTCTATCTGTTGTTATTGCGTTACGTCGGTTTTCCTGTTTAGAGGTAGTTTATCTGTTTTGATTTGGGTTTTTCATGATTTCTGATTCTTATTTTAATGTTATTGTCGATCGCAATTTTCGCTCCGTTCTTCAGTTTGCTTCTGATGATGGCCAGTGTTAGCTGGTCGAAACCTTAAGCGAATAAATATCTTTTTAAAAACACAGTTGTTTCTGAAAATTATTTATCATGAGTAATCACTGTGAAAGCTTTAAATTTTCATATTTCTTGTTTGTAAAACTTAGATAATTTCGTATACACTAATTTTTATTCGTTCACCTCATTTATTTTAATTGGTTAAATTTTATTAGGTATGTGTGTATGCTGTTATATCTATGATTATGTTTGTTTCCAACTGATATTTCAGAGGTTGTGATAAACGATACTATGTTATTGCAAGTATTATGTTGACTCCTAATTAGTTTTAATTTTTCATTTCTTTCTGTATAGGCGCCTAGTTCCAGCAAACATTATTATGAATTGTAAAAAATTAATAATAACCTTTTAATGACATCACAAATGAATAGTATTGAAAATTATAAACTTTCATTTATTGCGATCATTTAGTGGCATTATTTCTAATAAATGGACGTGAAAAAGAAGTGTGTAGGCGATTTTATTCGCTTGTAAGTGTGGTATATGAAATTATATCAACACATCTATGTGGACACAAAATTTGTATTTTCTTCAGACCATTCTTAAATTACAGTAATATTACCAGGAATCTTTATATATTCATAAATTTGATTGCTTATATATAAAAGTAATATATTTCATCAATGACAGTATGTGCAAATATAAATTTCTTACACTAATTACAAAATGAATAAATGTCTTCAAATGCTATAACCAAATTAAAATAAAGTTACTCAAACATCGTCATAACTTAATTATTTTCCTCTTCAAACTGATTTAAATGAGCATTAGCTATGCTAAAGAAACCCAATCATAAAATAACAAAGTAGATTATGAATGAAAATATATATGATTTTTCTATTTTACTTTATCTATTTTTTTTTTTTTTTTTTTTTTTTTTTACCATGAGCAGTGTATAACCGCATAGGTTACCACATACAGCAATTAGTAGAATTTAAATGACTGAAGCGATCTGATTTGTTTTAATATTTTTCTGGTGTTTAGTTTATTGATTGTTGGAAGCCGTCTTCTGATATGTATTCACCTTCTAGTGCCAACATGCCTAATTTTTTGATAATTTGCGAACAACGATTTTTAATCTTTCGACCTATTTGGAAAGGCTTAAGAGCTGCCAAAGTGTGCAGTAAACCCTCCTTGTCGATTTTTGCTTCTAAGGCATAATTAATAAACCCTGGTTTTATAGCTATATTGTTGATCAAATCATTAAATTCATTGTATTCTAATGAGAAAGATCGCGGTTTAACATCAAGCAGATGTTTGCACTTCTTGGTTATGTTTGCGGAAAGCAGGTGTTTTCAGATTGATTTACGATTGCTTCTCCATTTGCTGCAGTAGACATTAGAGATTTTCTAATCGGCAGTTGTGTTGGGAAAGTTGGTTCTTCATTACAATTCGAGCTACTTGGTGTTGCAGGATGTGGCCGCTTTTGTTTTGTATTTTGCTGGTCGACTTCTGTTTCCAGTTGGACCTCAGGAGTTGGAATACCCAATTTCAACTGTTTCACTTCTGTTGGATTAGTTTTATTACAGGTAAAACATACATCGTTCTCTAGTTGCAAGAAGATGTGATGGTCATGTTCATTATGATTCATAAGGAATGATTCTGGTAGATTAGAGCAGCTTTATCTATTAAACATATATAATTTTGTTCATTTTGAATTCAAAAATTTTGATTTGCATTGTTATTTTTATGAGACCTGAACTTTAAATACTGCTTTCAAAATCATGGCCAACTTTAAATAAATTAAACATGATACAGAAGCAATTTCAATTTGCATAAAACATACTTATAATTTATCTATACATTTCAATATAATGCAGTACCTGGAGTGTTAAGATACAAGATTGCTTTACAGTTATTAAATACATTTGTGAATTCTCAAAGTACTTTGTGTAATACAAACTGTATTTTTGTAACAAATGTATGCAATTTGCTTAAGATGTGAGTTTCAATAGTTCCCATTTTACTTTTTTCACATAAAAAATCAAAATGCTGCGATGTACATTTATTTAATTAGTAAATAATGTAAAAGCTACTTCCTCATATTATACTGAAAACTGTAATCGATAAATTCCTTTTAAATATTTATAATTACCTTGACATAAATATTCTGTAATACAGTAGTGAGCTTTTATACTCACATAATATAATCGTTATATCAGTGGCAAATTAAATGTAATTAAACAAGCACAACTTAGTTTAAAAATAAAAAATTTGAATAATCAGATTATGCACAATTCGTTCATATTATTTTAAATACATGCATAATAAAATTTCTGAATATACAACTGCGAACTTTAATGAAGTAAAATTGTGATGTATAAACCAAATTATTAATTTATGTTTATATATAAATAGATACAGAATGTATTTATCATTATTACATAAGGATCTGTTCCTATGTTTTGTCTTATATATTTGTATTACTATATTCAAGTAACAAATACAAAAAGTTTTCTCTGATAAAAATTACACATATGCTTATGACAACATGCTGCTGGAAATTTTTCAGCTTTGACCATTTTGTTCTGTATTGTAGCTCTTGAGAAATTTATAGTCCCATTTAGAAAACAGTTTCTCTACAGAATTTGAACTTATCTAAGCATTAGGT
Source organism: Icerya purchasi (assembly GCA_039619475.1). Lineage (NCBI taxonomy): Eukaryota > Metazoa > Arthropoda > Insecta > Hemiptera > Monophlebidae > Icerya > Icerya purchasi. The sequence goes on from CM077116.1 coordinate 137,998,526, forward strand.
AAAAAGTATACAGGCACATCTATTACTGATTTGTAACCACAGTATATATAATCTCTTTGCAAGGTTACTGTTTTAGTTGTCCCCAAAATTTTTTCATTCTATAATAATTTTATATAAACTAGTACATAATTCCAATTTTGGCTTTAATAAATTTTATTTATGGATCACCATTAAATGAAAACTTGATAATGATTTCACAGGTATTAAATAAGAGATCATTAATATTCTAAGGACAGTGCATGTTAATATACAACGAATTAATTTTCATTTCTGTGAATTTTATTTATGTTATTTGTTTGAAATTTACAGAATGTAAGTATTATTTAGTAGAATTGATATATTTAAACATATAAAAATAGATTGAATCCCATACCTCTAAGAGGGCGTCAGGGATTGTGAAGTTGATGTTCACAATGTACTAGGCCTAGCGGCACTAATGAGAGTAGGGAGCCAGTTCCCTTCTCTCGACTGTCTTTATTATTCCAGATTTCTGTGGTATGCAATTGTTTCAGACTGTGTAAACGTGGGAGCGACATTGATTTGGAACGAGACCAATGATATGATAGCCAAGCACCTTAACCACTAGGCTACAGCACTGCCTTCATATACTTTCATTCAATATTTCATTTACAGTATTTCCTAACGCAGGGCTTATATATATATATATACAGACTTTGAGAGTATCGGAGCAATTATAACTGAGTAAAAAATTTATTTTAAAACAATCAGTTTAAAATGAATAGATGTAATATGTTTTAGTACATTGTACCAATGTTTTTATAATGATTAAAATCATTAATGTAGAATGGTTCATTTTACTAAACCTGGTTCAAAATATCTGCTTATAATGATAGTTTAAAATTTATTTATGATGCGTATTTTAATATTTGTTCTTATCTTGCATAGTGTTATTGTGTAAAATTTCAAAATCTACTTTGTATACTAGCGTGTAACTGCAATCAATCAAGACACCAGACAAAAGCATGCTTTTATAATTTTCAAATATTCTGATTTCTATTTCATGCTTCTTTTTCACTGTTTCAATAAAAATGGTTGTCAATGTATTATCAAGCGTTTTTAGAAATAAATCCGTTATACATGATTTCACAAATTTTCATTTGTTTTTTCAGAAAATTTGTTTCACAATAGTGGTGTATTTTGAAATAGGTTTATGCTAAATTTATGCTAATTTCTTTGTTACTTTTAATGAAACCTAGTTCCAAAAATTAAATTCTGTCTTTTTCAATTTGGAAGAAAACAGGGTTCCCAATGTTATAACTTGTCATTTCATTTCATTTCTTTTTAAGCTGTGGATAACTATTGTAATAGTATTATAAGTTTATGAAGTTATCATGGATACCAACTGTGAGATCCTTTTAAACTTGTGTCTTTTAAATGATTAAATTCTTTATTTATTTTTTATATTATTAATTGATTAGAAACAAAAGACTATATAGTTTTCTAAAATGTAAATTTTTTTAACTCCTTACACTAACATTTCTTGAACGGCCAACCATTAAAAATTAAAATTAATAAAATATGTGCCAAATGAAAACAGGTGTCAACAATTAATTATAAATAATATAAATTGGTATGTATCACTGATTTCCGGCGGTTGTACAGAAATGCAATGCTGATGGCTTGGAGCTGTGGAATTAGGCGGTATCTTTTGATATAAGCGTTGCAAGATACTTTGAACCAACTTTGTTAAGAAATTTATTTCAACAGTTTGCACTCCTATATTATTGTATACTTACTTAACAATTTAACAAACCCGACCAGTAATTTTACTAGTTCCTACTACAGTATTGTTCTTTAATTTCTGAAACAATTTATTCATAGCGATGGTAAAACAGTGACTGAAAGTCTTTCACATGCCCTGTTTCCGAATCGTCTCCTGCTGCTTGTTCCTTTCACTCTAACCTAGTTTCGTCGTCCGTTCGCCTCCATGACCACTGTTCCGTTCTCAATGCCGAACTTTATGCCATTTTCCTAGCTCTAATCCCCTCCACCCAACAGTCGCATTTTGATTGTATCTGATTCACTAGCAGCTTTGGAGTCCCTTCCCCAACAATCCCCATCGAATTACATAACCAACTCTATACAATCCCTAATCCTAAAATTAAGATTATCCTCCTATGCACCATGCCCTGTTCCCCTCCTCTTCCCGCCGACATAGTAAAATCCATAGAAATTCTTGTGCAATCCCAATGGAAGCAAGATTGGCTCACTAGACAATCTTGCTTTCTAAGAGAGATAAAACACGGAATTGACCCTTGGTTCCCTCCTTCTGACCTCCTCAGAATCCACTTTGTGTCTATGGCAAGACTCCGCATTGGACATATTTCGCTGACTCATGATCATCTCTTACTTAATTGCGAGCCCCCTTTCGAATGCCCCTTTTGCTCCCTTCCCCCACTCCTACAGTAAAACACCTGCTCCTGGAGTGTCCCTCCTTCGCGCTCCAGCACACTAAGCTCCGCATAGCGTCTTTGCAGTCGTCTTTGGCCAACTCGCCTTTGAACATTGCAGACACTATTCGATTTCTTTATACAACCAACTTATTTCGAACCATTTAACTTTCCGATCGCCATAGTGTCGTAATAGCCTCGGCAGCTGTACACGGCACTCGAAAAAAAAAAAAAAAAAAAATATCTTTAGCTGTGGTTCTTCAAACCTTTCTTCCTCTGGCTAATCACTATCATTTTCACTTGCAGGTGACAATTTCACTAGCAAAACTGTGTGGTAGTTTCATCGCCAACCGACAATAACGATCTCAGCCACATCTACGCACTCACTTCATATTTTCTGAGATTTCTTTTATATATATATATATATATATGTATATGGAAACAAATTGGGGCTTTGGGCGGCGGATAATTTTAAATAACCGTTGAAGTTGTAATGATGAATACTGTGTATGTGTTAAAGAGCTTCGGCTAAAGGAGCATTCCACTTAGCTAAAAATAAAATAGAGGTGACAGTAAACAGAAAGCACATAAAACACCGAAATATCAAAATAACAACTTCGGGATAAATGAATCGAACCGAGTACAAAATATTCACTCTCATTGGACGGCTGTCGAATCACACGTGTTCTCCGAAAATTGACAAGATTTTAAAGATACATAATGCAGAAGAATGTTCAGACCGTTAAGCACTAAACGGCAGCACAAACGGCATTTGATATAAAACGGCATGAGACCAAAAAATTGCAACAACGAAAAAATCAGTAAACATAGTATATAATAATTTGTGTGCAACTACTAATTTGATCTCTCTCTCTACCCCAACGCGTGAGCTTCCCTTATTCCACTCTGCTTCTAAGTGAGAAAGTTCTAGGTAGATGCCAAAGATTTTCTTCTTCAAAAATATTCATGCCAATTTGAACTGTCTCTATATACTTCCTATCAGGAATAACACCTACCAACAGCGTGAGCTTCAAAACCCTGAACGGTGCTGCGGTCAGGCTAGCTCCTCCCCCTCCTGCAAAATATTGGATCACATTGCCGGAAACAGCTCAACAACATTTCCAATGACAATATTCTCCTTGTCCATGACACTTGCAAGTCAATATGCATCCTTGATGATTACCTCAATGACATTGTGCAGGTCTATGTGCAATAGCCCCAATTTCTTCATACACCTCTTAAGCTTACACAAAGGACATGATACCTGATAAATACATAGTCTCCAACCTTATATGCTTTTCATGAATCACAGGAATGCGTTCTTTTATTAACTCAGTTATGGCCTCATGACTCTTTTCTATTCCCAAGACTATGGTAACTCTCAGTAATTCTAATTTTTCATTTTTTTTTAATGTAGCTCTTAAAAGATTTTAGTCTCATTTGGAAAACAGTTGCTTCACAGAAATTGCTCATTTCTAAGCTTTAAATAAAAATATAGCAGCTAAGCCTGTTACAAATCTGTCATCATTATATATATTATAACATTTTGAGAGATTTAATTTTGATAACTTACAATTTATTTGTTCAACAAGCTTCTGTATAAAAGCTGTGACCTTCCTTGTGTGTTCGATTACATTCCGACTTTTAAGCTGGGAAGTGCTACTTCAGCTGAGAACATTCCGCTAATTTAACTCACACTTAATAATTTTTAGTTAGTGGTTCACAATACATCTATAATTACACAAAAAAAATATTGTTCTCTTTTGTCTAAATATTATTTGTTTTATTTGTTGACATTCACAGACTGTAAGTAGATATTTAAAGAACACATACATTTAACTCTAATGGAGGTTATTATACATACACAAAATAAATCAGCATTTTTTAAATTAGTATATTGTATTAACAATATTGAATTTAAAATATCCTGTAGTGCATGGATCATGTTACTTTTCAAGTTTTAAACGTATCACCACAATCATTTTTAAGAAATACATTTTTAATTAAACACAACTAGTTTAAATTGAACTAGAGTAATATAATTTAATAAGTCTTATTAATATTAATTTTACAATTACAATCCATACATAGTAGAATGGTTTATTTCACAAAAACCAGTTTGAATTAAACCTCTAAATTTGGAACTGAAACTTCATATATAATTCATTTTATTAATATTCATACTTGTCTTCAATTTCAATGTTGCAGACATCTTCAAAATTTGATAAATGATTTCATTAGTGTATACTTGCAATAGATCAAGGCATTAAAAGAACATATCATCTCTTAATCTTCAAATATTCTTATTTCTATTTTTTTCATATATAGTGTCATTAGTCACAGTTTTATTTAAAATAAACTGGCAATATATTATCATTGTACATTATATATTTATTTTAAGCAAGTCCGTTTCACTATAACGGTACATTTTGAAAGGGATTTTGCATTATTGTTCTGAATTTTTACTATTATATATTTGTGAATTTTAATGAGGTGAAGCCCTGAGAAATTAATTTTATTTAAATTTGTATCCTATTACATTTCACTATATACCCCATTAATTATTGTCAACCGATTCGAATTGGAAATGTGTAAACTTTCTTAAAATAACATAAAAAAAAGGAACAATATCACACATATTTTTAAATCTTGGATAACTATTAAAATCAATTTATTTAACACTTGAAAACATTTAAAGACCATCTATGTGGTGTGAATGTGAAAACAATAAAAATGTTTGTCTTCCTATTAATATTTCCTGCAACCTAGTTTCTGCTGAGGTTTACAGCAATTTGCAATTAACTTTTTTCTAATATCTTCTATTTTGAAAAAAAGTATTTCATAAACAGGTCCAAATTACAAAGGATATCTATCTATTATATTATAAATTTCCTTTTATATTTTTAAAGAATTCATATACTTCATATTCAGGTCAGATTTTAGTTGACTTATTTTTCCTTCCTTAAGCTTTATTATACTTTTTAGCTGTACAATTATTTTGTATCTATTTCTTTTTTCATAAATTTAGAATGATATGTATTCAAATATCTCTATAGGTTTATTTGACTTAATTCATTCATGCTGGATAGATGTTTTATTTATGTTTTTTGTGCATGTAGTTAGATCCATTATGTTTTGCTTCTATGTGCTTACCTTCCAAGTACTATTTCAGAGTATGTATTAAAAAACAATAGTTTATTCTTCGAAGTTAAGTAATTTCTGAGTACTTCTCAATTCCCGTTTATTGCATCAGCATAGACTTGTAATGGATCAAGATATTAAAAGCTAGTATCATCTCATAATCTTTAAATATTCTGATTTTTATTTTTTGTCACGTTTAGTATCACTAGTCATGTTTCATTTAAAATTAAATGGAAAACTATTACTATACCTTGTGTAAGTTAATTCCATTGCACATTATATTTTTGGTTTAACCAAGTCTGTTTCACAATGAGAGTACATTTTGAGGCTGACTTTACCTCATTGTTCTGAATTTTTACCCCTTCTTTTGTTACACTCAATGTGGTCAAGCTCTGACAAATTAATTTTATTCAAATCTGTATTAAGTTAAATCTTACAATACACACCCACTAATTATTGTAAACAGGTATAAATTGGTAATGCAAAATTTCTCAAAATAATAAAACAGAGGGCACAAAATCATACATCAAAATTTCATTTAAATTATTTTTAAATTCTGGATAATTATTAAAATCAATTTATTCAACACTTCAAATCGTTTAAAGTCTTACAAAGTATATTTATCTATTACATTATAAATTATGATAAAAATAAATTTTAACACTTTTTTAAAAATTATATATATAATTTTTAAAAAAGTGTTGAAATTTATTTTTATCATAATTATAATGTTAACAATGTGTATAAACAACAAATGCAGTGACATTATAATTTTCCTTTTTTTTTTTAAGTATTCATATACCCTATATTCAGATCAGATTTTAACTGATTATATTAAATACCATAAACATTCACACACTTATTTTTCCTTTCTTATGTTTTATTTCACTTTGTAACTGTATGACTTTTTTTTACCTATATTTTGTTTTGTAAATTTAGAGAAATATGTATACAACAACTTACTTGACTTAACTGATCCATCCTGAATAGATGTTCTACATAATATTAATTTACTTGATTAATGTTTCGGCTGGTTTACATTGACCATCAGAAGCGAACTAAAATAATGGAATGAAAATTGCAGCCGACAATAGCAACATAAATAAGGAACAACGGAAAACCCAAGTCAATAAATCTACCTAAACACAAGAAAATAAAACAAAAAAAACATACAAGGGGAAAACCCCCAAAAAGGGACAAATACAAAACTAAAAACTAAATAAAAACCGATGAAGCACATATCAGAGACCGCCGAAAACACCTAAAAGAGAAAAATACGAATGAATAATGGTTAGAGAATAGAAGTAAAATTATGAAAAACAATGACGGACTCGATATATACGATATAAAAATAAAACAAACAAATAGCAGACAAAAAATAGGAGTAAAGAAAATTTCCCCAAAGGGGGAAATAGAAAAACAATAACCGCCGAAAGTTTGTAAACGACAATCAAACAGAAAAATATAAACGAGCATTGGGACAAAGAATTTAAATATAAAAAGCAAAAATAAAAAACATCGATGGACCTAAAAACAAAAGTAAAGTTACAAAAAAAAAACAATTTGAAAAACCCAAAAGACTGTAATCAATAAACACCACGAGATAGTTGCATCCGCAATTTACTTATTATGAGTATTCACTATGAAATCTTTTAACATTTACTTACAAACTCTTACTGAGAGCATGTTTTTTGGAACTCGCACCTATAGTAGTTGGCAAATAATTTTCATTTTTCTATTTAGTTTCTGGGTTCCTTGGTTCTAATGTTGTCTCTCTTGTTTCAGGTTTCCTGAGGTCTCTCACCACATTGTTTTCCTTCTAGGTCTTCTGGATTCCTGTTTTCTTCATCCTCTGGTCTTTGTGGTTTGTTCATCTTTTTGGATTTCTGTTGGTTTTGGGCGTTTGTTTTTGTTTTCATTGTTTTAGGGTGTCTGGTTTCTTCGTCCTGTAGCGAATTTTCAGTTGAATGATCCAGTCAGTCTTCAGGTAACCTTTTATGGATTTTTGGGGGGTTTTGGCTATTGTTATTTTGTTCTCTCCTTCGGGGGAATTTCCGTTTTCACAGTGTTATTGATTATGGTTTTTTGTATCTTCCTAATTGTTTTTTTTTTTGTAACTTTACTTTCATTTTTAGATCCATCGATGTTTTCTATTTTCACTTTTTATATTTAAATTCTTTTCCCCAATGCTCGTTTATATTTTTCTGTTTGATTGTCATTTACAAACTTTCAGCGGTTATGGTTTTTCTATTTCCCCCTTGGGGAAATTTTCTTTACTCCTATTTTTTGTCTGCTATTTGTTTGTTTTATTTTTATTTCGTATATATATCTTTATAATTTGAGTCCGTCGTTGTTTTTTAAATTTTATTTCTGTTCTCTAACCGTCGTTTGTTCCTATTTTCCTCTTTCTAGTGTTTTCGGCAGTCTCTGATATGTGTTTCATTGGTTTTTATTTAATTTTTGGTTTTATATTTGTCCCCTTTGGGGTTTTTCACTTGTAGTTTTTTTTTAATGTTCAGGTAGGTTTATTGGCTTGAGTTTTCCATAATTTTGTTTCCCATTTATGTCGCTATTGTCAATCGAAATTTTTGTTCCCTCACTTTAGTTCGGTTTTGATAATTATCAATGTAAGCTGGCAGAAACGTTAAGCGAATAAAATTCTTTTTAACACAGTTGTGTCTGCAATTTCCTTGTTACAAGTGTTTACTGTGAAAGCTTTAATCATTTGTAATATTTTTTGTGCGTGTGGTTACATCCACAGTGCTTCGCACTATTTCAGGTATGTGTTATAAAATGATAGATTATTTTTCTGAGTAAGGTTATTTCACTTTTGTTATAGTAACTTATAAGTGTTTTATAGTCTCATCATGCAAACATGAATCTAAGATATGCCATGCAGTGATATTACTAATGTATCTGCACATTATGTATTATTTCTTTACAAAAGCGTTCATTTATTTATTTCAAAAATTTATTTGTTCAATAATAATTTTTTATAAAATAAGACATAATTCCTGTACTGAAATGAATTCATAATTTTGACTATTCTATTTAGCTTTTTAAGCATTACATTTAATTGGGAAGTATGTGATGATGACGTTAATATTAAATGATTATTAATTAATAGTTCACAAAGATTTACATAAAATAACTTATTTTCCTGAATTTTATTTTTGTTCTTTGTTTGATATTCACAGATTGTAAGTAGATAATTTTTGTATATATATTGGCCTCGCAAGGGGCTGTGCCCCTTGACCCCTTTTGCTTACAAGTCTGTCTCTTTCTATTCAATGCTTTGTATAAAATGATCAAAATTTAAAATTTAATTCTTAGGCTGGCCTCCATTTGATTATATAATGAAAAAATGTCCGAATTGTATATAACTAAAAAAAAAAAAAAAAAAAGAACAATAATTTATACCATAAATTTTTTTAAACTACTGAAGCAACTTAAGATAAAAATAATACTTTTTTGGTAGTTCCATAGGATTATCAGATTAGCAATATAGTCTTTACATGCTTCTCCCTATGGTGGGACTTTTTCTTCATCAACCTGCACAGTAATAAGAAGTGTATTCATTATGTTTACAAAAACAAAAACTGCTACCGAATGCAAACATGAATTGTGGAAACGAAAATGGGATGATGAGCTGTGCAATAGTGAAAAATTTGCCACATTTATGCATGATATGCCTTTTGGTTTAAAAAGGAAAGGTGTAGAAAAGTTTAAAGTGTTTGGTAACATTTTGAGTCAACATATTAATAAAAAATAATAAAAAAAATAAATTATCCAAAAGGACCACATTTTTTTGCATTTTTTGAACTCAATTTATGTTCACTGATTTTCATCATTACGCACATGGTAACTAAGTGGAATGGTGCTCTTTGTAATGGACAAGGAATCAGTAAAATCAGTCTATATAAATGTGAGTTATGCACAAACATAAAAAAAAAAAAATTATGTGACAAATGAATAACCTCCTTTTCGTTGGAAGTCTGTAAAATTGAAATATAACAAATGTAACATAAAATTGGGACATATTTTCTAATGGAGCCGGCCTAAGAATTATTTTGTAACAATTCTAACAGTACTATACTACACAATTGCAATATCTGTTTAACTAATATCATCAATCGCCGGTGTTGTACTTTTGTTGTAGCAGAAAAATATAAGAAATTGTATTTTACATTTATTTTAGAATGTTGTACGTTCTCATAAATAAATTTCAGGATTAGCTACAGAACTTGGCACCCATTTAGATCTCGATAGTCATTTATTTTATAATAAGCTTTGTCAAGCAGAACTTGCTTCACAGCAATTTTAAATTTATATTGCGGTAGGTCAAGTAACTCGATCGGAATTTTATTATAAAAATGCACACAAAGCCTTACAAAAGATTTGAGATTTTGACAACCCAGAAATGGGTAGAACTAATTTCTGCTTATTCCTAAGATTAAGACTATGTTTTGAGGCATTAATTGAAAATGTGTCCAAATTTTTCCTCACATGCATAATATTGGCATATATATATATTTATGACAATGAGTTTAAATAATAAATACAGTGATATATATATTGACAGGGCACCGTCATGATCTGTATCCACAACCTATATTAAAAAGTGATCTGTAAAATTAATTTATTTCCCCGTGTTTACGCTGTACCGTTTTCTTTTTTGTGTTCATTTATACATACATGCAAACAAACAACAACGTTTATAAAAATAAATATGAAATGGTACATATCACTGTTTGTCGGCAGTGACACAGGAACACGCCGATGCAGGATCCCGCGGATGAGTAAGCCCTCTGGCGGTGTTATGATATTAATTAATTTAATCTTCCAGAGAACCAAAATGTTTTCGAACGATGTTTAACACAATGAACCGGTCAATTAATAAATTGTTTATTAGTGAAATAAGATGAAATACTTCATATTGACTAAAAGTCTTAAAAGTTGACTGTTTCCGAAACGATTAAAAGAGGTAAATATAAAATAAACTGCGATGTAAAGATTGACAAAGATAAGAAATGACGAGACGCAAAACAGAATTTTTCAAAGTGACAAATGAAACGGACCAAGTTAAACAACAACAACATGTTGGCAGTTAAAAGATCAGCGAGCCAGTTATTTTTTGAACACAGTGAAACTTGTCAATTTCCGGCATTCCTAAAATTTTATAAATTTACATCTAGCAATCTAACTAAATAAACTGAATTAAAATAAACGAACAAAATTATGTAAAAATTATGAAAATTTCACTGTTTTCTAAGTTTTTTTCCTTTGCATACACACAATTACCTAGCTGGACGCCAAATTTCAACTTTCTAGGTCACCTATTAGGTTTTTAATCTATATGTCAGTTAGTTAGTGATAAAAATGACAGTTTTCAGACATTAATATCCCAATAACTGCTGAATGTACTTATTAAATTTGGGGTTCAAGTTAATCTAAGGGGTTTTAATAAATAAATCAAATTTCATGTGTATATGTTAAATAGATTTTAAGTTATTAAAGGGGTTAGAAGTAGCTTCAAATGGTTTGTGTAAATACACACACGGCTGCTGTATCGTCGCCAGTTCCTTTTTCTCGGCTTTGAACTTGGCTTGATATGCTAGTGCGTGACCAGATGAAAGGTATTGATCTAATTCTTGGAATAAAGAAATTTCTAAGCATTTTTATTTTTATATCACTATTGTAACTCACACGAGCGCCCAGCAATACTTGGTCAGCAAGGGCGTATAAGACCCATCCCCCCAAACCAGCCTACATAAAACAGTTAATTTAAGTAAGCGTGTTAGTTATATTAATTATAGTAGAAATAAAATTAGAAGAAGTTTAGATATAGGCAGCCTAAATGTAAGAACATTAATGAGTAATGATAAATTAATAGAATTAGAAGATGCATTTGATAAAAGTAAGTTAGAGGTTTAGCGGAGATTAGAAGACTGGGAGAGCATATTCTACAACTAAAGTCAGGAAAGTTACTGTGCTGGAAAGGAAACGAAAAAGGACTAAACGGTGTTGGTTTTTTAATAAACAGGTGTAACCTAATAGAATTTTTAGAACACACAGATAGGTTAGCAACTGCTAAAATTAGGATTAGCAATAATCAAATATTAACAATGGTGCAGGTTTACTTTCCGACAGCAGTCTCTGAAGAATCCAAATGTGATGAAATGTATACAAATATTAACAAAATCCTAAGAGACCAAAAATGCAATAATAGACACCAAATTATATTAATGGGAGACTTTAATAGCCAGATAGGAGAAAGAAAACTAGGGGAAAACAAGGTAATGGAGCCATATAACTATGGGAATATAAACTTAAGAGGGGATAAATTAGTAAATTTCTGTTTGAAAAAAAAATTTTAAATTGTGAGTAGTTTCCATAAAAAACGTAAAGGTAGATTATGGACATGGACTGCTCCCAACAGGAATTATAATAATCAACTGGACTATATTATAACTGGCTATTATAAAAACATAAGCAACTGCAAAGTACTATATCATTTACTATTCCACTCGGATCATAAACCAATAAGTTGTAAAATCGATTTAAAACAACCAAAACGAATAATAAGCAATTAAACAGTAGAACCTAAGATGTTGAAAAAAAATCAATAACAAATTAAAAGTTAAAGACAATTTTACATGGGCAATAAGAAGGAAAATATGGGACTGGGCAGGACATATTGCAAGAATGGATTCCACAAGATGGACTAAAAAAATAACAGATTGGACAATATATGCGAAGAGAAAAAGAGGAAGACCAGAAAACAGGTGGGAAGATAGTTCCGCTAAAATGTTAAAGCACAAACAATACCATCAGGCGGCTTATGACCGATTAGAGTGGGCTCGGTTGAGGGAGGCCTTTGCCCGTTTTCAGGGCTAAATTAAATTATACAATAGTTTATTTACTTCAATGTATATTGTGTAACGTTATATCACTAAGGCTAATAATAATAATAATAATAATAATAATAATTGTAACTCACAATGGTATTATTTTATACACTGAAAATAACTTTGCATTAGGTAAGACATAGTACTTGTGAATAGTTTTATTCCTAATTTTGAGTTTATTCTTTATAATTTATGAAGAACAATTAACTGAAAACTTCATAGTGATTCCACTAGTGTTAAATAATTTTTAATTAACATTCTAAAAAATTTGTGTATTGGCATTTCATGAATTTGTTCCTATTCCTCTGAATTGTATTAATGTTATTTGTTTGAAATTTATAGCACGTAAGTGTTCTTTAATACAATTTATACACTTAAGTGTAATAAATGTTGTATTGAGCAAAAGCAATAAATGTAAACTTTTTCGCATATATTTTCATATAAATATTTCATTTACAGTATTTTTCAATGCAAGGTTTACACAGATAAAACATTTCAAATGTTATCAGTACAATAATTATATTATTTTAAAACAAACAGTTTAAAATGAGCAGAAGTAATATGTTATAATCAATCTCATTTAGTATGCTATTGCAAATAAATACTTTAATGCAGAGTGGTTAATTTTATCAAAACTAATCTGAAGTGTCTGCTTAAAATGAGAAATTAAGATTTATGTATGATGCATATATTTTAATATTCATCCTTATCTTCAATCATGCTTTTGTTTAAAATTTCTGAATCTGATTAATGACTATAGCAGCACATACCTGCAATGAATTAAAATACCAGACAAAAGCTTGGTTCCATAATGATCAAATATTCATAAATCATTTTTATTTGTATTTAATGTTTCTTTCTCATAGTTTCAATTAAAATGGGATGTCAGTATATTATAAAACGTTTGATGAAATAGGTTCATCAAACATGATTTCATAGCATTTTGGTTGTTTTTTAGTAAATTTGTTTTATTTTAATAATACATTTTGCGTGATTCTGTGTGTTATTGCAATAAATTTTTGTCAACCTTGTTGTTATTTTTAATTAGACCTAGCTGCAAGAATTTATTCTATTTAAATCTGCATTGTAATGAAGTTATAGTAAAACAAAGTTTTCAATGTCATACTTTAAAGTTTAATTTTGTTTCTTTCTAAGCTATGGATAATTCTGAATACCAACTGATTTAACACTTCATATCATTAAAGTTTTGCTATGCTTTCTTAGTTTTTTTATGACATCAATAAAATATTGCTACAGTAAATACAAGCAGTCTCCTTTCATTTTTTCCCCTCATTATTATTTTCACTAATGGAATCACAGTTCATGTTTATAGGCGATTTATAATAATTATTTCATTAGCATCGCCTCTTTTAAGCACATTTGTTATATTATGGATTTAAAATCATGATGGCATTTTATCCATTACACTGAAGTTTGCTTTTCTTTGTACCACTTTGTGCAATATGTAATCTGATTACCTTTTTGTAAGTTATGCTAAATACTGTAGTTCCCTTTCACAAGTTTTGTTTTACATCACAACTGAATGATAGTTTTGTAGATATTTCTCATTTACAAAATTTAAACAGTTTGGTATACAGCAATTTCACTATGTTCACTTAGGTTGTTTCAATTTTACAAATTTTTTTGTACGTGTGTGTGTGTGGTTAGGTCAATGATTTCATGTTTATAAATGTTCTTTTTCAATTATTACTTCACAGTTTGCGATAAATGGATCAATGTCATACCTAGGACTGTGAAAACTTCTAAGTAATTTTAATTTTTCATTCTTTATTGTACTTTTTGAGCATTTTATAGTCCCATCTGGAAGACAGTTGCTGTGCAGAATTGATAGATTTTCCAGCATTTATTTAAAATATAGCAGGCAGGGCAGTCGCCAATTTATCATCATAGTAGACTTTATTACATTGTAAATGTACTATTTTTGATGCAGCAAAGTTGATTTGTTTAACAATCATTATGTTTAAATACTGTGACATTCTTCCTATGTTTAATTATAATTCTAACTTTGGCTTTATTGTATTTAACTTGTAAAGCATTACTATTAACTAAGAACAGTCTGCCAATCTGACTAGTAATATAAGATTTTTAATTAATAGTTCACAAATCATGTATTCTTAAGAACAATCATTTTTTTCACATTTGTATAAATATTATTTGTTTTATTTGTTGTAATTTATAGTCTGTAAGTAGATATTGAATGAATACATATATTTAACTCTAATGTGTGTTGTTGTATAATGAAAACAGTGAATAATAAGTCAACATATTTATATTACTTTTTTAATACTACATTGAATTTAAAATATTTTGTAGTGCACAGATTGTGTAATTTTGCACGTCTTAAATGTATTACCTCAGTTATTTTCGGGCAATAAATTTCTGATTTAGCATAATTAGTTTACACTGAATTGAAGTAATGCAATTCAAAAAGTTTTATTAATTATAATATCACAATTTAAAAAGAAAAGGGAAGTAACATTTTTAACTTCACCTGAACTGGTTTGAAATAAACATTTAAATTTAGCAGTGATTTCATATATAATTTGTTTTATTTATATTCAGACTTGTCTTCAAGTATACTGTTGTGGACATATTCAAAACATATAATTTCAATGCATTAAGACCTTAAAAGGAAGTATCATCTGTTAATTTCAAATATTATTTTTCTATTTTTTTTTATAGATATATAGTGCTATTAGTCATAGTTTTATTAAAAATGAACCAGAAAATTATTACTTTGCCTTGCATAAGGTAATTCCATGGCACATAATGAATTTATTTTAAGCAATTTTGTTTTTACAGTATCATTATATTTTGAGTGGGACCTGTCGTTATTGTTTTGAATTTATGCCATTCTTGTTGTTACTTTCAATGAAGTGAAGCCCTGAGAAATTAATTTTATTTAAATGTGTATCCTACTAAATTTCACAATACATCCCATTAATTACTGTAAACCGATTTAAACTGGTAATGAAAATAACATAATGAAGGTTACTAATATCATATACCAAAATTTCATTTAAATTCTTTTTAAATCTTGGGTAATTATTAAAATCACTTTATTCAACACTTTAAACCATTTAAAGATCAGCTACATGTTGAATATGTTTATGTGATGAGCCAGTGTGGACAGGATAGGCTCCCTGGCAGCTGCACACCTATACCTATTAGAAAAACTACATTTTGCTCACTTATACTGATTTCATGTTTTATCGAGCGAGTGTGAGCGCAACGACTGAACATTGAGTGAACATAGTGTGAGAGCATTACAGACCGAGTACGCGAACGATCCATAAAATCTCGACAGTGGGAAGCATGCGTGCTTAAACGATGATGCGTAAGACGTTCAAACTCCGTTCTAATGTCTTTCAACTGTTTTTCGCGTCCGTGGTAAAATCGATGGTCCCCATTCCTATTCGTTAGGAACAACCCTTCGTACGAAGAACATCGAGACAGAGCGACGTACACGAGTTGCTGGTCGTGCGATTTCGAGTATTCGTATACCAGCGCCGGGTATGTACTGCCTTGCGATTTGTGAATCGATATCGCGCAAGCAGGTGTGAGTGGAAATGTCGATCGTTTACAGGTAACCATCTTACTACGAAGCGTCACCGTTGACGAACGTAAGCCGATCGGCGTCCAATGCTCGTAGATACACGGATAGGCTACATAGTGTCTATCTGAACTTTCGATCGTAGTAATTTACCGATTTTAACGTTGTCGAATTTTAGCCAAAGTCGAATTATCTTGCCGGTTTCGCGAGAGCGTTCGATGTACTGCAGCAGGCCTATCGCGCCGTTCACGAGACTGTCGGTGACGTCGACGTTTACTCGCACCATGTACAGCTTGTCAATAAGGAGCTCGATCTTGTATGGTAGACCACCCGTCTCGTCGAGTTTCATCTTGTGCACCTTGGTGTGAGCCGACGCGAGTTGGTCTTTCGTTCGCTTCGGAATCCATAACACTTTTCATGGGAAAGAAACGGTTTACACGAGGCTAAAGTTACATTTAATTTATAAATACTACGGTAATTGTTTTGTGTGCTCAGCAAATGTAAACAAGGAAATGATGCGTGAAATACATAACCCTACAGTTTTCATAAGAAGTCGTTATAGGAAACACTTCTCCATTTTGTGACGTTTTTCAAGTTTATGTGACAAAGTAAAGAGACATGAAAATATTAGTAATCAGTCGTATCCAAGTAAAAACATGAGATTTTCGTAACGATTTTCTGTGATGGTCTATTTCGTGACGGTCCATTTCGTGACGCTTCCATTTGGTAACGATTTTCAAGTTTATGTGCCAAAGCAAAGACATAAAAATGTCAAAAACATTGGATAATACATTTGACTGATTGTTAATTAAAA
This sequence comes from Icerya purchasi, assembly GCA_039619475.1. Classification (NCBI taxonomy): domain Eukaryota; kingdom Metazoa; phylum Arthropoda; class Insecta; order Hemiptera; family Monophlebidae; genus Icerya; species Icerya purchasi. The sequence goes on from CM077116.1 coordinate 138,015,374, forward strand.
TTTTCATATATATATATATGTCAGTGTAATTTGATGGACATTCTTAACATAACAAAGCATGTTTTTTTTTTACATGTAAATTGTACATCACAAATATTACAATTCACCTTTTTATCTATTTTAAATAATAAAAGTCAATAAAATATTTGTATTACATTAATGTAGTTGTGACACTAAGATATTTAAAATAAAAATAAAATTTAGGTGTTATTATTACTAATAAGTGCACTGCTATCAAAGAGCCTGTCCTACCAACACCAGCTAGTGTTTATGTGCTGCAGATCAATAAAATATTGCTGTGCTTGTTTTCCCATTAATATTTCCTGTAGCCAAGTTGCTGCTGAAATTTACAGCAATTTCTAATTGACATTTTTTTTTTTAATTATTTTATAAACATGTTAAAATCACAAATGATATTTAACTATTACATTATGAATTTCTTTTTTATTAAAGGAATTCATATACTTCATATTCCAAACAGATCTCAGTAGACTATATTAAATACTATAAATAATCACACACCAATTATTTTTCCTTTCTTAAGTTTTATTTTACTTTTAACTCGGCAATACAATTTTCTTGTACCTATTTCTCTATTCATAAATTTAGAGAAGTATGTACACAACAATCTCTATAGGTTTATTTGACATAATTCATCCATATTGAATGGATGTTTTATATAATCTTTTTTGTACACATAGTTAGATCCATAATGTTTTACTTCTATGTGGTCATTTTTTAAGTATTATTTCAAATTATGTGATAAAAGATTATTTTTCTGAGTAAGGTAATTTCTGAGTACTTCCCATTTCTCTTTTATTATTGTAACTTGTAAGTAATTTATAGTCTGATTGTGGAAATAATTACTCCAAGGGAACTATATATTTCTAAACATTAATGTAAGTCATGGCTGGCAGGCTATTACTAATGTCTTCACAAAATGTGTATTATCCTCTGTAAAAGCGTTAATTTTTTCACTTCAATAGTTTAATTGTTCAATAATAATTTTTTATAAACTAAAATATAGTTCCTATTCTGAAATATATTTGGAATTCTGACTTTATACTATTTAGTTTTTTAAGCATTACTGTCAAATGGGAATTATCTGATGATATTATTAGTATTAAATAAATTATATTTGTTCTTATTTTCTTGAAATTTATTTTTATTATCTGTTTGATATTCAAAGTTGGTAAGTGTTTTTCGCTAGTATTTTTATATTTAAGTCTAATCAGTTTTATACTGTGCAACAGAAACCTTTAATGAATAAAATAATATATTTAAATTACTGTTCACTACATTTATTTTCATATAATCTTCCTTTTTAGTATTTTTTAATCCATTGTCCATATAAAAATAGATAATAATGTCCTACAACTAACATACTGTGATAAATAAGTAGAATTAATTACGGACTGATATTTAATATGGAGGACCCATGTCCAGTGCCAGATTAACCACGTAGCAAGAGTAGCAATTGCTATGGGCCCCACGCAGAAAGGGGCAACACGTATCCAGATCCGCCTCCGCCTGAACATAATTTTTTGAGTGAAACTTATTAAGTCGTGGTATATTGAATTTACTTGATGTCACTAAAACGTGAAATGTTACACCTTTTTAACCAAGACAATCCATTGCAGACAATCGGTAACCGATTATTTCGTTGGCAAAAATAAAACACGTCATAATTTCATAAGGTAAACGCACAAGTTCTACAAAAAGTCGCTAGTATAAATGTACAGAATTTTAATGGGCCTGATAATTGGCTTTACAAAAAGTCTGACGTGTGCGAGTACTCTTACTCGACACTCAGTATGGATGCATAGTAGAATTGAAATAGCTCGATTCAAAATGTTGAAATTGTCTATTTATTTGTACGACATACAGTTCACATTATTTTTATTATAATTTAGCAATCATATACCAAAAAATTATTTTCTAGTAATAAGTCTAAGTTATAAAAGTAATGAGAGATTTCTTGCAATTAAATTTCTCATAACCACTTCGTAATCCTGACATAGTAAGATCTTTACCAATTTCGTTCATAAATAATTTGCGGTGTGCCCGGTTCAAACTTTTAGAAATGATTGTGACATGTTCCATTGTGGTTAAAATAAGCTAAATATTTTTTAAACTGGGATAAATGTTTTTTTTTTTTTCAAAAAGAGCTCTTAAAGGACATGTTATATTTTGGTATTAAAATAAGCTGAATATTGCGACGGATTCGGCCGCCATAACGATATATGATCACACTGTCTGTGTTAGAAAATAATAATAATAATTATGATAAATTTCAGACTACGTTTTTTGACAATTTCCCAGGCAGATCATTTCAATTTCTCAGGCTTCTTCGGGCAGTGTGCAAACGTCGCATTCTCCGGCAAGGATGCTAAATCGGCAAACTTCGACAGAGATTATTGGATTGCAAAAGATAGCAGCGAACTGCAACATATGAATAGTGACTTTTTAGTTCAAAGAAAATATATGAAAAAGAAATTAGTCCACGATTCTGTCAAAAGGCTTTTTTCACTTATAAACATAAACCTACTAATAAAACTTACGTCAGAAATTGGTTGTGCTATTCAGAAACTAAAGGGCGACTTTTCTGTTTTATTTGCAAAGTTATAGATTTAGATATTAATCAGTCGACACGGTTTACGAAAGATGGGTTCGATGACTGGAAGAATACGCACAATTTGTTGAAAAGGCATGAAGAAAGCACTCCGCATAGAAAACATATAATTTCGCTGTTAAATCGCAAAAACAAAAATGCGTGTGTCGATTCTCAACTTGTGAGCCAAATTTTGACTGAGAAAAATTATTGGCAGATGCTTTTAAAACGAATTATTGCAGTAATAAAGTTTTTAGCAGAACGAGGTCTTGCGTTTCGGGGTAGTGATGAAATTATTGATTCAACACATAATGGGAATTACTTAGGTTTATTAGAATTACTTTCCGAATTTGATTTTTTTATGACCCAACATATTCAAACCTATGCTCATGAAGGAAAAGTACACACGCCATATTTATCTAAAACAACATGCGAGGAATTTATCAAATTAGTTGCATCAAGCATGCTGGATCAAATTATTTGCGAAATTAAGAGATCCAAGTACTATTTAGTGTCATTAGATTCTACTCCAGATATATCGCATATAGACCAACTGACTCTGATAGTGCACTATGTTCTACCCCATTGGGCCAGTTAAGAGATTTGTTAAGTTTTTAGACATGGAAGGCCATACTACTGAACAACTTGCCCAAAGTTAACTAGATTTTTTAAGTAAGAATGGCATTGATATCAAAGATTTTCGTGGAAAAAGCTACGATAATGCCAGCAACGTGAGCGGAAAATACAGCAGCCTGCAAGCACGAATTAAAGGAATAATAAGTATGCAGAATACACATTCCCTGCCTTGCATATTCATTAAATTTAGTTGGTAAGTGCGCTTCAGACTGTTGTGTACAAAAGTATTATTTTTTTTCGATTTAATTGGAAATCTTTATAATTTTTTTTCTGCTTCTACACATCGTTGGGGTCTTCTTATGAAAGCTCTTACTTCGAAAATTTCGATTTTGAAAAGGTTGTCAGATACTAGGTGGTCCGCCAGAGCTGATGCTACGAAGGCTCTTTTATGTGGTTTTACCACTATCGAGCAAGTGTTGGATAACATTTGCAATAATATAGATTAAAAGGCAGAGTGTCGTAATCAAGCTTACGGACTAGTTCCAAAGATGAATAAGTTGGAAACGGGAATAATGGCAATTACGTGAAATGGTATCCTAAAACGCGTGCAAGCGACTAGTGCGTCACTGCAATCGTCTAATATAGACCCTAATACAGGGTACGTCCTTTATGAATCTTTATATGGATATGTCCGAACAATGCGATCTACATTTTCAGATATTGAAGCAAAAGCCAAAGATCTGACAGGCTGTCATGAATGTCAGCAACAGACTTCAAGACGACGCAAGCGAAACACAAAATATGACCATTTTAGCGGTTTTAGTACATTTGACGAATTTGTTGAAAATGAAACACCTGGTAAACAGTTTGAAATTGAGGTGTTTGTTGTCATTATTAATAACACACTATCTGCTTTAGATAAACGTATGAAAGCATACCAAAAACTCAGTAGTGTTTTCAGAATATTTCGACAGTTAAAATCTATTACAGCAGAAGAGATTTTGAAAAAAACTCGAATTATGGTCAGTGCTTATGCAAATGATTTGGAAGAGTGTAAACGATGAATTAGTGCAGTTTTCCAAGCTACTGAAAACGGATGTGGCTAGTGTGATTGACAGTTACGAAGCTCTGGAAATTCAATATTATAAATGTCTAATGGAAAATTCATTAGAATTATGTTTGCCCAATTTAGAAATTGCTTTGCGCATTTATTTGCCTCTTATGATCACTTTAGTCAGTGGCGAATGTTCATTTTCGACATTGAAACGTATAAAAAATGAATTAAGGTGGAACACGATGAGCCAAGAACGTCTGAATTATTTCTCTTTGATGAATATAGAATATGATTTGCTCAAAAATATTGATATTCGTATCGTATTATCTTTAAATTCGCCTGCATTAAAGCTAGAAAAGTTACTTAGTAAAAGTTTAAAAAATAATTAAAGTTTATCGTTATTAATCGTCAGTTTTAAAATGTTAGTTTTTTATCAAAATTACTCTAAATTGCCAGGGCAATCTCAACTCTGGCATTTTGTACTCGTCGAAGGCCAACAGAGCCTCTATTGTAATCTACTTTACTATTAAACACTAACATAATTTTAACCTATAGACGGCAAATAAACATATTGAGTACTGAATTATTGTTTTACCACTTTATACTTAAGAACTTAGTAGATCAAGAGCCCCTCCATAGAATTTGTTACAGGCCCCGCGCTTGCTTAATCCGGCACTGCTCATGTCATGCGCTTAACACAAAAAATTATCTCAAGGCTTAAAATATTAAATTGCACTATGAGAGGGAAATCTACTGTGAGCATATTTTCCAAGTCCAAAATGCCAAGAAAAACCGCCAATGTACTTTATTTCATGTTAAACAGAACACTTCATCCCGATTTAAACATTCCATTGGTGCAAGGCTATCACAAACTTCATTGTAGCAAGTTCTTCAGCAAATTAGAACTCAGTAAAAATATTGAAGCGACCAGCATGTTTTCCTCGTCTCTCTTTAGGAATCTGTGGAGAAGGTTTGAAATGATACTAATATTTTATTTTTTCATTTTTTATTTCAAAGACCCCACCAATTTCAAAATTATGAATGGGAAAATATATTTATTGTAATGTGTGTGTGCAAAGTAAAGCAAAGTTCATGTAGCAAACATATAGTTGTGTGTGTTCTTGCTATGGATTATTTCAATAGTGTAGAAACGGATATTTAGTTTTTTTTTATTATAGTACATTGCGGGCTTTTCGATTTTGGAAGTGTTTTTGCTGAGCGTCAAGTGAATGTAAAGTTATAACGACTCATTAAACGAATTATTTCGGTTTAGATTTAAAATCTTTTCGATTTAGACTTAATTAAATACTTGTATGCAGTGGTTATCAGTTATCGCGTTTAGATAATTTTTGCTAATAAAACTGGCTAAACGCGGTTTCGTTTGTTCCGTTATCAGTGTAGCCAGATACGGCACGAAAAATTATTACTTGTTCATACAAATGTTTTTGACTATTGTTAACCGTTATCATATATTTAATTTTTAACGAATATAAGTAACAATGCCAATAACTAAAAGTGCCTCTAACCAAATTAATAGTCACGAAGTGCAAAAAATTACTAGTCTTTAAAGATAAGGAAATTGAAAACCTTAACAAACGCATTAATGAGTTACAAGAACAAATAAATGGTTTTGTAAACAACAGCAATCCTTCGTCAAAAAAACTCACCGAATTCACCTGTTACGAAAAAAGGGTATGCAGATGTGGCTTAAGTCGCACATATACCGCCAATATTTATAAATAATATTACAAATATTAATACTCCCATCAGTAAGCTTAAAATTGATGCGAGTAATCATGTAAAACTTCAAAACCTATCTAATGGAAATGTTAAAGTTAGCTGCAAAGATCCGGACTCGTAAAGAAGTATAATTGATATATTAACAAAGATATAATACAGCAGATGAATTACATGGCTTGGAATTCCATTCTTACCAAAATAAAGCTACTAAACCTTACCGGGTAGTAATTCGTAGTTTACATGACACCACTGCAATTAAAGACATTAAGGATGAGTTATCGAAAGCTGAACATAGTGCTACGTACGTAGCCAATATTATTATAACAAAAAGCATACCCTCTGTGCAAAATACATCTGATGCTACATTGGTCAAATGTGAAACAAAAAAAATTCCTTTACCTTTGTTTTTTGTTAATTTAGAAACAAAGCAGAACAATAAAGATATATACAAAATAACTCAAATTCTTTACTGTAAGGTAACAGTTGAAGCTCCGCGTAAGAGGCATGATATTCCTCAATGTAGATGGTGCCAAGCCTTCGGACATTCAGCCAAGTATTGTGCTAGACGGCCTAAGTGCGTCAAATGCAGCAGCAATCACCTTTCAGACCAGTGTACAAAGAAAAAGACAGTACTGAATTAGAAGTGAAATGTGATCAGTTTATAGAAGCAGTACGTGTAGCTGCACCTACTGCTACTCCCCCGCTTAAAAATCAAACATGTCAAAACATACGTTACTCGGCGGAGATAAGACAGTTAATTAAGGACAGATGCGCTGCAAAACGGGTATGGCATATTTCTCGTAATCCAAATGACAAAAGAGTATTTAATCGCATTAGTAATACACTAAATCGTACTATTAAAGGAATCAAGCAGAGAGCTATAGAAAACTACCTGAATAATCTGGAGACAGATGTCGATAGAGATTATAACTTATGGAAAGCGACCCATCGTCTTATGAGACCTATACAACGAATTTCTCCCTTGAAGAATGAATAAGGAAATTGGCTTCGGAAGGAAGATGAAAAAGTTGAATGTTTTGCCAAGCATTTATCCAACATTTTCACGCCGCTTGCCGACCAATTTAACTTCAAACCAAGATTACTATCGCTTCCCGAACAGCGAATCAAACCGTTCTCGCCCTATGAGATAGTGCTTTGTATTGACACAAAAATCAACTCTAAGAAATCAGATGGGTTTTCGCTCAAAGGTATTATATTGCTTACGTACCTGTTCAATGCATGCCTACATCTTCGATATGTACCTCTTAGTTTCAAAACTGCCGAAATTATCATGTTAAGGAAGGTCAAAAAACCTGAAGAGGAAGTATCTTCTTATAGGCCTATATCTATATTACCTTCTGTCACCAAATTGTTTGAAAAATTGCTCCTAACAAGACTTAAGCTATTTACTGCTGTTATAATATCAAACGAGCAATTTGACTTCTAGAATCAGCATTCAACTACTCAGCAAGTATAATACATCGCGTTTGGCTCGCAATCAATAACGCTTTAGAAGATAAAAAGTACTGCTCAGTAGCATTCTTGGACGTGGCCCAAGCATTCGATAGAGTATGGCATAAAGGGTTGCTATCTAAACTAAGTAATTATTTACGAAGTAATTACATTTCCTTGTTGCAGTCGTTACTATCCAACAGAAAATTCTGTGTTGCAATTGATGATAACAAATCAAAATTTTATGAGATTCGAGCAGGAATAACTCAAGGAAGTGTCCTCGGTCCTCTGCTGTACCTACTTTTTACAGCAGACATTTCGAAGAGAAGTAACCTTAGCCATGTTTGCCGACGACACTGCGGTTCTTGCAGTAGATAGCACTCAAAACGAAGCAAATTCTAAATTACAAAGTGCATTAGATTTAATCTCTCAGTGGACCTCAGAGTGGAGGATTAAATTAAACGAGGCAAAGTCAGTTCACATGACCTTTGCTTTACGTCCGATAGACATTCGTTTGCGCTTTTATATAAATAATATCCAGGTACCAATATCCAGCTCGGCTAAATATCTTGGCATTCATTTGGACACTCGTCTCACTTGGCAGCCGCATATTAAGGCTAAAAAAAGGTTAGGAAACTTTATTGGTTATTGGGTCGTCATTCGAAGCTAAGCTTATATCATAAGTACCTAATCTACAAAGTTATCATCAAGCCAATCTTGACCTGTAGTATTGAATTATGGGGATGTGCCAAAACGAACAACCACAATATCATACAGCGGGTTCAAAATAAAATTATACAAATGATAGCAAAAGCTGTATGGTTTCAAAGGAATGCAGACTTGCACAGAGATTTAGATCTGAAGTGTGTGGATGAGGTCATTCCAGAAATCGTAAGTGCGTACTATGAACGGCTTCGGGTTCATAGGAATCCAGTAATTCAACAGTTGCTGACGGAGGAACTCAAATCATGTAGGCTTAAACGCTGTAAACCTGTAAACCTTGTATGAACTGCTCACTGTATCCTTAAAAACTAGTCGCTGGGCTAAGTTTTTATATCACGTTCCTTTCTCAGTTGTTATATTTATTACTTATTTAAGATTTATTTTAAGATTGTAATAATTGCACAAATTTAAAAAAAAAAAGTAAAGGAAACTAGTGTACTTAAAAAGAATGATGGTTGCAACTGAATGTGTAGCTTAAACAAAACTAAATAAACATGAGTGTGCTAATTCCCTGCAAGATGTACTTGTGCTTACATTATTGGGAGGAATGAGATAAAAACATAGTCCCATCACCGACCAAGTTGTGTGTGAAGCAGTCTGCATTATCATAAAGATGTGAAGATGAAATTTTTTAAATTCACAGGTATTATCTGGGCATGGTAAGTTCTATCCTTATTACAAATATTTATGTTTAAACTTGCTAGTGCCCCATTTTGTACTCTTTGTTAATCAGAGGCTACTGATGATATTAAATATTTTTTGTTCAAATGTCCTGCTTTCTCCGGCATTTGCAAAGCTTATAATATGGTTTCATTCTACACATCCTCCACTCTTGATAAGAGAAACCATGCAGTATTCCGGAATTATGCTGAAAGAGCTACACTGTTTAAATTTACTTTATGTAATCAGTAGCTTTTCCACAGACTAATTCAACCATTAACCCAATGATGTCGATCTGCATGAGTGTATGGCCTCTTTGGCATGCTTAATTTACTCTATGTATTATTTTTGCTCCATTTATATTTATATGCTCAGTTAGATACATCCCTCCTTAACATAAATTTATCATTTTTGTTATTATTTTAGTTTTGATTAAAATTTGTATGAATTAAATGTTGAAGTTACATTTAAGAACATATTTGTATAGTGCAGTATTTACATCTATGTTTCTGCTTTTATGATACTGGTGTAGAGGTTCATTATTCAGATAACTTTGAGCATGTTACAATTGCATTCCATGGAAAGTAATATTATTTTCTCAAACGGGTGGAAAATTTAATCTGAGTCAGCTCAGGTCAGGTCTAATGGAGGAGTTCCCAAACTCTACTTAAATGTTTTTAATTGTTCTTGTGTACTTATGTACAATTTCTCCCAATAATTAATTTTACCATTTTCTCCAGCTTCCAATATATTAGTTTTAAGCAAAATCAAGTAGTCATGTCTTATTCTAATGGTAAGACACATGTACAAGTCCCAACTTTATGTAAAACAAAGTACAGTCGAGATAACTAAACTTCAGCAGAAATTACATTTTTAGGAACAAAGTAGTAAAAAAGAAAGGGAAAAAAAGGTTTACACAGATTTACATTTTTAAATAACTGCACCAATTCCATTCCCATATTGAAATACCTGACGAGTTCAAGATGTAATATCCATCCTAAATTCCTTTTCAATATATATGGAGCTCTAATCCTATCAAAAATCCACTATGGGTGCCAGGTGTACTCCTCAGCCAGTAAATCCTTATTGAAATCCCTTGATCCTGTCCACCACTCCGCATTGAGAACCATTCTGGGAGTGGATCGAACCTCTCCAGCTACCAGCGTGTGTGTTCTATCCGGGTGCCCTCCACTCCTTTTATCCCGAAAATACTTCACACTGCGAAGTATGTACCACCACTTCAACAACACACGAAACCTTCCCCTAAAATTGGAGCATTACCACTTCGAACCAAACTTTCCCGACGACCCATTACCAGAATTACTGATAGAACTGCGAAGATGTGGTATTATGTCCGTACAGTCGTCTACAGCCAGTCCCAAAATCCACATTCCTCCTTGGATCACGGTCCAAATAAATATCGATCTATCGCTGACACAAAATCCAAATACAACAAGCCCCCTATATCCAGTGGAATTGGTAGTTAGGGCAATTAACAAGTACAACGACCATCTAATTTACTACACAGATGGAGCCAAGGCAGTCGGTGAAGAAGGTTCACTGCCAGCAGCCTGTGCATTCGAGGGTGATGACATCTTATACGAAACCAGGCTCAACGATGCCTGTTCAGCATTGGACGCGGAGCTGCACGCAATCGCACACTGCTTCCACCACATCATCACATCTCACACCTGAACCAGTAACTACCTCCTGGTTACTGACTCTTTACAATCCTTAAACATGATTAAGAGCCCAAAATACAACAACCAGTTGGTACAAGAGATATGGCACAACTTATACCAATTACACCTAAAGGGCAGTCATGTGTCGCTGATATGGGTTCCCGGACACACTGGAGTGTCTGGCAACGAGAGGGTTGACATAGCAGCACGGTCTGCCTTGCTCTCGCCAATGCCAGAAGACGCAGAACTACCGACATCAATGGAATACACATTATTAAGAGCGTGCGAAAAACAGTGGAGAACTGAATGGGCAGCTGCTACAACATTTTTAAGAAGCATAAAGCCCACAGTTGAACCATGGTGGCCACCAAAAGGAACATCTAGAAACGACTTTAAGATCCTCAGCCGACTGCAAATCGGGCATATCGCTATTTCCCACAAACACATAATCGATAAAACCCCGCCTCCGGCTATGTGTCCCCTGTGCGGCCAGATAACCATACCAACAGTCTCTCATATACTGCTCACCTGCCAAAAGATGAAGGTATTATGAAAACAACTGGACTTGCTGGGAAACATAGAGTGCATACTCTCTAATGAATCAATAAAAATCACTTGAATTATAGCCTTTGTTAGAATGAGTGGCCTAACACAACAAATCTAAATAACCTCCCCTTGTGTGTGCTGTAATGACCACAGTAGTTATAAACAGCACACACAATTTAAAAAAGGGAAAGGAAAAAAAAATGTATTGAAACTGTTATTGCTATGTAGCAAGTTGTTTTTTTTAAATGACTAGTTTAAATTGAACCAGTATTATACATGATGATGGGTCTTGCATACAGCAATATTATCTCAAATATTCAAGTGAAACTTATCATTAGAAAAATTTAAAAACCAGAGATCAAAATTCATATGGAATGCATATATTTAACATCCATACTTGTCTTTGAATATGTTCTCATTTAGAATTTCAAAACCTAGTTATTGATTATATTGGTATGTATCTGCAATAATTCCAAACACTAGATAAAAGTATCATATGATAATTCTTCAATTATTCCTAAACCTTTTTTATTCACATTCTAATTCTTTTATGATCAGTTGAAATGAACTATCAATTATTTCTGTGAATTTGTTTCACTTTAAGAATAGAGAGGAATAAGATCATTTTGAAACATTTTTTGTTTTCGTATCAGTATTGTAACTTTTGAGTGATTTAAGGTGTCATCTTGTAAACAGTTACCCTCTTGAATCTATCCATTATTTAGCATTAGGTGAATGTGTGAATAAGTCATCACTGATTTTCAAGAACAGTATATATTATTAATTTCCAAGGGTATTATCTTAGTTGACCCAAACATCAGTCTATTTAAAAATAAATTTATAAGACATAGAAACTGGATAATTCTACTCCCAATATTGGCTTCATTCATTTCAAATTATGAAGCAAATTTTTTTTTTTTTTTTTTTTTTTTTTTTTTTTATACGTCATACCAGCACAACTTACTGCAAACAACGGCGATATTGTAGGAAGAGGAACTAATAATAATAAAATCTAATGACTCCAGCGAGACATTAGGTTGTGAGAAGGGAAAGGGAGTAACACAATAAGATAAGAATGTTCAGAGGATCAATTATAGGAATGAACGCGTGCCGTGATTAAGAATAAGTACATGTTATTATGCAAGTAACTTAAAGTGAGGAATTAAGTGATCAGGATAGCATCCCGACACCATTTCCTTCTAAGTCGCCTTGGAGGATTATCTGGAAGACTGTCCGTATGCATCCTACGGATGACAGGATTGCTGCTACACTCGAATTTGTCAAACAATCTTTTGTACTGTGCAATGTGTGCATCACTGACATATGGGACCCTGAGGTCATTATGTAACATCAAATTGGACACGTAAGGTGGAGCAGACGTGATAGTGCGGAGTATCCTGGACTGCTGCTGTTGAATTCTTCGAAGGTTGCTTTTACAAGTACTTCCATACAATTCAATTCCATAGCGCCAAATGGGAGCGATTGCAGCAAGGTAAATGATTCGTTTGGTAGTTAAGTTGAGAGCAGACTTCCGTCCCAAAAGCGGATGTAGCGACTTCGCGCGAGCAGCAATGGCTCTTCTGATTTGTGCCACGTGTATTCGCCAAGTAAGTCTCCTGTCCAGGTACATGCCGAGATACCGTACCGAGTTGGTTTGGGGAATTTGAGCGTTGCCAATTTTCACCGCTGGACAGCTAATTTTCCTGTTTGTAAACACGACGTGTTGACACTTGTTGGGGTTAAACATTATGCGCCAGCTCTGTGCCCATTCAGCCAGCTTGTCTAGGTGGTTTTGTACAGCAACGTTCGCGTACGTGACCACTGAGTTGGATGCAAGAATGGCGATATCATCAGCATACGTTGCTAGGATCGTCTGATTACTGATCGGTATGTCTGCCGTGTAGATTGAATACAAAAGAGGTCCGATCAGACTACCCTGCGGAACTGACGATAGAATCATACCTACTTTTGAAAGACAACCATTGATATTTACGACGAAAGTTCTGCTGTTCAAGTACGACTGAAGTAACGCGTATAAATCAGAAGTGAGAAACTGCCTCAATTTACAAAGTAATCCAGGATGCCACACTTTATCGAAGGCTTGTGCAACATCCAGGAAAACTGCAGAGCATACCTCCTTCCTCTCCAGAGTTGACGAAATCGCATCTACTAACCGATGACACTGTTGCACTGTAGAATGTTTCCTGCGAAACCCGAATTGATGACTCGGTATAATACCGTGACTGGTTATAAGCGGCTGAATACGATTTAGGATTAATCTCTCTAACACCTTGGATAAGGAGCAGAGCAAGCTGATAGGTCTATAAGAGGAAACGTCCATTTTCGGCTTACCCTGCTTGGGGATCATTACTATTACTGACTTCTTCCATGAAGCAAATTTAACTCAAAACCTCCAAGTGATTTTACAAGTGCTAAATAAGAGTTAATTAATATTCCAAAAATGTGTGTGTTAATATATTATAAATTTGCTTTTATTCCTCTGGATTTTATTAATACTATTTGTTTGAAATTTACAGCAAGTAAGTGTTCTTCCATAGAATTGAAATGTTTAAGTGTACTTAATGTTGTAATGTACAGAAACGAGTATTAAGGAAAAACCATTATATAACATACTAACTTAATTGCTGATTTAAGGGAGTTTCTAAGCAATTTACTTTTTATATCACTATTCCAACTTTTGAGTGATTTATAGTATCATCTTGGAAATACTTACCCTTGTAAATCTACACATTTCCAAGCATTAAGTGAAAAATTTATGGGCACTGCTCTTACCAATCTGTGAGCACAGTATGTGTTATTACTTAGCAAGGATAATATTTTAATTGAACGGAGTTATTTAACCCTTCAAAAATAACTTTGTATAAGGTAAGACATAGTACCTGTGAATAATAGCGAGTTCACTTCTTATGATGGTCAGTATAAACTGTCAAAAACGTTAAGTGTTGTATTTTTGGTAACTAATATATTCCATTTTTTAAACGTATTGTCTACAAATTATTTATAATAATTATAGACATTCTCAAACTGGAAACAAAGAGATTCTTTCAATGCAACAAAACATAGCTAAAAATATTTTAAACCACAACTTCTAAAACAATTGATTCCACAATTTAAATTATTAAAAATTAACTTATCTGTGTAATAATATTTTTGGCTGAAGATCTATAAAAATCATGAAAGCTTTTTATCCATTAAATTTTAATTTTCTTTATTCTTTTAATAAATCATATACTCCATAATCAATTATGACCTCAATGGATAAACTAAAATACTATAAGAATTCACTCAAAGATTATTTGTCAATTTATAAATTCTATTCTACATTATAACTGAACGATTGCTTGGTACCTATTTCTTGTTTCTTAAATTTAAAGAACTTGGTATACAAAAACAAATCATCTATGTCTGCTTAATTCATATAATTAATTACTGTCTAGGTCTCATACATTATATTTCTTTAAGTGGTATTCAGTCTGTGATGATTTATTTCTATACATTCTTCTCTTTAGTGTCGTGACGCAATTTAAAATAAAAGGTATTGATCTAATTCCTGAAATAAAGAAATTTCTAAGCCTTTTTCATTTTAATATCACTATTGTAACTCACAAGGGTATTATTTTATACACTGAAAAATAACTTTGCATTAATTGAGATTTTATTTCCCTGCGTTTACGCTATACCATTTTCTTGTTTGTGTTCATTTATACATACATACAACAAACAACAATATTTATAAAAATAAATATGAAATGATTCATATCACTGTTTGTCGGCAGTGACACAGGAACACGCCGATGCAGGATCCTCTGGCGGTGTTATGATATTAATTAATTTAATCTTCCAGAGAACCAAAATGTTTTCGAACGATGTTTAACACAATGAACCAGTCAATTAATAAATTGTTTGTTAGTGAAATAAGATGAAATACTTCATATTGACTAAAAGTCTTAAAAGTTGACTGTTTCCGAAACGATTAAAAGAGGTAAATATAAAATAAACTGCGATGTAAAGATTGACAAAGATAAGAAATGACGAGACGCAAAACAGAATTTTTCAAAGTGACAAATGAAACGGACCAAGTTAAACAACAACAACATGTTGGCAGTTAAAAGATCAGCGAGCCAGTTATTTTTTGAACACAGTGAAACTTGTCAATTTCCGGCATTCCTAAAATTTTATAAATTTATAGCTAGCAATCTAACTAAATAAACTGAATTAAAATAAACGAAAAAAATTATGTAAAAATTATGAAAATTTCACTGTTTTCTAAGATTTTTTCCTTTGCATACACACAATTACCTAGCTGGACGCCAAATTTCAACTTTCTAGGTCACCTATTAGGTTTTTAATCTATATGTCAGTTAGTTAGTGATAAAAATGACAATTTTCAGACATTAATATCCCAATAACTGCTGAATGTACTTATGAAATTTGGGGTTCAAGTTAATCTAAGGGGTTTTAATAAATAAATCAAATTTCATGTGTATATGTTAAATAGATTTTAAGTTATTAAGGGGTTAGAAGTAGCTTCAAATGGTTTGTGTAAATATACACACGGCTGCTGTATAGTCGCCAGTTCCTTTTTCTCGGCTTTGAACTTGGCTTGTGACTAGATGAAAGGTATTGATCTAATTCTTGGAATAAAGAAATTTTTAAGCATTTTTCATTTTTATATCACTATTGTAACTCACAAGGATATTTATTTTATACACTGAAAATAACTTTGCATTAGGTAAGACATAGTAGTAGTGAATAATTTTATTCCTAATTTTGAGTTTATTCTTTATAATTTATGAAGAACAATTAACTGAAAACTTCATAGTGATTCCACTAGTGTTAAATAATTTTTAATTAACATTCTAAAAAATTTGTGTATTGGCATTTCATGAATTTGTTCCTATTCCTCTGAATTGTATTAATGTTATTTGTTTGAAATTTATAGCACGTAAGTGTTCTTTAATACAATTTATACACTTAAGTGTAATAAATGTTGTATTGAGCAAAAGCAATAAATGTAAACTTTTTCGCATATATTTTCATATAAATATTTCATTTACAGTATTTTTCAATGCAAGGTTTACACAGATAAAACATTTCAAATGTTATCAGTACAATAATTATATTATTTTAAAACAAACAGTTTAAAATGAGCAGAAGTAATATGTTATAATCAATCTCATTTAGTATGCTATTGCAAATAAATACTTTAATGCAGAGTGGTTAATTTTATCAAAACTAATCTGAAGTGTCTGCTTAAAATGAGAAATTAAGATTTATGTATGATGCATATATTTTAATATTCATCCTTATCTTCAATCATGCTTTTGTTTAAAATTTCTGAATCTGATTAATGACTATAGCAGCACATACCTGCAATGAATTAAAATACCAGACAAAAGCTTGGTTCCATAATGATCAAATATTCATAAATCATTTTTATTTGTATTTAATGTTTCTTTCTCATAGTTTCAATTAAAATGGGATGTCAGTATATTATAAAACGTTTGATGAAATAGGTTCATCAAACATGATTTCATAGCATTTTGGTTGTTTTTTAGTAAATTTGTTTTATTTTAATAATACATTTTGCGTGATTCTGTGTGTTATTGCAATAAATTTTTGTCAACCTTGTTGTTATTTTTAATTAGACCTAGCTGCAAGAATTTATTCTATTTAAATCTGCATTGTAATGAAGTTATAGTAAAACAAAGTTTTCAATATCATACTTTAAAGTTTAATTTTGTTTCTTTCTAAACTATGGATAATTCTGAATACCAACTGATTCAACACTTCATATCATTAAAGTTTTGCTATGCTTTCTTAGTTTTTTTATGTCATCAATAAAATATTGCTACAGTAAATGCAAGCAGTCTCCTTTAATCTTGTTTCCTCATTATCATTTTCACTAATAGTGTCACAGTTCATGTTTATAGGTGATTTATAATTATTATTTCCTTAGCATCCCCTCTATTAGGCACCTTTATTTTTTGATGAGTTTAAGAACTACATTGCACTATTCTTTTCTTTGTACCACTTTGTGCAATCTGTAGTGTAAGTTTTGTTTTACATCACAACTGAATGATGGTTTTGTAGATGTTTCTTATTTACAAAATTTAAAAAATTTTGTATATGGCAATTTCAATATTTGGGCTATTTCAGTTTTATAAATTTTTTTGTATATGGTGTGTGTGCGGTTAAGTGAATGACTTCATGTTTACAAATGTTCCTTTCCAAGTATTATTTCACAGTTTGCGATAAATGGATTGATTATTCCTAGGACTGTGAAAACTTCTAAGTAATTTTAATTTTTCATTCCTTATTGTTTTGACAGTTTTATATTCTCATTTGGAAAATAGTTGCTGTGCAGAATTTATACATTTCTAAGCATTTATTTTAAATATAGCAGGCAGGGCAATTATTTATTATCATGGTAGAGCTTATTACATTGTAAATGCATTAGTTTTAGTGTGGCAAAGTTAATTTGTTCAATAATCATTATGTGTAAATATTGTGACATTCTTGCTGTGTTTAATTATAATTCTAAGTTTGGCTTTGTTGTATTTCACTTGTAAAGCATTACCATTAACTAAGAACATTCTGCCAATCCTCCTAGTAATAAAAGATTTTTAATTAATAGTTCACAAGTCATGTATTCTTAAGAACAATCATTTTTCTCACATTTTTATAAATATTATTTGTTTTATTTGTTGTAATTTATAGTCTGTAAGTAGATATTGAATGAATACATATATTTAACTCTAATGTATGTTGTTGTATAATGAAAATAGTGAATAATAAATCAATATATTTATATTATTTATTTAATACTATATTGAATTTAAAATATTTTGTAGTGTACAGAATCATGCAGTTTTGTATGTCTTAAATGTATCACTACAGTTATTTCCAGGCAATAAATTACCATTTTAAACTGAAGTGAAGTAATGCAATTTAATAAGTCTTATTAAATGTAATATTACAATAAAAAAAAAAAAAAGAAACTAATACATTTAATTTCACTGAAACTGTTTTGAAATAAACTTTTAAATTTAACAGAAAATTTCATATATAATTCGTTGCATTTATGTTCACACTGTCTTCAAGTATACTATTATGGATGTATTTAAAACATATACTTGCAATGAATCAAGACATTAAAAGAAAGTATCATCTCTTAATTTCAAATATTCTTGTTCTATTTCCTTTTATACCATATATCGTAACATTAGTCTAAGTTTTATTGAAAATGAACTAGCAAATTATTACAATGCCTTGCATAAGGTAATTCCATTGCACATTATATGTTTATTTTAAGCAATTTTGTTTTTGCAGTAATTGTATATTTTGAGTGGGATTTTTCATTAACGTTTTGAATTTATGCCATTATTTTTGTTACTTTAAACGAAGTGAAGCCCCGAGAATTTAATTTTATTTAAATATGTATCCTACTAAATTTCACAATACATCCTATTAATTATTATAAAAACCTTTAAACTGGTAATGAAATTAACATAATGAAGGTCACAATATCATACACCAAAATTTCATTCAAATTATTTTTAAATCTTAAATAACAATTTTTTATTTTTTTTTTTATAAATTTGCAAATATAAATCTAGGCGTCGTGTGTAACTCCCTGGGCTATTACGGCACCTAGATTCACTGGAAAATACAGAAGGCGATGCATTCTATTGGATGCTGCAAAATTCAACACTGCCCGAACACAATCTGGGTGGTTCAACAACAGACGGTGGGGTGAGGTATAACTAGAAGTATGGGAAGTATGCTCGAACTATTTCAGCAGATGCTCTATGGTTGATGAGGTCATGAATCCGCAAAGAGAACAGGTAGACGGAGAGGGAACTTCTTCAAAGATGTTGTTGTGTGACAGTTTCAACAGGATTGAGAAATCCCTACATGAAATGGGGAACAATGGCCCCCGTGGGTCAGTGTTGGACTTTATAGACCTGAGCCAGATCGTTTGTTCTCACCATAGTTTGCTCCACTTTTCAGAAAAGATCATCAGAATGACTGATGGTCCTAATCGAGGCAATACACTATTGAACGGCATCGGGCTAGATAGAGTTGCCTTAGCAGCCGAGTCAACCCGCTCATTGCCAGGAATCCAAGGAATAGCGATTTAGAGAAGAAGGATGTAGATTATATGAGATAGTTTAGTAATTAAGGATTTGCACAAACTGGGGAAATCATAGAACCAAGGACAAGATGGAGGAACAGGATTAATCAAGAGTTAAAAGGAATTAGGATTAGTGAAAAGAGAAACATAAACAGAGTGTCAAAGTCTAAGATGGAAGGATTTAGTTGGAAAAATAATATTGTGCTGGAACCCTACTAATAAAATTTCCATTGAAAACAGCAGCAGCTTTAGCAAGGAGGTCAGCGGCTATATGTCTATCAATGCCTGAATGACTGGGAATCCAAAGAAAGTCAATCTGGGAATCTCAATGAGGATAGATCATGGAGAGGAGAACGAATAGAAACGATGATAGCATCAGTCGAAAGAGAAAGGGGTGGTGGAGATAGCGCTGGAAGAACACTTAAAGAGTCAGAAAAAATAAGGAATTTGAAAGGACTAGCCTTTCTTCCAGTCTGTTTGCTATAATTCAAGCAAAAAGTTTATAGATCACTGATAATAGACATATCGGCCTATAATTTATTTAATTTTTCTTACTTCCCTTCTTATGTATTAGGATTATAATCGAGTTTTTCTAGTCTTGCGGTATAGTCTTCTCTTCCAAACGTTTATTGTATAATTTTTGCAGCTTAGAAATTATAGTTACTTCATCCTCTTTTATCATTTCAGGAAGTATTTTATCTATGCCGGGAGCTCTCTTTGATTTCATTTGTTTTATGGCGTACCACACTTCCACATTCAATATATGTTTGGTGTATCGTTATCTACATCTCTCCGACTTATCTCTTATTTCCTTCTGCGTTTTATTGTATACAGATGTTACCTGACGCTTTGTTTTTTTTAAAATTTCTTCTTAATATCTGTAATCGTTTATTTTTTTATATTATTTCTGTTATCTTCAAATTTTCGTATTATATCATGTCTTCTCTAATTTTTTTCCTTGTTTTATTAACTTTGACATGTTCTATGGACTGTCTACCTTTTTGATTTATAATATCCCTACACTTCTCTATCAGTTGTATAGTTGATTCAGTAAGTTTCCTTTTTCATCTTGCTTTATATTTGACTATGTTAGCACTTTCCTCTCTAATGTTTTTTGTTAGTTCTTGTGTACATTCATCTAATGCTATTTTTTTTGTTGAGTTTCTCAATCCCTCCAGTTTTGTGTTTAATCTTCTGTTATATTCATCCTTCCAGTTATGAAGCATTTCGATGTCTATATCTTTTTTTGTTTTTCTGAGGCGCTTAAATTTGTCAAACTTTATATTAAGGATCATCTTACATTGTATTAATCAATGGTCATTTGCTATCTTTACTTTATTAAGCACCTCAAAGTTTTTTGATAACGCTTATGTCTAAGGATAGTATATAGTCAATTACAGCTTTCACTCCACCGTTTGGTCCAACCCATGCCCACCTTTGTTGTGGTTTCTTTTTAAAGTATGTATTGACTGTGTAGAGTTTGTTACAGTTGATGAAGGCTGCTAACGTATATCCTCTTTCGTTTCTATCTCCTAGCCCATTGTTAGCTATACAGTTGCTTTTGTCTTTCAGTAACTTTGTTCCAAGCCTAGCATTAAATCTCCTATAACAACTGTATAATTCGTTGGTTAATTCTTATTATAAGGTATGCCAGCCTGTGTGATATCCCAACAAATTTTGTAACATTTTTTTAAATTGATTTGTACACTATGAAGCCTACACTGTATTGTTTTGTGTCACCGTCTTTCTAAAAAATAGCATTCCCATCATTTAATAGGATTTCCTCTACTCTGGTTCTTCTTACTTCCCTCAGTACTAGTATGTGCCGTTTCATTTTCCCAGTTCATATTTCAAGCACTCTAGATAGGCTGAAAAGAGGTGTTAGACTGATATAAAAAAAAGTGGTACAGAATCAATTTCAAAATTACTATCCAATAACAATAATACATGTAATAGTGAAAATATTAGAACATTATATTGATAAACATTTACAAAATTATATGGAGAAAAATCTACTCTCTGAAAGTCAATGCAGATTCAAATAAAAAAGATCCATAATAATATTATTGTTTACAATCGTTGTTAGTAATATTATTGTTGATCTTTTTTATTTAAATCTGTGTTGACTTTTTTTTTTTTTTTTTTGGTTTTAAAATATAAGTTGTGGGTCTCACAGGGCAAATATGTCTGTTGTGTGAGTACTCAACACTCTTATCAACGTTTATTATAATAGATATATAGTACCAAAATTACAACTAACTTTAATTGTTTCATAACTAACAATAATAATAAACCTAGCAATGTGCATATTAAAGTAATAGCATATATATACGCATGCAATAAAACAACAATGCTGCGTAATACACATTTGTACATCAATATATGCAGACCAATTAATATTTAGAATCGAAATAAAACAAGATCTGTGAGAGCCTTATATTCAGGAAGGACGCAACAAAGTCAAAAACCAACAATACCTTAAACAGAAAAGAACCATTAAAGAGTTGCGAGATAAAGAACGAAACTAGATCTTCAGTCTTTGCACCATTCCTTCAACCATTTTTGCACCCTCTTCTTCCACACACCAATTTTTTTCCCCTCCAGTATATGATTAGGGATTGTGCTTATTAATTTGATTAGCACTGAGTCATCAGTGGTGTCAGTTCGTAGATTTACCCCGCTGAAATAAATGTAATATGTATTAATTTGGTTTCTTGTTAACCAGATTTTTTCACTGAATGGTAATTTTATATTATTGACATTAAATTCAAGTAATCTATAATAGAAATAGTACATCTTGGGGGACATTTCATCATTTTTATAGAGTAGATTAATTTTTTTCTGCATAATTTTAAAAATTTTTATCAATGTAATATTATTGAATGGTAGTTTTGAAATTGATTTTGCACCCCTTTTTTATATATCGGTCTAATAATAGTTCTTTTCGGTCTATCTGGACTGCTGATTTCCTTTATAAAGTAGCTGATCATGTTAGTTAAAGTAGAAATAAATACATTTGTGTTTAGTTTAGTACCTTTAATCATAATTTTGCTCCATCCAAGTGAATTTTTAAATCGTTAATTATTGCTTCTATTTGGGATTTATTTGTGAGTAAACATTCATTGCATTGATAAACAATTACAAAATTATGTGGAAAAAACAATTTACTCCTTGAAAGTCAATATAGATTTAGATTAAAAAAATCCACAATAATATTACTAAGAACGATTGTAAATAAGATAAATATGGAACTTTCAATGGGGAAATAATTTATAATTATCTTTATTAACTTATTTATAGTTTCTAATTTAGTTGAGCATGAATTATTGATTAAAGGTTTAGTAAATCTGGGCATAACAAAAAATGTTTAAGAATTATATAAAAACAAGGAAAAGCATAGTGAAGATCACAAGGAATAAAATGAATGGAAAAAACTATTTAATATTGCGTACGTCAGGGAACCATATTGGCAGAATTCTTTTTCTAATTTACACAAACTCACTACACAAACATATTAAAAATGCAAAGGTATATATTTTTGTTGATGATATTGCCTTATTAATTAAACATATTAATTTAAAAATGGCGGAAAAATTATTAAAAGAAGTCATAGACAATTTCATAAATGATCACAAATAGGAGGTTATGTATAAATAACATAAACCAAAATTATTACATATTTGGAACAGTACTAAACTTTTTTTTTTTTTTTTCCACTGTACTGGTAAACCCACAAACAGTGCTCGTGATCTCGACCATATGCTGATTACTTACACCCTAGGAATATAACGTAATTCCCAGGCATTAACCCAACCCTCCAGTGAGGGACTAGGTTCGAGTTATTAATTCTTTTTACAGACTGCCAAGATCACCATGGCTACCGATACAGTAAAGTATGGCCCATAGAACCCTGCAAAATCTATTAGTGATCATCATAGCATATTATTGACCAAGCATGATTATTACAATATATAATATTAAGTGTATCTAGTTAACACGATGTCCAGCAGAGCATGGCCCGTGTAACCTTGTGAATTACCATAAAGGGTGAAAATTTGTACTGGCTCTAGTACCATGGCAGCCATACGGTTCAGTATGGCCCATAGACTCCTGCTGGTATTATTTGCGCATTTAATAAATGCATTATGCTATCGGAAGAGCGTCACGGCACCATTTCCGACGTTTTAACCTCCGTCTAGGGTTACCCGGCAGTGTTCTAATATACATTTTGTTGATATAGGGGTTGGTATTTTTACATAATTTTTCGAAGAACTTTTTATATTGCCTGATGTGAACCTCTTGGATAAACGGGATCTTTAAATCATTATGAAGAGTTGCGTTTGAGACGTATTTAGGCGCTGATGTGATAGTGCGCAGGATAATCGACTGCTTCCTTTGGATACGTGTTAGGTTACTTCTGCATGTATTCCCATAAAGTTCCAAGCCGTATTTTTAAATGGGTGCGATGATGGTAAGATATATAGATCTTTTTAAGGTAAGACTTAGGTTAGACTTCTTCCCTAGCAGGGGGTACAACTGTTTAGCACGAGCAGCCACTTTTTGACAAGTCTGCGCAACATGCACCCGCCAGGTGAGTCTTCGATCCAGGTACATCCCCAAATACCTCACAGAGTCCGATTGTTGGATCTCAACGTTATTTATTTTAACTCTGGGGCATGCCGTGAATC
The DNA here is from genome assembly GCA_039619475.1 of Icerya purchasi. Classification (NCBI taxonomy): domain Eukaryota; kingdom Metazoa; phylum Arthropoda; class Insecta; order Hemiptera; family Monophlebidae; genus Icerya; species Icerya purchasi. The sequence continues at coordinate 138,039,264 of CM077116.1, forward strand.
TGTTGGTGAAGGAGACATGTTGACACTTTCGTTCATTGAACCTAATTCTCCAGTTGTCCGCCCATAACTGGATCCTATTCATATGTTGCTGAACTGCTAGGCTTGCATAAATGGGATTGGTATCAGAAGCAAGTATGGCTATGTCATCTGCAAAGGATGCCAAGATAGTCTGATTTGAGACAGGTAGATCAGCGATGTAAATTAAGTATAACACTGGTCCGAGGAGGCTACCCTGCGGAACCGAGGCTAGAATTTTCCTCTCATCGGATTTGGTGCTATTAATTTTTACGATGAACTTACGATCCGATAAATAGGACCGAAGGAATAAGTACAAATCAAGGGTCAGTAACTGTTTGAGTTTATATAGCAGTCCCTCATGCCAGACTCGATCAAATGCCTGAGCAACATCCAAGAAAACTGCTGAGCATACTTCTTGCTTCTCCAACACTGCGGAGATTGCGTCCACTAATCTGTGGCACTGCTGTATCGCAGAGTGCTCCGCTCTAAACCCAAACTGATGATGAGGAATTACGTTTCTGGCTTTTAGTATGGGATTAATTCTTTTTAGGATTAGCTTTTCTAGTACCTTGGAAATCGAACTAAGAAGACTAATTGGTCTGTAGGAGGACAAGGACTCCCGGGGTTTATTTGGTTTTGGGACCATTAGAACCAACGACCTTTTCCAGCATTTGGGAAAATAACCTACTCTCAAAATGACGTTAAATATGTAACACAACAATATTGTAGCTTTCCTTGGTAAGTTAGATAATATTTTACCATTTATATTATCTAGGCCCGGTGCTTTATTTTGCGGCGCGATTTTTAGACAATTATAGACCTCCTTTGGGGAGAAGGGAGTGGTAGGAAGATGGAGCTGCAACGGTTGCTCTAGACATTGTTTGATATGTTTAGTATGGGTTTGATTATTACTGCTGTGAGGAGTGAAAATCGTCTCTAAATGACTCGCAAACGCGTTTACTTTCTGGTCTTCAGTCCTAGCCCAGCTTCCATCTGCCAGTTTAATGTTATACTGTTCTTGTTGTCGATGAAGTATTTTCTTGGTCGCTAGCCATAATGAATTGTCATTAGTACTTAAAGAATCCAAGTATTGCTTGAGAACATTGTTTTTGTACTTCTTTATCTCCTCTTTTAATTTAAACTGAAGCTGATTATACGTAGCTTTTAGCGATGGGTAACGATTCGATTGCCACCTCCTTCTTGCTGCCCGCGTTGATTTAATCAGCTTTCTAATTTTTGCAGGAACAAAGTTGTTCGTGTTCTGTTTATGATCTTTGTATGTAGTGGACCTACAACGTGCAGTTTGTATCATTTCCGTTAGGTTGTTAACCGCAAATTCGATGTCATCCCCACTCTTTCAAGCTAATATTATTTTCGATAAGCGTTGCGAAATACGTCCAGTCAGTTGATTGATTATGTAATCTGTATGGTCTCTGTGTGGTAATAGGATTAATATCTAGAGAAGCTAGGACCGGTATGTGATCAGAGGAGAGATCGTTCATGGTATTACATAGCTTGTAAAACTTGTGTAGTCCACGGCAGATGTAAAAGTCCAATATATCCGGTACTCTGTTGCGATGTTCTGGCCAATAGGTTGGAGTCATGGGCGATAGTATAGAAAGTGACCTGGATTGTATAACCTTTTGTAATATTCACCCTGGTTTGTTATTAATTCTTGAGCCCCAGGCTTGATTCTTAGCACTGAAGTCCCCTCCACAGATGAAATGCTTTCCCAGTCTCTCAAAAATGTTATTAAATTCCGTTTCTGGAATGTGAAATCCAGGGTGACAGTACATAGCTGCCAGCGTTAAAGTATTATTATTCCCCATAAGTATATTCGCTGCTGTTATTTGATAGGCATATGTATTTTGATGCGAAAGTTCATATTGTGTGTATGTATTCCTAATCATAATCATAGAACCGCCATGCGCGGTACCATCCGGATGGTTCGACGTGTATACTGCGTACCCGGGCATTCTTACACTATTTGCATGGGTCAAGTGGGTTTCAGAAATTAATGCAACATCTATAGCATTATGATTAAGGAAGATTTCTAATTCGTCCCTCCTCCGCACTATTCCGTTTGCATTCCAGAACATAATCACAAGTGAATGGTGAGTGACTAAATTAGGATTGGTTAACATGAGAGGAGTCGATCCATGACTTTGGTAAGCAAGGAGATTAGTGGGTATATTATAGATTTAAATTCCGTTAAGAATGACGATAGAATTCCAGATATATTACTATTATCGTTTCTGTTTATGTTTTCGTTATTATTATTATTGGGATATATTTTGTTATTAATATCATTAATATTACTATGCGGTTTGCTATACATAATTCCAGGATTTGGATTATTTATCTTTGGTGCATAAGATTTAACCTTGTTAGCATATGAGTCGGTATTATTTCGTATGGGTGGGAAGTCATATTTCATATCATTAGATGATTCCACTTGATGTTTTTTGTTAATCTTATTGTAAAATTGCATTTGCTGCTTGTAGACGAATACTAAACTTAATATACACATATACAATCTGTGAATTATCTGTCATAATAACGATTACTTGCATGAACTCCATGAAACTAACAATACTCACTCTGGTTTATGTCTACCATTAAAGAATATAAAAGATTTGAAATACCTAGAAATATATATTGACAAGTCCTTGAACTGGAAAAAACACATAAATTTGAAAATACGACTGCCAGTTCCAGCTTTATATGACATGAAATAGGTACTATCATATGAATATTAATGACTAGAATTTTATATGGAATTCAAAATGAGAAGCAAGGCTAAGAAAACAGAAAACAATTACTTTTCAAGGATATTATTTTAGTTCCTCCAAAAATTTATTCATTTAACAACAATTTTGTATATAGTAGGACATATTTCCTGCGAATAATTCTATTCTTAATTTTTTGCTTTTTTTAATTTCCCTGAATTATATTTTTTTATTTGTATGAAATTCACAGTAGAAAAGAAGGAATTGATATTTCAAACATTAACTTCAGAAAAATTGTACATTTCTGAGGTTTAGACAAGAGCATGATCGGCAAAGCCGTTATTTCACAGTAAGCGCAGTATATATTATTTTATTGCAGGAGCATTATTTTAGTTGCCTTAAAATTTTACTTATTTTACAAAATACCATATGAACTAAGACATGGTTTCTGTGATTGATTATCTTCCTGTTTATGTTTTGGTTCTATTCTATTTGTTAAGCATTACTATTAATAATAATTTCATAATAATTTCACTTATATTAAATACTTGTTAATGTTTATAAAAAGTGCATATTTATCTATAATGAATTTTATAATAAATAAATTTCAGACACAACTGTGTTAAACGTTTCGGTCAGCTTACACTCACCATCATCAGAAACGAACTATCTGTCTTCTAAGTAGGATTTGAGTAATATGTAGTATTGTTGTGGCAGCAAGAGTTTAATTTTGTGAAGGAGACCAACATGACAAACCTTATCAAAAGCTTGGCCGATGTCTAAAAAGGCTACAGAGCAGTAGTTTTTTCCTTCAAGAGTACTTGTAATTTAATTAACTAGCCTGCGGACCTGTTGAACTGTGGAATGTTGAGATTTAAAGCCAATTGGTGATCTGGTACAATTTTAGAGAGAAGATCATTATTGACTAGTCTTTTCAGTAAAAGTCGCTTAAACAGTTTGGATGTTGCACTCAGCAGGCTTATGGGCCTGTAAGAAGTGACGTCATCAGCGGGCTTGTTTGGTTTTGGTACTAATATGATCTCCGCATACTTCCACGGGATAGTCCAGTATGTCAGCCTTAACATTGCATTAAAAATGTTTGGTAGCAATAGGAAAACTTTATCAGGAATCTCTTTGAGAAGTTTCCCTGTTATCAGATCAAAACCTGGGGCTTTGTTTGTCTTCATACGTTTGAGGAATAGACTTATTTCAAATGGAGATGTAGATTTTATTGACAGTGCTAGCTGATAAGGTTTTTCAATAACATTTTTAATTTCTTCTTCCTGAGCTGGGTTAGATATTGTTGGAAATGGCTGAAACGCTGACGTTAGGTGGTCAGCAAAGAGGTTAACCTTTTCTTGGTCAGATCTTGCCCCATTTACCGGAGGGTTTTTTGATTGCTGTCATGGGTTGTTGTGGCCTTTTGAACTTGTGGGTAGCACGCCAAAGTGAGTTATCACTTATACTAAGGTTGATTAGGTAATTTTCGAATGCATCGTTTCTTTTTTCCTTCAGAAATGAATGCAGTTCCCTGTTCAGCTGGTGAATATTCTCTTGTCCTTTGAGTTTCTTGATATCTATCATTTACCTCTGGCACTTCTTTTCTCTACAATTAGATCTTTGATATGTTTTGGAATGTTCTGATTTCGTGGATTTCCTTTCCTTTTCTGTTTTGGTGTACTATACTGTTTTACCGCCTGTATCAGTTTAGTCACGGGCATTTGAGGGACATTTTCAAATTGGTGTTGTTCTGTATGTAGTCTTGGTAAACATCCCATTTTGTTCTTGTAGAATACAGACGAGGCGGTGTTGGTTTAATGATGGGAGTGTTGCTCATGGTGAGGATAACAGGTGTGTGACCGGATGAAAGGTCTAGACATGATTCAACCAAGGTATAGCTTGAGAAGATCTCATGAGTTATAAAAAAGTCTATCAGGTCTGATTTTCTTCTTGGGTCGGAGGGCCAGTAGGTAGGTTCTCCATTTGATAGGTACTCAAATCGCCCACTCTTTGAAGCATTATAGAGAACTCTGTTTTTTGAGGGATGAGTCGTGACCCTCAGAAAGTGTGTTTTGATTTCCAGTAACCGCTCGCTAGAAATTGGGGGCCGAGTGAATCAAAGAACGTTTTGAAATCCTGTGCAAGAGTTTTGAATCCAGGTGCATAGTAGACTGCGGTGATTGTGAAGGATCAGAGATCAGTGTTGATGTGAATACTTATTGCTTGGATAGGTTTGGTTCTGTATCCCGGGAGAATATGACGTGAGATGGAGCTTTTGATTAGAATTTCAGTACCTCCGTGACCTTTGTCCTTAGGATGAAGAGTAAAGTGACGGCTATCATGATTGTCACCACACTTTATGCAGTCAAATGGTCGGGTACAGTAGGCCTTAGTATGTCCATATAACTGGCATCGCTGGCATTGAACTGTATTTGGGGCTATTTAGGGGCTTCTACAGTTATCTTGAGGTTGAGTAGGTACTTGATATTGTAAAATTCCATGTTCTTGGTTGATGGTTCTAGGTCGTCAAAGAACAAGTTAAGTGGTTCTTTGGTTTGGGGGTGTCGGACGTTGAGAAAGTTATGCACATTGAAGTCTTTTTGTTCTATTTCATCTTTGATGTCCTCTACAGGAATGGAGTGATGTAGGTGCCTCACCATGACGCAGTATGCCATGTCTTCCTTGATTTGGTAGGTGTGATGAATGATATTTTGGCTGCGGAGGTACCACACCAGCTTCTAGTAAGCCTCGACAGTCTTGGCATTCAATTTGAAAACATTACCAGCCAGGAATTTTCAATCATAGTCTTCTTTTTTCAGCACTGCGGAGATATTGTTAGTCATCTGTCAATAGTCAATGACACTATGGATGAACACGGGGGGTGGTTTGGCTTCCTTGGATACAGGTTCTTTCTCTACCTCTTCTTCAGAATCATTGACTTCCATGTTGTTATCTTTTTCTTCGTTATTGTTTGCCGAGAGGGGTTGGTAGCGACTGTTGTGTTGGATAGTAGGTGTAGTTTGTGTCCTGACGAGTTTAATTTTCAGGGGATTTCTTGTGTTCAACTACTTGCCAGCTGCGATTGTTTGGAGTATTATTTACGAAATTCGTTCTTGACTGTTGGTGATCATCTGTATTAGTTTGGTTTAGGTAGCTAAGGTCAAGTGAGCTTCAACTGTTTTGACTGTCTGGTTTTCCAGTTTGTTCAGATATATGTCCATTTTGTGAAAAGAGTAACTCTTGGGGGAAGCTGGCATTCCCTAATGGATTAGGAACTTCATTTGTTGGGTGGACATATGGAGAGACTATGAGCTGACTGGTTGTGTTGGTGGTTGCAGTTGTGATTGTCGTGGTGACTAGTGTACTAGATGAGCTGCATGAGATGGGCGACGGCCCTGTAGGAGGGTTCATATTGAGTGTTCCACAAGGCACTGCTTGCACGAATAACTTCGACTAATAATAAGATAATTTATAACAGACATGCTCCTATCCGGTAAGAAACACTCGTTTTCAGTACAGATAAAACAAAATCTAAATGTGTTATATTACTGTATAGAAGTGTACATATATACGGTTGTTTATGTCTATGTTCTGATGATGGTGAGTGTAAGCTGTTCGAAACGTTAAGCAAATATTATTCTTTTTAACATAGTTGTGTCTGCAATTTATTTATTATGAGCATTCACTGTGAAAGTTTTAAACATTTATTTACAATGAATTTTTCGCCTTTCTCTGAATTTTATTTATATTATTTGTTTGTTCCAGCATCAGGTTATAATTATACAGGTATGGCTATTGATAATTTGTAATCATGGTGTACGTTATTACTTTGCAAGGTTATTATTTTAATTATCTCAAAAAATTTATTCATCCAACAATAATTTTGTACAAACTAAGGCATGGCTGCTGTGCACAATTCCATTCCTAATTTTGGCTTTATTTTATTTAATTTTTAAATCACAATAAACCAAAAATATCCTAATGATTTCATTAGTACCAAATAGAAGTTTATTAATGTTCCAAGAAAGTTCATATTAATATGCAATGAATTTGTTTTTATTTCTCTGAATTTTATTGATATATTTGTTTGTTCCAGTAACAAGTAAACCTTGGTCTGGAGCACCAACTGATAAATCTAAAGGTATGGCTAGTGCTAATTTATAATCATGGTGTACATTATTATTTTGCAAGATTATTATTTTAGTTGTCTCAAAAATTTATTCATTTATCAATAATTTTATATAAACTGAGATATGGGTCCTGTAGATAATTCTATTTCTAATTTTGGCTTTATTTTATTTAATTTTTAAAGCACAATAAACCAAAAATATCCTAACGATTTCATTAGTACCAAATAAAAGTTTATTAATGTTTCAAGAAAGTGTATATTAATATACAATGGATTCATTATTATTTTTCTAAATTTTACTCGTATTACTTGTTTGAAAGAATATAGCTATGCAAAAGCGTCCCCACCGGCGATTTGGCTGAACTTTGGCCTAAACTGAAATTTTCAGCGATTTTCGGTGCCTTACGGACTTCAATGAACACCAAACGCAATTTTAATCTCGAAATTGAGTTCGGCGGTCCAAAAACCCTCTAGTATACATACTTAGTTCAGTTTGTCACGGTATGTAGCTCAAAAGCACAAAGTTAACTTTGAAAAGACCCGTTTGGCGTCCTAAACTCATTTTTTGACATATTTTAGGACTACACGACTTTTACCCCCAAAATAAGTTTAACGCACCGAAGGAAACCGGATATTTATTTTTTGATGTATTTTACACGACTTTTTGTACTGAGCTAAACTAACCTCAAAAGACTTTTTTTGACAGGCCCAAAATAAATATTTATATAAAGCTACCCATCCGCTATCTTAGTTTGCACAATATATATTTACAGTTGAATGTAACCTTAAAATATTTAGCGATAAAATAACTTCCAGATACTAAATTCGGTCGGTTTAATCGCAATATCCGAACAATGCAGAGGTTTATATAAAATAAACTTATTTGTACATTTTATAAAATAATAGACTGTGTTTGTTCAAAAATTATGTTATTATAAAACTAATACTATTTTATTATGCAAAATTTTATTATTCAAAATATCTATTTAACAATTATTACATATGCTAAGAAGAAAATAATTAAAGTCAACGTTAGATCACGTCACATCAATAGAAAAAAGTAGATCTGTTATATTGATTACAATCCAGATAGCATCGGCTATAGTAGACTTGCACGTTTTACTTGTAACTGTGCAAATGGACTTTGTACAATCGGACGCTGTTCTCACGTAGCAGCTGTAATATATTACTTATTGTATGCTCGTTACTTATCTAAAATAATAAAACCCGCAGAAATATTGACAAACCTGTTTCATGTTGAAAATCCAATACCTGTGCTTAATGAAAATAGTAATAAATATCAAAATAATTGTAAACGAATTACATGATGATAAAAATAAATTCTAGTGTTTATATGAATTTTATATAATTCGCTTACAATTATTTTGATCTTTATTACTATTTTCATTAAGTACAGGTATTGGATTTTCAACATGAAACAGGTTTGTCAATATTTCTGTGGGTTTTATTATTTTAGGTAAGTAATGAGCATACAATAAGTAATATATTACAGCTGCTACTTGAGAACAGCATCCGATTGTACAAAGTCCATTTGCACAGTTACAAGTATAACTTGCAATTCCACCATAGTCGACGCTATCTGGTTTGTAATCGATATAACAGATGTACCTTTTCTATTGATGTGACGTGATCTAACCTTAACTTTAATTATCTCTTTCTTAACATATGTCAAATGTAAAGCTACTTTCATCCAATAATTCTGCTAAATATGAAGTTGATTGCAAGTACTAGTAAGTTCTAGTGAAAAATATTTTTAGATTATTTTCTGTCATTTGTGGAAAATCTAATAATTCATCTGATGTAAATTGTTGAAAGGATATTTTTTTTCTATTCCATTGTTTTATTTTTACTTCTGTCGCCAAAGTGTTTTCCACATTTTCTCTGTATTTAATTTAAGTAACAATTTCCACATAATTTTATTGATCAGAATATAACCTTTTCTAAAAATATTGTGTAAATAGTTCGAAATTTAACAATATTTTTTGGCTCTAGAAAGAAATTTATATCTACACTTTTTTCTTTGGATGATACTGTTTTTAAAATTTCAGTATCATTAACATTATCTTCAAATGGATCAAGTACATCGACTACATAACCATCGGTTGTACGGATGGCAAAAGGTTTACATAGTGGTACTTGTTTTAACCAAAATATGATTTCTTTTGGTATTCATTATTACTACGTTTCTGGTGGTGTAAATGATAACCATCCCATATTAACAAATATTAAATTATTCTTTAACAACAGGTGAATTGTAATTTTTTATTAAATCATCTCAAGGTACAGCGTCAACGCATATAAAAAACGCGCTCACTCGGTTTGAGAACATAGTGTTGAATCAGAAGTCACATAGTTTTTTTTTTTTTTTAAATTGTTGTTGTATTACAAACTGGACATCTAGGCCATTTAGCAATATTCTTAACAAGGAAATATTTAGCATGAAGGGAAAAGTACCCAATAGTACCTACCCGATAAAATTTACCTTAAACAAGGTCATGAGGTTTCTTACATTTCAGCCGCCTCCTATTATTAGCAGTATGTAGCAGTCCAGCAGCAACTTTATTCGGATGACTTTCAAGTCCTCTTGCGTGTCTTCGGGCATGAGTTTTAATAACATCTGGCACATACTCTATTCCTAAATTTTGATGCAAAGTTTGATTTGATACATACCATGATGCATTGGTTACGAGCCTAAAGATTTTATTCTGCGCGGTCTGTATTATCTTCAGATTTGTAGGTTTAGCACAACCCCAAAGCTGTACTCCGTAGGTCCAAATAGGCTTCAAGATACTTGTGTATATCAAACGTTTATTATCAATACTTAAAACGCTATTTCTTCCTAGAAGCCAGTACATTTTTTTAACACGCATATCTATTTCTCTTTTCTTTTTCTGAATGTGCTGCTTCCATGTTAAACGACTATCTAGGTGTAGTCCCAAGTACTTAACTGTTGTTCTCACAGGCAATTCCAGTTCATTTATCCTAACAGTTGGGTTATGACTTTTCTATTCGTGAAATGAACGTTTACCGATTTACTTTCGTTGATCTGAACTTTCCACTTTTTGCTTCGATAAGGGCCTTCTGAAGATTGTCGCTTGCTATCTTCGGATCTGAATGTGACGCAAGTAATGCCGTGTCGTCAACAAATGTAGCTACCTGAACATTTTCCGGTACAGGAAAGTCTGCTGTATACATCAAGTACAGCGTGGGTCCCAGAACTAATCCCTAGGGCACTCCTGCTTGAACTGGATATAGTTCTGAAAACGTGTGTTCATAGCGCACCTGGAAATATCGGTTATGTCACATAGTGAACTTGTATTTCTGACCTTAAGCAAATAATTAATAGTTGATTTATTTATAACATTTTGTTTATTTATTTAACGTTCCTATTCCAAGTTTCTCTATATTTCAATATTCAAATGGAATAGTGGACCACTACCAGGGAAGGATAGGCTTGCCGCCTTACTACAGAACGAACTGGATCATAACACATTGATAAAAAATTCACCTTATTTATAGTAGTAATTATTTTTAAAAGCATACATATGTGCATATTAATTTATGAAAATCAATCGATCATGATTTAAAATTAAATATAAAGTAAGATTTTTTATTTTTACAATTACAAAAAATGAAGAAATATAAATAAAAAAGCATCTAACGATAGTGTACAATTATGATAAACATATCTATCTGAACAATATCTTATTTTAGAGGTCAAGAATGCACACTTGAAAATTAAAATATTGTGGGTCGCTAAACATGATTCTTAGAGCAATTTTAGGCATTGTCGTAGGGAATTGCGACTAAGCCGACTAAATTGTAGTATTTAGAAGGTTATTCTGTAATTTTCAGGAACAAGAAATTTTTATCTCTTAATTGGGTAAAATTAGTGGAACAAAATTTTACTAATGTATTCTAAATGCAAAAAGTTTTGTCCAACCAATTTTGTCAAAAAACTGCTTGTTCTTACAAATCGCCAAATAACCCTCCTAGAATTTTTTTTTGCTAAATAGGATTTTAAGGATATTTTCAGCTCTACATATATTCTGCAAAATAAGATAGAGGATGGGCAGCTTTATGTAAATATTTATTTTGGGCCTGTAAAAAAAAAAGACTTTTGAGGTTAGTATCACAGCTCAGAACAAAAAGTCGTGTAAAATACATAAAAAAATAAATATCCGGTTTCCTTCAGGGCGTTAAACTTATTTTTGGGGTAAAAGTCGCATAGTCCTAAAATATGTCAAAAAATGAGTTTCTGTGTTGTTTTAGGTCGCCAAACGGGTCTTTTGAAGGTTAACTTTGTGTTTTTGAGCTACATACCATGGCAAACTGAACTAAGTATATGTACTAGAGGGTTTTTGGGCCACCAAACTAATTTTCAAGATTAAAATTGCGTTTGGGGGTCATTAAAGTCCTTAAAACACCGAAATGCGTTTGGTGGTAATTAAAGTCTTTAAAACATCGAAAATCACTGAAAATTTCAATTTTTTGTAATTCTGACTACTTTACACTTCTCCAAAAAATCTGAAAAAATTCAGAGCATTAATTTTTATCTTATAAAATATTTTTATGATCTTTAATATCAAACTCCGTCATAGCGTTATTTTTTAGGCCAGTTTGAAATTTTCAATTGACTTTTTAGGTTATATTTTTGCCTCGAAATGCTCCATAAATTACTGGGTTATGTGCGCCTTGCGATTTTCTTTAACCTCGACTATAGTTTTTCAAAATCCGTTCATAATTCACAGATATGGTTAAAATACTGAAATACACATTTGTTTGAGATTAGAGACTGAAGTTTGAGGCCCAAGACTCCAAAGTTTCAGGATTGTAGTTTTTCAGCAGAGCAAACATATAGGTCAAATTTCAGCCAAATCCCCAGGGGGGGCGATTTTACATACTTATCTAACTACACTCTTCACATTGAGTAAATATTTTTAATATATTTCAAACATTTAAATATAATTAATGTTATATTGTACAAAAACAAGCATTGACGAACATGTTTATTTTTAAGTTAACTTTTTGATATCTATTTTCATGTAATATTTCATTTACAGTATTTTGTAGCCCACAGTTAATATAGCTTTACATGTTCAAAATGCAACAAAGGAGTTTTTTAAATCTTCAATTTTTTTAAAAGATTTAGCAGGGATCCATCTGCTATGGATAGAATTGTAGTCGAAGTATCACCTCAATTATTTTAATTATTTCTGAATTATTTAATTTCTGCTTTAAATTTAGTTGGGTTAAGCATGATTATTACACAAATAGCGTATTTTAAAAAAGATTGTTAGCTGTTGTGTTGCATCTCGTCAGCATTTATTAAATATTTAAAACTTTCACAGTGATTACTCATAATAAATAATTTTCGGAAACTTCTAAAAGATATTTATTCGCTTAACGTTTTTGCTTCTGATGATGGCCAGTGTAAGCTGGTCGAAACGTTAAGCGAATAAATATCTTTTAAAACACAGTTATTTCCGAAAATTATTTATTATTTGTCAGCATTTGTTATAATACTCTACATATCTTAAATTCTGGAACAAGTATTATTTATCCTCCAGTTCCGCCTCTCCAGCCTTCTCTTATGTTAATCGCACCGCAGCCCGTATTTCCTCTTCAAACGCCTCCCCAAAAAATTCTAAATTCCCTTCTCTTCCATGTCCTAAATCCCCCCCTTTCCACAAATCTTCCAAATCCAAATCCTACTCAAAGCCTACTCCTCAATTTCCTTTCGTTCCATCCCTTTACTCTCGTTTACCATCAAATGGTTGCGCTCTGAATCACGACGACTCCCCCCAATCCAATCCCTCCATATCTTCCAGCCTCTTACCAGTTCCTCCTAGTCTTTCCCCTAATTCCTCTCTAAACGATTCTTCTATTGTTGTCCCCCATATCTCCGCAGCTATCATGGAACTCCTTGCCTCTTTTAACATATCCTCTTCCTCCTCATTCCTTCATAATCTTTCAACCTTCCTATTAAATCACGTTCATTTTAACTAAACCATCTCTTTCATCCTTTTTTCTTTTTTTCTCCCTTTTGACCATCTTCCTGCATCACATTCTATATTTGTTATCCTTATTTCTCTTTTTATCTTTTGCCTCCGTTTCGCCAAGGATAACTGTTCGCTCAGGAATCATTAACTCAAAAATTTCCTCAGTTCAAATTTTATTTCATTTTTCCTTTATGCTACATAGTTATCTCATTATGGAAGGAAGCCTACAAACTGGTCGTCAACCCAGTTCGTGCAGGTATTTTTCCCGTCTCTGGTTTAACACTATGTCGGAAGGAAGCCTTCAAACTGGTCGTCAACCCAGTTCGTGCAGATATTTTTTCCGTCTCTTTTTTAACACTATGTCGGAAGGAAGCCTATAAACTGGGCATCAATCCAGTTCGTGCAGGTATTTCTCTCGTTTCTTTTTTTTTTTTTTCTTTTTTAATATACGGTACCGCTAATGGTGAGGTACCTTCAAATTTGCTTGCATCCAACCTCGGACACGTCTTCTCTCTTCTATTCATTTCTCCTTTGTCAACTTCTCTTTTACGTTGGAAGATCGTCTACAAGCGATCTCCTCTTATTTATTGTACCCTTCCTATTACTCTTGCCTTCCTTTCTTTTACTTCAGCTCTGTCTTCTCCCGCTGCGTTTTCTCATTCTTTTAGTTCCTCTTCTTCTCCCTCTAACTAGAATGTCGCGGTCTTGCGCCTTAAACATCCTTCAATGGGATTGCCGCAGCTTACGAGCTAATAAACTAAGTGTAGAATGTCTATTAGACTTCTACAATATCCATGTAGCGCTGTTATCTGAAACTTGGCTTAAATCTTCCTTGTCTCTTTATTTCAAAGGTTATTCTCTAGTTCGATCTGATCGTATGGATGGGTATGGTGGTGCTGCGATTTTAATTAGACACGATCGATCCTATCTCACCCACAATATCCCATTTCTTCCTCCCCTCTTCCTAACCACCCTAACATGATTCATATTTCACTTGAAAATCTTCTCCCGAATCCTATACATATTGCTTGCGTGTACATCCCTCCCAACGCCAGCCTCTCTAGTCTTCCTTTGCCTTCATTCCTTTCATCCCTATCTGATCCATTTATTATTGGTGGAGACTGGAATGCGCACTCCCCTATGTGGGGCTGCGCAGGGCGCAATCCAAACGGTGTGACTCTGGAAAATCTCGTCCTAAACCATAATTTTTTCCCCCATTGTCCTAACTCTCAACAACCCTCTTCCTTCTAATCCTTTCAGGCCCTTGCACGCTCCTCACTGGCTTCTCTCCAAAACAGATTGGACTAAATTCCGATCTTTGATGGATTCCTCACTCCCCCTTATTCTGGATTTTCCCGACCTGGCATCCCAGTACAACTTTCCATTCAATCTCTATATTCTGCTCTTTACGCTTCCCCCCTCCATCTTCCTTTTCGCGCGGTCGTTCTTCTTCTTATGCCTCCTCTCTTTGGTGGAATGAGGAGTGTAAAGATGCCTTCAGAAGAAACACCGCTACCTTTAATGCCTTTCGCTCTTGTTCCTCAATATCTAACTTTTTAGCTCACACAGAAGCCAACGCAAAAGCTCGGTACGTTTTGAAATCTGCCAAGAGGAACTATTGGAAATCATTTTGTTCCTCTGTCTCTAGAGATACGCCTCCTACTAAGATATGGAAAATGGCCAAGGCGTTTAGATCTCCTCTTTCTGTGCGTCCCCACTTCTCCCATCCTTCTTTGTCTAAACTTCAATCTTTCTTGGACTCTATTACTCCTCCGTATGTCCCCACTTTCGAGGAATCGAACATTCCTTCACTTCCAAATTCCTCAGATCCTCATTTCCTATCGTCTCTTTTTCGCTATGAGGAACTCTTGTCCGTGCTTAACAAATCCTCTCCTTCTGCGCCTGGCTTGGACGGTCTTTCTTTCCCTATTCTTAATAAACTCTCTCATTCCTCGCTGCTCTCCCTTCTGAATATTTTCAACTCATTCCTACTTTCCGGTTTTATTCCTGAGTTTTGGAACGACCTCATCGTCATTCCAATTCCTAAAAAAAAATCAGTGTTCCTTCCGTCCTATCTCCCTAGACTCATGTCTGCGCAAACTCTTTGAAGGTTTAGTAAACAACCGTCTCGTTTGGTGGCTTGGACATAATAATTTAGTTCCTTCTAATATGTTTGGTTTTCGCCCTGGTCTTGGCCCAGTAGATTGCATCAGTACCTTCCTTGCAGATATCTATAAATCATTCCTATCAAAGAAATTTACTGTCGCTTCTTTTGTCGATGTCTGCTCGGTATTCAATAATGTGCATCTTTCTTCTCTGGGCTCCAAGCTCCTCTCTCTTAATCACCCGCCGGTTTTGATCACTCTTATACTCAACTTCTTTCAACATAGAACTCTTTATCTATCTTCTCCTTCTCTTTCCACCTTCAGATGCGTCTATGGTGGGCTTCCCCAAGGTTCCTTCCTTAGCCCCAGTCTTTTTAATATTTACTCTTTCGATATTGCTCGGCTTCCTATTCCTTCGTTCTCTCTCCTTTTTGCCGATGACATTTTAGTTTATTCCACCTCAGATGATCTGTCCTCCGCCACCAACGAGTTAAATCATTCATTGTCCCATCTTAGCAATGCTCTATCTACTCTCCACCTCTCTTTTTCCCCTTCCAAGTCTTCCTGTATAATTTTTGCCCCCCGCCCCTTTAATTATGCTTTTATAAACATTAGCGTATCAGGTACACCTATTCCCACTGTTAATTCCATATGCTACCTAAGCCTTTTCTTAAATAGTCGTTTTACATTTCGTGAACATATTAATTATATTTATAATTCCTCGATCAAAAGACTTAATTTCCTCAGATCTTTATCTCCGCTCAGTTGGGGTGGCGACCCGTGTATTCTATTAATTCTATATAACGCAATTATTCGGTCCAAACTAGACTATTGTTCCTTCATTTATGGCAATGCCACCGAGTCTCTCCTTTCGAAACTTGACACAATTCAGAAATCCTGCCTTCGCCTATGCATTGGCGCTTTAAGATCTTTTCCTATTCCTGCGATTCTATCCGAATCTTCCACTCAACCTCTTTCCATTCGTCGTTCACTCCTCGATTATCGATTTTTAATAAAACGCCTCCCCATTTTTTCATCCAATATTATTCCTTCCTATCTTCATATCCAAAATCACTGCCGCTTGGCGCCTCATAGAATTCCGATTTTATCGCATATAGCTGTTCGTGTTTCCAATTTTTCTCCCTACGTTTCCTCTTATAACAGTCTTCCTTAGTTTTCTTTTGATTTTAATAGTATATGGCATCCCATCAATTTCTCCTCCCTTCCAGTCCGAGCTAATTCTTCTTCTCACAATGTAGTCAACTTCGAATTCCTTCAGCTGCTGAACTCTTCTTTTCCTTCCCATGACTTAATCTTCTCGGATGGCTCCAAGAGCGATGGAGACGTGGGTGATGCGTATACGTCTCGTACGTTCCTGCACTCTAAGTCTTTCAGACCTCCTTTTTGCTCTATTTTCTCGGCCGAATCGATTTCAATTCTTCGTGCCATTCATTTTATATCCTCCATAAGTGGGGTTCACAAATTCCTGATCGTTTCCAATTCCAAAGACGTTCTTCAAGTCATCTCCTCTCCACCTTCTCATTCTTCTGATGGCACCATTCTCTCTATTCGATCTCTCGTCTCCTCTTTGTTCTCGTCCTGCTCCATTCTCATAGACTTTCTATGGGTCCCTAGCCATTCCAATATTGCGGGCAATGACTCAGCTGACTCTTTAGCTCGCTCAGCCGCCCGCATTGGTCCTTTCCTCGACTTTTTCCCTTCCTCAGACATTCTTTCTCTATCACGCTCTAATCATTCCAGACTTTGGTCTGACATGTATCCATCTTTATTCTCAAATCGCTTTTCACAGTACCGTCAGCCAGTTCCTAGTTTCCTGCCTTGGTTTCAATCTATTCCTATCTGTCGTCGTTCCTCTGTTGTTTCCTTAATTAGGCTTAGAATCAATCATTCTCTACTCCCCTCTTCTGGCTTTCGATTCGCTTTGTCCCCTTCCCCTTTCTGCTCAATTCACGCTTCTGAGCCTTTTTGTATTGGTGATTCAAATCATATCCTATTCGAATGTTCTGCTCTCTCGAACGAACGCTTCTTTCTTTATGCCCAACTTTTAGTTTTGGGTCTTCCTATTCCTTTTAACGCTACCTATATTCTTTCCTACCCATTACCTTCAGTTATTCCGTTGCTGCTGTCCTTTGTCTTTTCCATTTCTGACCGCCTGGCTATTTAGTTATATCGCTTAATTTTTCGTGTTTTTGGGTCAAGGCCGCTGGCGCGCCCAGGATAGGAAGAAAAATCAACAACTTTTGTTGGGTACTATAAACATGCACTTCTCAGATCTTTTTTCATTCAAAAGTTAAATGTATGTCGTCACTTAGTGACTTATTCCTTATTTTCTAAATTTGTACACGTTTGTATGCAATAATTTGCCTAAGTGCTCTTAAAATATTTTATCAATATATTCAGGTTATTAGAATTTTATTTGTTCATTCATCTGTATAATAATTATTTCATAGCCCCTGTATTTTCTTTCTTTCAAATAGTACTGACAGTTTATTGTAATGACACTGTTCATTTAACAATTACCAGAGATATTACTTTTTTGTATTTTAAATACTGTAATTTCACAGTTAGTAAAATGCAATAATATTTAATTCCCTGAAAAAAAAATGTATTTTGTGATTTTTGTTTCTTTAGCGCCACTTTTAAGTGATTTATGACTATATTTTCAAACAGGTACAGAAGTGAATTAATCAATTTTTAAAAACTGGTTCCTATGCAGAAACTCCTATGAAACAAATTAAAAGGCACAACATAACATGCTTATGCATGGCAGAAACACAGATGGGGAGGTTATGATAAATTTATCAGCATATTTATGTATTTTATATTGAGTGCACTTTATTTTAATGCCCTAGACATGTGATTGTTAAGTATTAATTTTCTATGAACTAGGAAGTAGCTTCTATTGCCGATTATAAAATTAATTTTGGTTTTATTTTATTTAATTTGCGAAATGTTACCTATTGACTTTGAATTTTTTAATAATAATTCCATTACTTAGTGTATAATAATTAATGGTATATATAACATATTTAACAAATTTTATTTTTTCTAATTTTTTTTATTTTTACTTGATTGAAATTCACAGGTAGTTGGAATTGAATCGATCTTATTTTGGCCTACATATTGGAATACAATTTCATTTACAGTATTTTGTGGAACTTGGTTTATATATCTTTACATCTCTTAAAAATGTAAATAAAGTCATTGCATACAATTAGTCTGTGTTTACAAATAATTATTTTACATTGAACTAAAATAATATATTATAGTAAATTATATAAAGTACTAGTATGATTTTATTTTAAAAAACATTTCTCTGAAAGTTGTTTAATGTGATCTCTCACAATTGAAAATCAAAATTTAGTTTAAAACTTTGTTATTTATTGTTTGTGCTTCCCGTTTATTATCCACATATTTAAAACGCTAAATAAGTCTTTAATGATTTAATAAGAATCTATCTGCTATGGAATAAAAAAATTTGTCAAAACATAACGCTACTAACAGCAACCATTTTTGATTAATATTGATTCTTGTTTGACGATTCCGTTTTTCAGATTTTGCTGCGCTTTGTACAGCATAATTCAATTAATTATTATTTCACTGAAACCCAATTCCTTTGGCATCATTATTTTACAACAAGCAAGGATATCAGAAAGGATTATGAGCTATTATTTTACTATTTTATGATTTATTTTTGTCACACTGTACAATAATTAAAATCAGACAGTTAAAATTTCGGTAATTGAAATTTTTTATGAATTTTTCTACAAGTAACAAAAAAATAAGAAAAATTTCTTGAAGCTTAATTTTCAAATTTTTCAAAATTTGAACACTTTAATTTTAAAATTTCGGGGGTCTCGTATTTTTCCTATATTTTAGCGATTGAAATACATCATTTTTAAAAAAAAGTGAGCTCCCAGCTACCATGGAAAGGGCTGTGGACTTTTTTTTAATTTCCAGTATTTTCACGTTAAGCGTGTATTTTTCCAAATTTTGCTCCTTAAATATCAAAATTTTTTGAGTTTCTTATTTTTTCTGCAATCTGGAGACCTTAGTATGCAAGTTAAAATGAAAATCAATACCGTAACTTATATCGAGCCGGCTGAGGAATTTTTTTAAAAAATATTTCTTGAAACTTGATTTTCACATTTTTCAAAATTTGGGTCCTTGATTTAAAAATTTTTGGGGTCTCGTATTTTTCCTGTATTCTAGAGATTGAAATACATCATTAAAAAAAAAGAGGGACTCTCCAACTTCCACGGAAATGCCTGTGAACTTTTTTTTAGTTTCCAGGGTTATCGCTTTAAGAGTGTATTTTCACAAATTTTGTTCCCTAAATATCAAAATTTTTAGAATTTTATTATTTTCCTGTATTCTAGAGACCTTTTTATGTAGATTAAAAAGAAAAGTAATCGGAGACTGAGAAGGACATGGTGTAGAGACGTTTTGGCAAACGGATGACTAATGAAAGTTTACAACAGCAGATACGTCGTCATGTAGCATTCCGCATAATCGATTAGCGTTACGTATTAATCTATATAAATTTTTCTTATGCGTTTATTTATATAAGACAGCATTGGTTAATAGTTATTGTAAGTCTCGCTGTAGTTATCGTATGTTCCGCTGTTGTCTCTGATCCGCTGGGAGAAGATATAATATTCTTAAGTTTCTGTTTTTCTTTTTAGTATAGGGTCAGCAGTGCCAATAGTAGTCATCTTCGTCTGGCGTGACAAAAAAAAAAAAAAAAAAAAAATTATTAATAAATTCTTTTTTACTAAATATTAAACTTCAACAAAGGGCACTCTGTACCATGTTGTAAAGAACCTTTTACGTTTCACTGCAAGATGCTAATTTTATCACTAATGTAATGCGGTTAAGTCTCTTTTGAGCTGGTACGTATTATATGTTTATATATCTGTGCAACTCTGTACTTAACTAAATACACGTTCTGTTCTGTTTTGTTCAATTTACCAACTATCACTTATTGGGGAAAAAATATAACAATAAATATAAAAAAGAAACAAAAAAACATGTCCTTTCTAGAATTATAAAAAAGACAGGTGGAAATGTATTATTCTATTTTTTTAAATTAATTAAAAAAATTATACTTTCTCAAAATATTAAAATAAATCAATTAAATAATTACGTTTAGACATACTTTATACTAATTGTTATACGTCGTTGTAATTAATATAAATTTGCAAGACCTAGAAAACTAGTTAATTATTTTATTTGTATAATACAAATTAAATAATTAACTAAATTTTCTATGTCTTGCGAATTTAAATAAATTAATATATAATCAAATCGACTGATATACCGAATTTCAAATGTTTTTGTCAAAAATTAAAAAAGTGACAATGGAAGCTCTAAAATATAGCGTATCACAATTACCTTTCTGCGTCGACATGTTTTCTCTTTTGAATTAATCTTATAAAATAAATTTTCAGTGAAAAATAATTCTAAGATCGCGAATTTTCAGATAAAGTAGGGAAAAAAGTACCGAAAAGAACTGAGCCAAAAATGTGCTCAGTAATTACCACTAATGATAAAGGAGCATAATAATTTTATTTCTGATGGTAATACATTCCGTGGCTTTATTCGGTTTTTATTAATTTCAACTATGATGGTTTACTGATAATTTATTGCATCAAAAATTAACCTTTTGAAAGATTATTATTGTAAGGGAATTCATCGTAGAAGTTAAACTTCATTAAAACTACGTACAATAACGAATAACCAAGAGGCTGGAATAATTAGACTACCAAGCGTCGAGATTATAAGTAAATGATGGTTAATAATTGTGCGGACAATAATGCCACGCATGTCAATGTATGAATATACATACTTCAACTTATATGAATGAAATATTTACAGTTAATCCCGAATATAAGTTTACGCATACATTTGCGTCGTGTATAAAACTGTAGTGAACAATATTTGTACGACAAGAATGTAACGAAGCTCAGAAACGATGGAAATTAGTAAAACTGATTTGTTACATTTATTATTAATATAATTACGGTTAAATTTATTTATAATTTCATCAAATTAATTGGAAATTCTAAAACATGTGTATACTTATTTATATACTTCGTATATGACTGAAGTACATTACTGATGCAATAAACTATTAATGTTATCTGAAATTATTACATCGCTAAAAAAATAGTTATTTGCTGGTATATGTAATTCTTGAAGTTGCATCTATTATAAATGTAACACACATTATTTGCCATAAAGCATTCAAAATAAAAATTTAATCGTTAATTTAAAGTATCATTTTGATTTTTCCTGTATTGAATTACATGCATCGTTTTAAAAAGTTCATTAGGCAGATTATAGATAAGCTGCAGCAAATTAGTTCGAATAAAATAATTAAAATGTACATTAATTTTTGATTTTTCCACTTCATTTAGTTATTCATTAGTTTTCAGATTATAAGCTAGTGAATTATATGTTAGGAAATGAAATGCTAAATACGACTAAAACTGAAAAAGACTGTCAAAGTCATTTTCAGTTAATTTCTGAACTATTGAAGTCAGATTTTCATTGCAAATTCAATTTTTGTAACATACGTATATAAAATTTTCATTTACGTACCGAGTAGCCGTTGTAAAATCTTTATATTCTCGACGAGGTTCCCTATATTCAGATAATATCTGAGTACTAGGTGGCAAACCATTCCGTCAGGTTGTTCTCAACGGTTGCTGTTGCCAATACCCTCCGCCAGGTTGCACAAACGAAGCTGTTGCCTTATGTCTGCTTTTTCTCTTTCTCTTTTTCGTTGGAATTCTTCTTCGACTTTTCTCATAGCTTCCAATTTCCTTAACTGTTATCGCTGATTCACACACATTATATTTAAAACTTTTGGGGTCTCAATCATTCGGCGGTAAAAAAAAAAGAAATTGATAACGGAAAAATATCGATAATATAATTTTTAGCCAACATATACACTACCTCGCAATGACAAAAATTTTCATATTTTTCAAACTCTTGTTAGCCATATTTGTTAATAGATATCAAATGCGTATGTAAATCACGCATATGGATACATGCGATAGAAAGCACAATGATTTGTGTTGCTTTATGCGCAGATTAGTATTCAGTGTTATTTATAAAATATATATACTCGTATATAAAGATATCATATTTTACACTTATGTTTATCATTGAATCTGAATCTGATCGTCAATGATTTCATTTGTTCATTTAGCACTATCGCAAAAATATACTTCAAAACACTTGAAACTAAAATTAATATTATCAAACTGTAATGAAAATATTACAGTAATTATATGAGATTTTATGAAGTCTGCTACCATTTATCGTAAATATATTAAAAAAAAAATATATATATATATATATATATACTTTCATTACATCACAAATATATGTAAATACTTTTTTAAATGAAAACACCAAGCAAGGACAGTAATCCTGAAACGAAGGTTAACGTTAAAAATAATAAAAAATGTTAAATTTTAGTACAAATATAAATAGAGAAACAAGACGTTTAGTACAAAACAAAATATCGAATACTAGTGTGATTTTTTCTTTTGTATGTAAAAATCAGCGTAGACACAAAAAAAAAAAAAACCGGTATATATTAAATTTCTGACTCTGCTACTAATTTTTTTTTTTTTTTTTAAATATTAATTAGTACGATCTTAACGACTAACGTTAAATAAATACTACATATATTAAAACGTACTTAATACTGGACAGAATGTATCTTTTAGACTAAGTGAAACTTGAGCGGGGACATTAGATCCATTGATCAAAGTCCCAAAAATTATTTACAATATTTACATTAACTACAAGACCAAGTCTTGTGGTTTATAACGCTTAAGGCGTCGTACGTCATATTCGGTGTCGAGAAGTTGCAGTGCCTCAACGTTGATGTGTTGATGTAGGCACTTCTCGTGTTGTTCTGCGAAATCCTTGATGACTTCGTTGACGAATTTCCCCTGGAGATCATTATGTATATCGTCGTTGCGTGAGTATCTGTACGCGTTTACGGTAGCATGTAGAATGATGCTCTGACGAGTTTGTATCTTGTCTCGATTTGATTTCTTTGCACAGCCCCACAGAGCAAGACCGTACGTCCAAATCGGCTTAATTATTTGATTGTAAAGTAGGCGTTTACAATTAACGTCGAGAATAGATTGACGACCAATCAGCCAGTATAACTTGGAAACCTTGTATTTGATTTGCTTAGTTTTCATTTAAAAATGGGGATTCTACGTTAGACGAGAGTCTAAGTACATTCCAAGATATTTGGCACAGTCTGTTTGTGGTACTTCGACTGTGCTTATATATGCTTGATGAGAAGAATCAGCGTGTCTTAATGTGTACAACACGTGTTGGGATTCGGCTTCGTTGAGCTTAATCTTCCAGCGTCGTGTCTAGGTATGAACGCGATCCAACGCGCATTACAAGTTGTTGTTTGCTTCTGGCAGCGAATCACTTACGGAAAGGATTGCGGTGTCATCAACAAATGTAGCCATGGTAGCCCGATCATCGGTTGGAATATCCATCGTGTACAAGAGGTACAAGATAGGTCCGAGAACGCTTCCTTGCGGAACT
Organism: Icerya purchasi; assembly: GCA_039619475.1. Lineage (NCBI taxonomy): Eukaryota > Metazoa > Arthropoda > Insecta > Hemiptera > Monophlebidae > Icerya > Icerya purchasi. Next base: position 138,062,878 of record CM077116.1, read on the forward strand.
CCTGCTTGTATAGGATGAAACGATGATTTAGCATCTTCGTGTGCTACCCGAAATTGTCTATTAGACAAGTATGATTGAAGCAGCCGACAGAAGTTGTCTGGTAAATGGTTGCTCATTTTGGAGTGAAGCCCTTCATGCCATACTTTGTCGAAGGCTTGTGCGACATCGAGAAAGAATGCAGAGCAATACGGTTTTTCTTCGAAAGCTTTTTCAATTATCGCCGTGACTTTGTTGACTTGGTCGATAGTTGAGTATTGATTACGGAAGCCAAATTGGTGATCAGGAAAATCCACAAATTGTTTCAGTCGTTTTAGTATGAGTTTCTCGAAGAGTTTTGCTAGTGATGGCAGCAGTGATATAGGACGATAAGAGGTCACTTCTTCTGCCGGCTTGTCTGGTTTTTTGAGCATAATGATTTGTGCAAGCTTAAAGCAAGCAGGCACATTCTCAAGTCGAATACACGCATTGAAGAGGTTAGCAAGAAATACTACTGCTTTGAGCGATAGGTGTTTCAGCACTCGTGGTGATATTTCATCGATTCCTGGTGTTTTCTTTGGATTAATGTTTTTGACGATTTCTTTTGCTATCTCTAATGGAGAGATGTGCTTGGTTGTTTTGTTCTCTTGATATCTAATTGCTGGAATGATATCAGAGGAGATGTCATGTGGAGTGAAGATACGCGCGAGATGATTTGCAAAAAGTTCGGCTTTTCTGTTGTTGCGTCTGGCCCAGTTGCCATCTCCTGCCTTTAAGGGCGGAACATGTACAAAGGGTCGCTTTATTCTGCGAGTAGCTTTCCAGAGAGAGTAATCCTTGTTCACTGAGGGACTTAACTCTTCCAGATACTGCTCAAATGTTTCCCTTTTAATTTTCAGGATTAAACGATGAAGTTGGTTATTCAGACGATTAAACATCGTTTTATCGGACGGAAGGCGTGTGTTGTGCCATCGCTTTCTTGCTTTTCTTTTCTCGGTTATTTTTTCTCTAACTCCGAGAGGGTATGTTATTTCTTGAACTGTGTTATCCCGAGGTGACGGAGTTGATATCTGGGAAAATTCGCGAATTAAATCGATGAATCGCTGCGCGTGTGTATCAAGGTCTTCGGGATCGTTGAGCCTCACTTTAAGCTCGATTCTGGAGTCTAGTTCCTCACGGAATTTATCCCAGTTGGTGTGCTTATTTGTGAGAGTTGTTCTTTTTTCTTTTTTGATGACTGCAGTGCTCACATTTAGGAGAACTGGAGAGTGATCTGAGGTCAGATCCTCCATATCTGTCACGTCCATGCAGTTGGTCCCAATTCCTTTGACTATGAAGAAGTCAATGAGGTCGGGCTTTTTACATCTGTCGTTTGGCCAGTATGTAGGCTTCCTTCCAGATATGAAGTTACTGTGAGTTTTATGAATGGCTTCGAGGAATCGTTTTCCTTCAGTGCGAATGCAATGTGATCCCCAAGCCGTGTGTTTGTCATTGAAATCACCCCCAAGGATGAATCGTTTGCCGAGATGATTCAGGAATTTTGTGTAGTGGAATACTTCCATCTTTTCCTGTTTGGGTTTTTGTGGCGGGGAATAAGTTGCAGCGATGTTTAATTCCTGACCTTGATGTTCGACTGTAATGATTGTACATTGCATATAGTCTTTGCAGAACTCTTCCTGCTGAAAGTGATAGATGTTCTACTTGATCAGTATTGCCGCTCCAGCATGTGCGCAACCACTAGGGTGAGGCGTGGAGTATAAGTCATATCCGCGTATCTTGATGTAATCTCTTACAGTCAAATGACATTCGGATATTAGGGCAATATCAATCTTGTTTACGTGCAAGAATGATTCGAGTTCCCGCGCTCGGGAGCGCAAGCCGTTAGCGTTCCAGGTGATGATTCTGAGTGATTCGCTCATTTTTTAGCCTTAGACTTAGTTTTCTTGGTCTTAGCTGTGGGGTTTTCAAATGCATCCAAGCGCTTCATTACACTCGTAAGTTGAGTGCTTGTATTGACCATGAATCCTGCGAGCAGGTCACAGATTTCAGACAGCGTGTCTTTTTCCTGGTTTTTGCCCTGTTTCTGCTGAGAAGGAATAACAGGAGTTGGGACAATTTTTGCAGGATTTTTGGGTTTGTTTCTAGTAGTTGCTTGCGCATAAAACTTGCCTGGGTGCACAGTCTCTGTTGGATTTTTTTTTTCTTGTACACGTTGTGCGACTTTGGTAAATAGTGCGAGCATTTTCTTCGCGATAGTTCGATAAGTCTCACATCCTTTGTAGTTTGCTGAGTGGTTCTGTTTGCAATTAGCGCACTTGAACTTCTTCGGGTCCTTGATGATGCAATTCACCGTGTAGTGATTTCCTGCACATTTGAGGCAAGCAATTCGCTGTACACAGTAATTTGCTGTATGATTCCATTGCTGGCATCGTTTGCATTGTGTGATTCCTTTTTCTTTGTGTGGAGCTTCTACTTTAACTCTGAAGTATAGCATACGCTTGATATCATAGATCTGTTTGTTGTTATGTTTTGGTTCTCGGTCAATGTAGAAGAGAGGAAAGGTTTTTCTCTCTCTATCAATGATCTTGTTGTTAGCATCCCGTTTTTTTATGATTTTCGAAACGTTGGTTACACGTTGGGTCGTGCGTCCATATGTTTTGAGACACTCACTTATTAATTCCGGCTCAGTTTCAGCGGGTAACCCTCTGATCACTACGCGGTATGCCTTATATGCTTTAATGGCATACGGGTGAAATTCTAGGCCATTAAAGCCATCTTCTTTTTTGACGAGGTCGCTCAGAGTGCCTGTTATTATTCTGTAGTCATTGACGTCAGTGGTGATGACTTTCATGGTTTTGTTGTCACTACTAATTGTAAAGAACGTTTCCACTTTCTGTTGGACGACGTTTATTATTATTTTTTTGATTGCGGCTAAGTCCGAGTAACCACTTATGAATATTGGTGGAGGTACGATTCTACTAGGCTTCTCTCGCACGTTGATCGTTTCCATTGCGTCGTCAGTATTATTCCCTTCTTTGGTCCGCGAAGATTGTGTGGGAGGAGCTTTTATTTTTCGCGGAGATTTAGATCGGGTACCTGTATTATGGGTTAGTAGCAAATCGTTTATCTGTTTTTGCAGTAATTGTATTTGCTCTTGTTGTAGTTGATTCTGTTCAAGTTTCTTATTTTTTTTTTCAGTGATCGCCCGCCAGCTTTCCATGGTCGGGTTATCAATGTTTACTGGTAGCGACCCTTTTTTCGTAACAGGTGAATTCGGTGAGTTTGTAATATTTACGATTTTTGACGAAGGATTGCTGTTATTTACGAAGCCATTTATTTGTTCTTGTAACTCATTAATGCGTTTGTTAAGGTTTTCAATTTCCTGATCTTTAATCACCAGTAATTTTTTGCACTCATCGGGACTATTAATTTGGTCAGAGGTACTTCTAGTTATTGACATTGTTACTTATATTCGTTAGAAATTAAATATATGGTAACGTTAACAATAGTCGAAAAAATTTGTATGTGATAATTTTTCGTGCCGTATCTGGCTACACTGATAACGGAACGAACGAAACCGTGTTTAGCCAGTTTTATCAGCAAAAATTATCTAAACGCGTTAACTAATAACCACTACATACAAGTATTTAATTAAGTCCAAATCGAAAAGATTTTAAATCTAAACCGAAATAATTCATTTAATAAGTCGTTATAACTTTACACTCACTTGACGCTCAGCAAAAACACTTTCAAAACCGAAAAGCCCGCAATGAACTGTGCAAGTACGATGTAAAACTAAATATCCGTTTTTGTACTATTGAAATAATAAATTCAGATGCGAAATTGAACGCGAACACACATACGTGCACAACTACTAATTAGACTAAAAGTTCCGGTTGGTCATTCTTAAAATAAATTAAATTTATTTCAGGATTACTTCCGCTGTATCGAACCAGATAATTAATATTTGATTCAATTTAGAATATGATTTATTAATTTTAAATAGAAATTGGTACTTGAATATTTTGTTACCTACATAGCTTTTTATTTTTCAGAATTTTCATCTACCCATACTGTCGATATGATTAGTTTTAGATGTGTTAATAGTGCGTGCTAACAGAAACATACACTGCTCTGTATATTTTACAACGTCCACTCCACATACCCATCCGATGTACATATAATAAACGATAGGGAGGGCAAATAGAACGGTAATATACAGTTTATAAAATCGTAGCGTGCGTAAAATTGAGTGAAATTACCTATTCAATGTGTTCTCACTGTTTCCTGTTTGGTCATAAAGCGAAACAATGTCATAGTACATCCATTCTGCAAAAGATATTGTTACATCGGAAACTACTGAGGAATGTCCCAATTCGATAGTTGTTAATAACACGCCGATTATGGAAAACCCAGACGTGATTGGGATTGGGATTGACGCACAAAAAAGCATGGGTGACGGTGGAAATAGTGATAGCTCCCCTTTGAAAAAGAAAAAAAAGTATAATTTACGAAGTCGTAGTCGGTTGAAACAGGCGAGTTAGATTTTTAGTTTAGTTTCTGATGATAGACCGTGTAAACGTGTTCGAAACGTTAAAAAGATCAGAATGGAAATTCCTCGGGTACCAAGCGAGCTTCCCATTTGCCATTATGGCAGCAATTGGTATACAGTGCCAAAAACGCCGACGTCTCGCGATGAATCCCGTTGTCACCTAAAAAGTAAAATACTAATCATGACCTGTACCAGGCCAACACCTATAATCGTAGTATATTACCACCGTGTCGTCATTTGCCTGCACTACCATTCAAAGAAAATATTTAAATTCCATTCGTTACTAGAATTCACAAAACAAAATAATTTTTTTATTTTTTCATATATACCTGAATCGCTGAGCAAAATCAACATAATACATATCAAATAAACAAATATGTAAATAAATGAATCAATAAATGAATAAATCAATTAATAAATATACTACCTAACGGTGCTAGTCAACTGCGTCACCTTGCAGCCGCCGTTCGGTGAATCGCCGCAATTTCACCAAAAACATTACGAAACATTAGAAAAATTTTATTTATTTTTTTTTAATTACACCAAATATCCTAATCATTGCTATTCATAAGTTGACGCATACCTAACTTAGACGTGAGAAGTAGAGACCAGAGTGACAAATTCAAGGAACGAAGACTCAAACATATTAAATCGGAGAAATATTTCTTTTTTTTTTTTTTTTTTTTTTGAAAAGTTGAAAGAATAGCAAAAATACGAAAATAAAATAAAATATAATTTGGAATCTAAAATCCGAAGTATAAAAATGCTCAGATAAATTTTGAAAGCGCAAGGAGCGATAAATACACAGGACAGGCCGAAGCTGACACTCGCAAATCGGATGAACACATAGATATAAACACGGTAACTGGCAGCACTCTCTGTCGCGCAGAGAAAAACATTCATCATGTACGGAACACCACGAAGATGGAGAAAAAAAAATCGAACTAGCCAATAAAATAAATTTCTAGTAGTGAACGGGACACTAAGACGCAAAATGAACAACAAAAAAAAAATATATCCAAATCATGCCAGACGGTCTTACACCAATCAATAGGACGAAGTTGGACAGAAACTTCACAAATTCTTCTGCAGGGTACAAGGAAATATCTAAACGTGCCAAACCAACGTGCTCTCAGTGTAAAAATACCTGGATAAACGAAACCGTAGACAAAATCCTCTCTCCCGTATTCCTTGCAACACATAAATAGCCGAAAATTTGATGATCCCGCAAATCAAAAGTAGCTGTTGACAACGTCTATTTCCTGGAGCATCTGCCCGACTCCGTGCTGTCTGAATACTATAAAGGAATGTTAAAGAGAGATTCTGTGGCAGCGTACTATGTCGGGTACATACAACACCTGTTTCACTTCCTCAAACTCTGACCGATCAATGATTCAACGCTGGAGCCTTCTCCAGCACTGTCACATGTTATAGAAGCGTTAGATCGCCTTTCTAAAGCTATGTCCGCACTAGTGCGCTTTCGCTTTCAACTTTTAACTTGCGTCTTGCCTCTTGCCTCTTTCAACTTGTGCCTAGACGCATGCCTCTTGACACATGCCCGAAAAGTAAGCAATTTCTGTCCGCACTTGTTCAACACGTTTGTGCGTCTCGCCAGGAGGTCCTGTGCAACCACCTCGAGATGGAGTCAGACGCGCTGTCCCTACTTTTGCTAAGTTCTGCATTTTTAGTTTTGAAACATGGAAGAAAGAAAAAATCGCTGTGGGTTTCGGACTTTTTGAAAACTCAAGATTACAAGATTTTGAAACTTGTGAATACAGATGATTTATTGTTTAAAATCTTTGCTTGAATGCCGAAGGCCAACTTTGATTGTTTGCTAATCTGATTCGGGGAAAAATAGAAAAATGGGTGCGGTTGTGCTGGAGCACAGGGCCGTTGATTTAACGTGAAACGCCTATATCAGTTTAAGTATTTATATAATTTTATATAGATATATAGATAAATATATAGATATATATGAATATATGCGGTGAAAAATAATAGTTGTTGCTTTGCGCGATTTCGTTTCACGAGCGATTTTCAAGAAGTTTCACATCAAAAGGACACACGTTTCCATGAAGCTATACCTCCATAGTATAGGCTTGCTATCACTTTAAGATTTTTAGCCACAGGCGACTCAATCAAATCTCTTTTTTATCTATTCAAAGTATCCAAACAAACTATATCAGAAATTATACCCATCGTTTTGAAAGCCATAATTGAAGCACTGCAGAATTACATCAAGGTAAGTAGAAGTAATATTTTAGTAACGTGTGTTTATTCATTTCACTTTTGCTGTGATAATTATTTTGAGCAATTACGAAATAAAAATGAATAAACCCACATTACTAAAAACAACTTGCAAACGAACACGACTCTCAAGTAAACGAATCTAATATAAAAACGACTTTTGCGGAAAAAGCAAAATCTATCGCTAAAAATAAAATATCTCCGTTAAATGATCTGATAAATTACCCAAACGACCAGCAAGGGCTTATGTTCCCCTATATCCCACCCCTGACGATCTATGATTACTTAGAGTCTTTAAAAAATCAAGTTGGAGGGGCCCTCAATATCACTGCAGCAGGACGAATTTCCCAAAACAGATTAATAATATTTTTAAAAACACAGAGCATTACGGACAATTTCTTCGCTAATGGTGGAGAAATAAACATAGGCTCCCAAGTAATTCAAGCGAAGAGATTGCGCAATCCATCCAACAAATTAATTTTATCGAATGTGTCCGCAACCATCCCCAATAATATAATAATTTCGTACCTAAATACAGTACTACAATTGAAACTGCTCTCACCGATCTCAATACTCCGGTTAAACCCATCCAATGCCGAATTTGGGCATATAATTAGTTTTCGACGTCAAGTTTACATAGAACAAGTAAACTGTGAAATTATTCCTGAATACGTGGACGTGAGACATGGTGACCGAGAACACCGTTTATACTTACAACTGGAGAACCATATATGTAAAAATTGCAATGGAAAATCGAAGAAGTCGAAACAAGTAACTCTCGAAAACCGACCGACGGAGCTCACAAATGAACAGACTAATAAACAAAATGAAACTACGATAAAGATTACTGCTCCTACTCTCTTAATGTACGCATCACCTGCTGAAATAAAGACCGACCATCCATCATGTACCACAAAACGCCCTCACCCGACTACACCTGATGAGCCGAAAAATAATGACGATCACCTGTTAAGCATAAAACCTGCGACGAAGAAAATAAATTTGATCTTCCCTAGACAAGAGATCGAACAGTTATCAAATGGCCTTAAAGAAGGAAACAGTCATGATAAAAAAGATGAAGACTTTAGTCTATGTACAGACCAACCAGAACAGGCACCCCAGCCTAGGACAAAACATATGGAAGAACCTCAGGCGAGTAGTAAACCGAAGTGTAATGTGAGTAAGACAGACCAAGTCGACACAGAACATAATACCCGAACTAAAGTGAATCAGAAAAAGCAATTACAGAATGACCTTGAAAGGATATTAGAACGTGCAAAACCATTTATTATAGAGAATCAACCATCATTGATTATGGGATACGAGGAGTTTAAAAACTTTGTCAACAACATCATCAATAATACCGATTACATTAACTTTGCCTCGGATTACACAGAGAATAAAGAGGGGCTGATCCATACAATTATGACAATAAAACCATATCTAAATGGGAAAAGCATAAAAAATAGGTGTACGCGTATTAGTAATAGGCTGTCAACTTCCCTAGAAGACTATTCAACCGACGAACAGAGTGAACTAAACTCAGACTAAAAGTCCATGTTACCTACACCTTGATAAAAGATTTATAGGACCGCAATGATGAATAAGAGTAATATAATACAATGGAATTGCCGAAGCTACCGAAGAAACAGCGATGAGTTAGAGCAAATGATTAATACACTAAATCCTGCCATCATTTGCCTACAAGAAACCCGTCTAAGACCATCAGATTACATATCGATCAAAGATTACAACATCTTTCGACATGATCACACTCTCAATAACAGAGCGAGTGGCGGTGTAGCCACTTTGGTACACATGAACTACCCAGTGAAGAAAATAACAATATCGTCATCTTTTCAAGTAGTGACCGTGTCAGCTAAGATCCCCTCTCTGTCATCTGTTGAAATTGTAGTATGCAATTGTTATTTACCACCCAATAGCAATGTGTCAAAAACACAGTTTGACTCTCTTATAGAGCAGTTAGGACACCAACATATAATACTAGGCGACTTCAACGCTCACTGCCCAGCATGGGGATCAGCATCAGAAAACCGACATGGATCAGTAATATCAAAAAGTATATTAGATAAGGACCTAGTATTACTTCCACCAAACGCGCCAACCCATTTCAATTTTACTTATAACACCTTTTCAACACTAGAACTATTTTTCTGTTCCAGTGTACTCGCCCCAAAATTTAATGTAACAGTGTCTGAAGACTTATGTTCTAGTGACCATTATCCAATAATAATAAATTTCCAAAAACAAGTGTATACAAATAACGAGGAGAGGGAGTTAAAATTTCAATATCACAAAGCAGACTGGGTAACCTATTCATCAAAAATAAAAGTTCCCACCCAGATCCCCACATTTTTAGAATCCAAGATAGATACACTGATAAAAATAATCCTAGAAGCTGCCGAGACAACAATTCCAAAAGCGACTTCAAAGAAATCTAAGCTTAAGTTACCGTGGTGGTGTAAAGAGATCAGAGTTGCTATAGTGCAGAGGAAATAAGCTCTGAGAAAATATAAAATAACCAGACTTCAAGAACACCTAATTGAGTTTAAAAAATATCGTGCAGCTGCAAGAGACCTGATTCGAGCCAGAAAGCAGGAAGTATGGCAAAAATTGGTAGAGTCTATAACGCAAACGACAAATAATCACTATATGTGGAAGAAAATCAAATCTATAAATGGAACGCCAAATACCCTTAAAAATCCAACAATAAATGATAATGGAACATTAATTACCGATCACCAGCAAGTGGCCAATCAGTTTGCGAAGTTCTTCTCCACAGAATCATCTATGGACAAATATACGAAAGAGTTTCAGGAACTAAAAGCGCATATAGAGCAAAATAAGGTGGAATTCAAAACCGATGATGATGAACCTTTCAACCGCCCGTTCACTTATGATGAACTCGAATTCCAACTTCAATTTCATACAAAAAATAGTGCACCTGGCATAGATCAAATCCACCCCTATATGATCAAATACGCGTCGCAGTCCGCTAAAGAATTACTATTAGAAATATACAATCAAATATGGGATACCGGTGATATACCAAAGAATTGGAAGGTTGCTATGATTGTCCCAGTCTTAAAACCTAATAAGGATCCGTGTTCGACACAGGGTTACAGACCAATTTCCTTAATAATAACGTTATCCAAAATACTAGAAAAAATGGTCAACAGACGCCTCCTATATTTCTTAGAATCTAACTCCATCCTATCGCCTATGCAAGCTGGAGGACGCAGGTCGAAGTCAACTATCAACCATTTGATAGGTTTACAAAGACAAATTGTATCAGCCTTTCATCGCCGATCTCACTTGTACTCAGTGTTCTTCGATATAGAGAAGGCATTCGACCGTGTTCCGAGGTTTTTATTGCTTCAGAAATTAAAAACGGTCGGAGTGGACGGTAAGCTGGGGCGATACATTCAAAGCTTTCTAACCGAACGATTAATACAAATAAAAATCGGTTCAGCAATCTCAGAACCCATCTCTATTGAGAATGGAATTCCGCAGGGCTCTGCTTTAAGTGCAACCCTATTTATATTATATATTAATGACATCGCTGACTGCATAAAACCTCCAGTAGTAGGTAGATTATACATTGATGATCTCAATATATCTCTTTCCTCTGATAATCCTTCTCTAGCTAAATCCATATTACAAAAAACAATTAATAAATTAAGTAAATGGTCTGAGAACAACGGATTAATGTTTTCCAGTCAAAAATCTATATGTGTTGATTTCCATCGAAAACGCCAACCTCAAAACCAAATACAACTGTTCCTAAAAGAATCGCAACTCCAGTTTAAATCATCAGCAACCTTCCTGGGAGTGTCACTAGATCCCTCGTTGACATGGAGATACCACGTAACTAATCTAAAGTCAAAATGCTATCATTCCTTGAATATAATGAAATGTTTATCCAACCGAAAATTCAATATCCACCCAAAGCTACTACTAAACATATACAAAACATTAATACTCAGTAAAATCAATTATGCATGTCAGGTGTACTCATCAGCAAAGAAATCAGTATTAAAGATACTTGATCCAATACAAAACTCTGCGCTTCGCATTATCCTGGGAGCAGACCGTACTTCACCTTCATCCAGTTTGTGTTCCTTAACGGGGATATTACCCCTAAAATACAGTCGCTCGTTACATAGCTATCGTAGTTTATTAAAGTGGTCGACTGAAAACAAAATAGTTTGCCCCTTCAAACCTGCTTTCCCCAACGATTTACTACCAAAAGTAAATAAATTGCTGCGTAAACATAATGTACCCCTTCCGTGCCTGGCGGAAGCTAAGAGGTTACCACTGCTTCCACCATGGGACCAGTACCCAGTAAAAATAAATCTATCACTATTAGAGTACAATAACTCGCAAACAGCTATAGAAGATCTCAAAAAGAAGGCAATTGAGGTGATTAACAGATACGAAGATTTCACAAAGGTGTATACAGACGGATCTAAGGCGTGTACAGGTATATTGTCACCAGCAGCGTGTGCCTACGAAATTGATGGAGTACTAGTAGGGGTCCGTTTAAATGATGCGTGTTCGGCACTGGATGCAGAAATGCTTGCAGTTCTGCTCTGTCTCCAGGAGTACGACAGTTCCAAAGCTCAACCGAAAAAGATTTTGATAATTACTGATTCTCTGACCACCATACAAAATCTACAAAATAATAATGCAGAAGAATCAATCGCGCAAAAAATCCAAGGGACTCTGCTATTGCTAGACCAGAAGGGCTTCCGGTTTGAGTTCCTATGGGTCCCTGCACATACTCAGATCCCGGGGAATGAGCGCGCGAATCTAGAAGCTCGGTCTGCTATGTTATCTCCAATGCCGCGTAAATCAGGAGGCCCAACAACACTCGATATTTTCCTACACGAAAGACTAACTGAGCAGTGGAGCAAAGAATGGATGTCAAAGACTACGTTATTGCACCAAATTAAGCCGATGATCGATCCATGGTGGCCGCCGACTGATAGCACGCGTGTCGAATACACAACGATCAATCGGCTAAGAATAGGGCACACAGCTAAAAGTCATGACCACATACTGCAAAGAATAACTATCCCTAATACATGTCCATACTGTGGTGAATTAAAATACCCGTCAGTACAACACATCATAATTGAATGTCGCACTTTTAATGCAGTCCGTCCAAGCACTTTCACAACGTTATCAGAAATATTAAGCGACAAATCATATAACACCTTGAAGAAGTTCATTCAGGATGGCGGACTGTTGGGTGGTCTTTAGGTAGCCTGGGCAGCTCTCACCGTGATAACCTTAGTAGTTAAAAACGGTATTTCATAAAAAAAAAAAAAAAAAAAAAAAAAAACTTCTACTTACTTTCGTATATTTTTTAAGAAAAATCAAATAAGTGAAGTAAAATTGAGGAATTAGAATATTTGAAAAGTACATTAGTTAGTAACTTTAGTAAGCGGAATGTAATTCAGAAAGTACTTCATGCACAGAAAGTATATAAGTTATTGCTGAACGTTAAAAAACAGTTCATATCAAAGCCATCGTTTTTAGTGATAACCACGTCAGTATTTAATTTTGTCTTTTACTCCGTTGACGTCTAGGTTGTACTTTTCTCCGAGTTGGGCCAATACGTTGTTCTTAGCCTGCTTATTGGTATAAGTTTTATCCCTGATATCCTACAACACCGGTAGTCTTCGATGATCATCAATAAAATCTAATGTTTCTTCTCCTCCGTCAGACATGATGACAAAACAAACGAAAACAATCAGCAACACAAACGAGAAACTTCACAAGAACTAGCGGTTTCGAGTGAAGAGGCACAGAATGACGCATGTAAACACGCTCCTTGCGCTTCGCCGGCCGCTCCAAGGTTCAACACGTTCAACACTTCCGATCAATTCAAACAACGCATACACTAGCGCATGCCTCACGTGCATCTCCCCTTGCGCTATAACGCATGCCTTTGACGCACGTAACGTTGGACAAGTGCGGATATACCGTAACAGGACTTTTAGGTGACGAGCATGTCGGTAGCTCCCAATATCGATGTACGACAGCAACCCAGAAATAGTGTGACCCCAATCGGCCGTGCCGTTACGATACAAACCAACTACAAGGGAACACCGGAACACGGAAAGCGCCAACTAAATTCGATAAAACGAAAACATCAGGAACCGGAAAAAGTGAAAAACGAAAAAAATTTCGCGACACAAAATTCAACTATCAAAAAAAAAAAAAAAAAAAAATGAAGACAGAAAAAGATAAAATTTTGTTTTTCCACGGGAGGCACTAAATTTCTTGAAAGGCGTATGCCAATCTCGCTAGTAAACGTGAAGCCTGTTTGAAATGAGAAACGTAAGACAACAACAAACAAACCATATTTACAAAAAAAATTTCGACTAGATTTTCGCTTTAAGCGGGCCCTAAGTCGACGACATTTTGCAGAACGATATTGTTCCCATCCGAAATTTTGCGCAGTCGATATGCATTATTATGTAGCCTCTCGGCAACTTCGTACAGGCAGATATATAACAGTTGAAGCTTTTTCATCCGTTTCCTGATGTCGATACATTCGGGAGAAATTTAGCTTGCTTATTTTATCTATTAGTTATTCCCGCCGATATTTCCACGACCGGAAACCATAACGGGGGCAGTGTCTCAACCGGTGAGGAATATTTAAAATCCTGTATCTATATTTTCCATTTTACGTTGTCTTCGCTTTTTCTTAATTTTAGTTTCTAATTTTCTTTTCCTTTTATATTGTAACATATTTTATTATATTTTATTTTTATATGTTTTATTTCGCACTTATTTCACTACGAAATTCAAATGGAAAAATTACGATGTGCGAAAAACGCAAATGATATCGCTAATACTGATGAAATTGTGAAAAAAAAGTATATATAACGTATAAAATACAAGATATAAAAACAGGCTGAAGAGAGATGAATGGAGAAAAAAAAACTATATATTGCTTATTTGTTTCCGCTTGGCAGTCTCCTTCCCCTGCATCGATCTGTCCGCTGACTCCAGCACCGTTCTTCTCCAATCGGACCAACACCAGGTAACGATTCCTCGCTATTCGTGTCCGCCTGTTTAGACTGCCACTTCTTATGAACCCAACTTTTTCCCGACAAAATACTAATAAAAAAATGAAAACAAGCAACACTTGCAATGTTACGAATAGATAAACCTCTCTCGGAGCAACAGGCTTTTAAAAAAATTATCGGAAAAAATTCAAAAAAAAACAAAAATAATAGAAATTAAATAAAAAAAGAACATGCGTCTTTCCACACCCTACACCACGTGTTCAATAACGAAATCTCAGATAAAAACATATATTTTCCAAGAATTACATAAAATGAAAAAAACCACAGGATTCGATCAGTGAAATGGCTGCGAAAATTTGACGGTGACTAGAAAAATCACGAAAACGGTAAACTCATTTAATGGGGGGGGGGGGGGGGATCTTGGGGGTAAAAAAAATTGATTTTTTTTTATTTCATAAAATGAATGTACAACATCACAAGAATATTGCATCAAAATTTCAAATAAATCGAAGCAAAACTAACAAAGATATGACATTATAACTGTACGCCGCTCTAACTCTAGTAAAAGAACGAAAACGACTACCTGGCCCTAACGTACAGCGGGATTAAAGAGCATATTTTTCTGTCCCTCTTGTATAATCCCTTAATTGATTTTTTCGAAAAAGATTTACGCAGGTAGGTAGTTGTTTATAACTATACCTTGAGACGGATTCGGTACGCGTAATGCTATTTCTTGACGACGTTTCAGTTAGAAATTAGTCTCTGTTTGTTCATCTGTTCACGATCTCTCAAACGTCGTTCTAGGTTGCATCTCTGCTTTGTCGTATCAAGGATGCTTACTCGGCCAAAACCAAAAATCCCTGTGTTCTGTTGTAAGCCCGGTCATTTGCACTGCTGCATCAGGATAGAGACGCATTTGTGTCTGACAAGGAGAGGTCACGATCTGCGGGTCACCGATTTTGATGAAACTTTGCAGATCGATAGAAGACCATGAGTATATAAACTACGTAAAATATTAGAGTGAAACGTTTTGATTTACGCGAGAAATTTAAATTTTTAGAAGCCGAATTTAACGGATGATATACATAGCCGCTTAGACAAAAATATGCAATAAATTCTAGGTCGTGTTTATATTTATTTTATGCAATTGATTCGGAAGACTGATTATTCCAAAATGAACTATATTAAATAAAAAAATTATTAAAAAACAATAAAATAATTTTAAAAATTCAATTTTTAATTTAATAAAAATTTAAACATGTAATTTATTACATTTATATACTATAAAAACACAGATTACAATGTATATGTTTTGTGGTATAGCGGTAAAAGTGACGTCTATTTGTACATACTTGGAAGTAAGGTGTCTGGGTTCGAATCGCCCCGCGGTGTCCCGTAAAATTTTTGGTTCTTGTATTTTAAATTATTAATTGTTATTATCTAATTATTTCAATTCTTTATAAATAACTATATAAATATAATAACAATTTTTAAACATTTAAATTATTTAACGACTGTTTTTGTGCATGGCTTCCCTCTAAACATTCAGATAAACGTGAAATATTTTTAAATGTAAATGAAATTTGTTTTTCAAATGAAAAATTAAAAGAACTTTGCACTTGTGGTAACAATTCACTTATATGTCGCAGGAATTGCTGTTTTATTTTTTTTTATGATCTATGTCACCCCAAATTGTGTAAATAAAAATTATGTTTGTAGCATTTTAATTATAACTGATATTCATCAACTCTCTTATTTTATATGTAGATAAGTATATTTTTTTATTTATATTTATATACATATGTATATAATGAATTCGTTGTGTATAAAACATATTTATCTTACGCTTTATTATATTTATGTAGTTATTTATAAAGAATTGAAATAATTAGTTAAAAATTAGTAATTTAAAATATAAGAATCAAAAAAATTTTACAGGACACCGCGGGGGGATTCGAACCCAGACACATTACTTCCAAGTATGTACAAATAGACGTCACTTTTACCGCTATACCACAAAACATATACATTGTAATCTGTGTTTTTATAGTATATAAATGTAATAAATTACATGTTTAAATTTTTATTAAATTAAAAATTGAATTTTTAAAATTATTTTATTGTTTTTTAATAATTTTTTTATTTAATATAGTTCATTTTGGAATAATCAGTCTTCCGAATCAATTGCATAAAATAAATATAAACACGACCTAGAATTTATTGCATATTTTTGTCTAAACGGCTATGTATATCATCCGTTAAATTCGGCTTCTAAAAATTTAAATTTCTCGCGTAAATCAAAACGTTGCACTCTAATATTTTACGCAGTTTATATACTCATGGTCTTCTATCGATCTGCAAAGTTTCATTAAAATCGGTGACCCGCAGATCGTGACCTCTCCTTGTGAGTGGTAGTGGTCGAGGTACTGACTTGTGCTTGCGGCGGAAAGCGCAAAACTGTGTGTCAAGTAACGCTGAGCTGAGCGAAGATTTTGTATGTTAATCAACAAAAAAGAATGTGTAAGACACGTCCAGAAGAGAATGGGGACCTGTTTGCGCGATTTAATAAAAAAAAGTGTAACAGATACTGAAACTACGGCTGCAAAAAAAAATACAAAGAAAAACACTTTCCGATAAAGGCAAGCTCACTGCTAAATTGATTGATAAACTAACGCGTTACTATGGTCGTGCCATCCGTTACAATTCTTATTCTGTAGAAGAAATGAAGAAGAGTATTTGGGCGACTTATTATCACTACGCCTCAACTGACAAACACCCACAGAAAAACTGCCCGAGCGGCGAAAACTCATGGTGTGAATGGCAGAGAGCCGCAGCTGCAAACGAATTGCGTTTTTTCAAACACTTTTACTGTGTTCTACCAAGTGATGTTCTAGAATGGATCAAACACCAATTTATGAACATCTGAGCAAAGATGCCCTCCTGGAGTGATGTATTGGCGGATTCTCTCAAAACAATAATGAGAGTATCAACCAACTTATTTGGAAAATTTCGGCAAAAACTGAGAGTGGTTCGACAATTATTGTTGGGTTTGCAGCTCATGTGGCTGCCTCTACCTTCAATGAAGGCTGTATTGCTTACCTGACCTTTCTGGAAAAGATGGGAATACCCAAGTTTTCATGGATGGGCGCAATCGATGGACAATAAACGAATGAGCAAAGCGGGTAAGCGAGCGGCGGAACATCCCAAAGAAGAGAGAATTCGTCGTAGGCAAGAGCAAAAAGATGCTTTGGACATTCTAAATCAAAGTTCTTCATTTTATGGGCCTGGCATTGATGATTTTGTGTGAGTATAGACAAAAATGACCACCTTATTAACGTTTAATTTGTGATTTTATATTATAAAAATCTTTAAACGAATTTTTCTCGAAACAACGTTTTCAAAGCCGGTGCATTCTGTAACTTAAAATCTACTGCACCAAGCGTTCTGAAATTTGGTACACTATTTTTATGGACAATTTTCAAGGTAGCAACGTCGAGTTTTTTTTTTTTAATTATTATTATTTATTTTACAATAACAAATGGCTAATTTTTGCTCGAAAATAGGTATTTTCACTTCCAAGTGTTACCAACAATTAAAAAATAAAAATAAATTAAAAAACTCACCGTTGCTACCTACAGAAACTCATTAACTAATGAAAAAATTTTGTTTTTTTCATTTCCGATAATCCAGTGTTGAGTTATGCGGTGCACTGCAAAACAACTTTTTTTCGAGGCGCCTACGAAAATTCGCTGCCATTGGCTTAATTTTTTATATTTTTCAATGAAAATTTAACACAATATTCTTCAGATGTTACTTTATCATGTGCCAATTATGTACCCTTTTCTCTAAAATAATTATCAAAAAATTGTCTTTTTTTGACCTCCAAGACTTTACCCCTCCGCCCTTAATCAAATTTAAAGAAAAACTCGCCACACGTGCGGTCTGGCCTGTTAAATTTCATACGACAGTAACACATACTAGTAAAAATCTTTAACGTTAACGACGATTGCTGCGCGACGACGACTAGAATAGAAAAAACAACTAATCGACCACTGTGTTCATTTGTGACAGTAACAAAGGCTACACAGAAGTTTTTAGAAGAACAATTCTACGTAGATCACCGCACATACTACCCTGCCTGATTTTTCAGCCTGCCTGCAGCCTAACATTACTCGGCACACGGTATTCCGCGCTTTCGCCGAAAGTAAAAGTCACTGTCTTAGCTCTTGATCAGTACCACTCAGACACCAATGTGATCGTACGAACGACCGGACTTACAACAGAACATAGGGATTTTTTGTTTTTGCCGAGTAAGCAGCTTTAACACGATAAATCGGTGATGCAACCTAGAACGACGTTTGAGAGATCGTGAATTGATGAAGCACCAGAGATTAATTTCTAACTCAAACGTCGTCAAGGGATAGTGCTACACGTACTGAATCCGTCTCAACCAGCAGATATGAGTGACTTGTCAACATCTAAATGCCTACAATCAGTTTGATTTTCTAATTTTAATCTACAATAAACAGCTGTATATTACCAAGGCTGCATCAAATCTGTTATGATTGGTAATTTTGGGAGGTAAATATTATTTCATTACATAATACAGGATTAGTGGTCTAATCAGTTTTTTTATCAATCGACTACTCATATGCAAAATATCACACTGGAATCAAGTAGGCTAGAACACGAATAAGCCACCAAGAAAAGGTTAGTACTGCAGTTGTTTTGGTTGGATATATGTTAAATACCCCCAAATTTTAGAAGCTGGAACATTCTCTCTCACAAAACATTAGTTCAATGCTTATTTTTTGGTTAGACACACAGTAATACATCCTTTAAATCGTATAAACACAGCGGATACTTAAATCATATATGAAATATACATCAAATTATACAATACACCCCTCCACACACACAAACAAGCATTGTTAAGAAAAGGTTAGTCTAATTTAGAATAGCTTGTTATATCAAATCAATTCTCGGAGATATATTCGTTGGAAACATGGGAGGCATGGTAATAGGGATTAGCAAGTTATATTAGCATTAGATAGTTCTTCTTCTTCTTCTTTACATCATCTCTGGTCGAAGTTTGGCGATCAATGTGGCTAGCTTCACTTTATCGGCCGATGCTTGGAGTACCTCCGATGATGAGCATTTGCACCATCACTGCATGTCATCCTCCCAAGATAATTTTTTTCTACCTTTGCTTCTTTTCCCAGCAATTTTCCCTCTAAGCACAGTTTGCAGGCTTCTATACTTTTCATTGTGATTAATGTGGCCATAGTATTTGATTTTTATTTCTTGCACAATTAATAATAATTCTCTTTCTTGGCCATTCTATTCAGTACTTCTTTGTTAATTATCCGTTCTGTCCATGATATCTTTAACACAAGTCGTGAAATGTACATTTCAAATGCTTGTAAACTCTTTTCAGGTTGTTTTGACAGTGTTCTCTTCATGAAGCCATGTGTACCCAGGTATAGAAACTTTCAGTGGATAGTTACAGTTTTCTATTTTTCAATTGTGAATCGAATTATTTTTGTGGTAAGAGCAGTTAATGCATTTTTCAAATAAAGCAGGCAAATATTACAGAACAGATGTGTGGACACATAATTCAGAGCAATTATTTGCGCCAATAATTTATTAAAATGATTTAATACTATATACACAAAAGAAATAGAAAGAACTGAATTTCAATATAAGATTTATTAAATCAATCATGTATGCCTATTCGTAATTTTACACCTCACAAATGTTACAAACGATTACTAATTTTTCATTCACAGATTTTAAGAATTTGCTTTATATAATTTGTTCATTACTTTTAATTTAATTATTTTTACCACAAATTAGTTGTTTTTGTTGGCTGACTTATTAGCTGAGGAAATTGACTGTTTATATCCGGATTTTCGTTTATGCGCGTGTGAGTAACTAAATCCTCACTCGAATGTTGATTGTTAGTGATGATAGGTGACGCGATAGGGTTGGTTGATGCGGAATCCGTTTCCGAAATATCCTGGAGATCTACATTTAGTGGGCAATCGTCCCCTTTGTGGCCAGTTTCGTGGCATTTAAAACAGACAAGTTTGTCATAAGTTAAGAAGATACGGTAACTTTTATCGTTATAATGAAGAATAAAAGAAGCTGGTAGTTGGGTGTATTCAGGGATATTAGCATACACTTGCCTACGCCAACTTATGATATGACCAAATTCTTCGTGGTGAGGTTGCACTCTGAGTAGGGAAATGTGCGAGGCTAATTGAAGATTTAGACTGGATTTTAAAAAACTTTCTATGATGCTATTGGGGATTATGGGACTGACGTTCGATAGGATTATTTTACGAGATGCCGTATTTAGTTTTCTCGCTTTTACAAAATGTTCTCCGAGTCTTATTCCCTCTTGGACGTGCACTATTTCGTTCGCAATATTTTTACTCACTAAAAATATTATTATTCTGTTATTATTGACTCGCGAGGCCGCTAAAATTTTTTTTGAATCTTTTACTAGTAGTTTGACGGCTTGAAGGTAGTCAATTATTTGAAAATTAGGTAAATAGTTTAAGGTAATGCCTTGATCTTCGGTTGGATGGCTAAAATCGGTGATGGGAGTAATTTTCTTCTTTGTTTTATCGGCATAGGATGGCGAGTTATTATGTGAAACGGTTTGATTAGAGTGCATATTAGTAGCGATAGAACAATTGTTAGTGTTAGTATAAAATGGAACGGACTCACCCGTATTCGATTGTTGAAGCATGGTAGCGGTATTACCACGGCTACCTGCTGATAAGAGCGAGCTAATGCGGTCGCGGCGCGATATGTTAATTTAGATTACGATAACTGATAACGGACGAACGCAACGCTGAAACAGACGACTGTCGGACACACGTTTATCTTCCTTGTTATAAATGAAGTTGTATGCTCCAGCGAAATGAAATTATTTGGATTGAATTGTAACTTAGCTCCTAGGAGCATTTATTGTACATAAGTAATAACTTATAATCAATAAATAATTATTTTAATTTAATATGAGCGTTTTTGTTTCTTTTGTAAAAAATCTTTACACTTTATTAGAGCCCCCTAACAAATTTTGATACAGGGCCCGTCTAAGGCAAGCTACACCACTGATCAGCAAGATAGTTTAGTTAGGCAATTTAAAAAATGGTCAACATTCCTATATAGAAAAAAATGAATAAAATAGGAAAGGAACGAAACAGTCTAAAATCAAGTCTATTGCATACGTTAAATAAAATAATGAAAATTTTAAGCTTACTGTTAAATTTGAAAATTACCTAATCAAATAATATTTAAAATAAATAAACTAGAGAAATATTTTTTTAGAAAGTTCAGAAAGGATAGAGAAACTTCTATCTAGAAGAAATAATTATTTTAAAATAACATATTTAACCATTATTAAAATTAGGCACTTATCCATATTTTCGGCATTATTACATAACTATAAAATAAACGGAATTATTCAGATTAAAAAATGTCTATAAAAATCACGTCACGGCCAAACGGTCACTATAATATGAATTCATCTCATTAAGGATACGTATCCGTGATAAACATTTCAGCCCTACCGTTCATAACTTATTCAGATGTGGCAATGTAGCTGGAGACGTATCGCACCACTGTGTATCAAAAGTGGAGGCGAAATCACCCGATAATATAGGGAGTCAAAATGGCGATGTTCATATACAAAATGGTGCATCCAAAAAATGTTAAATTATTTTACCCCTCTCGGGGTTGCAACTAAAGGTACCTACATCGTAAAAATATTATATTACAATAACTATTTCCAGTGGCGGCGTTGTAGTCCTATTCATATGTGGAGGCAAAAGAGATACAAATGCATGTATATATATATATATATACTAGGGAATTAGTCTCGCAGGCCGCTTCGCGGCCCGTTCTTTCGGACTTTAAACTGTATTACTTTGTAAATTTTCATAAAGTCTGCAGCGTTTACATATACTAATTTCTTTTTGAAAAAAGAAATACACCAATACGTCAATTAAAAAAGTGGGATTTAAATTAAAATATCAAAAAAATTGAAACCGCTAGCAGTGTAATATATGTGAGACTAATATATTACATTTAATTCTTTTTGGAAACTTTAGTATGCGGGTTAAAAAGAAAAATAGGTTATCTCAAATTTGATATTCTAATTACAATTTAAAGCACTTTTTTTGTCAGTCGACCGCTAGAGAACAACATAATAATAATAATATACAAAGTTTTGTGGATAGTATAAAGGAAATATTTAAAACAATACGTAACACTGTTATCGGCTGGAGTGCGATGATGGTTGACTTTGGTACCAGTTCACTGCGTTTCTGATTCTCGAGATCAATAATCACTCGACTAAATAATTAATGCAGCCTACTTATGTATAATTTTGGTGAAATATAACGACGAAATTAGCCATGCAGTATTAAGAAGAAAGAATTTCTTCTCAATAGCCAGATATTTTTTCATAAATTCATAAACTATATATGTTCATGGATTTCAATAATGATTCAGTATACATAAATAAGTAAATGTTGTCAGAAATAATATATTATTATATTAACTCTGTTCACACGGAAACGTCTAGGACACAATGTTCTATAATTATAGTTTAAATATTTAAATTTCAGGAACTGTTACATTTCCATTGTAACTAACATTGATAATTTTTGTTATATTCTTTTAAAATTTTGGAATCCTAAATTTTAAAATTTTGGATATTTCATGTTTTTCTTGTGTTTTAATGAAACGACGTTGATTAAAAAAAAAAAAAATCTGTAGCTGTTATGAGGGCTATTGAATTTTTTCTTATTTTTCTCCCACGACTTCGGGTGCATTAGATGTAAAGCAAAAAATAGAGAAAATGTCCCTAGTTCCATTTTATAGCAGCTGGAGATATATATATTTTTTTTTGAATTGACGTCTTTTCGCCTTTATAATGTAGAAATGAATAAATGGGCAAAAATTTTAAAACTTAAAGAATCAAATTTTAAAAATTCAGATTGTGGCTTGAATAAAATTATTAATCTCTTCATTAGTTACGGTCGAATTTTTTACTCTTAAAGCAATATGAGCATAAGGAGGTCGTCTTTTTTGGAATTCGATTACGTATAAAATATAAACCATTTCTCCGAAAATTTCACCTGACTTTAAACTTTTAATAAATTATTTAATTTTATTTGGAATATCCTATAATATAAATCTGGACAATCGATATGATATTGCTTTTCATTTAAATTTAATGTTATTTCTATCCAATTAGGATTACACGTTATTGTAATAAAAAACATTGGTTTGCCTAATGTGGCAACAACTGCCATACCATTCTGATATTTTAATTGCATATAACGCGTACCATGAGTACATGAACTTGGAAGATAAATTGTTCCTGGTTTCAGACCTCCTTCAACTGCGATACATTCGTCTATTTCACTTCGAGTAGCCATTCTTAGGATTTTTATTTGATTAAATCTAATAAAAACCGTAATTTTTCTTCTTCCACCTTACACCATATATCAACAAAGTATTCTTACCCCTAATCTATCTAAATGAATATATCGTGATTCTCATAATAACAAATATTTGTAATATTTTGTCTGAGATATTTTTTTATGTTTATTATCAGTAGTCAGTAAAGGGCGACTCTGGCAGTTCTGCTAATCCGAACCCCAATTCCTGTCCCGGAGGCGAAAATACACCCCAGACCGGTAATCCGAACACAAAATTCACCCCAATTCATGTCCAGGTGGTCAAAATTCACCCAAGTTTCCCCCGATTCCTCCGAGTTTCCCCCGGACGGTTCCCGTTCGTTTCCGATAAACCGAACGTCCAAACAGTGTCCAGAGGTCAATAAACTGTCCAAAGTGTTATTCGGGGGCGCAAGTAACCCCAATTAGTGTCCAGGTGCTGAAAGTTCCCCCAAGTTCCCCAAATTTCTCCGAAATTCCCCTGTACGCGTCCCGATCGTTTCTGATAAACTGAACCGATTATTAATTAACATAAGTATATTAATTAATGTCCGAAAGTAACCCAAGTCTCCGCTGACCCCGCCAGTCCTGCTATGGTACTGCAATTTTTTTTTCAAAATTCAGGGCCTAAGTATGAAAATTCCAAAATTTAACCCCAATATATTATTTAAAGCGTAAATCTAACCCAACACCTCCGTTACACCTCTCACACGTATATTTCGTTCTCGCGCACGCTCCGGTCGCCGTCGCGAAAGCGCACGCGCCGATCCCATGCATATTCCGATGTCCACAGCGATATCCCGCGCACACACGCGCTCCGTTCCCGATACCGCGATTGTTTTAATATATTTCAAAGTCTAAATTTTAATTTTCCCGATTCCCCGATCTTACTGCCATATGCCAAGACGCACGTCCCGATCCCGCGCATATATCCAATATAACGTTCTCCGCCACAAAAGCGCACACGCCGATCCCACGCATATTCCAATGTCCACAGCGATATCCCGCGCACACACGCGCTCCGTTCCCGATACCGCGATTATTTCTTTAATATTTCAAAGCCTAAGTATACATAATATAAAATTAGCCGAAGTATATTTTTTATTTTCCTGATTTCCCGATCTTAATGCCATATGCTAAAGCGCTCGTCCCGATCTCGCGCATATATCTAACACAGCGTTATTTTCCGCGAAAGCGCACGTATCGATCCCGCGCATATATCTAACATAACGTTCTCAGCCGCGAAAGCGCACACGCTGATCCCCCGCACATCTCGTCCGTTTATGCTGCTCCAATTTTTTTTTAATTATTATTTTTTTCACATAATAACCCAATCCCTTCTCTGTTGTCTAAACCTAACCGGTTATCCAAAACATTTACAAATTAACAAATCAAGTATTTCTATAGTTTAATACTATCCTTAGTCTCTTTTACCCCTTCCACCCTCTTTTCCGATCGATTCCGCTGTTTTAATATCGAATATATCGCATTCTATTTACTTTTACTACGACCATTAAACCCCCGATCGACGCTCTCGACGCCTCCGTCATTTCATATTGAGAGGTAATTATTTTTTTATGTGACCGCTATGAATGCACACTGTCCATTCCCGCACACCCATCTGCTGTCGTTAGTTCCCATACCGTTCATAATAACTTTTATTCAACTCCAAGTATTATGGAATTATTCCAATTATATATTTTCTTCACTTTCGATCATTTCTTCTGACCGTTCATAATATTTTTATTTTCCTCCGGTTCTAAAAATAAATCCTACAACGTCTTCAACGCGATGAATGCGCACATACCTGCCGTCGTTAGTTCCCATACCGTTCATAATAACTTTTTTCAACTCCAAGTATTATGGAATTATTCTAACTATATTTTTTTTTCGCTTCCGATCGTATCTCCCGAACGTTCATAATTTTTTTCCAGACATATGTATTCAAAAATGAAATCGAGTATAATTTTATTTAACACGGTTTCATAATTTCCCTCTCCATCCCCTATTCATCTTACACAAATTACAATTCTTTCATAATATATGTTCTAGACCCAGTCAAACAATAAACTCTCGCAGAAGTGTAGACGTTGCATCCAACACCCATTTTACTATCAATTATTGTATATTATTGTTAGATTATTTTTCCAAAAAGTCTTTTGAAATTTTTTTCCGTTCGTACATTTTTTTTTTTTTTTATTTGCACGACATCCATTTCCATGCATACACGTTTCCCTAACAATTATAATATGTTTTATTTATTTTTCAACTCCTCATAGACTTACATACACGCCATATTGTCACACTCACAGATAGGTTCCTTATTAATCGTGACCATTTTTTTTTTTTTGTATTATCCGCGGGAGCATATCACATCAGACCCACACATATACCACACACAGTTATTATATTTCATTTTTAATTATCGATCTTTAATTATTTTTACTGCTATTATTTTTCTGACACATTCACCCCGTCTTACATACTTTACATGTTTTAACATTTTGATAGAGAAAATCTCAGGGCACTAAATAATTTTTATCAACATCGTAACTAATTTTAATATTATACACATCTCAGTATAATTATTAAACGAAGGAACTATTATTTTCATTGACGATATTGTTGCTACAAACATTAATCGTCCTTTTCCAGGTATAGTCAACCTCTTCGTGTATTCGTCTCGTCTTTCTATCAACCTTTGACCGCTCAATACTCCCCCGCTATTTACCGTTATTCGCTAGAAGAATATTTTTTTTAGACTCGTTCAAATACACACACATGCACATAAAAAAATAGACATCAACGTCATCGAACACTGATCTCGACATTTCCAAGAAATTCAATCGCTGCTCCACAGTCTAAGATGTCTCCGCCCGCCTCAACAGTCGTTTGTATCATTATTGAAGCGCCTGTCATGTACCGTTATTTACGACCTTTTATAACATACAAATTCACGACATGTATACACCTTTTCTAGAAAGCATGGTGAAAATGGACAATCTCTCCCGATGAAAACCAGCTTGAATGATGTACCGTTATTTCATTCATTTTGCAGAAGGTTAATTTAAGGCGTCCATGCATCTTTTCTACTAATAAATAAGCAAATGTAACCTTTAAACCTTTCTACCTTTTTGCAATCAATTTACTGATTGTACATACTTTTTATATTTTTTCCACATACTCCTTGATCGTCACAACCACCACAAAAGCGCACCATCCATTCGCACACACTCATCTGCTACCGTTAGATCTCATATCATTCATAATAACTTTTTTTAATTCTATTAGTTTAAGAATATTTCATTTTTTTTTGTTGTTTTTTTTTCTAACTCTAACATTTTTTTTTTTTCGAAATCTTTCGTATTATATTTTTTCTCCAATATGTATGCTCACTATCGTAGCGTAAATGTGCGTCGCTTATAACCTTACATGCATGTTGCCATACCGTTGTATTAGATCGTGCGACAATGTTATTGAGTCTGCTGAAACAGGATCTTCCTCTTCATATCTTTTGTAGAAAACGGTTTACATGTACACACCTACACTCAAACACACATATCTTCATCTCCCCTTGACAGCGTCTTTCAAACACCTCTACAACCAAAGGAATGTGGTTTTTCTGGTACAACCCTCCCTTTTCAAAGGCATGCATTGAGGTAGATTGTTGAACGGATCTGATCGTGCAGGCAGTATTAGTTTTATGTTAAACGTGTTCATTTTGTAGAATCTGTGTTCTTCACGCATTATTAAAAATTTACTGTAACGGTAAAAGTAATAATTTTCTATTTTTTAGTAGAAAGTTAAAAAAACAGTAATCAAACATGAATAACAATACCGAATCGATTGATATTAAAGCCGACGAATTTATTCAGAATTCCTTTTCGAGTGATAGCGACTCGCATACGTCTTCTTCACCACCAACACCGCAAAATGATGATGGTTATACATCAGAACAATCAACATCCCTTGTACGTAAAATCGTTGGTCCTGTATTATTATCAGAACAAGTGGATATAGCGGAATATTTTGTAGATATCAGCGTCCATATAGATTGTGATTATGGGTTTCGAGTAACTGAACTAGCAACGATTGATATGTCTGGAGGGAAGTGTTTGCATACGTTGTATAAGCCAAGCAGAGCATGGGATGCATCAAAAATGCCACATTTACAATGTTCTTCAGTGAGTTATTACTTGAAGAACCCTTCATTATTTCCCTGTCGTGAAGAAATATTCATCGCACGCGATATATTCACGATATTGTCCCAAAAACCGAGGGCTCGCGTATATGTTTTAACAGTATATGCTAAACTTACACTAATGGAACTTAACGAAAAGTCTGAGTTGTTGCGTGATTTAGACTACGAAATCGTTAATATGGATCAAGTCTTTCGATTATCTAGTATTGAGAATCTACATGAAGAGTATTTTGGTATAAGCAATTTGATAACTTGTAAACACCATAATGAGAATGATAGTTTTCATTGTGCGGTGAAAAACGTTATGGTGATGAAGGCATGGTACGATCATGTCATCCGTCCGCTGAAGCTTATGAATAATCTAAATATAAATGATTTAAGTCAGTTGTTCATTACAACCACCAAAGAAATGATAATTACGTTATTTCCAAGTTGTGTTGGAGACATTTATACATTTTTACCAGATAGACTAAAACAGGATGATACGATAAAATCACTTCTACCATGTTTTGAACATGAGAATGATGAAGAATATTATTTCGATGACGATATATTTCTGCATAGTACTCGAAATTGTATGAAAGTAAAAGATTGTATCGACTGCCAACGTACAATTCGCGCAGATTAAAAATTCATTAATTCGATCGTTTTTAACAATTTTGTATATTTTTTCTGTATATTTTTGTGTGTATTTGTACATATATATTTTTTTTCAGACCGTTCGTTTTTATGTTTTCTTTAAAATTTTTTAAATATATTTTTATACACATGTAAATACTGTTTTGTATATATTTTGTATATATTTTTTTCCTCAATATCTATTCATTCTCATATTGTATATATTTTTGCTAATTATTTTTAATCTTTTTCCGATCCTTTCCGATTTCCGTTTATTTAATTTATTTAGCGATCTATCCTTCTCTCCCCCTCTTAACTTAAAGTACTGGTAATGACGAAATTTTCAAAAATCTGAACCAGTCGAGTATAATGTATATATAATTATTTAATTTTCGAATATATTTCCACATAATTTGTTCATATCTGTTTAGATTAAAAAATTAGATTTTTGTCTGTAATACACCATTTTTTTATTTTTTTTTATGTGTAATAAGCGAATTTAACTGTTATACTTTTTCACGTACATCACGTATTTCCGCAGCTGTGAGAGTTTTCATCTGTTTGTAAGATACAACCTCTGACTCTAAATGTTCTCTAAATATTTTTTTTTTGAGCCTAAATATTATAGAAATAGCCGAAGTATATTTTTTTCGTTTCTGTCCATTTCTTCCGACCGTTCATAATTTTGTATTTTTTCTACAATATGTATGCTCACTATCGTAGCGTAAATGTGCGTCGCTCATAACCTTACATGCATGTTGCCACACCGTTGTATTAAATCGTGCGACAATGTTATAGAGTCTGCTGAAACAGGTTCTTCCCTTTCATATCTTTTGTAGAAACAGACTCACATGTACACACCTACACACACATACACACACATATAACCCAAAGAACACCTGCAAACTTCGTTCAAACACACCTGCATCCAACTTTCACCAAAGGAATGTGTTTTTTTCTGGTGCAACCCTCCCTTTTCAAAGGCATGCTTCGAGCTCGAATGTCGAACGGATCTGATCGTGCAGGCAGTATTAGTGTTATGTTAAACGTGTGGAATTTGTTGAAGCTGTGTTCTTCACGCGTTATTAAAATATTCTCAAGAACGATAAAGTCTGTAATTTCCTACGTCTTTTCTCTTTTTCGTTCGCTCTTTATTTTCTGTCTTTTTTCTCTCTTATTGCACGTTATTCTTTTCGCTCTTATTTTCTCTCATTTTTTTAGTATAAATATTACAATAATAATCGAATATGAATAACAATACCGAATCGAATGTCGATATTGTCGCGGATTTCATTCAAAATTTTTTTGTAAATGATAATGATAATGCAATGTTTCCGGACGATTTTCCAAATATACATATGCCGCCACCACCACCACCACCAGAAGAAACATCATTACAAGGGCCTTCGCTACATTCATTCTCAGATTTCATTCCATTGGCTACATCAACACCTTTAGCATCACCGGTAATGACACAAGATTTGCAAACTCCGTTGTTAGCGCAAGTACCTTTGGTACATGATGAAAAAGAATATAGCACAACAATGTTGGAATTACCCAAAGAAATATTTAACCGAAAAGCAATCGTCTATGTTAAAGACCCTAACGATCCAGAAAATAAAAATAGTTTCATGTATGCGGTTTTAGCAAAATTTACATCAAAACCGTCATCGATGTGGCAGTACAATATTCTACAGAAAGTATACGATTTCAGCTTTATTCACTTACCGATCCAATCGCTGACTGATATTGAAACGTTTGAAAGAATAAACGCTGTATCAATCAACTTATACAAGCTGATAGAAACCGACTATACAGATCAAAGTACATTCAACTACAAAATAAAAGTCGTGTACGCCTTCCGAAAAAATCACAGTTTGTTAAATCATAAACATCACACAAACATATTATATTGGGGATCTAATGGAAATTATCAATTCGCATGGATAAAAAAATTCAGTCGATTGTTGCGGATCCAGTCGCCGAAAGCGAAATTTGTATGCTGGTCATGTCTCGTTCCCATGAATACCGATTACGAACATAATAATACTCACAGATGTGACGCAGTCAGTTGGCGTAATATGCACTATATGTAATTAAATAAAGACGTATTTTTCGTATTCATAGATGTATTTTTATTTTTCAAAAAATCTTTTTACATTGTTTCATACAAATTAATGTAATCTATATAATATAATAAATATTTTCATATGTATACATTTTTGTTTTTATTTTCCATAAACTTAAAATTCCAATTTTACTATTGTTGTTAATATATTCCAAACTCCAGTTTGTATTAAATCCTCTCGCTCCTTATGTTGAACAGACGAATCAATATTATTTAACTGTTCAGTTAAGTATGCAGAGTCTTTTTATCTTGCTTAACTTTAAAGATATATGATAGATTCTTTTTTCATTTGACAGTGTAAACGTTTTCTTCTTTTACAATTTTCTTATGCTTTATCACTATTACAACATTTTTCATCATTTTCTAACTAATTGTAAACATTTTTCCACTATTTCGTAACATATTCTTATGTTTTAGGACTTTTTGCCCTATTTTTTTCACCAATTTATACTATTCCGAAGCATTTCATATGACTGAACGCTACTTAAGAAGTTTTTCGATAATTATCACCATTCCTCGCAATATTCATATGTTTTAACGCTTTTTACACTATTTTTCACAAATTCATGATATTTCGCTTCATTTCTAATGTTTGAAAGACTCATATGCAGTTTTTCGACAATTTTTCACCGTACATCACTATATTTTTTATGTTGTATCACCTTTTATGAAGTCTTCATCAAATTTTACCTTCATTCAACAATATTTTCATTATTGTACCCCTTTGAACTGTTGTTTTACCCTAAAAGCGAGTGTATATCTAATTTGTTATAATAAGGAAAGAATGTAATGTATATTACAAATTTCCTTTCCTGGGAGTATGATTGTGTGCGTGGAATAATAAACTCTGGTTAAATGGCAGACTGTATCCACCATCAAGCAGGGTGTGTAATGCGTGGTAATTAACTCTGGCATTTCACACATTGCAAGGAAGTTATGATATGTTTGAGCAAAAATTAGTTGTTGTATATCATTCATGTTAGCCATTAAATATTCACACTGAGAGGTGTAAGGGTGTCGTCATCATATGAACCATTACGATTTTTATAATTATATTATACACTAAGCATGTATGTATTACAACGACCACATCAACTCTGTTAAGGACAGTAATGTTTGGAGGTAGATAGTGAACCGTTACATTAGAAGAGGAACATGGCTACATACATGGAAACATCATTAGCGATATTACATCACATGTATGTCACCAAATTTAACTAAAATGTTGCGTCCATAGTAAAAAATGAGAGGATTTTTCCTAAGAGGTTAAATTTTATGTCTAAGGTGACGAATATAATAAAATTGATACAATTTTAGCTGAAGATGGGTTATTTTACACTAAAATCGTTGTTTTACACCTAAAGTGAGATTATTTGGGGAGTTAAACGGTCTTTTTTCATATAAAATTTGATGTTTTTTCTAAATGTGGCTATTTTTTGTCCTAAATGGAGTAATTTCTGTGTGAATGGCACTTTTTAGACTGACCTATATACTTCTTGATGTGATATTCCATTCATTGTGAAGTTATGCTTTGAAAGGATTTGTGTCTGGTTGTGGGAAGTTTCCGAACTTTTCTGATGCATCGATTATAGTATAATAGTTGTTGTGTGTTAGTGAGTTGATGGTGTTAAATAGGGGTAAGAGGTGAAGTGTACCACATCAAGCAAGGAGAGTACTGTTTGACAATTAACTCCATTAAATAATTTGGGGTTTTTACTCGAGGTCTGATATAATTCTAAACCTGCTAGTTTGGATCATTGATTGAAAAAACAAGCAATTTCATATATAATATGATTCTTAAGTTTTATTAAAATTTCTAAGTAAATCCGTTGTTTACTTCTGATTGTAAAAATTTGTATTATGTTGAGTGTGCTTAAGATATATTGCTTTATTTGTGTGTAAAGACTGTTGAAATAATTAAAATTACTTTACATCACATCAAGAAGTATATAGGTCAGTCTAAAAAGTGCCATTCACACAGAAATTACTCCATTTAGGACAAAAAATAGCCACATTTAGAAAAAACATCAAATTTTATATGAAAAAAGACCGTTTAACTCCCCAAATAATCTCACTTTAGGTGTAAAACAACGATTTTAGTGTAAAATAACCCATCTTCAGCTAAAATTGTATCAATTTTATTATATTCGTCACCTTAGACATAAAATTTAACCTCTTAGGAAAAATCCTCTCATTTTTTACTATGGACGCAACATTTTAGTTAAATTTGGTGACATACATGTGATGTAATATCGCTAATGATGTTTCCATGTATGTAGCCATGTTCCTCTTCTAATGTAACGGTTCACTATCTACCTCCAAACATTACTGTCCTTAACAGAGTTGATGTGGTCGTTGTAATACATACATGCTTAGTGTATAATATAATTATAAAAATCGTAATGGTTCATATGATGACGACACCCTTACACCTCTCAGTGTGAATATTTAATGGCTAACATGAATGATATACAACAACTAATTTTTGCTCAAACATATCATAACTTCCTTGCAATGTGTGAAATGCCAGAGTTAATTACCACGCATTACACACCCTGCTTGATGGTGGATACAGTCTGCCATTTAACCAGAGTTTATTATTCCACGCACACAATCATACTCCCAGGAAAGGAAATTTGTAATATACATTACATTCTTTCCTTATTATAACAAATTAGATATACACTCGCTTTTAGGGTAAAACAACAGTTCAAAGGGGTACAATAATGAAAATATTGTTGAATGAAGGTAAAATTTGATGAAGACTTCATAAAAGGTGATACAACATAAAAAATATAGTGATGTACGGTGAAAAATTGTCGAAAAACTGCATATGAGTCTTTCAAACATTAGAAATGAAGCGAAATATCATGAATTTGTGAAAAATAGTGTAAAAAGCGTTAAAACATATGAATATTGCGAGGAATGGTGATAATTATCGAAAAACTTCTTAAGTAGCGTTCAGTCATATGAAATGCTTCGGAATAGTATAAATTGGTGAAAAAAATAGGGCAAAAAGTCCTAAAACATAAGAATATGTTACGAAATAGTGGAAAAATGTTTACAATTAGTTAGAAAATGATGAAAAATGTTGTAATAGTGATAAAGCATAAGAAAATTGTAAAAGAAGAAAACGTTTACACTGTCAAATGAAAAAAGAATCTATCATATATCTTTAAAGTTAAGCAAGATAAAAAGACTCTGCATACTTAACTGAACAGTTAAATAATATTGATTCGTCTGTTCAACATAAGGAGCGAGAGGATTTAATACAAACTGGAGTTTGGAATATATTAACAACAATAGTAAAATTGGAATTTTAAGTTTATGGAAAATAAAAACAAAAATGTATACATATGAAAATATTTATTATATTATATAGATTACATTAATTTGTATGAAACAATGTAAAAAGATTTTTTGAAAAATAAAAATACATCTATGAATACGAAAAATACGTCTTTATTTAATTACATATAGTGCATATTACGCCAACTGACTGCGTCACATCTGTGAGTATTATTATGTTCGTAATCGGTATTCATGGGAACGAGACATGACCAGCATACAAATTTCGCTTTCGGCGACTGGATCCGCAACAATCGACTGAATTTTTTTATCCATGCGAATTGATAATTTCCATTAGATCCCCAATATAATATGTTTGTGTGATGTTTATGATTTAACAAACTGTGATTTTTTCGGAAGGCGTACACGACTTTTATTTTGTAGTTGAATGTACTTTGATCTGTATAGTCGGTTTCTATCAGCTTGTATAAGTTGATTGATACAGCGTTTATTCTTTCAAACGTTTCAATATCAGTCAGCGATTGGATCGGTAAGTGAATAAAGCTGAAATCGTATACTTTCTGTAGAATATTGTACTGCCACATCGATGACGGTTTTGATGTAAATTTTGCTAAAACCGCATACATGAAACTATTTTTATTTTCTGGATCGTTAGGGTCTTTAACATAGACGATTGCTTTTCGGTTAAATATTTCTTTGGGTAATTCCAACATTGTTGTGCTATATTCTTTTTCATCATGTACCAAAGGTACTTGCGCTAACAACGGAGTTTGCAAATCTTGTGTCATTACCGGTGATGCTAAAGGTGTTGATGTAGCCAATGGAATGAAATCTGAGAATGAATGTAGCGAAGGCCCTTGTAATGATGTTTCTTCTGGTGGTGGTGGTGGTGGCGGCATATGTATATTTGGAAAATCGTCCGGAAACATTGCATTATCATTATCATTTAC
Source organism: Icerya purchasi (assembly GCA_039619475.1). NCBI lineage: Eukaryota > Metazoa > Arthropoda > Insecta > Hemiptera > Monophlebidae > Icerya > Icerya purchasi. The sequence goes on from CM077116.1 coordinate 138,097,402, forward strand.
AAAAAAATTTTGAATGAAATCCGCGACATTATCGACATTCGATTCGGTATTGTTATTCATATTCGATTATTATTGTAATATTTATACTAAAAAAATGAGAGAAAATAAGAGCGAAAAGAATAACGTGCAATAAGAGAGAAAAAAGACAGAAAATAAAGAGCGAACGAAAAAGAGAAAAGACGTAGGAAATTACAGACTTTATCGTTCTTGAGAATATTTTAATAACGCGTGAAGAACACAGCTTCAACAAATTCCACACGTTTAACATAACACTAATACTGCCTGCACGATCAGATCCGTTCGACATTCGAGCTCGAAGCATGCCTTTGAAAAGGGAGGGTTGCACCAGAAAAAAACACATTCCTTTGGTGAAAGTTGGATGCAGGTGTGTTTGAACGAAGTTTGCAGGTGTTCTTTGGGTTATATGTGTGTGTATGTGTGTGTAGGTGTGTACATGTGAGTCTGTTTCTACAAAAGATATGAAAGGGAAGAACCTGTTTCAGCAGACTCTATAACATTGTCGCACGATTTAATACAACGGTGTGGCAACATGCATGTAAGGTTATGAGCGACGCACATTTACGCTACGATAGTGAGCATACATATTGTAGAAAAAATACAAAATTATGAACGGTCGGAAGAAATGGACAGAAACGAAAAAAATATACTTCGGCTATTTCTATAATATTTAGGCTCAAAAAAAAAATATTTAGAGAACATTTAGAGTCAGAGGTTGTATCTTACAAACAGATGAAAACTCTCACAGCTGCGGAAATACGTGATGTACGTGAAAAAGTATAACAGTTAAATTCGCTTATTACACATAAAAAAAAAATAAAAAAATGGTGTATTACAGACAAAAATCTAATTTTTTAATCTAAACAGATATGAACAAATTATGTGGAAATATATTCGAAAATTAAATAATTATATATACATTATACTCGACTGGTTCAGATTTTTGAAAATTTCGTCATTACCAGTACTTTAAGTTAAGAGGGGGAGAGAAGGATAGATCGCTAAATAAATTAAATAAACGGAAATCGGAAAGGATCGGAAAAAGATTAAAAATAATTAGCAAAAATATATACAATATGAGAATGAATAGATATTGAGGAAAAAAATATATACAAAATATATACAAAACAGTATTTACATGTGTATAAAAATATATTTAAAAAATTTTAAAGAAAACATAAAAACGAACGGTCTGAAAAAAAATATATATGTACAAATACACACAAAAATATACAGAAAAAATATACAAAATTGTTAAAAACGATCGAATTAATGAATTTTTAATCTGCGCGAATTGTACGTTGGCAGTCGATACAATCTTTTACTTTCATACAATTTCGAGTACTATGCAGAAATATATCGTCATCGAAATAATATTCTTCATCATTCTCATGTTCAAAACATGGTAGAAGTGATTTTATCGTATCATCCTGTTTTAGTCTATCTGGTAAAAATGTATAAATGTCTCCAACACAACTTGGAAATAACGTAATTATCATTTCTTTGGTGGTTGTAATGAACAACTGACTTAAATCATTTATATTTAGATTATTCATAAGCTTCAGCGGACGGATGACATGATCGTACCATGCCTTCATCACCATAACGTTTTTCACCGCACAATGAAAACTATCATTCTCATTATGGTGTTTACAAGTTATCAAATTGCTTATACCAAAATACTCTTCATGTAGATTCTCAATACTAGATAATCGAAAGACTTGATCCATATTAACGATTTCGTAGTCTAAATCACGCAACAACTCAGACTTTTCGTTAAGTTCCATTAGTGTAAGTTTAGCATATACTGTTAAAACATATACGCGAGCCCTCGGTTTTTGGGACAATATCGTGAATATATCGCGTGCGATGAATATTTCTTCACGACAGGGAAATAATGAAGGGTTCTTCAAGTAATAACTCACTGAAGAACATTGTAAATGTGGCATTTTTGATGCATCCCATGCTCTGCTTGGCTTATACAACGTATGCAAACACTTCCCTCCAGACATATCAATCGTTGCTAGTTCAGTTACTCGAAACCCATAATCACAATCTATATGGACGCTGATATCTACAAAATATTCCGCTATATCCACTTGTTCTGATAATAATACAGGACCAACGATTTTACGTACAAGGGATGTTGATTGTTCTGATGTATAACCATCATCATTTTGCGGTGTTGGTGGTGAAGAAGACGTATGCGAGTCGCTATCACTCGAAAAGGAATTCTGAATAAATTCGTCGGCTTTAATATCAATCGATTCGGTATTGTTATTCATGTTTGATTACTGTTTTTTTAACTTTCTACTAAAAAATAGAAAATTATTACTTTTACCGTTACAGTAAATTTTTAATAATGCGTGAAGAACACAGATTCTACAAAATGAACACGTTTAACATAAAACTAATACTGCCTGCACGATCAGATCCGTTCAACAATCTACCTCAATGCATGCCTTTGAAAAGGGAGGGTTGTACCAGAAAAACCACATTCCTTTGGTTGTAGAGGTGTTTGAAAGACGCTGTCAAGGGGAGATGAAGATATGTGTGTTTGAGTGTAGGTGTGTACATGTAAACCGTTTTCTACAAAAGATATGAAGAGGAAGATCCTGTTTCAGCAGACTCAATAACATTGTCGCACGATCTAATACAACGGTATGGCAACATGCATGTAAGGTTATAAGCGACGCACATTTACGCTACGATAGTGAGCATACATATTGGAGAAAAAATATAATACGAAAGATTTCGAAAAAAAAAAATGTTAGAGTTAGAAAAAAAAACAACAAAAAAAAATGAAATATTCTTAAACTAATAGAATTGAAAAAAGTTATTATGAATGATATGAGATCTAACGGTAGCAGATGAGTGTGTGCGAATGGATGGTGCGCTTTTGTGGTGGTTGTGACGATCAAGGAGTATGTGGAAAAAATATAAAAAGTATGTACAATCAGTAAATTGATTGCAAAAAGGTAGAAAGGTTTAAAGGTTACATTTGCTTATTTATTAGTAGAAAAGATGCATGGACGCCTTAAATTAACCTTCTGCAAAATGAATGAAATAACGGTACATCATTCAAGCTGGTTTTCATCGGGAGAGATTGTCCATTTTCACCATGCTTTCTAGAAAAGGTGTATACATGTCGTGAATTTGTATGTTATAAAAGGTCGTAAATAACGGTACATGACAGGCGCTTCAATAATGATACAAACGACTGTTGAGGCGGGCGGAGACATCTTAGACTGTGGAGCAGCGATTGAATTTCTTGGAAATGTCGAGATCAGTGTTCGATGACGTTGATGTCTATTTTTTTATGTGCATGTGTGTGTATTTGAACGAGTCTAAAAAAAATATTCTTCTAGCGAATAACGGTAAATAGCGGGGGAGTATTGAGCGGTCAAAGGTTGATAGAAAGACGAGACGAATACACGAAGAGGTTGACTATACCTGGAAAAGGACGATTAATGTTTGTAGCAACAATATCGTCAATGAAAATAATAGTTCCTTCGTTTAATAATTATACTGAGATGTGTATAATATTAAAATTAGTTACGATGTTGATAAAAATTATTTAGTGCCCTGAGATTTTCTCTATCAAAATGTTAAAACATGTAAAGTATGTAAGACGGGGTGAATGTGTCAGAAAAATAATAGCAGTAAAAATAATTAAAGATCGATAATTAAAAATGAAATATAATAACTGTGTGTGGTATATGTGTGGGTCTGATGTGATATGCTCCCGCGGATAATACAAAAAAAAAAAAATGGTCACGATTAATAAGGAACCTATCTGTGAGTGTGACAATATGGCGTGTATGTAAGTCTATGAGGAGTTGAAAAATAAATAAAACATATTATAATTGTTAGGGAAACGTGTATGCATGGAAATGGATGTCGTGCAAATAAAAAAAAAAAAAAATGTACGAACGGAAAAAAATTTCAAAAGACTTTTTGGAAAAATAATCTAACAATAATATACAATAATTGATAGTAAAATGGGTGTTGGATGCAACGTCTACACTTCTGCGAGAGTTTATTGTTTGACTGGGTCTAGAACATATATTATGAAAGAATTGTAATTTGTGTAAGATGAATAGGGGATGGAGAGGGAAATTATGAAACCGTGTTAAATAAAATTATACTCGATTTCATTTTTGAATACATATGTCTGGAAAAAAATTATGAACGTTCGGGAGATACGATCGGAAGCGAAAAAAAAATATAGTTAGAATAATTCCATAATACTTGGAGTTGAAAAAAGTTATTATGAACGGTATGGGAACTAACGACGGCAGGTATGTGCGCATTCATCGCGTTGAAGACGTTGTAGGATTTATTTTTAGAACCGGAGGAAAATAAAAATATTATGAACGGTCAGAAGAAATGATCGAAAGTGAAGAAAATATATAATTGGAATAATTCCATAATACTTGGAGTTGAATAAAAGTTATTATGAACGGTATGGGAACTAACGACAGCAGATGGGTGTGCGGGAATGGACAGTGTGCATTCATAGCGGTCACATAAAAAAATAATTACCTCTCAATATGAAATGACGGAGGCGTCGAGAGCGTCGATCGGGGGTTTAATGGTCGTAGTAAAAGTAAATAGAATGCGATATATTCGATATTAAAACAGCGGAATCGATCGGAAAAGAGGGTGGAAGGGGTAAAAGAGACTAAGGATAGTATTAAACTATAGAAATACTTGATTTGTTAATTTGTAAATGTTTTGGATAACCGGTTAGGTTTAGACAACAGAGAAGGGATTGGGTTATTATGTGAAAAAAATAATAATTAAAAAAAAATTGGAGCAGCATAAACGGACGAGATGTGCGGGGGATCAGCGTGTGCGCTTTCGCGGCTGAGAACGTTATGTTAGATATATGCGCGGGATCGATACGTGCGCTTTCGCGGAAAATAACGCTGTGTTAGATATATGCGCGAGATCGGGACGAGCGCTTTAGCATATGGCATTAAGATCGGGAAATCAGGAAAATAAAAAATATACTTCGGCTAATTTTATATTATGTATACTTAGGCTTTGAAATATTAAAGAAATAATCGCGGTATCGGGAACGGAGCGCGTGTGTGCGCGGGATATCGCTGTGGACATTGGAATATGCGTGGGATCGGCGTGTGCGCTTTTGCGGCGGAGAACGTTATATTGGATATATGCGCGGGATCGGGACGTGCGTCTTGGCATATGGCAGTAAGATCGGGGAATCGGGAAAATTAAAATTTAGACTTTGAAATATATTAAAACAATCGCGGTATCGGGAACGGAGCGCGTGTGTGCGCGGGATATCGCTGTGGACATCGGAATATGCATGGGATCGGCGCGTGCGCTTTCGCGACGGCGACCGGAGCGTGCGCGAGAACGAAATATACGTGTGAGAGGTGTAACGGAGGTGTTGGGTTAGATTTACGCTTTAAATAATATATTGGGGTTAAATTTTGGAATTTTCATACTTAGGCCCTGAATTTTGAAAAAAAAATTGCAGTACCATAGCAGGACTGGCGGGGTCAGCGGAGACTTGGGTTACTTTCGGACATTAATTAATATACTTATGTTAATTAATAATCGGTTCAGTTTATCAGAAACGATCGGGACGCGTACAGGGGAATTTCGGAGAAATTTGGGGAACTTGGGGGAACTTTCAGCACCTGGACACTAATTGGGGTTACTTGCGCCCCCGAATAACACTTTGGACAGTTTATTGACCTCTGGACACTGTTTGGACGTTCGGTTTATCGGAAACGAACGGGAACCGTCCGGGGGAAACTCGGAGGAATCGGGGGAAACTTGGGTGAATTTTGACCACCTGGACATGAATTGGGGTGAATTTTGTGTTCGGATTACCGGTCTGGGGTGTATTTTCGCCTCCGGGACAGGAATTGGGGTTCGGATTAGCAGAACTGCCAGAGTCGCCCTTTACTGACTACTATTATCTACCATATATATTGGTTTAGATTTATATTATTTTTTTTTTCTTCCGTCGGTTCTTCGAATTTATTATTTAGAAATTCCATCAAACCGTTCATGTGCATTTAACTTTTAAATTTAAGGGCTCCCGTATTTTCCATATATTCCAGGAATTCTATTATGTTATTTAAAAAACGGAATGACTCTCCATCTACCATGGAAAGGGCTGTGGACTTTTTTTTTTAGTTTCCAATCTTACCGCTTTCAGCGTGTATCTTCCCAAATTTTGGCCCCTAAATATTAAAATATTTCCAATTTCTTATTTTTCCTGTATTTTGGAGACCTTAGTGTGCAGGTTAAGAAGAAAATCAATACCGTAACACATATAGAGCTGGCTGCGGAATTTTTTAAAAAAAATTTTCTTGAAGCTTGATTTTCAAATTTTTCAAAATTTGGACACTTTAATTTTAAAATTTCGGAGGTTTCGTATTTTTCCTATATTTTAGCGATTTAAGTACATCATTTAAAAAAAAAAGTGAGCTCCCAGCTACCATGGAAAGGGCTGTAGACTTTTTTTTAGTTTCCGGGATTACTGCTTTAAGCGTGTATTTTCCAAAATTATGGTTCCTTAATATCAACATTTTTCGAATTTTATATTTTCTCCCTTTTCTAGGGACCTTAGTATACAGGTTAAAAAAAAAATCAATACCGTAACTTATATAGAACCGGTTGTAGAATTTAAAAAAAAAATTTTCTTAAAACTTGATTTTCATATTTTTTAAAATTTGAATCCTTTAATTTTAAAATGTTTGAGGTTTTGTATTTTTCCTATGTTCTAGCGATTGAAATACATCATTTAATAAAATTAGTGATCCTCCAGCTACCATGGAAAGAGCTGTGGACTTTATTTTAGTTTCCAGGGTTATCGATTTGAGAGTGTATTTTCCAAAATTTTGGTCCTTAAATGTCAATTATTTTCAAAGTTTAAATTTTTCCTGTATTCTGGAGAACTTAGTATGCAAGTTAAAATGAAAATCAATGTCGTAACTTATATAGATCTGGCTTCAGAATTTTTAAAAAATATTTTCCTTGAAATTTGGTTTCCACATTTTTCAAAATTTGGGCCCTTTAATTTCAAAATTTTGGGGGTTTCATATTTTTCCTATATTCTAGTGATTGAAATACACCATTTAAAAAAAAGAGGGACTCTCCAACTGCCATGGAAATGGCTGTGGACTTTTTTTTTAGTTTCTAGGGTTACCGTTTTAAGAGTGTATTTTCACAAATTATGTTTCCTAAATATCAAAATTTTTCGAATTTTATTATTTTCCTGTATTCTAGAGATCTTTGTGTGCAGGTTAAAAAGAAAAGTAATATCGTAACTTATATAGAACCGGCTGCGGGATTTTTTAAAAATTTTTTGCTTAAAACTTGATTTTTACATTTTTCGAAATTTGGGCCCTTTAATTTTAAAATTATGGGGATCTCGTATTTTTCTCATATTGAGTGATTGATGCACATAATTTTTTAAAAAGAGTGACCTTCTAGCTATGGTGCAAAGGCCTGTGGACTATTTTTTACTGCTTAATGCATGTATTTTTCCAAATTTTGATCCCTAAATATCAAAATTTTTCAAATTTCATATTTTTCCTGTATTCTCGAAACCTTGATATGCACGTTAAAAAGAAAATCAAAACTGTAATTCACATAGAACTAGCTATGTAATTTTTTGAAATTTTTTTCTTAAAACTTAATTTTTACATGTTTCAAAGTTTGAGCTCTTTAATTTTAAAATTTCTGAGGTTTCGTATTTTTTCTATATTCCAGTGGTTGAAATACATCATTTAAAAAATAGAGGAACTCTCCAGCTACCACGGAAATGGCTGTGGACTTTTTTTTAGTTTCGAGTCTTACCACTTTAAGCGTGCATTTTTGAAAATTTTGATCCCTAAATATCAAAATTTTTCGAATTTTACGTTTTTCCTATATTTTGAAGACCTTAGTGTGTAAGTTAAAATGAAAATCAATGTCGTAACTTATATAGATCCGGCTTCAAAATTTTTTAAAAATTTTTTCCTTGAAATTTGATTTTCACATTTTTAAAAATTTGGGCCCTTTAATTTCAAAATTTTGGCGGTTTCGTATTTTTCCTATATTCTTACGATTAAAATACATCATTTAAAAAAAAGAGTGACCTTCCAGCTACCACGGAAAGAGCTGTGGACTTTTTTTTAGTTTCCGGGGTTACCGCTTTAAGCATGCATTTTCACAAATTTTGGTCCCTAAATATCAAAATTGTTCGAATCTTTTTTCCCCTGTATTCTGGAGACCTTAGTGTGCAGATTAAAAAAAAAATTGTTACCATAACTCACATAGAATCGGCTGCGGGATTTTTTTAAAATTTGTTTCTTAAAACTTGATTTTCACATTTTTCGAAATTTAGTCCCTTTAATTTTAAAATTTTGAGAGTCTTATTATTTTCCTATGATGTGACGAAGAAAATACTTCGATTGAAAAAAAAATTAACTCTCTAGCTAGTATAGATCGGTCTGTACGATTTTTTTTCTTGCAGCTTTATATAATAGATATATACTAGGGGACTAGTCACGCTGGACGCTTCGCGGCCCGTTCCTTCAGACTTTAAAATATATTACTTTATAAATTTTCATAAAGACTGCAGCTTTCACATATACTTATTTTTATTTATTAAAAAAAAAAAAAAATACACTAATACGTTAATTAAAAAAGTGAAATTTAGATTAAAATATTAAATAAACTGAAACCGCCAGCAGGGTAATATTTGTGAAAGAAATATATTATATTTAATTATTTTCGGAGACGTTAGTATGCAGGTTAAAAAGAAAACCAATACCGTAACTCACAAAGAACCGGCTATAGAATTTTTTAAATATTCTTTGCTTAAAACTTGATTTTCACATTTTTCAAAATTTGGTTCCCTTTGATTGAAAAATTTTGCGGGTCTTGTATTTTTCCTATATTCTAGCGATTGATATAAATCATTTAAGGAAAATAGTGATTCTCCAGCTACCATGAAAAGGGCTGTGGACTTTTTTTTAGTATCCAGTATTGCCGCTTTAAGCGCGTATTTTTACAAATTTTATTCACTGAATATCGAAATTTTTCGAATTTTATTATTTTCCTGTATTCTAGAGACCTTTGTATGCAGGTAAAAATAAAATCAACAGCGCAACTCATAGAGAACCGGCTGTGGAATTTTTAAAAAATTTTTTGCTTAGAACTTAATTTTCACATTTTTCAAAATTTTGCCCTTTAATTTAATATTTTTGGGGGTTCCGTATTTTTCTTATGTTGAGTGATTGATATACACCAGGGGTGGCTAACACGTCAACCGCGGTCGACCGATCTACCGCAAAGGTTTCTAAAGTAGCCCGCGAAGCTAAAGTTGAACAATTTGCTTTCACTTAAATTAATGTTTGAAAATCTTAATGTGATTATTTATTGTTGCAATAATAGACTGTCTGTGCAACGTAGCCCCATACTGTTTGTATTTACCCCGATGAACAATGCAAATGAATGTTAACTTTTAAATTAATTGTAGTCGTAACGCATGAGCATATAAATGGCAATCACACAAAATGGCGCAAAATCATGTGCCAGACAGCAAATAATGAGGTTATTACCCAAAGTTCGTTTGAAAACAAATTTATATATAATAAGTTTTAATTTAAAATTATGATAAGAGATGCTCATATTTACAAACTAAAGGTGATTCATATCCTCAATTAAATGATCAAGAATGGCTTCTTGATCTTGCTTTTTTCTGCGATATTACTGAAAAATTACACCAATTAAACCTGTAACTACAGGGTAAAGGTAAAACAATACTAGATATGATAAGCATTTTGAAGTTATTTAAAGAGAAACTAAATATGCTTGCAATGCAATTAAAACGTCGTAATTTAAAACAATATCAAAATCTGGCTGATGAATCTAAAAATAAAAAGAATTTTACTTAAAACAAATATGCCGATATTATTGCACTGCTTCTAAAAAAATTTGAAAGGAGATTTCCAATATTAAGTGAGCTTGAAGATATTGCCAGTTTTTTGTCTTGCTCATTTAATGACAACATCGACGTTGAAAGTGTAGCTCAGAAACTAAACAACTTTCTCGGTACTATAAATTTAACATGCTTTGATGAAGAAATAATAAATATTAAATGTGACATTAGTCTTAAATCATTGGTTTCAGATTGTAATTTTTGGAAATTTATAAGAAAAGATAAATACCCAAATATTTGGACAATTGTTGCACGTTTCAATGCCTTCTTTGGATCAACATATTTATGTGAATCCGCATTTTCATTTATGAATGCGATCAAAACAAAACATCGTTCGAAAGTAATAGATCAATATTTGGAATCATGTTTGAGAATCGCCTTAAGTTCATATAACCAAATTTTGAGAAACTCGCTGCACTTATGCAATGTCACATTTTTATTCATTTGCTTATATACGGTGTATTTTTTTAAAGTTAATAAGTACTTCATATATAAAAAAAATAAATATATATGTATATAATTATAATTTTTTTTCTTTATTTTCCAAAATTTTTTTGTGTATCTATTTCTTTACATTGTAATTTTTTTTTAAATTTTATAAATATTATTGTACTTCATAAAATAAAAAAATATAATTATTTGTTTGCTTTATTTGCCATAATATTTTTTTAAACTGAAATTCTTGTTAATTATTTATTAAAATATCAATGACAAATTTGAAAAATCCTGAAAGTGTTTGCCCATATTCACAGTCGCCTGCAGATTACATTTCGCAGAATAAGTCGCCCATAAGAGATAAAAGTTGAGCCACACCTGATATACACCATTTTAAAAAACCAGTAATGTAAAAGGCTGTGGACTTTTTTTTACCTCTTTAAGTGTGTATTTTTCCAAAATTTCCTTTATCTTCTATTTTCGACACCGCGACGATTGAAAGCTGGGTACGTTGTATACCAGGAAGATCGGGTAGTGGTCGCTATCGCAAAGATCTGTGTGGCTTTGCCAGTCAATTTGATCGATAAGATCGACGGAGATCAGCGTAAGATCGATTAACGAAAAACGCCCTGTTTTTGCATCAATGTGAGTTGGTTGATCCCCCTTGTTTATTAAAGCGATGTTAGGGTTATTGACAAGTAGGTTATTAATTTGATTTCCTCTGGAATTCTGATATCTGGAGCCCCACGTATAACTGTGTGCATTGAAATCGCCAAGAAGAATAAACGGCTCTGGTAGCTGATTTATAATTTCTTCAAAGTCGTATAGTGAGGTTTGCCGGTTTGGTGGAATGTAGATATTGCATATTGTGATGGGTTTACAGTGAATTGTTGGAAGTGCTGTTGTAACAGTAACTGCTTGAATATCGGAGGTAATTGAAAGCGGAATCACTTGTGGAATAGAATCATGTATCAAGGTTAGAACTCATCCAGCTTCGAATCGAAATGGTTTGTAACTACGAATAGAAAAACACTGATTAGGTTTCAAATGGGATTCTTGTGTGCATATCACTGGTGGTTGATGTTGAGCTATCAGCGTTTGTAACTCAGCGAGGTACGAGAATACACCATTAATATTCCACTGCAGGATTTTACTCATGATTCGTTAGATCTGTTTCTGAGCCAGAGGTGCTACTAATCAGTGCGTTAACCAGCCTGGTTAACTTGTTTTTGATTCCCTGTCCTACTATAGAGTTCTTCAGGATGGGTAACGAGTTGACAATTTTTTTAGGATCTATATCCATCTGTTTAACTGCCTCAACATAATTCGTTTCAGCGAGAATAGCAAGCATGATGTCTTCGAACTGCTCTGGCGTAACATCATAACGATCAGTGTTTTCCTCCAATTCAAGGTTCACTGAGGGCACCGAAATCCACTCCAGACATTTCGATGATGTAGAAGAAGATGTCGAATTTTTAACAAAAACAATCATTGAAGCTGGACGTCTAGCTATACCCTTGTCCTCGTCCAGTCCGTCGTCAAATAAACGGGTTCCTTGGTGGAACAATAATATTGCAAAGGCAATAAATTTCCGTAAAAAGACATTGAGAGTACTAAAAAGGCGCAACTCAATAACAAACCTTATTAATTATCGCAAACAACGTGCACATGCACGTTCTCTCATCAGAGCAGCCAAAAGGAAGTGCTGGCAAGATTTTACATCATCTATTAATCAGCATGTACCCATTTCCGTTGTGTGGAAGAAAATCCATCTAATCAATGGGAAGAACTATAAGAAAACTATCTCTGCTTTATTCAAAAACGGTTTACTTATTACCAATATTAACGAAATGGCCGACATGTTAGCTTCCCATTTCTCCGCCGTATCGTCTAATTTGAACTATTGCGAAGAATTTATGCGTTATAAACAAAGGACAGAAGCCATTCGATTGAGCTTCAGTTCCAGTAACAAGGAAGAGTACAATTTCCCATATCGCTAAGGGAACTAGAACATTGTATCCAATATTATGTCCATGATTCCTCGCCAGGTCCGGACAATGTTTATCCTGTTATGGTAAAGTATCTACGTCTAACGGCTAAAGTATATTTATTACATATCCTGAACAGATTGTGGAATGAGGGAATATTCCCTACGAGATGGAAAATAGCCGTAGTAATCCAAATATTAAAAAAGAGAAAAGTAAAAACCGAAACAACTAGCTCCTGGCCTATCGCGTTAACAAGTACTCTGGGCAAACTATTGAAAAAGGACCATCGAAATGAACAACATATTTACTCCTCACCAATATGGATTCCACAAATACCGCTCAGCGATCCAAGCTATCGTAAATCTCCAACTCAAGGCTCAGAAAGCATTTAATAATCGTGCGTACTTATATGCTGTCTTCTTTGATCTTCAAAAAGCGTATGACACGGTATGGAGATATCAGGCCCTTACGAGCCTGCATAAAGCAGGAATCCGTGGTCGCATGGCCAGTCTTATCCAAAGCTTTCTAACGAACAGGCAAATCAGAGTTCGGTTAGGGGACACTTTTCCGCAGCTGTTTTCCATGGAAAATGGGGTGCCTCAAGGATGTATCCTTAGCATAACACTTTATCTATTAGTCATCAATGACATCCAGCTAGCCGTCCAAGCGCCCGTACAGTTTAGTCTGTTTTCTGATGATTTGACGATAACATTTCAATCCTCTTCACCTACCAGAGCAAGCAAAGTCATGCAACGATGCATTAACGACCTCTCCGAATGGGCGTCTGCGCGAGGCTTCAAATTCTCTGCGGAAAAGACAACATGTGTAGATTTTCATTGGACCACTAAATACTGTCAACGGCCTCGAATTTTCCTGAACATCTTAGAACTGCATTTCCAAGAGGAGTTACGCTACCTTGGAGTAACAGTCGACAGCAAGTTCCCATGGAACGCACATATCAAGGATCTCAAAAAGACATGCATTAAAGCTCTCGGTATATTAAAGCGGATCAATAATAAAAGTAACGGAGGCGACCGGAAAATGTTATTACTGCTGTATCAATCGTTAATCCGGTATAGATTAGAATACGGTTCCTAAGCGTTCAGTTCGGCGGCTCGGGATCTATTGTCATCCTTAGATTCTATCCAACATTCAGCCATCCGAATAGCCACTGGAGCCTTTTACACTAGTCCCACAGCCAGTCTTAATTGTGAATCCGGACAGCTGCCCCTATGTTTCAGAAGGGAGATCCTAACGACTATCTTTCTGACTTCCACTCTTGTCAATTCAAACCTTCCGATCAATGAGCTCCTTTTCAACTCCCAGCAACAGAGTCAGATTACTCTGCGTGTTCCTAACTGTGCAACTAACATCAAAAATAAGTTCGAATCTCGTTTTCCTCAAATTAGAAAATTTATTCTCAATCCTCCCCTTTCTCCAGTGTACATTAACCCTCCTCCGTGGCTTTTCCTAACTCTAGATATCAATCTTAACTTAATCCATCTACCCAAATCCATACATCCCGACTACATCCTTCATCAACACATTACTTTCGAAACTGTCAAATATGCTGACTACATCTTCTGCTTTACGGATGGCTCAAAATCTACTGGCCATGTTGGATCAGTCTTTTTTGTTCCTCCTACCACCCATCGCTTCCGGCTTCCGAAATCCTGCTCTGTATTTTCGGCTGAATCTTTCGTCATCTTCAAGTGTTTTGAGTTCCTCTCCTCCGCGCCACCTCTTTCTAAATACCTCATCCTTACTGATTCACTCAGTGTTCTAATGTCCCTCTACAACTTTTACACAGATAATGCAATTGTACAACGCATCCTTCTCCTTCATGATCTCTTTATTCGATCCCAAATTTCTATATCTTTCATGTGGATCCCCAGCCATATTGGTTTCCCTGGTAACGAGGCCATCGACCGAGCTGCTAGGGAGGCATCCCGGCTTCCATCCATATCCTCGTACTTCTCTTCTGCCAGCGATATGAAATCCTTCTTGAAATCCCTTATAATTAAATCCTGGGAACAAGTATGGAGTTCTAGTCAACAAAAAAACCTTTTCCTTGTTAAACCTGATCCTCTATCTCAGACCCCCTTCCATTCCATTCAAGGAAGAAAAATATTATTCTTACCAGACTTAGGATTTCCCACTCCCGCCTGACCCATTCGTATCTCCTTCAACGCACCGATCCCCCTCTTTGTCTCTTTTGCCAAAGAACCCAGCTTTCCATTCCCCATTTACCAACATCTTGTCATTCCCTTATAGTATTTAGAGCCCAGCGTGGTCTCCCCCTTCCTTATCACAACTCCTAGCTGATTCTCCGTGTCATATCCGCATTGCGTTCCAATTCCTTCATTCCCTTAACCTTCTAAATTCAATTTAGTATCCCTTCCGTTCCCCGGGCGCATATGGCCCGTTTGAGCAGCCGGCGCCTGTACCTTCTAATTTAATAAAAATAACAATTTTCCAAAATTTGGTCCCTAAATATCAAAATTTTTCAAATTTCATATTTTTCCTGTATTCTCAAGACCGTAGTATGTAGGTTAAAAAGAAAATCAAAATTGTAATTCACATAGAACCAGCCGTGGAATTTTTTTTGAAAATTTTTTTCTTAAAACTTGATTTTTACATTTTTTAAAATTTGGGCCTTTTAAATTTGAAATTTTTGAGGTTTCGTATTTTTGTTATATTCTAGCGGTCAAAATACATCATTTAAAAAAAAGAATGACCCTCCAGCTACGGTGGAAAAAGCTGTGGACTTTTTTTTAGTTTCTAGTCTTTCCGCTTTAAGCGCCGTGTATTTTCCTAAATTTTGGTCTCTAAATATAAAAATTTTTCGAATTTTCCATTTTTCCTGTATTCTGGAGACCTTAGTGTGCAGATTAAAAAGAAAATTAATACTACAATTCCTATAGAACCAGCTGCGGAATTTTTTAAAAATTTTTTTCCTAAAACTTGATTTTCATATTTTTCAAAATTTGCGTCCTTTAATTTTAAAATTTTGAGGGTTTTTGTAATTTTCTTATGATCTGACGAAGAAAATACGTCGATTGAAAAATAAATGAACTCTTTAGCTACTATAATACGAGATGTGCGATTTTTTTTCTTGCAGTTTCATAAAATTGAGACAAACTCGGTCATTTTTGAACTCTAACTGCACTTCGTTCACACGGCTGTATCTCGGTTCGTATTGCTCCGCTAACGCTCGACCTGCGCTCATTCTGTTGGAAGAATAATGAACTTCATGTTTCATTTGGTTTTTGGCCGCTAGATAACGTTCAGTTGCTTTGGCTCACCCTTTGTATTTAAAAAATTGAAACAGTTTTATTCGTACTGTTTGAAAATGTTAAATGTAACACGACTCAAAAATATCACATGACCTTAAAAAAGGTTAGAATTCAGTTTACAGTAGGATGTAAAGCAATAAAAGTATCACAATTTTGAAACACCGTCATTGGAAATATACAAAAAATATGTAAAATGTAATTTTAAGCCTTCAAAATATACTGCAACCTAAAAGTAGAGCAAAAAAATCGTACAAAATCAAATTTTTCGCTAATATTTGAACGTGTTATATTAAAACTCTTTATTAAAATAATATCATCATAAAGAGTGAGAAATAGTACACAAAAAATATTATTTAAGCGCTGTAATTGTAACGTAACCTATCAAAAACGCAAAAGGGCGTGAAAAAATTTTTTTTTTTGGCCAAAATCGGAATAGCCTACTGTCTTTTTTGAAAAATTAATAGCACCAACATAAAGAGCGGGAAAAAGTGCATTAAAATCCTAAGTTTAAAAAGTGCCACCCCAAAATTAAGGACGTGAAAAATATGACTAAAAACTTAAATAATTGTTTTAGGTGCCAATTTTGAAGATATGAGATTTGAAAAAAACTGTATTTATTTCTAACGTAGAAACCCACCACTGTAATTTTCTCAGTATTTTTTAATGGAAAGATACTTCAGCAAAAAATTAATTCGTAAAAACACATTTTTCGACTTTACTGCGCATACGCAGAGGACAGGGGACAAAAAATTTGGTTGTAAAAGTTTTTCTCCGACCTCTGTAGAATGGTGTATGATACATGCGTTTTTAAGAGGGGGCAATTTTACCATAGTAACCTGGTTATAGCGTTTATTGTAGTTTTATTACTTCAACACCAGACAAATCCACAGGTTGAAGTTTATTTATTTATTTATTTTATTATTTACGAGGTACATATTGCCAGCGAGAGGGCTATCACCTCGGATGAGGTTATTTACATTATTTTAAGGTTTGTAATATTTATAAATTTAATTAGTCTATATAAGTTATTTATGTTTAAATTCGCGGAGTGATCGTCTGTAAGAGTGTGGATTGTTGGCGTTCGGCACTGTAGATGGGGCATTCAGTGATGATGTGTTTGACTGTGATCTGGCAATTGCATTGAGTACAGACTGGAGGCTCCCGGTGGTCCAGCAGGTATGCATGGGTGGTTAGAGTATGGCCTAGATAGATTCTGTTCAAGGTTGATTCGATATCCCGGTTTGATGCAGCTTTGCCTATAACGTAAGTCCAGTCAAAAGATAATTATAGTTTTTAATCAATATAAAACCTGATTACAGTTGATACGGATTCGGTATTTTCGGCGCTATCAAGCGATGATGTCGAGCTAAAAATTATTCTCTGGTTAACACTACAGTGGTCGCGCGGACTGCAATAGTAGTCCAGCACTTTTGTTTTGTTAGTTATTTTAAAAGTGCATGGATTTGGGTGATGAGGTTTTTGTTACTTTCCTGTTAGCGTGTGACGCATAACATGTCGTTGTTTTTGGGGAAAATTTCCGCGTACTTCTTAAATAATTTAAATTTTTTCCCACGGTCTACAATAGTAGTCCGTGCGACCAGTAACGTAATTGTTAGGAGTTAACGAATATTGCTAGTATTTTCTTATTACTCGTCAAATGTTACCATAATTTTGGCAAAGCCGTGCGAAGTTGTAAATGTGTTTTATGGTATTATTTTTCTAGTCACTTGGTAAATAGATTATGTAAGTTTTTGAGTTATTCTATATTTTTTCTTATCATTTTTTGTACTAGAATTTTGTTTTTTTTAATCATTGCAAAAAACACAGTGACCCGGATCGCGGTTAAAAGCAGATCTCACCCTGTTTTAATACGTCTTTTTGTGTTTTTTCTGTGTTTTCTTATTCTAATACAAAATATGAATTACACACTTGATAAAGTACGCAAGTGGTTAGAAGAGTCATCTGATTCTGATTCGGAAGAAATTCTTGGCTTAGCAGATGAGGAAGAAATTGGAGAGGATGTTGTAGAAAGTGAAATATCTTATAATGATGTATGCAGCATAGATGAAGAAAATGAAATAATAAGTGATGAAAATTTAGAGAAATTTACGTTGATATTCGACTGGAAGGTTCTTACAGAAAAAGTAACAAACCTGAAGATGTTGTAAAACGATTAGTGTAACCCATCGAAAGTACAAATCGGAATATAACTGCTGATAATTGGTTTGGTTCAGTGCCATTGGTACATGATCTTTTATTTGAAAAACAATTAACGTTTATTTGCATCTTGAGATCAAATAAGCCTGTGAAATTCGTAAGGAATTTTTACCGCATAAATTTCGGGAAGTAAATAGCTCTCTAGTTGGATTTCAAAATAACTGTACGCTCGTTTCCTATGTCCCAAGCAAGAATAAATCAGTTATTCTGATATCATTAATGCCTTTTTGACAAAAATATCGATCAATCTACAAATGAACAAAAAAAACATGAAATTGCCACAACCTATAATGAAACTAAATGCGGGGTTGATCTGTTGGATAGAATGTGTAACCAGTATGATGTATCTAGAAACTCCCGTCGTTGACCACTAACAGTATTTTTCAATCTGTTGAATATTGGTGGAATTAATGCTCTCAATATATGCACAAATAGTAATAATAATACTAGTAACATTATATACCGAAGAAATTTTTTAAAAACGTCAGCTTCCGAATTGATGAAACAAGCTATTGAAAAATGAATTAACCGGCAAATGATACCCAGGAAAACCAACGAACGTGGTCAGAAAACTGCTGAAACTTGATGAAGATGAATATACTACTCGCGAGGCAAAAGAAGAACACCGGGTCGTTGTTATTTATGTAGTCGAGTTAAAATTAAATCAACCAGAAAGTCGTGTCATAAATGTACAAAATGTATAATGAACACTGCCAAGTAGTGTGTAATACATGTCTTCTCCAAATTGTAAGGTAATTGTTCTCACGTTTATTCAATTTTTGTATAGTTTCACCATAGCTTAGTATACTTTATTTTTTATTTTATCTGTTATTCACGTTATAATCTTACACTAGTAGTATTTATAAATACGGGTTATTATATTGTTAAAAACTGCTAAAATATTAATAAAAATCACATTAAAATCACTAAAAAAAATGAATAATTGTGATGCACTACAATAGTAGTGAGCGCGACCACTCATGCGACAATACTCCGCGCGACCACTGTAGTGTTAAAATTATTAATTTTCTGTCTCTCGACATTATCCTATTGGTTCGTTGTCAGCGGAGAATACGGCCATAATGCCTGCACGGCCGAGTATGTAAATTTCATTTTTCAGTTGAAATTTCGGCACGTGTAGAGTTGGGGCCTATGTAGGTGTTTTGGTGTGTACATATCCGGTGACAACAGGGTAGCGTCTGCCGGCAGCGTGAGTTGCAGAATTATATAAGAAATAGAGTATAAATGTGTGTGTGTGTGTGTGCACAGTCTAAAGCCTATTGCACTAATTGATAAGTATTCCGGTAATTAATGGTCAGTTTTGTTAAGTTTGATATCGAGCCGATCTGGCTAGATAAAGTTGCTGTTGGTTAGCGTTTTATTAGCGATCCAACGCAACGTTGTATGTCGCTTTTCGCATATCCAGTCATCGCACCGTCGTCTGATATAAATTTTTTCGTTTTGGGCGTACCGCTGTCGTTCGATCCCGAATATTCCGCGGTTTTCTTTGTTTTTATTTTGTTCTAGTCGCTGTGTGTACTTTCGTAATTCCGCTTGCCGGTGTATAAAGATTGTAAATATACGTAATAACGTGAATTATTTTTTCCTTTCTTGTCCATTTTCGACTGAACAATAGGCTCGTGTCCCCAGTGCGATCTCACGTGCGGGGAGAGTTGCTTTTCGCGGAGCGCTGTACTAATTCGAATCGGAAAAGCCGTTTCCAGTTGATCATCCGCGCCTGGGCACCGGAGTTTTCAGGTGACAACGTCTAACGTGCTTTGTTGGTTGCGATATCTGTGATGTGGTGTAATTAGACGCCACTCGCGACCGTAGAGTTTTGAAAAAAAGTATACACATATATATATATATATATATATATATATATATATATATATATATTTGGAAATCGAGAAGGGTGAAGTCATTTTAAATGTGTTCGAGGAAAGTCAATTTTTTTTTATAAAAAAAATAAAAAGTCAATTCTTTATACAGTATTTGTATTTTGTACGAAAAGTCGTTACCATCAGGGTACGCGATCTATTGTGTGCAAAAAAAGATAAAATAACTTTTATTAGGATGATTAAAAAGTAGGTGTAAAGAGTGGATGATTGAGCAAGTGTTCTAGTTCTTCATGTGTGGAATAAAGATGAATATAGTTTGCACATGAATATTTTATTTAAAAACAAAAAAAGATCTCATCGTAATTTCTTAATTTTGAAAAGTTCATGAAAGGTGTTCGATATTTCTTTTGGAAAATTAGTGATAACAGTTGGGAACTGAAATTAAAACGAAACGATCTTTTTTTTGGAGCTAGAACAGAAACTGAAACGAATTATTTTTTTTTGCAAAGACAAAAACATTTTGAAGCTCTAAATATGCACTAGTGTGCGACACAGGGTCATTCAGTGACATAGTACACATATACGAATAAAGAAGGGTAGAAAAGGATATGGCATGCTATTTTCTCTTTTTACTGTGTATCTGCATTTTCGGCTCGTTTGCAGGATTTATCAGTTAGTCTCCATGGCATTTATTCGTTTCTGTTAGTATAATCAAGTGTAATACAGATGAATGTAATTTAAAATATCGATAAACAATATGTGTACCCGTAACAAATAGAGACCATTGCCGTTGCGTTTATATGTGGATGACAAATATTCAACTGCGTCGATAGAATTGAAAATTTTATTTACATTTGCTCGGCTTGCCTTATTTACAGAATAATCATTTTCAAAATCATTAAAGCTGAAAACGAAAACAAAATCAAACTAAAGCAATTGTTATTGATAATTAAGAAGAAAAAAAAATAAGCGAGTTTCGAAAAAACGTTTCAAGAAGAACTACGAAAGGTGGAAGAAATAACGAAATTTAAAGACATTATCGGTTTATCTACTGAAATTGTCAATCGTATAATTTCTTACTTAAATTAAATACAAGGAAACGATCGATATGTGAATTATAATTTAAACAAAAAGCAGAAGGCCAAAGAAGCTAATTATAATTTCGTATGGGTAAAAAGAGGGAAGATTTTTTTGAAGAAAAATCCGCAGGAACGAGCGATTCAAATAAAAGATCAGGACGATTTAAACAAATTAATACAAGAACATTTTACACGAGAAATCGCAGAAAACATCGTTGTAAGCTTAAAAAGAAGAAAATATTCGAAAAGAATGTTAAAACTAAAATTGCACAAATTAGTCTTAAATTGTAGAAATAAGATTAGAATAAATAAGATGGGACTGAGCGAACATATGAATATGCGTGCAGACAAGGTTAGCGTAATATGGTATTGGTGCGCGTGTGTTATTGGGATACTAGGAACTTACATAGCAGATGCGCGTATGTGTGAGCGAGAGAAAATGTGTGCAGGCGTGATTCTAGGAATAGTTGCGGGTGGTGTGCTGTATATATGTGCTTGTGTGTGTGGGATTTTGCGTGTGTGTTCTGGGTTTGCGAGTGGTTTCTGGTTATGATGTGTTTTCCGGGTTGGCGGTGTTTGGTGGTTTGAATTAGAGGGGTGCAGAGGCAAGGTTGAAACAGTGTGGATAGCTTAGGGGAGAGAAAAGGAAAGAAGATAAGTGGAAAGCGAAAAAATAGAATAGTAATCGAACGAAGGAGCAAGAATAGGAGAGAGAAGCAGATGTGATAAGAGATGTACAAAGAAACAACGCGGGGGAGGCAGGTGAAATAGATAAGACGCGCAGACATGCTTCTACCGCGCCGCTGCAGGTCTCTAAGGTATGTTTTAAGTTATGTTTATATCGTAATGTATTCGTTTAAAAATATTGTTAATTTCTTGTTTTCAGTTTTGGTGCATTAAAAACTTGCAATTTTAAAACAAACAAATAAAGGGGAAAAGAGAGCCAAAGAAAGGAAAGAAGAAATATAAATAGGATAAGTTTAGGGAAAAAAAAGAGGTTAAATATATAAATAAATAAATAAATAAAAAAATGAAAAAATGAATACAAATTTAAATGTAGCTCACATAAACATTAGATCAATGAGGAAAAACTGAGAGGAAGTAGGGATATTAGAGGCAAGGCAAGAATATGATATATTAATTTAAGGAGAGAACAAAATAAAAAGGACAAAATAAATTTATATAATTTAGAAGGTTATGAGAAATATCACAATTTAGATGCAGAAGGGGTAAAACATGGGATTGTGATATACATAAAGGGGGACAAAAAAATACAAACTCAAATTAAAAACAAAAATATGGAAAATGCGGAATATGTAATAATTGAAATAGCATGGTATGAGGATAAACTATTTCTATGGGCGTTATACAGATCACCATCAGAAAAAGCAAACAAATACATTAAAGAAATAAAGGAGATTGACAAAAAATACATGGAAAACTGTTGACATAAATATGAACACCGAAAAGCACAACTCAATAGCAATAAAATACATGATCACAATGGCAGGAATGGGTTATGAAAGCAATTTAGAAGGATACACAAGAGAAGAATGGAGGGAAAACAGGTTTACACAAACCAAAATCGACCATATATACATTAAAAAGAAGAAAAGAAACATCGACTTCGAATATTATAATACAGATATTAAAATAGCGGATCACAACATGATAGCGTGTATGGTAAAAATGGAGATGGAAAAAACCGGAGGAAAACAAATGGAATTAAACAGAAGTTTTTTAATGGAAAATAAAGTAAAAACGAACTAAAACTCATGAAATGGGAAGGGAAATCAGACAAATTGGACGCTGAAAATACGAAAGAATAAAAGAAAAATTTGAAAAAATATATAACAAATGTAAGCAAACAAAAAATACGTCAGAAGAAGGAAAAATACAAAGGAAAAAAGAATGGATGACGCAAAAAATAATTGAAATGATAAAAAAGAGAGACAAATTGTACAAAAAAGTAAAAAAGAATAATCAAAATATTGAATTAAGAAGAAAATACAAAAAATTCAGAAACCAAGTGAATGCAGAAATAAGACGACAAAAAGACATGTTTGTCGGGAAAAGTTTTAGAGGATCACAGGGGGATATCAGGAATATTCGGTCAAATATAAGCTTTATTATAGGGGGATAAAAGAGTCTAGAAGTAGATGAAACCATAAATAAATACTTTGGCAAGGAGAATCAAGAGAAATTGCAGACATATTCAGTAAAGAATTCAAAAATGGCATAAAAAAACTAGAACACAAATGTAATAAAGTGCTATTAGAAAAAAGAAGAGAAGATAAAGTAAAAGTAAACACGTACGTACCTAAAGCAAACGTAGAACAGGTGGGGAAAATAATTAATGGACTAAAGGAAACAAAGGCCACCGGAATCGATGGAATAAGAATAAGAGATATAAAAACAGTAAAAATGTATATAGTGAAGGAAATTACTAAGCTAATTAATCAGACGTTAAAAGAAGGGAAAATACCAAATAGGTTAAAAATATCGAAAACGAGACCAATATATAAAAAAGGAAAACACAGTGAATATGAAAACTATAGGCCAATTGCTGTAAGCAATGTGATTGCAACAATATTAGAAAAGTACGTAGTAAATAATCTAACAAAGTACTTACAAGAAAATAGGATAATTGACAAAACAAAATACTAGTTTCAAAAGGGAAAATCCACATCGAAAGCAATCGGTTAGCTTACCGAAAAAATAAGATAGCTTTGAAGAAGGAAAGAAGGTGTTGATAACGTTTATAGATCTTACTAGAGCATTTGAAACGGTGGATCATAAAGTAATCATAAACGCATTAGAGGAAATAGGAATAACGAATAGTTTAAAAAAATAGTTTCAAAGTTATTTAACTCAGAGGAAAACAAGTGTAAATATCTTAAATGTGCAAAGCGAAAAAGAGGAGATGAATGTAGGAGTACCGCAGGGTAGCAACTTAGCGCCAATACTGTTTATTATATATACAAATGGTCTATATAAGGAATTAAGTTACAGTGAGGTAGTCGCATAGGCGGATGACATAGCAATAGTTACGTCACATATAGATGTTAAAGAGGCAGAAATAAGGATGCAAAAAGATTTAATAACAATAAGTAAATGGGCGCACGATAAAAATCTAAGAATTAATGTAAAAAAGACTAAGCGGAAAAAAAGAGACAGCTGCGATTTGTATTGTCCAAACATAATAATGCACTCAAACGAATGTATACACTCGATGGGGAAAAGACTCGAATGTGAAATAAAAAAATTAGAAATTAGAGATAGTAACTCAGTATAAATATTTTTGGGGAATAATGATGGACCACGTACTTTGGGAAAATAAATAAACTGCAAATTAAATGCTTAAAATTAATAGGAAACCATAAAGGAGAAACCGATAGTGAAATAATTAAAAAAGAAGATGTAATGAGCATAAGAGGAATATACTTATTACTAAATATATGGGAGTACATATTAGCAGAAAAGACAATTGAATTGGAGTAAATAATAAAAACTGAAGCATGATACGCTATAATTAATGCGTTTTACTTCATGTCTAGGGATGCCACCGCGGATTTAGTCCGCGGAATTAATATATTATATTTTTATTTATTATTATTATTTATTTTACGATTATTATTATTATTATTATTAGATACGCCAAGGAAATGGATTAAGATTTAAAGTCTGTATTATAAATTTACCTACAACGATTTTACTTGGACGGTCGACTGCTGAGAACACAAGTTAATTAAAATAATACAAATACAACACGGCGACGATTACTAAAAATAAATAAATTTAATACGTATCTCTGGCCGGGTGGTGCGGTATCTGCAATGACGTTGGTCCTTTGAATCGGTAGATCTGCGGAAGTTAAAAATTACAATCGGTACATTTACCGAATAATAAAACAATTTCGACTATATTTGATCAGAATTAAGATCTTGCACGATGTCGAGCAGCAAAGGTATAGTCCGTGACCAACCTGAATTACTTTTTCTCTTTTTTGACTGGTTCGATGACCAAAACCAAAAACTGTGTCGTACTGATTTCGACCGCGACAAAAATTAGACTGAGTCGAACTGTTTTAGCCGGTTTCGCTAGCCCTGTACTCCGGGTCATTCCAGCCGTTATTTTTCGTCGCCTTGTTTTACAATCCTGACGGCGGCACTCGTCAGAATCGCGGATGACGAAGGCGAAGGATACCGCGGAGATTCTTTGATCTATTCAAATTGCCGTGCATTTTTCCAATCCTTAGAACCTGAGATGTTTACAGGCCTCATTTTTTATGATTCGTACAATTATATTTTGCCGAATCGTCCTCCGTGGTTGGCGACACAGAATTCCATTCACCCTAGCCGACAACAGGATTACAACACTTTCGCTCACACCATTCGTTCGATAGTTTATTAAATTTAATTTTTAGTATTTTATTTATTTATTTATATTATTTTATTTTTATTTTGTTTTTCTACGATTTTTATTTGTTTATTTTTACCGAGCCATGTAATGGTTACATTACAAAACAGAATACAAGTTGAGGGAAAAACTTTCGTACCAACTGTCGTTAGCAACAGCAAAGATGGGGGAGCAAACGGACAAATATATTGTAACTCAGTTGTTGAATAAAATACCCAAGGAAATAATAGAAAAGGGAAAAATAGGGGAAAGGAATAGGAAAATAAAGGAATGGCTTCAGGAGGAAGGAAATGTAAAAAAGTTAATAAACAAAATAAAATAACAAGAAGCAACAAAAAAACTGAAGAAAAAAATACATCAAATATAAAAGAGAGAAATAAATTATTAAGTATTGATAAGTAAAAAGATAGATTAAGATGTAGTAGTTTAGTAAATATTACACGATTTATGTATATGTATAAGTTAAGTTAAGATGGTAAAGTGTTCATAGGATAATTCGTCGACAAGAGTTTTAGCTGGACGAAAGATTTGTACGTAAAAAATAGCAAATACATATTTTTCAAAAAAATAAAAATTAAATTAAAAAAAATACCAGTCAGTTATGTTTGAAACCACTCGGTGTTACTTTTAAAATTTCAACTCTTTTTTCCCATTATTTAAATTATGGTGTGATGATCAATTTGTATTTAATTTACGCTATTAAAAACCAACATAGTTCAGGAAAGTTTGCACCGGTTAGAACTGACATAACTCGAATAATAAAAATAAAAAATTATATCAGAAGACAATATATTTTACATCGTTTCTCTGCACGAAGTCAATCGTTAAAAAAATTCTTAAATTTCTTTACCAAAGCCGTTCGCTT
This sequence comes from Icerya purchasi, assembly GCA_039619475.1. Classification (NCBI taxonomy): domain Eukaryota; kingdom Metazoa; phylum Arthropoda; class Insecta; order Hemiptera; family Monophlebidae; genus Icerya; species Icerya purchasi. The sequence goes on from CM077116.1 coordinate 138,123,533, forward strand.
ACTTCTTGTTAAAAATAAAAACGAGGTCTTCAATGGTAAGCTAACCAACCTTTCAATCAAAGACAAAAGCCTTTGGAAAGCATGTAAAAGCTTTAACAGTCAAGCTTCGTCACTCCCTCCGCTTCTTGACTCGAGTACTAACTCGTACGTGTACTCTGACTTTGCAAAAGCGGAATTGTTAGCTACTCACTACTTCCAAATTCACTCTCGTAATTCAGTTGTATTACCTAAACAAAAAAATTCCCAAGTTCATTCTACTCTTCGTACCTACCTCAAGTCATGTTCTGTACCGCATGAATTTAACGTTGCCATCCTAGCCGAGATACATCGCATCCTTAAATCTCTTTGGCTAAAGCAATTCACTGGTTACAACAATATCCCTAATGTAACCTTAAAAAACCTCTCACGGTCAGCCCTAACTGAAATAACTACTTTAATAAATGCTATGTTTAAATTTGGCTATTATCCGCAACATTGGAAATCTTCCAAAATCATCGCGCTTCCTAAGCCTGGGAAAGATTCTTCGCGCATTGATAACATTCGTCCTATCAGCCTTCTTAGCAATTTAAGCAAAGTGACAGAAAAAGTTATATTAAAACGCCTCATGCTTTACTCTGATAGCTCAAATATCATTCCATCAGAGCAGTTCGGGTTCAAGCTTGAACATTCAACGGTACAGCAAATTGCTAGAATTGGGGAATTCATAACCCACAATTTTAACTGTAATAAACACACAGGCATCATATTACCAGACGTGGCCAAAGCATTCGACACCACTTGGCATGATGGCATAATCTTTAAAATGATCAAGACCAATTTCCCGGCCTATCTTATTAAACTAGTTAAAAGCTATTTAAGCAACAGAACATTCGCTGTTCACATCTCTAATATCTCCTCGTCATTTAAAACATGCTTAGCTGGTGTCCCACAGGGCAGTGTGTTGGGGCCAATTTTATTTAACATATTCCTTTATGATTTCCTTATATCGCCCCGCATTAACACGGCGCTCTTTGCCGATGATGCTGCGCTGTATTACAGCTCACACAGACCGAATGCAATAGCCAACATGCTTCAACATGAGGTTGACCGCGTCCTTCGATTTTTTAAAAAATGGCGTATCTCTATTAATCCGGCAAAATCTGAGGCAATTCTATTTTCTCGTAGGTACCCATTGACCCCTAAGAAACTGCATATACTAGGTACCGATATTCCTTGGTCCGATCAAGCTCGATACCTCGACGTAATATTAGATAAAAGGTTAAACTTTAATAAACATCTCGATCATGCAGTCGCCAAAACTAATCGCGCTATCTGCGCTATTTATCCAATGTTCCATCGCAGATCGTTTCTAAACATCCACAACAAATTAATTCTACATAAGGCACTTATTAGACCAATCTTAACCTACGCATCGCCTGTGTGGTCCTCAGTATCTAACGCCCGCTTTAAACAATTACAGCTCATACAAAATAGATGTCTCAGGTGCGTACTAAACGCATCCCGCTACTCCAGAATTCGAATGATGCATAATGTCCTCAAACTACCATATCTTCGTAATTGTGTACTTTCTTCGGCAAAAGTTTTTGAAAATTGCTCGACCCATAATAATTCACTTATTAACCACATCGGGAATTACGATTCCAGGCAACTCCAATTTATGTATTCAAAATATAAGCACAGGCGTCTAAAGCATAATCTTCTATAATCTTTTACCAGTATATATTATATCATTTCTTTATTTTTTCACTCACAGTCCTGTTCCTCACTTGTTGTATCTGAATCCTTATTCCTTAAGCAGACTTTATTCCCAATTACTCATCATATCTGCGCGTAGGTTTTTTTGAAATTTTTTCCTACAATGACACTATTGCTAAATTTTTAATTGTAATAACCTATAATCGTTTTTTATATGTTGCATCGTGCGGTAAGACAATTCGTCGATACGCTAGTTCAACTTGTACCGCTAACGTTATGTTGTATCGTAATTTGCATAAATATATTCTTTCTTTCTTTATAAGACAGCGCTTGCTTTAATTTATATAAAACTGGAATTGCCTGTCTTATTTTCGAATTTAAAACTTGTATTCGCTTTTTCCAGTTCAATGATCTATCGATGTATATTCCTAAATATTTGAAATCTTTTACGTTTTCAAGAAGGCATAAACATGAAGGAGAGTTTTTAGTTTCATGAATTTCGTGTAAGCATTCGTTATTGTGAAGTTATGATTCGCGGGTCGCGACTTTCATATTTTGTACTATTTCGGATATGTAATAATTTAGATTTATTTGTATTTACACATAATCTCCTATCATGTGCCCATTTACTAAAATTATCTTATCTATATCCACTTGCAGTAGTTTTTCTGCCGCCCCTAGCTTCTTATCTTCAATTAATAGAGCAATATCATCAGCAAATACATATACATTTGTATTTTTAATATGCCTGTATAATGAGTTAGTGTATATTAGATAGAGGATGGGTGCAAGTATAGTTCCCTGACCTAACCCAAACTGAATAATTTGTTCATTACTATTCCTTCCTGCAATTTTTACTATGCTTTTCCTATTCGTTATATAATTTTTAAACCACATTAGTTGATTATTTAATATACCCAGATTTTTTAAGTCATTAATCAGTATATCATAGTCAATTAGGTCAAAAGGTTTAGATAAATCGATAAAGGTAATTATAAATTGGTTTCCCTTCGATAGCCCCGTATTTATCTTATTTATCATCGTTCTTAATAGCGTTATCGTAGATTTTTTTTCTCTAAAACCGTGTTGATTTTCATAGAGTAGATTGTTATTTTCAATATAATTTCTTAAGTGTTTATCGACGTAGCGTTCTAATATTTTAGCTATTACAGGTATTATTTTTATTGGGCGGTAATTTTCACATTGGTTTTGAACCCCTTTTTTAGAGATTGGCTTAATAATACCTTTTTTGAGCGCCTCGGGAATATTCGCTTCCTTTATAGAGCGATTGATCATGTTAGTTAAAATAGGAGTATATATTTACGTTTTGCTTAATATACATATTTTATCCTAATTTCGTCCCATCTAGGAGCTTTATGTACTTTTAGATCGTTAATTATTGTTTCTATTTGGAATGTAAAAAAAGACACAGTGGAATTATTGAAGTTATTATTTAGTAATTGGACATCACATTTGTGTCTGTGCTCTTCAACCGAACGTAAAATGTATTCACTAAATTGTTCAGTTGCTGTTGTAGTGTTTTCAAAATGTTTTATGATAAATTCATCTATTGATGTTTTGGTTTTTTTGTTAACAATATTATTAATTGTACACCAGGTTTTTTTGCTATCGTTATTTGCTGGCATTATTTGATTTTGATAGTACTTCTGTTTATCGTTCCTTATTTCTGTTTTTACTATATTTCGATATTTTCTAAATAGGTTTTTGTATCGAATATTAGTTCGATTTCCTTTACTAAGTTTGAAGTACTGATTCCTGATTTTCATAAAGTTTATCATTTTTTGGCTCATCCATTCATTTTTAATATCGTATTTAGTTACTTTTTTACCCTCGTTTATTCCCAGTTTACATTCTTTATATATACTTTTAAAAACTGAATGTATGTGATCGTATATGCCTTCTGACGTTGTAATGCTTCTCACCTCATTCCAGTTGTATTCAACCATTTTTTTTTGCAAATTTTTTTCATCAAAAACGTATTTTAGGGAATTTTTAACGTGCCGATTTTTCCTATTCGAAATATCAAATGCACAACAGATGATGTAATGGTCAGATATTTTCGTATTAATTACTCCCACAGTAATTTCATTTGTATTGTATTTCATAAATATGTTATCTATGCATGACTGAGTCATCCTGTCTATGCGATCTTCTTCTCTCGTAATTCCACTTATTAGTTGAACTCTGCCTGCTCCAGAAATTACATTTAAAAAGTTCTTCACTTGTGAATTATGAAGTAATAAGTCTTTGTTAAAGTCACCGCAAATTAGGAAATTGTCTTTGTTCTTTAGTTTCTTTAAGAATGTTGTGATTTCTTTTATGAATTCGCCTACGTTTTTACTCGGTGTTCAATATATAGCAATTAAGCGTAAAGGAATATTTTCGCCTATATCTATATCAGCTGTCAACAGATCCATACTTAGCTAATTTTTTACTTCCTGAATATTGCATTTGAATTTATTATTTAAAAATACAAGTATTCCCCCGTTGTACCCCATTGGTCATTGAAGTCTATAACTCGTGAAACCTGCTATATTATATAAATTTATTCTCTCTTATATTTATTTTTATTAATACAATAACGCTTAATGCTGTCTTGTGAATGTATCTTATAAATTTATTCCAATTTCGCCTAACATTTCTTATGTTTAAGTGCAATACGTGAAATAATTTGGTATTCATTTTTAATGGATTATTTAGTTTAAGTACATTGTTTATATTATCAGTCCATTTTTTTAAATCACTATAGTTCATACAGTTGTGTTTAGCCCAGTTTTGCATTAGCGGAATCATATTTGCGATGTAAATTTATTTATAAATATGTTAAGAAAAATTAAGAATTTGGATGAAGAGGGAACACAATTGCTTACACATAACCAGCCTATTAAATTCATATAAATTAAGCATATTGACTAACAACTTGAAGATTGCAAACCATAAACTTATATACATAACCGACAGTGTGATTTTAACATAATATAATAATATATATATATATATATATACTAGCTGACCCGGCGAACTTCGTACCGCCCCAGAACCAATAAATATTGTGTTAACTTTTCAGCAATCAATACTCAAAAAAAAATAAGTTCAATAAATGTACAAAAATCAAAATGAAAAGTATTTTATTTACACTGAAATAAATGTAATTCACGTGGCAGCAAGGCATTATCCCCCTTAATAACAAAAATCAGTATAAATTTACTTTGAAAAATTGAAGTAAACTACTTTTTGGAAACATGCTTTTTCGGGCTATATCATCAGCTAACAACACATAGTACACACTCAATTTATATACTTTTTAATAAAGTGTGTACTCTGTGCAGTTAGCTGATGATGAGCTATACACGAAAAAAGCGTGTTTCTAAAGTAATTTAATTTCTTAAAGTAAATTTATACCCTTTTTTAGGATTTCGTACACATATAATGTACGGAATCCCAATAAGATAGTTCAGAAACGAAAAAAATATTCTATTATATAATAGCTCGGAAACGGTTTGACTTATCGGAATCGGATCATAAATTACAATCAAACTTCTCTATCTATGACAATTTACAACTTTAAGCTGACCGATTACCCTGGTCGGCAAGAAACCGTCTAGAATATATAATATAGAATTTAGAACGACCTCAAAAATCGCCCTTAAAAAATTCATAACTCATCATCAGATAACCGTTTAAAATCGAAATTCAAAATATAAAACAAAACACAACAGCCCTTTCATAAAATTTAAAAATTACGATTAAAAAATTATTCGAACTCCCCTTTTGGGCCAAAAATAGCAAAAAAAATGAATTTTCTTCATAATTTTTTTTTTTAATTTTGTATTCTGCTATTTGGAACGGACACAAATTCAACAAATCAAAGATCATAAAAATCGGTCCAGCCGATGATTTAACTAACCCGACTTTGTTTTATATACAATGCCTGTCCCACAGAAAGTGAGAGTAACTTTGGTGTGAGTAGTACATCTTAAAGCCCATTTAATTATCTATCGAATGCAACAAACCGGGAGTTTCTACCTCCCGGGGGTTCGTCCTGCAGCATCGATTTGAAAAAAAGTGTTTCGTCGACCGCCACCGTTTTTTTGGACAAAAAAATTACAACATTTTGGAAGAAACTGTATTTCAAAGTTTTTACATAAATTATTACCCATCTTCATTATTCATATTAATCTTCTCGAAATAGGCACCTCTCGCTTGTAAAGGTCGCTTTAAACTCGCCGACAGGTGTTCTGTTTAAAATGGTCTGTACCGCATTCACGACTTCTTGATCGGTGTCGAATATTTTTCGAAATCGCGCTATGCTATCGAAATATTGTTGAATTACCGAGTCGAATATCATCAGGATACGCTTCTTTTTTTAATAAATCTAACGTCTCTTTAGCCGTTTTTTGCAACCAACAATAATAACGAATCACATACCGCTGTTCTTGCTCGATACCTTTCTTATCCATGTTGACAACACAAAACTGCACGTGGTTTTCACAATTTGCGCCTTACTCTTTCGACTATAAAACACGTAATAATGCTCGTAGAAACGTTCGGTTTGTTGCATTTGACAGCTGATGGAATGCCCTTTAGGATTATCTGAGTGCGAGACCCGTTACGATGCGTTTTCAACCTGCCCACTCCGCTTGAAAAAAATTGTAAAGGTTGACAAAACACTTTTTTTTCAAATCGATGCTGTGGGTGTAGAGGCGAGGTATGAACTTCCGGTTTGTTACATTCGATAGCTAATTAAATGGGCTTTAAACACGCTGTGAGTGGTTGCCTACTCACACCAAAGTTACTCTCACTTCCCGTGGGACAGCCATTGTATATAGATAGTAGACCCCGCCACGCGTTGCTATGGCTCAGTTGTAATATGTTGAATTAATATTATAAAACTAATGCTTACTGATAAAGATAAATACGATTTAGCCAATCTAAAAACACACAGGATTGAGCCTTCGAATTCACTTCCAGGATGGTTGGAAAATGTTTTCAATGACTGCACACGTTGATTTTTATAAATATATTTCTATGTGTTTTTTACGGGCATTTTTTAGCAGTCGAAGTGATAGACGTCTTTTTATATATAGCCTTTTTACAACATTTTAAATAAATGTGAATATATTCATACAATATTAGTAGTCTAAAAACAGGCATTCTGGATGGTGTGACGTCACAAACCCCAGAGCTGTGTGCAGAGGGCAAAAAGTAACCTAAGTATTTTATTCGGGAGGCAAAAATTCACCCAAGTTTTCCCCGATTTCCCCCAATTACCTCCAATTTTCCTCCATTTTCTGCAAATTTTCCACAAATTTCCCCTAAAATTCCTCCTTCCGTGCACTTTCGTTATTTCAATCCAATTAAAAATTAACCCAAGTATATTATTTAAAGCCCGAAACTAACCCAAGTCCCCACTCACCCCTCCCACCACAGCATTACCACGATCTTTTAAATATTTCAAGGTCTAAGTATATGTAATATAAAATTAATCTAAGTATATATTTTTTTTATTATTTATAACCGTACATATATGCTTGTATTCGTTTGTGCGTCAAGGTCATCGACTCTGTCCAGCTCTTCCATGCCCAAAATTATACTTAAGCCGATGACCACAGGTCAACTTCGTTCATCTGCGTATATAACCAGCTTTCACCAAAGGAATGTGATTTTTCCGATTCAATCGACACATTTTTTTATTTCTTTCGTCTTATATTTTTATATTAATCTCTAGCCCAAGCCGCACCCGTTCGTAACCTTGCGGGCAATCAATTTAAATCATTAATTTTATTCTATTATTATATAATTTTTATTTTTATTATAACTTCTCTTTATGTAAATATATATCTATATATCGACTCGATAGAAAAAAAGATCGTTTTCTTGACGAAATGAAAACTAAACTATATCGTAATATATACATTGAATACACGTTTTTATCTCTTATTCATTTTTTTTATTTTATAAGTATTTTTCGAGATATATACGACTTGTTTATGAGATGTGATGAACAATTGTATAGAGCGACAGGTAGAAAACCTGCTAAATAACGAGATGTAGTATGTTCGAAGAAAATGTTGTAACATGCGTAGATCAGGGATTTAAACGTGCGAGTAAGAATGCGTGTGTGAGATAGACGATTATTTTTCTCCGGTATTGCAACATAGTCGTAAAAAATCAAAATCGTCTTCTGTTATCTCGAATCTTCTATCACTCCGCTTAAAAAGCCGAGTACACCTTTTTCTTCATTTGTATGCATGCGCTCACTAACCAGCCTTTCGGTCAAGGTCGTCTACTCGAAACATTTAACGAAGTTCGTTGCTACAACGGGACGATTGCTTTACCTCCAACCACAAAGACACGAAAATACCGAATTAGATATTACCTGACAAGCCCATCTGCTTAAAACGATCAACGGAGATTACATTTACAACCAAAATAATGCTATACCCCCAACCTCGAAGGAATTTAAATATCGAATTAGAAAGTGGCCGTTTGGTCCGCTCACATAGTCCGGCTAACGGATGTAAATTATACTGCTATAAAAAATCATAAAAAAAAAAGCGATCTTTTATGAAAATGGTGGAAGCGCCTTTTGTATATATATGTGCTGAAGAAACCTGTTTTTATCGTTGTAAGTTCGAGAGTGTTTAGCTGGAGAAATCTGATTGCAACGTTCATTTGGATTTGTGACTTTGTTCAGCGATCGTTGAAGATTTTCGCCTTTAAATAATTTCAAAGTTTTTCAAAGTATATTAACAACCGTCAACGTTTCAATTAATTTAGTAAGTACAATCATGTATTTATTTACTTATTTAAATTAAATTCTCCGTAATTATTATTTTATTCAATATCAATAAAAATATAACATCGATTTAATAATACGAAATCAAAGTTTATTTGTATGATGACGTACGCAAAAAATCTCTTTTGTGAATTACCTTCTTTTTGTTTTCCTACGATACATGATATTATCGATTTATTTTGAAATATTTTCGTAACTTAAATAAAGTATCCGATGAATAGTTTTTTTTCTTTTAACATTTGTATAAGTAATGAATTATATTTACCAGAGATAAAATTTATTAATCTTTTCTGATTTACATTAGAATTTCGTAAACTTTTATGGTATGCTATATTAATTTCTTCGTCTTTTTATCAATTTAAAGATTCTTATTCGCAGATTTATACATTTCTCGCTATTTTTACATTACTTCCAATCAATTTTCTTAATTTTCCATTTATTTTAGCCATTCCTTACATGTTTCAACTGGAACTCAATTACGATTGTACTACAATAACGTTTCTATGAATATTTATGTTGTTTTATGTCTTATTATTTATATTATGCGGTATACAGATATTATTTCGATACATTTGATTTATAAAATTTTTTTTCCACTTGCGATTAATGAAATTTAGAAAAGAGTTTATTTTAAAATATAAGAATGATAAAATCACAATTTACTTTTCTTAATTACTTTCTCTATACTAATCTCAATTTTGTAAATATATTTCTTTAGCACGGGAATTGATTGGACCAACGAATTTTTACGCGAAGAAAATACATCGATTAAAAAATAAAATCCAACCCGAGTAGTGAGGTATCTTAATATACCAAGTATCCGAAAGGGAATAGCGGAAGACCTTCGTGTCAATTTATTTATATCGTTTGTTGTTGGTGAGTACTCAAGTTATTTATTGACGTTTAATATACAACACATATGGAACCTACGAAATTAATTTAGTTTTCAAATTTTACTAATCCGTAAGTAATTCCTTTTTTCATTGAAAAAATAGTTCGAGTAGTAATTTTTACACAAGTTTCATATTCATTTAATGGTATTTTCGATTTTCTCTGCTAACTTAACAGTATACAAACTAATCACAAACTTTTTCAAATACTTTTTTCGTTAAATATTTTCATACAAAATCATTATTACTATTTTTGCCTCATCTCATATTATTAAAAAAATTTTGAATGTGGTATATATTTGTTTATTTACGTGTGTATATAATGTTGATATGTATTTTTGATATTATATTATATGCTCTTTTGTCTCTCTATATACTTTTTATTCGTGAATATGAAACCAAATGGTAAAAAGAAAATTACGACATAATACAATATGAACGTCTATTTAAAAAATCCGCGTTTATATTTCTGACTATATATTTTCAAAATGTATTACTACTTATTCATAATCATGTTCTGGAAAAACATTTTTGTATCATTTCTTCTTGAACAATCACTATCACGACCATATTTTAAATAATTAAAGCAAACTGAAGGAACACGCATTTTTTTTTTTTTATACAGATTACTATATTGTAGATATATATATCGTATATTTCATGCTAATTTAAATTATATTATTATACATTATTCTGTCTTTGATGTTTTTATCCTAAATATGTTTTCTAAACAAATTTATGTTCTGGTTTATACAATTGTATAAATAAAAAAGAAAGAAAAGTTATACGCTCATTTAGGGTTCATGCTTATTTTTCAAAAAGTCGTTTTAAAACTATGAAATAAAGACGGTCTATTTAGATTGTTTATACACCAAATTGATCCACTCAATTTCAAGTTAAAATAACATCACTAAATAATGTCTTATTCAGTCTTTTAAAAACCAGATGAGTATAACCTTGAAAGAAACATTAATAACGAATTAGAAAGTATCTTTTCAGGCCCCCCATCATGATATAAATACATCGCTACAACTTATAACCTTGAAAGAAACATTAATAACGAATTAGAAAGTATCTTTTTAGGCATTGTTATGATACAAATACATTGCCATAATAAATGGTCTTTTGTAACACCTGTGAAACAGGATTTGCAGGAATAATTTGAATAAAAACCAGTTTTTAATGATGCAAGTTAGAAATTCCAGTGGTATATAAGTGGAGAAATCTGAATTCCACGATGATTTAGTTTTGTGTCTTCGTGTGTTTCAGTTCTGTGTTTTTCAAAGTGGTTTTTTAAAAATAGTATAAATACGTTCCGTGTTAGTGACTTTTTGTTCAGTAAAAATAGTTTTCGTTTTCTGTTTTTGTTAATAGTGATTTTTTATAATGCCTGCATCAAATGCTGAATTAGCAAAAATGTTCCCGATGCGTGTATTGTTCCATGTTGAAAATATCGATACAAAATTTTGTAAAAGACTTGCTACACATAGAATTGTTAACGATAATTTTAACATCCGGGACATTAATAAATTTTTAAAATATGTAAAACCGTCCGTTTTTGAATTAATAACCAGAAATATAGGAACCGGCTTAAAATGTAGCATGGTCTTGCATTCTTTATTTTGTATGGCGACAGCTATTACTAAAGGTGATCATGTCGCCCCCACTTATTTTTTGTCCGAATGTAAACTTTTAATTGCGGGAAACGATTTGAACAAATTTTATAACACTTCGATCAGTGAAATAAAAGAAAAACTTGAGAAATTCGAATATGTGAAAGCCTCTGGTTGGACAATTGATAAAATTGTATACCTTGAAGTTAAATTAAACTATACAAACATTTTATCGTGCGCGTCGTCGTTTATTCCTTTACCGAATGTAATTAGTGTGTGTAAAGCCGTTATTAATATTAAAAATAAAGACGTTTTTTGTTTTAAATACTCAATGCTCGCAAAATTCGTGAATCACCATGCACATGAAGTGTACAATTATAAAAATAAACCGTATCTTGAGGCAAAATATAACTGGTCAGGAATTTCATTCCCTGTCAGTCTGGACGATATTAAACTGTTTGAAAAAAATAACGCGAATTCATCAATTAATGTTTATGGTCTGGATGAAAATAATTTTGTGTATCCTGTAAGAATATCAAAGGAGGAACGTGCTGATCATACGGATTTATTGCTGATAACTCAAGGCGAGAAGCAACATTATTGCTACATCAAAGATTTAGAGAAGTTGGTGAGAAGCCAGATTACGAAGTATCATCATCGGTTATATATATGCAGACGATGTCTTTGGCATGTAGACTGTGCAGAAAAATTGCAGGAACACAAGAAGATCTGCATTCCTCAGTTGCAGTTGAGATGCAGAAACGTGGGAAAAATTATCTACAATTTGATAAGTTCTGCTAGCAACAGTATGTAGCATTTTCCATCTATGCAGACTTTGAATGTTTTATACAACCTGTCGTCAATGAGAATCCCAATGCAGAAGATGAGGAGGAGGAAGAAGAGGAAAAACCGAGCATAAGACGTACTCAAAGTGAGCAGCCACATTCGAATACTATTAAAGTTCATAGACACATGCCTATGAGCTATTCTTACTTAATCGTTTCCCATGTGGATGGTTTCGAGATGCCTCCACGTTTATGTGAGCAAAGACTTTACCATGGCCCCGAGGCTGCCAAAAAATTTGTGGAAAGTCTTGTTGAAGATGCTAAAACTATATATGATATTTATAAGCAGAATAAATCAATTGTTATGACCCCAAGTGACATTGTAGCATTCGATAATGCAACAATTTGTAATATTTGTTCGAAAGCACTTATAAATGATGATAAAGTTTGCGTTCACGATCATTTAACCAGCAAATTTCACGGTGCGGCACACACAAAATGTAATTTGGGAATGCGGCTTCCATATTTCCTACCTGTAATTATACACAATCTTACTGGTTATGACAGCCACTTGATCATTCGAGAGTTGGCTTATGACTCACTGGACATTAATGTACTAGCAAATACAGAAGAAAAATATAAAGGATTCACGAAACAAGTCGTCCCAGGTAAATTTCAGCTCTGGTTCATTGATTCCTTCAACTTCATGGCATCGAGTCTGGAAAAACTAGCAAGTTACCTGCCCAATAACACTTTCCATCACACCGTTTCAAACATCCGGGACCCTGGAGTACTCTCCCTTTTCCGACGAAAAGGATATTTCCCGTATGAATACTGCTCAGATCCATCAAAACTTGAAGAAGAAGTGTTACCTCTGCGGTCCGCATGCTATAGTTCATTGACTAAATCAACAATCTCAGAGGAGGCTTACCAACATGCGCAGAATATATGGAATATCCTTGGAGTTAGGAATTTGGGCGAGTATTCTGATGAATATTTGCATACCGATGTATTATTATTAGCAGATATTTTTGAAAATTTCAGATCGGTATGTTATAATAATTATAAATTAGACCCTGCATGGTCATATACTGTGCCAGGGTTTAGTTTTAATGCTATGTTAAAAATGTCTGGTATATGTCTCGAATTATTAACTGATTATGACATGTATATGTTTTTTGAATCGGGAATACGTGGTGGGTTAACACAGTGTGTACAAAGATATTGCGAAGTCCGTAACCCGTACATTACTAGTAATAATAATAATGTAGCGACCTCGTCCTCGTTGTCGTCTTCTTCATCGGTGGCAGAACAAAATAATTATATTTTATATTTAGATGCTAATAATTTGTACGGTTATGCCATGAGTGAACCCCTTCCTATAGGGGGTTTCAAATGAATGACCGCACAAGAAATTGAACAAATTAATATTAATAATATTGATCTGGACGGTGAGACTGGGTATGTGTTGGAGGTAGATATGGAATATCCTTCCACATTACATCATATGCATAATGATTTACCATTCCTTCCAGAAAGGAAGGCAGTCTCGAAGAAAGGATCTATAAAAAAGTTAGTTACTACATTAGAACATAAAAATAATTATATTATTCATATTAAATATTTAAAATTAGCTTTAAATCATGGTCTTATATTTAAAAAAATACATTGTGGTGTATCATTTAACCAATCACGTTGGCTTAAACAATACATCGATCTCAATACTACTCTTTGTCAAAGGGCTAGTAATGAGTTTGAAAAGAATCTTTACAAATTAATGAATAATAGTATATATGGGAAGACTTTGCAAAACATTAGAAATATATTAGATATTAAGCTCGTCGCCGATGAAGTTAAGTTTACAAAACTAGTTAGTAACCCTAGATTTAAGGATCGTACTGTATATAGTGAAAATCCGTTTTTGTGTGCAGTTCACCCGGAACCAAAAGAAATTATTATTTAATAAACCGATATTTGTAGGAATGTCTATTTTAGATATAAGTAAACATGTAATGTACAGTTTTCATTATGATGTTATGTTAAAAATGTATGCTAATGATAATTTAAACTTATTATATACTGATACAGATAGTTTAGTTTATAATATAATAACTCCTGATGTGTATAAAGACATGCACGATAATTTAAATTATTTCGACACATCAGATTATCCACCTGATCATATTTGTTATTCACTAGAGAATAAGAAAAAATTAGGGAAATTTAAAGATGAAATGAATGGTATTCCAATCACTGCATCTGTAGGATTAAGATCAAAAGTGTATAGTATTAAGGTGGATAATAAGTCAGTTATAACTAAATGTAAAGGAATTCCATATAATATAACCAAAAATGAAATTATGTTTGATCAATACAAGTCATGTATATTTAGTAATAATAATATTTCCACCAAAATTATTGTACCGCTTATTTAATAAGAAGTTTTAAACATGAAATATATACAATACGTTCTACAAAGCTAGCTATCAATGGTTTAGATGATAAACATATCGTATTAGAAAATAACATACATACACTGGCCATTGGCCATACTGTGTTAACTAATAATAGTAATAATAATAATCCTGGGACTAGCAATAGTGACGATACTATTGATCTGGCCCCACCCGCCAAACAAATTCGTTTAGGTTAAGATGTGTGTGTAAATATTGTTTTGTATATATTTGTTTATTAATATATATATTTTTATACATGTGTAAATTTTGTTTGTATATATTTGTGTATATTTTTTCCCTTGATTTGTTTCTTTCTATTGTATATATATTTTTCCTAATTTTTTCATCTTTTTCACTCCTTTTCATATTCTGTTTATATAATTATTTCTCTATCTCTCTTTCCCGCTCTTAACTTAAAGTACTGGTAATGATGAATATTACAAAAATCTGAACCAGTCATGTAAAGTGTACATATAATTATTTATATGGAAACAAAAATTATCATTTTATTTCCCTACACAAATTTGAAGTTATATATTTATAAAAATAATAATTTTTTTTCATCTTGTTTCAGAGCATAAAATCTAAAAAATAAATATGGAAACTAAACCAGTAATTTTAATCAGATGTATACAGAGGAAAAATTTACCACCGTACACATCATTAAATGAATTTATAACACAATTTAAACATAAAAACAAGAACTGTAGATGTCCACTACCAGCAATAAAACTACAGGACTTAATAAAATTTAAATCAAAGGTCGATAAAAATAAGTTTGTAACAGTTACATTATTTTACTCAACAGATTGTTCATAAGTAGACTCTTTTAATATTAATTTTGTATATATTTTGATATGTTTTTATGCGATGTTGAATAAAAGTTTTCTTTTCTCATTCATTATTTTGTGTTTATTTCATATTTTACCATTAGTTATATGTTTATGTTTCAGCAGTAAGGTGAAACTTCATAGGAAGAACTGAGAAAAAAGAAGTAAACAATATATGAAAATAAGTATATTTATTGATTCTATATATATAAAATTTACAAACATCAAGCGATAAAAGAAAAATTACATGTCAAAAAAATCTTATTAACTAAATAATATCAAAATTTTTTAAAAAGAAAAAATTAATTGTCTGGAAACATTTTAAAAACAACTTCACATTTTCCACAATCCCAAACGACATTTTCATCAAAAAATGAATCTTTAGTTTCAGGAAACATTTCTCGAATAAAATCAGTAAAAGATTTATGTCCACATTGTTTACAATCTTTAACTAATGTTGGATGTCTTGTGCTAAGAGGTAACCAATCTGGTGTATCATAACTATGATGTTTAAAATATGGTAAATATTTTTTAATATTTTCATTATTCTTCACCATTTCAGGTAGTTTATCGTATAATTTGTAAATTTTATCAGGACATTCAGCAATTAATATCTCCACAGTAGCTTTCTGTAACATTTCATGTATAGAATACTTTAATGCAGATAAAACTGGTCTAACATTCATATCGAACCATTTCATCATTACATGAACATTTTGTAATGAACATGCATTAGTTCTTCCATCAGTGTGCACATCACATTTTACAGCACTCGATATAGCATGATACATATTGTTTAAATTTCTTAAATTTGGCATACCATATCGTGTTTCTAAATTAATTATTTTGTAATTTGATAGCGATGATTCCATAATCTTTTCCCATAGTGTTTCTACTTTTGCGTCTCCTTTAACGTAAATTTTTAAAGGTTGATATCTAATTAAAACATTTTCCAAATCATTCGATATATTTCTATAATCTGAATCTCCTGCATTCCAGGGAATTGAATGATAATTTCGTGTAAGCCACCAATTTGTACGTTTTTTACTATTTGATAATATATCCCAATCGAACGGTGGTTTATAAATTTGATGAAATTGTATTTCACCATTCAAACTTATAATCGCTAGTTCTTTAATTATGTAGACATCATCATTATTTTTAAAACATTGAAAATCAATTATAACTTCATATATATTATTATTCATCGTTATATTCAGTATTAATAATTACAACAGCAAAACAAACTTTTTATAAAAAACTTTATTACTTAAAAAACATACAAATGTGAAAAACTTATTGTGCGTCAAATTAGTGTTAACACAAACATAACACAACAAATACTAAATTGAAAATTGAGTTTCTTTTATATTTATAATTCCAGCACATTATAACTAGTTGATTTATCATGTATAATAAGAACGTAACATGATGTGTTTGAAGGTACATTATTAAGCGTCTTAAAATCAATTCTAATCTGCAGCAGACTACCATCATTTAAGAGCTCATTTTGGAAGTTACACGGTATGATGAAAAGGGGATATTTAGTAAGAAAATCTTCTACACTAACAGCGGGGTGCGGTGGTTCTTTTCCATAATACATTGTTTGAAAATCGGCATATAACAAGTAGAGGTTCCCGAACCTTTTTCGAGCAAAATCTAAATTCATTACTTCGTAAGGATATCTCGTTGAATTTATGTAGGCGCAAATTTTAGTTATATTCAAATGATCGAATGTAGAACTATCTTTGGTTAAATTATTTTGTTTATTCGTTTGAAATCCAATAATAATGTATCGAGGACGTTCTACTGTTGATGATGATTTAATTACCCAACTGTGTTCAGAAACAGTGGGCAGAGCTGGTTGATGAGAAAGAGACCATGCTCTAAATTGAATAGGCGCGTGCTTTATCTTCTTTATTTTGTTAAGTAAATATATTTTCGCTCGATCACTCAATTTAACAAACGGTAGTTGCCATGCAATTGTTTGAAATGTTACATTAACTGGTTTATCATCTGTTGCGGTAAAGGCATTTTTATCACTGTTGGCACGGATGAGAACAATTTCTTGACTTGCGTGTACAATAGCACGTCTATAGTCTTCCGCAAACCCAAACATGTATCGTAAAGGAATAATAAATTGAAATTCCAACAACGTTTTGGCTCCGGTACCTGATGATGTTGAGGGGGTTGAGGTATCAGCAATTTCTCGTGTAAATACTTTTAATTCTTCCAAATTTAGAGCACACGTACTGTAGTTGTAATCTGATTTGATATCTTCTGAACATAATAATCTATGCATGAGAGTTGTAATTCCAGGATGTCGTACACATTCTATAGTATTTCCATTAATTTCATATCGTAATTCAGAGAATAAAAATAGCGGTCCATTCATTGAAAAATTTACAGATGGTGAAACTGTACCTTGTAGAAGTAAATAACTTTCTGACGGTAAAGTAATAACATCCTTTTGCTGAACGGGTATTCATAATTCATCGCTAGCTCCAAATTTCGAACTTGCATAAGGTTTGTGAGTATGTATTTCGTAACTTGCAACCGTATCATCTGTAAGGGTATTGGCTGAATCAATTTGTAATATATGTTCCATTATACTGCACTGAAATTATCTTACTCAACTAGCATGCTGTAACCCAACGACTTAAGTACACAAATACTTTTTCTACTCAACGCTTTTTGCCTTTTTCGTTCTCTATTTATATACTTTTCTTCACTTCGAATAGGCGTTTGAGAACGCTTATATATACTTTTATTAGTGTATATGATAGGCATTTTAGGCGTTATTAAGATGATTACGAACTGGTTAGATGTAAATTTATAATTAAATCTTCACTAGCAAAATCAACGATATGTCCATTTTGATCCTTTATATATACATTTAACTCTGAAATATAATCCGTACTCACGGGTAAATAAATAATCGTTTTCGGGTTTTCTGTAATTTTATATCCTGGTGCAATATTTAAAGGAAAACTGTAAATGAGATGAGACGAAGTTCCATTCGTATATCCCCCTGTTGCTATGTTACAATATACATTCAGTATATTAATCGGTGTAATTTGAACAGTGTTAGGACTCATATGCATCATTAATGGTTTTAAAACATCTGAAACTCCACCAAAACCCAATAATGGGCCAATACTCCATGGACCAGAAAATTGTATGTAATATTTACTTTGTATAAGACACTTTAACGTTCTAATATCTGCATCTAATTGTTCTCGCAAGTATTCTTCTATATCACCCACTTTGTAACATCCGCTAGGTAATATAATAAATTTTGGAGGTTCATCATTTTTTACTGCAAGATCAGAGTCGTAGTAATATAACGTATTACATTCAGGAGTAATATTATGTATAGAATGATATGTTGTTAACGAAACTAATCCAATACTCCACTGACGATTATTTGCTAATAATAATGGGGGATATATATTACTAATCAAATTACCTTTTTTACCATTTAATTGAAATAAGTACGACATGATGATATAATAACAAACAAACTATATTTTGAAAAACTTGTATTCGCATAATAATATATACAATAATCGAAAAGAATTTACAAATACATATGCTTATATACTAATTTTATCGTTTTCGTTCATCAAATGGGGCAGGTAACGTATTTGATAGAAATCTTAAACATAGTTCTCCACAATTAACCGTATTATAACTTTGATATGCACGTCTGTTGTAGAAAATCTCAATCTTTGGATCGTATTTGCGTAAATAATTAACTAGCTCTGTGGAGGGAGATAGATTACCATAACTATCGAAATATTCTGCACGTTTTCCATATTTTCTGTATGCAGTCCAATGAGTACCCGGACCTTTTTGCGAATTCATATTAACAATCGCACACTCATTTTTCTTAGGTTTCGTGGGCAGCCCATCTCGATCAAAAACTCCTCTAAAATTTGGAATTTTTAACTCTTTTGCGTAAAATAAAATATCGAAATTTGTTAACGCTCTATTGCTAGGTATAGAATTAGCCTCGAAAAAACTGATTAAGTCTCTGACCAGCAGCAATATATGGAGCTAAATACAAACCCAGACCACTTCGATATGGTCGTAAATAAAGTCCTTTTCCAATTTTTTTATTAATTTGTAGACCACTGCCTGATTTAAAACTTTTTCTAGCATCATTTACATCCTTCACCGCTTTCGCTATTGATGATACTGATGATGAAATTCCACCCAATGTAGCAATACCTGCTAATAAGGGAACAAGGGGAAAAGCTCCTCCAGTTTTGGTAATCGGAATAATTCGTACATTATCATTATCAGCCACTATAGGATTTAATTTTTTAACTGCTGTAATCGCTTTTTTCATACGTCCTTTAAGAGTTTTTTCTTTACGAACAGCTTTCCGCGCTACATTTAACACATCTCTGAAATATAAGGTTTTTCTTTTCGAGGATTTCGATTTAGTTTTCCGTTTCGCAGCTTGTTTTTTACCAGAACGACATCCTGCTCCTAATTTCCGTTTTACTTTCATAGCGTTCGTAGTTATCCAAGCAGCCGCTTTCTCACCGAGACTACTATCTGATGCTTTAACACGTTCCCAGGCTTTATTTTCTAATAATCTATCCGCTTCAGCTCGATTTTTATTATCAGAATACTTGCTATATGCTATATTGTGATCTTTAGCAGCTTCGTCCAATGGATTTATACCAGTTACACCACGACTTAGTTGACGATCTAACTTTGTACCAGGTCCTAAATAATTATAACCAGGATAATGCAACTGAAATGGAAGGTTATCTATAACTCTATTCAGCACAGTTCCAAGACCGCGACTACGTTTTATTTTCTTTCTTAACACATTAACTTTCCATTGTTTTCTCGCCATATTCAGAAATAATTTTCTATATATATATACTTTTTATCACACGACTCTGCGAGTTTTACCGCTATATATAGGTGTATTTATACTTTTTTAGTCTGTGTTGATGGTTCTTATTAAGTGAATATATAAGCTATAATGAAAATTGTAAAGCAATCAACTATATTACCTATAAGTAATGTGCTAACACTAGAAGAAGGTAGTGATACTTTAGAACGATATAAACATGGATCGTTGTTTCCAAATAATATAAGATGTTTAATTATTGGTCCGAGTGGTTGTGGAAAGACAAATTCTTTATTTACGCTATTAACACACCCGAATGGACTGCATTATGAAAATGTCTACATATATAGTACTTCTTTATATCAACCTAAATATAAATTGTTAGATACGATATATAAGTCCACACCTGAGATTGATTATCAAACATTTGTCGATGATGTAAATTTAATAACGCCAGACACGATTAATCAGAATTCTGTATTTATATTTGACGATATACCAACGTGCAGAGATCAACCTGTTTAAAACAATACTTTTCGATGGGTCGTCATAAAAACGTAGATTGTTTCTATTTGTGTCAAACATATGTAATGATTCCTAAACATATGATACGTGATAATGCCAATTTCATACTTGTCTTTGCTCAAGATGATATAAATATACGACATATATATGATGAACATGTTAATGGTATGGCTCGTATAAGACTTTTAAGAAACTTTGTAATACGTGCTGGAAGAATAAACACGGATTTTTAGTGATTGATAAGGAGAGTGAATTATATAAAGGACGGTTTCGTCGTGGTTTTGACGAGTTTATAGTGATTGAAGACGAAAAAGATGGCAATGAATAGCGTTAAAAGAAATATTGAGGATGAATTACAACTTAAAACTGAATTGGAAAAGATACGCACAGATATAATGAATAAATATAATGCGTTAAAGAATGTGTCTAAATCTATTACAAATACTTCAGCTGTAGTGTTTGAACCTATTACAAAACCATTGTCAGAGATTCGAGAAGCAATACAAAAACCAAAGGGTATGAAAAAAGATGATGATGAAATATTTAGATCTTTGGTTACAAAGCGAAAACTAGAACATAGTACTCCAAAGAAAGATATAGATGAAGAAATTGAAAATGATCAGTTTAATCTAAGTGAAATGGGTTCTTTCCGTATTGATGGAGATGATCCTATACCTAAAGATATAATTTTTGGAATAAAGTATAATCCTATTGCAGATGAGTATATGTTGGGTACAACAACAATTTCGTGGAACAAAGATCATGGAAAAATATATTTAGGAAAAGGTGTTAATCGTGCTAAATTCCCATACACTACAGGAGTAATGAATTTGCTATTGGAGTCGAAAGTAGATGAAATTGATTATAATATTGATGATTTACAGATATATAAACAATTACTAGAATTTACTGGAGCTCATTTGCGTGGTAATGGTGCCTTGAAAGGTCTTCCCAATCAGAAATATAAGAAAATAATACGCCCGTTATTTCAATCTGAAGTACGTAGTGGAAAAGGTTATGAAAATTATATAACTAACCGTAAAACTTCTCGTGTTGCTGGAATAAGTCTTAAAAGACCGCGAATTGAGTATTGGAACGACCCGAATAAATTAGTTGAACGATTACAGTTATTACACGCATCTAAACAAAGTGGTAATACAGGTGTAGACAACGAAATTTTAGCACTCGAGGAAGAGTTGGCTGAAGAAGGATATATTCAGTTACCTTATTGATTAGTAGTAATAGAAAAAAAAATATGCGTACGAAACAAACATCTACATCAAAATCCTTACAACATAGTATAGTTGGTGAACTTCATAAACCTGCACGAAAACGTTACCCGACGCGATGTGTACAACTTTTCGGTTTAAACGATTTATGGCAAGCTGATTTGATCGATATGTCGCAATACGCACGATTTAATAGAGGATATAAATTTATTTTGACAGTAATAAATGCGTTTTCTAAATATGCGTGGACCATTCCTATAAAGAAAAAGAGTGGCCTGATAATTGCTAAAGCATTAGTTAAAATTTTAAGTGAAAGAGGTGTTGAAGCTCCTAATCATTTGCAAACAGATCAGGGTACAGAGTTTTATAATCCTCAAGTACGGGCCGTTTTAAATCGGAATAATATTAATTTGTACAGCACCCATTCACCGCATAAAGCGAGTATTGTAGAACGTTTTAATCGTACAATAAAGAATTGGATATGGAAAGAATTTACTGCTAATCGTAATAAACGATAGTTACAAGTCTTGCCCGAGCTTACCCAAAAATATAATACGAAAATACACCGTACGATAAAATTTGCACCTGCTAATGTAAATAAGAGCGTTGAAAGACAAGTTGCAGAAAATATTGCAAGAGAATGTAGTAAAGATGTTGAACGATTCTCTCCCCCGAGCAAATCGAAAATTTTTAAAGCTGGTGACGTAGTTCGTATTAGTAAAGTTAAAACATTATTAGAGAAAGGCTATACTCCAAACTGGACTGGTGAATTATTTACTATAAATACAGTTAAATCTACTTTTCCTATGACGTATACGTTAAAAGATAGAACCGGTAAACCGTTAGTTGGTACTTTTTATGCTGAAGAATTACAAAAAACATCTTACCCCGACGTATACTTGGTGGAACGTGTTATTCAACGTAAAAGTAGAAAATCGTTGGTTAAGTGGTTAGGATTCCCGAGTTCAGATAATTCTTGGATCGATAATAGTTTATTAGTAAACGTTTAGTTATGCCGCTTCATAAGAATGGAAAATATATGCCTGATGGTGGAACTGGCGAGGGTGCTACTGTAGAAGTGGATTCGAGTGGAAATTATAATTTTAAAGGAAAACGGATACTAAAATGTTAGTACGATATATCACGAACCTGCTGAGTCTGAAGCGTTATCTTACAAACAGATGAAATTTCTTCTATACTCTGATATCTTTAAAGCAGCTATGATAAATGCGCTTATGGAAAAAATTAACTTATCCGGCGATCATGTCAACATTTTAGGAAGACGAATAATTAATGTAGCTGAAGGTATTGAAACAAAAGATGTAGTCACCTTAGGTCAGTTGGGCGATATTCAAGGGTCTATGCAGGAAGTAATTATGAGTGAAGTTCAAACAAAGATCGATAATTTAAAACAGATAATTACAGAGGAAACTAATTCAGCATTTTTGAAAAATAAATACGATCATGATATAATGAATGCAGATATTAGTAATTTAGCAAACCGTATTGTGACTATTAAAAGTGAATATCTTTCAAAATCTGGAAGTATAGACGATCGGGTGAAGATTCTTTCGAGTGAATTAGACTCCGTGAAAGAAACAGATAAAAAACTTGATAGTGAATTAAAAACCACAAAGACAACGATATATGAAGTGTTAAAACTTGCGAATGCGAAGATTGATAATAATATACAACAATTTAGCGATAAAATATCATCGGCGGATAAAAGGATTGACGAAACTATTCAACGATTGGATACTGTGATAAAAACTGCGACTAATACGATTGATGATAGTATACAACGATTCGATTCTGTGCTTGTAAATAATAGAAGAGAACTCGATAGATTACAGAAAAGTTTTACTATAGAACATGATTGGGTTGTAGATAACCTTTACCTTTACAATAGATTAATAACTCTAGAAACACAACTGAAGCAGCATATTGCCTCGGAATCTGAAAAAAAAATGTGATTTTGTTATAAATATAGAATTCTCGAGATTTTTTCTTTTGTTTTTATAATTTATTTAATTTAAAGTGTTGAAATATTGTAAGTATATGATAATGCCATTGCACAAAAGTGGAAAATATCTACCTGAAGGAGGAAATGCTGAGCCTGCTAATATTGAATTGGATTCGAGCGGAAATTATAATTTTAAAGGAAAACGATTGGTAAATGTGAGCACAGTGGGTAATGAGATTATTGAAACGGAAGTGTTGTCGTATAAGCGATTAAAATCTATTCTTGCAACATTAGAAAGTAGCGAGAAGATACAAAAATTATCGGATAAATTAAATACGGTTTCGAATGAACTTTCAAAGCATGAAAATGATGTGAAAGGCACGATTGGTATACTTGGAGGTTTAATAAACGAATTAAGTGGAAAAGTGAC
The DNA here is from genome assembly GCA_039619475.1 of Icerya purchasi. Lineage (NCBI taxonomy): Eukaryota > Metazoa > Arthropoda > Insecta > Hemiptera > Monophlebidae > Icerya > Icerya purchasi. Next base: position 138,147,642 of record CM077116.1, read on the forward strand.
CGTATTGTTGGATAAATATATTACTAAGGAAGTACTGGATAAACAGCGCGAAGAAATAGAAAAACATTTTATGGAATTAATTGCTCAATACCGTGAAGAAATAGAAAAACGGTATAATAGGATGCTAGATAATCTTCGTGAAGAAATTAAAAAGGAAAAAGTACATCGTGTTGTAGATACGACACAACTAGTTGGTAAAACTACTAATTTAGATGAACATTTACATAATATCGATTCGACTATTCAGCGTAAGGAACAAGAGGAAGCAGTATAAAAGGAAGTTGGGAATATTTTATCAACGATAGTACAATCGAAATTTTAAGTTTATGAAATAATAAATGTAAATATATGAATAATATTTATTATATTGTAATAAAGATTACATACATTTCATATGAAATAATGTAAAAAAGATTTTGAAAATAAATATATGTATAAATAAGAAAAATACGCGTTTCTTTACATACAATGCATATTACGCCAGCTGACTGCATCACATCTGTGAGTATTATTATGATCGTAATCTGTATTCATAGGATCGAGACATGACCAGCAAACAAATTTCGCTTTCGGCGACTGGATCCGCAACAATCGACTAAAGTTTTTTATCCACGCGAATTGATAATTTCCATTAGATCCCCAATATAATATGTTCGTGTGATGTTTATGATTTAACAAACTGTGATTTTTTCGGAAGGCATACACAGCTTTTATTTTATACTTGCACGAACTTAGATCTGTATAGTCAGTTTCTAACAGCTTGTACAGGTTGATTGATACAGCGTTTATTCTTTCGAACGTTTCAATATCTGCTAGCGAACGGATCGGTAAGTGAGTAAAGTTAAAATCGTATACTTTCTGCAGGATGTTGTACTGCCACATCGATGACGGTTTCGTCGTAAATTTCGCTAAAACCGCATACATGAAACTATTTTTATTTTCTGGATCGTAAGGATCTTTAACATAGACGACGGCTTTTCGGTTAAATATTTCTTTCGGTAATTCCATCGTTGTTGGACTATACTCTGTTTGGTCCTGTAGAATCGGTACTTGCGTTAACGGTGGAGTCTGCAAATCTTGTGTTGTTTCTGCTGGTGATGGTTGTGGTGGCATATGTATATTTGGAAAATCGTCCGGAAACATTGCATTATCGTTATCGTTTACGAAAAAATTTCGAATAAAATCAGCGACATTAATCTCATTCGAATCGGAATTGTTATTCATGTTTGATTATTATTGTAATATTTTTACTAAAAAAAAGAGAGAAAATAAGAACGAAAAAAATAACGAGCAATAAGAGAGAAAAAAGACACAAAATAAAGAGAGACAGAAAAAAAGAAAAAATGTGGGAACTTATTGACTTTAACGTTCTTGAGACTTTTTCTATAACGCGTGAAGAACACAGCTTCAACAAATTCCACACGTTCAACATAGCACTAATACTGACAGAGCAATCAGATCTGTTCGAGAATCTACCTCGTTGCAAGTCTTTGAAAAAGGGAGGGGTGCACTAGAAAAACCACATTCCTTTGGTGAAAGCTGGTTATATACGCAGATGAACGAAGTTGACCTGTGGTCATCGGCTTAAGTATAATTTTGGGCATGGAAGAGCTGGACAGAGTCGATGACCTTGACGCACAAACGAATACAAGCATATATGTACAGTTATAAATAATAAAAAAAATATATACTTAGATTAATTTTATATTACATATACTTAGACCTTGAAATATTTAAAAGATCGTGGTAATGCTGTGGTGGGAGGGGTGAGTGGGGACTTGGGTTAGTTTCGGGCTTTAAATAATATACTTGGGTTAATTTTTAATTGGATTGAAATAACGAAAGTGCACGGAAGGAGGAATTTTAGGGGAAATTTGCGGAAAATTTGCAGAAAATGGAGAAAAATTGGGGGAAATCGGGGGAAATCGGGGAAAACTTGGGTGAATTTTTGCCTCCCGAATAAAATACTTAGGTTACTTTTTGCCCTCTGCACACAGCTCTGGGGTTTGTGACGTCACACCGTCCAGAATGCCTGTTTTTAGACTACTAATATTAATGAAAGTTGCGAAAATACCGAACATATTTTAAAAACGAACACACATGGATAATATGCGAGTAACGGACGGGCAGATGAAGCACATTTACCAAAACGAAAACACGAATAGGTCTGAATAACTCGGAACACGAAATACATGCAAAAAATGGTTGATGCACTTATTGTAATGTTTCCGGTCAATCTTTCGATTTCCTGTCGGTAATTAATTTTTCGGATCAAAGACCTTTCAGTTGTATAAATGTCTCATTGTTGCGACAATCTTTTTGTGCTTCTCAAATTTCTTTCGTTACCTGATTGCCGGACGTGTGTTTCATTTTTCTTGATAGTTCTCGCGGTACTTGTGAAGTCGGGTCGTTTATTATTTTCTTTTTTTTCCCGATTTAAGGTGTACCATGTTTAAGAGAAATGCAGACCGGTTTGCACTGTACTCGCTAAACGACCATTCGAATACATTGTTCTGCTACATCTTTTAATTATATTTTTAGTTTATCGTTGCGACCATTTAATGACGGAAGATTTAGTCCGCTACAACACACAAATGTTAGATGTAAGCACGTCTGTGAACCAACCAATTTGAAAAAATTTCCGACTAAATCACTGCAAAATGTAATAAGAATATACTGCACATAAGGGGAGTTTTAAAATGTGCACAACATATTCTCAGTAATTCACTTTCACAAACAAATATATAAATACGCAAAACATTTAATATCTGCATGTAAATATGCAAAGTCTTTTTTCGTTTATTAACCAATTTTCTTTTTCATTTTTTGTTTGGTGGCTATTAAAAAGCAGTTTTTTTTCTTATTTTAATATAAAATTTATACCAAAAAAATAAAAAAAGAACTGTTTGTTAAGATATTTTCGATTCGTTTAGGTTTCTTTTTTTACTGCATGCATAGCGCATGATTTCCGTACCGTCATTAAGCGACCGCCCGCTGATCGGCTGAGAGTCAAGACCGACGCCTTTTTTTGCCTATTCGTTCCTCGCCGTTTCCAGGTATCTGAAATTACCCGCTCGCCTGTTTGGCCTACCGCTTATTTTATTGCTTAGCGTATTCTAGGCGAATTTTGTAATTTCCGTGCAACTTTTTCAAATTTTTTTTTGTAGGAACCAAATTTAAATCTTAGCCAATATTTTAGAAAAAAAATCAGCAAAATCGGTCGAGCCGTTCTTGAGTTACACTTTTTTGCGAATTGTGCAATTTCGGTGCAATTTTTTTTATTTTTTTTTTTTACAAACCTCCTAAGAACTACGAATACAACAAAAAAAAAATTATTCAAATCGGTTCAGCCGTTTTGGAGGAGAAGCGAGACCCACATAAGGCAACTCATTTTTATATATAAGATAGGAGTACATGAATTTATAAGTGACATCGTGATACATCCATTCGCCCGTTTACTCTAACAAAAACGCTTACTGCAACCTGAAAGCAACAACTTAAAATACCTCCTCGCGTATACATTAGCCAGCACTACCGCACACCGCTCTCTAAACATTCTCACACTTTATAATTAATTATAACGCCGGCGGTATTGCAAGCACATGGACGAAATACCATATGCCACCGCTCACTCTCTTTTGCTCATCACTGCACGAGAAACGATCAAGATACCTGTAAATCGAATGCACTTCGGTTAAATTGCCTGCTTTCTCCTTTTCATCTACATTCACCAACGTACTCGATTCTCTTCGAATTGACCCTGTATAACTTTCACCGCCACCTTTCCTCTGCACTCTGGTTCCTCTCCGCAACGTACACGTCAAGTTCATTTCATCTGTCTTCACTGAACTGTTCCTTATCAGTATTCCACATTTTATAGTCTCTACTGCTACACTCACATACACTCTTGTTATACACTCTAAGTCTGCACACCTTCTTCTCACCGCCTTACCGCCTGCGTTACTGAACCACACGAAATTGCACTCGTACGAAAACACACACATACCCTTACTTCGTAAATAAGCTAATGATAACGACATAAATTCGCGTAATTTTATAATCATTGTTGATTTATGTTCTAGCTTAATCTATTTAAATCATCTTCATCCTTTATTATTATTATCCGATCTTCATCACTTCTCCATACGAATAATTTTCCTCTCTTAGACCATATAAATCTGTAATTCACCGTTCTGGCTTTTTGTTTTGTTTGCCAGAACAGATGTTTGTTGTACTTTGTCAGGTTTTCATTGATGTAGACTTTTAACGAACTCCCGGATTGAGTTATGTCGTTGTCTAGAATTGTTGTTTTCCTTCTGTTTTCTAGAATTAGATCAGCTAACCGTCTCCCCGTTTTAGCCATTATCAGTCTAGGTAGTTTCGTGTGTTTTGCTGGAAGTCGATGTAATGATGTCCTTTTCTTCGATGATCACATTTAATTCTTTTGCGGTCTGGATAACTATGTCAGAAAGATTTCCATTCAAATCATCTTGTGTATATATACATGATATGTCCAGAAAGTCATGAAATGTTTTTATTTTTAATTTATTGGCGAGACCTGCGGTACAGAGTGTTAAATCAAAGTAGACACCATTAGTATCTACACATTTTTTCCATCGGTTCACCCATGCTTGATAAGCCACCTGGAAAGCTTCGACGGGAACCTCCTCTAAAGCTGTTATCGCAGCCGCTTGAATGGTCTCAATGCTTTCAAAACGATGCCCTTTGAGCGTGGTTACCGGTAATAGCGTTGTCCAAATAATTCAGTTCGATTTCCACACATTTCTTCGGTACTCAACTGGCTTTGTATTCGTTCGTCAGAAGTTTTGGACCAGCTTAGCGCATACCCTTTGCATGTGCAAGTCTTCCGTAACAATGCTGAATACAGAAATTTTTGGAATGTTCAGGGTGTCAGCTAACAACCGAACACTCATTCGGCCGTCAGAATTCAACAACTCACAAACACGGTGCACATTTTCTTCGTTTCTACTTGTTGGTCTTCCAGAGCGAGGGCTATCGTCTACCCCTTCCTGGCCGTCTTTAAACTTTTTCACCCACCTTGTAGCTTGCACATAACTCATAGCAGCTCCCCGTAGGCTTGCTTCAGCATTGCGTTAGTTTCGGCAGCTTTTTTGTCGAGCTTTGTGCAAAACTTGATCGCCTAACGTTGTTCGATTGAATCAGTCATCGCGCATCGTGACAAGGTCTTCAAACAAAGATATACTTCACCGATGCTAACACTACCGATAATTGGAACAGACTGAACTGCGGTGCGCTGTGAAGCTGAGAGTCAGCTCCACCTAACCAAACCGATTCGAGCGCACAGCAGGCAAAAGGGACGCGACAAAGAACATGTTTCATGATTTTCTGGAACACCATGTATATACTTTTTGTAGAAAAAGAGAACTAATGTTATTAATAAAAAATTACAAATATTAACATGTATATTTTAAAAAGTCCTAATTTGAGGTTCAATTGATGTAGTATTCAGTTTATTAGGGTGTGAAAGTTGATTTTTTAAAGAAAGCATAATTTTATTGTTATTAATCATTTATTTTTTTTTATTTATTTATTTTTTTTAACTTGGGCGCGTCAACTTAGGACATTTACCCAGCACAAAGGACTAACAAATAATGAAACGTAAGGACTTGAAAGTTAAATCAGGAAGCGGTTAGAAACAGAAGAAATAAAGATAGCCAATATAGGAACAACAGAAAGAGAAGGAAGAGCAAGAATGTAGTGGGCATAGTAAGGGATCGGAAGGCCAAGGCCAAGCAAATTAGAATAAAGGACTGCGCGTTCTGAGCAGATAGATGAGCATTCGAATAGGAAGTGATTTACATCACAGATCAAATTTAAGATAGGAGGATGGAAGGGACACAAGGGAGACTGAACAATATTAAAACGAAAGAGGGAACATTTATATGTACGCAGATTTCTTTTTTTCTGCTTGTTTGTTTATGCATATATATGATAATGAATTTTTTCACTATTTTTTCTTCGAAGGGGGCCTCTCGTTCAAGATTAGTCCCGAGTCCCGTAAATCCTTAATTTACCCTTGATTCTTGGATTTAAAAATGAACGTTTAATAACTATTACTCGGAACTTTTTATTTCTTTAACCAGATAAGTATTAAATTCTAACAAAATTATACTGTTTAAACATTGACATTAACCATTTTAAAACATTTCAGATACAAAAGAAACAGATTTTGAAGAATGATAAAAACAGCATCTTTAACTAGACTGACCGCAATGTATCTGCAGATATTTCAATTGATTTCAACTTAGAGGAAAGGATGAAGTACCGTGGAAGTGAATTCTTCTTTTTTTTTTTTTTTTTATTTTTTTATTTATTTTTTTTACATTGCACCGGAAAACCATAAGCAATGCTGATCACAAGACATGCTTAAAGGGAGTAGAGTGAAAGGGAGGAAAAGGGAATAGGAAACTGGGAACACCAAGGAAAAAGAAATAATTGGAAGGCCGATGATAAGTCTGGTGACCCCTATGGGACAACAGACTAAGTTTAAGGAAGATCAGACTCTAGTCATGGAGAGGTAACATCAGGAGACAGTGATATCTAGTCGGCAATCCGTATTTACTAGGTGATCGGAAGTGCATCCCGACACCATTTTCTTCGTTTGAAACGTCTGGGCGGATTTCCTGGTACATTTGGTTGATACATACGGCTGATGTTCGGATTTGTACTGCACTTCAGCTTGTCGAAAAACTTCCGGTACTGCTCCACATAAATATCTTTTACAAATGGCACTTGCAAATCTGTGTGTATTGTTAAGTTCGACACGTATCTTGGCGCGGAAGTAATAATCCGAAGTATCTTTGACTGCTCCCTTTGAATCTTCAATAGATTTGATGTTGCAGTTGTCCCGTATTAACAAAGTTTATTATTTTTTTTTTTTTGTAGTAGAAGCGTAGAAATATTTTTTATCTGTAAATATACTATCAATGTGTTTAAAATTTATTTTTTAATGTCGCTTTAAACAATGATAAATTTTTATTCGAAAAAATGTTTAAAAAGCAAAATAGTAAATTACGGTACCTAAAATAAATATTCATTTTAAACATTTTTCGTAAAAGATAATTTTATTACAAAATAACTCCGAGGAAGTTTATCGGTTTCCGTTTTTTGGCCAGTTTACTCTTACGTTAATGGAACCGGAAAAAAAAATATCGTTTTAAACGTTGATAAAATATATTGAGTACGAGAATACTTTGTCGAAAAGAAAAGATAATTTTACTGCAAAATAACACTGAGGAAATATATTCGCTTTCCGTTCTTTGACCAGTTTACTGTTATCAGTTTTAAAAAGAAAAAATAATTTAGTTTTCTAATGGTGAATTCTTAGTTTTAGTAAAATTTTCAGAAAAACAGGAACGTAAATACATTCAAAGTGACGATAGCCATAATTTACTTATAGAAAATTACGGAGCGAGTTTATCTATCGCATAAACTATAAGGAATTTTTTTTTTTCATTATATATTTTTTCCTTATTTATTGTAAATGAAAAAAAAAAACAAAAAAAAAACATAAATGAAACATAGATTTGGAAACTTTCAGCTAAATTTGTCGAAAAGCAGATTATATTTAAAACGAAACTTATGACTATTTACTTACCCGGTGGTTATCAAAGAATATTAGAATACTTATCGTTTTGCACATTTAGAATAGCTATGCCTTAAAACTATCCAACCTTGAACACGATTATTAGTTTTATTTTTTTTCTCTATGTCGATAAAATACATCTCTATTCAAATGCTTCCCTTCCAGAAATTAATCAATATCAATATTTTTTTCGTTTATTACTTTCACAAAAAAATAGTTCTAGTTCAATCGTTTACCACATATACATATTTTATTATTAATCAGTCGAATTTTTTAAAATTATAACAATACAACTTCCACAATATTGCAGAATTAAAATGTAAAAATGTCACTATTAATCATGTAGTAGTATTAATTATTGAAATGTAGGTAGCACAAATTAGTATTAACATTTTTAAGACACTCCCGATCAAACGGACACAAATAAAGGTTGAAAATTAAGACTATTTTTACTTTTTTTTTGTCGTTAATCCAAATAGGAAAACGGTCATCTATTTCATTATGAAATACGAGAAATAGCAATATTAGCGATTTGTTCTGCGTGACGAAAATTAGTTTGCTTGTCGCTCGGGTAAAACTACGACTTCGCATTGCTGAACGTAGCAGAAAAAAACTCCGAAAACCGAAATTTACGGTAGCCAAATGGTTACCCGCCAGGCAAAAAAAAAAGGGTCGAGAAGACGGACAGAACTCGAATAGAACTGAGTTCCAGGCTAAGATTCAAGCTAGAGATGAACTGAGTCTTGAAAACTGCCAAACCGAAACTAATTCGGACAAGGAGAATACGAATTCCTCTTCGAGTTATAGGTGAAGTTATCAAAGGAGAACGCTTAAGATAAAGGCGTGATGAAAAATAATGGCGAACGGCAACGAAAATTAAAGAATTAGATAAATGGAAGACAACTAGAGTTATAAACATAATTTATATTTTTATTCTTTCTTTTTATCATTTTTTTTTTTTATGGGTTCATTTACATGGACATTGACCCAAGAACAAAGGAAAAAATTCGCAGAGACTCAGATCTTTACACGATCAGAGATAGCCGATAAAAAAGAATCAAGAGCTTGGTTAACGGAAGGGAAAGAATGAACGAAGCACTATATGGTGTGGGAATACTGATTTGTAAAAGGAAGGAGTAGAAAGAAGCTTGTTCAGTTATGAGACGAACAACCGAACATTATGTGATCGGGATCACAAATAAATTAGATGTTGGAGGAGTGCAATGGATAATAAGGAAAAGGTACAAGAGAGTAACGGAAAAGCGAGGTGGGAAGCGAACTGTACGCAAAACGCAGGTGGAAAATCGCAGAGAGGTTGGAGCGATGCGTAGAAGGAAAGTCGAAAAAACCAGTGAAAGCGAGGAACGAAAGGAGACAAGAAAAAGGAATCGGGGTTGGAGAATGAGGAAGCATAAGAGTTAAATTATAGTTTAGAATGAGCAGCTGCAGACAGAAGGGTAATATTGGAAGATGAGAAAACAGGAAGAAATCTGCAGGAAGAGAAAAATACTAACTCATTTCCCTCGATTTCGGCGTGACAAGAGATCCAAAAATAATCTGTTTGGATTAAATGACAAAGTAAATGAATCAAGGAGCGAATAAGAAGAATCACGTAGTCGGTTGAGTAAGAAGGGAGAGTAAATGTGACAGCCTACAGCACGCTTTGAGCATCCGACAGAATAAGAATATTGCAAGAGACAATGACAATCTGATTAAAAAATAAAATAAAATAAAAAAGCACGCAGAATAGCAGAAGACAGCATAAAAAATTTAGCACAAGAAAGGATAAAGGACTCGACATAATTCAGAGAAGGACAGAAAAAAGCTGCGCCAACGCCATTGGGTCCCTTAGAGCCATCACTGAAGATCGAAAAATGATTAGGGAAAGAAGAGCTTAGATTCAGTAAAAATTCTGATCTAACAACATTACGAAGAACAGGTTTGGAAGAAACTGGAGAATAAAAGCAGTTAATAGGATGAAGAAAAGAGAAAACATTGAAGAAGAAATATGGGAGTTTATCGTGAATGTAAATATAAGGAGAAAACTGAACAAGACGGCCAGCGATAAGAGATAGAATAAGAGTTTTTTTGACAGAAAAGCGCTAGTTATGTACGATGGAGGAATAAGAAGAAATAAAATAGCAAAAGGAAATTGGTAACCGTTTGATGAGGAAACGATAACTCAAGTAGGAACGTCGAAGAAAAAAAGAAGAATGTAAGATTCAGCACGCAGAGCTGAGATAAGAATAAACTTTCAGGCTCTAAGACAGAGGCGGGGACATGTATTTTAGACCCGATCGAACTTAGACAGAGGGAATCTAGAAGAATTACCATAAATATAGGAACAGTAATCAAGAATAGAGCGGATAAAAGATTTTTGAAACATAAGCAGGATCACAGGATCACCATCCCAATCAGTATGAGAAAGGGATTTAATGAGGTTGAGTCTTTTGCAGGAGGATACGAATAGATGGTTGATATGGTCATAGAATGAAAGTCGACTATCTAGGAAAACACACAATTAACGAAAGGAGGAACAAAGAGGGATTGGGCCATTATTTAAGACGAGGTTGATTAAGGGAGGAATAAAAGAGCGCAGAGTAAAGACAACAGTAGAAGATTTAGTAGAGGAAATGAAAAGATGGATGTTGGATAAAGCGTCTTGCAATGAAATTAAGCAGTTTTGAAGTTGGGAATCAGCCTCCGCAATATTGCGATAAGAGGAATAAATGAGGATGTCGTCAGCAAAGAAGGAGGAAGAGAAACTCAGAGACAAAGAAGCAATTTTGATGAAATAGATATTGAACAAAGTTGGGCTAAGAAAGGAACCCTGCGGTAATCCACGAAAGATTTGCCCAGTAGCCTCCTGAAGGGGAACGAAAAGAATGACCGTTCGGCAAAGAAAAATATTAATAAGAAAGGAAGAACAATGAGCCTGAATGTAAAAGGAAAGCATTAAATCAAAAAGAGTAGAGAGATGGACATTGCGGAAGGCTTCCGAGATTTTAAGAAAAGAAGCAATAAGACATGTTTTATTGATGAAAGACTCGTAGAAGTCTGCCAGAAATACACTAATACAGTCGGGGGGCCGTGACCAGGGCAACAACGCTACCCGGCAACAAGTTATGATGTTCAAGCCATCAAACAAGACGTCTGTTAATTAAGCTTTCGAAAAGCTTTCTGACACAAGAAGCAAGAGAAATTGGACTGTTCAGATTGTTATATGATATTTTAAACCTAAATAAATAATCTTTAAAAATACTAAGGCTTGTTTAAAATTGATTAATAAAAAAATCTGGTACAAAAATATTCTTATCTAATCTACACTGTACACATCATAATGAACAGGATTTTAAAAATTATTTTAAAATGAAATACGAGTACAATTATGATCTATAATATATAAAAAATATAATTATAAGAATAGCGAGAAATATGAGTTTATACTAAGTTTACATCCACAGATTTATAAACAAATAATTATGGAAAAAGTTAATTTCGGATGGTACCTGTGGTAAACAAAAAAAAAAAAAATTTACACGGTCTATAATCCCTTTTTTCTTTTTTCTTTTTTTTTTTAACCTGCACATATACATATAATTAATTCATTTTCTTCTTTGTTTCATCGTTCATTTTGACGCGCTCTGGCATGATCAACTTATTTACGCAGTTTTGGATAGTTCGGATGAGTGTTGCGTAATATGCCCGGGATACCAGTTTTTTATTTTCATTTATTTTTCTTTGTGTTTTTTTCTATTTATTTTGTTACTTTTGTTATTCTTGAGGTTGATCTTCAGATTAACCGGTTAACTTTATATATGCGATGCACGGTTAGTTTTTGGGACGTGTAGTATTATTTAAAATCTTGCCCGCATTGTGCAGTTTGCTTATTATTCTTTGTTCGCTCGTAAGTTCGACAGCACCATTGCTGTGGCAATCAAACGGTTCTCGAGGATTTCGAGTACCGATGATTTTCCGTTCGAAATTTGAAAGTTGAAATTTCTTTGCACCCAGCCGATGTATTCCCGCATTATTGCTTGTAGTAATCGCGGATGTAAATTCAATCGTAACTATGTACTTAAATTTCAAGGCGGCCTCTTCGCCTCGGTGCTTGCAGTAGCCCGGCCCGGTAGTCCGAGGCACAAAATTAAGGTACAAATTCCGTAGTTTAGTTTAGTTCGTTTTTGTTTTGTTTGAATTCCAATTTTTTTTTCCTCTTCGCCGATTTCAATATTTCGGTGTCGGCATTTTGTTTATGCCGTCTCTGTCCGTTGCTCAAACACTCGACATTTTCGCTCGGTCGTGTTTCCGACTTTTTTTGGTGCCGAAATATTCTGAGGTACGACTGCGGACGCCATTGTGAATCAAATTTAAAAATATACACGCAATTCTAATTATTGTCCGGTTTATTCCAAGCTCCCACCGCTCGTTATATTTGTTTACATTTTTTACATAAAACAGTACCGATATCAAGTTTATAATTATTTATCAATCACTGGATGTAAGAAAATTTATAGTTTTGGACATAAGATGCAAAACTGTAGAAATGATAATCCTAAGGTAAATATATATAATAAATATGTGAATTGTAAACAACAAAAGTTGGAAATCACCCTACATTTGATAAAGAATGTCCAATATTACTTAAATACAAAACACTCACAGTAATAAAAACGAGATATGATTAAGATATTGAAAATAAATTTAAATCATAGTAAAGCAGCACATGACAATTTGTGTTTAAAAATTATAAATGATAATACAGATATAACCTTCATATCGGACAAGAGTAATATTTAAGTAGTACTACAAGGATACAAGATGTACAAACATCAAAAATTATATATCACATACAAATGTTCAGTTATGACTTATATGTTATAAATACAAAAAACAAATTTATATGTGTCAATAACAACAAAAAAATTGTTATAGACCTTACAATGGTAAATTATAAGCTAATTAACAACATATCAAACTGGACAGTTAGCAAAGAAATTACATATTCAGATCATAAATATATAGAGTACTATTTAGAAATATCTATGAAAATACAACAAACGTATTTTAAAATTATAATGAAGAGTTATTGAAAATAAACATAAACAAACATATACACACAACTGAAAAAAACCTAACATGTAATAATATTCAAGAAATTAATAATTGGATAAATAAATTTACACAGTTTAGCAACCAAATAGTAGCGAAGTCATACAATATAGAATATGATAGACACATATAGTGATGGAATGAGAAAATCAAAAATAAGATTATTACAAAGAAAAAATTGTTTAAAGCCTATAAAAATGCAAAGAACGATGATGTAAAAAGGTTATATTGGCATATATATAAAACACAATATAAAGAGTTCAATTTTCTGATTAAACAAAGTAAACGAGAAGCGTGGAAGAAATTAGCAGAAGACTCGAATGCATATGGAGTAAAATATAAGATTCTAAATATTAAACTAACCAAATTAGATATACTAACTTTACTAAACATATATATATATATATACTCGTACTAGCTGTACCCTGCCACGCTTCGCTGTGGCACATTGTGATTGCATGGATGGGAAATGAGGAACGAAACAAAACATACGTTTCATAGAAGGTTAAATTTGAAATACTTGTGGGTATACAATATTTTTTGTTTTTCCATTATCTGCGTAGATATAAAGGCTGTCTGGTTTGCCGACACGGGAACACGCAACATACAGTTGTCCATGCGAGAAGCAATCCGCATCTAAATCTAAACCACACAATTCTAAAGATTGACTTTGAGCTTTATTGATTGTGATTGCGAACGCCAATCGAATAGGGAATTCCAATCTTTTAAATTCAAATGGTGTATCGGTCGGGATCATGGGAATTCGAGGAATGAGGACATTTTTACCTTTGAAAGGCCCCGTTAAAATCATTGCTTCCACTACGTTGTTCATCAATTTCATAACTGCGAGTCGCGTCCCGTTGCAGAGTTTTGGCTGATTAATATTCCGCAACATGATAATTCGCACACCTATTTTCAATTTTAATATGTGTGGTGGCATCCCTGGCAGATCAAGTGAGTTCAAAAATTCTGTTAGATAATTAACTACTTCATCTGCTTCCACAACGGTGTCTATCGACTTATATATAATTTCCTCACTTTGAATGCTGGATTGAATAGCATTATTAGGTAGATAGACATCTTTATTCTTCGCGGCAAGGACAGCTCGTTCACTGAGCCAATCGTGATTCCGATAATTAATCAGAGTATTCGGAAATACTTTATCGATAAGTTCTTCTTTCGATGTTACTAAATTACAGAAATTATCAGGAAATGATATTCTTCTTGACGTCTCATCGACTGGCAGCTGTCCGTTCCCAATGTCCAGTAACTGTCGTGAGAATACCTCGGCTGTTTGATCGTTCTGCAGCTGGACACGCATATTCGTAGTCAACTGCAATGTACATACGCATCGCCACAATGTTGAATATTTCAGGCAAGCACTTATTTCGTCCGCTGGTGTTGATCGAGAAATTACAGGCCAGTGTTTGCCTAAAATCTCCTGCGAGCAATGTCAATGCATTCCCGAATGGTTGAACGTTCCCACGCAAATCTCGCAACAATCGATTAAGTGCTTCAAGCGATTTTTTATCTGCCATTGCACATTCATCCCAAACAATGAGTTTATATTTTTGTAATACTTTTCCGATAGCGGATGTTTTTGAAATATTGCACGTGGGAGCCTCGATAAATTGCAGGTTCAATGGCAACTTCAGAGCTGAATGAGCAGTCCTTCCACCTGGTAACAATGCCGCAGCTATTCCAGACGAAGCGAGATATAAGGCTATGCCATTTTTTGATCGAACCGTTGCCAAAATCAATCTGATAAGGAATGTTTTCCCAGTTCCTCCTGGCGCATCCAAGAAGAAGGTCCCCCTAACTCCGTCATTTATCATTTGCATTATGCGATCATAAATGCCCTTCTGTTCACGCGTTAATTTGGGAACGTTTGATTGGACATATGACTGGAGATCACCAGTGTTGTAACTCTGTTCACGGCGCAAATCCACATGAAATGAAGTAGTCGCAGCTCGGGTGGATGTTGGCATTACCAATTGACTAAGAACATTATTTGCAATTGCTAAGCACTTATCTTCAATATTTATCAATGTTTCGTTGTAGATGCTTTCTGTAAATTCCATGGTCATATTGGCATTTTCTAGGCGTACTCTATGCAAAATATCCTCAGTCATATGCGATCGATATCTTTCCCATAGCTCTTTAGGAGATGAAGAGAAGCAAGTGGTCAATATAATTGCGAATAATGCGCGAATTTGGTTTGGATGTGCAGTGTTGCACGCGTCATTAATACATATTATCAACAGCATGTGAAGAAAGAAACATTTATTTTGATTAGAATGCACTGTATAAAGTTTACCAATTGTATTTTCTCTGAAAATGAAAGTTTGACCGTTGACTGGCTCCCCTCGTCTGCGTCGTATGAATGCTTTTTTAGTTTCATTCCACGTGTAATAAGAAAGCACTTCTGAATACATCAGTGTTCTGGCGAAAGCGTCTTCATGACATAAGGTGAAGAAAGCAGTTAGAGTTGTACCAGGTGGATTAAGGGCTCTTGGTTGCACATTTGCATCTGTGAAATAAACACGCTGTCCATTCTCTAAATGTATTGCTAAGTGAACCACAGCCGGATTGCGTTCATTCATGGGAAATGAAAAAATTCGCCAAGCGGCCTCATTGCTGCTTATGTATCTTCCAGCCTGGTACTGTGCAATTTCATCGATAACTTGTACTGCATTTCTGGCACTATTTTCTGGTTGCACACCAAAAACAGCCATGTCGCTGCCTTTATTCACATACTTGCAGATGTATTTAATTGATTTGACAGAATTGCAATATTCTACGTTTATATGCGCTTTATAAGTTTTTGACAACAGAGGTGAATATGGAACCACCCAACGGTTGTCTACATTAATAACACCATTTTGCGTGTATATTGTTGCCGAATTTCCGCCATCTTCAGTTGATCGTCTTCTATACCGAGGATATCCATTCTCTCCTGTTACTGCATTAGCTGCAAATGCTCGAGGATATTGTTTAGAACACTTCCCGTCTACTATGCATGGTGAATTCGGATTTAGTGTATCGCATGGTCCATGCATCATGTTTTTGATAACAACTGCATGCAAATCCTTATCTACGTCGGCCCGTGGAATCTCAGCGCATATCACATCGTCGATTTCGTCTGAAGTTATTTTATCGTAGAGCCAGATTAGTATATGCGCATGTGGCAATCCTCTCTTTTGCCATTCTACTGAATACATCCAGCAGCGCACAGATCCAAACACTTCATGCTTCACAATGAAATCTATCAGCGACTTAAGCTTTTGTCTGAAAACACGCGCTGTGATGTCATGCCTATCCACGGCTGATTGCCCAGGAAGTAACAGCTGCTGTATCTCGTCCCAAGCTGGATTGCATGTGAAAGTGATAAATAAGTCTGGACGCCCATAATGACGAACATATGCCATTTCATCTTGAGCATATTCTTGCATGTGACGTGGATTGCTTATGTATGAAGACGGCAAAATAGTTAACTTTCCAACGTTGGTTGTATTACCGTCATTCACAACTGCATCTCGCAAATGAATGTATTCTTCGTAGCGGAGTTTGGTCTGATTCAAACGAAGGAATAGCAAACGTTCCGTTTCAATTTTTGCATACATATTGATACGGATTCGGTATTTGCAGCGCTATTTTTTTGACGATGTCCGAGTTATAAAAATACTCCCCGAAACGTCATTAATTCACGATCTATCGGACATCGTTCTTTTTAGCCGTCGCTTTGCCTTGTCAAGTATGCTTACTCGGCCAAAACGGAAAATCCCGTGCCTGTTCGTTCGATCAGCTGCACCCGGATGATACTACACTAGTGTCTGTGTAGTGGTAGTGGTCGAGGACTTAGGCAGTGACATGTGCTTGCGGCGAAAGCGCGCATCCGTACTGTGTGTCGAATGACCTTGAGCCAAAGCAGAGATTTCAAATGTATTCCGCCAAAAGTCAGGCAGGGTAGTTAGTGGGGGGATCTACGCAAAAGTTTCTGTAAGAACACTTCTGCATAGCCTTTGGTTACAGTTTTAGTTGTTTTTCGTCGATCGTTCGGTGTTCGTTACATATCTAGTCGCTGTCGCACGTGTATCGAAATGAATACGCGCCATGCCGCTTAATTTATTTTTTTGTTAATTTTGTTAAAAGTTAAATTTTCTGTTATTTTTTTCTATCGTGGCCGAGTACATGTATCAGGATCGCCGTTCTGTCAGTTTTTTTGTGAACTTTTCCGTCAATTATAAATTTATTTCTTGGTAAAAGTTTTGGTTATTGAACACGTGGTATCGACTTCGTGATATCTCTAGCGGAGAGAATCCCGCCGCTTCGGGGCGGGATCGAAAACGAATTGTTATTTATATTTTTTTATTTTACTTCTATTTTCTATTTTAAATTACTTTCGATAAAATAAAAGCCTAACGTATAAAAAAAAGAGAAAAATCTCGTATGAAAAGAAACTATAAAAAGCTATCACGATAAACTATTTCATTAACGGGAAAATAATAAAAAATCATTTCACATCAACATAAACCGTATCAAATGACCCCGTAACAGGGACTAAAATAACGAAAGTCGTATAAATATCCACAATGTACTGGTGAAACAACTGACGGCATTTCAAAATATAATTATCCTCGTTCCTTCGCGGTATGCGTAAAAGTTCATTGCGCTGCACTTTTTATTGATTTCTCCACCATTCATTGAATTTATCATCTTCACATTGAAATGATATACATTGGCACCATCCCAGAAGATAACTGGATAATGTAAAGCATCGTAACAACGGTGAGTTTCTGCAACGTTTATCAACTGATCGTTTCTTCGATGGAGAACAATATCTCTAGGTTGGAACTGATCTGCGACTATAACAATTGCTACTTCGTCTATAGTTGGAGCATTATATCTCTGGACATGTTCTCCAGCGGGAGTTTTGTCTGCGTGAATGACAATCTTGTGGGTATCTGATGGCATCATATCGATTGCTGTTTTGAACAAACGCATCAAATTGTTCCTTTCGTGAAGGAGCTTCTGTAGTTGCGAAATGATGGATCTTCTTAGCGAGATTTGTATTCCACAACGCACATCGACTTCATCTCTATCATCACCGATAAACTATATTTGAAGGAATTTATGGTCACTATCTGTGAACGGGAGCAAGGAGCCAGCTTTGTGATATATTTGTCCTTTGATTTTAAAAGTTGGCATGAATTGAGCAGTCACAATTTCTGCACTAAATGACATCATTTGGAAGCAAGAGTTATATTTCCTGATGTTCGAAAGGAAATGCCTCGATTCAGCGGTAGATCCAGCAAGTAGAGTTTTCAATGGCTCGGGTAGTGTTTCAAGTTGGGGCAATTTGATTTTTCTGTCAGCGCAACACATCCCTTTTGTTTCATTATTAAACTTTAGAGCCTGGCAGTAGGTACAGACATGGCTCATCTGGCCAATGACAACATGCCGACTTGAACTATAATCAACAGCTGGATTGTACCGGAATGCCAGACGATTGTATTGGAGATCCAGATCTGCTGTTCTTTGGGCACGTGTTTCAGCTATCCTCACCCTCTTGCGTTCATTCCGTTGAGAACAAACCAAATCTGTTGCTGCAGAACGCAACTGCCGTGCTCGCAATCGTGCATCCTCAAGCCTGGCTGCTCGTCTTTCTGCTAATTGCGCATTACGTATCTGGATGGTGCTTAGTCTGTTCCTCTCTCATACAGATTCCCGCTCTTCCGCAGTCATATTCGAAAGCCGTGTTCTCTATCCTTCTGTGTGGCGAGTATGACGACACAAATTCGTTTTTCTGTGAGACATTATTTCGGCTTTCAATGGAACAGAAGGAATATAACCTCTTATGGCTCTCACGGCTCTAGGTTGAAAATCATGAGAGATAGGGCAATAAATAAAATAGTTAAATAATAATTATAAAAAATTAACATTTTTTATGTCCATCTCTCATACAAAACATAACCTTTACTTATGATTTAGCGAATGGCGCAGTTTAATCGCCACACGATTTAAATAGAAATATTACGGCTGCATACGGAGGCACCACCGTATTTTTCAATTCTAAATGTGTATTTTAGTTTCCTTAATGTACTAAAAATCGTTCCATGTAAATATCGTTAACGCATTTATTTCGTCGCAAGACTTCAATTTTCTATTTAACATAGTGTGTAAATAAACGAATTATTCTTTATTCACTGTTAAATTTAAAAAATTCAAATATCGTAAGTCAGAAATTTTTAATAAATTTTAATTTTTTCTGAAAATTTAGCTCAATCACCACACGATTACACAAAAGTGCCTTAATCGATTAAGGTGAATATTTAATTCAAATTGTATAATAATCTGAATGGGATGCAAGTGGATACGTTTTTTTTTGTTAATAAACAATGTAATTGGGAACAGGTGATGTTTCACATGTGACTGCGGTTGTCATTAGCTAGTATGGCAAGTGTTCTCCTCGCTTCCGGCAGAAGGCGCGGTTGCTGGTACATGAGAAATAGATAAAAACAATCTTTGGAGCGGGTTGTATATCGTGTCAAAATTTGAGCTCAATCGGTGCAGAACTTTTTGAGTTTATGAAGCGTACACAAACCAACTTAACATTTTTATATATATAGATAATGGACGATGGCTGCTGTAGTATGCTATATATTCACGTGTTTCGAAATGATCGATGTGACGAGAGAATACAGCATCAATTATATTTCTGCTTCGTTAAGTAGATATGGCGAGGTCGTTGTTTAATTGTGATCCTAACTCGGTGTGCATAAATCCAATAAATTCCGGTCCGTGTGGTCCTCTTAAATCCAAATTAAAGTCTCCACTAACGAGCATCGGTATATCGTGATAATTATGTTTTTCAGGTACCTTTAATTTAGGACTGTACGCCATAAGATTTAAGACGATGAATTGCTGAATTTTCTCAAACGATGTATTCGATGACATATAAACTGATGCGAGTATAGTTCTTTTAGCACTGATTGTTGTCTCGACCGAGCAAAAGTCGCTAACACCGTTGTGATATGGCGCGATTTGATCCACGCTCATATTATTTTGATCAAACTTCCGTAAATCGTTTATGATATTGTTAGACTGCAATGCTATTTTCGCAAATGGTGGCACCACCAGAACGAATCGTATTCCCTTTAAATTGAGTGCGAAATCCTGGTATTTCAATAGAACAATCGTTTTCAATCCACGTTTCAAACAAGGCAAGAAATTTACATCGCGGATTAATCGCTAGTTGAATCGAGCAAGTGTGCATTTAGCGATTGAGTGTTGAATGTACACAACGAGAGCGACGTGGAATCCGTCTGCGTAGAACGATTGAGAAAATTCCGGCACTGATCGCCTACCGTTTATAAATGATGGCGTTCGAGACGAGTAAACTCGTTCCTTCAGGGATCTCGATTCAGTTCTCCGCGATGGCGATAAAATGTGTGATCACACCATCGTGATTTTTTTTTTTGCGTTAGGAATAGTCCAGCGAAGTGACGCGAGAAAGAGCTACATAAATGGGCTGCTGTTCGTGATGCTGTACTCGTGAATGAACGTGTGTAGCGCCTTGTGATTTGTGTATAGTAATTGCACAGGCGGCTTCGACAAGGGGGAAATTTACAAGTAACGATTTTACTGTTTGTTTGCACAATGCAAGTACGTTAATTTATCGGTATCCACGAATGATCTATGTTCAAATTTACATGTATGTGTGCCTGGGCGTTTGAGCGCAGTAAACGGCCGATTTTTGAATGGTCGAAAGACAGCCAAAATCATTTTATCGCACTTGTTTCGGAGTTGTGTTCAATGTCGTAAAGTGCCTATTGCGCTGTTGACGAGACCATCTAGCATGTCAATATTCGCTCTGATCATATAAGGTATACCAATTTGAAGGCGAACGATCTTGCGTTTATGTGATTCCTGCGGCGAATCGGTCATTGATTTTGGTTCCACATTGCAAACTTTTTGTTTTTTATTCATTTGCCGTTGTCGCCACTCACGGCTTCGTTCGGCACCACTCTGCAAAGCCGGTTTATTTCTCATTTTCGGTAGTTTTCGAACCGAAAGGTGTTTCGTTCATGATTTGAAGGAATTCATGGCTGTTCTAAAATTCCTCGTCCCTCTTGCGTTTACGTGATTCCTGCGTCAAATCGGCCACTGATTTTGGTTTTCTATTATTATTTTTTACTTCTTACGATTCACGAAATTGAATGTAATTTGCATATAAATTAAATCGAGTGAACAGGCAATTACGTGAAAATTACGTATCGAATTGCCCAGCAAAAATTAAATCGCCACATACCATTCCAAGTGCTGGGTTTTTAATTCTAAATTTCGAGAATTGTCGCGTAAAACCTTCAGACACCAAGAAAAAAGTTTTACGAAATTATCTGCGGATTGTTAAAGTGTTTTACGAAATTAGAAAGAGAACGTTGCGTTTCGTTGCTTTTTGCGGTGCGTTTTGCGTTACGTTGCGTTGCGTTGCGTTACACGATTTTAGGTTGACCCCCAGCCCAAAGACATATATATGTCAATATATTTTTTACATGGTACATTTTTTCAACTGTGTGTTGTATTTAGTTTTGGAATTAATCACAGCCAAAAATCGAGAGTTTATATGTATGCATACATTTTTTTTTAACTCAAATTTGAAAAAGAGATGCACATAATATTTCAAGTTTAAAAATAAGTAATAATAATACATCATCTAGAGATTTTTCTTCTTCAGGAGAATCATTTTAATGTATTTAAAAGTTTTGATGGAGTTATGTGGTAATGTAAAGCATGTATATTGGAATGTTTTTTGTATAATAAGGAGAAAAAATAAATAAAAATAAAAATATTAATAATAATAATAATAATAATAATAATATATTGTTTAATGATTTTAAAAAATCCATTATTTGCATGTGCTTGTACATATTGATACGAATTCGGTATTTACGGCGCTATCTAGCGATGATGTCGAGCTAGAAATTATTCTCCGATTAAAATCATTAATTTTCGATCTCTCGGCATCATCGTATTGTTCGTTGTCGGCGGAGAATACGGCCGGGATATTTACACGACCGAATTTGTTATTTCCGATTTCTGTTGAATTTCTCGCCTCGGGAAGTGTTAAGGGGTTGTGTAAGTGTCCTGGTATGTGCGGTCTGCGACAACAGGATAGCGTCTGTCGGCCGCGCGAGCCGTGTGAGATGAGTGTTACAACGGCTATGTAATATTAAGTGATAAGGATTTCGGCAATGTAGCGTTAGTTTTGTTAAATTATTATCGAGCGGATTTAGTGAAATAAATGTACAGTTAGTTACCGTTTGATTGAGCACGAAACGAATCGTTATAACACTAGTCAAAAAGTTCGTTAACCTAGTCACCGTATAGTAATATTTTGTGTGGGGCAATTTTGGCCGAATTTCTTGTAAAACTCATTTATTTTTCGGGTACGCGCTACTACAGTCAAATTTCATGTGAATTAATGTTGTTTTTACCGAATATACGTGTTTTTTGAGACAAGCTGTGTTTTTTTATTGAACCCGTGGTGCGGAGAGGCGGATTCGCAATTATTTTTGATAAGTTTCCGGTGTGTCGATCATATATGAAAATCTAGTCCTCTCATAGAAGCAGAATCGTCAACAATAAGAATAAACAACCAAAAGAAAATATAATAATAATAAGAGAAATTCATTTCAATATATAGTTTCCTGTGACCAAAATCGGTATGAATAAGTTCTGTAGATAAAGAAGTAAAGGTATCATACTGCACCTGATAAACGTGTATTAGCCATATATGATTTTACTGACAGAAAATACTTAATGTTATTATGCTACCTGTAAATGTAGAGAACACAAGTATATCATTAACCTTGTATTTCCAATATATAATTTCAAGGCCAACAAATATATTAGGACAGTTTAACTCCCGTCAGTTTTTTAATTTATCAGTGAAATGCGTCAAATAAGAATTATCAGAAACATAAAATAATTATTAAAACAAAATGAGTTTCTAATGTAAAGAAATATATATAATAGGTCTGCCAAAAAGAATATTAGCATTATAATATACAGTACTTCTTTAAAGACGATCAGCAAAATAAATTTTAAAATCATGTTTAAATTATTTTTAATTGTGTCACTACTGGTTACTGGATCTATTTCGACATGTACTGTAAAAAGTAAGTAAACGTTTTTTCATCATAAATTTTTAACTGTATTATAATTACATCACATTATTTCTCAACTATGTTCGTTGTATCCTTGCATGTCCTTACTACAACTTGGTTTATTTTTATTATATTTATACTTACATTATTTTTTTAATATTTTCTAAATTATTTAATATTTCATTAACCATTCTTCTTATGACTGAAGCTTACCTTTGTTTTGTAATAAACTGTGAATCAAAATAAATAATGAATATTCTGTAATACCATTTTTTTTTGTTTGTTTTTTTTTTGGGCTCGTCAACTAGGACCTCACCCGCATAATACATGTATTCTAAGTATTGTAACGCGCTGCCTTTGAAAGATGCATGTGGTGATTAAACAGCAAATAAACTGATTAGTTTATCAGTTGTGAGGAGAAGGCATAGCACAAAATAAAAAAAAAGTTCAGTCAAGCATGATATTTCATGCGCTGAGTATTCCATATGTGAGACTATAATTTACGTTCACATAATACTAAATTCAAAACAAAAAAATCTGATTTTTTGCGCCATAAAGAAGGAGAGATACGTGATTTTTCACGATCTTTTGAACTATTCGCCAACATTGAACGTTTCGTTAAGGAAATGAAATATAGTTTTTCGTGACAAATAGCTTTCTTTTCAACCATATATCACATGCCCAGAAAAAAAAAATATTTTTCTTAAAAATTTCAAGCTTTCGGCGCTTCGAGGAACTGATTTTAAAGTTGGAATTCCAGGTGTTCT
Organism: Icerya purchasi; assembly: GCA_039619475.1. Taxonomy (NCBI): domain Eukaryota; kingdom Metazoa; phylum Arthropoda; class Insecta; order Hemiptera; family Monophlebidae; genus Icerya; species Icerya purchasi. The sequence goes on from CM077116.1 coordinate 138,171,317, forward strand.
AAACCAGAGAATTATACGGGGATGCGCATATTTTTAACCATGTTAAAATTTTTTAGCTTTAATAGCCGCGTTACAAGGGGGAGGGGGCTACAAATAATTTTTTGCGTTTTTTTGAATTTTTCGTCAACTTCAAAAGTTTCGTTAAGAAAATGAAATACGGTATCGTTCTCGACAAATAGCGCCCATTCAAACAAAAAAAAATATATTTTTCTGAAAATTTCAAGATTTTAGCGCCGTGAGGGCCCAATTTTAAAGCGAGAAATACAGATGTTCCAAAGTAAAGAAATATACGGGGATGCGTATTTTTTAAACCTTGTTTAAAATTTTTAGCTATAATGCTCGCGCAGCAAAGGCGGAGGACACGTCGTTGTTCGTGCTATTTTGAACTTTTCGCCAAATTTAAAAGTTTCGTTAAGGAACTTAAATACGATTTTGTTCCCAATCAAGCATCGATATATCACATGTTTGGAAAAAAACAATTTTATCAAAACTTTCGAGCTTTCGGAGCCCCGAGGGTGGGACTAATTTTAATGTCGGAAACCTAGATGTTCCAAACCAGAAAAGTATACGGGGATACGCATATTTTTAACCTTGTTCAAAATCTTTTGCCATAATACCTGCGCCACAAGCAGAGGCTACACGTAATTTTTCACACTTTTTGTAACTATTCGTAGACTTTGAAAATTTCGTTAAGAAAATGAAATACGGGTTCGTTTCTAAAAATAGCGCTCTTTCCAACGATATATCACACACCCAAAAAAATAAAAATTTTAAATTTAAAGCTTTCGGCGTTTGAAGTGCTGTTGGAAATTTGGATGTTCCAAAATAAAGAAATATACAGGGACGCGCATATTTCTAACCTTGTCCAAAATTTGTTCTTATAATACCCATGCCACAAAGAGGAGGACAGCTGATTTTTTGTGCTTTTTAACTTTTCGCCTACTTTGAAAGTTTCGTTAAGGAACTTGAATCGCTTTTGTTCCCGAAAAATAGGGATCTTTTCATCAATATATCACATGACTGGAAAAAAATATTTTTTCCAAAATTTTGAGTTTTCAGCGCCCCGAGAGTCTAATTTTAAAGTTGGAAAACCGGACGATCCAAACCAGGGAAGTATACAAGGATACACATATTGTTAACCTTGTTCAAAATTTTTAGTTATACCACCCGCGCCACAAGGGGGTACACGTAATTTTTTGCTCTTTTTTGAACTTTTCGCCTACTTTGAATGTTTCGTTAAGAAAATTAAATATGGTTTTGTTTCCGACAAATAACGACCCCCCAAAAAAATATTTTTTTTTCAAAAATTTTCAACTTTCGGCGCCTTATGGGCCTAAATATAAATTTGCATGCTTGGCTTTAGTTTTCCTATAAAACAGTCCTTTATGCATATATTTGAGATAGGTTTCAGTTTCTTCAACTTTTTTACTCGGGCTATTGCTTACATGAACATCCTTTTTTTTGTTATTTTTGGGCCTAAAAGGGGGCTCTGTATAATTTTTTAATCGTAATTTTCTGATTTTATAAAAAAGATTCTGCATTTTGTTTTATATTTTGAATTTCACTTTTACGGGATTATTTGGTGACGAGTTATAAATTTTTACGTGATTTCTGAGGTCGTTTTAAATTCCATCTCTATAATAAAGCGCCAAGGAAATAAATAGACGAAAAATCGGAAAAAAATAAACGAAAAATCAAAAAAAAGTCCTTAGCCCGTTCTATGGCACTTAGAAAGCTTTTTTTTTTTTTAATCCACAGCTTCAAGTCAGTAGCTTTTAGGAAAATTATAAAATGTTCAAAATTTTCATATATTGTGGCTCAAAACGAGCGATGTATCAAATTTTTTTACCAAAATAGAAGAAAATAAGACAAAGAACAAAAATTAGAAAAAAGTCCTGAGGCCGTTCTATGGCATTTAAGAAGTTAATTTTTTTTTTAATCGACAGCTCCAGGTCGGTAGCATTTAGGAAAAATATAAAATGCTAAAAATTTTAATACCTTAGGGCTCAAAACGAGCAATAAATCAAAAAATAGACAAAAAGTCAAAAAAAAAGTTCTGAGACCGTTCTATGGCACTTGGAAAGCTATTTTTTTTATAAATCGACAGTTCTACATCAGCAGCATGTAGAAAAAATATAAAACACTCAAAATTTTCATACCTTAGGGCTCAAAGCGAGCAATAAATCAAAGCAATAAATCACATTTTTTTGCCGTTTTTCAATTTTTTAATCGTTTATCAAAAACTAATTATTCTACTGAACTGCTCTAGGTCTCATTTTAAAGAGAATTGAATTTAGAGTATTTCCCTCGCTTACACCTACCCTTCTAGCGATTGAACTTTTTGAGCTTTTTTATTTCAAACTTTTAACAAAATAATTTCAATTTTCGTATTATTAGATGAAAAATCAAAAAAAAGTCTTGAGACCGTTCTATGGCACGTAGAAAGCTGTTTTTTTTTTAATCGACAGCTCCGGGCCAGTGGCTTTTAGGAAAATTATAAGATGTCCAAAATTTTCATACCTTGGGGCTCAAAATAAAAAGGGAATAGATCAGCGCTAATTTAATAAGACCATTACCAATCGCATGAAAACGCGGTACTACTGTATTTACCTACTCCGTACCGCGCTTCCGCTTCCCATCAACCGGTACTGCATTTATCTACAAAGTACCGCGCTTCCACCCACCCGGCGACCATTACTGGTTTTTCGTTCATCGTGTATTACTCATAGTGGACGAAGACGGAACATCTTTTGTTAACGATTCTTCTTTTGTTTCCTCTATGGTGTATTATTGGTGTATTTTTAAATTTGAAAAACGACGTTGTAATTTTGAAGTTGTGATAGGCACAAACTGAAGAAATGAGCAAACTAACGTATTTGCAATTCTACGAACAGTATCGTGATAGTGGAAAGAGAAATATAGAGACTGGTCGCAATCGTTTTATAAAAAGGGTTCGAGGAGTATGTGTTTTTCGAAAGTGGTCCGAGTTACTCAAAATTTTTATTAGAAATTGGTGAAAGAAAAATGCCAGAGACTTTGTATGGCGAAGAAAATGGAATCCTATTAAATTTCCCCGATTTAAAAACGTTTACTTCACTTGATGAAATGATTGATCACATTTATCTCGATGATGTTCTATCAAATTTTTCTAAAATGTCCAAAAGATGTATTTTATCACCAACGAATAAAAACATAAATCAAATAAACAGATTGATAATAGGGAAAAAAATTTCTGGAGATGACATAAATTTATATAGTGCTGATACAACTCTGATTGATGAAAAAGAAACAAATGGAGATTCCACACATTTATGTACTGAAATTTTAAACAAAATGTCAGACCCAGGAGTTCCAAATCACAAAATTACTATAAAAATTGGAGCGATTTGTATCCTCATCAGAAATTTGAATTTCGAAGAAGGTCTGGTGAATGGAAGAAAAGTCGTCATTAAATCTGTTAAAGGTTTCATAATTGAAGTATTTCGTCCGGAAAATGAATGTAAGACGTTTCTAATTCCTAGGATCAGTTTCAAATTTATAGCTGGCGGCACTGGCATTTAGATTTTAAGAAGGCAGTTTCCTATCAAGTTAGCCTATGCCATGACCATTAACAAAGCTCCGGGTGAAACATTGGATTTCGCCGCTGTTGATTTGAGGGATAATGTCTTCATTCATGGGCAATTGTATGTTGCCTTGAGTCGAGTGAGAACATCGAAAAATATATGCATTTTGAGCCTTGGTCACGACGAAACTCTCACAAAACGGGGATTTGTGGGCGGGTCCGGGGGGGGGTTGGGCCGCGAAGCGGCCAGGGGGAAAGCCCTCTAGTATTATATATTCTTGACGGTTTTTTGGGTTTTTTTCCCTCACAGGGTAATCGGTTAGTTTGAAGTTACACATTTTCTTAAAAGGAATTTTAATTGTAATTTTTGTTTTAATTTTGAAGTTTATAAGTTAAACCGTTCGTGGGTTATTGATTTTTTTTTGATATTTTTTTCGTTTCTGAACTACTTTATTATGGTCCCGTACATCGTATGTATGAAATCCTAAAAACCAATTGCAAGTGATGGAAGAATATCAACTACTTTAGGCTAATAACTAGGTTGTAGGACAACCAAAAAAAGCGTGTTCCAAGAAGGTCCTAGTAACCTGATCGCTTCAAAGCTCGGTTCTGTAATTAATAAAGTATAAAAAACTGTAAAATATATTCGAACCCAGGGCAAGTGAGAAGTATGTGTGGAACTGTCGGTATACCAGCCTGGCCGCAGAAGGGGAACATAGCCCGAGTCGAAGATTTGCTAATTATATGTCTGTGAGAGACTGTGACGTGACCGATTCACAGCCGGCTAAGAATCTTAAAATCATGCCGGGATATTTTCTCCGGTGGTAACTATGATTCGAGTTTGGGCTTAATGTTTTTTAGGAACGTTGTAGTAGCTGTCCATTCTGTTTTCCACTGGTTCTTGCATTTACTTAAAAACAAATTCCGTCAAGCGTGATGTTTCATGCGCTGAGGATTCCGTATGTTAAATTAAACATAACTATAATTTTCATTTACATAATACTAAATTTAAAACAAAGAAACCTGATTTTAAGTTTGTGATATCCTGTATTTTTCGCTTAAAATTATATTTATATAAAGTATGTTTTAATAAGAATTACTATATCTTAGGTTTATACAATAATTAATTACAAAACAAATATTTTCAGTTCAGTTCTTTTTTACGATTCACGCAATGTCATACTGTACTGCAAAAGAAATAAATTCAAAAATAACAAAAATAAAACATCGGAGATATTAAAAAAGCAACGGTATATACAAAATAAATTAATTTTAAAAAATATTTCGGATGAAAATAATTACAGATTTTTAAATATTTATTGGTACTAAAATGATCTAGTCTACATGATATATTAATTTTTCCAAAAATCCAGGACTAAATATAGAACCATAAAACGCGTTTTGCACTAAAATGGTTGATAGTAAAAAACCGTAAATCGAGCGGTCTAGAATTTATAAAATGGCAATCGGTGCGAACTAACTAATAGCGTGCAGGTTTCGTTTATTGCTCAGTCAGAAATGATAAAAGAGGTCTGGACGTTCGGCTAAAGGAAAAAATGCTCATCACATTGACAGAGGGAACCGGTTGTATAGCGGCTATAACGATAAAGAATGAGTATCGTCAACCTAAACGGACTTGATTTCGTATATGAAGGGATGACATTTATAATTAAAGTCACTGTTACCCAACGTCTTAAGCGAACTTAAACTGTCGGTACATACTAAATACTTTTTCCCTGTAATACATGTGTTGAGTATAGTTCCTAATGCTTCATCGATAGCCAGCAGCTCGGCCGTGAAAACCGACGACATAGGCGGAAGCCTAAATTTTTTTAATAAACCCCCGGCAAATAGTAATGCAGCACCAACCGGATATAAATGTGCAAATCTACTCACCAAAAGTGTACAAGTAAGTTTCTGCTAGGTGCCTGGACATTGTGGTGTTGGAATGAATGAGGCTGTCGATGCCGCAGCGAAGGCTGCTGCATTGGAGGGTGAGTTATCACCATTCATTCCTTCATCAGACCTTTATTCTAAGGTTAAAGTTTATAGTAAGGCGGAATGGATTGAGTTTATTAATAGTCAGAACCAAGGCAAATACTACCACTTGGTTCAGTCAGAGCTCTCTTCTAGCCCTTGGTATTATTCCATTCCGGAATCTATCCCCGATCGACTCATTCGTAAATATGCGGTTACTATTTGCCGACTGCGTATGGGTCATTCGCGGATAGTTCTGAATTTTTCTGACCGAGGTGACGGTGTACTATGCAGTGATCATCACGCATCAAATTGCTTGGAGGGCATTAATCATTTGCTGTTTAATTGTAATAAATATGAACATTACCGTAGACCGTTTTGTGAACAATTAATGTCTCTCGGGTTCTTTCCTCCGTATACCATTTATAGTCTTCTGTGCCAGAACAACCAGGTTCTGTATATTTTGTTTAAATTTATTTTATTAAACGACATCCAAATTTAACAGCATACACTTATTTACTTTGTTATCTAATTATTCTATGCAACTCTTGATGATACGTGATCCATTATCCTAATTCTTGATGTCCTGTCATGTTCAGGAAACCCAACGCTTCTCGAACTCGACTTGGGCAGTTTTTCCTTTGTTATGATTTTGTGCAGACGTCGTGGACTATGCTGAAGCATTTGTGGCCATGATTGTTTGTTACAATTATTGTGTATGATGATTATAATTCCTATTTTATTAATTTTCTGGTTAGGCAAGTTCAGGTAATGTACCTTGGACTCAGCCTGGCCAATTTCTCCTTCCTAAAGATTTTATTCAGGCTCCGTGGGTGATGTTGAACATTTACGGCCATGGTTGTCTGTTTATAACCTTTTTCCTAATTAAATATTATGTATCTTTCATTAGTTGGCAGTATTCTTATATTAAATGATTGGTGGCTAAATGGCTTGATAGTTAACTAAAGCCGAGCCATAAAAAAAAAAAAAAAAAAAAAAAAAAAACCTAAACGGACTTTTCACGAAACAAAAGGCATTGAGGGTGTGAACCGAAAGAAACAAACAAGAGCCACTTTCGTGCGACAAACAATATAAAGGGAATACACAAATTAAAAAAAAAAAAAAAGAAAAAAAGGAAATCATCCTACGAACCGTAGAAAATATTGAGCCGCGTTTGATGAACAGAAAAGGGTCAATCTCTGATACCCCGTATGTTTAGAAACTCCCCGAAAAGGCACAGTGACTATTGTCGGAACGAAATTTTTACAACCGAGTTGATGGCTTTCCTATGGGCAATTATTTATATCTCCTTCAATCGTAACTTTTCCCACTATCTGATAATATCTGACTCCATGAGTACTCTTCAGGCTATCAGTTTACCTCTTCGCCCTCCGTCATCAGACTTCATCATTCTTCGTATACGATCTATCATACACAATCTTTCCTTTCATCACTCTATCAGCGTTGATCTGCTGTAGTTCCCTGGTCATAGAGGCATCGAAGGTAACGAAATGGCGGATGCTTTGGCTCAGGCTGCTACCCGCTCCCGCTTTTACTTTAAAACGATCCCCAGCACTAATCTTTTGTCCTTAAGTAAGAAATTTCACTGTAAATTTTGGTCGGATATGTATCCTTTTTCTTTTTCCAATGAAAGTTCCTTCCACCTCTCAATTCAACCTAACCTTCCAACTAATTCTTGATTCTCAGAATTCCCTTCTTTTTCACGTTTTGAAATTTCACTGTAAATTTTGGTCGGATATGTATCCTTTTTCTTTTTCCAGTGAAAGTTCCTTCCACCTCTCAATTCAACCTAACCTTCCAACTAATTCTTGGTTCTCAGAATTCCCTTCTTTTTCACGTTTTGTTAAATATATTTCACTGTAAATTTTGGTCGGATATGTATCCTTTTTCTTTTTCCAATGAAAGTTCCTTCCACCTCTCAATTCAACCTAACCTTCCAACTAATTCTTGATTCTCAGGATTCCCTTCTTTTTCACGTTTTGTTAAATATATCATTAATTAAATATAATGTAATGAAAGGGTAAATACGTGAGTGCGTGGGAACCTGCCGCTAGCTGTGGAGAGACGGATCGATGTAGATCATGCCAGAGAAGGGATACGCGCGATGATTGGTAAGATGAAAAGATGATTAGTAAGTCTGCGACGGGGAGGAGACAGTTCCAGAAGAAAAAAGATAGGTAAATGCCAAAAAATTAGAGAGGAGATTCAGTTCCGTTTCTGGCGTGTTTGAAGTTAGTTTTCGAGTATTCTTTTGTTCGAAAGAAAGGTTAGTGAGACTGCGAATCAAGTCGTTGAAAAGAATAGCGGTCCAAACAAAAAATACGTAAGAACACGATCCAGCTAGGCCCGAGAACCAAAAAAGTTCTATTCAACGATTATAAAAATCCGTTTAATCTCAACTTAATCAACGCGCAGCGCTCTTTCCAACAATATGTCATATGGCAGGGAAAAAAATATTTTATTTCAAAAGTTCGAGCTTTTGGAGCCTCGAGGGGCTAATTTTAAGGTTGTAAACCTAGATGTCCCAAACCAGAGAAATAAACGCGGATGTGCATATTTCCAACCTTGTTCAAAATTTTTAGCTATAATACTCTCGTCGCAAACAGAGTGAGCAACACATTAGTTCTCGCGCTTTTTTGAACTTCTCGGTAACTTTGAAAGTTTCGTTAAGGAAATGAAATACGGTTTTGTTTCGGACATATATCAATCTTTCCAATGATGTACCACACAGCTGGAAAAACAAATATTTTGTTCCAAAATTTCGAGCTTACGGCGCCCCGGGGGTCTAATTTTATAGTTGGAAATCTGGATGTTCCAAACTAGAGAAATATACGGGGATGCGCAAATTTTTACCCGCTTGTAAAATTTTCGGCTGTAATACTCGTGGTACCAGGCGGGAGGACACGGCAATTTTTACGCTTTTTTGAACTTTTCAGAAACTTAACATAAACTTTTTGATTTTATGAATGGACTCCGGGTGATGAGATGTGATTTTTTAAGTGATTTTTGAGGTCGTTTTATATGCTAAATTATATATCCTTGACGATTTTTTGGGATTTTTTGCCGCCCAGGGTAATCGGTCATCTTGAAGTTATAGATAGTTTTAAAGAGAATTTTAATTGTAATTTATGTTCCAAATTTGAAATTTATAAGTCAAACTGTTTGTGAGTTATTGATTTTTACTTGATATTTTTATCGTTTCTAAACCATCTTATTAGGATTCTGAACATTATATGTGCTAACGGAATCCTAAAAATATGCATCATCGAGGATGGCAGGTCCACGTTCTCTGGCTTTGGCAATAACAAAACCGAGCCTGCTGCCACATCTACTTACAAATTAGCATAGATAAAAGAACAATAGTCGACCTTGGACCGAATAATAGCTTTGAAAAGAATTAGAAGAGTAAACGGATCGCCTCCCTATCTGAGAGGAGAAAGAGATTGAAGGAGATTAAGTCTTTTAAGACAGGATTTATAGAGAAAATTAATGTGCTCCTGGAATGTTAGGCGGCTATTCAAAAAAAGGCCAAGATAGCATATGGAATTGACAACGGCAATAGGAATACCAGATAAATTGATGCTAGTTATAACACGGTTAACGGGGTGGAGAGAAAAAATTATGCAAGACGACTTGGTAGGGAAAAGAAAGAGGTGAAAACGAGAAAGGGAATTGTTAAGTTGATATCAGCGAGTTGCTACATTTTTGGTTTTCTAACATGTATAACGGCTGTAGAGAATCGGTGACTATGATTACATCCATAGTTTTGTTGTAATCTATGACTAGGTGATGGAGGCAGTAAAAAATTCCGCGCAGTTCTGCATGTAGTTGAGGTAGCGGCACATATTTTGCTGTATGAAATAGCTTCGGTAGTATGAGAGTGGGGGCAATCGGATAGAATGCACCTATTGGCTGCCAGAAAGGTTCGATGCGCTCCCAGAATGGTTCTCAGAGCGGCTTGGTGCACAGGATCGAGGAACTTTAATAATGATTTTCTTACAGAGGAGTACGCCTGACATCTGTAACTAATTTTTGATAGGATAAGCGATTTATATATGTTATGGAGGAATTTAGGATTGATGTTGCATCTGCAACTCGCCAGATATTTCAAAATAGAAATAGCTTTGGTGCATCTCAGTTTTAATTCAGAAATATAAGGCTTCCACGTAAGCCTGGAATCGAAGGATAACCTAAAGAATTTAACAATAATTTTCTGAGAAAGGGGAAGATTGTTTAACTTTAGGAATAAACTGGAATGTGCACGGCGCCTCCTATAGAAATGGGCATTGCAGTTTTACTTGCTGAGATGGTTATTCAGTAGACAGAAAACGTTACTTCTAGGAGAAGAGCCAATCAGGAGCGAGTATTTGGTACCATGACCACGCCCCCTTTTACACAACTAATCAAGAGTCAATACATAATCAAATGAACACACCGTTTTTACATCAAACCATCCAGTAAGAGTTCAATGCTGCAAGGCCATATTCTACTCCAATTGCATCCATCTGCTTGCTACATCTTCACTGTTACAAACTAATAACCACATATCTCAACGTCCACCATACACAAATCAACCAACCGCTTTCTATGTATAGAGATCAAGAGAAGACTTTAACCACCCAATTATATTTTTTCTAACCCATACTGAGTTGCTCAATGTATTTTGATGTTTGCATGTATGTTGATGATGCATTCATCATTATCTGACCAATGTAATAATCTGTTAACTGGTACTAATTGTTTCTGGTTGTGTATGCTTTGAGAATATGTTCTAGTGTTAACCAGCCACTCATAATTTTTCTAACCTGTACTGAGTTGCTCAATGTATTTTGATGTTTGCATGTATGTTGATGATGCATTCATCATTATCTGACCAATGTAATAATCTGTTAACTGGTACTAATTGTTTCTGGTTGTGTATGCTTTGAGAATATGTTCTAGTGTTAACCAGCCACTCATAATTTTTCTAACCTGTACTGAGTTGCTTAGTGTATTTAAATGCTTGCATGTTTGTTGATGATGCATTCATCATTATCTGACCAATGTAATAATCTGTTAACTGGTACTAATTGTTTCTGGTTGTGTATGCTTTGAGAATATGTTCTAGTGTTAACCAGCCACTCATAATTTTTCTAATCCCATACCAAATCGGATGTGTTTGTATAATTTAAAAGGTACATTAATGTATGTCTAACCAAAAAATAAAAATAAACACTGAACTAATGTTTCATGAGGGGGAGTGTTTCAACCTCTAGAATTTGGGGGTACTTCACGTATATTCAGCCAAACAACCACAGTACTAACCCTTTCTGACCCATCTGTTTCCAGTGAGATGCTTTGCATATGAGTAATCAAAGTAGATGATTGAGAAAAAAAAGAAACTGATTAGAACACTAACTTGTGTATTATTATTCATATATCTCAATTGCTGCAAAGGCTGCATTTGATATTTAGCAGAGTTGCTTTTTGACGTGTCTATTGAGTGTACTATTTAATTACACATAGCTCTATATTATTTTCAGTGTATGAAGAGTTAGAACTGACCATCACAATAACATGTGTGCGGAGCTTATATACCTTCATATGTGTGATATTCTATAAATGTGTGCACGCATGTGAGTGTATGAACGTGCGTGTAGTGTAATGGTGTGCATGTAATGTAACAATGATGATAATGATGATGATAATGATGATGATGTTGATGTGTTTGCATATGTAACCATGTATGTGCATGCATACACTTTCTAATGAACCCCCAAAAATTACCAATCATAACAGATTTGATGCAACCCTGGTAATATACAGCTGTTTAGTATGAATTTAAATTGGAAAATCAAATCGATTGTAAGCATTCAGATACTGAAGAGTTACTCATGTCTGTTGGTGTAATCGTTTACTGTATAACAACAATGTATAAGGAACTAATTTTGTTTGATCACATTATAACTACCAATGCAATGAGCACAATGAACAATTTAATTACCAAGTAGTATTCATAAGCTTGATGAGACACAGCTTCTTCCTCTCACATAAATTCTATTATTTTGGCAAACATAATCACAACTCAGAAATTCTATTAATCACATTTTCTCAACCTAATAGAGCCATCACTTGAATAACCCATCCCCTTTGTTGCACCAATACATCTATTAGGATATAAGAACTATAAATTTCTGCAGCACAACTCCAAATGTTATAAACAGGGATCAGATAAATCTAGTATTATAGAAAAAATGCTCAATTTAAATTAAAATCACTCTTTTCATACAAATTGCACCATTTAAGGCTATAACACTCACATTTTAGTACAAAACATTGAATTCTAAAGGAATCAATCAATTTTACACAAAATACCCCCATTTTAGGTGCAAACTATCAATTTATGGTAAAATATCACAATTGAGTACAAATATCATCATTTTAGATAGAAAACAATTAACTTTAATGGAAAATAATACATCCTAGGGAAAAGCACTAACTTTTTACTACATACATACTCTTTAATTAAAAATAATATAATCTCTATACACCTTGTATAACTTTATACATGCTATTTTAAGCCTCCACACACTCTCAAATCTAACAAATCAAAAAATAAAAACAATTGTTAATAGAAAATTTTATTACATAGTAAAATTAAAAATATATAATGTCTAAATTATACTTAATAATAATACACAGCTCCATGTAATTATGCAATATACATATTTCTATTTAATATACACGCTCTTAGTTCAGCTAAAACATCATTAAAATTTTTATGGAATTTATTATGCATAGAATTTCCATAAGTTATTGTATCTACATTATTACTACATATTATTCTTTTATCATCATTACCACTTAATACTAATTTATTCTATTCTAGGGTATACAGTATATGTTGACGACTTTGAATATTGTAATATGTCTTATAATTATCACATAATTTCCCACGCACACCATTCACACAATTATAATTATCTATGAAATTAAGTTCTTTTTTAATTATAGAAGACTGTACACCTTTACATTTTTTAATTTCTCTACTATCAATAATACTTATAGAATACATTTTTGGATGCAATCCAATAAATTCACTAATTGGAGTGCCATTTAATTCATCCTTAAATACACCAAGCTTCTTTTTATTTTCTAATGAATAACATGGGTGACTTTTTGGATAATCACTTGTATCAAAATACTGAGCATAATCTTTCATATCTTTATAAAAATCAAGTGTTTTAAGTTCATAAATAAGTGAATCAGTATCACAGTATAAAAGATTAATATTCTTATACATTTTACTCATTATGTTGTAATGAAAATCAAACATTTTTAATTTGCTAATATCTAAAATAGACATACCAATGTAAATAGGCTTATTAAATTTAATTGTTGAAGGATTTAAATGTACCGCAGCCAATAATGGTTGCTCACTAAATATTGTTCGATCCTTAAAATTACTTTTTCCAACCAGTTTAGTATATTTTATTTCATTTATAATAAGCTGCATATTAATTCTATGTCTAACGTTTTCCATCATTTTGCCAAAAACACTGTTGTTCATAAGCTTCCAATAGTTCTTCTCAAACTCATTGGTAGCCTGTTTCCGCTGTAGAGTGTTTAAATCAATGTAAGGCTTCAACCATGCCGACTGATTGAAACAAATGACACGATGCACACGTTGTAGTTTTAGTCCTAATTCAATTGCCTGTTTAAGATTTCTATAGTGAATAATATAATTGTACTTATTTTCTAATGTATTAACTAATTTCACACATTTTCTAATTGATTTAGCCTCAGGGCATAGTGGTAAATCATTGTGTGCTAAATGTAAATCTGCTGGATACTCCAAATCCACATCGAGTATATAACCAATGGGTCCATCATCAGCTATCTCCATAATATTTAATTCTGTTATTTCTTTCTGGCTAAGCCATCTGAAACCATTCATAGGGAGAGGTTCACTCATGGCCCAACCATAGAGGTTATTTGCATCCAAATATGCTATGAAAGTGTTATCTGTACCATTTCTACTATCATTATCATCATTACTGTAACTATTATTACAACTGTTAGTGTATGAATTGTCCGCCTTAGCATAACGTTTCACACACTGACACATACCACCACGTATTCCAGCTTCAAAGAATAAAACCATATCATAATCAGTTAGGAGCTCCAACTCCACTTTTGTCAACTTCAACATTGCTTGAAATGCCAATCCAGGAGCAGTAAAACTCCATGCAGGATTCAATTTGTAAATTTTGTAGCAAACACTTCTGAAGTTTTCAAAAACATCAGCCAGTAGAAGTACATCTGTCTTTAGATATATATCACTATACTCCCCGAGTGTTTGAACATTTAACGCATCCCACACATGTGATGCATGTGAGTAATCTTCTTCACTAATATTTGATTTTGTCAGGGAATTATAGAAATGCTCCTTTTCAGGTAAACTTGTTTCATCCAATTTTTCCCATGATGACACATATGAATAAGGGAAAACACCCTTTCTGTGGAATAAAGGAAGTAAATCAGGCAATGCAATGTTCCTGATTGTATGATGAAGCAAACTATCAGGTAAATAACTAACTAGCTTCTCAAGGCTTGACGCCATGAAACGGAATGTATCTATGAATCGTATTTTCATTTTTTCTGAAATGCGCTTTGAAAATGATATGTAGCGTTCTTCACTATTTGGTATCACCTCGATGTCCTGATCATCATACGCCAAATCCCTGATGAATAAATGAGCGTCATATCCACTCAAATTATGAATAAATACAGGAACAAAGTTAGGAAGCTGGTATTCTAAATTACATTTTGAATGAGCTGCACCTCGAAATTTCCCAGTTAGATGATCATGATCTGCAACTTTATCATTATTTAGAGGTTCTTCACAAATGTGACACACCGATGAAGCATCATATTCTTCCAAATCCTCAGACGTCCACTGCAATGGAATGTTTTTCTGATAAATCTTTTCTGTTTTTCGCACATCTTCCACTAGCCAATCACAGAATTTTCTAGTTGCATTACGACCACGATACATTTTAGGCTCCGATGTAACATTAAACCTAGCACCTTCTTCACATCTCGACACAATATAGTAACAAAAGCTAAACGCTTCAAGCTGTTGTATAGGAATAGTACCAGATGTATTTTGAGACTTGTTTTGAATATTACCATATGAACCATCTTCCATGCGTTGCCGCTTACATTTCTGCATACTTCTTTCCCGATGCTGGTTTTTTCGACGCTTACCACTAATTTCTACACTATCATCATCATTATTAGCATTAATAATTTCTTCATCATTGACATCATTATCACATGGTTCATCGTTTAAAGGCTTCAGGATACACTCGAAATCAGCAAATATAACAAATTGTATAAATTCTTGCTGTTTATGTTGTTGGAATTTCAACATTTTATTTTTCTCCGTTGGCATAACAACCGTAGCAGGAGTATTATTAGAGCAATGTTGTGTATGAGCTAGGTATTTGGCATGATCTTGGACATACCATAAGCAACGACGGCATATAAACATGCGATGTCGATTATTGGTAATTTGACGCGCTACTAATTTACATAAGTTCTTTATCCAACAGTAATGTGATTTATCGCCTTCGGTTATAAGCAGTAAATCAGTATGATCTTTTTGTTCAATCTTTGTGACTCGAAGGGGGTATACAGTATTTTTCTCATCCAAACCATATACATTAACAGATGATCGAGGGTTATTCTTTTCAAATATGGACACATCGTCCAATGATGTAGGAAAAGATATACCACTACAATTGTATTTCTTTAACAATGATGTATTCCGCACATAATTGCTTGCATATTCTGGATGATTCACCTTAATATATTTTGTCAACATAGAATATTTGAAACACATTTGATCTATGTTTTTCACATTAATAACAGCCTTTTTTACTGCAACTGATTTAGGAAGTGGAATATAAGATGATGCACGGCTTAGAACATTCCGATGATTGAGACGAATTTCAAGGTATTCAATTTTCATTAATGACCAGCCAGACCCCGTCGCATGTTCCAACTTATCAACAAGACTGATGATTTTTCTACAATCTTCCTTGTACCATTCAGAAATATCATCACCGCGAGTGAGTAACTGTGCATTGGTAGGGAAGTGAAATGGCATAACACTCCAATCTGCGAGCCCAACCGCCCTCTTAAATGAACATCGTAATGTTAGATTTACTTTTATGCCAACACCGATTCCTTTCTTAATTATCTCGATCACTGTAGAAGTATTATTAGACAAGTAATTTGCAATATCCATCTGGCATTTATTATTGTTTACAATACGATATGTTGCAAAACGGTTGATATACAAAAAGAGCAACAGATTAAGAACCCATGGTACCTTCAAGTGGCCAAGAACCTACCTAGCAACTACATAAAGCAAATCATCCGGCTTAGAACAGGGCATACCAGAACAGCAGATCGTTTAAAAAAATTGAACATTATCGAATCGGATAAATGTCAGTACTGTAATAAAGATCATGAAGAAAATATTAACCATCTCCTATGGCAATGTGTTCAGTTCCAAAAACAACGAGAAGAACTTACAAATAGATTAACTCAAGTATATCACACATTACCGATAAACACAGTAACCATACTCACAAATCCACTAGGTCAGGCATGTAAACAACTTTATCAATACCTCAAAAAATGCAATATTGAAATTTAAGACTTGAATATTATATTACATGTTTAACATATAAACTAGCTAAAAGGTTAAAAGATAAACCAAGCCAAAAAAAAAAAAAAAAAAAAAAAATACGCTTGCTAACATTTTGAATAGAAATATCATGTTGTACAACCGCTGACGACATTCTCATAAATAATTTTAAATCCAATTGCAAATTAAAGCAAGACAAATTTGAACGCAGGAGAAAACACGTCTGAACACTTCAATGGTCAGCACACATATCAACAAATGCCTTGCTGACACCTCCTTTTATACTAAATTAATACAAAGAGTTGATGCATTTAACTGATATTAATTAAAACGAGTATAACTTGAGTGTAGGAGAAAGACATCTATAATCACTTCAATGGTCAACAATTGAATCAATAAATAACTCCCTAATAACTCTTTTTATACAAAACCACACAAAGACCTGACGAAAAGTAACTTATATTAATTGTTTAAACATAAATAATGTTGAAGATGGCATATTATTTATTATCACCAAAGGGAATTTCACTTGAAGTTTAAAAACTAAAAGCAAAATTAAAAAGCTAACCAACTTTAACATTATATACTTTTCATGAGTATCATTGAAACATTACTGTACTTAATTACACCTGTCCTTGCCTGCTATAGACTCTGTCATATATCCACATCATCCTATACTATTTGCATAGTGAACATTTACTCCAGAAGACTTTACATAGATAGGACGAAAATATTCAAATTAGTGGGAGTTTTGCAGACCAGATATGCATCACAATAACTGCTAGCATATGAACATGCACATGGAATCCGTCTGTGAGTGGAAAGAGGAATTATTAAACTCCAGAGTGGTGAGATTTATGCGTAACTCAGAGACGTTAACCAGCATCACTTCATTAAACATGATTTAAAAAAAAAAAAAAAAAGATAGAAAATTGCTGCGGAGAAAATTTAAAAGAAAGTATATAAAACATTGGGGAAATCGCAGGACTGATACAAGAGAAATGGTGAAAATTAGATAGAGGGCCATTTTAAGTTAACACAATGGCTGAGAAAGCCAAATCAATCAAAAATTGACGAAAGATGATGAAAAATTGAAAAAAATAGTTTAAAAGCGTTAAAATGCAAGAAAATAATGAGAAATAGTGGAAAATTGATGAAAAAATAGTGCAAAAGTGATACACATGAAAATTGACTATAATTAATGAAAACTGAGGAAAAGTGGTGTAAAAGTATTAAAGCATAAGAAAATAGTAAGAAATCTAAAGGAAATGGTTTATAACACATTTTAATATGTGTTTTTTTGTTTCATGGACACACAATTTGAGTGCAAGCTTAAGGTGGCAAGAGAAAATTTTATAATGAAATACTAGCAATAAGCAAACAACTAACTTGACACAGAATAGAAAGAGAAATGAAGTTCGAAAAAGAACTCATTAGAATGTAACAGAATTAGGCAAGTAATGAGATAAATTTCAACTTGAATGAGAAGTTCTATAATCATACAAATTATTGATACCGCTATACAAGTGTTATGGATTGTAAAATTATCGAAAAAAGAAGTTGCCAAAAAGAAATTTTCACACAAAAGTTTATTAGGAGGAGTGTATCACTCCGTTTTTTAAAATTAATAGCACACTGTCCGGCCAGTAATAAAGAAAAATAATTGTATTCTGCGGATGATAACTTTTAAATCTGTAAATGAGGTAATGGAAAATATTATAGTTTACCATGAGGGAACATTCTAAATTCTCCGAGTCGATAATAATATACTTTCACATGAACAAACAAGAATAGAGGTAAAATACAGGGTTAAAAGTTCCCACTATTTAGTTTCACAGAAAAGTGTATGATAAAATTAATACAAATGCAAAATATATGATACAAATAAAAAAATTATAATAACACACTAATACAATCAGCTACAAAACTAGTGAGTCATAATAAAAAAAAACAACCGGTAGAAGAAATAGAACCTAGGAACCATGGATTTAACAAAAAAAAAAAGAAAAACCATGAGTAGGAAGATTATATAAATAAATATAAATAATAATAATTCAAAATAATAAAACCTTGATAATACAATCAATTTACTCATACCACCAAAATAATTAGAAATATAATAAAAACAATGAATAATACCAAAGAGCCATGGAGATAACACTTTGAATTAAATTTAAAAGTAATAGACAAAGTTCACAAATTCTGGAGATGACAAATAAATTTCGCAGATAATTAAAAATATGCCACTAGAATCCTCAGAAAAAGGAAAAAAAAAACACGACCATTCAATCAATTATTGGGAACAATTAAATCAATACACATGGAGGGTAAATATTAATCTAATTTTAACAAGATCAGCTGCAAAAAAAAAAAAAAAAAAAAAAAAAAAGATCGCAAACTTCGACCGATTAATCATAAAAATTAAATATGCGATGTTTGATTCAAAACACAATTTTATAGCCAACTAGTACCAAAATAGGCATAAAATTAAATCTATGACCATCAACAAGCAATAAAAAAAAAGTACCTAAAGAGCTAAAATACCCCACTTTCAAAATAGTGATCGGAACATATATTAATAATAAAATGTAAACATGTAAAGTAGCGATGCAGGAACAAAATGGAAAATAAAAACAAAACAGAGTCGTAATTAAAATGAAATAAAAGAACGTACAATACAAAAAAAAACAACAAAGAGCCGATATAGATCGCAAAAATACAGTATAAACACAAAAGAACTTGGATCTGAAAGGTGAAATATAAGCAATTACAAATTATTTAACATATCAAATTAAAAAAAAAAACAACAAACAGAACAATAAATAAGGAATACACAAAACAACGCACTTGATGTAAATTAGATAAAATAAAATACAGATAAAGATAACATATCAAAATAAATTTTTAAAACACTGATTGATTTAACTTCTGACAAATATTTTTTTTTTTTTTTTTTTTGTGTAATCTACTCGTTGGCCATGTATAACTGCCAGGGTCATTACGGCACAACGAGTATCGGATTTATTACAATTTGTTTATTAAATTATTTCTATTAAGGAAGATTAGCATTGTCTGAACCTGTTCTGGACGGTTATCTAAAAGAAGGTGTAGTGGTTCGTCCTTGATTCTTGTTAAGTTTTGACATTGTTTCAGGATGTGCTCCACCGAAGGTAGCACCGCTGCATTACAGAATGGGCAGGAAATCGGTGGAGGGGCTCCCTGGAGGACATGGTTGTGATATATCGATGTGTGTCCCAGTCTCAACCTGTTAAGTGCAGAGAATTCTTTTTTGGACATTTGGATCGGTGGCCACCAAGGATCAACATTTGGTTTAATATTCCTCAGGAAAGTTGCATGTTGGGATCAGGATGAGATCCAATGTTCTTTCATATTTTTGTGGAAGAAGGGAGTGATTTCTGGTGATGGAACATTGGGTGGCATAGGGACAGACAACATTGACATGGCGGCCCGGTCTACACATTCGTTTCCAGGTATTCCAACATGTGCCGGCACCCACAAGAAGCCTACTTGTATCCCCTCTTGGGTAAGGCGATGTGCTGTAGATCTTATTTTATAGACCAATTAACTGGTTATAGTAAGTGACTAAATAGTTTGAGGGGAGGCCAGTGAATCTGTGATAATTATGTATTGTTTGTTCTCAGATTTACAACACGCACATGCTTCCAATCCAAAGAGAATTCCTTATAGCTCGGCTTCTAATGCGGAGCTGTCATCATGTAGCCTCACTGCTTCGGCTTCACCTAAGATTAGGTAGGCACATGCTGTGGGAGTGGACAGTGTGCCAGCGACATTTGCTTTAGCTCCATCTGTATAAACGTGTGTATCATGTGTGTAAGTTTGTATTTTTTCGATACTTTTTTGGCGAGCTGTATATTGGTCCTCGTTAGATGTACAGTGGATAAAGAGTGATAAGTCTACCATCAATGGGGGGTATTCCCATGGTGGTTCTTTTGGGAACAGGAGGAGATCCGGATTGTATTTGATGTTTTTCTCAGTCAAAAAATTTAGAATATTAGGTATTGGATCATTTTGAAAGGCTGGAGGAGGAATGACAGTGCTCCTCGAAGAGAAGTGATATTGTTGGTACCAATATAGATGATCACGGGAGGTGTAGAAGTCAAATATATAGGATAATGGCGGAATTCCTGATAGCACACAGACACCCTGCGTGGGAGATGTTCGATGCGCCCCAAGGATGGACCTTAAGGCAGCGTGATGGATTGATTCAAGTGATTTTATGAGCTGCTTACTAGCCGAATAGAACACCTGGCAGCCGTAGGTTAATCTGCTTAGAATAAGTGATCTGTATACAGATAGAAGTAGTTTTGGATTGTTGTTATATTTATGATGTGATAAACATTTTAGGATAGCTATGATTTTATTACATTTGCGTTTGAGTTCTTTAATATGAGGAGACCATGTCAGATGGGAGTCAAATGTTAGACCCAAGAATTTAGCTGAGGATGTGACTGGAAGAGGAAGTCCATTTAGGGTAAGGGAAAAATCATGGTTTGGGTTTACTCGACGACTTTTCTGGAATTTTACACAAGAAGTTTTATTTAAGGAGAAAGTAAGGCCGTTACTTTCGGTCCACGAATATAACCTATTGATTGTGGATTGTAGTATAGATTTGGCGTTGGAAGGAAAGTTTGATGCTAAGGATATATTGAGGTCGTCTATAAACAATCGGGATGTTACCGGCGGCTGTATGCAGTCCGCCACATCATTTATGTATAGGATAAAGAGTGTTACACTTAGAGGAGAGCCTTGAGGAATACCATTCTCTATTAGGACAGGAGAGGGTACCGTTGAGCCAATTTTTACTTGAATGTGTCTGTTTGACAAATAATTCATTATATAGTTGCCTATATTGCCTTTTATATTGGCGTTCTTCAGCTTTGTAAGCACTTTATATCGCCATATCCGGTCGAATGCTTTCTCTATGTCAAAAAAGACAGTATAGAGAGCTTGTGACCTCTTTTGGGCTTCAAGTATTTGTCTTTTTAGGCTCAGGAGATGTAACATTGGGGATTCTGATTTGCGACCTCCAATTTGTATTGGGGAGAGAACGTTTGAAGATTCTAGGAAAGAGGATAGTCGTCTGTTCACCATTTTTTCCATGATTTTGGAGAGTGAAGATAGTAAGGAGATAGGTCTGTAATTTTGAGGAATGAAGGTTTCTTTATTAGGTTTGAGGATAGGAATAATTAAAGCTGCTTTCCAGGATTTTGGGATGGAGGAAGTTGTCCAAATTTTGTTGTATACGTCAAGGAGTAGTTGTTTAGCTAGATTAGTTAGGTATCTGATCATGAATGGATGAATGGAGTCGGCTCCAGGTGCACTGTTTTTTAGCTTTTTATCGAGCTGGTAATTTAGTTCAGACATTGAAAAAGGATCATTGTATTTTTCTTTTTGATCTGGAGGAAAGGATATTTTTTGCTCCTCTAGTCTCGATTTGTGTTCTAGGAAGGAATCGGTGTACGATGCTGAGGAAGATACTTTAGCGAAATGTTGCGCAAAGGCATCTGCCACTTCTTTGGTGTCTGTGAGCAAGACATTGTTAATGAGTAAGGAAGGGGTAGTTGGAGGACGATAGTTACCACACAACGACTTGATTCTTCTCAAAACCACCGTCGCAGGCATATCTTTCGAGATAGATGATACAAATGCTGTCCAGCACTCCTGTTTTCTCATTTTGATGAGTAGCCTGGCTCGAGCTCTAAATCTTCTGAATTCAATCAGGTCTGTAAGCGACTTCGTTGTTTTATACTTCCTCAATGCTCGTTTCCGTTGTGCGATCGCCATTTTGATTTCGGGGCACCACCATGGTACTCGCTTTTTCCGAGGAGCTGTTGTTGTTTTCGGTATTGTTGCTGTCGCTGCTTCATTCATCGCGTTGATGAGAATTTTCAGATTTTCCTCTACCGATTCCGTTTGAATTTTAGGGATAATAACCTTTGTTTTGTAACCCTTCCAATCTGCTTTATGGAATGCAAATTTTTTTGTTACCTGGGCTGAGTGCAATTTTTGCGACTGGTGGAGAAAGTGTATAAAAATAGGGAAATGGTCACTTGAACACAGATCACCATGTACATCTATGTTCAAGTGAGGAAATAGTGAAACGGATGCAAATGCTAAATCTATTATTGAAAAAGTGTTATGAGTTGTGTTGAAATGTGTATGTGATGGAGGAGGGAGGAGTACCAGGTCACTATTACGGATGCTATTTGAAATCATATTTCCTCGTCTATTTGGCTGTGTTGAACCCCACTCAGAAGAGTGGGCATTGAAATCTCCCAGTAATAACACTGGGTCCCGCATTTGAAATAGTAATGTATCAAAGTCTATTTTGGTTATGTTTGTAGCAGGTGGGAAGTAGCAATTACAGATTGTAATGGATGAGAGCGGAAGGGACGGGATTTTCACCTTCACCGCTACCGCTTGAAACATGGTACTTAACCTTATTTCATGTGATGGAATCGCTTCATGCACTAGTATCGAGACTCCTCCACATGCTGATTGTCCCTGTGTGTAGTCAGAGCGAAATATTCTGTAGCCTTTAATAAGTGGTGAATGGGAAGAGTTTAAGTGCGTTTCTTGTAAACAAATGATTATTGGATTGTAGTTATTAATGAGTAATCTCAGTTCGTCTATACGTTTATAAAACCCTCTGCAATTCCATTGCAGAATACTGAGATTTGCAGCCATTTTCTCTAATTATTGTTGACAGTGTTACTTAAGATGACTAGTTTTATATCTTAGTTTCAGGGTCATCCTTGCTAAGGAGAGGTTTTAATTTATTAATTATGCGAGTACATCTGTTCTTAAGTCCTACGCTGCCTAATAATGGTCTTACTTGAGAAAGCATGTGTAAAAGGTTATCCCTATCTTCTGTGAAAGTCAGTGCGTAATTAACAAAATCCTGACTTGTGGCCACCTGTCTTATGAATTCTTGAAATTCTTGATAGTCTAAGAAGAACGGAGTCTGGCCGCTAGTAAATAGATGTAATGTTCCTTCTGTTAATAGGTTAATATCAACTCCTTTGTTTGCTTCTTTAGAGGCTGGTTTGGCAGCATTGTCCATGACGTTAATTTCTACATTGTGCGCCGTAGAATTTTGATTTTCTAGGTTTATTCGCTTAGTAGCAGTTTTATCTGGAAATGGCGGTTGAGTTGAATTGTATGTTTCATCGGGACTAATGGGGTGTGGTCGTTTTTGAAGGGGGTTGTTATTATCAATGTTCATTACAGTAGAGGTTTTGTCGGTAGAAGGGGCAATATTTAATTGTAATTGATTGCGTGTTTCTTCTATGTTTTGGTGCTGCTCCTGTTGGACAGTTTGCTCAGTTACCATTGTCTTAGTTTGTTTAGTGTATGTTGCATCTTGTTTGTCGCTATTGGTTGTTGGTTGATATCGCTGTTGATTATTATCGGCACAGGCACTTTCGACCGGCGCTGGAAATGTCGTTATGGTTTCGGAAAAAACTTCTTGATTAACTGTTCCTTCTTTCTTCTTGCAATTTTCACATGAATGGTCATTGAGCTGCGTGTAGATCCTGTATTTGTAGTCGTTGTGCCTCAATGTGAAGGAATCAGGGATATTTTTGCAATTAAACTGTTCGACGTAAAGTTGCCGCCTGAAACTTACTACGTGAGCAAAAATTTCTTATAATATTATAAAGATCGCGTCCACAAACACTACAACTACACACGAAAATCGAAAAAAGTAGTACAAACCAGACATATTGGAAGAAAAAATATAATTGAGAATGAATTGGATTAGTCAAAATTCACAGGAAAAAACAAATTATTTACACCAGTTAAAATCCTTATTAAACAGAGACGAAACTAACAACATACATTACTTAAGACTGATTATTATTTAATAAATAAAAAAATATTTTAAATTTATTGTAATATTATAAACATCACAAAAAAAGATCGCAAAAAAAGATCGTGCACATATAAATTAGACCATTCACACAGAAAAGAAAAGAAAACAACGCTAGAAGATGAAAATAATAGAATAAACGATCGAGCAGCTTGTTCACTCACACGAACACAGACTAAAAAAGTAGAATATTAGGGTTCATTCTAGAATCCATCCCCCTGCACCCCACGCCACCTTCAACCGGTTGCTGGAACATTCAAATATTTCCGTTAAAAATAATAGTAATAATAAAACCATCTAACGAACGCCTGGAATTCACCCCTCGTAGCAGCACACCCGCCTGCCCTCATTCGATCGCTGGAACCATCAGATATTCTTCTTGAAAAATAAAAATTTAAAAAAAAAAATGCCAGAACGGAGCACGACTCGGAAAATTCCTTCAAAATTTGGGTTCTAAGTGTTGAGTTTCGAACGTTTTTAACACTACGCCAAAATTTTACACCTCCCAACACCCGAAAATTAAAATTAAAAATTATGATACATATATTACATGTAGACTCCTGTATAATACATACACATAATAGTAGAACGCGCCGTGTGTGGGAATGCGGGTGCGTGGAGATGCGCGTCCGATCGGATAGCATAATATTTGGAACCCGGCTAGAATACTTACGCCCCAGAATTTTGAAAAAAAAAAAAGCGCGGAAGCGGCCGATGCATGTGTGGGAACAGGCGGCACACTTCGCGGCGGCGGCAGTGACTACCGGCGGACCGCGGAAACGAATATACTCCAGTACTCACGCTCCAGGGGGTCTAATTAGCGCGGTGGCATCCCTTTGTGTCCCAGAATGAACCCTAATATTCTACTTTTTTAGTCTGTGTTCGTGTGAGTGAACAAGCTGCTCGATCGTTTATTCTATTATTTTCATCTTCCAGCGTTGTTTTCTTTTCTTTTCTGTGTGAGTGGTCTAATTTATCTGTGCACGATCTTTTTTTGCGATCTTTTTTTGTGATGTTTATAATATTACAATAAATTTAAAATATTTTTTTATTTATTAAATAATAATCAGTCTTAAGTAATGTATGTTGTTAGTTTCGTCTCTGTTTAATAAGGATTTTAACTGGTGTAAATAATTTGTTTTTTCCTGTGAATTCTGACTAATCTAATTCATTCTCATTTATATTTTTTCTTCCAATATGTCTGGTTTGTACTACTTTTTTCGATTTTCGTGTGTAGTTGTAGTGTTTGTGGACGCGATCTTTATAATATTATAAGAAATTTTAAATATTTGTCAGAAGTTAAATCAATCAGTGTTTTAAAAATTTATTTTGATATGTTATCTTTATCTGTATTTTATTTTATCTAATTTACATCAAGTGCGTTGTTTTGTGTATTCCTTATTTATTGTTCTGTTTGTTGTTTTTTTTTTTAATTTGATATGTTAAATAATTTGTAATTGCTTATATTTCACCTTTCAGATCCAAGTTCTTTTGTGTTTATACTATATTTTTGCGATCTATATCGGCTCTTTGTTGTTTTTTTTTGTATTGTACGTTCTTTTATTTCATTTTAATTACGACTCTGTTTTGTTTTTATTTTCCATTTTGTTCCTGCTTCGCTACTTTACATGTTTACATTTTATTATTAATATATGTTCCGATCACTATTTTGAAAGTCGGGTATTTTAGCTCTTTAGGTACTTTTTTTTTATTGCTTGTTGATGGTCATAGATTTAATTTTATGCCTATTTTGGTACTAGTTGGCTATAAAATTGTGTTTTGAATCAAACATCGCATATTTAATTTTTATGATTAATCGGTCGAAGTTTGCGATCTTTTTTTTTTTTTTTTTTTTTTTTTTGCAGCTGATCTTGTTAAAATTAGATTAATATTTACCCTCCATGTGTATTGATTTAATTGTTCCCAATAATTGATTGAATGGTCGTGTTTTTTTTTTCCTTTTTCTGAGGATTCTAGTGGCATATTTTTAATTATCTGCGAAATTTATTTGTCATCTCCAGAATTTGTGAACTTTGTCTATTACTTTTAAATTTAATTCAAAGTGTTATCTCCATGGCTCTTTGGTATTATTCATTGTTTTTATTATATTTCTAATTATTTTGGTGGTATGAGTGAATTGATTGTATTATCAAGGTTTTATTATTTTGAATTATTATTATTTATATTTATTTATATAATCTTCCTACTCATGTTTTTTCTTTTTTTTTTTGTTAAATCCATGGTTCCTAGGTTCTATTTCTTCTCAGCGTCCACCTTCCAACTCTTAAGAGCAGAATGTTATCTATTAATTTACCTTCTCACTTCACATCCTTAATCATGAGTCTTTTCCTAAGTAGAACTGTTACTCTAAGATTTCCTTCCTTTTCAGAGTCACGAAAGGTTTTTCGAGGCCTCCCGCAAGGTTCCTGTCTTAGTCCTACGCTCTTCAATATTTATTCTCTTGGTGTCGCCTCTCTTAATCTACCTTCTACTTCCTTATTTTTTGCAGATGACATTCTACTTTTTTCAACTGCTCCTAGCATTCTAAATGCTTGCAATAACATGCAAGAATCCTTGTACATTCTGCAGAGTTCTCTTTCTCAAATCCATCTATATATCTCTCCTCCAAAATCTTCATGCATTGTTTTCACATTTCGTTCCTATAATCCTGAGTCAATCAACGTAAATATCGACAATACACCTATACCTGTTGTTTCCTCCTTCCGCTACTTAGGAATCTTTCTGAATAGCCGTTTATCCTTTACTGAGCACATTAATTACCTCCATTCGTCTACTCTAGAACGTTTGAATATCTTAAAGTCTTTATCTTCTTCCCATTGGGGAGGTGATCCTATGATACTTCTTATGCTCTACAAATCCATTGTTCGATCCAAACTTGATTTCTGTTGTTTTCTGTATGGTACTGCTGCTCGTTCTCCCCTAGCTAAATTAGATTTAGTTCAGAATGCAGCCCTGCGCTTATGTCTAGGAGTCTTAAAATCCACGCCTATTCCTGCGATTTTAGCAGAGGCTAATGTGGCTCCTTTATCCATTCGTAGATCCTATCTCGCGTATCGGTTCCTTATTAAACGTCTACATATTTACCCAAACAATCTTGTCCCTGCATATTCTTCTCTCTTGCAAGATTGGAGTTTTTCCTCTAATAAGGTTCCCATTCTCTGCCACATTGCCTCGCGTCTTATTAAGTTTTCGCCCTTCATCCTAACTTTCGATAAACTTCCATTTTTCCAGTTTGAGATATTAAATGTTATTCCTTCTCCTAATCTTTTTTCTTTGCCTTCTTATGTAAAATATCTCCCTGCTCATGCAACAGTTTATGAATTTAACCAGGCAGTTTCATCATTCTTTGCTAACCATACCCTAATTTTTACGGATGGGTCCAAAGTGGCACACGGAGTGGGTGCATCTATCTACATTCCTGCTCTTAACCATTCCAGCCTGTTCAAAATTCCTGCATTTTGTTCAATTTATTATGCGGAGACATTGGCATTACTACGTGCCATTGAGCTCATTCCATCTTTTCCTCAATGTAAAATGTTCCTCCTAATTTCTGATTGCAAAAGCGCCCTTCAGTGTATATCCTCTGCATATGTTCCTTCTTACTCTGATCCTATTATTCTGCGCATCCGATCACTGATTTTCAGTCTTTGCAGATTGCACTCATTAACCATCGACTTTCTTTGGATTCCTGGTCATGCCGGAATTGCGGGCAACGAAAAGGCGGATTATCTTGCTCGTTCGGCTATTTCTTCTGGGCGGCCAGTCGGACGGATTCCTTCTCATGAATTATTAAATATAGCAAAAAGTATCCAAAAGGCCAATTGGAAATCTTTTTATAAATCATCCTTCTCCAGTCCTAATTCACAATATTTTTCCATTCACCCTAATCCACCTACTCAACCATGGTATCTACATTTTCCTCACCTTCCCCGATTCATCATATCTGCTACTTGTCGTCTTCGATCTGGTCACAGTCGACTTCCTGCTCCATTGTATCGTTTCTCCATAGCGTCCTCTCCTATTTGTCCGCTGTGTATCGATAACACAGTCGTATGTGACTCTGATCATGTATTCTTTGAATGCTCCTCTTTATCATCGGAAAGGGCAGCTCTATACGCGGAGCTTCTCTCACATGATGTTCCAACTCCATATTGTGTGTCCTTTATTCTCTCATTACAGTCAACATTGATCATACCAATTGTAGCAAAATTCCTATCCTCTGTACTTCATTATATTAATATCTAATCCCTTCAGTATTTCCTATTTTGGCATTCCTAACTTATCGTGTCCAGTGATTCCCAACGAACTCCTCTCTAAACGAAGAACACGCACTGATGTTGCAGTTACAGTCACAAACAGGCACAGCTCGCAGTTAATTTTGCGGGCTCGCTGTCGCATTTGCGGCCATAACGGTAGATAGGTGAACTCCTTGTTAGCCGGCACTGTGGGCGCTGCTGTTGCAGTGTGGCCATAGTGTTCAGTGAAAATTCTGCTCATTTCCTTTTAACAGAATGGTAGGCGCTGTTTCTGCAGTCGTCGCCATAAATATGATTAATGTTTCATAATTAAAAACTATAAACTTTGCTTTATAGTGATGGAGAAAGTCATTGAACTTTCGGATAATTGTTTACAGACGCTAAGCGCTGTGTTCTATATAGGTTTCGTGCTTGATGGATCTAACTGCTTTTTAAACATCCCGTGTTTCTTCTTCCTTAATTATTTATAGCCAGATTCCTTTGTCCGTTTGTACTGTGGGCTCTGTAATTGCAGATGTGGCCATGGTATGGGACAGCTAACTCCTTTTGCTCTTACCTTCGTCATTTCTTTTCTTTTCAGGATACATACGTTTGGCATTTTTCGACGTTGATTGTTATTGTTTCTCCATCTTTGGTATAGCATTCTTTATCAGATTCCATTCCTTGTTACTCCTAATTGCTGCTATGTACACATGTTGATGGGTAATCGTCCGTTGCTGACAAGCCCAGGGAAAAACCCAAACAAGAAAAAAAAAAAAAAAAAAAAAATTCTACCGGTTGTTTTTTTTTATTATGACTCACTAGTTTTGTAGCTGATTGTATTAGTGTGTTATTATAATTTTTTTATTTTTATCATATATTTTGCATTTGTATTAATTTTATCATACACTTTTCTGTGAAACTAAATAGTGGGAACTTTTAACCCTGTATTTTACCTCTATTCTTGTTTGTTCATGTGAAAATATATTATTATCGACTCGGAGAATTTAGAATGTTCCCTCATGGTAAACTATAATATTTTCCATTACCTCATTTACAGATTTAAAAGTTATCATCCGCAGAATACAATTATTTTTCTTTATTACTGGCCGGACAGTGTGCTATTAATTTTAAAAAACGGAGTGATACACTCCTCCTAATAAACTTTTGTGTGAAAATTTCTTTTTGGCAACTTCTTTTTTCGATAATTTTACAATCCATAACACTTGTATAGCGGTATCAATAATTTGTATGATTATAGAACTTCTCATTCAAGTTGAAATTTATCTCATTACTTGCCTAATTCTGTTACATTCTAATGAGTTCTTTTTCGAACTTCATTTCTCTTTCTATTCTGTGTCAAGTTAGTTGTTTGCTTATTGCTAGTATTTCATTATAAAATTTTCTCTTGCCACCTTAAGCTTGCACTCAAATTGTGTGTCCATGAAACAAAAAAACACATATTAAAATGTGTTATAAACCATTTCCTTTAGATTTCTTACTATTTTCTTATGCTTTAATACTTTTACACCACTTTTCCTCAGTTTTCATTAATTATAGTCAATTTTCATGTGTATCACTTTTGCACTATTTTTTCATCAATTTTCCACTATTTCTCATTATTTTCTTGCATTTTAACGCTTTTAAACTATTTTTTTCAATTTTTCATCATCTTTCGTCAATTTTTGATTGATTTGGCTTTCTCAGCCATTGTGTTAACTTAAAATGGCCCTCTATCTAATTTTCACCATTTCTCTTGTATCAGTCCTGCGATTTCCCCAATGTTTTATATACTTTCTTTTAAATTTTCTCCGCAGCAATTTTCTATCTTTTTTTTTTTTTTTTTTAAATCATGTTTAATGAAGTAATGCTGGTTAACGTCTCTGAGTTACGCATAAATCTCACCACTCTGGAGTTTAATAATTCCTCTTTCCACTCACAGACGGATTCCATGTGCATGTTCATATGCTAGCAGTTATTGTGATGCATATCTGGTCTGCAAAACTCCCACTAATTTGAATATTTTCGTCCTATCTATGTAAAGTCTTCTGGAGTAAATGTTCACTATGCAAATAGTATAGGATGATGTGGATATATGACAGAGTCTATAGCAGGCAAGGACAGGTGTAATTAAGTACAGTAATGTTTCAATGATACTCATGAAAAGTATATAATGTTAAAGTTGGTTAGCTTTTTAATTTTGCTTTTAGTTTTTAAACTTCAAGTGAAATTCCCTTTGGTGATAATAAATAATATGCCATCTTCAACATTATTTATGTTTAAACAATTAATATAAGTTACTTTTCGTCAGGTCTTTGTGTGGTTTTGTATAAAAAGAGTTATTAGGGAGTTATTTATTGATTCAATTGTTGACCATTGAAGTGATTATAGATGTCTTTCTCCTACACTCAAGTTATACTCGTTTTAATTAATATCAGTTAAATGCATCAACTCTTTGTATTAATTTAGTATAAAAGGAGGTGTCAGCAAGGCATTTGTTGATATGTGTGCTGACCATTGAAGTGTTCAGACGTGTTTTCTCCTGCGTTCAAATTTGTCTTGCTTTAATTTGCAATTGGATTTAAAATTATTTATGAGAATGTCGTCAGCGGTTGTACAACATGATATTTCTATTCAAAATGTTAGCAAGCGTATTTTTTTTTTTTTTTTTTTTTTTTGGCTTGGTTTATCTTTTAACCTTTTAGCTAGTTTATATGTTAAACATGTAATATAATATTCAAGTCTTAAATTTCAATATTGCATTTTTTGAGGTATTGATAAAGTTGTTTACATGCCTGACCTAGTGGATTTGTGAGTATGGTTACTGTGTTTATCGGTAACGTGTGATATACTTGAGTTAATCTATTTGTAAGTTCTTCTCGTTGTTTTTGGAACTGAACACATTGCCATAGGAGATGGTTAATATTTTCTTCATGATCTTTATTACAGTACTGACATTTATCCGATTCGATAATGTTCAATTTTTTTAAACGATCTGCTGTTCTGGTATGCCCTGTTCTAAGCCGGATGATTTGCTTTATGTAGTTGCTAGGTAGGTTCTTGGCCACTTGAAGGTACCATGGGTTCTTAATCTGTTGCTCTTTTTGTATATCAACCGTTTTGCAACATATCGTATTGTAAACAATAATAAATGCCAGATGGATATTGCAAATTACTTGTCTAATAATACTTCTACAGTGATCGAGATAATTAAGAAAGGAATCGGTGTTGGCATAAAAGTAAATCTAACATTACGATGTTCATTTAAGAGGGCGGTTGGGCTCGCAGATTGGAGTGTTATGCCATTTCACTTCCCTACCAATGCACAGTTACTCACTCGCGGTGATGATATTTCTGAATGGTACAAGGAAGATTGTAGAAAAATCATCAGTCTTGTTGATAAGTTGGAACATGCGACGGGGTCTGGCTGGTCATTAATGAAAATTGAATACCTTGAAATTCGTCTCAATCATCGGAATGTTCTAAGCCGTGCATCATCTTATATTCCACTTCCTAAATCAGTTGCAGTAAAAAAGGCTGTTATTAATGTGAAAAACATAGATCAAATGTGTTTCAAATATTCTATGTTGACAAAATATATTAAGGTGAATCATCCAGAATATGCAAGCAATTATGTGCGGAATACATCATTGTTAAAGAAATACAATTGTAGTGGTATATCTTTTCCTACATCATTGGACGATGTGTCCATATTTGAAAAGAATAACCCTCGATCATCTGTTAATGTATATGGTTTGGATGAGAAAAATACTGTATACCCCCTTCGAGTCACAAAGATTGAACAAAAAGATCATACTGATTTACTGCTTATAACCGAAGGCGATAAATCACATTACTGTTGGATAAAGAACTTATGTAAATTAGTAGCGCGTCAAATTACCAATAATCGACATCGCATGTTTATATGCCGTCGTTGCTTATGGTATGTCCAAGATCATGCCAAATACCTAGCTCATACACAACGTTGCTCTAATAATACTCCTGCTACGGTTGTTATGCCAACGGAGAAAAATAAAATGTTGAAATTCCAACAACATAAACAGCAAGAATTTATACAATTTGTTATATTTGCTGATTTCGAGTGTATCCTGAAGCCTTTAAACGATGAACCATGTGATAATGATGTCAATGATGAAGAAATTATTAATGCTAATAATGATGATGATAGTGTAGAAATTAGTGGTAAGCGTCGAAAAAACCAGCATCGGGAAAGAAGTATGCAGAAATGTAAGCGGCAACGCATGGAAGATGGTTCATATGGTAATATTCAAAACAAGTCTCAAAATACATCTGGTACTATTCCTATACAACAGCATGAAGCGTTTAGCTTTTGTTACTATATTGTGTCGAGATGTGAAGAAGGTGCTAGGTTTAATGTTACATCGGAGCCTAAAATGTATCGTGGTCGTAATGCAACTAGAAAATTCTGTGATTGGCTAGTGGAAGATGTGCGAAAAACAGAAAAGATTTATCAGAAAAACATTCCATTGCAGTGGACGTCTGAGGATTTGGAAGAATATGATGCTTCATCGGTGTGTCACATTTGTGAAGAACCTCTAAATAATGATAAAGTTGCAGATCATGATCATCTAACTGGGAAATTTCGAGGTGCAGCTCATTCAAAATGTAATTTAGAATACCAGCTTCCTAACTTTGTTCCTGTATTTATTCATAATTTGAGTGGATATGACGCTCATTTATTCATCAGGGATTTGGCGTATGATGATCAGGACATCGAGGTGATACCAAATAGTGAAGAACGCTACATATCATTTTCAAAGCGCATTTCAGAAAAAATGAAAATACGATTCATAGATACATTCCGTTTCATGGCGTCAAGCCTTGAGAAGCTAGTTAGTTATTTACCTGATAGTTTGCTTCATCATACAATCAGGAACATTGCATTGCCTGATTTACTTCCTTTATTCCACAGAAAGGGTGTTTTCCCTTATTCATATGTGTCATCATGGGAAAAATTGGATGAAACAAGTTTACCTGAAAAGGAGCATTTCTATAATTCCCTGACAAAATCAAATATTAGTGAAGAAGATTACTCACATGCATCACATGTGTGGGATGCGTTAAATGTTCAAACACTCGGGGAGTATAGTGATATATATCTAAAGACAGATGTACTTCTACTGGCTGATGTTTTTGAAAACTTCAGAAGTGTTTGCTACAAAATTTACAAATTGAATCCTGCATGGAGTTTTACTGCTCCTGGATTGGCATTTCAAGCAATGTTGAAGTTGACAAAAGTGGAGTTGGAGCTCCTAACTGATTATGATATGGTTTTATTCTTTGAAGCTGGAATACGTGGTGGTATGTGTCAGTGTGTGAAACGTTATGCTAAGGCGGACAATTCATACACTAACAGTTGTAATAATAGTTACAGTAATGATGATAATGATAGTAGAAATGGTACAGATAACACTTTCATAGCATATTTGGATGCAAATAACCTCTATGGTTGGGCCATGAGTGAACCTCTCCCTATGAATGGTTTCAGATGGCTTAGCCAGAAA
Source organism: Icerya purchasi (assembly GCA_039619475.1). NCBI lineage: Eukaryota > Metazoa > Arthropoda > Insecta > Hemiptera > Monophlebidae > Icerya > Icerya purchasi. Next base: position 138,205,290 of record CM077116.1, read on the forward strand.
GAAATAACAGAATTAAATATTATGGAGATAGCTGATGATGGACCCATTGGTTATATACTCGATGTGGATTTGGAGTATCCAGCAGATTTACATTTAGCACACAATGATTTACCACTATGCCCTGAGGCTAAATCAATTAGAAAATGTGTGAAATTAGTTAATACATTAGAAAATAAGTACAATTATATTATTCACTATAGAAATCTTAAACAGGCAATTGAATTAGGACTAAAACTACAACGTGTGCATCGTGTCATTTGTTTCAATCAGTCGGCATGGTTGAAGCCTTACATTGATTTAAACACTCTACAGCGGAAACAGGCTACCAATGAGTTTGAGAAGAACTATTGGAAGCTTATGAACAACAGTGTTTTTGGCAAAATGATGGAAAACGTTAGACATAGAATTAATATGCAGCTTATTATAAATGAAATAAAATATACTAAACTGGTTGGAAAAAGTAATTTTAAGGATCGAACAATATTTAGTGAGCAACCATTATTGGCTGCGGTACATTTAAATCCTTCAACAATTAAATTTAATAAGCCTATTTACATTGGTATGTCTATTTTAGATATTAGCAAATTAAAAATGTTTGATTTTCATTACAACATAATGAGTAAAATGTATAAGAATATTAATCTTTTATACTGTGATACTGATTCACTTATTTATGAACTTAAAACACTTGATTTTTATAAAGATATGAAAGATTATGCTCAGTATTTTGATACAAGTGATTATCCAAAAAGTCACCCATGTTATTCATTAGAAAATAAAAAGAAGCTTGGTGTATTTAAGGATGAATTAAATGGCACTCCAATTAGTGAATTTATTGGATTGCATCCAAAAATGTATTCTATAAGTATTATTGATAGTAGAGAAATTAAAAAATGTAAAGGTGTACAGTCTTCTATAATTAAAAAAGAACTTAATTTCATAGATAATTATAATTGTGTGAATGGTGTGCGTGGGAAATTATGTGATAATTATAAGACATATTACAATATTCAAAGTCGTCAACATATACTGTATACCCTAGAATAGAATAAATTAGTATTAAGTGGTAATGATGATAAAAGAATAATATGTAGTAATAATGTAGATACAATAACTTATGGAAATTCTATGCATAATAAATTCCATAAAAATTTTAATGATGTTTTAGCTGAACTAAGAGCGTGTATATTAAATAGAAATATGTATATTGCATAATTACATGGAGCTGTGTATTATTATTAAGTATAATTTAGACATTATATATTTTTAATTTTACTATGTAATAAAATTTTCTATTAACAATTGTTTTTATTTTTTGATTTGTTAGATTTGAGAGTGTGTGGAGGCTTAAAATAGCATGTATAAAGTTATACAAGGTGTATAGAGATTATATTATTTTTAATTAAAGAGTATGTATGTAGTAAAAAGTTAGTGCTTTTCCCTAGGATGTATTATTTTCCATTAAAGTTAATTGTTTTCTATCTAAAATGATGATATTTGTACTCAATTGTGATATTTTACCATAAATTGATAGTTTGCACCTAAAATGGGGGTATTTTGTGTAAAATTGATTGATTCCTTTAGAATTCAATGTTTTGTACTAAAATGTGAGTGTTATAGCCTTAAATGGTGCAATTTGTATGAAAAGAGTGATTTTAATTTAAATTGAGCATTTTTTCTATAATACTAGATTTATCTGATCCCTGTTTATAACATTTGGAGTTGTGCTGCAGAAATTTATAGTTCTTATATCCTAATAGATGTATTGGTGCAACAAAGGGGATGGGTTATTCAAGTGATGGCTCTATTAGGTTGAGAAAATGTGATTAATAGAATTTCTGAGTTGTGATTATGTTTGCCAAAATAATAGAATTTATGTGAGAGGAAGAAGCTGTGTCTCATCAAGCTTATGAATACTACTTGGTAATTAAATTGTTCATTGTGCTCATTGCATTGGTAGTTATAATGTGATCAAACAAAATTAGTTCCTTATACATTGTTGTTATACAGTAAACGATTACACCAACAGACATGAGTAACTCTTCAGTATCTGAATGCTTACAATCGATTTGATTTTCCAATTTAAATTCATACTAAACAGCTGTATATTACCAGGGTTGCATCAAATCTGTTATGATTGGTAATTTTTGGGGGTTCATTAGAAAGTGTATGCATGCACATACATGGTTACATATGCAAACACATCAACATCATCATCATTATCATCATCATTATCATCATTGTTACATTACATGCACACCATTACACTACGCGCACGTTCATACACTCACATGCGTGCACACATTTATAGAATATCACACATATGAAGGTATATAAGCTCCGCACACATGTTATTGTGATGGTCAGTTCTAACTCTTCATACACTGAAAATAATATAGAGCTATGTGTAATTAAATAGTACACTCAATAGACACGTCAAAAAGCAACTCTGCTAAATATCAAATGCAGCCTTTGCAGCAATTGAGATATATGAATAATAATACACAAGTTAGTGTTCTAATCAGTTTCTTTTTTTTCTCAATCATCTACTTTGATTACTCATATGCAAAGCATCTCACTGGAAACAGATGGGTCAGAAAGGGTTAGTACTGTGGTTGTTTGGCTGAATATACGTGAAGTACCCCCAAATTCTAGAGGTTGAAACACTCCCCCTCATGAAACATTAGTTCAGTGTTTATTTTTATTTTTTGGTTAGACATACATTAATGTACCTTTTAAATTATACAAACACATCCGATTTGGTATGGGATTAGAAAAATTATGAGTGGCTGGTTAACACTAGAACATATTCTCAAAGCATACACAACCAGAAACAATTAGTACCAGTTAACAGATTATTACATTGGTCAGATAATGATGAATGCATTATCAACATACATGCAAACATCAAAATACATTGAGCAACTCAGTACAGGTTAGAAAAAATATAATTGGGTGGTTAAAGTCTTCTCTTGATCTCTATACATAGAAAGCGGTTGGTTGATTTGTGTATGGTGGACGTTGAGATATGTGGTTATTAGTTTGTAACAGTGAAGATGTAGCAAGCAGATGGATGCAATTGGAGTAGAATATGGCCTTGCAGCATTGAACTCTTACTGGATGGTTTGATGTAAAAACGGTGTGTTCATTTGTTTATGTATTGACTCTTGATTAGTTGTGTAAAAGGGGGCGTGGTCATGGTACCAAATACTCGCTCCTGATTGGCTCTTCTCCTAGAAGTAACGTTTTCTATCTATTTTATTCCATTATTTTCAGACCAACTCTTAATTTTGTTTATTGATTTCTGGAGAATTGACTCAGCATTAGAAGGAAGATGAGACAATAAGGAGATATTAAGGTCATCGATAAAAAGCCCGGCAGAAATGGGTGGCGAGATACAATCTGCTACTTTGTTAATGTAAATCATGAATAAGATTACATTAAGGGTATAGCCTTATGGCACACCATTCTCAGTTGTAATGGGTGCCGCTTTTGATGAATCGAATTTTATCCGGATTGTGCGATTGCATAAAAAGCTAGTTATTGAGACGGATTCGGCACCTACGGCAATAATTATGTCGTATATGCTTTCCGATGATATTGCTCGAGGTAGAAATTATTTTGTTTTATTGTTTATTGTTCTGGTTTTTTGGACAACAACGGTACATGGCAATCAGAGACGCTTTCACGACCAGCTAGCCTGGCCGAGATCGCAAAGATAAGGCATGTGTCGAGGGAAAGCGTATGTGTGCGTGTAGTACAGCTACGAGAGTCGCGGCTGAATATATAAAATCCCGTAAAGGCAGGGTAGTGGCCGCTTTAAAAGTATATAGTAATAAGTTGTTACTTCAGAAGAATCGACGTTTATGTCGACTAGCCGATATCGCGGTAAAAGCCCGCCGTGGGATTGTCGACTGTGTTCTGTTGCATTTTTGAATGCTAGTATAGCTAGTCGATCAGTGAAGTTTACAGTGGAGCGGAAGAAGAAGACGTCAATTGAACCGCGTTTCGTTGTTGTGAAACTTGCCACGCAGTGCGAGTAATCTTCGTCAAAAATGTTTTAATCTAGTCGATTTTCAGACATATTTTTCTTATATATTTATATATTTTTTTTGTTTTGTTTGCTATTTCTTTTGAAAGGCCTAAGCTCCGCTAGGCAGAGCTATTCCGGTAACGGTGAACCGAGATTTCACCGTTGGCGCCCGTAGATTTTTTTTATTTGTTTTCGCGATTTTCTTTTATATTTTCTCTCGAAGGATTTTTTTCTGATCATTAAGCGAGGAAATCGTGATTCTTTACACTGGCGGCCCGAACGTACAGGGACATCGAATAGTCAAAAGGACGTTACCTGGAAGGAGCAGAGGACGAAGGGGAAACTGCCAAGCAAACAGATAAGTGTTTATTTTTGACATCTCCCCTCGGCCTGCTTTATATTTTTTATATTTTTTACTATTTTCACATTTTGTACGACATTAAAGTCGGTTAAAATTTCTCTATATATTTTATTATTATTATTATATTCTTTCGGTAGATAGGCCCGTTAATAAACGCTTGGCTCGTTACCCTGCCTAAAGATGGAGAGTGGTGGTGACAAGGGGAAACTACCGGGATGTTCAACCCATTCCGGATGATTTAAGCGAGGAGGGTGACGATACACCGCTCGATACCTCGGACCGTCTTTCAGAGACTGGTCCAGAAGGTTACGTACCCCCTAGCCCCACGCGTCCCGCGTTTGAAGAACCTGGGCCATCTTTCATGGGCTCGTCCAGCTTAACAGTAGAAAAAATGATGCGGTTGTTTGACGGCTTAACCGAAAATATAAATAGAAACAATAATAAATTATATGAAAAATTTAATGAAAAATTTATTGAAAAATTAAAGGAAAGAAATGAAAAGTTAATTAACAACATAAAAGAAGGAAATGAGAAGTTAAACAACCAATTGGATCACAATATAAAATACCTTCATGATAAACTTGAGGAAACGAACGAGGTGATAAATAAAAATAACACGATATTAAATGGAAAAATCGATCTGTTCGGAAATGGATTAGACGTAGAACTAGGATATAAAATAGAAATCAAAGACGACCTTAAAATAAATAACGTAAAGGATGAAATTGAGGTCTCCGTTGGGCCGACGCAAGATAGGAAGGTAGAGAATGAGGAGTTAGTAGAGCTCATCTCTATGTCTGCGGAGAATGATGACGAGCAAAAGGAAAACACAGAGGAAGAAGGGCATAACAATGATAATATAAATAATGATTGTATAAATATTGATAATAATAATAATCACAACGATCTTAACATTAACAATACAAATAATAATGTTAGGAATAGTCAAGATAATGATTTTAATAATAATAATGATGACGATAGTAATACGAATAAAGATGATTCTATACATATAACTAAGACGAAAAACGGTAAAAAGGTGAAAAATAAACTTAGGGCACGTCGCAGGAAGAAATTAAAAGACAAGCTAAACAAACATCGAGTAAAATTAAACAAAACATCAAGATCAATTAGGTCCAAACGTCCGATTACGAATAAGAAGAAAAGAAGAACTAAGCCGAAAAGTATAAAACCTAAAAATAAAACTAACCCGATAAAAGAAACTGGAACTAAATTTAATAATTTAAGGCCCGTAAAGGTAAAGCATATTAAAGTAAAGACCAATCCTCGCCGGTTGTGGCGCTGCTCCCGTCGTGGCTCCTGGAGGTGGAAGTACCGGCGAAAATAATTAATAAATAAAAAGCTAGCCGATTTTCCCGGAGTGCGACGTCACAAGATCAAGTAAAAACTAATACACAGAGATAATAAAACAAATCTAAGTTGATGGGTTTGAGCTCTTCTTCTTTGTTAGATTTTATTTTTGTTTTTTTTGTTTATGTCCATATTGCTGTTGTAGAAAATTCGTCATTGAATAGGTTTTCTCTTAATTGGTTATTTCTACAGTGCGGATTTATATCGGCACTCTCCAGCCATATACGAATGGTGCACAGGCACACCCTATTGAGTTCTTCTAGTTATTTTAATGTTTTGTCCCAATTCGTGGCATATCTTTTATTATCATTTCTTCTTTTACGTGATTTTTTTTGTTTTTTTTAATTTACATAATTGGCTCCGGAAACTATTTGATCCTGCTCCAGTTCCTCTTCTTTATCGAATTTTTGTTCTCCTTCACCACTGGAGTCGGTAAGTCTGGCTCTCGACTTGCGTGTCGCGGCACGGGGTGTGAACCTCTCTGCTCCTGTCATCTCAAATCCATTGCTCCTCCGATCGACACCATTCCTTCTGTCTCTATCCATATTCGAATAAACTTTTTTGTTGGTCCCTCTTTTAATATTATATTTCCTTTCATGACGGGTAAGCTTCCGGTCAAACCGCTAGCTTTGTGGGCACTGCGAAGGCAGACGCGGCCATATGGTGAAGCGGAGAGAGAAGGATGCCGCCTGATGCTTCAGCGAAATATTTTATGCGGTTTTTGTTGTTTTATTATATTTTTAGTCTACCCGTGGTCCGAGCAATTGGTGTTGTGGGCAGCATCTAATGCGAGCGGCCATAGCGTCCGATGGAAGACTTGGGTGCACCACGGTGAAACAACAGCTTAAATCGGTCGGATTTATAATGACCACCGATCATTGGAGGCGAGTGGGTCTATAAATATACGACTCTAGCATCGACCAAAGTACTCGACAGAAAAAACTGCATTAAGCATAAAGGAGCCGGTTACATTTTATCTTTTTATTTTTATTCCTTTACGCGGAGTACCGGGGAAATTTAAAAAAAAAAAATATGGTGGAGTAACGACCGGAGCTCAGTCCCGTGTCCGTTTTTTTTAGTATTTCATACGAATAGCCATCTTAATCATATTTATTTTTTTGATTTAGTATTTATGTCGTAGACGCCAGCGTTTTTGTTATAAGGAAACGGGATAACTATTCATTGGTGCTGGCTACTCTGCTGCCTTCATGAGGATGCTCGTCTTCAGACGTTGTTGTATGCTATTCTGATAATTTTCCGTTAATTCGGGAGCAACATCTCTTAATGCCCCTACCTGTGAGAAATAGTTTGACTGTTGCGAGCATGTGTATTAGTTCATCTTAATTCTTTCGTATAGGTAATGTACTTTGGGTGGGTCGCTACAGTCTTTATGAACCAGTGGTGGATCCACGGGGAGAAATAGGATACATTTCCACCCAAAGAACCAAAGCCTCCATGAAAAAATTTGTTATAACCGAGAAATTTAATTTATGCTATAAAAGATTTGTATAAATTTTACCTATGGATTTAATTATAACTAATATTTAATACTGTTTTCTAGTAAAACTATTAATGTTACGTTTTTATTTTATTTTAAACCCAATTGTCATCGAACTTTCGCCTTTCTCATTTATTTTTAATTTTTATTTTGTAATGTAAATGAAAATAGTTCAGTGAGAAATATATATATATTTTTTATTTTCTCATGAACAAAGAATTCGGATCGGATTAATAACAAAAATAAAAAAGAAGTAATGTCTAATAAATACTATGTTTCTTTTTTTTCTTGGGGGGGGGGGGAGAGGCACGTCAACCGGTGACCTTTACCAAGAAACAATTAGAATAGGAAGGAGTTAATTGTACCTTGATACGGTCAGATCTTGTTAGGAGAAAGGAACAAATAATAGAAACAATTTAAGCAGAAAGAAAAGATAAGACATGAGAGGCGCAATATGGAGTAAGAAGACCAAGTCGCAGAAAACTGAAGTAGAAAGCAGAACCCCCAGCAAAAAGAGATGAACACTCAAAGAATACATGATCCTCGTCGTTACATGCTCTTGGAATGATCAGGTAGGGGCGAATAAATGGCCTGAAGGGCGGTCATAAAGTCAAATATAATCAAGAATTTAGAGGAAAAGTTATTGGAGGAAATGAAAATAATGGAATGTAGGATAGCTATCAGTTCGGTAATATGGAACAGAAAGGAGGCAAGCGAAAAGATTCTGAAAAGCCAAAATCTGAGAGGATAAAAGAGACATCGATACCAACTGGCTTCTTCGAGGTATTTGTAAACACGGTTGCATGCGGATGAAATTGAGAATTTATAATACTGTGGAATTCCTGTCTAATTAGAGCCTGCGGAAGAAACTTCAAGAGTGTTGGTACAGTAAACATATTTGGAGGTTTTGCTCACCAGTATATACTCGTATGTTGTGTGGTGTGGTGTTCTTTGCATTGACATTTTGAGTCTTTCACCACACCCTACTTCATAATTTCTGAAACCATACGAACACAACCCGCCCATATTCGATTTATTGTGCGCCATATTTGCCATCTTTCTTTGTGTCCTGGTGTCAGTGTTTTCTTTGGTGGTCTCTGGGATTTCTTTACTCCACTGGTTTATCCACTTTTTTTCGGGGTTCAATCTCAATTCTTTGGTAGTTTTCATGAAATTGTCCTTGATTTTAGCCTATATGTAACCTTTTTCTCACCATACATTGCATGCCTCTCATCGGCATTGAGCAGTCCTTTCTTTGTCATCTATTATACACCATCATATGTATGGTGTGGTTATACCGCTTAATAAGTGAAGGTTTTTTACTATCGTTGGTTCTCAATATCCTGTTATTGACCGAGAGGCTTCATTCAAAGAAAAATACAGGCGTTTTGCATATGCAGATCTAGCCCAAGCTGAGTAACTGTATTCTGCCACTGTAAAACATAACACCAAGGCTATGGTTCTCATAACCGTAGCACTTGCATACCATTTTAAAATTATCAGTTTCTTGGAATGTTCTTTTTGTTCGATATTTCTGTAGTGCTTTTTGTAAGTAAGGGAACTGTCTAACGTTACTCCTAAGTCTATATATATAAAAATGTTAAGTTGGTTTGTGTACGCTTCATAAACTCAAAAAGTTCTGCACCGATTGAGCTCAAATTTTGACACGATATACAACCCGCTCCAAAGATTGTTTTTATCTATTTCTCATGTACCAGCAACCGCGCCTTCTGCCGGAAGCGAGGAGAACACTTGCCATACTAGCTAATGACAACCGCAGTCACATGTGAAACATCACCTGTTCCCAATTACATTGTTTATTAACAAAAAAAAACGTGTCCACTTGCATCCCATTCAGATTATTATACAATTTGAATTAAATATTCACCTTAATCGATTAAGGCACTTTTGTGTAATCGTGTGGTGATTGAGCTAAATTTTCAGAAAAAATTAAAATTTATTAAAAATTTCTGACTTACGATATTTGAATTTTTTAAATTTAACAGTGAATAAAGAATAATTCGTTTATTTACACACTATGTTAAATAGAAAATTGAAGTCTTGCGACGAAATAAATGCGTTAACGATATTTACATGGAACGATTTTTAGTACATTAAGGAAACTAAAATACACATTTAGAATTGAAAAATACGGTGGTGCCTCCGTATGCAGCCGTAATATTTCTATTTAAATCGTGTGGCGATTAAACTGCGCCATTCGCTAAATCATAAGTAAAGGTTATGTTTTGTATGAGAGATGGACATAAAAAATGTTAATTTTTTATAATTATTATTTAACTATTTTATTTATTGCCCTATCTCTCATGATTTTCAACCTAGAGCCGTGAGAGCCATAAGAGGTTATATTCCTTCTGTTCCATTGAAAGCCGAAATAATGTCTCACAGAAAAACGAATTTGTGTCGTCATACTCGCCACACAGAAGGATAGAGAACACGGCTTTCGAATATGACTGCGGAAGAGCGGGAATCTGTATGAGAGAGGAACAGACTAAGCACCATCCAGATACGTAATGCGCAATTAGCAGAAAGACGAGCAGCCAGGCTTGAGGATGCACGATTGCGAGCACGGCAGTTGCGTTCTGCAGCAACAGATTTGGTTTGTTCTCAACGGAATGAACGCAAGAGGGTGAGGATAGCTGAAACACGTGCCCAAAGAACAGCAGATCTGGATCTCCAATACAATCGTCTGGCATTCCGGTACAATCCAGCTGTTGATTATAGTTCAAGTCGGCATGTTGTCATTGGCCAGATGAGCCATGTCTGTACCTACTGCCAGGCTCTAAAGTTTAATAATGAAACAAAAGGGATGTGTTGCGCTGACAGAAAAATCAAATTGCCCCAACTTGAAACACTACCCGAGCCATTGAAAACTCTACTTGCTGGATCTACCGCTGAATCGAGGCATTTCCTTTCGAACATCAGGAAATATAACTCTTGCTTCCAAATGATGTCATTTAGTGCAGAAATTGTGACTGCTCAATTCATGCCAACTTTTAAAATCAAAGGACAAATATATCACAAAGCTGGCTCCTTGCTCCCGTTCACAGATAGTGACCATAAATTCCTTCAAATATAGTTTATCGGTGATGATAGAGATGAAGTCGATGTGCGTTGTGGAATACAAATCTCGCTAAGAAGATCCATCATTTCGCAACTACAGAAGCTCCTTCACGAAAGGAACAATTTGATGCGTTTGTTCAAAACAGCAATCGATATGATGCCATCAGATACCCACAAGATTGTCATTCACGCAGACAAAACTCCCGCTGGAGAACATGTCCAGAGATATAATGCTCCAACTATAGATGAAGTAGCAATTGTTATAGTCGCAGATCAGTTCCAACCTAGAGATATTGTTCTCCATCGAAGAAACGATCAGTTGATAAACGTTGCAGAAACTCACCGTTGTTACGATGCTTTACATTATCCAGTTATCTTCTGGGATGGTGCCGATGTATATCATTTCAATGTGAAGATGATAAATTCAATGAATGGTGGAGAAATCAATAAAAAGTGCAGCGCAATGAACTTTTACGCATACCGCGAAGGAACGAGGATAATTATATTTTGAAATGCCGTCAGTTGTTTCACCAGTACATTGTGGATATTTATACGACTTTCGTTATTTTAGTCCCTGTTACGGGGTCATTTGATACGGTTTATGTTGATGTGAAATGATTTTTTATTATTTTCCCGTTAATGAAATAGTTTATCGTGATAGCTTTTTATAGTTTCTTTTCATACGAGATTTTTCTCTTTTTTTTATACGTTAGGCTTTTATTTTATCGAAAGTAATTTAAAATAGAAAATAGAAGTAAAATAAAAAAATATAAATAACAATTCGTTTTCGATCCCGCCCCGAAGCGGCGGGATTCTCTCCACTAGAGATATCACGAAGTCGATACCACGTGTTCAATAACCAAAACTTTTACCAAGAAATAAATTTATAATTGACGGAAAAGTTCACAAAAAAACTGACAGGACGGCGATCCTGATACATGTACTCGGCCACGATAGAAAAAAATAACAGAAAATTTAACTTTTAACAAAATTAACAAAAAAATAAATTAAGCGGCATGGCGCGTATTCATTTCGATACACGTGCGACAGCGACTAGATATGTAACGAACACCGAACGATCGACGAAAAACAACTAAAACTGTAACCAAAGGCTATGCAGAAGTGTTCTTACAGAAACTTTTGCGTAGATCCCCCCACTAACTACCCTGCCTGACTTTTGGCGGAATACATTTGAAATCTCTGCTTTGGCTCAAGGTCATTCGACACACAGTACGGATGCGCGCTTTCGCCGCAAGCACATGTCACTGCCTAAGTCCTCGACCACTACCACTACACAGACACTAGTGTAGTATCATCCGGGTGCAGCTGATCGAACGAACAGGCACGGGATTTTCCGTTTTGGCCGAGTAAGCATACTTGACAAGGCAAAGCGACGGCTAAAAAGAACGATGTCCGATAGATCGTGAATTAATGACGTTTCGGGGAGTATTTTTATAACTCGGACATCGTCAAAAAAATAGCGCTGCAAATACCGAATCCGTATCAATATGTATGCAAAAATTGAAACGGAACGTTTGCTATTCCTTCGTTTGAATCAGACCAAACTCCGCTACGAAGAATACATTCATTTGCGAGATGCAGTTGTGAATGACGGTAATACAACCAACGTTGGAAAGTTAACTATTTTGCCGTCTTCATACATAAGCAATCCACGTCACATGCAAGAATATGCTCAAGATGAAATGGCATATGTTCGTCATTATGGGCGTCCAGACTTATTTATCACTTTCACATGCAATCCAGCTTGGGACGAGATACAGCAGCTGTTACTTCCTGGGCAATCAGCCGTGGATAGGCATGACATCACAGCGCGTGTTTTCAGACAAAAGCTTAAGTCGCTGATAGATTTCATTGTGAAGCATGAAGTGTTTGGATCTGTGCGCTGCTGGATGTATTCAGTAGAATGGCAAAAGAGAGGATTGCCACATGCGCATATACTAATCTGGCTCTACGATAAAATAACTTCAGACGAAATCGACGATGTGATATGCGCTGAGATTCCACGGGCCGACGTAGATAAGGATTTGCATGCAGTTGTTATCAAAAACATGATGCATGGACCATGCGATACACTAAATCCGAATTCACCATGCATAGTAGACGGGAAGTGTTCTAAACAATATCCTCGAGCATTTGCAGCTAATGCAGTAACAGGAGAGAATGGATATCCTCGGTATAGAAGACGATCAACTGAAGATGGCGGAAATTCGGCAACAATATACACGCAAAATGGTGTTATTAATGTAGACAACCGTTGGGTGGTTCCATATTCACCTCTGTTGTCAAAAACTTATAAAGCGCATATAAACGTAGAATATTGCAATTCTGTCAAATCAATTAAATACATCTGCAAGTATGTGAATAAAGGCAGCGACATGGCTGTTTTTGGTGTGCAACCAGAAAATAGTGCCAGAAATGCAGTACAAGTTATCGATGAAATTGCACAGTACCAGGCTGGAAGATACATAAGCAGCAATGAGGCCGCTTGGCGAATTTTTTCATTTCCCATGAATGAACGCAATCCGGCTGTGGTTCACTTAGCAATACATTTAGAGAATGGACAGCGTGTTTATTTCACAGATGCAAATGTGCAACCAAGAGCCCTTAATCCACCTGGTACAACTCTAACTGCTTTCTTCACCTTATGTCATGAAGACGCTTTCGCCAGAACACTGATGTATTCAGAAGTGCTTTCTTATTACACGTGGAATGAAACTAAAAAAGCATTCATACGACGCAGACGAGGGGAGCCAGTCAACGGTCAAACTTTCATTTTCAGAGAAAATACAATTGGTAAACTTTATACAGTGCATTCTAATCAAAATAAATGTTTCTTTCTTCACATGCTGTTGATAATATGTATTAATGACGCGTGCAACACTGCACATCCAAACCAAATTCGCGCATTATTCGCAATTATATTGACCACTTGCTTCTCTTCATCTCCTAAAGAGCTATGGGAAAGATATCGATCGCATATGACTGAGGATATTTTGCATAGAGTACGCCTAGAAAATGCCAATATGACCATGGAATTTACAGAAAGCATCTACAACGAAACATTGATAAATATTGAAGATAAGTGCTTAGCAATTGCAAATAATGTTCTTAGTCAATTGGTAATGCCAACATCCACCCGAGCTGCGACTACTTCATTTCATGTGGATTTGCGCCGTGAACAGAGTTACAACACTGGTGATCTCCAGTCATATGTCCAATCAAACGTTCCCAAATTAACGCGTGAACAGAAGGGCATTTATGATCGCATAATGCAAATGATAAATGACGGAGTTAGGGGGACCTTCTTCTTGGATGCGCCAGGAGGATTTTTAAAACTCTTTATTGTTTGAATAATATTACATATTGCTAATTCTGATGATCTACCTTGTAATGCGCCAAATTTGTTTTTATTAATTATATTATTTTTGTTTGCAAAATCTTTTAATTTGTTAAGTAAACATTTTTAGTATATATTTTACTAAAGTTTGATATTAAAGAAATTTCTCTATACGACCTGGACGACTTTGGGTCCTTACTGATTTTAGGTAGAAAACCGTCCTCATTTTTTTCCACCTTTCCGGGAAATAATTATAACAAAACAATAAATTGATTAACTTGTCTATTACATCAGGACATTTAATACTGAACTTTTTTAAGAATCCGTTTGAGATTTCATCTACTCCAGTTGATATTTTATTTTTAAGGTTCTTAATTATAGTGCTGATTTCGTCTTTTTGAACTCGGTTTTCAACATCATTATTGATTATTTACTATTTGTACTTTGAAAGGTTTAGATTCTAAATATAATTTAGAACTTAGTAGTTTTACTTTATCACTGTCAGAGTAAGCATGCTTATCTAGTGTGGGTATGTTAACATCTTTATTTTACTCATTAATATTTTATACTTTAATCCAAATACCGATTTGTCACTTATTAGTTTTCTCCAGGCTTGCATTTTAACTACTTTAATTTCATACTTTTATTTTTAAGTTTATTCTTGTAATTATCATAATGTATCGTTTTTAAATTTACGTTCTGACAGTTGCGATATTTCTTATATAATTTATTAACGTTATATTTTAGGTTTCTTAGGCTTGCATTTCACCAATAGATGGTTGACCTTTTTTCAATTATATATGAGTGCTGTAAAACGGTATTTACGTACCGCTGAAATTTCTCTATCCAATTATCTATAGCGCTTACTGAAATACATGAAACTTTTAAATCTATTTTATATGCAAATTTAGTTATATTTTTCTATAATTTATTATAATTTATTGCTTTAACATATTCTTTATTACCCTTGTAATTGGTTGAAAATTAAAAAATATATAGCTATGGTCACTGTGGTTAATTTCATGAAATACCTTCTAATCACTAATTAGATGTGCGATGCTGTTTGTAATGAGTGTTAAATCGATCGTACTATACTGATTTTTCCGTTTAAGCGTATATTTATTTTTAATATTTAATACCTTTAAATCATAAATTTGTATTAAATTAAATAATTGTTTCCCTCTAGGGTTATTTACTTTATCCCAAGATAAGTGTCTTGAGTTTAGGTCACCGAGTAATATAAATTTAATGAAATTATTATTTCTAATATATACATCTAAGAATTGAAAGTATTGATATGACAAATTATTCGGCGGTATATATGTTAATATGAAATTTACTTTATCTATTTGGATTACCAACACATTGTATTCATTATGTGTATATATACAGTTTATTGGGGTACCGATACGATAAATAATTTGTAATTTACTATATATAATAGTTCTGTAATTAATGGGCACATACTTGCTAGTGGATCTATCGCAAATAAACGTAACATCAATATTTTCCGTAATTATATTACTTAATAAGATATCTCTTGCTAACTTACAGTGGTTTTCATTGTACTGTAATATTTTGAGCATCCTAATTTCGAGATTTTTCTGAAATTATGTGTTTTCGTTATTATTTTCTCTTTCAATTTTATTTATTATTTTAATAATTTTTATTTTAATTGGTCTATCATTTATGCTTTCATGTATATACTGCAGTTGTGTGATAAATGCATCGCTGTTTATCTGTTCCACCTGAAATAGGCCTTTAATGGTTTCAGTTACCTGTTCATTTTTATTTATATTTGTAATTATTAGTAAAATTTGTTTATAATTAAAAATTACTTTTTTGTGTTTGAATTGATTCTCGATTGTTTCTCTTATTGTTATTAATGTCTTTTCGAGTAAGTTATCCTGCTCTGTTTTAGTTTTTTTTGTATCTACTTTTTTTTTGCCAGTATTTAAAGTGCTATTTTCCAAATTTTTATGATTATAATTTGCATCTTTGCTTCTATTTTTACTTTTCTGCTCATCTTGCAAAACATCCGGTTTTGCTTTTGGCTCCTTATTGACCGCAGCTTCCTGTCTCATGTAATCCACGACTGCTGTGCTGTTCCTTTCGACTCCTTTTTTTCTTCTGCAGTTATTTTCCCGGTCTGTGCTATTAGCAGTTCTCGTATTTTCCATTTCCGTGTCATCTCGTGTAGTTAAACTAGACGCATTCGATAGACAGACGTTCCCAATCAAATCGCTATTATCATTAGTTGTCGTGTTTTCTGTTGTTGTCGAGTGTTGCCTTTTTCCTAAAATGCTTACCTCTTCTAATTTGTTATCGTTATTCTCCTTCTCCTGCGTATTTTTTCCACGATCTGTACGATACGAGTTACCATCTAAGTTAATATAAATTCTAAAATTTTCACCTTCGTACATAATATCGATATACTCTGGAGTTACCGTGCTTTCATTTAAACTATTTGGCTCTTGTACTAAGTCGTATACCTGCCGTCTGAAACTTAATACATGTTTGTATTCTTCCGAATGCAAATCTGCTTTAACAAAAGTTATTGTTGAAATAGTTTTTATGTTCAGTTTATTTAATTCGTTTTCTAACACCGAATTTGGTATGTGTGGAGATACACTTGATAAAACGATTCTTCTCGCTGGATTTATAAGTTTCCGTATTTTCATTTTTGTATTGCCGATTTCAATAGTACTGTGCTCCTTTATTAATTTATCTACCAATTCTTCATTTTTTAAATAAATATAGATTCTGTTATTAGATACTCTGGAAGCGACTAGAATATTATTCGCTCCGACAAGTTGTCCAACTGCAATTATGTAATCTTTAATTTTTGTTTCGTTTACGGCATGAATTATAAAAGCTTGCTTTCTGGTTGGAAATTTTTGATGTTGTAAAATTTCACTATAATTTAAAGTTTTTGTATGTTGTTGAGATGGCTCCTGCTAGGCCATTGTAATATTATGACTTTATTATTCTGCTACTATCGATGTTGTAAGCGATTAAGAAAATAAATATATTCTTTATCTTACCCAATTTATCTATGTACCGCTGTGTCGGTATTATATCGCTGATAACGCTTTGATAAATTCAACGCGAACAAAACAACTGTTATGACTGATACGTATCTTCATTTGTTTTTTCCCCTTCAGAATGCATGCTATTTTCTTCAAAATTTCTTTTAATTTGTCCACTCCAAAATATGTTTAAATAATGGATAAACAAATAGATTATATTAATCTGTAAGAACTTATCATTAATACTCAATTTTTAATATTTATTTTTTCATAAAATTAACAGATGGTAAGTGTTATTTTATATTATTGATTCATTTAGAGATATGAAATAACAAACTCGGTGATAAACTGATATATATATATATATATCAATTATACTTTGACATTGATATTTGTACAAGATTGCATTAACTGCAGTATTCGAACTTTTTCACATACTTTTACACCTTTTAAATACACAGTTTATCTACATTGCGTTATAATTAGCTAAAAGCCACCAAAATAAAACAGTCTATATTGTTGTAATGATCGTTGTGATATCCTAGTTGCTACAGCACTTAGCTTCCGTTACAGAAGTCTTGGGTTCGATTCTGGGTGACAACAGAAATTATAACGAAAAATTTACTTAAATACTAGATATTTCACGTAGAAGGCAATGATAAACCACCACATATACCATGATATGCGCGCTAGTTAATACACAGCAGCCACACACAGGACTGAACATGTAGCGTGATAACAAGCGGTTACAATCAGTTACGAATGTACTCTTGCATGTGCATACTAGCGTTGCAAACAACTACTGCCTAGTACACTACCTATATCTGTACGGCTGAGATGTACACATAGGTAATCGCCGATGCTCAGAAGCAAAGTATTGTGGTAATACAACTATAAATATCAGAACATGCATGCTGGTTAATGTAGCCCAAAATAGTCTAACGTAAACCATTAAATTCAAAAATCAAAACTTCTGCTTATGTATTCATATGATGTTCATGCACATCTTTGGTTTTGCCTACTATTAAACCTTATAATCCGATCAAAATTATTTGTGTGATTCATTTGCAAATTATCTAAATGTTAGCAAAGTATCATATTATTAACATTTACCATTTTTATACTATTTTCCATCTTATGTATTACTTCCTTTTTACAGTTTAGTTATGATGAGCAGCTATTAAATTACTATGTCTTTCACAAATTAATCCTGTTCTATATACTATCATAGTTAATCTGCAAATATTTCCACTTATTTTTGATCATTGTAAAGTGTCCCTTTGGTTTAGTTACATAGTTTCACTGAAAACTTTTTATTGTCTTTTCTTAAATAAAGTTCCATTATTTACTACTTCGTTTTATTTCAATTATGTTAAGCATAATTATTCCATGAATGGATAAATTTTGTAACTACATTTTCTGATCCATTATATTTACATTATTTTTTTTTAAATACCCCTATAAACACCAAAGACTGAAGTGAATGTACCATTTAGAGGTTATTTTATTTGAAAGCACTAAATCCTACTAAAAATTGATTACAAATTCTCATAGTTTAATTTTATATGACCACAGAATATATAATATGGAATATAAAACAAGCTTAAATATCAGTTAAAAATTCATAACTCATCACCAGATAAACCTTTACAATTGTAATTCAAAATATAAAATAAAACAAAGAAACTCTTTCATAAATGCAAAAAATTACAGCAAAAAAATTATTTATCTGCCCCTTGAGCCCGAAAACAGCAAAAAAAGGGGCGGTTGTGTAAGCAATGGCTAGAGTAAAGAAGTAGAAGAAACCAAAACGTACCTCAAACATATTTTTCTTTTGATTTTAACAGCATATAGCACCTCATCAATTTCTCCTTCCTCCCAATCCGAGCTAATTCTTCCTCTCATAATGTAGTCAACTTCGAATTCTTTCAGCTGCTGAATTCTTCGTTTCCTTCCCATGTCTTAATCTTCACGGATGGCTCCAAGAGTGACGGGGGCGTGGGTGTTGCGTATACGTCTCCTACGTTCTTGCACTCTAAGTCTTTCAGACTTCCTTCTTTCTGCTCTACCTTCTCGGCCGAATCGATTTCAATTCTTCGTGCCATTCATTTTATATCCTCCATAAGTGGGGTTCACAAATTCCTGATCGTTTCCGATTCCAAAGACGTTCTTCAAGTCATCTCCTCTGCTCCTTCTCATTCTTCTGACGGCATCATTCTCTCTATTCGATCTCTCATCTCCTCTTTGTTTTCGTCCCGCTCCATTCTCATAGATTTTCTATGGGTCCCTAGTCATTCCAATATTGCGGGCAATGACTCAGCTGACTCTTTAGCTCGCTCAGCCGCCCGCATTAGTCCTTTCCTCGACTTTTTCCCTTCTTCAGACATTCTTTCTCTATCACGCTCTAATCATTCCAGACTTTGGTCTGACATGTATCCATCTTTATTCTAAAATCGCTTTTCACAGTACCATCTTATTCAACCGGTTCCTAGTTTCTTGCCTTGGTTTCAATCTATTCCTATCTGTCGTCGTTCCACTGTTGTTTCCTTAATTAGGCTTAGAATCAATCATTCTCCACTCCCCTCTTCTCACTTTCGATTCGCTTTGTCCCTTTCTTCTTTCTGCTCTCTTCACACTTCTAAGCTTCCTTGTATTTGTGACTAAAATCATATCCTTTTCGAATGTTCTGCAAAATAAACAATTTCTTCTGCTCCGAAAGACAATAATGCTCTGGTTCAGAATATCAATGAATCCGTCGACATTGATATTTCGGTTGGTTCCTTTAATTATGTTATCAATAATTCTCCCCTTTCTCCTATCAAGTCTAGCCTTACTTTTGCCGCTTTCCCCGACTACTACGTTGGTCAAATCGTCGTCTTCGTAGAAAGTTTGGAGGAAAAAAATATTGGTTATCTACACTCCATGTCCCTGGCTAAAAAAATTTCATAACAGAATTATTGGTATTTCGCTAATCCCTCGCTTCACTAGAAACTTAATTAAGCTAAATTTCGTATCAACAGCGGCAGCTAATAAATTTTTACTTTCCAATGACGTCCATAAAGATCTCAATATTCGATCCCTCATCCTTCAATCCCTTTTATTCCGATTTGGCGTAGTCCTTAATATCCTCGTCGATCTTTCAGTAGAAGAACTATATCGTTACTGTTCTTCCGATATCCTGATCGCTAATATTCGTTGTCCGTATAAACGTACTGTTGATAACCCTCTCATTCCCACCCCAGTTGTTGAATTCAAATTTATGAGCTTCATTCTCCCGTCCTCTATTATCTTTTATGATTCCTAACGAATTAAGGTTGAACCTATGATTCTTAAATCCAAACTATGTCACAATTGCCTCCGTTTTAGTCACTGAAGTGCTTCATGCCGCAGTAAAACTGCTTGTCCCACTTGCGCTGATAGTTACTCCTCTTTACAATGTTCTTTGGCTAAACAAAACAACCCCTCTTCAAACCTTTGCGTTCTCTGCGGCGGTAACCATTCCCTTCTTGCCCGACTTTTAAGGAATAAGTTAAAATTCACAAGATAATGAGTTTACAAAATGTCTCCTACTCCGGGACCAGAAACATCAGCGAGGGCTCGATAGTTTCTTCAGCTTTTACCTTTGGGGAAGTTTTAAACCTCGCTAATTTCTCAGCCATACCATCAAAACTACTCTAGCAGTTCTTCTTCTTCTTACGCCAGGATTCCGTCTCGAAAACACCACTCTTCTTCGAAATCACCAAATCCTCTTAATTCTTATTGTTCCAAACCAACTCTAAGCGCTAGCATTAAAGGATGCCGTTCCGTTATTCCTATTGACCCTCCCAATTCTTCCATAGATTATTCTTCCTCTAATGCCGCGAATGCCAAGTTGGCTCCAGTTATTAATAACGTTTCTCCTAATAACTCTTCCTTCCTATCCTCTAATAATGTCTTATCTACTAATCTGCTTTCGCTCTCAGTAAATTTGATATCCCAAATTTGGAGAATCAAATATTATACATCTGTCAAGTTATGCAATCTTAGATATGGTGGACTTGCCTTTTCTTCTATTTAAAATTTCTGTTTTGTTCCTTTTTTCCTCTTCTCTAAATATTCTCTTCCATTTACGTAATATTTCGTTCCATTTCTGTAATGCCAACGTCACGGGTTTTCTCCTCAGTTTTTACTTTGGAATAATGCTGTCGCTTTTACGATTTTATATGGCGTTCCTTCGATGTTACTTGCATCCTTTAACTAGGTTGGTTAATAGCACATGGAGCCCCAGACACAATGATTTTTTTTGAGCGATGAGAGATACTTTTATGGAATTTTTTGCTATTTATATCTTTTTTTATTTTTATTTTTCATTGTCCCATTTCCTGTTTCCGTACCTTCCTTCTTACAACAGCGTGTCGGTGTATTTGGTGTCTTTAACTAGATTAGTTGATAGCACACCACAACCCTCGCGCAATGATTTATCTGAGCGGATGAATCTTTATTGTTTTGTCTTTTTCTTTATTTTTTTCTTTTCCACCTTTTCCTCTTTTCTCGTTATTTTTTTTGTATTTCATTGGACTATGGAAATGGTATGGTGGTTATTTTCTCGTCTCCTTTTTCACCTTTCCTCCTTCTTTGGCCTTTTGCGTGTATTCAACCTTTCCTTGTTCTAATTCTTATTTCAATTACCGCCTATCTAAGAATTCATTATGCCTTGCCAACTTAAGGGTGTACAATGAAACTGCCGCAGCAGTAAGACCAACAGAAACTCCTTTGAAAGCCTGTTGAATACGCGATTCTTTCTGAAACATGGTTAACAAGCTTTTCTGACATAAGTTTTAATGCGTTTTCTCTAATCTGTTCCAACTTCAGTGATGGCTACAGTGATTCAGTTATTTTAGTAAGGAATGATGTCCAGTTTTCAACCCATGTATCTCAACCCTTGTTTTCTCCTAATCCTCCTTATCCCAGCCTAGTGCACATCTCTATTCTCAGCTATTCTTCTAGGCACTTTCATTTCATTTCTGTTTACATTCCTCCGACTTTCGATTTGCGTGATTTCCCATTCATAACTTTAATCAATTCTTTTTTCCCACATTTCCTCGTAGGTCGTGATTCACGTCACATTCCGTCCTTTTCCACCCCCTCACATTTTCTGACTATTCCTTTTACCTTCGCAGAATTGGAAGCAACCTTACATAATTCTTCAGATCCTGCTTCCAGAGTAAATGATATTCCCTTTTCTAATCTTAAAAATATTTCTGATTTTTCTCTTCGGTTCCTCTTAAACTTGTTTAATTTCTTTCTTCGCGTTGATTACCTTCATTGTTATCCCTATCCCAAACCTAACTATTTCTCATTTCGTCCCATATCGTTTGTATCTTGTGTCAGGAAGCTTTCCGAAAGCTTAATAAACAGACGTCTTGTTCTTCGTTTGGGTGGAGAGAAAGTATGGAGAGGAAGGCAACAGAGAGTGTCTAAAACGAAGAAGTATAATGGAGATAACAACAGAACACTGAAGTAAAGGAAACAGAGATAACCAAAGATTGTCAGGAAGACTAGGTTCAATAGAAGATAAAAATAACAATTGCTAGAAAAAGGGGAAACGTACATATCCCACCAAAACCTAAGATGAAAACCTTTACACAGCGGAAGGAGATTAGATGGTGGAACTTTTTTTAACAAAGAAGAGGGAAGAAGCAATAACCCAAGCGAAGGGGTTGGCCGCTTCATTACTAAAAATGCCAGAATAGCTAGGAACCCACAGCAAATCGATTTGAATGGAATGGAGGGAAAAAAGAATGCGAATACATTAACATACATGGATAATAATAAAATCACAGAAATGATCAGGTAGGGAAGAACAAATGGCCTGAAGGACGGTCATGGAAGTGATAAGGATTTAGAGAAAGGGTGATTGAAGGAAATTAAAATAATTGAATTTGGGTGTGAATATGGAACACAAAGAAGGCAGACGGAAAGATACTGAAAATTCAAAATCTGTGATGATTAAAAGGGGCACTGATGTAATCCGATCTCTTCGAACCATCCGTAAAACAAGGTTACATGCGATAGAAATTTAGAATTGATAGTACTGTGGAATTCTTGTGCAATTGAGTCCTGTGGAAGAAATTTGGAGATCGAAGGTACAGTAAACGTATTAGGATGATGGCAGAGTAGCGAAATTAAAAAAGAAGTAGGGAAGATAGTCGAAGAAAATTATGTAAGAGCAAAGCGAAAGAAGTCGAAAAGAAGTGGGGGGCAAAATAGGGGTTTTCTTAGGTGTGAAACGCCAGTTCCTATAAATAGAAAGGTAGGAATGGATAAAAGTAGAGAGCGTATGTAGAAGACGCTTAGCAAAAAATGATAGCCCAAAATAGAATCCGGCAAGGACTGTTGGAATAGGGGAGGATTTAAGAGCACCAAGGCATAGATAAAGGCATGAATTTTGGATCACATTTAATTTAAAAAATCGGGACGTAGAGGCACAATCATAAAAAAATGAACAGCAATCAAATTTGGAACGGATGATGGATTTATAAAGAGAAATAAGGATATTAGAATCACTACCCCATTTGATTGGAGACAGAGCCTTCAGCAGGTTTAGCCTTTTGATTGCGAAAGAGAAAAGATACTTGATGTTTTCGAAGAAGGATAATCGACTGTCAAAGAAGATAGCAAAATAACAGAAACAATTAACACGAGAAAGAAAGTTATTTGCTAGGGATAAAAAGACAGAAGAATGATTATAAGATTGTAGAGTATATACGACGTAATAAGATTTAGTAGGAGAAATATAAAGTTTAATTGAACAAAGGGAGTGTTCCTGCGCAATAAGAGACGAATCAAGTGCTTTACTGGCTGATATTATGTCATGAGATGAGACAAGAAACAGTATGTCCTCAGCAAAGAAAAAGAAGAATAATTTAGAGGAAGGAAAGCCACACTGATAGTGTATATGTTAAAACGAGTAGGACTGAGGAAAGAACTTTATGAAAGACCTCGAAGAACCATTCTTGAAGTTTCAAAAGATGGAGCAGAGAGTTGGATAGAACACTTCAGCATGGAATTGATAATGGAAGTAAACTGCATTGGAACGTTAACTGCAGTCATTTTATCTTTTAAAGTGGGTAAATGAACATTATCAAAAGCACAGGATACATCAATGAATGGTAAAAGATGCCATGTTATTCCCAGAACAATAGTAACTTCTAAGTAACTGTTAAGTTTTTAATTCCTTACAATAGTTCTTTAGAAATTTATAGTCTCACTTGAAAAACAGTTGTTTCACAGAAATTGTAGATTTCTGAGCGGTAGGTGAAAGCACGCATGTGTGGCTATTACTATTTTGTAAGCACAGTGTATAGAATTACATTGCAAGGGTAATATACTAGTTCCCCCAAAAATTTAAACATTCAACAATAGTTTTGTATAAACTAAAACATAGTTTGTGTGAATAATCATATTTTTAATTTCGGGTTTATTCTATTTAATTTATGAAGCACAATAAACTGAAAGCTTCCTAGTGATTTCAATAATACTAGATAAGATTTTTATGATGTTCCAAAAAATATGTATATTTATGAACAATGAATTTTTTCCTATTTATGTGAATTTTATAATACTATTTGTTTAAAATTTACAGCGGGTAAGTGATTTTAATAGAACTGATACATTTAAATGTAATCAATGTAATATTATAAAAAAGCCAGCATTAAGGAACAATCTTTATATTTAAATTAACTTTTTGATAGTATATGTTCATGTAATGTTTCATTTACAATATTTTCTAATGCAATTTATTCACACATATCATGTTTGAAATCCATCAGAACCGTTATAAGTTTACAGGCAATTTATAATTATTTTTACATGAGGATCCACTGTGTCAAGCACATTCATTTCGCGAAAGGTTCAAAACCATGAATGCTATTTATTTCTTACATTACACTTTTCTCTTCTTCTCACCACTTCGAACAATTCATAGTCTGATAACCCCTTTGTAGATTATGTTAAATGCCGCAGTCACTATTTAGCAATTCATTTTCTTCTCACAAGTTTTGCCTTATGTGAAAAGAGGAAATGTTAAACAATTTTCTATTCAATAATTCATGTATGTCTGCTTAGCTTAGTTCCAATACAGTCGGTCCTCAATATAATGAACTAATTGTAGGAAGACATTGTCCGTTGTTGTGAAGGTGTAATAAATTTAAATTACTGGCTGCACAATAGCGTCTGTGTTTCTGTCATTTGTAAGCTACATGCAACGAACATATAAATTAATATTAATATGCAGCTAGCAGCAAACATTCGCTAATTTTTAACTGAGTACTAGATTTATGTTGCTTATTAATTATAAGTTCTTTGAGCCGCCTAAAATTATCATAAAACTGCTGAACTTGCTGTTATTCTGACGAATCAATGAAGGAAATCATAGTACCAATCGCTCTTATACGGTAAAGAGCTAGTCGATTATTTCAAAAGTCTGTTGAATTGGGGTTTGATATATTGTGGACTGATTGTAAATAAGATTTTTTTGTAGGCTTATGTTCAGGTGCAACTATGGTATTTTGCTTACAAATGTTACTTTCCAAGTATTATTTGGCAGATGTTATTCCCAGCACAAACAAAACATCTAAGTAATTTTTAATTTTTAGTACCTTACTGTAGTTCTTGAAAGATTTGTAGTCTCATCCAGAAAATAGCTGCTCGCAAAATTTATATATTTCTGAGCGTTAAGTGAAAGTATACAAGCATGGCTACTACTAATTTGTAAGTACAGTGTGTATTATTACTTTGTAGGGGAATTTCTTTAGTTATCTCAGAAATTTATTCATTCAACAATACCTCTGCATAAACTAAGACATAATTCCTGTGAAAAATGTTATTCCCATTTTGGTTTTATTTGATTTAATTTTTGAAACATAATACATTGAAACAGTGCCGTCTTTACCTATAAACCGACGAAGTACCGACTTACGGCCCCTATCTCGGAGAGGCCTCTTAAAGTGAAAAAAGAAAAATTAATTCAGAATATATATATACTCCCATAGGTCCTACAAGGAGCAAGGGGCCGCGTTGCCACTCTTTTGCAATCCACTGAATCACTGGCGCATTTTTTCCATTCCAACCCGAGATTTGAACTCGGGGCCCCAGACTGCTAGATTGACTGCGCAGTTCAGAATATTTAAAAAAATAAAAATTTCAAACATAAAATGTAAATACTTTATTTTAATAAACCAATAATTGGTGAAATTGAAGCATATTGTCAGTATGAATAAAATTCCATGATATTTTACATAATATTTTTGAGCAATATATCAATGTTTAATTAATAAAGACATAATTACAGGAATTTTTATTACATAAAAAAATACAATAATTTACAATTTTCTTCTGCATGTTTTTAATGCAAATTCAAAGATTATCTTTTCAAAATTTATCCTTTCCAAAATATCTGATTCAATAAACATTATTGCTAAACTATTTAGTCTTTTATCAAGCATTGTGATCCTATGCTGATTTTTTAGAAACTTGAGTGCTGAAAAACTTCGTTCCCCAGTGAAATTTGTGACCATCATACTTAAAAATATTCGAAAGCACATTTCTATATTAGGAAAGGTAGAAACTATAAATTCTTTTTTTACTCGGGTGTACAAGTCCATTGTAGATAAATTGCTTTTCTTTTCTGATGATTCTAAGTAAAATTTAAAGTGAATACATTCAGATGTTAACGATTCCGCATCTATATCAATATCATATTTTTCAGAAAGTTTCATACAATTTTTCTTTATTGTTTTATCTGCCATATCTTGGAAATGCAAAAAAAAAGCTAAAATTGTCATGTACGTTATCATATGCTAACTTTCGTTTTTTAATATTAACGCAAAGAGAATCAACAATGGGATAAAAAATTCAATTTTAAATTTATCTATTTCGTTAAAAACGGTATCATCGCTTTTTCCCTTTAATCCCGTTAATCTAACAATTCTTGCTTTCAGTCCATCGTTTCTTTCGCTAATTGTTATTTAATTTTTTTCAATAAATATTTTTGTTTCGCTCTTAGAATCATCGAACTTGTTTCTCAAATTATGAAGATATTTTTCTAGAGAATCGAACAAATTCAAAATTACAGCTAAGTCTGTATTTTCTTTTTGTAAAGTTTTAGTTGAATTTATTTTGAATAATATGTCATCCCAAACAATAGTTTAAAAAATATTATTGAATTAAGTTAGTTCATTAAATAAACTCGAAGACTCAAGTCTAGTTTTACTTGATTGCGATGTACCACTCAAAAGTTGCGAAAGAACTTTTAAAATACTGTAATAACTTCCACGAATAGCACTAAGAGCGTCACTTTAGGCTGACCATCTGGTATCAGATAATGGTTGTATCAGTTTCTCTTTACTATTTAAGACAGATACTAATTTTGACGCCGAGAAAAAAAAATAAAATTTTTACATTAAATAAAAAAAATTTGCGACTACATTATTACAGTCTACGCTTTTAACGCCGGTTAAATTTACAGAATATTCAGCGGAAGGTACATATTCAGCGTATTTATTGACTTCTTTAGCTGGCAAACCTGAATATTGCCCTGACATATTTGCTGCATTATCGTAATGATTGGCCGCCACAATTACTGACAGAAATATCATTATCTTCTAAAAATGTCAATATGACGTTGGACAAATACTCACCTCCATGACCTTCAATGGGAATAAATGCTAAAAATTTTTCCACTGGACCATCGTCAGTGACATAACGAAATGTCAAAGTTAATTGATCCTGATGTGAAATATCTGGAATCGAGTCCATGTATTTTTTTTGTTTTTTTTTTTTTTTTTGTGGGCGCGCCAGCGGCATTGACCCAACAACAAGAAAACTAAGCTAAAAACTAGATAACTAGGCGGTCCGAAATGGACGCAACAAAGGACAGCAGTGCGGACACCACAGAAGATGAAGGAAAGGAGAGGATAAAGGAAGAGTTATAAGAAGTAGGGAGACCTAATGACAGGAGCTGACTGTATAAAAGGGAGCGTTCGTTACGAAGAGCAGGACACTCGAAGAAAATGTGATCAGCATCACATGTACGAGGAGGAGCACAATCGTGAAGAGAACAATCAGGGGAAGGCGACAGACCAAATTGAAAGCGAGAGGAGAGGAGGAGAGAATGATTGATTCGGAGACGAATTAGGGAAACAATAGAAGAGCGACGACCGAAAAGAATAGAATGGAACCGAGACAGGGAACGAGGAATCGGCTGAATAAAACGGTAATGCAAATGACGATTAGAAAATAGGGAGGGATAAATATCCCGCCAAAGTCTGGCGTGATTGGAGGTGGATAAGGAAAGGATATCTAAAGAAGGGAAATGGTTGAGGAATGAATCAAGGCGACCAGCAGAACGAGCCAAAGAATCGGCTGCGTCATTGCCATCAATTCCGGAATGACTGGGGCCATAGCAAATCAATAAGAATAGAGCGGATGGCTGCAAAGTGGAGATAAGAGAACGAATTGAGAGAATAATACTATCAGAATAATGTGAAGGAGGAGAGATATGGTTTGAAGGACGCAATTAAAGTCCGAAATTATAGGAAATTGAGAAAACCCGCTTAAAGAGGGAATAAAAGAGATAGCCTGAAGGATGGCGATCGACTCGGCAGAAAAAATAGAGCAGAAGGAAGGAAGCCGGAAGGACTCAGAATACCGAAGCGACGGAGCAGTAAACGCACCACTCACGCCGTCCTCGCTCCTGGAACCATCAGTAAAGATCAATACATGAGCAGGAAAAGAGGAATTCAACAAATGAAGAAATTCATTGTTGACTGCACCGTGAGAAGAGGAATTAGCTCAAAGTGGGAATGTGGAAAATTCGATAGGCTGCCATAGGCTATTGAAGTCATGAAAGAAGTATGGCAGAGTGTTGTAGGAAAGGACAACAGGAGAAAAATTAGAAAGACGGGTAGCAATGAGCGATAGGATTGGGATTTTATGAGGAGAAAAACGCCAGCGGTTTTTGATATATAGATATTAGGAAACAAGTTTGGACGAGTAGATGGGAAACCGTTTAATTAAGAAGCGATACCCAAGCTGAGAACGGCGAATAAACAGTGGTTGGGTAACCGACTCTGATAGAACTATGGGAATAGGGGAGGATTTCAAGGCTCCAATGTACAAACGGAGGCAAGAGTTCTGGATCACGTCAAGTTTAGAGAGGAGAGACTTAGAGGAATTACCGTAAATAAAGGAACAATAGTCGAGCTTGGACCGGATGAGGCTTTGAATAGAATTAGAAGAATATACGGATCGTCTCCCCATCTGAGGGGAGAGAGAGATTTACGGAGATTAAGTCTTTTAAGACAGTATTTATAGAGAAAATTAATGTGCTCATGGAATGTGAGACGGCTATTCAAAAAAAGGCCAAGATAGCATATGGAATTGACAACGGGAATAGGAATACCAGATATAGTGATGCAAGTTAGAGCTCGGTTAAAGAGGCGGAGAGAAAAAATAATACAAGACGACTTAGTAGGAGAAAGGGAAAGGTGAAGACGAGTTAGGGAGTTATTAAGAATAGAAAGCGAATTATTCGACTCATCAATAAAAGCGGACAGATTGTCACAGGTGGAATAGACCAAAATGTCGTCAGCGAAGAGGAGGGAGGAAGAAAGAATAGGAAGAGAAGCGATATCAAAAGAGTAGATATTAAAAAGTGTAGGACTCTGACAGGAACCCTGTGGGAGCCCACGATAAACGCATCTGAAGGAGGAAAGGGAGGGAGAAGAAATAAAAAGAGTTCTGTTCTGGAAGAGGTTGATTATGAGAATGACGACGCGGGAAGGAGGTTAAGAGAAAATAGTTTGGAACCCAAAGAGGGAAGATGTACATTATCAAAGGCAGAAGAGACGTCCACAAAGGAGGCAATGGTGAATTTTTTAGTTAGGAAAGACTTACAGACATCTGAAGGGAAATAACTAATGCAGTCAATCGGCCCAAGCCCAGGGCGAAAACCAAACATATTAGAAGGGACTAGATTATTGTGCTCCAGCCACCACACGAGACGATTTTTAATCAAACCTTCAAAGAGTTTACGCAGACAGGAAGCCACGGAAATGGAACGGAAAGAACACTGATTTCTTTTAGGAATAGAAATATCAATAAAGTCGTTCCAGAATTTTGGGGTAGAATCAGAAAGGAGAAAATAATTAAAAATGTGGGGAAGGAAAAGCAGCGCGGCAGGAAAGAGATTTTTAAGAATAAGGAACGAGAAACCGTCCCGGCCAGGAGCAGACAAGGTGGATTTATTAAGAATGGATGCAAGCTCGTCGTAACGGAAAGGAGAAGACAGGAAGTAAGGCTCAGAGCCGATGCTGCCTTTATTTCGTTAACTGTAAAATCAAAAACTTCTTTTGGCATTATGATGTATGGTCGTGCCTTTTATTTCCGTGATTTTCAAAGTGGGTTTTTAAAAAAGGGTCGTATTCGCTTATAAGTTCAAGGAACCCTAAATAGTTACCACTTTTCTTAGATCCTAGTTCTTGATTAGCACCTCAAAAAGCTAAGCCTCGCGTTTCCAAAAATTTAATTGCACTAACAAGTCGTCGGTTCACATCCACCCAGTATTTCTTCTCAATTTCAAGCCGTAGCAATTATGCCCATCTATACAACCGCTTATATTTTTTCATTTACTATAAACTAGTAAGCAATTTTTGGGCTCTTCGCTTCCTTCGTGTTCTTTTATCCTTTTTGTCCCATTTGTCCAATCATCAAATCCTGATAAACTAAATTGATTATTTTGAGACGACAATAATTTGCACACGAAACAGTATAATGATCCAGACGATGCACAGTGTGGTATTTAGCCCCAAAACATGGCCAAAATTATTGTACACTTTTAATTTTATTTTAGCATATCCTGAGATCCCCTAGGTGCAAAAATGTATTTTTTACAAAATATCGGTCTGTCTATCAGTCGGCGTGTGGACTTTAGAATTGTTATACTTTATAACTCGGCTTCTAGATATCGGGAAAAATTTTTAAAAATAATTGTACAATTTCTTGAAGCTAAGTGGGACATACAAGAGTTTATAAGAGTTTCTCGTATCGTTTAGTATTTAAATTGTTGAGTAAAAATAGTAAAACAAAGTCTTGTTTATAAAGCAAAACATTTATTCATCAGTTTCATGAGTATTACTGTCCTCAACAATATTAATATTTGTAATATCACTTTCTCGCAATAAATTTAAAACGTCGGAAGCTAAGGGTTTTCTCTTCTTGATTGCATAGAATCTCATGCCCGTTATTAGTGGATCAGAAATTAAAAGAAGCCTATTCAGGACATCCCTACTGCAGGTCACGCGCGAAAACTTTCTTGTATAGTTTAATCTAAATGACCTAATATGCTTATTGCGAGTTTCTGCAGCCTTTTCAGATAGTTGGCCTATTGGTAAAATAGCTTCTTTTATAACGTCTGCTACTAGAGGAAAACTGTACATCAACTCCGGAAATACGCAGCAGGATTGAGCAAGCTAGAAGAGCTCTCACCAAAATGAAAAGCTTATTCACCCATCAAGACCTAAGGCTCGAACTTCGAATCAGACTGCTAAGGTGTTACATTTTCTCTATTTTTCTTTATGGTTGCGAGAGCTGGACCCTGAATGCATCATTGGAAAAAAAGATTACCGCATTTGAAATGTACTGTTATCGGCGTATTCTGAAAATATCATGGTTGAAAAAAATTACTAATATCGAGGTACTTCAAAGAACGGGAAAGACCCTTGAATTAATGCTTACCATCAAGAAACGGAAGCTACAGTACCTCGGACACATCACACGAGGCCCCAAATACGAAATTCTGAAGGTCATTTTGGAAGGAAAGATAAATGGGAAGAGATCGAGAGGAAGACGACAAAATTCATGAATGGACAATCTTATCAACTGGTTCGACTGCCCTTCTATACAACTCTTCCGATCGGCCATTGTAAAAGAAAATTTTCAATCGTGGATCGCCAACCTTCAATTTGGAGACGGCGGATAAAGAAGAAGAAGATAACGTCTGCTCCGTGACGAAGTATCTTGTGACATTGGATCAAAACCATATAGTGCGACATACAGTTCAGCTGTTCCTTGACAGCATTTTTCAAATTTCTCAATATTAATTTTGTATTCGCAACACAGAGCATCTAATATTACTTTTAGCCGACGTATCAAATTTTTCCCTGTATTTATTATTTAAACTCATTGTTAAATATATTTATTTTTATCAAATTTTTATCAACTCCTGTTATTTCCGCCGATATTTCGTAATATTCAAAAAATCTTTTGTTAATATTTCCCCCATTAGTATTTCCAAAATTTGCTTTACGGATGCCCACTAAGAGCCGAAGCTATTGTTTGAAATTATCCTGAACTTCGTTTTCTTGTTTTCTACCGCTTGTTTTTCTTCAGCAGAAAGGCGGACATTCCATATTTTCTTATCGGGCCCGTAAACTAATTGAAGGGGAACCGCAGAACTTTGAAAAATATTGGCATCAGAGTCGGCTACATTTTCAAACTTCATTTTATATTGCATCTGCGGAGACCCATCACAACCACACTTACTTATTAAAAATAAAGAGCGTTTTCGTCGATACCTAAATGACGGCATACAACTCATTTCGGGTCATAGACCTCAATCCAGAAGGTCCTGTTAACAAAATGAATAAAAAGAGTTATAGTAATTTATATCAAAATTGTAGCAATTAACAAAAAAATTCATTAAAAGAAAATGGGGCGGTTTCGGGCGGCTGCGTATTTTATAACTGCCTTACAAACTAATTACTGCATATTGTACAATATTTTTTATAGCTTAAATAAGTTTAGAAGTATAACAAAATCCTCTCTAAATATTATAAATAATTTTGATGCCACTGTTAATGACACGTACGTTGTCAACCATATAAATAAAAACCGGCTAGATATTCCTTAGGTAAATTTCGTGTGTATAAAATGCATACGTACTTTCAAATAATCCATGTCAACAACAATCACTAAATTGTTCAGACACAAAACTAAAAGATATTTTAAACAACACAATCTGAGAGCACCGAAAATTCATACAATTACTCTGAGCAAAGGATAACTTTTGACTGTTCCTATGGCGTGCTGTGTGGTACAATCGGATTGCGCATTTCGCATTTGGATAGAGTAATTATTTAAGTTTTTGAGGAACCATAATACCGAACAGGTAATCGGTTTTCAAAATAATCATTTTTGGCCAAGTTTTGTGGCTGAATACCACACTGTGCGATGGCGAATATAATAACCATTCACGTTTATCTCATCATTTTTAGGTTTGCGATTAAACAGAGATGACGTCAACGTTCTATTTTTTTTTATCATCAGACTCATCATATGATAAGTACGAAGATGGATTTTTTAAAAACGTGATCTATATTTTGAAATGTTGCTGTACCTTTTTGGATATAGTGTGTAATAAAAGCATCACTTAGCCTCAACTGAGCTGGATCTGAAGAATAACTTAAATTTTCTTCAGTCTTTTCTGTAAATATATAAATAATTCTGTAATGTAATTTTAACATAAAAATTGGAAAATTAAAAAAATTTCGAACATAGTTGTGATCTTCATAGTATGTCCTAACATTGTGGAAAATTTTATAATTATTTGTTGATTAATGTATAAGCTGTCTTGAACGTATTAAAAACTGTTTCATTTATATTACTTAAACAAATGGTATACTACTAGGCAATAAGACTTTATTTCCTATTGCATTGTCTGTCTACGATACATGAAACTATAAGAGAAAGAGGGATATCATATAATATTATCTCTTTTACTCTCAAATTATAGCGCCGTAACTTCCCGACGTCTCTAGGCTTGAAGATTTTGGCAAAGAAATTATCCACTAGTGAAAGGAAAGGTAGTGTTTTTAAAGAGGTATTGAAATGCCTGATATTGACGTTGATTTTCCTGTATTCAAACTATCGAC
The DNA here is from genome assembly GCA_039619475.1 of Icerya purchasi. NCBI lineage: Eukaryota > Metazoa > Arthropoda > Insecta > Hemiptera > Monophlebidae > Icerya > Icerya purchasi. The sequence goes on from CM077116.1 coordinate 138,238,991, forward strand.
AGGGTCGCCAATAGCTGTTTCTTGCAAAGAACCATTATTAGTAAAATCTTAAAGTAATATTTTCAATTATAAAATACATCAATCATTTAAATTGTAAAAAATGATTGGAGCTATTAAAATTTGGTATAAAATAAACAAATGCATTTCATTTCAAGTTGCTTGATCTAGTAAGAAATCTTTACAAACACGGAATTCAAGAAAAAGGGGTGTAAAAATGAAATAACTGTCTTTTTAGCCATCTCTCTTACTTCCACACGCCAAATATTTTAACGCTGATAAAAACTAAACTGTGACAAAAATACACTTACCTGACATACCAATTTCGTCGCGGCTGAGGTTCTCATTTTGAGCACCATTTCATTTTCAATTTTGTTCGGCTCAGAGTCAGAAATATTTTCACTGCCATCACTGTGATCAACAGTTGTATTCGTTTGATGAAAAAACTTTGAAATTTTAGGCAGAGATGCTTGAATCTCTTCAAGGCTCTCCTTCTTCTTTTTTGCTACAGCTCGATTTTTTGCACCGGATCAATAAAAGCGTTTCATTATAGTGTTGTTTTTTACAATATTTCATATAATACTTTTTAGGAATTCGGTTTCCTAATTTTTGTAAGAATATATTTTTATGTGCACATCGAAATCACGTCTTTACTGGTTAAATTCTGAAACCCAACTGAGCTTACAGACATATTAGTATTTGATAAGTAACCCGACATTGTCAGTGATGTCAAAATGCCATGCTATTTAATGTTGCCACATAGCACGAAAATTTTCAACTGTTATTTCCGTTTAGTTTTATACTTTTGTTACGATATTTTCGATTCGTTTATGTTTTGTTTTGTTATACATATTTTTATTGCATGCGTAGCGCACGATTTTCGAACCGCTATTATGTGACCGCCCGCTGATCGGCAGAGACACCCAAGGCCGATGCCTTTTTTTTGCCTATTCGTTCCTTGCCGTTTCCAGACATCTGGAATTACGTTGCACTACCAGTGTTCGTTGTTCGCCTTTGCTCCTCGATCGCCTTTGTGTCATTAAGTCGATCGCTTCGCTAATGTTCGCTTAACATCGAGCTATAAATAAAACTTTTAATTTGTTAACCGATTAATTTCCAAATAATCTTTAAAATCTTAACACCCTTCTCAGAATTATTGTTGAAGAATACTCTTTTCCAAAACATATTCCACAACTTATTTTATACAATAATTTCTTCTTTCTTTTTTCAGAGTTGTTTAATCGTGTGTAAAAGTGTTGCGAGGGTGCCATGCATTTTAGTGTTGACATGGTGCCCTTGGTCGCCACGCTGGTAACTTAAAAAGCAAGACGTTGAAATTTGATCAGGCTGATTCTCGTGTCGATTCCAAGTTCGCACTTGTTTTTTAAACAGACTAAAGCGCCACTATGTTAAAAGATAACTGAATCAGGGAGGGAAATTCAAAATTTAAAAAAATCTAGTCTCTGCTGACAAACAGAAGGTATGCTCTTGTCTTCGGGAGAATATCTTTCGACTCCAGAAAACAAAAATATGTCCTTAGCGAAGTTAGCGGGTTGGCAATTTGGGCCAATGAAACGTCACGTGGCTTCCTTTTTGTTTCAGTGATGATGCACATCGGTCGTCGTGCTGAAATTTGTATTTTTGCACAAAATCGATTTCTATAAGTGGGCTTCCAACCGGTGAGGCTTAGGGCCCCCTGACTCTTAAAGACGGCACTGTATTGAAAACATCCTGATGATTTAACTAGTATTAAATAGGAGTTTATTAATGCTCCAAAAAAGTGTATATAAAAAAAAAATAATCAATTTGTTCTTATTTCTCTGAATTTTATTTATATTACTTGTTTGAAATTTACAGAAAGTAAGTATTTTTTTAAAGAATTCATATATTTAAATACAATCACGTGATTTAGCATTTTGTAAAAACCCATTAGATTTTGGATATATGTTTGCATATTACATTTTATTTACAATATTTTCTAATGCAAGGTTTATGTATGTGTATATTTCAAAAGTATTTTATAACTATGTGATAAAATTGTTTTGAAACAAACAGTTCAGAATGAATAGAAATAATATACTTCAGTAGGTGTTATTAAGTGTCCTATTATGATTAAAAACTATATTGCAGAATAGTTCATCTTGATAAAAATGATCTAGGGTATTTGCATATAATGAGAGATTAAAATTAAAACATAATGTATATATTCTAACAAGGAAAGTACACGGTTGTCAAACGTTGATTTTGATGAAATTTTGGTATGTTGTAAAGTAAAAAAAAAATATCAGACACGTGTTTTTTTTTTATTGGCCCATATGGAGTTTGAAGGGGTGAAAACCAACCCTAATGTTCACCCCCGAAAGGACAAGTAATCCACAGTGATTTAAGTAGTGGAGTTGCATCCCCTATTTTCTAAGGGGTGAAAACACCTTTTTTTGGTGATAATTATGGAATAAAAAATTATAAAGTAACGTAAACAAATAAGAAAAACATTTTTTAACACGCACAATTAAAAAATAAAGTTGACGTGTTTCGGCATTTTCATGAATTTCACCCTTAAAGGGATAAAGCACTCCTTACAAGAAACATCAATAAGTACATGTATCAAGTAATCCAATTTCGTAAAAAACTTGTATGTAACGATTTTTGAGGTCACTGATTACGAATCCGCCATCAGATTTTGTTAATTCAAAATGGCGGATCCAATATGACGGACAAAAAAGTCAAAATAGTTTTAATTTTAATGAAAAATTGTATACGAGAATTTTTGAGGTCGCTGATCACGAATCTGTTATCAATTTTTGAAAATTCAAATTATCTGGTGCTTTATAACCATACAGCCCCAAAACCTTAAAACCCAGAAGGGCCACAGGCCTGTGCGGGCCTGTGCGTTATAACCATACAGACCTCTAAACATCAGACAGGCCGATTGCCTATGACTAAAACTGCGCATATCGTAAACTGCAAGGAGACGAAAGGCCTATTCATGGTGGTATACTGGAAAACCGTTCTTATAATTTACTTCTTTAAAAAATTTTCAGTACAGTTCAACTTATGTATTTATTTATTTATTTATCTATTTAGTAACGGGAATCACTCTCTTCTTACGAAAATAATAACAAAAATAAATTAAGAAGTGGCCAAAGTTAATTAGTAATATAATAATTTTTTTTTCAAAATGAACCCTTATACATTAGATTGAATTACATTCAATGAGTAAATTAAAACATTTATTACTAATTCTCACAATCAAAAACAGTAAACAGTATATTAATACTATTATAGATATAATTCGTACTGCTATCATGCTCAATAAATCTGCGAGAATCTGAAATATAATAATCAACATTTTTAAAAATAAATATCTTTAACTTTTAACATTGGCTTGTCCAGGAAGGTAATGTTCATTTTGCTCGTTATAACTTTAGTCAAAACAGTCTGTCTGGGTTTTGGGAATTTAAGGTTTGTTAGTATTGGATTACTTGATACATGTATTTATTGACGTTTCTTGTAAGGAGTGCTTTATCCCTTTAAGGGTGAAATTCATGAAAATGCCGAAACACATCAACTTTATTTTTTAATTGTGCGTGTTAAAAAATGTTTTTCTTATTTGTTTACGTTACTTTATAATTTTTTATTCCGTAATTATGACCAAAAAAAGGTGTTTTCACCCCCTAGAAAATATGGGATGCAACTCCACTGCTTAAATCACTGTGGATTACTTGTCCCCTACACGAAAAATAATTTCCATTTTGTTTCATAAAAAAATATGGAGTTGAAGACGAGATATTTAGGAAAGACGATTTTCGGGGGTGAACTTTAGGGTTGGTTTTTACCCCTTCAAACTCCATATGGGCCGATAAAAAAAAAAAACACGTGTCTAATATTTTATTTTTTACTCTACAACATATCAAAATCGGCATCTGACAACTCGTGTACTTTCCTTGTAAGATTCACACTTGTCTTCAATTATGTGGTTATATAGAATTGCACAATCTGATTAATGAGTAGACTGGCATATAACTAAAATGGATCAAAACACTAGACAAAAATATGGTCTAATTCATATAAAATGTTTCTTTTTCACCATTTCAATTAAAATAAGCTGTCATTATATTATCAAATCATTCTTAAAATAATTTGATTATACATAATATAATGGTACTGCAGTTATTTTTATGCAAATTCGTTTCACAGTAAAGATACATTTTGGGTAAGACTGTGTGTTATTATGTAAATTGTTTTCAGTATTTTATTATTTTCAATGAAATGATGCTCCAAAAATTAATTCTATTTAAATTTTTATCTTATGAAATGTATAGTAAAACAGAAATATCTGTATCATAATTTAAAATATCATTTCATTTATTTTTAAGCAATGGATAACTCTGAAAATCAACTGATTCATATTTCATATCATTAAAAATATGCTAAGTCCTCAATAATGATTATGTAGCATAAATTAATAAAATATTGCTACAGTGAATTCTAATAGTCTGATCTTATTGTGTTTCTCATTATCACATTGTCTATCTGAGTTTTATTTAAGTTTATTTGTAATATATAAATATTATTTTAATAAGATCTAACCTGCTAAGCACGTTCATTTCATGAATAGTTTAAAACCATAAAATCATTTTATCTATTACATTGCAATTTTCTTTTACTTTATCACTTCATGCACTTTATAATGTGCAAAACGCCTTTGTGGATTATGCTAAATACAACAGTCACGATTTTACCAAATAACTTGTTTTCCATTAATTTTTTTTTACACCATAACTTAATGAATGTATTGCTCGTATTTCTTATTTCTCCAAAAGTGGAACAATTTTGAATATAAATATTTTTTTATGTTCACTTGCTATATTTCCATTGAATAACCTTTTTTGGTGTGTGTGTGCTGCCAGATCTATGAAATTTTATTTATAATTATTCCATTTCTACTACAGTTTTACAATTTATGATAAATGTCACTCACAGGACGATGGTTTCAATTTTTAATTCTTTCCTGTAGCTCACAAAAATAATTTCTCAACCAGATTTATAAATTTTTGTCTATTAGGTGAAAAGCATCAGGGCATGGATATTACTAATTTATAAGTAGAATGTGTATCATTACTTTGCATAAATATTATTTTGGATGTCCCAAAAATTGATTCACTCAACTGTACTTTTAGAATAAACTAAGACATAGTACCTCTGAACAATTCTATTCCTGATTTTAAATTTATTCTGTTTAATCTATGAAGCACAATTAACTGAAAACATAATGATTTCACAATTTCTAAATAAAAGTTTATTGATGTTAATTAAAGGTTTATATTAATATACAATGAATTTATTCTTATTTATGTGAATTTTTAATATAATATTTGTTTTAAATTTACAGTGGGTAAGTGTTTTACATTATAATTGACACATTTAGATGTAACTGATGTAATATTGTACACAAGCAAGCATTAGAACACAATGTTTATATATAAATTAGATATCTGACATATATTTTCATATTATATTTCACCTACTGAATTTTCTAATGCAATGTTTATATTATCACACACATTTTGAATGCATGAGACCTATTATAACTATGATATAATTTTATTTAAAGTAAACAGGTTTAAATTAACAGAAATAATACATTTTAACAGACTATCAGGATAAAGATAGTCATTGTAGAATAGATCATTTTACTAAAAGTAATCTACGCTATTTGCATATAATAAAGAACTAAAATTCATATTTTTTTGCACGCACTTTAATATTCATGCATGACTTCGATCATACTGCTATATACAATTCTACAATTTGGTTGATAATTATGCTTGCATATACTTTTAGTGGATCAAGTTTCTAGGTGGGTGTTAGTCTCATATTCTTCAAATATTCCTGTGTTGTTTCTATTTTTATTTAATGCTTCTTTTTCATTGTTTTAATTACAATGAGCTGCCATTGCATCGTCACGATATTTATAAAATAATTTCATTTTACATGATTTCATAGTATTACAATTATTGCTCATGCAACTTTATTTCACAGTGAAGGTACATTTTGGGTGGGTAAAACTCTGTGTTTATATGACGATATTTTTTAATCATTTTGTTAATTCAGTGGGATTAAGCATCAAAAAATGATTCTATTTCAACCTGTACATTACTAAATTTATAGCAAAGCAACGATCTCAACGTCATAATTTAAAATTTCATTTCATTCCATTTTCCACTATGGATTACTCTGAAAACAAATTCATACCACCAAAGATATGCTCTGTTTTTAATAGTAATTATGTGGTCTAGATCAATAAAATATTGTTGCAGTGAATTTGGACTATTTTTGTTGTAGTGTCTCATTGTCATATTCTCTAACAACAAAGTTTCTGTTGAAATTTATGGACAGTTTAAAATTATTATTTCATATGGATCCACTGTGTTAAGCACATTCATTACATGAAAAGTTCTGTTGTCACTAAATAAAGTCAAGTTAATGACCGAAATAAATAAGACAGTAAATGAACCCTTAAAATACTAATAAATTGAATAACTAAACCATCCAACTATTTAAACTCCTAGGGACCCATATGACGCACGATAGATCACTAAAAAAATGGATACAAAAAAAAAATGATATAATGAAATGGTGAACAAATATAACTAATACAGGAAATAAACACAAATTATACATTAGAGATATTGGTACTGACGGTGCGCGCATCTGATGATTATTAAAATAAGATAAGTATCTAAAAAACGGTTGATTTGTATGGTTCCAACTTAGCATTCCAGCATATGCATGATCAGACGGACTATTTTCTACATGATGCCGATGTAAATCATTTTGTAATGTTAGGGGCGATAAAAGCTATGGAGAAATCGAACAGGGGAAAGTGGGCTCAATCAGTGATAACGGAAACGAATTTGGTGCTGTCCGTGACGCGGGTGGAATTTGAAATATCGTAATTGTGAATTCAAATGATGCCTAAGACCAATGTTCCAAAAACAAGGTTTTATTAATTTTTGCCAGGTCAGCAGGTATCCCATTGGTTTGTTTTGGTTCTTCACTGTAAAACTAATTTTTTCCCACAATTGTAGCATTATACGACTTGTATCTAACCGGTTGGCTGTTTAGAATATTTTCAATATCCATTTCTGTGTGATGTGTCAGTTCTAACTTTTGAGTATTAGTCATTGGACCGGTTCTAAATTCGTTGACGAGGTCCAGAATTGCCGGACTGGGATATTGTACTTGAGACCGATCGAGATTTCATCCAGTTGAAACGAAATATGATTTTCGGCCTGTTCACCAGTTTTAGTAAACGATACAGATGGTTGTATTTCGTTTTATCTTTCTTCGCATTTTTGTCCCGTTTTCTTTGATATTCAGTTTCAAGATCAGACTTGATGGCAAGTATAGATGCAAAATTACCATCAGGCAGGTGTGCATGAAATGCCTGGTCATCAGATTTATCCGTCGGTTCATGCTGTTGGATGGGTTGGGACTGTTTATCATGTTCTTGGATTCTTGCTACTTGGAATTAATTCAATAACGAGCTTACTGGAACTTCACTCTATTGGAAACATCCGGTATCAAGGATATCTAGCCCTAAAACCATTTTTAACGGTTGATAATTATTATTCACAACTAATACCTCACACTGATATTCAATTCCCACAATAAGAATATGTTGGCCATTCCTAGTACTGGAAAATTTGAATTTGGTTCAAAGCCAGAAACGTATACGCACTGCACTGAATGTGAGCCTTAACGTTTGATGCAACCGCCATAGAATTGCTGAATGTGAACATCCCGTTTCGAATAATGCTTGTGTCAGATGTTCATTAATGGTAACCAAATGTACATATCCTGCGTTCTTCCGATTTCTGATCATTACATTTGTCATTTGCAGGGCGTTATTCTGTACCTTTTTCAGTGGTAACGTAGGACAGTCTCGATTAAAGAGTCTTGGCTGACGGCACCGATAACAATATCGGTTGTGATTTATTGGGAAGTTCGGCATTTGTTCAGAACAATTAGAATTCGTTTCTCGAAGTATTTTTGGTTCCACTCGGGCCTCCTTTTAAAGTTGAAGTTGAACCTGTTTGTGATATTGAATAGCATCGAACAGCTAGCCCAAGGTTTTGGGTCGTCCTAGGGCAACATGTTCTGCAAGCTGAGTTGGTTGTAAGTCAAGTGTAACCGCTCGACGCTCTCTTTAGGTTTTAACCCACATTCAACGCACAATTAATACTTATGCAATAAATAGACATGGATATTTTCATTCGGTTCGCATATTCGCCTTTGCATTTTATCGATCTTAGCTATCGTTGTGACATCCTGTCCAAACATATTGATAGCACGGTACTTTAAAGATTCCCAATAGCAAACTCTTGCTAAAAGTAAACATACCAATCCTTAGTAGCCCCGTTTAACTTCATCAGTGCCACTTTGAGTGTCTTTTAATAGGACCATCCGTTATTCTGAGCAATCTGTTCTATCTGTGAAATCCATTGATCAAACTCATACTCAAGATTCTCTCCTGTAAATATTAGTATCCCACTTAGAGCATTCACCTCACTCAATGAGGGATACAGTTTTTGTATTATTTCGGTTAGTGCAGTGGTTAACTCAGCTATACCTATCATTGCAGCTCCACTTGGCCGAGGATGCCTCTTTTGCAGGATGATCGGCCATGAGGTTTCCTGGTATCTTTGCGTGACCAGGAACCCACAAGAAGGTTACCCTCGGTGGTGAATTATGAAGGATTATATTTGTGGAGTCAGCTATCGGGTGGTTTGATTTTTGTTGGATGTTCTGTAAGGCTGTCAATGAGTCCGTGGCTATTGTTATTATATGTTGGTTTGATTTAACCGCGTGTTCCGAAGTTAGCAAGATGCCACACAATTCTACAGACAGAGCGGAAAATAGCGGCAGAAGCGAAAATCTGTGAGTAACGTTTTGACCAACTACGACTGCGCAACCAGCAAATTATGCTGCCCTTGTGCCATCTGAGTAACATAATCGATTTCTTTGCAAGGAAAGTAGTTTATGAATTATGAAGAAGTAAGAGTGCTTGTTTGGCAGCAGCGAATAGTCAATTAAGGCCGGTTTCGCTGTCCATGGTGGAAAGATTTTTGCAGGTTTATTGTCTACGTTGAGGAAGTTTTGAATCAATAGTAATTCGGTGTGAAGAGATTCTGATGCATATGGTAAGATCCTTTTTACTCGAGATCTTAATAGTCTGGTTTCTGATGAGCTCTTAATTGGTCGTAGAATGCTGGAAGAGCCGGATTTGCAATAGCGCGCTGCAGTAAGTTCACTGTGAGGTAATCCCATCGAAGCGGTTGGGGCCACTCTCAGCTTCATTAGGGATGTTCTGAGCGCGTCTGTAACTAAGCGAAGAGAGGCGTTATGGATTGCACCCAGTTTGGCGAGGTTTGTCTTGGCTGCTATGGAAAACAGAGGGCACTGAAGGATTATATCCCATTTCTGAGTAAAATTTTGTTGTCAGTAGATAAAGCCGAGTTAGTGACCGAAATAAATAAGATGGGAAATTAATGCACAATGTATTAATAAATCAAACAACTAAACCAATCAACTACTTAAACTCCTCGGGACCCCCACGCACGTTGGGTCACTAAAAAAGCAAATATGAATAAAAAATGAAATAACAAAGCGTCAAACAAATACAACTAATACACAAAATAAACACAATTCTGTTCAACAGATACCTACATATAGTACAACTAATTTTAGCAAGTCCTCAAATAAGTATAATGACATCGGACCGCTAAATTTAATTATAATACAATTTTAAACAAAACGTTAATACAATTTAATGTACATAATAAAAAGACTGAAAATCTAATAACACATATTACACACATCTTTGTGACAAAAACACGCACAAAGTCCGTCACTACAATTTCACACATGCAACATTCACAACTATCTGTTGCAGACTAACTAAAAACACCGTGCCATCTAAACAAAGACCGACGCCATCTCTTAGAAAATGGTCACCTGTTTATAAGGGTGCTAGTGCTTGAACGAATATAATTTATAAAATAATGCTAAATATATTTATATTAAAAAAATACATAAAATAACTCCTGTTTTCCTAAGAGAAAAACAAACGTAATTATTTACAGCCAAGGAAAAATAAACATAAATTAAGGAAAGGATAAAAGAAAATATGACTAGTGAAAATAAGTCAAAAGCAAAAGCTAAATCGAAACAGCCGATAGAAAGTCTTTAGAAAAGTCTGTAGTGAAGAAGTAAATTTAGATGATACAACTAAAAAATGAATGAATATACAAAAATGAAAAAAAAATTATTATCATCAATAGATTCAAAATCATGAAAGGCATTTTATCAATCACATTCCACTTGTTCTTTCTTTATGTAACTTCATATACTTCATAGTAGATAACTACTGTGCAAATTTTGCTGTATAATGTGGTCACTCTGCTACCAATTCATTTTCTTTTTTTTTTATGCCAGTTTTATTTTACATCATATTTGAATGATTGTCTTGTTCATATTTATTATTTCTAAGATTCTTTTTTTTTTTTTTTTTTTTTTTTTTTTAATATTTACTATGGGTTCGTCAGCGAGGACATTAGCCCAAGAAATGGGAATAGAGAAAAAATCAGATTTTTATGAGGCGTGAAACATTCAACAAGAATGTATCAAGCGCCTGGATGACAGAAGGAGAAGGAAGGGAAAGAATAAATGCAGCACAATAGGGAGTAGGAACATTGTTTGATAAGAGAGAGGAGTAAAAGGAAGATTGTTCAGATGAAAGTGATGAACATTCGAACATTATGTGATCAGGATCACATACATGTTGACTGTTAAGAGGATGTAAAGGACAATACGGAGATGCCGCGAGAGAGAATCGGAAAAGCGACGAGGGAAGCCAGCTGTGCCCAAAGCGGAGGCGGCATATTGCCGAGATGCTGGAGCGACGCATAAAAGGGAAGTCAAGAAACCAGGAACAGAAAGGAAGAGAAGGCTGGATGGACAAGTAAAAGGAATCCGGGTTTGAGAATGAGGAGTAGTAGGAGTTAAACCATAATTGGTTGTGCGCTGCAGAGGACAGAAGATTAATATTGACGGATGGAAAAGTAGTAAGGAACCTGCCGGAAGAAGAAGCTCGCCGAGCTAATAAGTCAACTGACTCATTTCCTTCTATTCCAGAATGGCTAGGGATCCAAAGGAAATTAACCTCGATTGCACAAAAAAGAAAGAGGTCATGGATCAAGGAACGTATAAAAAGGATTACATAATCAGTAGAGTGGGGAGGCAGAGGAGATGCAACAGCCTGTAGCACGCTTTGAGAGTCTGATAGAATAAGGAAATTACGAGAGACCTTCGAAGATCTGATGAAGAAAAGTGCATGGAGGATAGCAATAGACTCGGCACAGAAAGTCGAACAGAAGGAAGGAAGTTTAAAGGACTCAGAGTGATTTAATAAAGGACAAAGAAAGGCTGCACCAACTCCACTTGGGCTCTTGGAACCGTCCGTGTAGATTGTAACATGGTTAGAATAGTGGGAGTTTAAGGTATGTAAAAATTCCGATCTAACAGCGTGATGCAGAACGGCTGTAGGGGGAGCAGAAGAGTAAAAGCAATTAATTGGATGAAGAAAGGAGGAAAAGTTAAAAGAAAAATATGGGAGCTTATCGCAAGTGTGAATGTATGGTAAAAATTGAAGGAGTCGGGTAGAAATAAGAGACAGAATTGGTGTTTTATTGGCACTAAATCGCCAATCCTGTAGAATGAGGGAATAAGAAGGAATAAGTGAGGAAGAGGAGATAGGAAGACGTTTAATAAGGAAGCGGTAGCCCAAATAGGAACGCCGAATAAAGAGAAGATTCAAACAATTTTATATACAACAATTTCTCCACACATACTAGGCATATTTCCATTAAATGTAGGTGAATACATCCTGTTTGTTAAAACTGTATAATAAAACAAACTTTAATAACAAACAATATGGAACAATAAATTAGATAAATACCTATTTAGAAACGTTTTCGGGCATAACCCATCATCAGCTAAAAGTAACTTAAAGGAAACTTAAAACATACTCAAAACATATTTAAGTTTCCTTTAAGTTAGTTTTAGCTGATGATGGGCTATGCCCGAAAACGTTTCTAAATAGGTATTTATCTAATTTATTGTTCTATATTGTTTGTTATTAAAGTTTGTTTTATTATATATATTTCCATTACATCAATTTTCTTGGTGAGCTTGTGCAGCTACATCAATGAGTTATTTTGTATAAATAATACTTTCATAATCTTATTTCACATTCTGTGATAAATATTATTCCTAGGACAATCAAAATGTCTAAAAGTAATTTTCATTTTTTAATTTCTTACTGTAGCTCCTGAAAACTTTATAGTTACTTCCAGAAAACAGTTACTCTGCAGAGTATATAAATTTTTGAGCGTTAGGTGAAAAGCCGCAGGCATGGTTATTACTGATTTGTAAGCACAATGTAAATTATTTAGTTAACCCAAAAATTTATTCATTCAACCATACTTTTGTCTAAACTAAGTCATAGTTGCTGTGCTGATTTCAGATTTATTCAATTTCATTTTTAAAGCACAATGCATTGAAAACATTAATAATTTAACTTGTTATAAAAAGGAGTTTATTAATTTTGCAAGATAGTGTATATTATTATACAACAAATTTGTTAGTATTTCCCTTCATTTAATGTATATCACTTTTTTAATATTTGCAGCAAGTAAGTGTGTATAATAGAATTCATACATTTAATTGTATTTTATACTATGTTGTGCAAAAGCAAGCTTTATGGAACAATCCTTACATTTAAATTATCTTTTTTAACACATATTTTCATGGTCAATTTCATTTATAGTAAAAATATTCTGATGTGTTTGCATATAATGAGAGATTATAATTTATATCTATTGCATATAATTTAACCTGTTCAGTCACAGTATTCATTATAATGGACACCAACTCTTCAATTATTTTATGTAAAAATTATAGGTCTAAAATTCATTCAGAAATCATGTAAATTATAATGGACATCTTAATTCTTACATATAACTAATGTAAGGTTAGTGTCTTTTTTTTTTTTTTTTTTTTTAAATTTTTGAGTATGTCAGCTACGGACGTTACTCAATCCAACAGTATGATAGTATTAATGATTATAAAGGAAAAATATTACAAATGGAAAATACGAAAGAAGCTAACAAAGGAATAACCAAGGGAGACGGAAAAGAAAGGATGCTGTGAGCGCTGTAGGGTGTAGGGAGGCTAAGACGCAAAAGACCGGAATACAGTATCGCGCGTTCTGAAGAAATGGAAGGACATTCAAGTAAAATGTGGTTCGCATCACAAACGAAGTTTGCTTCTGACGGATCAAATGGACAAAGAGGAGACTGGGTAATGGAGAAACGAAAGAGTGAAGCAGGAAGCAAGCTGTGGTTTAACCGAAGTCTAATTATGGATGAAATAGTTGACCGCCTCATGTTGGGGAAATCAAGAAACCACGGAAAAATAGGAGGAGTGGGTTGTATGGATAAGTAAAAGAAAGCAGGATTGGAAAAAGAAGAAGGATAGAGATCAGACCAACAGTCATGATGGCAACGCGAGGAAAGAGTAAGAAGACTTTGAGCTGGGAAATGCCTAATAAAGCGACCGTTTAAAGCAGCCGAACGTGCCAACGAGTCGACGAACTCGTTGCCCGAAATTCCACAATGACTAGGAATCCACAATAGATCAATACGGACAGAACGGGAATTAAATAGATGTGAAATTAAGGAACGTATGTGAAGCACGATAGGATCAGCGGATGGTTTAGGAAAGGGAGTAGCAATGGCTTGTAAAACGCCTTTTGAATCAGAATATAAGAGAACCTTAGATATATTGTTAGAGGAGGCTATAAAAAGGATTGCCTGTAAGATCGCAATAGATTCGGATAATTATATGAAGGAAAACCAGGGAAGTTTGAACGACTCAGAATAGCCGAAATCCGGCAAAGTAAAAGCCGCTCCAACCCCCAAAGCTGATTTTGAGCCATTTATAAAAATGAAAGTATAAGAAGGAAAGAGCGAGGATAAAGCATAGTTAAATTCGTTATGAGCAGCGGGAGCGGGAAGAGACTTGACAAACGAAGGAAGAAAAAGTAAACTGGGTGCGTAAATAAAATCTAGGAAATTATAGGTAAAATAAGGGCATTTGGTGTAGGATAGAACAAAAGGAGAGAAGACCCTGAGACGTGAAGAAATCAAGGAAAGGATTGGGGTTTTATGAAGAGAGAAATGCCAGTTGTTGAATATAAACTAGTAGGAATTAAGCAAGTAGGAATTGGAAATATGAAGACGTTTGATCAGAAATCGTTCACCTAGATAAAGTCTTCGGATGAATAAAGAACAGGAACCAGTTTCTACCAAAATGGCTGCAATAGGAGAGGAGTTCAAGGCACCGATACAAAGGCGGAGACACATATTGTAGATTTTATCAAGTTTAAGGAGAAGATATTTAGGAACAATAGCGTAAAGAAACGAGCAATAATCGAATTTAGAAAGGATAGTGGCCTTGTATAGCATCAGAAGGATATAAGGATTCCCACCCCAATTACAGGGGAGAGAGCCTTCAACTAATTAACCCTCTTGAGAGCCGACGTATAGAGATAATTTATGTGATCGTGAAAGGACAAGTTACTATTAAGAACAATGCCAAGGTAGGAGACGGAACTAACTAAAGGAATAGGAAGATGGCACACGGATAGATTGACTGATGAATGACTATAAGGACGATAAGTGAAAACATAGCTGCTGATTTCCCAGGAGAAGTAAAAAGGTGAAGATCGGATAACGCATTATCCAGAGAGAAAAGAGAGTAATGGACGATGTGACTGAACAGGTTAATATTCATGCTTGTCTCCATTTATGCTGTTGTACACAACTGCAAAATGTTATTAATGATTATGCTTTATATACCTGTAGTAGATAAAGTCATCAGGTGGAAGTTGATCTCATATTTTTCAAATATTCCTGTGTTGTTTTTATTCTTGTTTAATGATTCTTTTTCATTGTTTTAATTACAATGGGCTGTTATTACATTGTCCCACTATTTATAAAATCATTTATTTTTGCATGATTTAATAACACTAGAGCTATTGTTTCTGTAACTTTATTTCACAGTGAAGGCACATTTTGGGCAAACCCCTATGTTTATATAACAACTTTTTTCGACCATTTTGTTAATTTTAGTGAGGTCAAGCGTCAAAAATTAATTCTATTTCAATCAGTACTTCGCTAAATTTCTGACAAAACAGAGATCTGAATTTTATAATTAAAAATTTCATTTCATTGCATTTTCTACTTTGAATTACTCAGAAAACCAATTCATAACACAGATATGTTCTATTTTTAATAGTAGTTATGTGGTATAGATCAATAAAATATTGTTGTAGTAAATTCAAACATACTTTTTTTGTAGTGGTTTCTCATTGTCATATTCTTTAACTTAGTTTCTATTGAAGTTTAAAAGTGATTTATAATCATTATTTCATTAGGGTCTCCTGTATTATACACATTCATTTTATAAAAGTTTTAAACATATAAAGTAATTTTATCTCTTACATTATACTTTTCTTTTCTTCTTACTACTTCATAAAATTCATTGTCTGATGACCCTTTTGTTGATTATACAAAACACCACTGTCACTCTTTAGTAACTGATTTTTGTCTCAGAAGTTTTGCTTTTTGTCAATAAAGAATAATTGCCTTGTTCATATTTCTTATTTCCAAATATTAAAAAATTTTCTACTTAATAATTTCTCTACATTCACTTGGCTTATTTCCAATATGTAAACATTTTTTTGATTGTGTGGGTGTGTGTAGTTACATATATGATTATTTGTTTATAGATGTTTGTTTCTAAGTATTATTTCATAGTTTACAATAAATGTTATTCTTGAGATCAAGGCCGTGTCCACGGGGTGGGTTTGGGGGGTTAACCCCCCCCATGAGAATTGAAATAGCTTAGGTACTTCATTAATATTTTATGCAAAATTTTTTGTTACAAGTATAATCAATAACATATGTAATTTTTATTGTTTATACAGTAATTTGTTTATTTAAATTATTAATATATAAATCAAAATGATGGAAATAATTAATAGCATGAATATTAGTGAAAAATGTATTTTTATTTATAAAATAAATATGCAAAGAAAATTTTCACCCCCCCCCCCCTCCAAAATTCTGGGCACGGGCCTGCTTGAGATAATATACTAATGTGAAAACAATTTCCCTGCAGAATTTTCATATTTCTGAGAATTAGGTGAAAAGCATATGGGCTCAAATGTTACTTGTTTGAAAGCAATTGTGCTTATTATTTTATAACAGTATAATTTTGGTTTTCCAAAAATTTATTTGTTCAACAATAATTTTGTGTAAACTAAGATATAGTTCCTGTGAGTAATTCTTTTTTAAATTTTGGTTTTAATTTTATTTAATTTTTGAAGCACAATAGACCAAAAACAAGCTAGTATTTTCATTAGTACTAAATATGAATTTATTAATGTTCCAAGAAAATGTATATTAACATAGAGTGAATATGTTCTCACTTCTCTGATTTTTGTTTGAAATTTACAGGATGTAAGTGTTTTTAATATAATTGATTCATTTAAGTGTAATAAATGTGACATTTTGCAAAAGCAAGCATTATGGAGCTATCCTTATATTTAAATTAGATTTTTAACATGTATTTTCATGTTATATTTCATTTACACTATGTTCTAATGTAGAGTTTACATACATGTGCACACTTCAATTGTATCAGAACTGCAATAACTATGTAATAAATTATGTTAAAACAAACAATCCAAAATGAATGGAAGTTATATGTTTTAACAGGCCTTATTAAATGTGCTAATATGATTAAAAACTAAATTGCAGAATAATTCATCTTGCTAAAAATAGTCTAGAGTCATGGGCGTCGCCAGCGGGGGGCAGGGGGGGCAGCTGCCCCCCCCCTGGAGCCTTGAAACTTTTTAATCAACTGGCCATAATGAGTATTCATAGGCGCGTAATCATGAATAATTTGCCAGAAACCCACGAAAATGATGTTTTAATTAAGATTTTATTCTTGTTTAATAAAATATTAAGCCTTTACAACTTATAAATTTTATTTTTTCTATAACTCATATCCTTTTTCAATCATCTTGCCCCCCCCCCCTGGCGGCTGGAAAGACATCTTGCCCCCCCCCAGCCCATTGGCTAGCGACGCCCTTGTCTAGAGTATTTGCATTGTAGCGGTATATAAGTGCCCACATCTGTCCACAGGGATGCCACTGCAGTTTTTCTCTGCGGAATTGAAATCTATATTTTTTGTTATTATTATTATTATTATTATTAATTATTAAGCCAAGTAACAGATTGAGATTTATAAATTGTATTCTAAAATTACTTACACTGGGTTTTCTTGGACGGTCGACTGCTGAAAAGACAAATTTATAAACGACAAATATTGCGAAAATATATACAGATATATGTTTGACAAATTAAATTAGGTAAAATTGTATGTATCACTGCCACCGGTGGTTTCCCAGGATCCGTAAGTTGACGATATGTTGACTATTGATGATGCGGAGAAATCGACGTTGCCTTATTGTAGATTTTAATTAACGACGACCTGAATTACTGCCAACTTATATTCGAGAGATCGCGTATAATTCCATTTTAACACTTTTACAAATTTTCTTAGTTCGTTACTGAAAACCGGGTACACTTCATCGACGAACGTTTTTTACTAGCCACTGTACTGACCGCTTATCTCCAAACTCAGGTATTCACTGAAGTCTTAACTCAAGTGACCTTTTCTCCCACCTTTCCACTCATAACCACTGGAGCTGACCCTATCACATAGATCCATTCTTTATCGCTGGATGATGATTGGCCACCCCACCAACAACAGGATGTCATTTGTTCACACATTCGTACTTTCACCAATTATTCTGTTTTTATTATTTTATTTTTATTTTTTTTATACAATTTTTTCAGAACTATGTAATGGACACATTACAGCATATAGTGAGAGATTAAAATTCATATATAACATATATACTCTAATATTTACAGTTGTCTTCAATTAAGCGGTTACATACAATTGCTCAATTTGATTAATGATTACACTAGCATATACTAGCAATAGATCAACACACTACACAAAAATATGGTCTAATTATCTTCAAATATTTCTATATTATTTTTATTCTATTGAATGCTTCTTCATCGTTTCAAATAAGACAAGCCGTCACTATTTTATCAAATCATTCTTAAAATAATTTGATTATACATAATATAATGGTACTGCAGTTGTTTTTATGCAAATTCGTTTCACAGTAAAGATACATTTTGGGTAAGACTGTGTGTTATTATGTAAATTGTTTTCAGTATTTTATTATTTTCAATGAAATGATGCTCCAAAAATTAATTCTATTTAAATTTTTATCTTATGAAATGTATAGTAAAACAGAAATATCTGTATCATAATTTAAAATATCATTTCATTTATTTTTAAGCAATGGATAACTCTGAAAATCAACTGATTCATATTTCATATCATTAAAAATATGCTAAGTCCTCAATAATGATTATGTAGCATAAATTAATAAAATATTGCTACAGTGAATTCTAATAGTCTGATCTTATTGTGTTTCTCATTATCACATTGTCTATCTGAGTTTTATTTAAGTTTATTTGTAATATATAAATATTATTTTAATAAGATCTAACCTGCTAAGCACGTTCATTTCATGAATAGTTTAAAACCATAAAATCATTTTATCTATTACATTGCAATTTTCTTTTACTTTATCACTTCATGCACTTTATAATGTGCAAAACGCCTTTGTGGATTATGCTAAATACAACAGTCACGATTTTACCAAATAACTTGTTTTCCATTAATTTTTTTTTACACCATAACTTAATGAATGTATTGCTCGTATTTCTTATTTCTCCAAAAGTGGAACAATTTTGAATATAAATATTTTTTTATGTTCACTTGCTATATTTCCATTGAATAACCTTTTTTGGTGTGTGTGTGCTGCCAGATCTATGAAATTTTATTTATAATTATTCCATTTCTACTACAGTTTTACAATTTATGATAAATGTCACTCACAGGACGATGGTTTCAATTTTTAATTCTTTCCTGTAGCTCACAAAAATAATTTCTCAACCAGATTTATAAATTTTTGTCTATTAGGTGAAAAGCATCAGGGCATGGATATTACTAATTTATAAGTAGAATGTGTATCATTACTTTGCATAAATATTATTTTGGATGTCCCAAAAATTGATTCACTCAACTGTACTTTTAGAATAAACTAAGACATAGTACCTCTGAACAATTCTATTCCTGATTTTAAATTTATTCTGTTTAATCTATGAAGCACAATTAACTGAAAACATAATGATTTCACAATTTCTAAATAAAAGTTTATTGATGTTAATTAAAGGTTTATATTAATATACAATGAATTTATTCTTATTTATGTGAATTTTTAATATAATATTTGTTTGAAATTTAAAGATGGTAAGTGTTCTTTATTAGAATTGATATATTTAAATATAATTGATATAATATTGTACAAAAGCAAGAATTACAACACAGTCTTTATATTCAAATTAGCCATTTGACTGTATTTCCATATAATACTTTCCCAATCAAGTATACAAAAAATAATTCCTAAAACAAAAATTTATATTTTTTAATTTGTAGAAGTCATAAAATGTCAAACATGGAAGATTACAACTATATGTTTCCTATTGGTACTTTTGTTTTTAGTAATTAATTTCTTTCTTCTGTAATATTATTTTAATTTCATAAACCAATTTTAAAATTTGTTATTGCAATGCACTTAAATGTCATGCAAAATCCTGTTCAATTTAATAACAAAGTAATTCATAATGATTCTTTCTAAAAGAGTCAGACTTACAAATATTTCTTTCTGCAAATTTCATTCTCAGTAATGGAACATGTTGGTAAAGATCTGTGTTTTTATGGTGACTTTTTTCCAATTTTAGTAATTATGTGGTACAGATCAAAAAATTATTGCTACAGTGAATTCAAACAATTTCATTTTGCTATTATTTCTTGTCATATTCTCTATCCTAGTTTCTATTGAAGTTTATGGACAATTTGTAATTATTATTCCATCTGGATCCAATGTGTTAAGCACATTCATTATATGAAAAGTTCAAAGTCATGATGATATTTTTCAATCACATTCCACTTGTTCTTTCTTTTTACAACTTCATATACTTCATAGTAGACTACTACTTTGCACATTTTGCAGTATAATGTAGTCACTCTGCTACAAATTCATTTTCTCTTTTTTATGCAGGTTTTGTTTTACATCATATGATTGTCTTGTTCATATTTTGTATACAGCAATTTTTGTAGGTCCACTAGGCTATTTTCCATTATACACTTTTCTTTTATGTGTGTGTGCTGCTGCATCAATGAGTTATTTTATATGAATGTTACTTTCCTAATTTTATTTCACAGTTTGTGATAAATATTATTCCCAGGACAGCTTAACAGAATGTAACCCAAATTTGAGTATAAGTTTGCAGCATTGGTAATCAAACAGAAAAATTTTCACTGAGCGATTACAGCACCATCAATCAGCAATTAATGATTTCTTTATTATGATGATAAAAAATTTTATTATGAAAAGAGAAATATTATGAAAATATTATACATGAATCCTGTTATTTGTAATGTAATACAGTTTGAAATAAAAATGCCTACACATTGAAATAGAAAGTAATTCCCAATGGAAAATTTGTTGTTAAAACCATTGTTTGGCAGGGTATAACCTTTGATTTTTTTTTATTTGTTCATTATGTTCAAAAATAATTTGTTTTTCGATTTAATTTCTCAAAATATTTTAAGCCCAGAAATACAGTTCCTCGCACACAAAAGTAGTAAAAAAATGGAGTAAAATTTGATATACCAACAGTAGTTATAAATTAGTGTTAAAAAATGTTATTGTATATTGTTGTTTTGTATAAATAAATTCTGAAAAATGAAAAATTTTGTTACTTGTGCAGTATGTTTCGCGACATTTAAGAATAAATTTATTTTATATAAACACATAGCTAAGCAGAAACATTCTATAGAAAATAAAATACCAATAGACAAACTGAAGGTGATGTAATAAAATTTTGGAATTCGAAGATATTGTTTATTTTTTTATATTTCCTTATATCAGTGGCGGATCCACGGGGAAGGGTGATAAGGAACACCCCCCACCCCAAGAACCAAAGCCTATATGAAAAAATTTGTTCATCATCATTTGTTATCAATCCGAGGATTGTTTTGTAGCATCACGCCATTCTTTTCTTTGTTCTGCCAGTCTCTTTAATTCTGCATAGCTACTACATCCCAGGTCCTCCACAATCTGTGTCATATATTTATAACGAGGTCTTCCTATGGTTGTTTTTCGTATATTTCTCCTTCTATTATTGTTTTCGTCAGGGAATTGTGTCTCAATATATGGCCAACCAATTGGTTCCGCCTTGTTATAATTGTGTTTAAAAGTCGTTTCTTTGTTTCGGCTCTTTGTAGTACTTCTCCATTGGAAATTTTATTTGTCCACTTGATTTTCATCATTCTTCTCAGGCACCACATTCCAAAGGCATTCAGATTTTGTTTATTAATAGCTAATAATGTCCACGTTTCACAACCATAGAGTGCAACGCTCCAAACGATACATTCCAGGAATCTTTTTCTTTTATCTATTGATAGTGCTTGTGAAGTTAGCATCGATTTCTTCTTCGTAAATGCTGTTTTTGCCTGTATTATTCTTGCTTTTACGTCCCAAGTACTCATTCCATCCTGAATGATAATACTTCCGAGATATGGGAATTCTTTTACTTCTTCTAGTTGTACTGAATTTAGTTTGATGCAAGTGGGTTTTAATATTTCCAGCTTCTTACTGCATACCATGATTTTCGTCTTTTTTGTATTCAGTTTCATTTGGTAATTATCTTTCAGTATGCTTTCCATTTTCCTTAGAGACTCTTCCAGGTTTTCTTCACTGTCCGTGATCATAGCAATGTCATCGGCGAATCTAATCATATGTACTGTCTCCCCTTGTATTTTAATACCAGATTTAATGTTATGCTTAACTTCATTTATTGCTTCTTCGATATAGGCATTAAATAAAATGGGAGACAATAAACATCCTTGTCGTACTCCATTTTTAATTTTGGCCTCTCTTATGTTCTTACTACACTTGATTACTGCTGTTTGATCTTTGTATAATGCTTCAATGATTCGCCTGTCTTTCCATGGTATTCCTATCTGTTTTAGTAGTTTAAACATTTTCACCCAGTTTACATTATCAAAAGCTTTTTCCAGATCTATGAAAGCTATGTATGTAGTTTTATTTTTACTTATACGTTTTTCAAATATTGTTCTTAAAGTAAAATTGCTTCTCTAGTTCCTTTTTATTTCTAAAACCAAATTGATCTTCTTTTAAAAATCCTTCTATGTATCCTTCCATTCTCCTTTGTATAATCTTAGTGAGGATCTTAGAAGCATGCACGTTGAGGCTGATGGTCCGGTAATTTTTGCACACATCTGTTCCACCTCACTTAGGTATTGGTATAACTACGTTTCTTTGAAAATCGTGTGGAATAACTCCAGTTTCATAACTTTTCGATATCATATCGTTCAATTTCTGTTTAACTCCATCTCCACTATGTTTCAGTAGTTCCACTGGAATTTCATCAATGCCTGATGCTTTTTTTGGCCTTAAGTCTTTAAGAGCTCTGTCAAACTCACTTCTAAGTATCTGTTTACCCATTTTGTTGTAACTGAAAAACTTAAATTATGCTATAAAAGTTTTATATGAATTTTACCTACAGATTTAATTATAACTAATACTTAGTACTATTTTCTAATAAAACTATTAATGTTCCTTTTTTATTCTATTTTAAACAAAACTGTTGTCGATCTTTGATTTTTGTTTACTTTTAATTTTTATTTTGTAATGTAAATGTAAATAGCTCAATGAGAAATATATATATATTTTTTACTTGCTCATGAACAAAGAATTCGGATCAGATTACTAATAAAAATAAAAAACAAGTAAAGTCTAACAAAAATACTATCTTTCTTAATATTTCTAAACTACCAATTTAGTTAGAATTTTATAATTTTATTTTATTTTTCACCTAAAAACTAAATTTAAATTAAATTGTAATAATTATGTATTTTTAAAACATTTTTAAATTTCTATAAAGGTCGCTATTTGATTTTCTTTATGAAACAAGGGGTACTTCTCAAATATACTGCTTACTGTAAAAGATTTTACATAATTAGATAATCCCCCCCCCCCAGGGCCTCCTGGATCCGCCTCTGCTTATAGTATATAAATTTTATTGAGGAAAGGATGTAGTGAAGTGTTTTAAGATCTGTGTTTGGAAAAGTATAGCAAAAATGAAGCGAATGGTTAAGATTATAAATGAATGTAAGCAGGGCCGTATTTATACTAAAATTTAAGGGGTGGAGGAGGGAGTTACAAAAATATTTTTATGAACATATACATATGTACTATTATAAGATATATTTATTTATAAATAGCACAATAAAGCCTTGCAGTCAATTATTGCATTTGGAATACTTCAACAAACTACAATAAAAATAAACAGAAAACAATGGTTTCTATAGAATTCATGAAAATTTGAATCTTCTTTTTTTTTGTCAAAAATTGAAAAGAAATAAACTTATTCTGAATTTTAGTCCATTTAATTGTTAGCAAAAAATAAATAAACCTTAGGTGGTTAAAAATTCATTAGAAGAATCAATAAAATAATAACTTATATTATTATTTGATTTACATAAACAATACTTTGTATTTAACCTCTGTAAGTTTTGAGACTTCTGAAAAAACTGATGTATACACTTCTTAATGCAAAATTCGAAATACATTTTGTTTTAGAAACTGCAATAATTAGTGTATATTATCATTACTAACTTCTACCTACTTAAATTCGTTGAGCATAATGTAAACATAAATAATTTTCCACGACCGACTGATTGCATTCTAATCGCTCTGTAAAATTTTTCCATTTCATTACCAATGCTGCAGACTTATACTCAAATTTGGGTTACATTCTGTTAAGCCCCAGGACAATCAAAACGTCTAAAAGTAATTTTCAGTTTTTAATTTCATACTGTAGCTCCTAAGAAATTTATAGTTACTTCCAGAAAACAGTTACTCTGCAGAATACATAAATTTTTGAGCATGGTGTGAAAAGTCACAGGCATGGTTATTACTGATTTGTAAGCACAGTGTATATTATTTAGCTAACCCAAAAATTTATTCATTCAATCATACTTTTGTCTAAACTAAGACATAGTTGCTGTGAATAATTCTGTTCTGGATTTCAGATTTATTCAATTTCATTTTTGAAGAACAATACATTGAAAACATCAATGATTTAACTTGTACTAAAAAGGAGTTAATTAATGTTGCAAGATGTTGAGTTTTATATGTATTTAGAAGGCAAACATAAGTAAAAATTGAAGAGAAAACATGTACTTCTCATTTTACATATTAATAAAATCATAAGTATATAATCAAAAAATATGGAAAAACTCTTTATCCATTTGGCCTATCACTGGCATAATGAATGGAAAAACTGGCTGAAAGGTTAAAAACAAGTAAGTGTATGTCCACAATGAAAAAGCATAAACATGAGATAACAATGAAATAAAAATATATAAACATTTTAAAAACATAGAAACATAATAAAGGAAAGTATAATTAAAATATAATAGATTTTAATGTACAAATTCCAACACAAGATAGTGTATATTATTATACAACAAATTTGTTTATATTTCACTTCATTTTATATATATCACTTCTTTGAAATTTACAGCTGGTAAGTGTTTGTAATAGAATTCACATGTTTATTTGTAATTTATGTTATGTCATGCAGAAGCAAGCTTTATGGAATTATTCTTATATTTAAATCACCTTTTTTGACATATTTTCGTGTTATATTTCATTTTCAGTATTTTCTAATAAAAGGTTTACATAATATCTGAACTGTTACAGCTATGTAATAAAATGACTTAGAAACAAAAAGTTATGGATAAATTGAATTTATATAATTTGATTAATGATTATCCTTGCATACACCTTCAATGGTTCAAGATACCACACAAAAGTATGGTTTCATAATCATTAAATATTCCTGTGTTGTTTTTATTTTTATTTAGTGATTCTTTTCCATGTTTCTGTTAGAATGATGTGTCATTATATTATCAAGCTTTTTTTTATATATAAATCGTTTACACATGATTTCATAGCATTTTAATGGTTTTTCTGCATCATGCATTTTACTAAGGATTGCATATTATTATAATAAATTTTCAGTAATACTTCTGTTTCTTTTTGGTGTAGTCAATATTGAAAAGTTAATTCTATTTAAATCTTTATCCTATCAAGTTTACTGTCAAACAGAGATCTCAATGTCATAATTTAAAATTTCATTTCTTTATATTTTCAGCTGTGGTTGACACTGAAAATCAACTGATTGACATTTCATATCAATAAAAAGTTGCTATGTCTTTAATAATAATTATGTTGCATAAATCAATAAAATATTGCTGCAGTAAATTTAAACAGGCTTATTTTGTACTGGTTCCTTAATACCAAATTCTCTAAGTCTGTTTTAGTTGAAGTTTATAAGCAATTTATAATTATTATTTCATTCGGATCTCCTGTGTTATGCACATTCATTTCATGATTTTTTTTTAAAGTGCATGGCGGCATTCAATCCCTTATATTACACGTTTCCAATTTTTTTGGTGAATGTTGCGCAGCTATATCTATGATCGTTCTTTTCCAAGTACTATTTCCCAGTTAATAATGAATGTTATTTCATGACAATTGTTACATTTGACTAATTTTCAATGATTAATTCCTTACTTTAGATGGAAGGTTTATAGTTTAGAATTTATAAATTTCTGAGTGTTAGAGGAAAAGCATACAGGCATAGCTATTACTAATTTGTAAGCATAGGATGCTATGTATATTGCAGCTTTGCAACAGTTTGCTCTAACTGACCCAAAAATTTATTTATCCTATAATAATTTTTTACAAACTAAGATATAGTTCCTCTAAATAATTCTATTTCTACTTTTTGTTTTATTTGATTAATTAATTTCTAAACCACTCTATTGATTTTATTTGTACTAAACAGAAGTTTATTAATGACCTAAGAATCATATATATTAATGTATAATAAATTTATTTTTATTTCTCTAATTTTTATTTATATTATTTGTTTTACATTTATAGAAGGTAAGTTTTTTTAAAATAAAATTGATGTATTTATATATATTTAATATAATATTATTAATAGGAACAATCCTTATGTTTAAATTAGCATTTTGACTTGCATTTTAATGTAATATTTAATTTTTAATATTTTCTAATGCAAGGTTTATATAGATATACACATTTTAAATTTATTAGAACCATTATAACTATTTAATAAATTTATTTAAAACAAACAGTTCAAAATCAACAGAAGTAGTATATTATGATAGGTGTTATTAAGTGTGCAGTTAAAATTATTTAACAACAGTTAGTTTTACTACAACTAGTTTAAAGTATCTACTTAAAGTTGTAGATTAAAATCCATATGTTTTAATGTTCATGCTCTTCTTCAATTATCTTCTTGTTTAATATTTCAAAATCTGATTAATGATTGTATTAGCATAGACCTGCAGTGGATCAAAAAACCTGGCAAAAGTATTGCTCTATAATCTTCAAATATTCCAGTATTATTTTTGTATCTATTTAATGTTCTTTACTCGCTGTTTTAATTAAAATAAGCTGCTCTTATGTTATTAAACCATTTGAAAACCATTGATTTCATATTACCTCAGTTGCTATTTCTGCAAATGTGATTCATAGAAAAGGTACATTTTGTAGAAGATTATATGTTATGGTGAACTTTTTACAATATTTTTCTTATTACAAGTGAAAACACAAGAAATTAATTCTATTTAAGTCTGTGTCTCCCTATATAGATAGTGGTATATCTTTCATTGTAATAATTTTGTGTAGATCAATAAAACATTTCTACAGTAAATTTGTGTAGTCTAATTTGATTGTGTCTTTTTAGTACTATTTTCTCTAACCAATTTTCAGTTGAAATTTATGGGCAATCTATAATTATTCTTTCATTAGGATGCTTTGGGCACCTTGTCACGAGCGAGGTACTGATAGCCTGCTGTTGTTAATGCAGTAAAGGGCTTAACAGTATTTACTAGAAGGAACACCTTCGGCAAGTGAACCCTCCTCCGTTTTCCTATCATCTATATGTTTTCTGAGTTCTGGTTTAGCTTTTCTAATCTACGCTAAGCCAGTAAAATAGAAAATTACAACACCCTGCACGACGTGGACGTACAGAACTCACGTGGTTGTCGTTTCGTTTCTCCGCCGGTGGAACTAGCACCATGTGACGATCAAGTGACTACTTACTAGAGAAGTTGACTCTAGTTACAACAACCTGTGCCCCGCAGATTCGGAAGAAATTATGAAGGAAGCAAAGTTGGAAAGCACTGGATTCACAATCAATGGAAAAACTATTAATAATATTAGCTATGCAGATGATAGGGTGCTCATTGCTGGGTCAGTTGGTCAATTGCAAAGCATGCTAAATCGAATTAATAAAGCTGGAATTAAGTATGGAATGACGATAAACGCCGAAAAAACAAAGGTGATGAAATTCTCCAAAAATGGAAGAAAAGAAGTAAAAATTAAAATAAATGATACAGTGCTGAAACAAGTAGAAGAATTCTGATACCTGGGTACCTTATTCACTTCAGATAGCTGAGATAAAAAAGAAATTAGAGCAAAAATAGGAATGGCCAAACAAGCATTTAATAATTTACAAGCAGTATTGAAGGACCGGAAGCTTGGAATGCAATTGAAACTAAGGATCAACAACTGCTATGTAATGTCAGTGCTAAAATACGGAGCAGAAACTTGGACGATGGATGCGGAATGCAGGAAAAAGTTAAATGCATTCGGTATGTGGAAGTTACGAAGAATGATGAGAATACCATGGACGGCCAAGGTCAAAAATAAAGACGTTTTAAGTAGGTGGCAACTGACAGAATACGATATAGCAAAAAACGTAATCCAGAGAGAAGGAAATACCTCGCGCATAAGATCCGAGAGGGAGGAATTTTTGTTACAGCGAAGCAAGGGAAAATAAAAGGCAAAACAACAAGAGGAAGGAGACTAATCGAAATGATAGAAATTGACGGGAAAAAATGCAGCGAACTAATTCAGATGGCAAGGAACCGCGAAATATAGAAATGGTGTGAGCAATCCCCAGATTGGGGCTGCTACTTAATGATGATGATGATGCTGATGATAACGATTTCTCTTAGTTTACTTAGCTTATTTTAAAATTATTTTTGCTGTGCATGTGTGCTAGATTTTATTTATAAATGTTCCTTTCCAAGTATTATTTCAGTTTCTGTTGAAAGAAGTCTTGTTACTCCCAGAACAATAGTAACTCTTAAGTAATTTTTAAGTTTTTCATTTCTTATTGTAGCTTTTGAGAGATTTATAGTCTCATGTGTAAAACAGTTGTTCTGCAATATTTGTACATTTCTGAACATTAGATAAAAAGCATACTGATGTGGCTATCACTAATTTGTGAGCACAGTGGATACTATAACTTTGCAACGGCATTATTTTAGTTCCTCCAGAAATTTATTCATTCAACAATAATTTTGTATAAACTAAGCCTGTGTATAATTCTATTCCTAATTTTGACTTTATTCGATTTAATTTGTGAAGCATAATATAATAAAAACTGCTTAAACATTTCACTCCTACTAGCATGGGGTCGCCAGCGGGGGGCAAGGGGGCAGCTGCTCCCCCTGGAGCCTTGAAACTTTTTAATCAACTAGTCATGATGAGTATTCATAGGCGTGTAATCATGAACAATTTACCAGAAACTAACGAAAATTATGTTTTAATTAAGATTTTATTCTTGTTTAATAAAATATTAAGCCTTTACAACTTATAAATTTTATTTTTCCTATAACTCATATCCTCTTTCTATCATCTTGCCCCCCTCCTGGCGGCTGCAACTCTTCTTGCCCTCCACTGACTCATCGGCTAGTGACGTCCTTGAATACTAGAAAAGAGTTTTATAATGTTCTAGAAAATATGTATATTAATAATAATGAATTTGTTCTTATTTATCTAATTTTTGTTCAAATTATTTGTTTGGAATTTACAGGAGGTAAGTGTTGTTTACTAGAAT
Organism: Icerya purchasi; assembly: GCA_039619475.1. Classification (NCBI taxonomy): domain Eukaryota; kingdom Metazoa; phylum Arthropoda; class Insecta; order Hemiptera; family Monophlebidae; genus Icerya; species Icerya purchasi. The sequence continues at coordinate 138,268,369 of CM077116.1, forward strand.
TGACACATTTAAATAGTTGTTTTAAAAAATTGACTAATAATACAAACAGTGTAATAAATCTAAACAATTTACTAAAAATTAACACAAAATTATTCCATGTGTTGCTGTTAAACATAAGAACCGTTAGGCGTAATTATGATGAATTTATAAGTTACATTCACAAGACCGATTTAAGTGTCATATTAACAGAAATAAATATAAGAGAGAATGAATTAAATTTATATAATATAACAGGCTATACGAGCATTGGGCTACAAAAACCAGTGGGGTATAACGGGGAAATAATTGTGTTTGTAAATAATAAATTTAAATGCAATATTCAGAAAGTAAATTATAAGCCAAGTATGGATCTGGTGATAGTTGATATAGATATGTGCGAAAATAATTCTTTATGTTTAAACGTAGGTGAATTCGTAAAAGAAACTGCAACACTTTTAAAGAAATTAAATAATAAAAATAATTTTCTGATTTGTGGTGATTTTAATATTGACTTATTGCTTCATAATGCACAGGTGGAGAACTTTTTAAATGTAATTTATGGGACAGGAAGAGTACAGTTAATAAGTGGAATTACAAGAGAAGAAGATTCGGTCCTGTATAGATAATATATTTATGAAATATAAAACAAATGAGATTACTTCAAAAATAATTAATATGAAAATATCTGACAATTGCGTAATCGTTGTGCATTTAGTATCTTGAATCGGAAAATTTGATATTCGAAAAATTCTCTGAAATATTTTTTTGATGGAAAAAGTCTTCACAGTAAAATTGTTAAGTATAACTGATGCGAAGTGAGTAACATTACAACGACAGGAGACATATATGATCACATACATGCAGTTTTTAAAAATATATATAAAGAATGTAAAATGGAAGTAAATGGGGGCAAAAATGTAACTAAATATAATCCTAAAAATGAACGGATGAGTCAAAAAATAATCAATTTCATTAAAATTAAATATCAGTACTTCGAACTTGGTAGAGGAAGTAGAACTGGTATTCAATATAAAAACCTATTCAGAAAATATGGAAATATAGTTAAAACAAAAATAAGGAATGTTAAACAGAAGTATTATCAAAGTCAAATAGCGTTAGCACACAATGATGGTAAAAAAACATGGCGTATAATCAATAATGTTGTTAATAAAAAAAACAAAACAATAATAGATGATTTCATTATAAAACATTTTGAAAAAACTACAATAGTAATTGAATAATTTAGTGAACACAGTATACATTTGGTAGAAGAGTGTAGACTCAAATGTTACATTCAATTACTGAATAATAACTTCAATAATTTTACTGTCCTCTTTTTTCATTTCATTTGTAAATAAATCCCAAATAGAAGCAATAATTAATGATCTAAAAGTCATAAGACTCCTGGATAACACAAAATTAGGGTAAAAGATATTAAGCAAAACTCAAATATAATTCCTCTTTTAACTACTCTTTTAACTAACATGGTCAAAATCGCTCAATAGAGAAAGCGAGCACTCCAGATGGGTTCAAAAGAGATATTAGGCTAATCTATAAAAAAGGGGTGCAAAATCAATGTGAAAATTACCGAACAATAACAATAATACCTGTAACAGCTAAAATATCAGAACACTACGTTGATAAACATTTAAGAAAGTATATGAAAATAATAAAAATTAAAAAAATTTTTAAAGATAGCCTTTATTTATGTACTAAAATGTACAAAATAACTTTATTAGTGTGTAGTTGCACGCTAATAAAGTTATTTTGTACTTTTTAGTGCATAAATAAAGGCTATCTTTAAAAAAAAAAATTTATTTTTTTTATTTTTTAGTTTGGACTTTTTACTATGTATTTCAATAAAAAACAATAATTTTAGAATTATATTTTATTTTGCTTTATTTTATTCAATATCCTGATTATAGGATATTTACAGAAATTTGTGTTACATTTTATTATTAAATAATGGATCGCATTCTTTCAGTTATATTGTCTTTTGTTTTTCATACAATACATACAGAATCAGTAGCACATGAAACACAATGTTTGACTAATAGCGATCTTTCCATTGATATATCACACGATCAAAAAAAAATATATTTTTTTGAAACTTTCGGGCTTTTGGCGCCCCAAGGGTCCGATTTTAAAGTTGGAACCCAAATGTTCCAAAGTATAGAAATACACAAGGATGTACATTTTTTAACCTTGTTCAAAATTTTTAGCTATAAAGCTGAGCCACAAGTGGTGGGGGGGCTACATGTAGTTTTTTGTGCTTTTTTAAACTTTTAGTAAATTTTCAATGTTTCGTTAAGAAAATGAAATACGAGTTTGCTCGAGACAGGCTCCAATCCTCTTTCTAATATACACTAACTCATTATACAAGAATACTAAAAATACAAAGGTACAGGTATACGTTTTTGCTGATGACATTGTACTATTAATTGAATATAAAAAGTTAAAGGTGGCGGAAAACTCACTGCAAGAGGATATAGATAATTTTAGTAAATGGGCACATGATAGGAGGTTATGCGTAAATATAAATAAATCTAAATTGATACATATTCGAAACAGTACTAAACAAGAGAGTTGCGACCCACGAATCATCCTTCATAATAACGAGTGCTTACATGAACTTCATGAAACCAATAACACTCTTTCATGTTGATGTCTACCTTTAGAAAACCTAAAAGATTTTAAATATTTCAGAATCTATATGGATAAATCCTTAAACTAGAAAAAGCACGTTCAAGATTTAAATTTGAAAATAAGACAGTCAATTCTATTTTTATATAAATTAAAGCAGGTGCTATCATGTGGAACACTATGTATACGCTTTAATGCAATAATAATGTCTAGAATTCTATATGGAATCTAAATATGGGGGAGGCTAAGAAAACAGAAATCAATAAAATAAGGAAAATTCAAAAAAGTTGCCTGAAACTTATACTACCCTACTGGAAGCGAAACGACTCGAGATCGATCAACTTGGTAGAAGGAAAACAATGAAATGTCTCTCAAGATGTACTAGTACTATTATAGATTATTTGAATTTAATAGCAACAATATAAAGTTACCATCCAGACAAAAATCTCTAATAATAAGAAAACAAAGTAATATATATACATATATTACATTTATCCTTCCTCACCTAGAAACGCCGATAAGCGAGGGTGAGTATACTTTTTTTCCTCCACCACTCCAGTCATTTAAAAATATTACTAAAAGTTTAGTTAAGTGCAAATTAAATCAAACGAATAATGTAAAAAGTAATAAAAATAAAATAAAACCCAAAGTTCATATAGCTACTCTGAATGTAAGGTTATTTAAAAGTCCAGAAAGCCTGATTGAGTTAGAAGAGGCATTTCAGAAACTTCATATTATAATTTTGGGATTGTCCGAAGTAAGAAGACCTGGAGAGAAAATTATACAAAGGAGAACATATTTTATTATATAGGTAACAACTCAAGACAAAAAGGAGTCGGTTTTATTACTAAAAATGAATATATAAGTAATGTAGTGGAAATAAAGGGAATTAACGACAGAATAGCAATCTTAAAAATAAAAATCAATAAACTTATATTAATATGTATTCAATTTTATGCTCCGACCACAGCTGCAGAGGATTGAAAAGTAGAAAATTTCTATGAAGATTTAAGAAACACTTTAAATTAAATTAAAATAAAAAACATCAACTTAATAATTATGGGAGACTGGAATAGCCAGATAGGACAAAGAGAGAAAAGTGAAAAACAAACAATGGATTTGTACGGTTATGGGAAACGCAATGAAAGAGATTGGATGCTTATAGGATTCTGCCAAGAATTCAGTCTAAAAATAGTAAATAGTATTTTCAAAAAGGAATAGAAAATAGATGATCATGGATATCTCCAAACTAACAGTATAAATCACTAATAGACTATAATATACTAGTACCTAACAAGAATCAGTCAACTATAAATTTCAAAATAAAAGGTTTGAATAAGTTCAGCTTCTATACACATCATAGACTGCTAATTATAACACCCGTAGCTGATAAAGAAAAATACTACAAGAGAATCATAAAAAATTCACATCTAAGACTAGACTATGAAAAGTACGAAAAAATAATTAGTGAAGAGTTAGGGAAGATAAACTTAAGCAGAGATCAAGAGATTGACGAACTATATAACGCCATATCTCAAACAATAACGTCAACGTTCACAAACACATCCAAGAAAAAAAGTGGAAATATCCCACAGATAGGCAAAGTAGGCGACATTTATCAACTACGTAAAAGAAGAATGGAAATTTTAAAAATCGTTAACAGGTCTCCAAAAGAAAAGATTGAATTAAATTTAGTGTCGAGAGCTATAAAAAATAAAATAAGAAAACGGGGCCGAGTTCAAAAAATTAAATTATTAATTTTTTTTTTTTTATATATGCGCCGTTTGTAACTACTACGGTCATTACAGCACATATATGGAGGTAACTTATATGTGTTCGGTCAAACCACTCGTTCTGACGAAGGCTATAACCCTTGTGACGTGAGTTGTAGTATTTGCCAGACAATCCTGTATGTTATTGGGTAGGCTATGTTGCGTCCTGAACGTGGCGAACTTTGGGCATGTGAGAAGAATATGTGGAACTGTCGGTGTACCGCCCTGGCCGCAGAAGAAGCACATGGGGGGGGGCGAAGATTTGCTAATTATGTGACCATGCGACATAGTGGCGTGGCCGATTCGCAGCCGGCTAAGACTTTTAAAATCATGTCGTGTAGAAGGAAGTAAAAATAGAAAACCGCAAAAAAAGTAACTCAGTATAGATACACAATGGGAAGACCATTTTATGAACCTGAAAAGCGAGAAAATAAACGAGAGAAAAGAAATAAACAACATCATAACTGAATATTATAAAAATTTGTATGACAACGTCCTATTTAATAGAATTTTAAAAACAGGCATTATTCCCTGTAAATGGAAGTACTCTGATATAATATTGTTGTTTAAAAAGGAGGATTGACACAAGATTGAAAACTATTGTCCAATATCTTTAAGTTTGACTATTTCAAAAATGTTTTCAAAGTGGTTAGAAAATAGAATACAGCCTGTTATAAGCGTCGAGCAGCCTAGAGCAAACTGGTTTCAGAAGGTCGTTCACTGCAATAGATCACTTACATGTCATGAACCAAGTCATTGAGAAATGCATAGAATATCAAGTCGAAATATATATGACTAATTGACTATAATAGAGTTTTCAACTCTTTAAAACATCAGTACTTATTTGCGTCACATAAAAGTCAAGGAGTTCCAGAAAACTACATAATGTTAATAAAAAATATGTATGAGGACCTTTGAGCCAGAATATTAGCAGATGTAGAGGGTCGGTACTTTGATATTAAGAAAGAGGTTAGACAGGGAGATCCATTATCATCGGTTTTGTTTAACTGTCCTTTGGAAGATATTTTTAGGAAGTTGCACTGGGATAACAAAGGTTTAAACATAAATGGAAAAAGAATTTCCAATTTAAGATTTGTGGATAACGTGGTTCTCTTGTCAAATTCTTTGACAGAACTAAAAACTATGATAACAGAATTAGAAGATGCGGGGGGAAAAACCGAGCTTTCCATAAATATTCGAAAAACGAAAATATTTACAAAAAACCGAAACGCTAAAATAGTACAAGTAAACGGAATGGTTATAGAAATAGTAGTAACGTACCTAGGTCAGAAATTATCTTTCGAAAATCGTAGTGAAAAAAGGAGGTAAATACCAAAATAACGAAAGCTTGGAACAAATATTGGGCACTAAAATATATTTTTAAAGGCCCTTTCAACAATTACCACAAGAGTTTAATTATCAACGCGACTATTATACCCAGTTTAACATACGACAGTCAAACCTGGTGTCTGACTTCAATAATTATTAATAAAATAAAGGTGACACAAAATACAATCGAACGGTCTGTTTTAAGTATCAAGAAAAAAGATAAAGTACCACTCAAATTGATAAAACAAAAATTAAAAAATAATATAGACGCAGTTAGATATATTAGAAGACAAAAATGGGCTTCAGCTGATCATGTAGCAAGAATGAAGGATGACAGATGGACATATAGAGCCACTTTCTGGTTTCTTGCACATTATAAAAGAAGAAGAGGCATCAATTGACAAGGTGGAGGGATGATTTTAGTAATTTTTTATTGAACTAAAATTTTTAAAGAGTAGTCATAGATAGGATTGAATGGGAGAGATTACAGGAAACCTTTGCTCATCATGGGCCGAGGAAATTTAATATTCAGTTTTTTTCTATATCAGATTAATACTATTCATGTTAGTTCAAGAATTTCCTCAATAAAGATTTATTGTATTGTATTGTGTTACATTTATCCTAGAGGAGAAAATCTATGAATTGATAACATAAATGATTCAGTTTTAATTAAATTAATGAGTATAATCCCTAATCATATTTTAAGTGAAAATAGAATTGATCTGTGGAAAAAGGAAGTAGTGAAATTGCTGAAAGAATGGTGCCAAGATTAAAAACCAAACTACGTCCCGAATTTTTCCATTTATGTGGCTCAGTTATTGCGTTGTTCCTTTTTCGTTACTTTTCTGTTTATACTTCTTAAAGAAGTTCATGCATGCGAATTTGAATATATAAGTTATCCCTATGTATTTGTATATAGATGCGTATCTAGACTGAATGTACGTATGCGCATATTTTTATATTTATTTACTTAAACATATACTTATTGTAGGTTTATTTCTTTTCGATTTATATAATAAGTGTGAATAAGTCTGTTATGTGTTCAATTTAAATAAACGATTATAAGAGTGTCGGACACTCACACAAGGGGCATACTTGCCCTGTGAGATCTACAACTTTTTTATTTATTAAAAAAAAAATCAAAAAAATCAATGTAATATTGTATAAAAGCGAGCATTTAGGAATTATCCTTTCAATTAAATTGATTTTTGACATATATTTGCATGTTATATTTTATTTACAGTATTTTCTGATGAAGGGTTCACATGGATATACAGTAATTTATTACGAATACAATTAAAACAAACAAATTTAAGAATAAAATGAAAGCTTACTTAGAAACGTTTTCGGGTGTAACCCATCACTGATGATTTTTTTTCATTGCTCTTAGAATTCCTTTCTAATTTGTTAGCCCCAACTTATTTCCTCCGAATTTTTAAATCGTTACAATTTGCTTCCTTCCGTTTTTCTTTCAACTTATTTCAATCCTATTAATACAAATGCCATTGCTTCTCTTTTTACGTTATATCAACTACTGTGACTTCGTACTATTCTTATCTTCCCTCTTCACATTTCCTATACTTTTAATACGTTCTCTGTTTCACCATGGTAGCTACGTTCAATATAGTTAAGTGGAATATTTATAGCCTTGGAGCCAATAAAAATTCATTAGAGGGTCTATTAGATATTCATAATGTTAGTGTTAATCTCATCTTAAAAACGTAGCTTCGGTCGCGCACAAACTTTAATATTAGAGGTTATAAACTAATTAGATATTATCGGAATGATGCGTATGATGGTTCCGCAATCTTTGTTAAAAGTAACATTCTTTTTTGCTCCCACAATATTTCTCTAAATCTTCTTTTTATTCCCAACCAACCTAATACAGTCCATATCTCTATCCCTTTCCGCATCCTCTTAACTTTGTCTCCATCTACGTTTCCCCTTAATTATGATCTTCGTCAGTTCCTTCTTTCTGCTTTTTTCAACTCTATCCCGCAACTATTTATCATCGAAGGTGACTGAAATGCCCATTTGCCTTGTGGGTTACACATCTTACAATTCCAACGGTTCCATCTTTGATAATGGTATCCTTTCCGATAATTTAATTCTTTTTAATTATCACTCCCCAACTTATTTCAGGAATTTATCTATTTCTAGTTATTATCTGACCTTTTCTTCTTTGACTATTGGTCTTAATTATAACTGAAGAACTCTTACAGGTTCTTACGGCAGTGACCATGTTTCCATCCTAATAACTCTCTCGACTTACTTCAGGCCCTCCAATCTCTTCGGTGGAACCTTTTCAGGGTAAATTGGATTCTGTTTCGTTTTTGTGTTGATTTCTCACTCCAGTACTCAACTTGACTCCGATACCATACTTCTGTATAATTTATTTTTAACCTCCATTACGTCTGCTCTTTCTTTATCCTCTCCTACTCACCATCAGACATTTAATAACCACAATAAAGACTCATCGTTTTGGTGGAATGAGGAATGTATCTTCGCATTCGAAGGTAGTCGTGCCACCTTTAAAACCTTTCGTTTAAATCTTACAACCGAAAACTGTCTTGCTCATAAATGAGCAAACGAAAGAGACTCGTACATAAAGTTTCAAAGAAGTCATATTGGAAAAATTCCTGTTCTACATTCTCTTGGAATACCCCTCTTTCTCATACTTGGAAAATAGGTAAAGCTTTCAAATTCCCATCCTCTGAACGTCCTTCCAGATTCAACTTTTCTAAAGATAGTCTAGAATGTTTGTCGATTCTGTTGCTAATGCTGATGTTTCTAACGTTGATGAACTATATCTAACTCCATTTCCGCAAAATTCCCATACACATTTCCTAACTTCTGCTTTCAATATTAATGAATTAAAGTCTGTTCTCTTCAAATCATCTGGCTCCACTCCAGGTTGTAACGATATACCTTTTTCTTGTCCTCAAATCCTATCCAAATAGTTCCTTACTTTTCTCCTCGATCTTTTAAATGTTTCCTCTCCAGAAATATAACTTAGTTCTTCCTTACGTCCAATTTCCTTGGCATCCTGCATCGGAAAACTGTTTGAAGGTTTGCTAAGCAAGAGCCTTGTTGATGGCTGGAAAATAATAATATACTTCCTAGCAATATGTTTAGCTTATATTAATTTCGCATACTTTCAGTGATACGACCAGTATATTCTAGTTCGAAATCTGTATTTTTTCTGCTGTTTGGATGATTAGAATCTTGTTTGTTATATTGTAGCTTAGCATATGGCATTATTATTTTCTGGTATCAATGATTTGTTTTTTAAACCGACCAGTTTACATTGCTTCGTATTCTTTTTTTTTTAATTTTTATATTAATTACAACTAGTCTCCATAGACCACCAAGCAATTGTACTGGAATGCAAATTAACGCGTAAGGGGCCACCACTATCAGGGTTTCCTAGGAGGAATCTATTCAAGTTTTAAATAAAGTCAACGAATTTCTTGGCTGTTGTCAAGCAGGTTGATAGCCAGCGGGTTGGGATGGGTTTCTAAACGTATAGTATACCGCTGAGCGGAAAGTTTTATTTCTTCCTTAACGTAAGATATGTTAAAGTCTCTATGGAGTGTGTCCATGGAGACGTACCATGGAGGTGACACAATAAGTCTAATGGTCTTATTTTGAAAACGTTGTATCTTATTGATATGTGTATTTTTAGCATAACCCCTTGAAGTCAGGCCGTATGTCCATACTGGTTTTAATATTATTTTTAGTCAGGGATAAGCTATAATAATCAAATCAAATCAAATCATTTATTTATTCATTTCATTAAAATGTTACAATATATAGCAGAATAATAGAAAATAAATAAATAACCATGATACTATAACCTAAATAAATTAGAAATGATAACTAAACAAATAAATGAATAAATTACTAAATAAAAAATTTTGCATATAAGCAGGATTTTCGTATTTACTTTTTATTGTTCACGAGTTTCCATGTACTCTTTACATCATATTCTCTTTCTTTTATTTTAGTGGTGTAAAAGTTGTACTTCGCTATTCTAATTTCCTGAACTATCCAATTTCTATATTTTTTGTATTTTCTCCTGTAGAAGAGGTTAGTTGGATTGCCTTTAGCTCTCCTGAAATAAAAGTCTCTAATTTTTATTAGGTTCAGTATTTTTAATTTTATTCATTGTTTACTATCTTTCTCTTTTTGGTTTGAATCTCGGCCAGAGTCGAATAAGCTAGTTCTATACAGCTGATCAAAAGTTTTTTGTATGCTATTATATATTTTATCCACTGACTCATTCTTCAAAATTTTATCCCACTGGTAGGTGCGTATTTTACTGTTTAAAAGACTCCCCTTAATTATAGAATCGCGCGATTCTCTTTGACAAGAATAATTTAGTAGAGAAGCATAACATTTTATATAATGATCAGCGATTTTCGTTGTAACAACCCCGGCACAAATATATTATCTGCTTACACCTGGCTGTGAAGAGGTTGCGGCCAAGCGCGCAACGGCAACCATCACTTTTCAAGTTCTCTACACATATTTCTGTGAAGTGGAGTATAGTTTGTTTTAATAACCAGCGAATCAAATTTTTTTCAAAAAGTCAATTAATATTAATTAAATTAAAAATACTAGCAGGCATATTTTTATAGGCAACCCGGCCAAAACATATTTCCCCTTTTATAATTGTATATAAAAATTTGATTTTGATTAAATACTCGATGAACGTAGCAATCTTGCAGCCGGATCTCGTACTACAAGGGAGACGGAAAAGAAAGGATCCTGTGAGCGCTGTAAGGCGTAGGAAGACCATGATGCAAAAGACCGGAATACAGTATCGCTTCATTTCGTTTATCTCAGCTCTGATAGCTAGTTGTAGTCTTATCAACTTCGCCGCGGCACTCGGTGCATTTCCAGGGCGCTCTTTTATTATTACCCATTCCGGTCCACGTTCCCGACACTATACCGCTGCAGCCGAAGTGTAGCTGACTTGAGCACACACTATAGTAACAAAGTCACCAGTTGCGGGGAGCGTTTGGCCATATTTTCTGCACGACGACATGTTATAAAATAAAACGTGGAAATAATGAAAATGAACGCGTGTAAACAATTTACCTTTCAGTCTTATCTGTGCGAATCACAAGCGCAATTATTACAAAAGCAATTCAAAATTTCGATATATCTTACCGAGAGACGAATGTGCTCATAAAATTTTTAATTCAATTTGATAAACAGGTCAACAACAAAAACACTTCAAACTTTAAGAAAAGTAAACATGTCCGTTCAATACAATGATAATAATAATAATAATAATCAAATTAAATCAAATTATGAATTATTATTATTATTATATACAATCACCACAAATGCGCAAATTGCGCGAGTAGTGGAACTATTCAAAGTACAATTAAAAGATTTTTTAACACAATAAAACTTCTATAATGTTTCTCATTACATGGCAGTTATAATATTATCAGACAAAACTAGTTAGTTAATACTTTTATGCTGTAACAGAAAATAGTACTTAAGTTAAGTTAATGTTATATTGTACAAATAAATGATATAATTATGATGGGAACCCACAGACGGGCTAGTGCCTTGTGGGACCCGCAAATTATTAAAAAAAAAAAAGCATAAACCACAACATCATCATCATTGTTACATTATTACATGCATGCCATCAAGCTATAACGTATGTATACTGTATGAAGTGTACATAAAGCAAGTCAACTACACACGTTAGTGTGTTGGAGGGTTTTGGCTTTTCATATATACAATGATAAATTGATAGAATCGTGCAAAATTAAATGGTAGACGCAATACATACCGAAAAGCAACTTATAAAAGAATGAACATTGAACAAATCCTTTGTAGCAATTAAAATAATTTTATAGTAACATAGGTTAGCGGTCTAATCAGTTTTATCAAACATTCACTTTCATTACTCATGTGCAAAGCATCACACTAGAAACATATAGGCTATAACAGGAATAAACCGCCAAGAACGATTAGTACTGTGGTTATTTTGGTTGGATGGATGCGAATACATACCAAAAAATCTATAAGCTGAGACATATCCCCTCATATACATTGTCATCACAATTATTTCAGTCAGATATACATCAATTCATCTTTTAAATAATATAAACACAGCAGGTGATTCAAACATATATGAAATATATATAAAATTACACAAATAAACATTGCAAACAAAGATTATTCTTATTTAGATTTCAGCGCATTAAAGCATTCTCAGAGACATATTTATTGTGGGTAGTCAATAGTAAAACATATTCTCAAAGCATACACAAACATCAGCACATACAACATACAAAAACAGCAGATTTGGTATTAGGGTTAAAAGGAGTTAAAGGTGGTAGTTAGCAGTAAAACATATTTTCTTAGCATACACAGTCATAAATAACTGGTACAGGTTAGCACAAATTATCACATCGGTTAGGCAATCATAAATGTATCATCAACACATACAGAAACACACAAGCATTCAAAGCAACTTGGTAGGGGTTAGAAAAATTTATAGGTGGCTGGTTAAAGCCTTCCCCTAATTCATGTTTTGGTCGAGTGATGTTACTGAGTGAGGGACTTCATGTACAGGCGTTTACAGAGAAAGCAGGTGATTGATTTGAGGTGTGGTAGACATTGATATATATGGATTTAGGTTTGTATTGCTGAAGATGTATATGTACAACAAGTAGAGTGGTGCAGTTAGTGTAGAATAATTGTCTCTTGATTAGTTCAGTAAAAGGGGGCGTGGTCACGTTAAAGAAAACTTAGAAGCGGGTAGATACACTTCTGCCATTTACTTTGACATAAAAAAGGCATTTGATACCATAAATCATGAACTGTTAATTCTTAAATTGGAAAATGCAAGTTTCCGAGGGTTTATATTGTTTTGTTCACATTCTCAAAAATGAAATGTGTGCGTAACTAATTCGAATTATTAGGTTCGTGTTAATTCCGATATATTGACGATATAAAAAAAAAAAAAAAAAAACAAACAACAAAACGTTTACGTGACGCACAAAATAAATCGATACTCGTTTTTTAATCTACGTTTAGTGTATGGCCTCCGTCGACTCACATAAGCACAGATTTAAACATTAACATCATAATTCACACAGAAAATATTACAAAACGACTAGTAAAGTTTACGACTTACGTGCTGCAGCTAGGCTCCGCTTCCTTCCAATCTCTAGGATACTGGACGCCAGCAGTTTCCGGACCCGCAATAATCCCTAATGATTTATTGGCACGATTTGTTTTTTTCTCTTTCTATATTACAACTGCTCCGCTCGATACTTGCCCCAAAACAGACTGGTAACTTAAAGCTGAGTTAATACTCCCAGTTGCGAATGATTAGCAATTTGGATTAATGAATTGTTTCACGTTGAAATAAATATTCCACGTTCCGAATTAAATTCTAAATTGCGGTGTTTGGCGAAGAACAATCTTCCTCTCATTCATTTCATTTTATAATCGACGTTGTAACAGCGTAGTTGGTAAAAATACGAAGTTACATGAATAAACTTGTTTTACGTAATTTCCGCGAGTTAAATAAAAAATAAGATGCGGATAGATTTGGACTTACTTTATTTGAATGCGTATGTAGCCCTGAAAAGGGCTATTTCGAATTAATCGTTTTCAGCAAACGAGAAACAAAAGAACTGACGAGCGAAACAATAATCAAAGTAAAAATACGAGGTAAACTACTGAAAACGGGAACAAGACAAAACGAGTGAGCAATCGTCATACGTGAACAAAACCAAAACATAAAATTAAAATAATAAACAATAAACGAGAATGCACATGGAGGAAAGAAAATTCCGATGATCAGATCTAACTTCACGACTGCATTTGCATACGAGCCGTGTAAACAATCGTTCAACAAAACTAATTCCGAGACGTGCCTCAGAACAATAACCATACGCCAACTACCGGGAATACCGACCAGTGAAAACCGCTGCTCTTATCATCTGATCATCAGCAGCAACTCTCTTTATTCAAATTCTTATCTTACAACAACGACACAACTTACACATCGAAACACAACAATATTAAATTGGTTAAAGTTTTACCTAGTGGATAGAAGATACGTTACTAAAATTAACAAAATATATAGTAATGCTACGATATTATTTAACGTTCCGGTGGACCAAAATATTCTCAAACCAATATTTTTTTCCCCAATTACAAAATTGTTTAAAATAATAATCGGTATTACATACTATAAATTATTCTTATGATCATAGATAATGACGTTGAGGCTATAAGCCTAAAAAGTTACATACCATTCTTATATAGTACGAATTATTTTTAAGTAGTTTTCCAGAGCAGGTCGTTGAGATGTAGACGTTCTAGCCGTCGTTGTATAAAAGAGACAGCAAGAGGGTTGATGTGTCCAATCAAGCGATCATAATATGGACTACTATGGAAGTTTATTTCCTCAATCACTGTGGGTGTTCGTGAATCATTTTGGATGATACTGTTGCACATGAACCATGGTGCGTCGCATAAACTCCAGAAAGATTTTTTATGAAACGCCTGAACTTTCTTAAGATTAAAATTGGCTGTCGTGCTCCATAGCTGGATACCATATCTCCAAGAGGTCACAACGACTTGCTTGTATATTAGCAGTTTGTTTTCAACTCGAAGTTTACTTTTTGGGCGAAGTATCCAATCCAGTTTCTTTATTTTGTAGTGACAATTACGTAAAGTAATTTTAATATGCTGTTGCCAATTAAGTGCTTGTCCAGGTACATGCCGATGTAACGAACTTGATCCACTTTGGAAATTACTGTACCATCGTAGCTGATATCTGTGCATGTACTTCTTCTCGGTGTAAATGGACAGAAAACAGGTTTTTCCCGGTTTACTGATATATTCCACCTTCTGGTCTATAGGACGAATCGGTTAAGATAGTCTTGTGCTTTGCCTACAGCATCTACTGGACAGGTTGAGTTAACAAGGAAGGCCATATCGTTCACATACGTTGCGATTAAGCCACTGTCATCAGTTGGCAATGGTTTATCAGCAGTGTACAAAGTGTAAAGTATTGGGCCAAGCACGCTGCCTTATGGAACTCCAGCTCTGATAGCCCGAATATATGTAGATGACTGAATATCACGTACCTGTACATAAAATGTTCTATTGTACAGGTATGATTGGAGTAGATGAGTATGTGCTGGCAAAGTATTCATCTTGAGTTTGTACAGAAGTGCGACAGTCCACACCCTATCGAATGTCTGTTGGACGTCTAGAAATATAGCTGCACAGTATTGCTTGTTTTCAAGAGCTGATAGGATATTGTGAACAACCCAATGGAGTTGTTCGATGGTGCCATGTTGTCCTCGGAAGCTGAACTGTTGGTCAGGAATCGCTTTCATTTCTAAAATTTCCATTATCCTGGATAACATTATTCTTTCGAATATTTCAGAGAGTGGAAAGTAAGGTTATTGGGCTGTAGGAGGCGAGAAAATGGTCTGGCTTCCCCGGTTCAGGAATCATAACGATCGCCGCATACTTCCACTAAGTTAAGAAGTGAAAGATTTGTAGCATAGTACTGAATATCTTTACAATGAATAACACTCCTTTGCCCGGAAGAGTTTTAACTGCTCTGCCACCAATGCCATCGTACCCTGGGATTTTCTTAATTTTTAGTTTGTTAATTTGTTCTTCAATTTCGGCGGTTGTGACGTACCTGATTGAAGCTGGAAGAGTACTCTCCACCTGAAGAAACTCTTCACTGGATTGAACGTCTTCAGCAACAGCTAAATTGAAGTGTCTGAATCTCGTTTTCAGTTCCTCAGCAAAAGCGTCTGCTTTTTGTTGGTCGGTGTAGCATCGTGTTCCCCTACAGTCCCGGATTAATGCCTGTCTTGGCGGCTGCTGCTTTAGACACTTGGTTGCTCTCCATAAGTTATAGTCAGTGGTTTTATTCGGGTCGGCGTTCAGTAGAAGATTGTCGAAGTATTCTGAACGTGCATCAGTCAGCTTCTTTTTTAGGTTAGCCGCAGTTTTTATTCATGCGCATTTGTCGCCTTCGTTTCGAGTTCACATATATCTCCGACGTGGATATTGTTTATATCTAACGAGCTCCAGAATTTGTATTCTTACAGGCTGGTGCGACGGGATAGAATGCTGAGTAAGCGACCTGGTTGTGGCAAAGGCAGCGACTGCATGAAGATTTCTCGTAAAGAGTTTTACAGCATCGTCGATGTCCTCAGGGGAAGAAATGTCCATGTTGAGGTTCACAAGTTCTTCTGCCTTGTTCCGGTGACGGGATAAGTTCTCATGACTTGGAAGCATTCCGGGCTTAATAAGATAGTAGTTAGCTGCTACCATTATAGTTATAATAAGTACGTTGTGATCCGAACTCAAATCAGCTCCTTCTTTGATAGTGAGACGATTAGGATCTAGTCCGGCATAGATTATAAAATCAACTGCATCAGGGTGTCGGGTGGAATCGTACGGATAGATTGTTGGAGCTCCTGTAACTAGAACTACACGATTTGTATGAGCGATTGAGTTAAATAACTCTCTCCCTTTTCGAATCGGTATAGAATCTCGTCAGATTGATTAACGATGGGCTGCATATTATTAAGAGGTTCATTCTATGAAAAATTCCATGGTTAGTGTTTACTGTGTTGCGATGGTTGATGCAGGCGCTCATATTGACCTGCTTTCACTACACTCGCGTAAGAGATGCCTCTGTTTGGGTATTGTGGCTGAAATATAGGTGGTTAGATTATGTAGCCGGACGTATGCTTGGGACTCGGTTGGACATCATTTCTTTATAAACCATACAGCCTTTATAGTTGGCAGTGTGAGATTCTTGGAATAAGGCGCATTTGGCAGGTTGATTAATTTTTTTCCACACTCTGTCGATGAATGCCCTTCTCCACATTTTACAAAGCGGAATTTCCGTCTGCAATATCTCTTCGTGTGTCCCAATTCCTGATATCAATGGCATTGAGCAAGATCATCGGAAGAAAAGTTTTTCGTGGACTCCCACAAGGTTCTTCTCTCAATCCTACTCTCTTTAACATCTACACTATCGGTGTTGCTTCTCTTCCTTTGAATTCTTCCTCCTTGTTTTTTTTCGATGATATCCTGCTTTTTTCTTCCGCCTCTGATTTTGTAGCTGCTAATGAGGCTCTTAGTTCGTCTCTTACTACACTGGATCACTCCTTATCCTCAATTAACCTTTCTATTTCCCCTTCCAAGTCTTCGTCTATTGTCTTTTCACTTCGCCCTTACAATCCTGCCTTGTTTAATTTATCTGTAAACAATATACCTCTTCCTCACGTTAACTGTTTCTGCTATCTTGGAGTTTTTCTCAATAGTCGGCTGACATTCTCTAAACATATTGATTATATTTCTTCTTCTGCTATCAAAAGGCTAAACCTGCTGAAAGCTCTGTCCTCAACAAAATGATAAAGCCATTGTCTGTTCTAAATTTGATTGCTGCTCTTTTATCTATGGTTGTGATTCTAAATCTCGTCTTTCCAAATTGGACATTATCCAAAATTTGTGTCTTCGGCTTTGCCTTGGTGCTCTTAAGTCTACTCCAATTCCAGAAATTCTCGCAGAGTCTAACACACCACTCCTGACTCTTCGCATATCTTACTAAGGCTATCGTTTCCTCACAAAACGTCTTCCACTCACGTCCTCTACTCTTATTCATTCCTATCTTTCAATTGATAAGAACTGGCGTTTTACGCCTAGGAAAATCCCTGTTTTAGCTTTCATTTCCCTTCGCCTTAGTTCCATTTAGCCTTACACAATCACAGGTAATAATCTTCCTGCTATTTCTTTTAGCTTTACCGATCTCTGCCATTCTTCTAATGTTTTTTTTGTATCTTCACTTTCCAAATCCCTTCCTCAGACAATAATTCAACAGGAATTCCACAGCATTATCAATTCCCAATTTCCATCGCATGTGACCATCTTCACGGATGGCTCCAGGGGATCTCATGGTGTGGGAGCTTCTTCTTTCCTGCCGGATTTCAATTTCTCTGAATCATTTCGTCTTCCTTCTTTCTGTTCAATCTTTACAGCCGAGTTGATGGCTATCCTACGCTCCATTATCTTCATTTCTCCCAGTCATCAGTTTTCTAATTATTTGATTATTTCAGACTCTATGAGTGTTCTTCAAGCGATCGGCAACCCTTTTCATGATCACTCTTTCAATTTCATCATTCTTCGCATACGCTGTCTTGTCCATCTGTGTTGATTTTCTGTGGATTCTCAGCCGGCCATTAAAGGTAATGAGACGGCGGATTCCTTGGCTCGAGTTGCTGCTTCCTCTCGTTCCTTCTTTAAAAAAGTTCCATCTTCCAACTTGAATTCCCTATATACTAAATTTCATCTCAAACTTTTGTCAGATATTTACCCTTCCCCCTTTCGTAACGACCAATCCTTTTATCTGTCTGTGCAATCTAGTCTTCCTTCTAATCTCTGGTTCTTTGAGTATCCTTTATTTTCCCGTTCTGTTGTCATTTCTATGATCCGCTTGCGTTTTGGCCATTCCGCTCTTTCTTCCTCTTGTTATCACTTTTCCTTTGTCTCTACAAATTGTCTTCTCCACCCAAATGAGCGGCGATTTACGACGCCAACCATATATTTTTTGAATATCCACTCCTTTCTGTTGAACGTTGTATTCTATATTCTTGTCTGCTGAAACTCAAGCTCCCCGCTCCTTATTGGGCATCTTATATTTTGTTCTTCACCTCGCCATCCATTATTTCATCCGTAAGTTCCTTTATATTGTCCATATCTGACCGAATCAAAATTTAACTGACGGCTCTTTTCTTTCTTGTTGTTTCTGGGTGTAGGTACTTAGCTGACGTGCCCAAAGAAGGGATTTAAAAAAAAAACAAAAAAGATCATTGAACCGCTTTGGGGGCTTCATTTTAACAACTTGCCTACACACTCTGAATAATTCAAAAATACTTTTGTATAAAAACATACTTAATTTCCTCTTATCGAACTAGTTCTTCAGATTGTGCAAGTTTCGAACAACACGTCTATGTTGAGCCACTTCATTTTTTATGTCATTTTCGGAGGTTGAGTGGTGGGTTCCTTTAATCACCATTCTATATGCTCGCTTAGTTTTGAGCTGGTAAGAATAGGAAGAAAAATTACATTTATCTACTTTTTTTTAATTTTTTTTTTTGGGGTGCTCCTCAACCAAGGACCTTTACCCAGAAACAAAAGGTAAGAAAAGAAGTCGGTTATATTTTAATCCGATCAGAAATTTTGTCTAAAAAGAAAAAAATAGCATGAATAATTAGTGGGGAAGGAAAGGACAGAATATAGAAAGCACAATAAGGAGTAAGAAGTCCAAGCTTCAGCAAATAAGAATACAAGGCAGAACGCTCCACGGAGAGAGATGAACATTGGAAAAACACATGATCAGCGTCGCAAATAACTTCCTCATTCGGATAGAGAGGATAGTGTGGAGAAGAAATCAAGGAAAACGAAATCTGGAGGAAGGCAGCAAAATGGCCCATACGAGCAATGGAAACAACATCAGAACGCCGAAGGGAGGGATGCAAAAAAAACCATGAATATGCAGGAAGAGTTGGCTGAAAAGGTTCCGCATGAACTAATTTGGAAGGCGCTACGAATTTACGAAATTCCAGAAGAATACATAAAGATAATACAGGATATATACAAAAAAGAAACCAGCGTGGTACGGTGTCCCGTAGGCATTTCACCACCATTCCAGGTTACGGTGGGAGTGCATCAAGGTTCAGCATTATCGCCGCTACTATTCATCCTTTGTATGGATACTATAACCACAGACCTGCAGACACCCGTACCGTGGACATTGCTATACGCGGATGACGTCTTCCTGGCGGATAAAAACAAAGACAATTTAGAGAAGCGCGCGCAAATCTGGAAAAATAAATTACAGGAAAATGGACTTCAGTTTAACATCAGGAAAACTGAATACTTGAAATGTGGAGCACTTACAGATAAGTCTATCAAAATAGATAACACAGTGTTAAAGAAGACCGTTCAGTTCAAATACCTGGGCTCAAATATTACCTCACATGGGGATACACAATACGACATAGATTCCCGCGTCCAAACAGCATGGATGAAATGGAGGCATCTAACCGGGGTATTATGCGACAAGAGAACACCAATACATCTCAAAGGGAAGATCTACAAGACGATTATCAGACTTGCAATGCTATATGGAACTGAATACTGGGCGACAACCACAAAAATGGAACAAAAACTTCATGTGGCTGAAGTGAAAATGTTACGCTGGTTTCTCGGGCGCGCATTCCTTGACTATATTAAAAACGAGGCTATAAGGGAACGTATAGGAAGTGCACCTGTACGTTTGAAATTACGGGAAGCGAGACTCCGATGGTACGGTCACATCACAAAGAATACAGACAATAGCCCTGTGAGGATGTTAATGGATTATAACCCTGGAGGAAAGCGACCACGAGGAAACCCGAGAAAACGGTGGATAGACTCCGTTAACAATGGCATGGTGGAAGTCGGTGTTGGGATAGACGCCAAGGACCGTAGAAAATGAAGAAGAAAGTGCCACCAAGCGGACCCCGCACCAGGAAATCGTTAGGAAAGAAGAGTAGGCTGAACTGACAGGTAAAAGGAACAACTGAAACATAGGTGTCCGACCAAAATCGGATATAAAACTTTTAAAAATTGATAGGAGGTTATCGGGTGGAATTTTTTTAAAAAGAAGACGAGAGGAAGTAGCAGTAGCTCGAGCCAAGGAATCAGCTGCTTCATTACCAAATATGCCCGAGTGAATAGGTACCCATACATTTATCTAAATAGGCAGTAATCGCTCTGTAAGCGTCTATGGTACTAGGCAAAACACGAATAGTGCTTCTTGCGGTGTGCATAAGAATCAGAAATGACTTCATCTAGACTGGCCATTAACCCATTGATGTTCTTTACGCCATCAATGAATATTGGTGGAAGTTTGGATGATTTTGTGATATAAGGCTGGGTACTTTCTTTACCAGGTATATCAAAAGGTTTTTTAACTGAAGGAGAATCGACGCCTTCGGCAGCTGTACCACAAGGCTGTTGACATCCATCGTTTCATCGTCATCTTCATACTCAGAATCACAGCTGAGCATAGAAAATTAATTACCGACCCCATTATAATTTTTTGGAGGCGCAGTAGAATCCACTTTTGCACTTTTAAGACCAGGCTGTAGAGAACAGTTATGCTTATGTTTCTGAAATAGCCCGCTATTTAAAACTTATCGATATATTGTATTAGTTTATAAGATTGACAAATATGATAGCGTTTATTTTACTTTTAACTTTATTTATTATTGCCATGATTATGGAGTATGTAACTTCGAAACATGTCGGCTATATTTTATATTTCTATAACTATAATTTTCTGTGGTACATGTTTTGATATTTCTATAATAAAGAAACGATTAGTTGATAAACGGCAGCACGTGCGTATAGTTAACTTGTACGTGTTTTTAGTATTGAAACCATTCTTTACACAGATGTTTTCTAAAATTTCTCATCTAAATATCAAATCTGGATTATATATGTATTTCTCCATCTCGCACTTCGGATAGAAGCAAGAAGTTTTAGATGTCATGTATCTGTATCAGTAACAGTTTTGCAATACTCCCTTCATTATAACCACATAATAATACACTGTAACTATTAAAGTCTTCAATCACGAACCTTGTCTGTTTCCTTGGAAGTCGAGTGTTTCATGGGGAGACTTTTTTCCCCACAGATTTGCGGACAGACACCATTTTTTTCAACAACATGTATAATGTCAATGCTTACTTCCGCTCCGATGAAAATCGCGCTTTTCTATTTTTACAAGTCGCATTCCATCTATTCTTGATGGTTTATCATCTTTACTATGATGGATTTCTCGAACGTAGAGAATGTCACACTTGAACTCAGTACTGAGTCTAATAGTATTTTCTAGTCAGTTGTCCAACTTCCGATGTTAGTCGAGCTTATTCTCAATGCTGGTCCTGATAATCGGGGCGTCTTCTTTACTCCTTCTATCCCTTTCTTCACCGCTTTGGCTCGGGTTTTGCCAGAAGTTAGCCGTATAAAATTTGTACGGGATGTATTGAGATCCATTTTCACGGCTCGCATCGTTCCCAGGTAGCATGTCTATGTCTTGCGGTTAAAAAGGGGGTAATTCAGAACCGGATTCCGCGTTCATCGACAATGGCTAGGTACAGAAAAACACAGCACCTTCTTTATTATTTTCTTCTTGGAATTAGTCTATCAATAGATCGATATAGGTTACACGACATCAGAAAACAGTTTACACTGCTTTTAAGAAAAGGAAACAAAATCATTTTTTATAAAATACGAATATTAACATAAGCTTTCTAAGAAGCACCAAATGAAAGATATTTATTTTTGTTAACAACGCATAGAACTGCAATGGCTCAAGAATAGTTAATTTATTTATTTATCTATTTATTTTTTATTTTTTTTTTAAGTACGTCAACGAAGAGACTCAATCAACCAAAGAATCTAAAGAACAGCTAAAAAAAAACATACCCGATTTTAATCTGGTGTGAGATACTGAATGGAAGAAACTAGTCCGGCTTTGCGCTACACCATCGATGTTTTTTTTTTTTTCATTTATTTACCTTCCTCTTTTTTTTACTCGACATTATTTCACAGTCGAGGTGATTTTTTATTTTTTTTTTTGGGCTTGTCAACCGGGGACCTTTACCCAGAAACAATTAGAACAGAAAGGAATCACTTATATCTTGATACGGTCAGATATTGTTAGGAGAAAGGAACAAATAATAGGAACAATCTGTGGAGAGGGAAGAGATGGGATATAAGAGGCACAATACGAAGTATCAAGACCAAGTTGCAGCAAACTGAAGTAGAAAGCTGAGCATTCAGCAGAAAGAGATGAACACTCAAAGAACACATGGTCCGCATCGCAAACATGCTCTTCGTTCGAGTGGAGAGGACAATATGGAGAGGCAACCAACGAAAAACGAAAATGGGAGGAAGGCAGCAGAGAATGATTAAAGCGCAAGCGAATAACGGAGACAACGACAGAATGACGAAGCGAAGGAAACAAAGAGAACCACGGACTGGCAGGAAGACTAGGTTGGACAGACAGATAGATAGAACGATTGTTAGAGAAAGAGGAAACGTAAATATCCGACCAAAACCTAAGATGAAAACCTTTGCACAGAGGAAGGAGATTGGACGAAGGGACTTTTTTAAAGAAGAAGTGAGAATAGGCAGCAACCCGAGCCAATGAGTCCGCCGCTTCATTACCGCAGATGCCCGAATGGCTAGGAACCCATAGCAAATCAATTTGAATAGAATGAAGGGAAGAAAGAGCGTGGATAAGTGAGCGTATGCGGAGTATAATAAAATCACAGGAATAATCAGGAAGTGGAGAGCAAATGGTCTGAAGGGCGGTCATATTTACCGGTCGCTTTTCTACGTCCTCTTACAAAACGAGTACTATTCGCTTTTCCGGTGCTGTTTCATTTTTAGCCGTAATGGGAAAATAGCGGTTCCATGTTCTTCAAATCTTTAACGCTGAATGACACGTCTTTGTACTTCAATGTAATATGTTTATCGACTGAAATAGGAATTAGAGATAAAAAGGGAGAAAAAAACACGTGATCTGTATGCTCGCAAGGTTTAGCTCTTCTATTATTAACATTCGCGCATATTTTAAAGAAAAAAGATAATAATAAACCGGCGCAGTGGTTTTTATGCGTTAGCAAGGTACATGATACTAATGTATTCCAAAAATCCGCATTTGGTCCGTTGCGTTTTCGATTTCCAGTGCTGAGTTTTCTGCACATCTAAACAGAAATTTATGCCAAATAAAACATGGCGATTATTAACGATTTCTGTTCCTTTAAAATTCGATCAGAAAGGATGTTGGGCGGGAACATCGATGAAATAGTGCCGAGAGAAACAACGTCCGATAAAAGTGCTAAAACTCGTTCATTTATAATAATATTGTTGGTTTTTTGTCAGGTCGACTTGTAACGATAATGATGTTCCGAACTGTGCCGAACAGTATTACCTAGCGGATAGGTCGATGAATATTTAGGAAAATGTCTACATCTTTAGCGATGTTTATTTCGCTTTGTAAATGTAAAATAGATGGGAAAAAATTGTTTACCTCTTTGGGTTTATTTATTGGTGAAAAATGAAATTAAAAATCATCCTTAACAACGAGCTTCTACATATTCACATAAAATTTATACAAGTTTTCCATATGTACGTTTATTTCGTTAAAGTCTAATAAATAACGCTTGTTTTTTGCTTAAATTTTGCAATTTTCTGAAAATTTCTTGCAATAAACAAAAACCAAAACCAAAATTGTATTTCCCTGTGCTTCAGCTTAAAAAAAAAAAAAGTACCAATTGAACTGTATAATTTTTAACCGCTGAACTTTAGTTATAAAAATATAATATGTTACCACGCAGAGAGGAAATGTGCAACTCTCTTTTCCCATTTCACAAACTCTTTTTTTTTTTTTTTTTTTGAGCATGTCGGCTAAGGACGTTACTCACTTCAACGGTATGATGGTATTAATAATTATAAAGGAAAAATATTACAAATGGAACATACGAAAGAAGCTAACAAAGGAATAACCAAAGGAGACGGAAAAGAAAGGATGCTGTGAGCGCTGTAGGGCGTAGGGAGGCCAAGACGCAAAAGACCGGAACACAAACTCTGACACAGTTGGGTAGAGTATGCAGAATTTCAAACAGTTCATGAAATGTCCGCAACAGTTTGTGCACATTTCATGTATTGCATAGTTCACGCAATCAAAGATAAATACGAATATTTAATTTAAATTACTTCCTAATTAGCATTACTTAAAACATAACACCCAGCATTAATGGTAGATAATAACAGGAAATAAAATTAGCAAATTCTTCTTCTTCATAGTAGAAGTAGTAGCATTGCTATACTCAGTTTTTGAGAGTAGGTGACCACTTATTCGTACACTCTAGCTGTATAGGTGTAGTTAGTGTCCGTAGCAATTGTTATATACAATGTGAGCATACGCGCAAAAGACTACGCTTGGAACTGATATTGTAAATGTCTGATTTATACAAATCCTATTGATGTCTACCTATTGCGCATCAATTAGCGCGCACATGGTGGTATGCATGTTTGCCATTGTCTTCCATTAATTTAATTATTTATTTTGTAATTTCTGTGGTCGCCTGGAATCGAACTTAAGACTTGTGTGGCGAAAGCCGAATGCTCTAGCAATTCATCGCGACGACAATTAGCAAATAAGGAACAAAATTACATATACGAATCACCGTTAGAGATGAAGTGAACAAAAATATTACGCGCATTTTACGAATTGTTCGAGAAGATATACTTCGATAGATGATTGTTTATTTTTTTTAAAGCAATATTAAACGAGTTATCGAATTGTTACAAAACAAATTTTGGAGCATAGTTGCAGCAATTATCTAGACTGTGAAATTTTAAAAGCGCCATTTACTCCATGTACATATTTTAATTTCTTCGCCTGAAAATGATAAAATTATTTCTGCTGAAAATGTACGATTGTACATTGTGGAAAATACCTAATTCAGAAGCACATCTAAAGTTGTATGATTATACCCACGTGACTTATTAAATCCGAATGCTGTTTGTATGAGAGATGGAAAGTGTTTAAAAGAATTATCCAAAGAATTTTGTCTCATAACACGTGATTTAGTTAACGAATACCCAGTGCGCAGAAAACGCGACAATAATACATCTATAGAATTTAGTGGGGAAATAATAGCCATGTTGTTCCCTCCTATCATCCCTTTGCAAAATTTAACTGTTATTTTAACGGACAAATTTGCACAACTATTAAAATACATATATACAAATATACGTATGCAGTCTACGATAGTGCAAGTGCCGAATTGATAATCAAGATGGGGTGAAGCGAAAAATTATGCCAGCGGTTAATATGCAGGCTCCTTCGGAAGCTACGTGGATTTCAGTATGAAATGCATTATCAGTCTCATAACCGGTTAGGCCTCTAATGAGTAAAATATAATTTTCAGACAAGGTCAAGATGCTATTGAAAATAGAAGAAAATATAGGAAAAGTCGAGGCCTATTTTGAATTAAATAGGGTCGATTCTGAAGCTCGTCAATTTATTTACACTGAAATTCATTATCCACGAGGTACAATAAAGAGCAAAAAAAGAATGCGAGATGATAATAAAATCATATCGTGCATGTATGTCGTTTCTCCCAATGAACTTCTCGATTTAAGAACATCATTATTACATCGTCCGGATTGGAAATCGTTTGAAGACTTTTACAACATGCGTTATTTATAATACATTTATTGAAGCAATGTGCGAGGCACTGCTTTTGATGGCAACGAATGGAAGCGGTGTTCGGATGTTTCAGTAATGCAAATGAGAGAATTATTTGCACAGCTACATGCGCATTCAAAGATCATTTAAGTGAAGATTTTGAAGGGGAGAACGATTAACTGTGCCATATACTCTTTAGAGATTCATTTTAACTGTGAAATTATGAAGAATACCCCGTTCGGTGTTAAAATTGTTCTATCGAAGGAGACTTTAGACAAATTTGACCCGTTGTACCTTATGAGAGATGTAGCCTCAGTGAAAATTTCAAAATTAGCCGGGATCAGTTAAATTTATTTCAACGTGTTTGTTAAACATCGAAAATCAGACCAAATGAAGTGAAATTTGCCGAATTTCTAAAAAAAAATAACTCGGTAAAATGGCGTATTAAAAAATTACCCACGACTTAATGATCGAATTGCCGCAAACAAATAATTTTAATTTTGTTACGGCAATTTGCATAATGTAATTGATGATATTTACGGTAATATTCCTTTCGTTCTACTATTTGAAAGTCATTGTCAGCCTCCACTTCAGAATACGATTCAAGATGATTTGCAGCAGTGCTGCTCCCACCTGGCACGATATTGTTGCTGACATTGATAGGTTTACGCTGTTTAAGAATATCATTAGTGGAAAGCGTTGCACGGTTGAGATTTGTTGTAACGTTATTAGTTGACTTACAGTTGACTTCATGATCGGTGGATTGTAGTGGTGAAAAGTTTTTATTATGGTTCATCTTATCTTGCTATGGTTTTGGTATAACCGTATGGAGATAAAAAAAATAAAAAAATAGTTAATTGCTATTAAACACAACAATATACAAATATTCGATATTTGACATTTTGCATCTGGCTACACTGACAAAATATTTTGCAAACTAATATTAAACGCAAAAAAATGAATCGGTTATTAATGAAAGATGATTAAATATCAAATAGAATTTCGAAGCCCTAAAAAAACTGTTTCCAAAAAAGTTTTAAAGAAATAAATTTGAAAAGATCCAAAACGAAATAACTAAATAAAGGACAGCATGAATTATCGAAACGAAAATAAAGCGTATATCGACATAACGAAAAAAACGAATGGCAATATTTTAGTAGTAATATGGTGAAAAT
Source organism: Icerya purchasi (assembly GCA_039619475.1). Classification (NCBI taxonomy): domain Eukaryota; kingdom Metazoa; phylum Arthropoda; class Insecta; order Hemiptera; family Monophlebidae; genus Icerya; species Icerya purchasi. Next base: position 138,295,608 of record CM077116.1, read on the forward strand.
TACAAAAAAACTGGTCAGTTATTTTTTGATATAGAGGCGAAGCTTGTTAAATCTAAATGACGATAAATAAAAATGAATAAACTAAATTAAATATAAATTCAAAAACTAATAAATATTAAATTAATATTTATTAACATTATACAGTCTCACGCAACGGGCATACTTGCCCAGTGAGACCCACAACTTATTTATTTAAATAAAAAAAAAAAAAATGAACTGGTCCAAAACTTCGAGGTGCCGCAGGGAAGCAGTTTGGGTTCTTTCCCATTTTTGATTTATATAAATGAATTATGCAAAATGTCTCAGGTAAATTAATATTAAATGACGATGATACAGTTTTATTAATTAATTCGTGTTATCCAGATATCCTGCAAAATCTTGCTCAATTGAGAATTGATTCTGTAATAGATTAATTGTAAATTTATCAAAGACTGAATATATGTTGTACTGCTCTCATAATTACTTGTCCAGTAGAACTATAAATCTGAAAATTTCAGCAATCTAACAATTAATAGAGTGTTGGATATTAAATATTTAGGTACAAAATTTGACAGTAAGTTATCGCTGGTAAAATAAAAAAGTTAAATTTTTTATTCTATTACTTATCGCAATATTTTCGGCCCTGTCATTTACGTAGAATTTAATTTCCTTTATATCAACCTGTCATTTCATATGGTATGGAAGTGCTGCTAAATGTCATTTAAAACCTTTAAATATTCTACAGGAAGCAGTTCTGCAAATTATAAATCGCGCTATGAAAAATACTTCACTTATTCCGTTATTCAAGTTAAGTGGTATATATAAATTAAAATTACTTATGTACGTGATTGCAAATAGAAGTAAATTTAAGGTTACTTTTAAACCTGGTTCAGCAAGGTCTTCTAAAAATTATTATGCCTAGATTCCTAGATATAAATTTCACACAAGAATTCAAATAGAGTATGATGGGCTGTTATGTATAACTCTTTACCGGCAAATGTAAAAACTTTATTAAATAATCGCAAACACAGGCGTAAATTATTGCCCTTAAACTTACGGTCTAGTACTTTGTAAATAAATAAATAAATTGAAATAAAAATAAATGAATTTATAAATAGATTTAAAAAAATAAATAAATAATGGGAAAAATTATCTGTTTCAATAAAATTACTTTACTTGATGCAGTATGTGTGAATGTGTGTCTGTGCTTAGAATACTTCCGCCACTTTTGATGTGAGATACATATGACGGGATATTGTTGTGGCTGAATGTATGTATAAATTGTAAAATGTGAGCGTTCAATGAATAGATGTTATATGTGGCTGTGCGTACTTATTCTCTTTACAGTTACTTTCAAAATTATTTTCATTTGTTTATGTACAATTCGCTGTTTTTTATTTGATTTTTTTTTTTTTTTTTAATTTTGCGAGTAGTTAATTCCTATATGGCTATTAAAATGTACCGAAGGATATTATAATTTTAAGTTTAAGAATTTATGCAAAACCTTCTTTTTATAATATTCTCTTCTCGTGCACATCCATTTTCCTCCATTGCTCGCACTATCTTGCTCACATGTAGAATTTTATAATAAAAATATTGATTTGATTTAACTTCGGCCTGATATTATTCCTCCCGATTGCATTAGTCTTTTTGTTGCCCATATATACAAATCTTTTATTCAAAAACATTATACTTTGGCATCCTCATCGATGTAACTTATGCTTTTGATAATATTCATTCGCCCACTTTAAAAGATAAGATGACAGCAATTAAGTTTACTTCCATTATTATCAGTTTCAAGTTAAATAGTTTTATTCACCTCACCTCTCCGTCTTTTCTTCAAGCTCCAAGAACGGTTTTTCAAGATATTCCTCAAGACTCCTCCCTCAATCCTATGCTTTCGAACTGAACATACACATTATCAGTGTAGTTTCTCTTCCTCTAAATTCTTCTTCTTTTACTTTACTGATGACACCCTATTTTATGCCTCATCTCATGATGTTATATCAGGCAGTGAGACACCTAATTCGTCTCTTTCTGTGTTGGATCATTCCCCTTATTCAATTAACCTTCCTATTTCTTCTACTAAATCATATTATGCCGTATTTAATCTGCGACCTTATAATCCTGCTTTCGTTTATCTATCCCTAGCAAATACCTCTCTCTTTCGTGTTAATTGTTTCTGTTATGTTAGTATCTTCCTTGACAGTCGACTATCCTGCTCCAAACACATCAAATATCTTTCCTCTTTCGTAATTGAAAGGCTAAACATGCTAAAAGCCATATCTCCAATCAAATGGAATGATCCTTATTTTTCTTTATAAATCCATCATCTGTTCCACATTTGATTGCTGTTCATTTCTCTACGGTTGTGCCTCTAAGTCCTGACTCTCTAAATTGGATGTAATCCAAAAATCTTGCCTTCGTCTATGCCTTGCTGCTCTTAAATCCTCTCCAGTTCCAGCAGTCCTTGCCGAATTGAATACACCACCTCTTTCTATTCGCAAATCTTATTTGGGCTATCGTTTTCTTGCTAAGCGTCTTCCACGTATGTCCTCTACTTTTATCCATTCCTACCTTTCTATTTCGAGGAACTGGCGTTTCGCACCTAGGAAAATCCCTATTTTACTCCCATCTACCTTCGGCTCAGTTCGTTTTGAAAAAAATATACAATGAATCAGTTTTTATTTCTCTGAATTTTATTTATATTGTTTATTTGAAATTTACAGCGGGTAAGTGTTTTTTAATACAATCAACATATTTAAATATAATTAAATTATATTGTACAAAAGCAAGTATTAGGGAACAACATATTTTTTTTTTTAAATCAGCTTTTTGACATATATTTTCATACTATATTTCATTTACAATATTTTCTAATGTAAGGTTTACATAGATGTGTACATTTTAAATGTATCAGAAATGCTACATCTAAGTAACAAAATTAGTTTAAAATGAATGGAAGTAATATGTTATAACTATAATGTAGAATGGTACATTTTATTAAAACTAGTCTAATAAAATTCACATATTTTAATATTTATGCTTGTCTTCAGTTATGCTCACGTTTAAAATTTTAAAATCTGATTAATAATACTTGTAAAGGATCAGGTCACGAGATGAAAGTTTAGCCTTATAATCTTCAAATATTCCAACATTACTTTTATTCTTATTTAACGCTTCTGTTTCACTGCTTCAATTTTTAGGTCAAGCTCCAAAAATTAATTCTTTTTAAATATGTACTATACTAATTTTATGATAAAACAAAATTTTAAATGTTTGAAGAGTTATCGTTTTCTCGCGTTCTCGTTTTTCAAATCAAGTAATAATAATATAGTGATAAGAACATCGTAGTACCATGAACCGCCCGCCGCCCGCAACCGGGAAGCCGGCTGGTAAGCTGAAAGCGCCGTCTAAACCCGACGGGAACAACAGCGCAACCGCTAGTAAGTCCACACCGCACACAACAGGTAAGTCACACACACACACACCGATCACATCAACGCACGACACAAGCCTTATCAGCAACTCCGACAAAAACCAGTTCACCACACAAACAAACCCGCAGCGTTCAGCTGATTTATCTCTCGTGATAAACTCGCGCAGCCAGCCGTCTGCCGATTTTAACGCTGATAGCTCCGCAGCGACCGCGGTAAATGACAAAATCCAAAACAGCCCCTCCAATGCAACCCTCCCGACCGCACCGAGTGTACCAGCATCCTTCTCCGAAAAATTAAAAACTATAAAGAAAATAGCCCCGCTAACCGACTTCAATTACCCAACAGAGGAACAGGGCGTAATATTCCCGTACGTTCCGACAAGCAGCAACCGCGATTACTTCTTGGCATTAAAAGATTTAGTTGGCGGACCATCTAACATAATAGCAGGCTCGAAAATCAGCAGAGACCGAGTGGCAATATTTTTTAAGTCGAAATCCAATGTCGAAAAGCTTTTCGAACATGGAGGAAGAATTAAAATAGGCTCGCAAGTGATCACTGCCCGACGTTTAAAAACTCCATCGAATAAACTAATCATGTCAAATGTCTCTCCTACTATCCCGAACTAGCTCATAGTCTCTCACCTTGCCACAATGTTTTCTTTGAAATTAATCACCCCTATAGCCATCCTTCGGGTCAACCCAAACGACGCCGAATTCGGACATATTGTCAGCTGGCGTTGACAAGTCTATATAGAGCAGGCCAACTGTTCCAACATCCCTGAGTCCTTTATACTAACCCACAATGAACACGAACACCGCATATTCCTCCACTTAGACGACCACTCATGCCACAGCTGTACAAATAAAAAAGGAAACACTACCCAACCAACCATGCTACCTACTCCCCCCCCCCACAACACCTAGACATCGGCAGAGCAATGGAAGTCGACCAAATAATCCCAAATGTGAAACGCCCCCACCCAGCAACACCAGACTCTTTGCCCGACGATCCCACACTATCAGCGACATCTCAGCCTGCAACAAAGAAAATTAATATCCCGTTACCAGAGGACGACATCAGCCATACTGCACTACTGGAACAAACAGATAGCTCCCCAATCCAATCAGAGCTGAAACATACTTTGAAATCACAGCCAGAAGAGAAGGACTTTTTGCAGCAACAGGCACAACAGAAAACCGATTTCAAAACACCGCCGGACGTGCAGCACATCACTGAGTCAGCTAATCGGAAGCCAAAACAAAAAAAAAAACATAAACATCGACGAAGCAGTTGAGAAGGTCAGACCGATGTTTGATAACGATCAACCCAACTTCATCATTAACTTCTACAATTACAAAACCTTCATGAGAAACATAACTTCTAAATCTGACTATATAACCTACGCGCACAACTTTACACAGGATATAGACGGACTGATTCACCTAATTGCAGCAACCAAACCACACCTGAAGAACTCGAGCTTAAAAAATAAATGTACCCGCATACTAAAAAGTCTGAGCTGCCTATCCACAGATGGCAATACGTCAGAAGGGAGCTCTACCCACTAACACACGAACCCCATGTGAACCCCAATATTAAAGACCGACTAACAACAGCCACTGGCTTCACGAAACAACATAGAAACACCCAGCATGGCGAGCAACAATACACTTATGCAGTGGAACTGCAGAGGCTTTATCAATCACCAAGCCGAACTGGAACATCTATTAGCCACATATTCTCCATCGGTAGCCTGCTTGCAGGAGACGCACTTGCGGCCTGGAGACAAACCAAGAATAAAGGACTACAGCCTATTCCGATGCGATAATATTGGTGGCAACCGAGCAAGCGGAGGAGTAGCAATCCTAGTGCATACGTCGGTCTCAGCTGTATCAGCCAGAATAGACACACCTCTTCAGATGGTAGCGATATCTGTATTCTTACACGGTCCTCCGAGACTTTCATTAACGATCTGCAACTGCTACCTTTCCCCCAACACTATGGTACATTCGGTAGACCTTCAAAACGCCATATCCCAAATAGTAAGCCCAATGGTCATACTTGGAGATTTCAACGCTCACTCCCCACTATGGGGAGCGGCGTCAACCAACAGACATGGATCAATCATCACTAATATATTAATAGAGTACGATTTGTGTACCCTGGTCCCACTTGACCACACACATTTCAACCTCTCCCATAACACCTTCTCGACTATTGACTTAGCACTGGTATCCCCATTACTCCTCCCGAAACTTAAGTCTTTTATCCATGACGACCTTTGCTCCAGTGATCATTTCCCAGTATTCCTACAATTCGCGGGATACCATCCATCACCACTAATTCCAAGACCCCCACGATTTTTGTTCCACAAGGCGGACTGGGCGGCATACGAGGCCGGAATCAAAATCCCAGCTCCTAGCGAGTCCCTATCAGACAATTTAAGCACGTTTCTTAATGCCATTCTACACACCGCCTGCTTATCAATACCCATCTCTCACAATTCCCGAGCTAAGAAAGTACCATGGTGGTGCAAAGAGATTCATACCGCAATCCAACAGCGCAAACGAGCACTCAGAAAGTATAAAACGTCTCGGTCGCTACCTGACTTAATAGCCTTCAAAAAGTCCCGAGCTCTTGCCCGTGCTCTTATTCGCGGCAAAACACAAGAATGCTGGGAACAGTTTATCGCATCGATCTCTTCGTCAACGTCAAATAGGACCACGTGGAACAAAATAAAATCCATCAGCGGAATCAACAGCGCCCCAAAACGCGTTCAACTCAGAACCAATGGCAGCCAGATAACGGATGAAGCGGACGTCGCCAAAGCCTTTGCCAGCTACTTTGCCGCAGCATCGTCGTCAGAAAAGTACCCTCCCGCCTTCCGCAGCATGAAACACCAAGCAGAGCAACAGCCAGTGCACTTCCCGTCCGAATCCAACGAAACATACAACAGTAACTTTACCATCTCAGAATTAAATTTCCAACTCAACCACCACACATCCAACACTGCCCCTGGCCCCGACTGTATCCACCCGTACATGCTAAAGTATCTCCCAATTTCCGGCAAACATTTTCTCCTACATATATTCAACCAAATCTGGAATTCCAGAAACATTCCGGCACAATGGAAATCAGCTAATATCATTCCAATACTAAAGGAAAATAAAGATCCTACTCTTCCTGAAAGTTACCGTCCTATTTCATTGCTTAGTGTCATTTCCAAAACGGTGGAGAAGATGGTTAATAGGCGCCTCATGTTTTTCCTAGAACAAAAATGTCTTCTATCTCCTAACCAAGCCGGCGGGCGAGAGGCAAGATCGACAGTCAGCCAGCTACTTAGCCTGCAAAGGCAGATTTTATCGGCGTTTCATCGCCAACAGCACCTCTACGCAGAATTTTTCGATTTGGAAAAAGCATTTGACCGCCTGTGGCGTCATGGCTTACTACTAAAACTGCGAACGGCGGGAATCACCGGAAAATTAGGTAAATACTTACACAGCTTCTTAGACAATAGAACGATCCAAGTTACGACTGGTTCGTCAACGTCTGAACTGATGCTGTTGGAAAATGGTGTACCACAAGGCTCTGCTTTAAGCGCAACCTTGTTCATATATTATATCAATAATATAACTGACTGCCTTGCCGCCCCAGTAACGTCCCGGCTCTACGTTGATGACCTGAATATATTCTTATCGTCCAACCATCCTATAAACGCTCAAAATATCCTCCAAAAATCCATTGAAAATTTACAAAAGTGGTCCAATGATAACGGTCTGACCTTTTCCTTAACAAAAACAATATGTGTTGATTTCCACAGGGGACGCCAAAACCCACTTCCCAGTGTATTCCTGAGTCTAAATGGTTTTCCTATCCCAAATCGTCCATCAGTCAAGTTTCTAGGCCTAATATTTGATAAAAAACTTTCCTGGCGCTCTCACATAGCTGAGCTCAAAACCAAGTGCCTAAAATCCTTGTCTATCCTGAAATATCTATCAAATTACAAGTACAATATAAACCCAAAATTACTTCTTACAATCTACAGATCGATTATCCTTTCACGAATTAATTACGGGTGCCAGGTGTACTCCTCAGCCGCTAAAAGTGTGCTAAGATCCTTAGATCCTATACATTCTGCTGCCCTCCGGTCTATCCTTTCTGCTCATCCCTCTTCTCCGGTTATAAGTTTGTATGCACCGGCAGGTTGTCCCCCGCTGTCCTACTATAGGAAGTACTATAACTTTAAAGAAATGAGCACCCTCCTTAGTAGTACCAAAACCCGCACAATATCTCCTAATATGAGGTTTGGGAATGACCCAGTGCCCGAACTTTTTTCGGTTATGGGTCGTTTCCAAATCTTTTCAATCCCAAGAACTCTGCCAGACTTCGCAGCAACCGCACCACCTTGGAGTCAGCCAATCACAAACATCAACATATCGCTGACAAAATTTAACAAAGCTCAATACCCCCCAAACATAGCACAAATAGCAACAAATATCATAGCGAGCTACACAGACCATGCATGCCTCTACACAGATAGAGCGAAGGCAATAGGTTATCAGTCGCCGGCGGCATGCTGCTTCGAAGTCTCAGGGGAAGCAGAGTCAGTTAGACTGCACGATTGCTGTACAGCACTGGACGCTGAAATATACGCGATAGTCTTTTGCATCCAACACTATACCGATAGCAACCCCCAGTCCCAAAAGGCCCTACTCATAACTGACTCTCTAAACTCCCTTCAACTCATCTCGGGGATTAAATCCAACAACCCTTTGGTAAGGAAGGTACATTACCTATTATACAGGTTATCACATTTAATCTCCGAAATGTCCTTCCTATGGGTGCCGGCTCATGTTGGGATTCCAGGCAATGAACGTGTCAATCGAGCAGCTCAGGCGACATTGTTCTCTCCAATGCCACACAACCCCCCTCTTCCCCCTACATTGGCTCATTTATTTATGCAGCAAACTGGAGAAGAATGGCAACAGGAATGGAGATCTTCAAGTACATTTCTCCGAAGCATAAAAACAACCACGGAGCCTTGGTGGCCCACAGACGGAGTTTCCCGCAGAGATTTTTCTGTCCTGAATCGTCTCCGAATAGGACATACAACCCTCTCGCACGGCTACATATTCACGAGCCAGGTACCCCCAAATGTCTGCCCCTTTTGTAGTCAACCGAGCGCCCCATCCACCTATCACCTACTTCTCGAATGTCCCTCTTTTGCAGTACCACGATCCATGCACTTCACCACTTCCTCTACTTCTACGATACTGTCAAATGCTCCGCCCGCGGTCGCAGCTGTATTAGCTTACATGCGGAGCAGCGATCTGTACTATCGCGTTTAATCCCCTTAAGTAGGCTCCATGTGCTGTAATAGCCCCAGTAGTTAAACACGGCACATGGAAAACCTCATATACAATCTTAGGGGAAAAAAAAAAAAAAAAAAATGTCATAATTTAAAATGTCTCTTCCTTCCTTTTGAAGTTATGTATAAGTAAGAAAATCAATTGGTACTCCGCTTTATACCATTAATGATACGTTATATCATTAAGAGTAATTATTTGGAGTAAATCAATAAAATATTTCTACAATGAATGCAAGCAGTCTTATTCTATTATATTCCTCACTACCATATTCTCTAACCAAGTTTCAGTTGAGGTTACAGGCTACTTATATTTATAATTTTATTGGCGCCAACTATGTTAAGCACATTAATTTCATGAAAGATTTAAAATCATGAACGGATTTTATCAATACGTTAAATTTTTTTTTTTTACAATTTCATACAATTCATAATACGATGACTCCGTCATAGATTATGCAAAACACCATAGTTACCCTTTTACCAATTAGTTTTCTTTCACAAGTTCATTTGTTTTTTATTATAAGTGAACGATTTTCTTGTAGATATTTCTTATTTCCAAAATTTAAACAATTTTGAATATAACAATTTCTCTATGTTCACTTGGCTTATTTTATTACATAAAATTTTATTAGTGTGCATGTGCTGCTAGGTCTATTATTTTATGGTTATAAATGTTCCTCTGTAAGTATTATTGCACAGAACGTGAGGAAAGATGCCATGTTGTCTCCAAAACTATGGTAAAGTCTAAGTGATTTTCAATGGCCATGCCTTACTGTAGCTTTTAAGGGATTTATACTCTCACCTGGAAAACAGTTGCTCGACAGGATTTTTACATTCCTGATCACTAGAAAAATAAAGCATTCAGGCATAGTAATTACAAATTTTTAAATCAACAATATATTAGTAAAACAGAGACAGTACCTATGAATAATTTTATTGCTCATTGTGGCTGTATTCTAATTCATTTATGAAGCAAAATAGGCTAAAAACTTGATAATGATTTCACTAATATTAAAAAATAATTTTTTTTTTTTTTTTTTTTTAAATAAAATAATAGTGAGGATTTCCATGCGCTGTGTTTAACTACTGAGGCTATTACAGCACATGGAGCCTACTTAGGAAGGTTAAACTCTATGGTATAGGCCGCTGCTACGCACGAAAGCCAACATAGCTGCGACCGCAGACGGAACGTTCGATAAGATCTTAGAGATAGAGGTGGTAGTGAAATAGGTGGATCTTGGTGCCGCAAAAGAGAAACATTCGAGAAGGAGGTGAGATGTAGACGGGGCGCTTGGTTGACCACAGAAGAAGCAGACATTTGGGGGTGCTTGTCCCGTGAAGATATACCCGTGCGAAAGGGTTGTGTGACCTGTTCGGAGGCGATTCAAGACAGAAAAATCTCTGCGAGAAATTTCGTCTGTGGGCCACCAAAGCTCCGTGGTTGTTTTTATGCTTCGGAGAAATGTACTTGAAGATCTCCATTCCTGTTGCCATTCTTCTCCAGTTTGCTGCATAAATAAATGGGCCATTGTGGGGGGAAGAGGGGGATTACATGGCATTGGAGAGAATAGTGTCGCCTGAGCTGCTCGATTGACGCGCTCATTACCTGGGACTCCTACATGGGCCGGCACCCATAGGAAGGATATTTCAGAGTTTAGGTGGGATAGTCTGTATAGTAGGTAGTGGACTTTTCTTATCAGGGGGTTTTTGGGTTTTATTTCTGAAATAAGTTGAAGGGAATTTAAGGAGTCAGTTATAAGTAGGGCCTTTTGGGACTGGGGGTTAGTATCAGTATAGTGTTGAATGCAGAAAACAATCGCATATATTTCAGCGTCCAGTGCTGTGCAGCAATCATGCAGTCTGATTGACTCTGCTGTTTTTGATACTTCGAAGGAGCATGCCGCCGGTGACTGATAACCTTTTGCCTTCGCTCCATCTGCGTAGAGGCATACATGATCGGTGTAGCTCGCTATGGTGTTTTTTACTATTTGTACTACGTTTGGGGGATATTGTGCTTTATTGAATTTTGTGAGAGATATGTTTATATTTGTGATCGGCTGACTCCAGAGAGGTACAGTTATTGCGAAATCTGGTAAAGCTCTTGGGATTGAGGGGATTTGGAAATGATCCATAACTGAAAAAAGTTCAGGCGCTGGATCGTTCCCAAAACTCCCATTAGGGGATATGGTGGCCGGCTTGAGTGACGGGGTCTTAGTATTACTAAGGAGGGAGCTCAGTTCTTTAAAGTTGTAAGATTTCCTATAATAGGATAGTGGGGGACAACCTGCCAGTGCACACAAACTTACAACAGGAGTAGAGGGCTGAGTGGAAAGAATAGACCGGAGGGCCGCAAAATGTACAGGATCTAAGGATCTTAGCACACTATTGGCGACTGAGGAGTATACCTGGCACCCGTAATTGATTCGCGAAAGGATGATTGATCTATATATTGTAAGGAGTAGTTTTGGATTTACGTTGTATTTGTAATTCGACAGATATTTTAGGATGGACAAGGATTTTAGACACTTGGTTTTGAGCTCACGTATGTGATCGCGCCAGGAGAGTTTTTTATCAAATATTAAGCCTAGAAACTTAACTGATGGACGGTTTGGGATAGGAACACCATTTAGACTCAGGAATATGCTGGAAAGTGCGTTTTGGCGTCCCCTGTGGAAATCAACACATATTGTTTTTGTTGAGAAGAAGGTCAAACCGTTGTCATTGGACCACTTTTGGAGCTTTTTTATGGATTTTTGTAGGATATTTTGAGCGTTTATAGGATGGTTGGATGATAGGGAGATGTTTAGGTCGTCCACATAGAGCCGAGGCGTTACAGGGGCGGCAAGACAGTCAGTTAAGTCGTTAATGTAGTATATGAACAAGGTTGCACTTAAAGCAGAGCCTTGTGGTACACCATTTTCCAACAGCATCAGTTCAGACGTTGACGAACCAGTCGTAACTTGGATCATTCTATTGTCTAAGAAGCTGTGTAGGTATTTACCCATTTTTCCGGCGATTCCCGCCGTTCGCAGTTTTAGTAGTAGGCCATGACGCCACAGGCGATCAAACGCTTTCTCTAAATCGAAAAATACTGCATAGAGGTGCTGTTGACACTGAAATGTCGAGAGTATCTGCCTTTGCAGGCTAAGTAGTTGGCTGACTGTTGATCTTGCCTCTCGCCCGCCGGCTTGGTTAGGAGAAAGAAGACTTTTCTGTTCGAGAAAAAACAGAAGACGCCTATTAACCATCTTCTCCAGCGTTTTGGAAATGACACTCAATAACGAGATAGGACGGTAACTTTCGGGAAGGAAAGGGTCTTTGTTTTCCTTTAGTATTGGGATTGTATTTGCTGACTTCCATTGCGCGGGGATGTTTCCAGAATTCCAGATTTGATTGTATATGTGTAGGAGAAAATGTTTTCCGGAAATTGGGAGGTACTTAAGCATGTATGGGTGGATGCCGTCGGGGCCAGGATCAGTGTTGGATGTATGGTGGTTGAGTTGGAAATTTAGTTCTGAGATGGTAAAATTACTATTGTATGATTCATTGGATTCGGGTGGAAAGTGCACTGGCTGTTGCTCTGCATGGTATTTCATGCTGTGGAAAGCGGGGGGATACTTTTCTGATGACGATGCTGCGGTGAAGTGATTGGCAAACGCTTTGACAACGTTAGCTTCATCCGTTATTAGACTGCCATTGATGTTGAGAAGGACGCGTTTTGGGACAGTGCTAATTCCATTGATGGATTTTATTTTATTCCATATGGTCCTGTTTGACGTTGATGAGGAGATGGATGAAATAAACTGTGACCAGCACTCTTGCTTTTTGTCGCGAATGAGAGCTCTGGCAAGGGCTCGGAACTTCTTGAAGGCTACTAAGTCAGATAGCGACCGAGACGATTTATACTTTCTGAGTGCTCGTTTACGCTGTTGGATTGCAATGTGGATCTCTTTGCTCCACCATGGTACTTTCTTAGCTCGAAAATTGTGGGAGGTGGGTATCGATAAGTAGGCAGCATCTAGTATAGTATTAAGAAATATCTTTAAATTGTCTGATAGGGACTCACTAGGAGCTGGGATTTTAATTCCGGCTGTGTATGCCGTCCAGTCTGCCTTGTGAAATGAGAATCTTGGGGGTCTTGGGATTGGTGGTGATGGATGATATCCTGTGAAATGCAGAAATACAGGGAAATGATCGCTGGAGCAAAGGTCGTCATGGACAGATGATTTAAGTTTCGGGAGCAGTAATGGGGATACTAATGCCAAGTCTATTGTTGAGAAAGTGTTATGGGAGAGGTTAAAATGTGTATGGTTATTTGGGGGGAGAATGCACAAATCGTGCTTCGTTAGTATGTTTGTAATAATTGATCCATGTCTGTTGGTGGACGTCGCTTCCCATAGTGGGAAGTGAGCGTTAAAGTCTCCAAGTATGACCATTGGGCTTACTAGTTGAGATATGGCATTTTGAAGGTCTGCCGAGTGTACCATATGGTTGGGGGGTAAGTAGCAGTTGCAGATCGTTAGTGTGGACCTCGATAGATTGTGTAAGAGAACAGATATCGCTACCATCTGAAGGGGTGTATTCATTCTGACCGATACAGCCGTGATCGACGTGTGCACTAGAGTTGCTACTCCTTTGTTTACTCGGTTGCCTCCGATATTATCGCATCGGAATAGACTATAGTGTTTTATTCTTGGCTTGTCTCTAGGCTGTAAATGCGTCTCCTCCAAGCAGGCTACTAATGGAGAATATGTGGCTAATAGGTGTTCTAGTTCGGCTTGATGATTAATAAAACCTCTGCAGTTCCACTGCATAATTATATTATTACTCGCCATGTTGGGTGCTTCTGTGTTGTCTTGTGAAGTCTGTGAGTGTTGCTAGTCGATGTGTGATGTCAAGTTTGTCATAGTATTCGTGTGTTAGTGGGTAGAGTTTTCCTCTGACGTATTACCATCTGTGGATAGGCTGCTCAGACTTTTCAGTATGCGAGTACATCTATTTTTTAAACTTGTGCTCTTCAGAGATGGTTTGGCGGCTGCAATTAGGTGAAACAGTCCATCTTTATCCTGTGTGAAATTGTGTGCATAGGTTATGTAGTCAGGTTTGGAAGCAATGTTACTCAAGAATATTTTGAAATCGTCAAGGTTGATGATGAAGTTAGATTGGTCATTGTCAAACATCGGTTTGATTTTCTCAACTGCTTCGTCGATGTTAGTGACTTTTTTCTGTTTTGACTTCTGCTTAACCGGCTCAGTGATGTGCTGCATGTCTGGTGGTATTTTGAATTCGGTTTTCTGTTGGGCCTGTTGCTGTAAAACGTTCTTCCCTTCTGGCTGTGGTTTCAAAATATTTTTGAACTCTGATTGGATTGGTGGGCTATTTATTTGTTCTAGTTGTACTGTTTGGTTGTTGTCATCTTCCGGTAACGGGATATTAATTTTCTTTATTGCAGGTTGTGATGTTGCAGATAATATAGGGTCGCCGGGCAGAGAATCTGGTGTTGTTGGATGGGGGCGTTTCGCATTTGGAATTACTTGGTCGGCTTCCATTGCTCTGTCAATGTCTAGATGTTGTGGGGGGAGGGGAGTAGGCGATGTAATTGGTTGATTAGTTTTCCCTTTTTTATTTATGCAGCTGCGGCATGAGTGGTCGTCTAAGTGGAGGAATATTCGGTGTTCATGTTCATTGTGGGTTAATATAAAGGAGTCAGGGATGTTGGAACAATTAACCTGCTCGATGTAGACTTGTCTGCGCCAGCTGACAATATGTCCGAATTCAGCGTCGTTTGGGTTGACTCGAAGGATGGCTATAGGAGTGATTAATTTCAGTGAAAAAACTGAGGCAAGATGTGAAAGTATAAGCTGGTTCGGGATAGTGGGAGAGACGTTTGACATAATTAGTTTGTTAGATGGGTTTTTTAAACGTCGTGCAGTGATTACTTGTGAGCTTATTTTAATTCTGCCTCCATGTTCAAACAGCATTTCAACGTTGGATTTCGATTTTAAAAATATTGCAACTCGATCTCTACTAATTCTCGAGCCTGCTATTATGTTAGCTGGTCCGCCAACTAGATCTTTTAATGCTAAGAAGTAATCACGATTGGTGCTCGTCGGAATGTATGGGAATATTATACCCTGTTCCTCTGTTGGGTAATTGAAATCGGTTAGCGGGGTTATTTTCTTTGCGGTTTTTAATTTTTCAGAGAAAGATACTGGTACACTTGGCGCAGTCGGAAGAGTTGTATCGGAGACGTTGTTTTGGGTTTTGTCGTTTAACGCGGTCGCCGCTGGGCTGTCTACATTAAGAGCATTGGACAGCTAGCAGCGCGAGTTGATCGCGGAAGATAAATCATCTGTACGCTGTGGATTTGTCTGTACATTAGGCTGGTTCTTATCGGAGTTGCTGATAAGGCTGGTGTCGTGTGTTGGTGTATTCTGTGTGTGTGTGTGTGCGACTTACCTGTTGTGTGTGGTGAGGACTTACTACCGGTTGTGCTGTTGTTCACGTCGGGTTTAGACGGCGCTTTCGGCTTCCCGTTTGCGGGCGGCGGGCGGTTCATCGTAATGCGATGTTCTTATCACTATGTTAATACTACCTGATTTGAAATAACGCGAACACGAGAAGACAACGATTCACTTTAATTCAAACGAGCTGATTAATGATTTAAAATGATTTATGATAATATAAAATTAATTTATTCTTCTCAATATTATATGTTTGAAATTTACAGGATGTAAGTTTTCTTTAAAAGTATTAATATGTTTAAGTGTAATTTATGTTGTATTGTGCAAAAACAAGCATTAAGGATCAATCCTTATATTTAAATTAGTTTTTGACATAAAATTTCTCATAATATTTGATTTACAGTGTTTTGTAATGCAAGGTTGATATAGATATACACATTCTGAATGCATCAGAGGTGTTACAAATATATGATAAAATCATTTTAAAGCAAAAAGTTTGAAATGAAGAAAAGGCGTATATTATAATAAATCTTATTAAATGTGTTACTTCGATTAAAATCCTTAAAGTTCCTTTTTACTAAATCTAGTCTGTCGTATATAGTGCACACTTTTTAATATTCATGCTAGTCTTCATTTGTGCTTTTATTTCAAATTTTAAATCTGTTTAATGATTATACTGGTGTATACCTGCAATGGATACGTATATGTTCTTATATTCTTTTTATATTCCTATATTACTGTTATTCCCATTTAATACCTTTTATCCTCTGTTTCAATTAAAATGAGCACTTATTAAATTATCAAGCTATCCCTAAAATAATTCAATTATGTGTGATTGTGTAAAATTTCACTTGATTTTTCTGCAAACTTTTTTTTTTTTTTTTTTTTTTTTTTTCTAAGCCACCCCGGTCTGTTGACCACAATTGGCGAGGCTAACAGCTTAATTATAGGTTAAACTTAAGTAATAATTACAGTTTTATATGCCTGTTTCCCTTGAAAAAGGACATAAATAATAGTATTACAACCTTAAAGTGCGTAAAGTACGTAAAATAAGTAGATAAGCCAAGATAACAAATAGTAAAATCTAGTACAAGACAAAAAGAGAAAATAGCCAGCTTATATATGCTGTGTCTCTAAGAGTAATCAGGATCTTCTTAACCTGGGTCCAGGATGTCTCTGGTCCATACTCTTTTCAGCCTTCTCGCTTGAATGTTTCTATGATGCATGCTGGCAATTGCAATGTTTTCACTGTCCCTCAGCTTATTGAAAAATTTCCTATACTGCTCTTTATAATATTCATGCGTGTATGGTATCCTCAGATCGCTATGGAGAGTCCTATTGGAGACAAAATAAGGAGCGTCGGCTATCTGCCTGAGTATCCTGGACTGTTTCACAACAAAGATACATTTTGGGAGACACTAAGTGTTAAAAGTAATTTAATATTTTTATGGTTTCATGAGTTCATTTTATCATTGTTTTCAATAAAAACCATGTCACATGTATTATCAGCTAAATTTTTTTAGCTCTGATGATAAATAGAGTATTACTATTAAAAGTGTTAGCTGATAATACATGTGAATTGGTTTTTACTGGAAATAATTATATAATAAGAGACTGTGTTATGGCAAATTTTTGCAAACTTTTTTTGTTATTTTTAATGAGAGCAAATTCAAAAATTAATTCAATTTCAATCTGCATCTTATTAAATTTATAGAAACGCAGAGTTACCAATGTAATGACTTGAAATTTCATTCAATTTCTCTTTAAGCTATAGATAAGTTTGAAAACAGTGGCGTGCCAACGTTTCACAACCAGGGAGGGCAAGTACATAAATCAGCCCTATACATACAGTATACATTCACACATGCACCTACATATTTGAAAATAACGATATTTGTTGCAATAAATATTATATGTACAAATTTTATATTGTAAGAAACGATGTATAATGAAAAAGCATATATAAAAAAAAAAAAGTGAAATGCAAATTAATAAAAAAGAATGTAATTTTTTTTGTCACTACTGATAACATTTTATATAAATCAAACAGCATTTAATTATGAAGTGAAATATACTAAAAACGCTTTTCTTTTTTACTTTAACTACTTTTCTCTTGTCAAATTTTTATTTTTCCAAGTATTCGAAATTTCTGGTTTTTGTTTTCTTGGTTTAATGACCATTTTGTTTTATTTTTTTGATGTATGGTTAAAAAATTGAATTTTATTTATTTAGCTTTTTATTACATTTTTTTGGATTTTTATTAAATAACTGATATATACCAGTATAATATATATCTTTCTGAGGCAGCGTCACCCCCACAGTTTTTTCTGTGGAAGGCGATTGCCCCTGTAGCTCCCTGTTTGTCACGCCGCTGTCTAAAAATCAACTGATTGAACACTTCATATCATTAAAGATATGTCCTGTCTTTAACAGTAATTATGTAGTATAGATCAATAAAATATTGCTCCAGACAATTCAAACACCCTTATTTTGTTGTGGTTTCTCGTTACCATTTTCTTTAAGCGAGTTTCAGATGAAGTTTATAGCAAATAATTATAATTTCATTAGGATCCCCATGTGCAAAATTGTATTTGTTGCCATCAAAATCTTGTACTCCTGCATCATCCAAACTATGACGCCACATTATGGAATTTTCAATTTCATTAAAATATAAACAAGGTTGCCAGAAATATTTGCAACAGAAGTTAAATAGTGTCAGAAATGTTAACATGTACAAAACATTAATACTCAGTAAAATAAATTATGCATGTCGAGTGTACTCATCAGCAAAGAAATCTGTATTAAAGATACTTGATCAAACACAAAACTCCGCGTTTCGCATTATCTTGGGAGCACACCGTACTTCACCTTCATCCAGTTTGTGTTCATTAACAGGGACATTACCCATAAAATACAGTCGCTCCTTCCATGATTATCATAGTTTAATAAAGTGGTCGATAGAAAACAAAATTGTTTGCCCCTTTAAACCTGCTTTCCCCAACGATGTACTTCCAAAAGTAAACAAAATGCTATGTAAATATAATTTTCCCTTCCGTGCCTGGTGGAAGCTAATAGGTTACCACTACTCCCATCATGGGACCAGTATCCAGTAAAGATAAATATATCACTATTAGAGTACAATAACTCACAAACACCCACAAAAGATCTGAAACAGAGGGTAATTGAGGTGATTAATAGATATGAGGATTTCACAAAGGCGTATACAGATGGGTCTAAGGCGTGTACAGGTAAATTGTCACCAGCAGCGTGTATTTATGAAATTGATGGTGTACTAGTAGGGGTCCGTTTAAATGATGCTTGTTCGGCGCTGGATGCAGAAATGTTTGCAATTCTGATCTGTCTCCAAGAGTACGACAGTTTTAATGCTCAACGGAAAAAGATACTGGTTATTACAGATTCTCTGACCACCATACAAAGTCTACAAATTAATAATGCAGAAGAATCAACCGCGCAAAAAATTCAAGGGACTTTGCTGTTGCTAGACTAGAAGGACTACTGGATCGAGTTTCTGTGGGTTTTTGCACATACTTAGATCCCAGCGAATGAGCTCGTGAATCTAGAAGATCGGTCTGCCTAAATCTCAAGGCCCAACAACGCTCGATACGTTCCTACGAGAAAGAATAACTGAGCAGTAGAGAAAAGAATAGATGTCCAAGACTATGTTCTTACGCCAAATAAAGCAGCCGACTAATAGCCCGCGAATCGAATACACAACGATCAATCAGCTAAGAATTGGGCATACAGCTAAAAGTCATGACCACATACTGCAAAGGATAACTCCCACTAACACACGTCCATACTGTGCTGAATTAAAATATCCGTCAGTACAACATATCATAATCAAATATCGCAGTTTTAATGCAGCCCCCCCCCAAGCACTTTCACGACGATAACAGAGGTATTGAACAACAAATCATATTATGCTTTGAAGAAGTACATTCAGGATGGCGGACTGTTGGGTGGTCTTTAAGTAGCCTAGACAGCTCTCACCGTGATAACCTTAGTAGTTAAAAATGGTAATTCAATGAAAAAAAAAAAAAAAAAGAAGGAGAAAATATTATCTATAAAATAACAGAAGATAAATTATTTAATATATATCTGTAAACTAATTGGTTACTTTGATCAAGAATAGTTTACATAATTATTTGTTTGAAAAAAGGATAATTTTGGAACTGTTACATTTGAATAATTTGTCTAAATAGTATTTTTCTTATAATTTTTTTAAAAAGTGCATAATTTTTAATTGCATATTTCGTTTTTTTTTTCTTTTTTTTTTTGAGCATGTCAGCTAAGGACGTTACTCAATTCAACGGTATGATAGTATTAATAATTATAAAGGAAAAATATTACAAATGGAGCATACGAAAGAAGCTAACAAAGGAATAACCAAGGGAGACGGAAAAGAAAGGATGCTGTGAGCGCTGTAGGGCGTAGGGAGGCTAAGACGCAAAAGACCGGAATACAGTATCGCGGGTTCTGAAGAAATGGAAGGACATTCAAGTAAAATGTGGTTTGCATCACAAACGAAGTTTGCTTCTGACGGATCAAATGGACAAAGAGGAGACTGGGTAATGGAGAAACGAAAGAGCGAAGCAGGAAGCAAGCTGTGGTTTAACCGAAGTCTAATTATGGATGAAATAGTTGACCGCCTCATGTTGGGAAAATCAAGAAACCACGGAAAAATAGGAGGAGTGGGTTATATGGATAAGTAAAAGAAAGCAGGATTGGAAAAAGAAGAAGAATAGAGATCAGACCAACAGTCACGGTGGCAACGCGAGGAAAGAGTAAGAAGACTTTGAGCTGGGAAATGCCTAATAAAGCGACCGTTTAAAGCAGCCGAACGTGCCAACGAGTCGACGAACTCGTTGCCCGAAATTCCACAATGACTAGGAATCCACAATAGATCAATACGGACAGAACGGGAATTAAATAGATGTGAAATTAAGGAATGTATGTGAAGCACGATAGGATCAGCGGATGGTTTAGGAAAGGGAGTAGCAATGGCTTGTAAAACGCCTTTTGAATCAGAAGATAAGAGAACCTTGGATATATTGTTAGAGGAGGCTATAAAAAAGATTGCCTGTAAGATCGCAATAGATTCGGCTAGGAATATGGAGGAGAACGAAGGGAGTTTGAACGACCCAGAATAGCCGAAATCCGGCAAAGTAAAAGCGGCTTTAACCCCCAAAGCTGACTTTGAGCCATCTGTAAAAATTAAGGTATAAGAAGGAAAAGCGAGGATAAAACATAGTTAAATTCGTTATGAGCAGCAGGAGAGGGAAGAGACTTGACATACGAAAGAAGAAAAAGTAAACTGGGCGAGTAAATAAAATCTTGGAAATTATAGGTAAAATAAGGGCATTTGGTGTAGGATAGAACAAAAGGAGAGAAGGCCCTGAGTCGTGAAGAAATCAAGGAAAGGATTGGGGTTTTACGAGGAGAGAAACGCCAGTTGTTGAATATAAACCAGTAGGAATTAGGCAAGTAGGAATTGGAAATATGAAGACGTTTAATCAGAAATCGTTCACCTAGATAAAGTCTTCGGATGAATAAAGGACAGGAACCAGTTTCTGCCAAAATGGCTGCAATAGGAGAGGAGTTCAAGGCACCGATACAAAGACGGAGACACATATTATGGATTTTATCAAGTTTAAAAAGAAGATATTTAGGAGCACTGGCGTAAAGGAACGAGCAATAATCGAATTTAGAAAGGATAGTGGCCCTGTATAGCATCAGACGGATATAAGGATCCCCACCCAAACTACGGGAGGAGAGAGCCTTAAACCAATTAATCCTCTTGAGAGCTGACGTATAGAGATAATTTATGTGATGATGAAAGGACAAGTTACTGCTAAGAACAATGCCAAGGTAGGAGACAGAACTAACTAAAGGAATAGGAAGATGGCACACGGATAGATTGACTGACGAACGACTATAAGGACGATAAGTGAAAACCATAGCTGCTGATTTCTCAGGAGAAGTAAAAAGGTGAAGATCGGATAACGCATTATCCAGAGAGAAAAGAGAGTTGTTAAGCTCCACGACGGCGGAAGAAAGATTAACTGAGGAAGAGTAGATGAGTATATCATCGGCAAAGAATAAGGAAGTAGATGATATCTGAAGAGTAGCTAGGCTATGGAAATAGATGTTAAAGAGAGTAGGGCTAAGACATGAGCCTTGCTGAAGACCCCGAAAGACCACTCTAGACTCTGAGAAGAAGGGAGTGGAGAGCTGAATTGATCTATTGTAGAAAAGCTTGAGAATTAAGGAAGCGACCTGTAAAGGAACATTAGTGGAACACATTTTATGTAGAAGAGAAGGTAAGTGAAAATGATCAAATGCGGAGGTAACATCAAGGAAAGCAGAAACAGTGTATTCTTTGCGAATAAGAGATTTATACACGTCAGACAAAAACAACGATAAACAGACCGCCGTTCCCAGTCCCGTACGGAAACCGCACATGTTACTGGGAAGAATATTGTTGAATTCCAGCCACCAGACTAGGCGTTTATTAATCATTTGTTCAAACAATTTTCTAAAACACGAAGCCAAAGAAATAGGAAGGAAAGAATTAGGATTCTTTTTTGGAATAGGAATAACAATAAAAGAGTTCCAAATGGGTGGCGTGGTACAGGTATGCAAGAAGGAGTTGTAAATAGAAAGCAAGGTATTCAGTGCGGAGATTGATAAGCTATTAATAACCAGGAAAGGAATGCCGTCCACTCCCGGACTAGAGGAGGAGGAGGAGGAATTCTTTAAGGAAGAATGGAGTTCATTGATGTTAAAATCGGAAAACAGAACGTGCATAGAGGATATAGGTGGAAACGCCGGAGGGCATATTTCCTCCAAGGATGGAACATATAAAGGAGCAATTGAGTCCAGAAAAGAGATGAGCTTCTCCGAAGGAAGGTTGTAATAGGAGGGACGTTCAAAGATGAGAGATGGAGGTGGATCTAGAGAATGATGAACAGAATTTTTTCCACGCGTTTTTTTTGCTCTTTTTGAGAATAAATCTGGACTTAGCATTGGCCTCCCTATATGCTATGAAATTATCGAAGGAAGAGCAGGACCGGAAGGCCCTGAACTTCAAAGAACTGTCTCTAAAAGTGACAGAACAATCGTTGTTCCACCATAGGGAAGAAGCAAGAAGATTAGGTTTCTTTTGATAGAAGCGGATAGGAGGAGAAGAGGCCGACAACGCCGAGGTAATCGAGTCGATGAACCTGTTGTATTGAATAACAGGATCTGTTTGGTAATGTATGTTAGGGAGGGCGGAATCGACCTCAGCCCGAAATTTATCCCAATCAACTTTGGTTAGGGACCATTTGGAAGATGGGGAACTCTGGAACAACTGGGATCAGGAGGAAGACGAAGATCGTGAATGGAAAGAATAATTGGAACATGGTCACTACCGAAGGTACCCTGCAAGGTTCTCCAATGACAGCTGAGACCGAAGTTGGGAGAAGTGAAGGAAATTTCAACCGAACTGCAAGTCTGCGCGCCTCTAAAGAACGTCGGAGAATGATCATTAAGAATAACGAAGCTATTGTTAGAAATGAAATTTTCAAGAACACGACCATTACAGTTATAACCAACCGAGCCCCATAGAGGAAAGTGAGCATTCCAGTCACCACCAAAAATAAAGGGAAAAGAAAGAAAATTGGATAATAATGTAAAAGGAAAATTGTGGAGATAAAAATGTGGAGGGACGTATGTTGAGATAATATGCACTGGTTGAGGATGAATATTAGGAACAGAGATATGCACCAGGTTTGGTGACCGAACGTCAGAAGGAAAACAAGCGGAGTGATCGTGAACGTGAAAATAAACATCGTTCCTTATCAATATGGCGGCGCCGCCATATCCATCCGCACGATCAGAACGGATTAACTTAAATCCACGAATGGATATACTCATAGACTCAGTAAGCCAAGTTTCGGACAACAGAGCAATATGGATGAAGTAAGAGTCAAGAATCCCTTCCAAGGTCTGTTTGTTGGCTCTCAGGCTCCGACAATTCCATTGGAGAATATTCAACTTATGAGTCATGAAAAGAATTCGTAGGATGAGACGACTGGCTGGACCAGAACGCCAACGCAAGAAGCAGAAGCCAATTGGCAAAGGCGAACCATGCAGCCAACAGAACTAGGGCAGAAACAAAACAAATAATGGAAAAATGAATCCGCAGCAATCAAGCAAAGAGTATATTCAGGAGAGACATACCAAAGGTTAGAGGACTTTTTCATTACTTATACCCTTTTTTAATGTGGGAATTAGAGAATGCTGTTCATAAAGCCAGAAATAACAAAGCAGTCGGAGATGATCTTCTAGCGGTTGATGTGATAAAATGCATAACGCAGCATGAGAAGAAACAACTTTTACAGATATTTAATAAAATTTACAAAGAAGGCACACTGCCAGAGGATTTTAAAAGCATAAATTTTATACCGATTCCAAAAAAGAGTAGCTCGCAAACGTGTTCCGAATACAGAACAATAGCACTAATGAATCATTCGCTGAAGCTGCTTCTATCAATTATAAATAGCAGAATAGAGTGGAAACTAGATGACAATTTAGGCGATACGCAGTTTGGTTTTGTTCCAAGAAGAGGAACCAAAGATGCAATAGCCCTACTTAAGATAATAATACAAAGAACCTTGAACACAAACAGGGAGGTTTATGCAGCTTTGTAGACTATGAAAAGGCGTTTGGCCGAGTTAATCATGAACAGCTTATAACAATACAGCAAAAACATAATATCGATAATTCAGACCTCCAGCTTATTAACCATCTATATTG
Source organism: Icerya purchasi (assembly GCA_039619475.1). Classification (NCBI taxonomy): domain Eukaryota; kingdom Metazoa; phylum Arthropoda; class Insecta; order Hemiptera; family Monophlebidae; genus Icerya; species Icerya purchasi. The sequence goes on from CM077116.1 coordinate 138,319,679, forward strand.
GGAATAAAGTGCAAAAATCAAGATAAATGCGGAATTCTCGGATAAGAAAAGCAATATTAAAAGAGGTGTACCACAAGGATGTCCACTCTCACCCAGATTATTTAATATATATGCAGAAAAGATTAAGCAAGCTGCAAATGTAGGGAAAATGGGAGTGAAAATAAATGGACAACGTAAAAACGAAATTAGTTATGCGGATGATAAAGTTTTGCTGGCAGAAACAGAAAAACAACTACAAAAAATGGTAAACAAAATAAATAAAATCGGTTTAAAATATGGAATGAAGATTAATACAAAAAAAAACAAAAATCATTAAATTTAGCAGAACTAAAAACAGGGATGTGTACATATTTATTTAGATGGAGAGAAGATAGAAAACTTAACTGAATTTAGATATCTAGGTAGCCTCATCACTAATGATGGCAGAGATGACAAAGAAATCAAATCAAGAATTGGAATGGCGAAACAGGCATTCAACAACCTGAGTCACGCACTAAAGGATTCCAGATTAAGTTTAAAACTCAAAAAAAGAATAATGCGCTGTTGCGTATGGTCAATACTACAGTATGCATGCGAAACATGGATTATGAGTGCATATAGTAAAAAAGAATAAATTCTTTTGAAATGTGGTGTTATCGCAGACTGTTAAAAATTCCCTGGACAGACTTCGTCAGTAATAAAATTGTTTTAACCAAAGTAGAAAAATTAAAACCTGTAATAGTCGACAGTATCCAGAAAAGGAAAGCGAAATACATAGCTCATGAGATACGAAAAAACGGAATCTACATGTTGGCAGCACAGGGAAAAATACAAGGAAAACCCTACAGAGGGAGAAGAAGACTGGAAATGGTAACATCGAATCTGATTAACAAGAAAACAGTGACCGATGCCAGAAATAGGATCATATGAGTTGCACGCTATCTCTTGTTCCAAGAGCTGCGACGACGACGACAACGATACCCTTTTTTAATATATAGTTAAAATTATAAAACATTTTTATACTGCTTATGTGTGTTCATAATGAGTTATTTAAAATAAAAAGTTAGAAAACCTTTTTTAAAAGATATCTCGCTCCTAAAAATTTTTTTTTTTTTTGAATTCTCCTTCTCACCTTTTTTATATACGCCATTTGTAACTACTAAGGTCATTACAGCACATATATGGAAGTAACTTATATGTGTTCGGTCAAACCATTCGTTCTAACAAAGGCTATAACCCTTGTGACGTTAGTTGTAGTATTTACCAGACAGTTTTGTATGTTATTGGGTAGGCTATGTTGTGTCCTGAACGTGGCGAACTTTGGGCACGTGAGAAGAATGTGTGGAACTGTCGGTATACCAGCTTGGTCGCAGAAGAAGCACACATGGTGGGGGGCGAAAATTTGCTAATTATATGACCGTGTAAAAACTGATTTAGTAATAGCGGTCTAAATGGAAACATATTTGCAAAGTTTGACCCCTATTGTTTTATTAAAAGATATAGGAAAATATTTTTAATATACACAATTTGTTATCTCTAGAAAAGGTAATAAAATATAGATCAAATTTATACAATTGTTATTGAATACATTGTGAAGGAAAAATGTAAAAAAAAAAAAAAATTCCTAAATATACTTGAAATTTATTATGATAAAACTTTCCTCAGGGATCTGCCCTAAAGCGCGACCCTTTTTAACCTATACATAAACAATATCATTGAACGCATCTCCCCTCCGGTCACTGTCCATCTTTTTGTTGATGATCTAAACATTTCCCTAATATCATCGAATCCTTCCTATGCCCAACAAAATTTACAAAAAAGGTTAACGAGCTTAGACGAATGGTCAAACTTGCATGAGCTGTCTTTTTCTCCACCCGAAACCAAATGTGTCGTTTTTAATAAGGAAAAAAAACATCTTCTCCTCCAACCCTTTTTTTAGACAATTCCCTTCTCACATTTTCCTGTACAGCCACTTTCCTTGGGATCAATTTTGATAGCAAATTATCTTGACGTCCTCACCTGTTATCTGTTAAAAAGAAGTGCAGTAAATATATCACTTCATTGAAATATCTATCCTACAAAAGTCATAACTCTTCTCCCAAGCTTGTTTTAACATTTTCTCAATCCCTTATCCTTAGCCGTCTCCCCTACGGATGCCCATTATATTCTACAGCTTCCTCATCCCTTCATAAAATGTTGAATCCACTGCAGAATTCTTGTCTCCGATTAATACTGAGTGCGCACCACACGTCCCCCACTCGTAGCCTTCAATCCTTATTGGGCTCTCCACCCATGCACTTTCAAAGATCCTTTCACTCTTTGCATAATTTTCTAAGAGTTTTCCTTCTCGGACTTCGTGATTCTTACCCCTACCTCATAATGGTGCTCTCCCCCATCCATTGGAAATATTATTAGTCTCCAACATCGACCCCAGCATATAAAAAATATTAATATACCTTCTCCTCTTTCATCCTGGACTACCCTATCACCCGAGATTAATTGTTCCCTTGCCCAGGTCTCCAAGGAAAATATTTCCCCTTCCTCTCCCTGCGCCAGAATTTCTTTGACCCTATAAAGCTATCCAAAATATTAGTCCTACTATACTGATGGTACGAAATCGTGCCCTGGATCTAAATCGTCCCCTATTGTTGTTCCTTTTACTCTGGCCTGATTTCGTCGTCTTCCCAGCTCCATGACCATTGTTCCGTTCCCGATGCCAAACTTTGTGGCATATTCCTGACCCTTGAATCTATAGTTAAATCCCTTCCACCGAGCAGTCGCATTTTGATTGTATCTGATTCACGTGCAGCTTTGGATACCCTTTGCTAACATACTCGTACATTATTGAACTATATAACTACTTTGATCTAATCCCTAATCCTAAAGCTGTTATCATCCTCCCACTAAATTACTTTCCTGTGGGTATCAGGCCACACTGACTCAAGGGTAATCTGTTAGCTAACACTGCTGCTAAGTTAGCTCTGTTGTACCCCATGCCTTGTTCTCCTCCTCCTCCTTCTGACATAATAAAGTCCATAGAAATTTTTGTGCAATCCCGGTGGAATCAGGATTCGCTCTCCAAACAAGATTGCTTTCTGAGGGAGATAAAATACGATATTGACCCCTGGTTCCCTCCTTTCGACCTTCCTAGAACCCATTTTGTCGCCATGACAAGGCACCGCATCGGACATATTTCTCTGACGCACGATCATCTTTTACCCAACTGCGAATGCCTTTCTTTTGCTCTTCAGCGCTCTAATAACCGCTTAGTGTCTCTGCAGTCATCTCTGGCTAACTCGACCTTGAATATTGCAGACATTATTCAGTTTCTTTACACAACTGGTTTGTTTCGAGTCATTTAGCGTTCTCACCGTGATAGTGTCGTAATAGCCCTTGGCAACTTCACACGGCACTCAAAAAAAAAACAAAAAGGAAACAAAATAATATTCATCCTAGTTAAGTTCTCTTAAAATTATTGAAAGAAAAATTTTTTAAAAAAATGGAAGAGCTTGGGGCTCAATTACCACTTTTCCTTTTTCATTCAACATTCTTTGTTCTTCTCGTAATCTCTTTTTTACTTATCCGACTATTTACTCCTCTTGCACGTATTATAAAACGTCTATGTCAATTACCAGGATATATAATTTTAGCTTTTAATGTTCCTTTTTTTGTTTTCTTTTCATTTATTAAATATACCAATGCTAAGGTACTTTCGGATACAAGCATTTTAATCCTTCTACAAATGTACTAGCTCTCACTGCGGAAATGTATGCAAAATATCTTGCGCTGCAAGAAATATTGTGTACACGTACAGTATATTAGTATAATATTCTAGCAATATGTTTGCTTTTCGGCCTGGTATTGGTCTTCCCGACTTCATTAGTCTTTTTATCTCCCATATCTACCAATCTTTTATCCAAAAAAAAATATACTTTGGCTTCCTTCATACATGGATCCTGTGTGTTTGATAATGTCTATTTACTCACTCTAAAATATAAGATGATAGCAATTAATTTTCCAATGCAATTTACTTCCCTCATGAAGAATCGTTCTATCCACCTCTCTGCTTCATCTTTGAAAACTTCAAGAATGGTTTTTCGAGATCTTCTCCAAGGTTCTTCCCTCAGTTCAACTCATTTCAACACATACACGATCGGTGTGGCTTTTCTTCCTCTCAATTCTTCGTTTTACTGATGACACCCTATTTTATGCCTCATCTCATGATATTATATTAGGCAACGAGACACCTAATTCGTCTCTTTCTGTGTCGGATCATTCCCCTTATTCAATTAACCTTCCTATTTCTTCTACTAAATCATGTTATGCCGTATTTAATCTGCGACCTTATAATCCTGCTTTCGTTTATCTATCCCTAGCAAATACCTCTCTCTTTCGTGTTAATTGTTTCTGTTATGTTAGTATCTTCCTTGACAGTCGATTATCCTGCTCCAAACACATCAAATATCTTTCCTCTTTCGTAATTGAAATGCTAAACTTGCTAAAGGCCATATCTCCAATCAAATGGAATGGCGGTACTTATATCCTTATTTTTCTTTATAAATCCATCATCTGTTCCACATTTGATTGCTGTTCATTTCTCTACGGTTGTTCCTCTAAGTCCTGACTCTCTAAATTAGATGTAATCCAAAAATCTTGCCTTCGACTATGCCTTGCTGCTCTTAAATCCTCTCCAGTTCCAGCAGTCCTTGCCGAATCGAATACACCACCTCTTTCTATTCGCAGATCTTATTTGGGCTATCGTTTTCTTGCTAAGCGTCTTCCACGTATGTCCTCTACTTTTATCCATTCCTACCTTTCTATTTCGAAGAACTGGCGTTTCGCACCCAGGAAAATCCCTATTTTACTCTCATCTCCCTTCGGCTCAGTTCGTTTTATTCTTACATAATGTCCTTTGTCGATCTCCCTTATTTCACTTTTAATTTCGCTGATCTCTGCCATCCTCCAAATATGTTTACTGTACTTACGCTCTCTAAGTTTCTTCCGCAGGTCCTAATCAGACAGGAATTCCACAGTTTGATCAATTCTTAATTTCCTTCGCATGCAATCGTGTTTACAGATGGTTCGAAAAGGCCGGATGCAGTCGGTGCCCCTTTTATCCTTCCAGATCTTGGATTTTCAGAATCTTTTCGCTTACTTCCTTTCTGTTCCATATTTACAGCCAAATTGATGGCTATCCTACGTTTCATTATTTTCATTTTCTCCAATCACTTTTCCTCTAAATTCTTCTGATCTCATGACCGTCCTTCAGGCCATTTGTTCTCTGACGCGTGATCATTCATGTGATTTTATCATACTCTGCATGCGATCACTTATCCACGTTCTTTATTCGCTTCATTCCATTCAAATTAATTTGCTGTGGGTTCTTAGTCATTCGGGCATCTTCGGCAATGAAGCGGCGAACTCCTTAGCTTGGTTTTTTGCCTCTTCTGATTTCTTCTTTAAAATGTCCCATCGTCCAATCTCCTTCCACTGTGTAAAGGTTTTCATCTTAGGTTTTGATCGGATATGTACATTTCCTCTTTCGCTAACAATTATTCTTTTTATCTGTCTATTAAACCTCTCCTTGCTGCCAATCCGTAGTTCTCTTTGTTTACTTCACTTCGTCGTTCTGTTGTTATCTCCATTATTCGTCTACGTTCTTAAGCCATACTCTATTATTTTCCCCTCGTTTTCGTTTTTCGTTGGTTACCTTTCCATATTGTCCTCTCCACTCAAACCAAAAGCATATTTGCGATGCGGACCATGTGTTCTTTGAGTGTTCATCTCTTTCTGCTTACTGTTCTGCTTTCTATTTTAGTTTGCTGCAACTTGGTCTTCCTACTCCATATTGCGCGTCTTATATCCTGTCTTTATCTGCTCCTCACGTTGTTTTTTTTTTATTATTATTATTATTATTATTTTAAAAAAAATAAGTTGTGTTCTTATTATTTGTTCCTTTCTCCTAACAATATCTGACCGTAACAAGATATAATTGACTCATTGGCGCACTCAAGGGGGGTTCCACGGGGCCATTGCTCCCCCCAAAAAATCTTCGAAATCTTAATTTCGTTTTGTAATGTTTTGTTTTACTTAATTTTTTTTTAAAAACATACATATTTACTTTTTACTTATATTAAAAGTATAATGTTATTTGCACTTATTACAAACATAATGTTACGTGTTTCCATTCGTCAGTTTTGTAATTTTTTTGTATTTTTTTTATTTTAATTTACAAACCACGGAAATAGATAGGTACTTAGTCGAGATACCGAGTTACCATCCCCTAACTCATCTTCTAAATTCTAGCCCCGACTAAAAAAAAATCCTGAATGCGCCTTTCAATTGACTCCTTCCTTTTCTAATTGATTCTCGGTAAAAATAACAGCTCCCATATAAACAACCTCTTTTTATTTTTGAAACACTGTAATTCATACAATATTCTATAAGTAAATTTAACAGGCTCGGCTTGATAACTGCATAGTTGTGTTTAAACTGTATGTAGTAGATAAATAAATAAATAAGCCAGTTGTTATAAACAAAAATTTTTTATTTGTTTACCAAAATTTTAGTCATAATAACCAAATTTGTTGTTATAGTTAATGTTTTACTTATATAGTGTTACACATTATTTTGCCAGTTCCGGGAATATGTGTCTCTATAATCGATTTTAACGTAGTTGGTTGCAGAAAAAAAGAAATAATAGTAATGAAATAAGAATAAATAAAAATAAAATCATGTAAAATGAAATTACTACTTTATTCGTAGATTTATTTGTGTGGTCATATAAAATACATGAATATAATTTAACAAATGTAGAAAAAAATAACATAAAAAGAATTGTTTAAGTCAAGTTGGAATAAAAATTAAATATAAGTGAAAGAATAAAATCAGAATTCTTTAAGATTATTATTTTATAGTACAAACTAATATAAAAATGAAAATTTGACAATATTAAAACATTGCAAACAGTTTCTAAAAACAAAAGGAATCATAATGGACTATGTTATTGCAAAAAAAAGAAAAAAAAAAACAATGTATAAATATATTAAAAAGATTTTAAAAAATCTTAAAACTCATCATCTTCAGTGTGTTTTGCAAACAAACTAACTAATAATGATGCTTATTTATTTTAACTCAATAATTATCTTGGTTTATTTTTTGTAACAGCTGATTTTGAGGAAACACGTTCTACTTCAATAATTTAATTTAATTAGTAAATGCTAAAAGTATATACTAAAAAAAACATAATTTTAACTGCCACAGTGAACATGCTCATAACAATATTTTTCTTTTCTTTAAAATCTAACTATATTGTGATGAAATTAAAAAAATATAATTTTTTAAATAAATCGTAATAAACTGCCCGCTACTTGAAAAACCTTTATGTTCTTTACTTTGATATAAAACGATCTTGTCCCTTCTTTGAGAGCCAGTTATTATGGAATCCTCTTTTCCAATGTTAAATAAAATTTTACGAAGAAAAATAAAAAAAAATAGAAAAGAAAATATAACGGGCGTCAGTGGCAAGTGACGGCTTGCCACCACTGGAAAAGCTTGGCTAGCAGAACATTAGGCTTTTAACGACGAAGAAGAAAGAGAAAAAATATTTAAAAAAAAAATTGCCAATAAAAAAAAATGGATCGCGAAACCCGCCGTTCGAAGGCGGTAGTGTCTCCCCGGTGAAGATGTCACGGGCTCACCACGTATCCAATAACGAGATTTTTTAACGAAACAAATTGCATGTATATTTTGATACAAAGATTTTATATGAAAGCAGTTTAACGAGAAATCGCGGACTAGAAACAACAAAAATATTTACATAAAAAAATCAGTTAATCAAAATCATATGGCATGTAGCTTTTAAATGGCTTGACAACGGCCACTAGCCAAAAGCTGTTACTCGTACGACGACTAGAAACGGAGAATAAAATATGTGTATCGTGTGATATGGACAAATATAAAACCACTACTAGAGTAATATACATCGATAGACTCGCTCAAATTACGCGACAGAACAGTAAATTAATATAATAGCGACTGACTATTAAAATAAACCATGTGTGTCTCAACTAAAACTTTTATCGAAAACAGGAAATTACTGACTAACTTAACAATTAATAATTCGAACGTCGATTTTTTTAGAATACCTCTGCAACTCTACGTTACCCCGCGTGACACACATTGTACGTTGCGTGCGCGGTACCTGAACAACCCCAGCTAATACATAGTTCTGCTAGCCGAACTAGACGCAGCTTCTCGGAATTAATATACACACTCGGACACAATTACATCCATCATCTCCGAATATCTGTAATTTACCAGATTCTATCGCACAGCTCGATCGCGAACACACACATGCACATTAACGAAGGCTGTGCAATGTTTGTGCCTAGGAAAATTCCTATCCTGTCCCTTATTTCTCTCCGTCTTAGTTCATTTTGGCCGTATACAATTTCCTTTAATAGTCTGCCTTATTTTTCCTTTAACTTCAGCGATCTCTGCCATCCTCCCAGAGTATTTATTTCGCCTACACTTTCAAATTCTCTCCCTCCAGCTGTAATTAAACAGGAATTCCACAGTATTGTCAATTCTCTCTTCCCTTCTCATGTTACCATTTTCACTGATGGTTCTAAGGGGCCTGATGGGGTTGGTGCTTCTTTTATTCTTCCAGACTATAACTTCTCTGAATCCTTCTGTCTTCCTTCTTTCTGTTCCATATTTACAGCCGAGCTAATGGCTATTTTACGTTCCATTATTTTTATCTCCTCCAATCGTCTTTCTTCCCAGTTTCTGATCATATCCGACTCCATGAGTGCTCTTCAAGCCATCTCTTCTCCTCTTCCTAATCATTCCTGTGATTTTTCTATTCTCCGCATACGTTCTCTCATTTGGACTCTCTCTTCTCTCCATGGAATCCATGTTGACTTGCTGTGGGTTCCTGGTCATTCTGGCATCTCAGGTAATGAAAAGGCTGATTCTTTGGCTCGGGTTGCTGCTTCTTCTTCTACATTCTTCTTCAAAAAAATCCCATCCTCTAATCTCTTGCCTTTGTGTAAACATTTCCATCTCAGATTTTGGTCGAATATGTACCCTTCCTCCTTTTCTAATTGTCGCTCTTTTTATCTGTCCGTTCAGCCTAACCTTCTTTAAAATCCTTGGTTCCTTCTGTTTCCTCTCTGTTGTTGTCTCCATTGTGCGTTTGCGCTTAAACCATTCCTTGCTACCTTCCTCACGCTTTCGCCTCTCGTTGACCTCTTCCCCATGTTGTCCTCTCCATTCAAACGATGCGGTTGTTTGTGACACCGATCACGTGTTCTTTGAGTGCTCTGCTCTTTCGATGGAGCGCTCGGCTCTATATTCCCACTTGCTTGGGCTGGGGCTTTCTGCTCCTTTTTGTGCTCGTTATATCCTGTCTTTTCCTTCTACACTTATTATCCCCTCCATTGTTTCCTTCTTATTAGCGATAGCTGATCGCCTCACTGTATAACTTTCGTTTTCCCTTAATTGTTTCTGGGTGAAGTTCCTCGGTTGACGAGCCCAATTAATAAAAAAAAAAAAAAAAAAAAAAAAAAAAAACTTTACACCTGATAAAATCCGATACCGATATTCGGCACGTGTATACTAATTCCTTTAATAAATTAACTGAAAATATAGCGCTGCAAAATATACGATGCGCAACAAAACAAATAATTTTGAATTTTGAAAGTGCATTTTGCCAGTTCGTATCAACTTTTATTTCTTCTGATTAATAAAACAATAAGTGTTAGGTAAATTATTAAATCCAGTTCGGTTACTTGCAGTTTGGTTATAATATTGCACCTTAAATGTTTACCCTTCAAACAAAGTACACAACGTTAGTAAAAATGTAAAATATTTCCAGACAGCTTTCAGGACCGTATCAGAATGGCCACCCAAATATAATTTACAAATTATTGGTTTTCCTGATAAAATTGTCAAAACACTAAGATCAATCATTTTTCAATTTAAATATCAGCCAAATTTATGTAATATTAAAATATACAATGTATATTCTAGATTAAAGTCAGAGTTATTAAAAATTATTTTATTTATGAATTCATAAAAATTAATGAATAAAAAATGGAAAAAGTCATCTTTAAAAATACTCCATTACTTATTATAATATTTACAAGTTTATTTATTACTAAGTATTTAAAAAGTGTGCAATTACAACACCCCGCACAAAATTTTAGAAAGCAATGATGAACAACGAAAACAATAACTAATATATATTTCGTAGAAAATAATAAAAACTGCAAAATGTTGTGCATGCGATTTAGACATCACAGCGTGCTGCTTAGACGCTTCTAATAAAATCTAGCATGATCACTTGGCTTATTTTTATTATATAATAATAATTGCACATATTTATAGTCCAGGTATAATTACAAATAGTTCCGCTGCTCGCGCTAACTAAGCGCATTTGCGGTTTATGTAAATTAATTTAATGAAATATTGCCTGTAAATTTAAGAAATAAATTTTGATTTTGATTAAAAAAACAAATATTTCTTGGTGTTTGTGTGTATACCTACATCTATGATCTTGTGTTTATAAATGTTCTTTTTAAAGTATTATTTCACAGTTTGTGATGAATGTTATTTCTAAGACAATTGTTACATCTAAGTAATTTTCAATGATAAATTCCTTACTGTAGCTCATAAAAGATTTTTAGTCTAATCTGGAAAACAGTTACTCTACAGAATTTATAAATAGCTGGGCATTAGATGAAAAACACACAGGCACTGGTATTAATAATTTATTAGCACAGCACATATTATTACTTTGCAACAGTATTATTTTAGTTGCCCCAAAGATATATTCATTCAACAATAATTTTGTGTAAATAGTTCTAATGAATAACTTTATTCCTAGTTTTGACTTCATTCTATTTGATCTATGGAACAAAATTAACTAAAAACTTGTTCATGATTTCATTAATACTAAAAAAATTTATTAATGTTCAAATAAAAAGTATATGTTAATATTCATTTAATTTGTTATATTTCTCTTAATTTTTTTCATATTATTTGTTCAAAATTTACAGTGGGTAAGTGTTTTTTACTATAATTGATGTATTTAAATGTAATTAATGTAATATTATACAAAGCAAGCGTTAAGGAAAATCTTTATATTTAAATTAGAATTTTCATATATATTTTCATACATTTTTTTTATAATGTTTTACAATGCAATTTATGCATACATATCATATTTTAAATCCATCAGAAACGTTATAACTAAGTAATATATTTATTTAAAACAAACAGTTTAAAATGAATATATGTAATATGTTTTAATAGATTTTATGAAGTGTGCTATTATGATTAAAGCTTTAACACAGAACAGCTCATTTTACTAGAACTGCTCTGAAGCATTAGCAAAAAATGAGAGAATAAAATTAATATATAAAGTATATACGTTAATATTTATACTTATCTTCAATTATGCTTTAATTTAAAATTTCAAGATCTAATGAAAAATTATACTGCCATATTTGTCATGGATCAAGATACCAGGCAGAAGTTTGAACTCATAATCCTTAAATACTCCTATTTTACTTTCATTCCTATTTAATGCTTCTTATCCATTGCTTAATTAAAATAAGCTCTTATTATATTGCCAAGTCAACCTTAACATACTTCTCTTGTATACATGATTTCATTATATTTCATTTGATTTTTGTGCAAATTTGTTTCACAATAAAGGTACATTTTGGGAGAGACTATTTTTTCAGTTTTTTTATTATTTTTAATGAGGTTAGATTAAAAAATTAATCTATTTTAAGCTACAAATATCTCTGAAAATTAACAAAACCAATTAAATGATGGCTCGAATACCAGGATAAATTACCCTGGGCAAGTCAACAATCCTGTAGATCTTACCATGGTATCAGCTGGAATTTTCTCTAATTGTAATTGGAAGATTGCATTTAACACTCTTGATAGCAACCATTACTCTATTACATTAGAAATCATTACCTCCGAAAAGTGCACTCCTAATATTCCCAGAACTATCGATCTTTACAATTGAAAGAGATGGAATTTCCGTGAAAGCGATTGGAACCTGTTTCAGGACCTGATGGAACAGGAGATAGGTATGGTTGAACGTGGAAGTATCCCATTTGGAAAATGCGATATCTTTTATAACACTTTAGTTTCTGTGCTAAATCGCTCTGTACCTTTGACGGTGGCATACAGGGGCAAAAAATTTCCATACCCTTGATGTAATTCTGAGTGTAAAAAAAAGTTAGAGGAACGAAATTTAGCTGTAAGATTCTTTCGTTCAACCGGTACTATGGATTCTTATCTTACCTATCGTAAAATCACTACTAGCACCCGTCGTTGTTTGAAGAGCACGAAGAAGGCTTCTTGGAGAAATTATTACGCGAAGTTCAACAGAACTACTCCTTTAAAAGTTATTTGGATGTTGGCAAGCAGATTTAAAAATAAAGGTTCCCATGCTAATGTGATAAGAGATGATTCGTGGTTTGAGAAATTTCTCTCATCGGTTTCCCCTCAATATGTCCCGTCTCAGGAAACGTTACAGGAAAGGACGATTCTTCTTCAAATGAAGAGCCACATTTTCTGACAAGTCCCATTACTGTTGAAGAATTTTTCACTCCTTTAATAGGAAGGAAGGATACATCTGTCGGCCTAGATGGCATCTCTTACTCGGCCTTGAAGAATTTAGGCAGAAAATCAAAGAATTTTTGGTATCAATAATAAATGAACTTATTCAGGATAAAGCAATATCTAAGGATTGGACTTCCTTTTTGGTTATTCCCGTTCCTAAATCAAAGACGAACCATTTAACGAAAACGACCTTTAGACCTATTTCTCTAGAACTTATCTTGAAGAACAGGCTCTTGTGGTGATGTGAACATAATAGAATCTTTCCGTCTGGCATGTTTGAGTTTAGACCCAGTTATGGTACGATGGATTGTATAGCTTACTTGCTAAAGGATATTTATGAATTATTCATTGATAAAGAATTTCTGTTGGCCACTTTTCTGGATATCAAAGGGGCTTTTGATAATGTTTAATTACTTATATTATCGTAGCATCTTACTAATTTAGGTATTCCGTTCCAAATATCTGAATATATGTGCATACTGGTTGTCTTTCTTGAACCCTGTATCTAATTTAGTCGTACCTACAATTTCTTACAGGGGTTTGGATCAAGGTTCAGTTCTGAGTCCTGTTCTGTTCACCCTCTATATTGTTTCGATATTTAGCTGCATACTACCCCCTAATGCATGTATTTCATCATATGCAGATTATTTTGTGGTCTATAATAGTAATAAAAATTTAAAAGAATGTCTGCGAGAGAATCAGCATTCTGTTTCCGCATGCAATAAAACCTTTGGCAGACTTAGTTTATATCCCTCAACCAGTAAGTCATCATCTGTGATATTTTCTATGAGACCTTATAACATTCAAGGAATCTCTGTCAAAATAAATAATGAGACAGTCTCATTGAAACCGTTTGTTAAATATTTAGGTTTATTTTTAGATACTAGGCTTACTTGGACGAAACATATACAATGTCTGCATGGTCGGGCCTTCAGTATTATTAATCTACTTAAATTTGTCTGTAATTTCTCATGGGGAGCGAATCCGATTGTTCTGGAACTACTTTATAAAATTTTAATCCGCTCCAGGTTTGATTATGAGTCTATTTTTTATGGTTCAGCTAACTGAAAAGATTGAACACACTGCAAAATATATATTTGAAACTTATTACTGGTAACATCCGATCTTTCTCAGTGATAGGTATTCAAGCCGAGACAAACACCCCTCCTCTCTTCATAAGAAGAAATGTCTTAGCTGACAGGTTTTTAATTAAAATCTGCAATTATCAGTTTCCCTCGCTATCGTCGACTCTTCTGGAAATTAACAACAACTGGAGGTTTATCCCTTCTAAAATGCCGCTGCTGGCTAGAAGAATTCTACAATATTATAATTATAGTTCAGCTCTGATCCCCCTCCCTCATCCTATCCTGTCAATCAATCTACCTTATGAATTAAATCTACTTTCCTTTGATATTGATATTGATTCTTATTAAAATGAAATCGTTAGTAAACACTACCTTAGCTTTACCTGTATTTACACAGATGGTTCTAAGGTGCTTTCAGCAAATGGTCTGGTTGGTTCAGATTTTATTTTTGACTCTAACCTGATACCAAAATTCAAGCTGCCCCATGGCGGAATGGTTTGCTATGAAAAAATTCCTCGATTTTATACTCCAAGCTAATATTACTGATAAAAAGTATGTAATAACCACTGACAGTTTAAGTCTTGAAGTTTAGTAATTTTAATTTCAAATGTCATCCTTTTATCCATGAGATCAAAATTAAATGCCTTACTAAAACCCTGAAAGGTGGCGTTACAAAGTTTTGTTGGGTACCAAGCCACTGCGGTATAAAATTGAATGAGAGAGAGGATCTTGCTGCTAAAGAGGCTGCCCTCGATGGCTTACCGTCCCCTTTTATTCCGTCTTCAGACTTATACTTTAAAATTAAAAGAAATAACAACTCTGCATGGCAGAACTATTTAACCGACCACGCTTTTGGTTCAAAAATTATTTTTTGTCAGGCCTTGTTAACTCTGGTCCGTGGTACAACTCTATTCTTACAGGTATCTCTGTTAAATTTTGGTGTTTTCTGCGATTCTCGCCAATTTTTCAATTTTGACAAGGGTATCAATCATTTATTGTTTAACTGTAATAAATACGAGCATGCTAGAGGTCTCTTCTTTAATATGTTAATCTTCCTGGGATGCTCTCCCCCATATAATGTTTCTTACATATTATCTTGTACCGATGCTATTATAGTGGTTTTGTTCAAATTTTTTATTAATAACAGCATTACTATTTAGTGGTGAAAGGCCGGTTTCATAGTTCTAATGTAGCTAATAACTGGCATCTTCGGAAGTCTCGCTACTACCTTGTTAATTATTCGGTTCTAAACCTACATCCTTAACCTACTTCTATCCAGTCGCACCCCAGTACCTGTTGCACTTGGGATGTGATATAGTCAGTGTTAATTTTATATTCTATCCTTCTTGGCGCGTCATATCATTACGACCATGTGTGTTCGAATTGTATTGTAAACGTTTAATTATCAGTGTTAATTCCATATCCTTCTTTTCGACATACGTGGGCTATGTTACGTCATTGCGGCCATGTTTGCTCGAACTTTATTGCTAACGATATTCTTTGCTCCTATTCCATGACGTTTTAGGATTCAGTCTACTTATTTATACACACTATTCTGTTAGTCTAGCTTATTTGTAGAAGTTGTTAGTGGCCAGATGGTTTCTCGCCGGGCCAAAAAAAAAAAGAAAAAAAAATACTTCTTATCATTAAAGATAAGTTGTCTTTATTATTATGTAATACAAATCAATAAAATATTTCTACAGTAAATGCAAACAGTGTTACATCATGTGGTATCTTTATTATCACTTTCTCTAACAGAGTTTCAGTTGAGGTTTACAAGCAATTCATAATTATTATTTCATTCGTATCCATTTTGTTTAGCACATTCGTTTCATGAAAGATCTTTTCTTTTTACAACTTCATACAATTCATAGTATCATGACCTCTTTATTGGATATGCTAAATATCACATCACTCTCTTGCCTACTAATTATGAGTTTTGTTTTACACAATGAATGATGGTTATTTTGTTTGTCTCTCTGATTTCCAATACTTAAACAATTTTGTATACAAAATTCATATATAATTATTTGGCTTATTTCAATTACATACATTTTTCAGATGCATGTGTGTGCTGCTAATTCTATTGTTCTTAGTTTCTAAATATTCTATTTTAAGTTGTATATCATAGTTTGTGATAAAATATGTCACTTACACCTATGGCTATGGTAACTTTTAAGTTATTTTCAATTTCCATTCCTTACTGTAACTCTTGAGAGATTCATAGTTTCACCTGGAAAACAGTCTCTCTAAAAAATTAGTACATGTCTGAACATTAGGTGAAAACACACAGGCATGACTATTACTAAGTTGTAAGCACAGAGTGCATTAATAATTTTTAGGGGTATTTAGATGCCCCAAAAATGTATTTATTCAACAATAATTTTGCATAAACTAAGACATTATTTCTTTGATTAATTTTATTTCTAATTTTTTGTTTTGTTCTATTTAATTTTTGAAGCACAATAAATTGAAACTTCTTAATTCTTTCACTAATATTAAGTAATAATTAACCAATACCTCTCAAAAAATGTATATTGGTGTACAATAAATTTATTGCTTCTCTGAAGTTTATTTATATTATCTGTTTGAAATTTACAGGAGGTAAGTGTTTTTTTCAAAAAATGTTATTTTTGACATTTTCATGTCTTTACTTTGGCACATAAACTCAAAAAGCATCACGAAATGGAGCGTTACAGAAAAGCGTTACAAAAATTTGATGTCTTTACTTAGACATGACTGATTACTAATAAGAGAGCATTGAATGAGACTGATTTCCCTTTACCACATAAACCCGAAAAGCGTCACGAAATGGAGCATTACAGAAAAGTGTTATTAAAATTTGATGGCTTTACTTAGATACGACTAATTACTAATAAGAAAGCATTGAATGAGACGATTTCCCACATACGTGAGTATGCATTCAAAAGAAGTAGATAAAAGTGTTTCATATAACGACTTGCAAAGACCTGTGAAGATCGTACGGTTGTGTATTTCACACGTCATTTCCTTATTTACATTTGCTGAGCGCACAAACTAATTACCGTAGTAAGTATAAATTAAATGTAAAAATTTAGTTAAAATAGTTACTATGGTAAATAATAAATTCTAGATAACTGTTTAAAGTGAGTAGAAGTAATATAATAGATTTTATTAATGTGCTGCAATGAATAAAAGCTTTATTGTGGATTGGCTCATTATACTAAACTAATATAAAACATACGCCAAAAATGTGAGATTAAAATTCATATATTATGCATTCATTTACAGCAAGTAAGTGTTTTTTAATAGAATTGATACATTTAATTGTAATAATGCTATATGGTGCACATCAATCATTAAGGAATGATCCTTATATTTACATATATTAGCTTTTTGACCTGTATTATCATATAATATTTTATTTATATTTTCTAAAGCAAGTTTTGCAAAAATGTACATATTATCAATGATGCTAAATAACACAGCCACTTTTTTACCAATTAGGATTCCTTTCACAAGTATTGTTTTGCATCATAACTGAATAATTGTCTTGCAGATATTTCTGAATTATTAAACAATTTTCTGCTCAACCATATACTTTTTTTTTTTTTTTTGCCTGAACAATATATAGTTTATTTGGCCAGCAGGCTAACGTTCAAATCAGGCTGAATGCACAAAAACAAAACAAAGTAAAAAAAATAAGAAAACATTTTCTTGTTTTTGTACAACTATTTAAACACTACTTATACTACTAGATAGTAAGTATAAAGGAGGAAACTTCATCCTGCAATATGGCTGCAACTGCAGAGCAGCGCCCACAATGCTCGATGAAACAAACTCGATAATCAATAATAACACCATGTGAAAGGGAATAATTACTCCACTTGGGGAGACAAATAAAAAAAAAAAAAAATATTTCATTAATCCGGACATTGATCGTATTTTTTAAATTACAATTCCATTTCTTTTGATAAATGAAAACAGGATAAACAACGTATGATCACCAGAAACAAGTAGTTGAAAAATGCAAAATGGAGGATATAAACCACAGGACATCAGAGGACTCTGTCTGTAGATAGGGCCTCACAATTGAATAACAAGTGGTTGATATCCTCGCGATACGCTGTGCTTACATGATCGCTACAATTTGAATGTAAATGTTTTCCATTGAAAAAATTAAGCCGCACTCTAGTATGACCTGAACGAAGCCTGCAGATAGTAGTAATAAAACGCCGAATTAAGTTAGCCGGGATACAAATAATATTATTATACCAAGGCATACTTGGTAGAGACGATTGGGCAATTTCGTATGTCTTGCCTAAACTAGGCGAACTATTAACGAAGTTCTTCCAATCAGTATAGTTGTTTCTTTTAATCATGTCCAAAAGATTCGTAGTTAGTATAAAGGGGTATACCACCCCGTTTAAGGCCGCTTCCTTACCCGCTTGATCAGCTACATCATTGAAAATGATTCCACGATGACTAGGAACCCAACAGAACTTTACAGTACCTCCTTTATTTATAATTTGTGTGTATTTAAACTTAATATCGTAGATCAGTGGGTGACAGCGACAAAGCTGCTAAGATTGTCTGAGCATATTAAGGTTTTTCTCTCAACATGCAATGACTTCAATATAAAGTTACAAGCTTTATCAATAGCAAGCAGCTCGGCTGTAAAAATAGACGCCTCAGTAGGGAGTTTAAATTTATATATTAAGTTATTATCCACAATAAATGCAGCACCCACTCCACTGTTAGCAATTCGGAACTTAGCGCCGTCAATGAGTATTTCTCTTTATTCCCTTGGTTAATTTCAATAAATCTATTATTATAGGAAACTGATCGCTGGAGTATAAGTCATCCATCACACGCAGAGCAAATTTAGGGGTCAGTATGCTTGAGCACAGGGCTAGGTATATCGTCGAGAAAGTGTGATGTGTAAAATAAAAATGAGTAGGCGAAGGCGTGGTGAGTAACACCAGGTCGCTATTAATCACGATATCGGATAATATTCGTCCATGTTGGTTTGAGGACAACGAGCCACATAACGGCGAATGAGCATTAAAGTCTCCGAGGAGCATTGTATCACTTCCGAGCGCTCTGATGATGGAATCCATTTGGCTGCGAGTTACCTCGCTTCCAGGAGGTAGGTAGCAATTACAAATTTTTACTTCTAACGAAGAAAGAGAAGGAATGCTAACTCGTATAGTTAGAGTTTGAAGAGGGGCTGTAATTGGTAGCTGTTGCGTTGGTAGGAACGTGTGCACTAGCGTCACCACACCACCACTCGCTCTCTCTCCGTTTGGATTATCATACCGGAAAATATTAAAATTCTTAATGGACGTTCAGGCATCTGGTTTATGTCTGGTTTCTTGCAGATATATTGTTAGTGGAGAGATCTCGACTATTCGCTGCTCTAGTTTGGCCCTATTGCTTGCGAAACTTTGACAATTCCACTGCATTATAACTCCTTTATTTTCCGAAGCCATTTTTATTTATCAGGAAAAAAGTTACAGTAATATTAAAAACGTTACTGTGGGGCCACCGAGAGTGTCTTATTTGGCAACGTTATGGCGAGAGGTCTTTATTATCTGCACAAGGTTCATGATTATTTATCTTGTCTGGTGCGTTTTGCATTTTTGAAATTTTATTATGTTCTTTTATTATACGAATGCATCTATTTTTAGCGTTTAGAGCATTTAAAAATGGTTTTACCGTTGATAACATGTGAATGAGACCATCCTTATCCTCGGTGAAATCATTGGCATAATTTATAAAATCGGGGTCTGAGCATACATTTTTCATAAATAACTTGAACTCCTCATAGTTCATGTACAAAGGGGAGATTTTACTGTTAAAAATATGTTTATCCCATGCAGTTATTTTTTCTACTTCTACCGATTTATTGGACTTTTGAATAGGGTTGATGGCCGCTGAGGTTGGTGCAGTCGATTTCGCCGAATCCACTAGTGTCGACATGGTCACTCCTGCACTTTTCCCTTTATATCCTTACTTTCCATACTCCTCCGCTTGATTTCTGGCTGGAAAGAAAAATTCGGCTGTATCTGATTTGCGACGGGGGGTGGCGGCGATATTGGATAGGAGCGTTTCTGAGCTGCGCTGGCTTGATCATGGGTACTTTCACTCATACTATATTTCTATTCGTCCTGTTGTATCGTTATGGGTTCTGGCTCAATTACGGTATTTTCTTCAGTTTTGGTACGTTTGAAATTTGTACAGCCATAATCTTCGAGGTGGGTGAATATGCGGTATTCGTGTTCGTTATACTTAATCAGGAAAGATTCAGGGATGTGAAGACAATTGACGCTTTCAATGTAGACTTGTCGCTTCCAGCTAATTATGTGCCCGAATTCTACATCGGAAAAATTAACCCGCAATATGGCTATCGGTGAGAGTTGTTTAACCCCATATGATAGACGACAAGTATTGCGCGATTATTTCGTTCGGTATGGTGGCTGAAACGTTGGACAGCACGAGCTTATTAGCCGGATTTCTCACCCTGCGTGCTTGAATTGTTTTGACACCTATTGTTATTGTTCCATTATTTTTAAAGAACGAGTCTGGTAGATGGACGGATTTTAGAAAAATTATTATTCTATCACCGCTAATACAAGAGCCGGTTGTGATATTGTGAGCACCACCAACTTTGTCTTTTGGTCACAAATTGATAGAGGAGAGATGTATGTGAATATTATGCCCTGTTCGTCTTTAGGGTATTCAAATTTCGTTAAAGGAATAATTTTTTCGCTGTTTTAATTTATTCTTCGAAGCTTTATTTGGACTGCGTATTTGTAAATTTAGCGGGCGCATTTATCGACAGTGCTATAATGGGGAAATCGTGATCAGATGAATAGCTAGGCAGTGCAGAGCTGTTCGTGTTATGTGTAATTGTTGTGTTATCAGTGAAAGAGTTGTGGTGTGTGTCTGTGTGGAGTTGTATGTGAGCGAATGCGAGATCACCCACATGTTTCGGTGTCCCTGACTGCTGCTGTTATTGATTCGTTTGATTTACCAGCGATTGAACTGGATTCCCGATCAACGATAAAGCGAGTAACATCGCTTCGTTCAACTATCACGGAACGGTATGCGACGTATAGATAATACAATATTGCGAGCAATCTGATTAATTATTACACTAAACGTATTAAATTCAACTTATATGAAACCTTTTATCAGACAAAGAGTTTAAAAGGACGCCGACACCCAACCAGCTCGAAGGCTTCATGCCGTGTTTCACTTTTCATAAAGCAGATTGGGAAGCATATTCGATGAGAGTGACGACTCTTCCTCAACCAACAGAGTCAGTAGAGATTAACATAAGCATTTTAAAGAATGTGATTTCGGTGGCCGCCAACGCAACAATTCCAAAATCGTCACAAAGGAAGCGGAGCAGACCAGTCCCGTGGTGGTGCGAAGACATTAAGAAAGCGATAACAGAGCGAAAACAGGCTCTCAGGAAATATAAGTCAACTGGAATTACTGAGAACCTAATCACATTTAAGAAGTGTAGAGCAGCTGTTCGAGTCCTCATCCACAGCAAAAAAGCAGGAGTCGTGGAATTCTATTGTAGCATCAATCCCCCTAACAGTTAATGTCCACGTAATGTGGAAAAAAATCAGATCTATTAGTAATAGCAAGACCCCGACGCACTCAACATTAAAAATCAATGGAGTTCACATGACTGAGACTAGAAATGTTTCAGAAACATTTGCACATTATTTTTCCATGGAATTCTCTGCGCTGAAATATTCCAGCAAGTTCCAACAGCAAAAAACACTTTATGAGCAACAGTCCATTAATTTTGATTCTAATGCTGACGATCCTTATAACCGCCCTTTTTCTATGCCTGAACTGGAGTTTCAACTTAAGTATCACACCAGGAACAATGCACCTGGTCAAGATTCGATATATCCCTACATGTTGAAATATCACCCGCGTCATGCCAGGGAATTCCTGCTGAATGTATATAATCACATATGATCAGCTGGGGCCATTCCTGATGCCCGGAAAGTTGCGACCTTTATTCCTATCCCAAAGATGAATAAAGATCCTTTCCAAGTTGAAAGTTACCGACCAATATCCTTGCTGTCTGTCATGTCTAAAACAATGAAAAAGATGGTGAACAGGAGACTTCTGCATTTCCTTGAAGCAAACGTTGTCCTATCACCTATGCAATCTGGAGGCCGAAAATCGAAGTCAACCATTAATCATTTATTAAGCCTTTAAAGGCAAATTGTATCTGCCTTTCATCGTCGACACCACCTTTATGCAGTATTTTTCGATATGGAAAAGACATTCGACCGCGTATCGAGGTAACACTTGCTTCGGAAATTAGTGGTCGTAGTGGACGGTAAGCTGGGGTGATACATTTACAACTATCTGAGCGACCGATGAATTCAAATCCGAACTGGCTTATCGATTTCGAGCAAAGTTCCAACAGAAAATGGTATTCCTCAAGGTTCCGCCTTAAGTGCTACCCTTTTTATTTTCTATATAAACGATATTGTTGATTGCATCAGGCCTTCAGTGAGTGCTCGCCTATATATAGATGATCTAAATTGGCCCAGTCTATCCTGCAAAACGCCATTAATATATTGCAGCAATGGTCAGGAAACAATGGACTAGATTTCTCCTCTCAGAAGTCTCAATACGTTGTATTCCATAGAGGCCGCCTCGTTCATAATACACCATTACTACAACTGAACAGTAATACAATTCTTTATAAAACAACAGCAACTACGCCAAACTGACTTGGAAACCCTTTATATCTGATTTGAAATCTAAATCCCTTCAATCTTTAAGGGTGATCAAGTTTCGGTCAAATCCCAAATTTAACGTCCAACCAAAGTTTCTTCCAAATATTTACAAAGCAGTAGTCCTCAGTAAAATCAATTATGGGAGTCAGTTGTACTCCTCAGCGAGTGGTTCGATATTAAAAACACTTAATCCAATCCATAACGCCACTATTCTAATGATACTTGGCGTGTGTCATACATCCCCAGCTAAAAGCCTATGTTCGTTAGCTGATGTCCCACCTTTACCTTATAGCAGAAAGTTCTTCACTTACCGCGATATTCTTTCATGGACTGCGGAGATAATTATAGAGCCTGAATTTCCCAAAGATAATCTACTTGAAGTTAATACAATTTTGTTGTAAAATAACATAAAGCCTAATTTTACAACCAGAATGGACTATTCAAAACTACCTCCACCCTGGGCTTCTTTTTAGGTAGAAGATATTACAACCCTCACTGATAACAATTACCCACCAGCACAGCGAGGGCACAGGGCGCTAGGCATTATTAATAAATACAACACATTTTCAAACGCATACACTGATGGATCCAAAGCTAATAAGTCCAGGGTTGCCCCAGCTGCATGCGCAGAGGACATACAGTTGAACGACGTTATATATTGAAATGAATTTCTATTATTTATTATTCTTATTATTGACGATTCTGCTTCTGTGAGAGACTTGATCTTCATATAAGATAAACACACAGGAAACTTATCAAAATAATTGTGAATCCCCCCCCCCCCCGAACCACGGGCGTGTTTGCTCCCTTGTACGAGAGGTCTAGTATCGCACCACGAGTTCAATTAAAAGCAGCTTGTCTCAAAAAACGCGTATATTCGGTAAAATAACATAAATTCACAAAAAAATTGACTGTGGTCGCGCGTACCCGAAAAATAAACGAATTTTATAAGAAATTCGGCTAAAATTGCCCCACGCGAAAAATTACAATACAGCGACTTGCTTAACGTACTTTTGACTAGTGTTAACGGATGTTGAACGACGACTCGTTTCGTACTTAATTAAACGGTAACTAACGGTACATTTATTCCACTATCACTTAATACTACATAGCCGTTACAATACTCATCTCACACGGGTCACGCGGCCGACAGACACTATCCTGTTGTCGCAAACCGCACATACCAGGACACTTACACAACCCCTTAACACTACCCAAGCCGAGAAATTCGGCAAAAATCGGAAATTACATATTCGGTTGTGTAAATATCCCGACCATATTCTCCGCCGACAACGAACAATACGATGATGCCGAGAGATCGAAAATGAATGATTTTAACCGGAGAATAATTTCTAGCTCGACATCATCGCCAGATAGCGCCGTAAATACCGAATTCGTATCAATATAGATTGCGGAGGCCGAAATGTATGCTGTGTTATTTTGTCTTCAGTCATATTTAGAACTGAGATCGCAACCGCTCGGAATCTTACTGGTGACTGATTCCTTGCTGTCCATTCACCCTGGATCACCAATGTCCCTAGAATTTTTTTTTTTTTTTTTTTTTTTACCCCCCCTTGGGTTTGCTAGCAAAGAGCATTAGCCCAGCAAAAAGGAATAGACACATGGAATAGAATAGAAATTATATTTTTATTCTGTCGGCAATGGAATCAAGGAACACCCCTAGGACAGGAACAACAGAGATAGTAGGTAGAGAAAGAACATAAGAGGCGTTGAAAGGAGCAGGAAGACCAATCTTTAAAAGATGACAATAAAGTAACTCACGCTCGCGAGATAAACCGAAGCACTCGAAGAGCACGTGATTCGCATCGCAAACATACTGGGAACCTTCAGGATCCAATGGACAAAAAGGAGAATCAGCCAAAGAGAAGCGATTTAGTGAAGAAGGAAGGAGACTATGCGAGAAACGGAGGCGAGATAATTTAGTAATTATGGACCGATGCAAACTGGGAAATTCATAGAACCAAGGACGAGGGGGAGGAACAGGATTAATCAAGAGATAAAAGGAATTAGGATTAGTGAAAAGAGATACATAAACAGAATGCCAAAGTCTAAGATGGCAGGATTTAGTTGGAAGAAGAATATTGTGTGCTGGAACCCTACTAATAAAATTCCCATTGGAAACAGCAGCTTTAGCAAGGAGGTCGACGGCTACATTTCCGTCAATGCCTGCATGTCCTGGAATCCAAAGAAAGTCAATCTGGGTACACGTCGATGAGGATAGATCATGAAGAAGAGAACGAATAGAAAGGATAATAGCATCAGTGGAAGGAGAAAGGGAAGGTGGAGATAGCGCTAGAAGAACACTTAAAGAATCAGAAACAATAAGGAATTTGGAAGAACTTGCAGAAGAGGAAATATAAATAATGGCTTGTAGAATGGCAACAGATTCTGCAGTAAAGACAGAACAAAAGGACGGAAGTCTAAAAGACCGAGAATGAAAGAACTGAGGGCACAAGAATGCCGCCCCAACTCCGATCGGGCTCTTCGATCCGTCAGTAAAAATTAAAGAGTGATCACGGAATAGAGAGTTTATTGTATTATTAAATTCCATACTGACGATATGAGAGGGAGATGATTTAAGGAAGCATGGCATGAAGATGATATTTGGTGGCTTTAACAATTTGGAATAGACGTAAGAAAAAAATGGAAGCTTGTGATGAGGAATGACAAAAGGGGAAAATTTAGAAAGGCGAAACGATATATGAGATAGTATAGGAATTTTATTGGAGGAAAAACGCCAGTGACGAAGGATATAAGAATAAGAGGTACTGATATTTGACGAGGAAGTGGAAAAACGTTTAATGAGAAAGCGATAACCCAAATAAGATCTTCGGATGAACAGAGGACAGATATTGGATTCAGATAGAATGGCTGGGATAGGAGATGACCTCAGAGCTCCGAGACAAAGCCGAAGGCAACTGTTTTGGAGACGATCTAATTTGTAGAGAACGGATTTGGAAGCGTTGCCATATAAGAAACTGCAATAATCCAATCTAGAGCGTATGAGAGATTTATACAACATTATTAACACAGAAGGATCGCCTCCCCATCTCGTAGGGGAGAGAGCTTTAAGAAGGTTAAAGACTTTAAGCGAGGAAGCATATAAATGGCTGATATGATCATGGAAAGACAGACGAGGGGATAAAGTGATACCCAGATAACGAAAAGAACTGACTATTGGAATGGAATGATTTTTTAGATTTATTTCAAATGAGCCCGGGTTGTAAGGTCGAAGGGTGAAGACTACAGCTGCTGATTTTGGGGCGGAAATGAAGAGATGAATGTTAGAAAGGGCCTCTTCTAGAGTACTTAAGGAGCTGTTTAGTTCCTCATTGGCAACTAGAAGATTACGGGAAGAAGAGTAAACAAGGATATCATCTGCAAAAAATAAAGTTTTGGATTTTAAGGAGAGAAAACCAATTTTGGAAACATATAAATTAAATAAAGTAGAGCTAAGGCAAGAACCTTGCGGAAGGCCCTGGAAGACCTTCCTTGAGGCGAAAAAGGAAGGAGCAGAAAGGAGGAGAGTTCTACTTTGAAAAAGATTTATAATTAGGAAGGATATGGATGCAGGGATATTTAAAGACATCATTACGTTTTTGAGCGTGGGAAGATGGACGCTTTCGTATGCACTGGCTACATCAATAAAAGCTGCAATTGTGAATTCTTTGGAAATAAATGATTTGTAAATGTCAGCAAGGAAAAGACTGATACAATCTGGAGGGCCTAAGCCAGGACGAAAACCAAACTGGTTGTCTGGAAGCAAGTTATTGTGTTCCAGCCACCAGACCAGCCGTTTGTTAAGCATGCTCTCAAAGAGTTTTCTCAGGCAAGAAGCTAAAGAAATGGGCCGAAAGGCAGAGGAATTATTCTTGGGAATTGGAATAACAACGAAGATGTTCCATGAATCAGGAATAGAACCAGATTGCAGGAAGGAATTAAAAATTATTAAAAGAATTTGGAGAGACTTTACAGATAGGTTTTTGAGGATGGAGTAAGAAATTTTATCATGGCCCGGACAGGAGTTGGAGGAGTTTTTCAAGGAAGAAAGAAGTTCAGAGAGGGAAAAGTTAGAGGAAAGGAAATGAGGTGATAATTGGTAAGGAGGAATTAAAGAATCCACTTCATCATAGTTAGGGACATAATCAGGAGCTATGGAGTCAAAGAAAGAAGAAAGAGTATCCTTAGGAAGACTGGAGCTAGACGGGCGTTCGGAAATAGAATTTCTAAAAGCTTTAGCCAACTTCCACACTTTGGAAATAGGAGTGAATCGAGAAAAGGAAGAGCAAAAGGATTTCCAAGCATTTTTCTTGGCGTTTTTGAGAATATATCTGGCTCTAGCGTTCGAACTCTTGTAAGTCAAGAAATTATTAAAAGTAGGTTGAGTGCGGAATGATTTAAAGTTAGACAAACTTTGATTGACAGCAGCTGTGCAGTCCCCATTCCACCACAGTGATGAAGCCCTTAATGAATGACTTTTCCGGGCTTGAGGATAGAGTGGGGAAGACAGTGTTAGAGCAGAGGAGATAGAATTAGTAAAGGATGAATATTGTGAAATAGCATCGTTTTCTACTTGTATTGCAGGAAGGTCTGAGTCCACAATAAACCGAAATCTATTCCAATCAGTTTTATGCAGGTTCCAATCAGCATAATGCAAAGGCGTAAATGAAGATGAAAGAGAAGGGAGATGGAAGTCATTAAGAACAATGAGGATCGGAACGTGGTCACTGCCGAAAGTACCATCTAGAGTTTTCCACGAGGATTTAAGAGCTGTGTCGGAGGAAACAAAAGATAGATCGATAGAACTAGAAGTAGACGATGATTTGAAGAAGGTGTGAGAACCATCATTTAGGAGAACTAAATTATAATTGAAAATTACTTCCTCTATAATTGTGCCATTCCTGTTATAACTGGAACAACCCCATAGAGGCGAGTGGGAGTTCCAGTCGCCGCCGACCATGAAAGGGCGAGGAATAGAATTCAAGAACAAGTCAAATGGGAAATCGCGTAAGTTATAGGACGGTGGGATGTAGGAGGAGACAAGATTAAAACTTTTACCGTGACACAATGGGATTGAGACGTGAACTAAATTCGGATTAAGAGGACTGGAAGAAAGGAAGGAAAAACTATCATGATGGATGAAATGTACATCTTTTCTTATAAGAATAGCAGCTCCGCCATAGCCGTCGTCCCGATTCGAACTGACTAAGGAGTATCCTCGAATTCGAATATTGGAAGATTGTTTGAGCCAAGTTTCTGACAGGAGAGCAACCTGAATGTTATATTGATCCAACAAACCTTCGAGAGAGCATTTATTGGCATTAAGACTTCTACAGTTCCATTGAAGAATATTTAGCCTGTTTGACATCATTTAAAGTACAGAAAAATAGTTGGAGGGGAAGGAACCATGTAAGTGTAGAAGAGGAAGGGAAATAATACCTTACAGCCTGCAGATTTGGAAGAGAGAGGAAAATCGGAGAAGGAATGAGTGTAGGCTCGGGTAGTCCACGCAAAGCCAGTTGAAAGTATTGAATAAAGACAAGGAAAGATACGGCAGAAGAAAGGATGCAAAAAAAGACAATGGAGAGACATCTGTTTTCCCAGATAACTTACGAATGAGGAATATGAAAACTTATTGCGATGCTCACTGAGGAAAAACCACTTCCGCTCTCGCTTGCTTACCAACTTAATTAGGTATGGAATGATGAGGAAAGGGCTGCGGGTCAAAGTGAAGAAATTAAGATTAAGCAAGAAATAATTAGAGATTAAATTCGCTTTAAAAAGGGTCATAACTGGAACGAAAAGGACTTTGAAAATGATTAAATTGAAACAGACTAACCGTCTTTCTTTACCGTAGCCCAGCGTGTTTGAAAGAAGACCGAAGGAAAGATGAAAAAAGGAAAAAGTCAGATATTTGAGGATGAGAATCATGCATCTAATAATTAGTATTGATTTGCACGGTTTAAAACCGAAGAAAAAAGAAGTTTTATACAATTGTGCATTGCAATCAACCATACACCGTCCTCGACTACTGTCGAACCCAATCGAAGTTCGCAGAAAGAGGCAATGGTCATAAAAATAATGCAAAGCATATAGATCAGAACAGAAACATCTGTTAACCTTTCTCGCTTTTAACAGTATAGCTGAGAAAAGAAAATTGATCCAAACAAAAATTATGAACAATTCTCCACCGTTCTCATCACCCGCAGGTTTCAAGTTGCGAGACGAGACAATGGTGATAACAGGAATAGGAAACATATATTTTTGGAATAAGGCGTATGATGTCTGTATTCTCAGTAATGCAATCCGGGAGAAACATAAGATTACAGAAGGAAATGTGATAGGAATTAACGGCCTGAGCTCCGGAATGCTGGTTAGCCTAGATAAAGGAATATGGCAAGAGAACGACAGAGTAGAAATTTGGGAAAAAACATAAAATTCAATGACAAGAACCATAGCGAATTTTACACATATGCAAGAGAAGAAATTAGAATGGAATTTCACAATCATAAGGACCATTAACGGAAATACTGGAAGTTGACCAGTTACGTAGCCGTAGAATTCGGAGGACAGTGAGCAAATAACAATTGGAAAAGCTTGAGCGATGCCAAGCGAAATTCAGGACTTTGACGTAGGTTAGGAGGGGTATTTTGAAGGTTTAAGCTGAAGTCTAGCTTATCGACAGCTTCTTCTGCTGACATGGGAACGGAGGAGTTGGGATTAGGAAAAATTAGAGTAGTTGGTACCTGTTGTTGCAAGCAAGAGTTAGGTGAGTTGGGAAGAGAATAAGAAGGAACGTTATGAGACGATGCACTGTGCGTTGATTCGGGGAAGAAGAGGCCGTTACGATAATTACGATTGTTTGACGGAAGAGGAGGGAAATGCTGATTAGGAACGGGAAGAGATTTGGGAGATCGTGACCGATTGGGTCGGCGAGAAAACTTGGAAGGAGAAGAATGCAGGTTTTTTTGAGCTATATCGGAAAAAGAAAAAGCTGAGTTGGTAAGATTGGATTTTTTAATTATACTAGCTTCATTATAGGACACGTTTTCGTAAGCCATGATTTTACGAAGATGAAGCTGGTCTTGAAAAACAGGACACTGTCTATCGGTGGCTAAATGATTACCCTTGCAGTTGAGGCATTTAGAATCTGACGGCTGCGGAGCTGAACAAGAATCCAAGGAATGCAACTCATTACATTTAGGACAACGTGGTTTACTGCGACAAAACTTGTCAGTGTGGCCAAAACGGAAACAAGCTCGGCATTGGATAGGAGGTCTTACGCTGGGTTCCACTGCACAACGAAGATGAAAAAAATGAACATAACTGGGAAGGAAAGGTGATTTGAATTTAATTTCGATTAGGGGAATTGGACGAAATTTATCGCCATCTCTTTTCTTGAGTCGTCGAATTGAAGCTACCGGCACTTCCGCTGAAATATCTTCCAATAATTCTTCTTCGGTAATATCTACAGGTACATTACGAATAATGCCAAAAGAGAACAATAGATTATTAGGAATAAAGGCCTTAAAGTCATTTTTATTAAGGAAGTCAGAATCAAGAAGAAAATTATTTGCTGAGCTAATATCCCTAAAAAAGAGCCTAAGTCTATTACTGCCCGCTCGGAGGATTTCTGTGATTGATTTAGTTCTATTATAGAGAATTTTAGCAGCAGCAAATGGATGTAAATTTCCTATATTAAGCTCAGAGAGCGATTGCAGTATAATGTGTATAGAACCATTATACTCTACAGGGAAAAGAATTACCTCATTTTTATTATTAATTTTTGTACTATTATCGATAATGTCGTGGGAAGTTTTTATATTGAAATTTTTAATAGCTTCGATAGCATTATCATTAGAATTATTTTTACTAAGATTATTATTATTACTACTGCTACTATTATTATTACTGCCGGAAAGTTTTGATAAATCAGATTCTGATAGTCGCAGATCTTTGCTAGGGATCGACGCGACCGGTGAAAGGGGACCGGTTGGTTTACGCTTGGTTGAAGCGTCCATGTCCATTTGAAGGGTTAAATTCGTTTTTGCCGGTTTAGTATCTTTGGCGGAGGCCGCAGGGCGGCCCCCACTAGACGTACTCATCAATTAATCCAAAAAAAAGGGGAGGAGAAAAAAGGAAATAAATAAATGATAGTAAAAGAAAGACAAATTAAAAAATAATAAAATAGAATAAAATAAATAAATAAAAATAAATACTGTTCGAAATAATACGTATTACTCTTCGAAATAAAATCAAATCTATGTATGAATAGAGAAGATTTAGCGTATTATAAATAAACAAAAGAAACGATCTCACCGATATGCCGTTAACAATGCGAGCTGATAAGCCGGACAAGAACGCGAGCAAACAAGAGATAACGCACGACGTTTTACAGATTGAAAAAAGCAAACTAGAAGTTCTGGCTACCTTATATCAGCTGAGCCGAAGATAACGCCGAATTGTTTTTTTTTTTATGGGTCCCCAGTCATGCCGAAATTCCGGGGAATGAGCGGGTAGACCTGGTCGCTCGGTCATCCATGATGTGCTCAATGCCGCTATTTGCTTACGGTCCATTATCCTTGAGAAGTTTCCTGTCGGATGCAGTCTTCGCACAGTGGAATCATTAGTGGATGTCTGAATCAATCTTTCTCAGAGTATTGAAACCTACGACGGAGCCATGGTGGCCTCTAGTCGGAACGGAACGCAGAGTGTCCTCGGCATTCAATCGCCTGAGAACGGGACATACGTCTTTTTTCCACGACTACATCCTCAAACAAGCTCCAAAGCCAAATACCTGCCCACTTTGTTCTATCGATGAATACCCATCAGTTTCGCACATCTTGCTGAAATGCACACGTCTCAATGGGTTGCGGCGCGGCCAGATTACATCACTTGCAGACATCCCCTCAAATACTCCTACTGCTTTAAACAACATCATGACTTTCGTTCAGTCTAACGAACTGAAGAATCTGATTTAAAACGCGGGTCCACTCACTGCGATAACCTGGATGCAGTGTGCGGTTTAGTACCCCTCCTTAAATTAAAAAAAAACGAAAAAAGTTTCAATAAATAATTGTTTTCTTGGTGTGTGTTCGTGCTGCTAGATCTTTAATTTTTTATTTGCAAATGTTTTTTTTCAATTATTATTTCACATTCTGTGATAAAAGATGCTAAGTTATTCCTAGAACTATGGCAACTTCTGACAAGACGCCGATTTTGATGAAATTTTGATATGTTGTAGAATATAAAAAAATGTTAGACCCGTGTTTTTTTTTTTATCGGCCCATATGCAATTTCAAGGGGTGGAAATCACCCCTAAAGTTCACCCACAAAAATCGCTTTTCCTAAATATCTCGTCTTCAACTAGATATTTTTTTATGAAACAAAATGAAAATTATTTCTCGTGCAAAGAACAAGTAATCTACAGTGATTTAAGCAGCCAGGTTGCATCCCCTATTTTCTAGAGGGTGAAAACACCCTTTTTTTGGTTATAATTATGGAATAGAAAATTATAAAATAACATAAAAAAATAATAAAACTTTTTTTTCACACACACAATTAAAAAATAAAGTTGGCGTTTTGCGGCATTTTCATGAATTTCACCCTTAAAGGGGGTAAAGCACCCCTTACAAGAAAAATCAATAAATACATGTATCAAGTAATCCAATTTCGTAAATAATTTGTATGTAAGGGTTTTTGAGGTCGCTGATTACGAATCCGTCATCAGATTTTCTTAATTCAAAATGGAGGATCCAATATGGTGGGCAAAAAAGTCAAAAAAGGTTTAATTTTAATGACAAATTGTATACGAGGATTTTTAAGGTCGCTGATTACAAATCTGTTATCAATTTTTGAAAATTCAAATTATCCTGCTCTTTATACCATACAGCCCCAAACTCCTAAAACCCAGACAGGCATTTAGCCTGTGTTTTTTTAAACCAACAAACCCTAAACTCCTAAACCCCAGGCAGACCAGAAGCCTGTGTTTTTAAACTGGTAAACCCCCAACTCCTAAACTACAGACAGGCCAAAGACCTTTGCGTTATAACCATACAGCCTCAAACCTCTAAACATCAGACAGGCTGATTGCCTATGATTAAAACCGCACAACTCCTAAACTGCGGGTAGATGGAAGGTCTATTCATTGCGGTATACTGGAAGACCGTTCTTGTAATTAACTTATTTAAACAATTATAGGTACAGTTCAACTTATGTATTTATTTATTTCTTCATCTATTTATTAATAATAATCACTCTATTCTTAAGTAAATCATAACAAAAATAAAGTAATAAGTAGCCAAGGTTAATTAGTACTACAATAAATTTTTTTTACAATATACTTTGATACGTTAGGAGAATTACATTCAATGAGTAAATCAAAACATTTATTACTAGAATCTGAAATATAATTATCAACATTTTTATAAATCAACACATCATTAAATGTTATCACATATTTAACTGAATTAATTGTTTTCGTAGATTTATATAAATACACCAGAACTTAATAATGCTTCTGATTTAATTGTTTATATAATGTGTATTTTTAATACTATATAAATTGTATTACTTATTATAATAAAATTACTTATCATACGATTTGCAGTAATGATAATCATGAAAGAAGTGGGTCAAGCATAATGTGTTTTTGCACCACAAGCATGTTATGATAGCCCCTTTTACAACAGATATCGCACTTCATGTTATCAGAGTTAAAACAAAAAAATCTTTTGAGTTCGGTCCTTTCTCTGACCGTTCATCAATGTAACCATAAGAATGAATTTTTATATCTAGGACTTGATAGTTGGATATGTGTAAGTGATTGCATTTTAATAATGTTGTTTCTATCGTGTAAATTAACATATTCGTTTAAGAGCAAGGCGGTATCCGCAAAAATATTTGTCTGATGTTTAGAGGTTTGAAGCTGTATGGTTATAGCGCACAGGACTCTGACCTGTCTGAGATTTAGGAGTTTAGGGTTTGTTGGTTTAAAAAAACACAGGCTAAATGCCTGTCTGGGTTTTAGGAATTTGGGGCTGTATGGTTATAAAGAGCAGGATAATTTGAATTTTCAAAAATTGATAACAGATTTGTAATCAGCGACCTTAAAAATCCTCGTATACAATTTGTCATTAAAATTAAACCTTTTTTGACTTTTTTGCCTACCATATTGGATCCTCCATTTTGAATTAAGAAAATCTGATGACGGATTCGTAATCAGCGACCTCAAAAACCCTTACATACAAATTATTTACGAAATTGGATTACTTGATACATGTATTTATTGATTTTTCTTGTAAGGGGTGCTTTACCCCCTTTAAGGGTGAAATTCATGAAAATGCCGCAAAACGCCAACTTTATTTTTTAATTGTGTGTGTGAAAAAAAAGTTTTATTATTTTTTTATGTTATTTTATAATTTTCTATTCCATAATTATAACCAAAAAAAGGGTGTTTTCACCCTCTAGAAAATAGGGGATGCAACCTGGCTGCTTAAATCACTGTAGATTACTTGTTCTTTGCACGAGAAATAATTTTCATTTTGTTTCATAAAAAAATATCTAGTTGAAGACGAGATATTTAGGAAAAGCGATTTTTGTGGGTGAACTTTAGGGGTGATTTCCACCCCTTGAAATTGCATATGGGCCGATAAAAAAAAAAACACGGGTCTAACATTTTTTTATACTCCACAACATATCAAAATTTCATCAAAATCGGCGTCTAACCTCTCGTGTACTTTCCTTGTGAGTAATTTTCAATTTGTAATTCTTTACTGTAACTATTAAGAGATTTGTAGTCTCATCTGGGAAACAATTGCTCTGTAGAATTTATGTATTTCTAAGAATTACGTAAAAAGGTTTCAGGTATGCCTTTTTAAAAATTGTAAACACAGGGTTTATTACCACTTTGCAGGGGAATTATTTTAGTTCTCCTAAAAATTTTGCATTTGATAATAATTTCATATACGTATGAACTAAGGCAAAGTTCCTGTAAATAATTATATTCCTTATTTTGTATTTTTTCTATTTATTCTATGAAGTACAATTAAATGAAAATTACCCAACAATTTGACCAATGCTAAATATTAATTAATTAAAAGAATATATATTAATATGAATGAATTGGTTTTTTGTTTATCTAAATTTTAATTACATTATTTGTTTAAAATTTACAGCTTGTAAGTATTATTCAATAGAATTAATACATTTACATATTATATGGAAGCAATGATTAAGGAACGATCTTTATGATTAAATTAGACTTTTGACATGTATTTTCATATAATGTTTTTTTTACATTATTTTCCAATGCAAGTTATTCATAGATATGTGTATATAGATTTTGAATGTAATAGAACAATTGTTATTATGTGATAATTTTATTTTGAAACAAATAGCTTGAAGTGAACAGAAGTAATATGTTCTAACACATCTTACTAATTTTCTGTTATGACTGAAATCTTTAATGCAGAATGCCTCATTTTACTAAAACTAATAAAAATGTCTGCTTAGAATAAAAAATTAAAATTCATGTATGATGCGTATATTTTATTATTCTTCTTGTATGCATAGTACATCACAGCTAGTGGTTGAGCAAAGTTCTGATAGAATCATTTCCTTTATACTGGTCAAACTTTCGATGTTGATCGAGACCACCGTCATAGGTGGCCTTGATAAGGGCCGTTTCGGAATACAGTTACTGTTCATAATCGTAGTTTCCTTTCCCTGTGTTGTAAGATTTTGACGACGAAATTTTGTAAACAAAAGTCGCCGTTACCAGAGGCACCACGCGGAGGTTTCTTACGCGCCTCCAACCAATTGAGCACCTCAAAAAATTTTATTTTGCTCCTTAATAAGCTCCTCTCCGCAGAAATCTTTAGTAAAAAGCGAAAAGTGGCGAATTTCTGACAACTCTTTCTGTATATGCGGCCAGGAGCAATCTATTCAACATCTTTTCATCTGCAGTAGATGCCCGCACAAGTGCGACTTTAATGACCTATTACAACTGCATGGAGACAGTGTCGCGTTTGCAGAATGCCGGGCAAATACCGTGTAACGCATAAAGATCCTTTTCCTGACACGAAGAAGAAGAAGAAGATTATTCTTCTATATCATCAATCAAAATCTTCACAATGCATGTATACTTTTACACATAATAAATTTGTTTAAAATTCCAAAATCTGATTAATAATTTTACTGGCATATACCTGCAATGGATCAACGCACCAGACAAAATTATGGCCCTATAATCTTCAAATATTCGGGTATTATTGTTCAGAAATAATTAATTATTTCTACATTTTTATAATTTAATTTGGTTATTAGTTATATGTTAAATTTGTTTATCGAACAAATTATATTCGAATTGTGTTTTTTTATTTTTATCATATGTGTCGGTTATTGTTGAAATCTAAGTTTACAATTCGGTTTCTCACATGTAGTTTTGGAAAAGACATGAAAACGTTAGAAGCCTCTGAAACACAAAACTCATTCGAAATAGTCAATGAGATTAGAGAGATTAATTCGTTACATGCCGCAGTAAGAGAGGTTTGTGTAAAATTCGAAAAACAAACTAAACTTAATGAGTCTGTTCTGGTCCGTAATTTTCTCAACAAGTTACAATAGTTTCTCGATTAAAATTCCGCACTTTAACAGGGATCTGAAAAAATTTAATAGTTTTAAAAACTTATTCACATGTTTAATCACCAACACATCCGAATTAGATGTTAAGCATTTAGTGTATCTTCAACAGGCGTCAACCGACAAAACGATGGACTTGGTAGATGACTGAAATTTCTCAATCTCGTTTAAAGAAGCATGGTCATCGTTAGAAGACTACTATGAGAACAAGCGTGTTATCGTCAAAAATCATTTTATAGATTTATACCATATTAAACGTGTTAAAGACGAGAATGGTATAACTCAGTTAATCATATTTTGCAAAGTTTTAAAACATTAGGTTTATCAGTAAAAGACTGTTGGGAACAATTTATCTGTTTCGTCACATATCAGAAATTAAACATTGAAAATCCAAATGAGTGGAAGTTAGCGAAGTTCCTAAAAAATCGTTCGTTTATGCAATCTAGTTTGTTTAACATATCTGTTTGTAAAGAATAAAAATTATCGTTGGTTATCAAGGTTGACAAAAATAAAGAAAAATTGTATTTCGCTAAAATATCAATTTAACACAGACATAAAAAAAAAACGGTCATTCTGATTGCGGCGGTCCACATAAAAAGTATGATTTTGTACAGACTTTTAGAAAAATATCGGCATTGGAAAAATTCGAAGTAGTAAAATGTAAGAACCTATGTAATATTTGCTTGAATAGTGGACATAAGGTATCAGAATGTAGGTCTACCAAATGTCATCAAGGCGGGAGAAATCGCCATTTATGGCTTCAACGTGGAAATGTATTAAACCAGCTTAATTTGTTACAATCTATGTCCGCACCGTGCTCTAGTTTGCAGACGACCGTTTGTTCGTTAATAACATTTATAATCATGCTTCGAGCAGGAATAACTTCTTTATATTTTCGATGGCACTAGTTCAAGTAGATTTACCCAATAGGCGAATCTTTTTAACAAGGGCTTTACTTGACTATGGCTCACAGGTCACTATGGTAACAAAAAGGTTTGTAAAAGATAATAAAATGCATTTATTAAACCATGGTAAAGCAGTTGATATTTCGGGTATTGGTGACAAATCGGACATAAGTAAACAATTTTGTTATCTAAAAATACAGTCTCAATACAATAGGTTTTCGATAATACTGGATGCCAACGTCGTTCTAGGGATTCCATACTCTTCTATCAGTTACGAGTATGTATGGGAAAAAATTAAGTTAGAGTTGTCAAATTTAGAATTACCAGACAATAACTTCGAATCTGACTGAGTAGACATAATAATAGGCGCAGAATATGCAGAATGCCGCATGCTGCTGACAGCTAAAATTATAGAGAGTTGCATATACAGCAATCGCATTTCGGGTGGGTGATTGAAAGACCTGTAAAGCTAGATTTTTTGGATAATATCGTGAGCTGTAGTGCTGGATCGCTGAAATCGCCGTGATCAGAATCATTTCAAAGTTTTGGAAACCTGAGGAGTTCGAAGTTCAGTCTAAAATGTCATTAGAGCACGAAAGATGTTTAAAACAATTCGAAGAAAGCGTTATTCTAAATGGAGGAGAAAAATTCGTCGTTTGATTACCGTTTCAAGGACCACCTGATAAATTAGGATCTTCCTGAAATAAGGTATTAAAAGCGTTACAAAGAATGAAGAAAATATTATTGCCGGAACCGAAACAACAGTACGTCGACTTCATGAGGAAATATTTAAATTTAGGACATGTGGTAGAAATCGCTGGTACGTTGAATGATAGTGTTAGGAGTTATTATATGCATCATAGAGAAATCATACACCGGTTGAGTACTACAACCAAATTACGGGTAGTATTCAACTCCTCGTGCAAAACATCGAGCGGGCTATTTCTTAACGACATTTTAATGGCAGGGCCGAAAATTCAAAGCGATATTTTTGAAATTTTATTGTGGCTTCGCAGCCATGTTATTGTATTTAGTGCAAATATCGAAAAAATATACCGGCAAATTATTGTTGGCGAAGAGCATCAAGATTTACAACAAATTTGGTGGTGAGAAAATCCAACAGATTCTATTAAGGAACATAATTGACAATAGTGACCTACGGTATTGCACCCGCGTCGTTTTTAGCGCAACAGTGTTTACAAAGAATCGGCATGGTGATAAAAGGATAATTTTTCAAAGCCTCTCGAGCGATTATTCTAGACTTTTACGTGGACGACTTAATGACTGATGCTGATAAGGTTTATGAAGCTATGAAGTTTCAAAAACAAATACATACCCCGCTTGCTAAACATGAATTCAATTTACATAAATACGTAAGAAATGCAGGGAAGCTCCTAGGTCAAATTCTACGAATTATTTCACTGATGACAATTGTAAAAAATTATATTTGTATATAAATAAATTTTTTGATAACATTTATATAGACTTCCATCTTTTTTGGAGGATCATCAATTTTTCATCTTTTACTTTTTCAAATAAATATACTTTTTAGAAAAAATCAAAATTCTATTTTCCCCGTGTTCTAGATAAAAATGTTTTAAGTTTCCAAATCTTTTCGGATTTTTAAAATCGGATAAAAATTCGTAAAGTTATACTCATTTCTTCAAAAAAAGTCCTATTTCCACTTTTTGCGACTTTTTTTTTCCTTTAAACTAATTTTTTGCAATTTTTATATAACATTTTTACATTGCAATTTATATTTTTCTCTTCGTCTTGAAAAAACGTAAAAATTGTTCCTTGCAGAATTTATTTTTTGTAATAAATATTTGCATAAATCGCGTTCAAAGAGGTGGGGTACAAAAATACCCCAGTGTTGTGATCTCCGGTAAACCCCGCCGGTCGCCCAATAACGCGACTTTATAAAATTGATAATAAAATTTCTACCGGTATGGAAAAATCTATTGTGTAAATAAACGACATACAATTCGAAAAAACGATATTGTACCAGAAAAATGATCGGATTTTTTATATTAACACTAAAATAGGAATTAGCTAATTTTCCGCAGACTTCTAAAAAATTTTGATTGATACAAAAACATTTTAACACTTTGCCAATGCACTAATATCGATAAATTGGTATCTACACTAAATCTTTTACTGGTCGTTTTAATTTCAAGGCGACAAGGCTGTGACCAGTCTATTACCATTGTATACGTTATTACTTTATTGGGGCATTCGTTTTGGTGACCCAAAGTTTGATTGTTCAACAATCATTTTATATCAAAAATGTAACATTCTTCATATGTTTGACTATAATTCTAATTCGCACTTAATTCGATTTATCTCGAAAAGCATTACTATTTACTGAGAATATTCTGCTAATTTAGCTAGCACGAAATAAATTTTATTTAATGGTTTGTAATGCATGTATATATA
This sequence comes from Icerya purchasi, assembly GCA_039619475.1. Classification (NCBI taxonomy): domain Eukaryota; kingdom Metazoa; phylum Arthropoda; class Insecta; order Hemiptera; family Monophlebidae; genus Icerya; species Icerya purchasi. The sequence goes on from CM077116.1 coordinate 138,359,156, forward strand.
TATACACAATAAATATGTTTTCATTTGTCCTAATATTATTTGTTTTATTTGTTGAAATTCACAGATTGTAAGTACATATTGAAAGAATATTTATATTTAAATCCAATGAATGTTATTACGTACGAGGGGCGTTCAATAAGTAACGTGATATGTCTTCGAAAATGGCTTTCCAGGAATCCAAAAATTATGAAAAAAATATCAAAGAAACTAGAAAAAATACTTTATTTTTCGGCATAATTTCCAAAAACTTGAAAGCATTTATCATACCGGGTCGCGAGTTTAACGATACCATCATAGTGAAACTGGGCAGTGTATTTAGCGAAAAATTTTGTTCCTACCTCCATGACCTCGTCTGTTACCAAAAGGTTTCCCACGCACTTCAAATGGGGAAAACGTGAAAATCTAACGCAGTTATTTCTAAGAAATAAATTTCCAATTTAGCTTGACTAGTTTAAATTTCGCTCAAGTAATATACTTCAACAAGTCTTATTAATCGTAATATTACAAATAAAAGCCATAAACAGTAGCTTCAAATATTCTTATTTCTATTTTTTTCGTATTGAGATGGATTCAGTACCTGCAGTGTGATCCCTCGGTAGTGTTCAAATTATAAAAATATTCCTTAGTATTACATCATTTTAATCTGTTGTTGTCGCTGACTATAGTTATTGAAGATATTTATCGGCTAAAATCCAAATTACTCGGTGCAGTCGGTCGGACGAATGTGTTGAGGTTAAGACTGTGTATGCGCATCTTGTTGGTAGCCGCCGATAGCAGAGATAAATACATAAATTCGGGGTAAGTGTGCGTTGCTTAAAAGCTGTGTCAAGCAGCATTGAGTTGAGGAAGCTTTTATGAATTCTATTAGAATCAGGCAATACAGCTAGTGTGGTGATTTATGCGAACGTGTTGTTTGAGAATTTCTACATAGCCTTTGTTCAGTGTCGTATGTTACACATAAGTAGCTAATAAATAGGGCAGCTGGCACGTCTGACGTCACCAACCCCTATTTGTGCCCCGGTGCTCAAAACTCACCCCAATTTATGTCCAGGTGTCCAAAATTCACCCCAATTTGTCCCCTGGTGCTCAAAACTCACCCCAATTTGTGTCCAGCTGCTCAAAACTCACCCCAATTTCTGACTTGGAGCCCAAAGTTACCCCAAGATTCCCCCGATTTTCCCCATGAGTAGGTACCCCGAGTGTCCAGGTTTCCCCCGATTTTCCCGGGCAGCTGCTGAAATTTCACCCCAAATTCTCATCAGGGTGCTAAAAATTAACCCCAATTTCTCTTTTAGAGCCCAAAGTTACCCCAATTTATGTCCATGCGATCAAATTTAACCCAAGTTCCCCCCCCCCCCAATTTTCCTGGACAGTTCTGCTAATTCGATCCCTAATTCCCATCAAGGTAGACAAAATCCACCCCAATTAGCGTACAGGTGCTGAAAGTTCACCCCAATTTGTATCCATATAGTTAAAATTCACCCGAGTTTTCCCAAAATTTCTTCAAATTTTTCCGATTCCCAGTTCATACTGTTATCTATAAATGCGCTCGCACCGTTTCCACGCATATATTCAACATAGCCTTAGCCGCCATGAAAGTGTACTCGCTTTCCCATACCCGCGCCTTCTATCATCATGTGTATGTATTATATATGACTCTGTGTGTAATATATGTAGCATACTTTTTAATTTTAATTTTTCGAGGTTGGGAGGGGTAAAATTTTGCCGGAGTGATGAAAACGTTTGAATCTCAACACTTAGAACCCAAAATTTAAAGGAATTTTCCGAGTCGTGCTCCGTTCCAGCATTTTTTTTTTCAAAAAATTTTATTTTTAAAGAAAATATTCGATTGTTCAATCAGTCGAATGAGAGCGGGCGAGTGTGCTGCTACGGGATGTATTATGTAAGCGCGAGCGCGGCTGTAATGGAAATATTTAAATGTTCAAGCAACTAGTTGAAACTGTCACCAGGTGAGGTGAATTCCAGTCGTTCGTTCGAAATTAACTAGCCGATCATCTATGCACACTCTCACACGCCACTGATAGAAACCTGTTCGCGATCGCTACACGTTCACACGCATGTACACACCTACACACAAACACACATATCTTCATCTCCCCTTGACGACGTCTTTCAAACACCTCTATAACCAAAGGAATGTGGTTTTTCATATACCTTTTTAAGCATCATGCCGAAAACCTCTGAAATCAAGCCGAATTGAGCAGTCTTATTTCACTCATTCTAAAGAGGGTTAATTTACAACGTCTATCTCTCTGAAATCAATGACGAATTTAACTCATCTATGCGCATCTAAAATCAAGCCGAATTGAGCAGTCTTATTTCACTCATTCTAAAGAGGGTTAATTTACAACGTCTATCTCTCTGAAAACAATGACGAATTTAACTCATCTATGCGCATCTAAAATCAAGCCGAATTGAGCAGTCTTATTTCATTCATTCTGAAGGGGGTTAATTTACAAGGTGCATGCACCTTTTTAGGTATCATAGTGAAAGAGGATCACGCTGAAACCGGTTTTCAGATAAGTTTTAGCCCCTCCCATTTTTGCTCACAGCGCTGTTTATAATCGAGGTAGGTACCTGCAAACCTGAAGAAGTCGCATTTGTAGTTTGCTCTTCACTGTGTTCAGTTCGTTTTTTACTTTTCAAGTGTTTTTAAAGTGATTTTTAAATTTTGTTAAAGTTTTACACAGTAGTTATCATTCAACAGATTTTTTAAAACCAGTAAGCATTTTATTTACGTCTCTTTTTTAATTAAAATTATTTTTTTTAATTTTACAAGTTTATCAATATTTTTCATAATGTCTTCTCAATCTGCATCTCGATCAAATATTGCGCCGGATGCCGAAAGACCTATGGCAGTCCTCTTTCATATTGAAAATATATCGAAGCGGTACAAAAATAGGATCGCGACGTACAGGGTCATAAATGATAATACGCGGATTGTAGATATCAATAAATTTTTGGAAAAAATTAAATCAACTGTAATTGATACAGTGTCAGGATCGATCGGGAAAGGATTAAAATGTAGCCTCATGTTACATTGCATGTTTAAACGAATAACAGCAGTTACCAAATCAAAACACACGGTTCCAACATATTGTCCATCAAATTGTAAATTACTTGTTGAAGGAGATGATTTTAACAAGTGGTACAAAGATTCAGTTGGTGAAATGAAGGATCTGATCGACAGATTCGAGTACGTGCAGGGATCGGGCTGGACGATTAAGAAAATTGTGTACCTTGAACTGAGGATTAATAAAGTGAACGTTCTCGCACGCGCGTCCTCATATATTCCGTTACCGTCGAAAATAAGTGCCCGAAAAGCAGTTATAAATGTTAAAAATACCGATGCGTTCTGCTTCAAATATTCAATGTTAGCAAAATTTATTACAAAGAACGCTCAGGAAGTGTACAAATACAAAAATAAACCAGAACTGGATGCGAAATATGATTGGACTGGAATTTCGTTCCCTGCAAGTCTTGACGATATGCAAAAATTTGAAAAGATCAATCCAAACTCCTCAATTAATGTGTACGCGTTGGACGAAAAAAACTTTGTTTATCCAATTCGTATCTGTAAGAAAGACAAACCAGATCATACAGATCTCCTTTTAATTCAAGACGGGAACAAAAAACATTACTGTTTCATCAAGGATTTGGAGAAGCTTGTGCGTCATCAAATCACCGGCTATAAAGCACGAATACACATCTGCAGGAGGTGCTTGTGGCACGTTGATAGTCCTCAAAAGCTCCAAGAACACCAAAAAGATTGCAGGGAATATTCTCCAGTTGCAATTGAGATGCCTGTGCAAGGGAAAAATATTCTCCAGCATGATAAATATAGGCAACAATACTGGATCCCATTCGTTGTATACGCAGATTTCGAGTGTGTACTGGAGCCTGTAGTAGATGATGTTGGAGATGATGAAGAGAATGATGACTCAGAAGAGGAAGATGACCGCATCACCCGCCGTGTACAGAGCGATCAAGCACGCAAGAACACTATAAAAGTTCATAAGCACGTGCCTATGAGCTTTTCGTATAAAATTGTATCTCGTGTTGGTGATAATGTTCTTCCACCATCATTAAGATCTCAAAGACTATATCGCGATCGCGATGCTGCTAAAGTGTTTGTGGAAAAACTTGTAAATGATGCAAAATTAATTTACGAAATTTACCAAAACAATAAACCGATTGTGATGAGTGCTGCAGATAAATTAGCATTCGATAGTGCTACTGTTTGTTGCATTTGCACAAAACAGTTAAATGATGGTGATAAAGTTCGGGATCATAATCATCTAACTGGTGAATATCGTGGTGCCGCACATAGTAAATGCAATCTCGAATCGCGCTTACCTCATTTTTTGCCAGTATTTATTCATAACCTATCAGGCTACGATAGCCATATAATAGTTCGTGAACTGGCATACGACACACTTGACATAAACGTGCTTGCAAACACGGAAGAGCGATATAAAGGAATCTCAAAACAGATCATACCTGGAAAGTTCCAGCTTAGATTCGTCGACTCCTTTAGCTTCATGGCCTCAAGCTTGGAGAAGCTGGCGAGCTACCTCCCGGATGATGCTTTCCATCATACAATAGCTAACATTCGTGATCCGTCTTTACTCCCCCTTTTCAGACGAAAGGGGTATTTCCCATATGAATACTGCACAGACTTTGCCAAACTTGCTGAAGAATCATTACCTCCAAGATCGGCATTTTACAGTTCTCTAACAAAGTCAACCATCGATGAGACTGCTTATCAACATGCGCAGACAGTATGGGATGCTCTTCAAGTCAAGAATTTGGGGGAGTATTCGGACGAATATTTAAGGACCGATGTCCTCCTTCTGGCTGATATCTTTGAAAATTTCCGTACCGTTTGCTACAAAATTTATGGTTTAGACCCTGCATGGTCGTACACAGTTCCTGGTTTCACATTTGTAGCAATGCTGAAATTAACTAGAGTCAAACTGGAACTTTTGACCGACTATGACATGTACCTCTTTTTCGAAAAAGGTATACGTGGTGGTCTCACACAATGTGTTAAACGTTATTGTGAAGCGCGCAATAAATATTTAGTTAATAATAATAATAACGCTATTACGTTGTCGTCCTCGTCCTCGCCTTCTTCTTCCTCATTGTTGGAAGAAGATAGTAATTTTATTATTTATCTCGATGCCAATAATTTGTATGGTCATGCCATGTGTGAGTCACTTCCAATAGGTGGCTTTAAGTGGATGACCGAAAATCAAATACAGCAACTTGATGTTTTAAATTATGATGAAAGTGGGAGAGAGGGTTGTGTACTCGAGGTAGATTTGGAGTATCCATCCAGTCTACATCATTTACATAACGATTATCCTCTATGCCCAGAACATCGTAATGTCTCTAAAAAAGGCACAATCAAAAAACTGGTTGCAACACTATATAATAAGTCAAATTACGTTATTCATATAAAATATTTGAAATTAGCATTAAATTTAGGATTAAGATTAACTAAAATACATCGCGGCGTATGCTTCAACCAATCGCCTTGGTTGAAGGAATATATAGAATTAAATACTCAGTACCGTCAATTAGCAAATAATGACTTTGAAAAGAACCTTTACAAGATCATGAACAATGCAATATATGGAAAATCGCTTCAAAACCAACGCAATTTATTAGATTTAAAACTCATTTCAGATAAAGTTAAGTTCACTAAACTCGTTGCAAACCCTAGGTTTAAGAATTGTACTATATTTCGCGAGCGTCCATTCTTATGTGCTGTTCATCGTAGCGCAAAACGTATTTTATTTAATAAGCCTATTTATGTTGGGATGTCGATCCTTGACATTAGTAAGCATACTATGTATGACTTTCACTATAATAAGATGCTAAAAATGTACAGTATAAATAATTTAACTTTATTATATACAGACACAGACAGTCTCGTTTATGATATAAGAACTGCCGATTTATATTTAGATATTAAGAATAATTTAAGTTTTTTTGACACGTCCGATTACCCCTCAGATCATCCGTGCTATTCTGTTAGTAATAAGAAAGTCTTGGGGAAGTACAAAGACGAAATGAATTCTATTCCAGTAGAAGCTTTCGTCGGGCTAAGATCCAAGGCATATAGTATTAAGGTTTCAAATAGTAATAAGGCGATAACTAAATGTAAGGGCGTGCCTTACAATGTAACAAAAAATGAAATATCATTTAATGACTATAAAAATTGTATATTTACTAATAATAATATCACTAGTGCTAATTATCGTACTGCGAATATGATACGAAGTTATGGACATGAATTATACACGATATGTACAACAAAGCTAGCCATTAATGGGCTAGACGATAAACGTGTTGTGTTACATGATAATATACATACTGTAGCCTTAGGCCACATAGATTTAACTAATATTATTGCTCGCACTGGTAATGAAGAAGATACAAATGAATCTGAACCAGTTGCAAAACGTATACGGTTAGAATAATAAGGTGTTGTATGTTTTTCTATATATTTTGTACATATTTGATTTTCCCTCATTCATTCATTGTACATATTTCATTTATTTTCTCATCATTCTCATTCGTGTTTGTGTAGTCATCATTCTCGTTCTCATTGTCATTTTTTTTTTTATCTGTATGTTTTTTTATGTTATTGACGTCATTGTAGTCATCATCATTGCCATCATTGTTCTCGTTACTGACATTCTTTTTATGTATTTTTTCAATATATTACACTTTTTCATTCATTATTCAGTTTATTTGTGTTTTATTTCAATTTATTATTTAACAATACATTTTGCAAGCATGATGTTGAAGATTACAAAGATGTATGAAAAAAAGCAAACAATATATATGAAAAAATAGTATATTTCTGGTTTCTATAAATTTACAAACATTGCATGATAAAAGTCAAAAGAAACTTATTAACTAAATAATATCAAAAAAATTTTTACAAAGAAAGAATTAATCATCTGGAAACAGTTAAAAAACAACTTCGCATTTTCCACAATCGCAAACAACATTTTCATCAAAAAATGTATCGGGGAAGGTGCGGAAAATGTAGATACCATGGTTGAGTATCATTCAATTCAACGTTATGAAATTAGTCTAAATATACATTCATGCCAGCAAAGTTATTATCTCACCCTTTGCATTGTTCCAAGATGATTTATTTTACATTTTTTCTTTAAATTTCCCTCATACTATTATTTTTGAAATGTAGGATGATGACTATGATTAGAATTCATGATTATGAAGAGAGAGATGCATGCTGAAATTGTATTGTCATTATATGCGAGATGATGTGTGATTGTGGGTGAGTATGGATGCATGTAAAATATATGAGTGTGTTAGTAAAAAACATCCGTTCAAGCGTGAACACAGGTACAGATACAGTTATAGAATGAGAGAGGTAAAAATATATATTTTGTTATGTTTGATATGTGCATGATAAAGAGGTTAACAAAGAATAATCACATTACCCTCACAACTTAGACATTGAGTTATACCTTTGCAATATTTTAGATGTGAAAGCAGTGACATTGACATGTGATAAACGTTTTCATCACTTTTGACTCATTATAACCAATTTTCCAACATTTCTCTTCGTTTTTCCTACATTTTAATACTTTTACACCGTTTTAGTCAATTTTTGCTATTTAATGCCATTTTTTCCATTGTTTTTACCACCTTTCTCACAATTTTCATCATTCTTTCATCATCTTTGTTAGGTTTTTTCTTACAACTCTTTAAAATTTCGATCGTTGTTAGTGATAACCATCATTATTTATGCTTTCAATCCTTCCACTTCAGCAATGCACACATACAGCTTAGCAATCGCAGCAGCCGTTGAACGTTGTAGGACAGCAATCGTGATCTCCATATGATTATTGGGATTTAAAAGTCACATCTTTGAACACTTGATCTAATGCATCAACATGATTTTTTTTGTATTCACCCACCCGCTGCTGGAGGTTCCACTTAATATTCTCAACAGACTATCATACAGTCGTTTAATAAGAGAATCTGTAAGACCCGAGACATTTACTTAACGTTTTCCCAACACATTCACAGACCTACCCTGTACACTAAGGAAATCTTTAAACATCTCTGTAACCATTCTTTTTAAGCTGGCGGGAGCAAGGAACTCCTATAAACGTTTCTCAATCAGCACTTCATCGTTCATCGCCCATGGTTTCACTCGCCATTGCACAGACATGTAATAAACATTTTCTTCTTTTTACTATTTTCTTATGCTTTAACACTATTACATCATTTTTCCTCGCTTCTAACTAATTGTAACCAGTTTTCCATTATTTCTTAGCATGTTCTTCTGTTTTAGGACCTTTTTGCACTATTTTTTTTCATCAATTTATGTTATTTCACATCATTTTTCTGGTGATTTTAGTGCCTTTCACACAATTTTACTAATTATTTTCGACTATTTCTTAACATGTTCTCCTGTTTTAGGACCTTTTTGCACTATTTTTTCATCAATTTATGTTATTTCACATCGTTTTTCTAGTGTTTTACTACCTTTCACACAATTTTACTCAATTTTTCCCCATCTTTGAAGATTTTTTTTTTTTTGTTTATCTCATACATTATATGTCCGAATGTGACGATTAGCTATCCTTTTAAATACATTTTTTAATTCGATATAAGTGAGGAGTACTTTTCAGGTTGACATGTATACTTCGTGATATGACATTCAATTCATTATTAATCTATGTTTCAACAGGTTTGTGGTCGGTTGTTGGAGGTTTACAGAACTTTCTGTTGCATTGCTTATAGTATAATGGTTCTTGTGTGCTAGTGAGATGATGGTGTTTTGTTGGGAATAATAAACATGGGAAAGAGAAGGAGTGCGTCCCATCAAGCAGGGGGAGTGATGCTTCGTAATTAGCTTGGGTATTGCGCACATTGCATAGCAGTTATAATATGCTCAAGCAAAAATTAGTCGCTGTACTCGCATGTCGTTCATGTTATTCATTAAATGTTCACACTGAGAGATGCAATGGGCTCATCAACATATGGATCCATGCTATCATTTCGATTTTTATAATTGTAATCTGCACTGAGCATGTATGTATTACAACAAACCCATAAATTCTGTTACAGATGATAATGTTTGAGAATAGATAGTGAAATGTTCATTAGAACATGAATGTGTATACAAAGTGTTGTTACATCACATGTATGTCATCAAATTAACTAAAATGTTGCGTCCATAGTAAAAAAAAAAAAAAAAAAAAAAAAAAAAAAATGAGAGGTTTTCCCTAAGAGGGAGATTATAATAAAATTGATGCGATTTTAAATGGAAATGGGGTATTTTCCAGTAAAAACGCTGTTTTACACCTAAATGGTGAATACTTTGGAGGTTAAATGGTATTTTTCACACAAAATTTGATGTTTTTTTATAAATGTGGGTATTTTACTCCTACATGGAGTAATTTCTGCATGAGGAGTACTTTTTGGACTGACATGTATATTTCTTGATGTGGTATTCAATTCATTCTGAAGCTATGTTTGAACAGCTTTGTAAATGGTTGGGGGAAGTTTACAGAACTTTTCTGCTGCATCAGTTATAGTATAATAGTTTTTATGTGCTAGTGAAATGAAGGTATTTGGTTAGGAATAATAAATATGGGTAAGAGGTGGAGTGCATCCCCATCAAGCATGGGAGAGTATTGTTTGGGAATTAACTCCATTATTTGCACACATTGCAATACAATTATAATCAGTTTGCTCGAAATTACTTGTTCTGTATCGTTCATGTTATACATTAAACATTCACACTGGGAAACAGACTGGACTCTTCGACATCAAGATCCATGCGATCATTACACTCTTTTTCAACAATTTGTGACGTTTCATACTATTTTTTAACGTTTTGAACGGCTCTTATGATGTATTTCAGCACATTCTCACAGGTACAAAGTTTGTAATACAAAATAATTTTAATTATTTCGACAGTCTTTACACACAAATAAAATACTATACCTTTAACACACTCAACATGAAACAAATCATTACAAATAGAAATAAACAACGAAATTGCTCAGAAATTTTAATGAAATTTAAGAAGCACAGTATATATGAAAATGAACATATTTTTAAAATTAACACTCCAAACTTGCAGATTCAGAATTATATCAGACCCTGACTAAGAACCCCGTTGTTCCTTTTGCTGCATATATATGTATATAATCATATAATATTAAATTATACATATACCTACATATATACATATATATGTAGATATATATATATATATATGTATATATGTCGATATATATGTATATATGTAGATATATATATATATATATATATATATATGTATTTATGTAGATATATGTGTGTATATATGTAGATATATATATATGTATATATGTAGATATATATGTATATATGTAGATATATATGTGTATATATGTAGATATATATATGTATATATGTCGATATATATATCGACATATATACATATATATATCTACATATATATCTACATATATACATATATATCTACATATATACATATATATCTACATATATACACATATATATCTACATATATACATATATATCTACATATATACATATATATATCTACATATATACATATATATCTACATATATACACACATATATCTACATAAATACATATATATATATATATATATATATATCTACATATATACATATATATCGACATATATACATATATATATATATATATTGATACGGATTCGGTATTTACGGCGCTATCTAGCGATGATGTCGAGCTAGAAATTATTCTCCGATTAAAATCATTAATTTTCGATCTCTCGGCATCATCGTATTGTTCGTTGTCGGCGGAGAATACGGCCGGGATATTTACACGACCGAATAGGTAATTTCCGATTCTCGTCAAATTTCGGGTAGTGTTAGGGGTTGTGTAAGTGTCCTGGTATGTGTGGTCCGCGACAACAGGATAGTGCCTGTCGGCCGCGTGAGCCGTGTGTGAAGATCAGCGCTGCAGCGGCTATGTGATTAATTGATAAGGATTCGGTAATGTACCGTTAGTTTTTAAAATCGCGTATTATCTAGTCGTTCGTCTGATGCATTAAATATTGTTGTGCGGTCAGTTACCCGAGTTACCGTTGTTAAAATCGCGTATTATCTAGTCGTTCGTCTTATGTGATATATGCTAAATCTTGTTGTGCGGTCGAGTTACCGTTTCGATCAATATTGAGATCTAGTCGAAGTCATCGCCGCGAATGCAACGTTTTTTTTCTAGTCCTAATGAATTTTTTTTTTCTTTTGTTACGCGGTTGCATTTTTTTTGCTATGTTATAGTTGTTATTAGATACACGTTATGTTAAAAGAGAACGGCTTATTATTTTTTTTATCTTTGTCGGCAAATTTCTTTCAAAAAAAAAGCCTGACGCTCTGCTTGGCAGAGTTAATTCGGTCGTGGTAGTCCGTAATTTACCACTGGCGCCCGCAAATAAAGAACGGTAAAGAAGACATTTCGTAACATTGGCGCTCCGAAAGAGGGACCCGAGGAAATCAACACCGGCGGTCAACCTTGGTTGTGGAAAAAACGTTGCGGAAGGGCCAAGCCGTACGTCAAGTTGGAAGTTGAAGTACAACGTGAAGGATCGAAGCAGCGGAGGAAACTGCCAAGCTAGGACAGATAAGCGACACGTTTTTTTTTATATTATGCGTTTTTTTTTCCTTTATTTCTTTCAAAATTTAGCGATTTGTGTTATCTAGTCTTTTACCACGTCGAATTTTGTAATAATTTTCGGTTTTTGTGTTTATCTCGTAATCCGGCCTGAGTATGGCGAAAGAGGAGTTATCTAGAGTGGTGACCAGAAGGGGACAGTATCGCGAGGTACGGCCTATCCCGGACGATTCGAGCGATGAGGGCAGTGTTACACGGCCTGATATCGCGGACGATTCATCCGAAACTGGGCCGGAAGGATATGTGCCTCTGAGTCCAACGAGACACAAGTTTGAGGATCCTGGGCCATCATTTGTGGAAGGCACTTCGCGATTGGAAAAAATGCTTATGGCATTTAATAATAACATAAGTAAGAAACTAGAAGAAAATAATAATAACATAAATAAGAAACTAGAAGAAAATAATAAGAACATAAATAATATGAATAAGAAACTAGAGGAAAATAATAAGAACATAAATAGTATGAATAAGAAACTAGAGGAAAATAATAATCACATAAACAAAAAATTCGATGAGATAAATAATAAATTCGATTTAATTAAAATAAATAATACAAAATTAAATCAACGTGTTGACGTCTTGGAGACGAAATTGGAAAATAACTTTGAAAACTGCAAAATAGAATTAAAAGCCGAATTGACAGATGCTCTCGAACGTAATATCTCGGCGCTCGAGGGAAAAGTAAATAACCAATTAAAAGATGCACAAGATGGCCTGGGAATCTCGATGAAAAAAATACAGGACCTGATGCAAGAGGGCGAAAAAAAAATGAGCGACGTGGAAGGACGAGTGATTGAGACGATAAGACCGAGTGTCGACGACCTACGGGTACGTGTCGAAGCTATCGAAAATTCGCAGTGCCGGGCTGATAGTAGAATAATCGCGGCACCCCTGAAGATGTCGGGTACATCGGTAGACCCTCGAGGATACGGAGGCAAGCACCCTAATATACATGTGGTAGAGTTTGTGGATAATATCGAAAAGGCGATTAGGGTGCTGGGCATTGATGAAATTAGCGAGAAAGTGGTATTTTTGTTAGGAAGAATGGACGGCGCACCATATGAGTGGGCGCGGATATTTTTAAGCCGATGTACAAGTTGGAATGAGGTCCGAGTCAAGCTGATAGGAAATTACTGGAGCGAGAGGGACCAGTTGGAAGTGCGGCAGCGCTTGTACTCGCCCACCGAACAGTGTCGATCCGAGCAAGACATAGAGCATTACTTGATCCGGTGGATGGACCGGGTGAAATATCTCCAACCGGCGATCCCAGATAGCGAATTTATTCAAATTATGACAAAAAAATACTCGGTCGAGATCCAGCGATTATTGCTGGTGATGAAGAGCGACTCGGCAGAGCAATTGTATGATAACATCCGGGATATTAATCGGCAGGGATGCGTAAGACGAGAAAAAGAGAGCGGCGGACGGCCAGCACACGTGAATAATATCCGCGTAGAGACGTGGAATGAGAACGGGAATCGTAGACTAGGGGGACGCGACCAGAGGAACTGAGTAAATAATCGGCAGGACCACCGGCGAGAATGCATACCGATGTACAAGGGCCATCAGGTTATAGGGGAGGGTCCCTTGTTTCAAGTAGCGCAACGTAATTTAAGGTGCACCGTGCGTGGGAACAATCAATCATTTATCGGTTATTGTTGCCGTGAGCGGACGATCCACAACTTAAGGTTGGCGATCGAGGCCGGCTATTCACGGCTATGTGAGAAAGTAATTCTGTACATTGGCGCGACGGACGTGCGTCTGCGAAGATCGAGTGAGGACATTTTTGCGCAAATCACGGATCTATTAAGCTTCCTTTGGACGCAAGGCGTCGCTAGTGTGACTTTATGTACAGTACTGCCGATCTGGTGTTGTCAAAACATTTCGGAACATTGGCGTACAGTGCGTCAATTAAACGAGAAGATTAAATCATTAGGGGATGCGCGCATTCGTATTTTAGATTTATTCTCCGAGTTTGTTGTCTCTCCGGCGGAAAACGTTGCTAATGGTGACGAAGAAGCCCTTCCCCGCTGTAATTCTCGTCTATATGACAAACATAGTTCCAGCGAGATTTGTTGTTTTAGTCCGCAGGGCACGGAGTTAATTTATGCACGGCTTAATGAGTTTTTTTGTTTCCGCTGAGTTGTAATGGCGTCCCTACAACTCGGTCGATTTCTTTTTCCGCTCCGGACGCAGATTTATCGACGATCGAGCCGAACAATTCTGTCGGTACTTTTTCTGTTTTTTCTTCCTCGGATAAGTCCTCCAGTGATCCTCGTGCGTGTCGTAACTCGATAGTGCCCTACGTGGTAGTGTGTATCCGTTCGTGTATGTATAAGGCCATCGTTGACACGGGGTCCGAGATCACTGCGATTAGTGCGGATGTATGGGAAGCGGTCAGGTGTGCTGGTAGTCAGGAGATTCTTCCTGTGCTGCCAGCGTGTAATATTAAAATCTTGGGCGCGTGCGGGAAAGCGAAACGGGTTGTGCGTATCCAAGTGTTGGCCACTGTCGGTATTGAGCAGCACGATTATGAAGCTCGGTTTATTGTTGTCGAGGGATTAAATGTTCCGGTGATTCTGGGTACAGATTTTCTGGCCCAATATAGTGCTCGTCTCGATTTTAACACTATGTCTTTAATGTTAACTCGAGAGGGAGATCCTCACATGATTAAGTTCGCTGATTTATATGAGGACTGGCGTAGTCCAAATGTAGAGGAAATTGATTCCGACGACGAACTTATTCCGGCTTTTCTTGTTAACGAGGTGGCCTCACCGGACGAGTCTATTTTGGGTCGTTTGTTCGACTGTGTCGAAAATTCCGAATTCTCTGAGTCGGGGCGTTCTTTGTTGCACGATTGTCTGCGTGGTGTGGTTGATGTTTTCGCTGATTTCCCGGGGCGTTGCAATCGTTTTGTGTATCGGATGGGCGTTAAAGAGCATGACATTTTTCGTAGGATGAGAAGTTATCCGATTCCGGTATCGAAAAGAGAGGCGGTTGCTGGTGAGATTTCGCGTATGTTGCGAGCTGGTCTCATCGGGCATTCGTCGTCGCCATATGTATCGCCACTGGTACCAGTTTTCAAGAAGGACGGCAGTATTCGTCTGTGTCTAGATGCTCGGGATATTAATAAAATTATTGTTGCCGAGAATAATTGTCCGTTGCCGATTGATGAGCTCCTGTTTCGTTTTGCGAATTTTAAAATTTTGTCGAGTTTAGATTTGGTCGCTAGTTTCATGCAGGTCCCGCTGCACGAAGATTCCAGGAAATACACTGCGTTCGTTTTCGAGGGCCGTTGTTATGAGTTCAATGTCGTGCCATTTGGACTGAAGATTAGCACAAGTGCGTTCGTTAGGGCTTTGGATTTTGTGTTGTTTCCCAAATGTTCCGATTTTGTTTTGGCGTACGTAGATGACATTGTCATATTGTCTCGGTCGGAAGAAGATCATTTGCTTCACTTGTCTATTGTTTTGCGCGCGTTGTTGGATGCTGGTATGACAGTGAGTCTGAAGAAGTCGAGTTTTGCGCGGAAGGAATTGAACTTTGTTGGTTATCGGCTGTCGACGTCAGGAATTTCGATGCAGTCCGAGAAGGTTCAAAAAATTAAAAGTTTTCCTCGTCCGGTGAATAAAGACCAGGTCATGTCGTTCCTCGGTATGTGTAATTTCTATCGTAAGTTTGTTAGCTCGTATGCAGAGATTATTCAACCTATCTCGAGTCTGGTCGGTAAGAAAGTCCCATTCGTCTGGACGAGTGAGCATGATGCGGCGTTTCAAGCTTTCAAAGACGCTTTTTCCGAACATATTAAGCTCCAGGTGCCGGATTATGGGAAAGAGTTGGTAGTCTGCTCTGATGCGTCGGACAGGGCCATTGGGGGCTCTCTATCTCAGTTTGACGAAGAGGGTCACCCTCGGCCAATTATGTTCGTGAGCAGACTACTAACTACCACCGAACGGAACTATTTCACCACCGAAAAAGAACTTCTCGCGGTTGTTTTTTGTTTCAAGAAATTTCAAATTCTCGTGGAAGGCCGGCCTGTTATTATTTTTTCGGATCATTTAAGTTTGAAATTTTTGCAGGAGGCCCGGTGGCAAAACTCGCGTCTGACTCGGTGGATGTTATACTTGCAAAATTTCGATTTTCAGGTGGAACATTTACCAGGGAAAGAAAATGTGGTTGCCGACATGCTCACGAGGAATCTGGGCGAGTGCGACGATCTGCGTAAGGATTGCGCCCTCATTACGTTTTTGGCAAAAAATAATCAAAATTATATCAGGGAATTATTTTGCGATCTGGGTGCCGATCAGAGGAGAGATAGGGCCTGGAGAGCTGTTATTGATGATTTGTCGCATTCTGTGAAGTTGCAACGGTTTTACGCTTTATATAAGGATATCCTGTTTTTTCGTCCGTCGGCTGGGAATGTTTGGCGTCTCTGCATTCCATCTGCACATATAGAGGAATTGATCTGGTACTTTCACACTAGGTATGCGCATCCCGGGCAGTGGCGTACTCATTTGTTAATTTCCCGCACGTGCCATTTTACTCAGATGCGGAAAAATATTAATAAAGTTGTTAAAAGGTGTGACCTGTGTCGTATGACGAAACCTTTTACGCATCCGTCGGTGGGTCCATTGCACTGTTACGAGCCGAAAGGTCCCCTGGATGTGGTAACAGTAGATGCGTTTGGCCCGTTGCCGATGGTGAAAGGAATGTGTCAGATATTTGTGATGGTGGATGTTTTTTCTAAGTATGTTAGGTTATTCCCGATGCGGCGGTTGACAAGTCCTAATCTGTTAGCGAAAGTGAGCGAGTTTATCCGGTCGGTAGGATTAATGCGATCGATAGTCTCGGACAACGCGACGGTATTCACGAGTTTCAAGTGGAATCGGTATTTCGAAGAGAGGAAGGTGGAGGTACGTCACATTTCGGCGTACTGCCCAAAGAACAACCCGACCGAGAGGATAAATCTGGAATTAGGTAAGATGATAAGATGTTTGTGTCATCATCGGCACACGGAATGGTTGTCACACATCCGAGGAATCGAAGCCTGTATGAATAGCCTTCCGAGCCCTATTACGGGTCGCGTTCCAAGCGAGGTTGTTTTCGGGGGTCGTATTTCCGATCCCGTTTCCGAGGCAATTGGTTTTCCGGCACCGACTAATGTGGAAAGTTACGAGGCCATGATAGAATCGGTGAAGGAACGTATCCGCATGATTAATGAGAAGCGACGAAAGAAACACGACGCATCGGCCTCGACACGGGAATATCAGGTAGGAGATCGGGTATTTATCAAGAACCACGTCCTTTCCTGTAAGCCTAAGCGAAGGATGCGAAAGTTAGAGCTGCTGTACGTAGGTCCGTACGATGTGATTGAAGTGGTTGGTAAAAATGCCTACCGTCTGGCGAATATCGCTGACAAGAGAGACGTGCTTGTCAGAAACGTAGTAGAACTGCGGCCGGCTTGATGCTCCGGTATTTTACCGGAATGGACATTTATGTCGTTTTGTGGGCCGTCTGACCAGCCTCTGTCAGGATATGCTTTATCTTGTGTTCATAAAGTCTAGAATTTTTTATATATAATTTGTCTTCGGGTTTTATTCCCGTTTGTTGTTTTAACATCTTTGTGTCCTATCTTAACCATTGGTTATCTTGAGTCGATACCCGATTGGGTGTTTCCGCAGCTCGTTCGGGCTGCCAAATTATTTTTTCTATTTTGGTATGGATTTTGTGTATATTTATTTTGCCTTAGCGCCATTTTTCTGTTTCTATGTTTTTCCTGTCATGGTGCGACGCGTCCGTGCGTCATGTTATAATTTCCGACGGTTTCCCGCCGTGCGGTTTTCTTTTGCCGTGCGATATTTTATAGCCGGCGTATATATATATTTATGCTTCATGTTTTTAGTATTAGCGAGATTTTGTTTTGTGTTTGTTTCGTGTTCTGGCGTCAGGTGTTTCGGCGCATATCGTCGAGTGTTGACGTTGGTTTTGCCACTTGGCGAGTTTTTCCGTCCCTTCCGACGACGTGTTCCCGTCGGGAGAGACTGCTGCGATTTTTTTTATTCAAGATCTGTTATTGTTGTTTTGTATTGCTTGTGTGCCTTGTGTTATTTTGTTTTGTTTGCTATGGCGTAATGGCGATGGCTTTCGTCGCCGAACGTTTGGTGCGATTCTTTCGTTCGTGATCGCCATGCGTTTTTTTTAGTCATTTGTGCGACTTTTTCTTTGTGCGGTTCCCTACCGGACGACTTTCTGCCGTGCGATTTTTGACCGTACGATTAATATTGTTATTTTTTTTAGTTTTGTTTATTTATTGTATATGTTTTTTTCTCCGACTTTAGGCACCGGAAGAGAAGTTGTTTACCCGGCTTGCGGTAGGTAATCCGTAGTCGTTCCTTCAATCCCTTTCGTGATCTGTAGGCACTGTGGGCGCTGCTCAGGCAGTCGTGGCCGTAGTGTTGGACGGTAGATCCTTACTTGGTCATGCTCGTTTTTCGTAGTTCGTCGGTTCCGTGGGCGCTGTTCATGCAGTCGTGGCTATGGGGCTGAACGCGACCTCCTTGAAAGCTTATTTTCGTATTCTTCCTTTATAAACGGCCGGGTTGGGCGAGTATCTCGCTTATAAAATTTCGTTTAGGTGCCGCCGTACGGAGTATATATTTTTATGATTTATCTTGCATGCGTTTAGTAAAATATATGCGCAACCGTTTTGTATTCCGGCAGACGATCGGAGAATTTCTGTGTGTGTTAGCATTGGGAGTGTGTGATTACACCAGGTCTAGATGTATTTTATTAGTAGTTCTTTTGTTGTTATTTTGCTTTTGCTCCGGTGGCTTGCGCCGTGGGAAGGCAAGCAAGGTAGTTTTATCGCCTTCGGAAGTATAAAAGCTGGCTCATTTCTGATGTCCAGTTATCGTGATGGTTTTCTTTCGGCATTTTCCTAGATTTCCCATTCTGTATTCCAGTTTCGTTTTCCTAATCCTTTTCCTAGTTTTCCTGGTGGGGTGCGTATTCGGCCATATCTTCATGTTTCTGTGGTGCCCGTTTTGTCGTTTTTTTGGTAGTCGAGGCCGCACGTGCTGGGGCCCATGTTGGTTGGATGCGCCTGGGCGTGTTGGTGCTCATGTTTTGGTTTGGTGCGTGGGCACAAACTTTTCGTGGCAGGACCACAATGTTGTTTAGTGTGCTGGTATGGCGAACACGTGCACACTTTTCTCTCTTTTCCTCTTACCACCACTTTTCCTGTTTTGCGCCTTCGAAAATTGTTGTAAGGATGTGTTGTTGGTGTTGTGTTGGTTGCTCGTGTCTCGGACTTCGGTGTCCCTGAGCTTGCCTATAGATAGATCGTTTGATTATTTTGGTCTCGGACTTCGGTGTCCTCGAGTTTTTAGTCACGAGTCGTGTCGTTTAGAGATTTTTTAGGTGAGACTTTTGCAAAGTTTTGAATTTAATTTAATTTTTTGGATTTTGGCGTACTATTTCCGTTTTGGTTTCTTGTATAGAAGACCTGGTGTATGTGTGGTCGTCCCAGTGACCAGTTATGGAATGTTTGTGGTGTGTGTCGTGTGCAGGCGGATTAAGACGGTAGAGATTTGTATAGGGCTCCGTTGCTCGGCAACGGGTGGTCCGAATCCGTTGGTTCTTGTGCACCTAAGTTCTCATCCAAAACCTTCGTTTTGGATGGAAATGGTGGTGGGGTAGTGATACGGATTCGGTATTTACGGCGCTATCTAGCGATGATGTCGAGCTAGAAATTATTCTCCGATTAAAATCATTAATTTTCGATCTCTCGGCATCATCGTATTGTTCGTTGTCGGCGGAGAATACGGCCGGGATATTTACACGACCGAATAGGTAATTTCCGATTCTCGTCAAATTTCGGGTAGTGTTAGGGGTTGTGTAAGTGTCCTGGTATGTGTGGTCCGCGACAACAGGATAGTGCCTGTCGGCCGCGTGAGCCGTGTGTGAAGATCAGCGCTGCAGCGGCTATGTGATTAATTGATAAGGATTCGGTAATGTACCGTTAGTTTTTAAAATCGCGTATTATCTAGTCGTTCGTCTGATGCATTAAATATTGTTGTGCGGTCAGTTACCCGAGTTACCGTTGTTAAAATCGCGTATTATCTAGTCGTTCGTCTTATGTGATATATGCTAAATCTTGTTGTGCGGTCGAGTTACCGTTTCGATCAATATTGAGATCTAGTCGAAGTCATCGCCGCGAATGCAACGTTTTTTTTCTAGTCCTAATGAATTTTTTTTTTCTTTTGTTACGCGGTTGCATTTTTTTGCTATGTTATAGTTGTTATTAGATACACGTTATGTTAAAAGAGAACGGCTTATTATTTTTTTTATCTTTGTCGGCAAATTTCTTTCAAAAAAAAGCCTGACGCTCTGCTTGGCAGAGTTAATTCGGTCGTGGTAGTCCGTAATTTACCACTGGCGCCCGCAAATAAAGAACGGTAAAGAAGACATCGTAACAATATCTACATATATATGTATATATGTAGGTATATGTATAATTTAATATTATATGATTATATACATATATATGCAGCAAAAGGAACAACGGGGTTCTTAGTCAGGGTCTGATATAATTCTGAATCTGCAAGTTTGGAGTGTTAATTTTAAAAATATGTTCATTTTCATATATACTGTGCTTCTTAAATTTCATTAAAATTTCTGAGCAATTTCGTTGTTTATTTCTATTTGTAATGATTTGTTTCATGTTGAGTGTGTTAAAGGTATAGTATTTTATTTGTGTGTAAAGACTGTCGAAATAATTAAAATTATTTTGTATTACGAACTTTGTACCTGTGAGAATGTGCTGAAATACATCATAAGAGCCGTTCAAAACGTTAAAAAATAGTATGAAACGTCACAAATTGTTGAAAAAGAGTGTAATGATCGCATGGATCTTGATGTCGAAGAGTCCAGTCTGTTTCCCAGTGTGAATGTTTAATGTATAACATGAACGATACAGAACAAGTAATTTCGAGCAAACTGATTATAATTGTATTGCAATGTGTGCAAATAATGGAGTTAATTCCCAAACAATACTCTCCCATGCTTGATGGGGATGCACTCCACCTCTTACCCATATTTATTATTCCTAACCAAATACCTTCATTTCACTAGCACATAAAAACTATTATACTATAACTGATGCAGCAGAAAAGTTCTGTAAACTTCCCCCAACCATTTACAAAGCTGTTCAAACATAGCTTCAGAATGAATTGAATACCACATCAAGAAATATACATGTCAGTCCAAAAAGTACTCCTCATGCAGAAATTACTCCATGTAGGAGTAAAATACCCACATTTATAAAAAAACATCAAATTTTGTGTGAAAAATACCATTTAACCTCCAAAGTATTCACCATTTAGGTGTAAAACAGCGTTTTTACTGGAAAATACCCCATTTCCATTTAAAATCGCATCAATTTTATTATAATCTCCCTCTTAGGGAAAACCTCTCATTTTTTTTTTTTTTTTTTTTTTTTTTTTTTTTACTATGGACGCAACATTTTAGTTAATTTGATGACATACATGTGATGTAACAACACTTTGTATACACATTCATGTTCTAATGAACATTTCACTATCTATTCTCAAACATTATCATCTGTAACAGAATTTATGGGTTTGTTGTAATACATACATGCTCAGTGCAGATTACAATTATAAAAATCGAAATGATAGCATGGATCCATATGTTGATGAGCCCATTGCATCTCTCAGTGTGAACATTTAATGAATAACATGAACGACATGCGAGTACAGCGACTAATTTTTGCTTGAGCATATTATAACTGCTATGCAATGTGCGCAATACCCAAGCTAATTACGAAGCATCACTCCCCCTGCTTGATGGGACGCACTCCTTCTCTTTCCCATGTTTATTATTCCCAACAAAACACCATCATCTCACTAGCACACAAGAACCATTATACTATAAGCAATGCAACAGAAAGTTCTGTAAACCTCCAACAACCGACCACAAACCTGTTGAAACATAGATTAATAATGAATTGAATGTCATATCACGAAGTATACATGTCAACCTGAAAAGTACTCCTCACTTATATCGAATTAAAAAATGTATTTAAAAGGATAGCTAATCGTCACATTCGGACATATAATGTATGAGATAAACAAAAAAAAAAAAATCTTCAAAGATGGGGAAAAATTGAGTAAAATTGTGTGAAAGGTAGTAAAACACTAGAAAAACGATGTGAAATAACATAAATTGATGAAAAAATAGTGCAAAAAGGTCCTAAAACAGGAGAACATGTTAAGAAATAGTCGAAAATAATTAGTAAAATTGTGTGAAAGGCACTAAAATCACCAGAAAAATGATGTGAAATAACATAAATTGATGAAAAAAAATAGTGCAAAAAGGTCCTAAAACAGAAGAACATGCTAAGAAATAATGGAAAACTGGTTACAATTAGTTAGAAGCGAGGAAAAATGATGTAATAGTGTTAAAGCATAAGAAAATAGTAAAAAGAAGAAAATGTTTATTACATGTCTGTGCAATGGCGAGTGAAACCATGGGCGATGAACGATGAAGTGCTGATTGAGAAACGTTTATAGGAGTTCCTTGCTCCCGCCAGCTTAAAAAGAATGGTTACAGAGATGTTTAAAGATTTCCTTAGTGTACAGGGTAGGTCTGTGAATGTGTTGGGAAAACGTTAAGTAAATGTCTCGGGTCTTACAGATTCTCTTATTAAACGACTGTATGATAGTCTGTTGAGAATATTAAGTGGAACCTCCAGCAGCGGGTGGGCGAATACAAAAAAAATCATGTTGATGCATTAGATCAAGTGTTCAAAGATGTGACTTTTAAATCCCAATAATCATATGGAGATCACGATTGCTGTCCTACAACGTTCAACGGCTGCTGCGATTGCTAAGCTGTATGTGTGCATTGCTGAAGTGGAAGGATTGAAAGCATAAATAATGATGGTTATCACTAACAACGATCGAAATTTTAAAGAGTTGTAAGAAAAAACCTAACAAAGATGATGAAAGAATGATGAAAATTGTGAGAAAGGTGGTAAAAACAATGGAAAAAATGGCATTAAATAGCAAAAATTGACTAAAACGGTGTAAAAGTATTAAAATGTAGGAAAAACGAAGAGAAATGTTGGAAAATTGGTTATAATGAGTCAAAAGTGATGAAAACGTTTATCACATGTCAATGTCACTGCTTTCACATCTAAAATATTGCAAAGGTATAACTCAATGTCTAAGTTGTGAGGGTAATGTGATTATTCTTTGTTAACCTCTTTATCATGCACATATCAAACATAACAAAATATATATTTTTACCTCTCTCATTCTATAACTGTATCTGTACCTGTGTTCACGCTTGAACGGATGTTTTTTACTAACACACTCATATATTTTACATGCATCCATACTCACCCACAATCACACATCATCTCGCATATAATGACAATACAATTTCAGCATGCATCTCTCTCTTCATAATCATGAATTCTAATCATAGTCATCATCCTACATTTCAAAAATAATAGTATGAGGGAAATTTAAAGAAAAAATGTAAAATAAATCATCTTGGAACAATGCAAAGGGTGAGATAATAACTTTGCTGGCATAAATGTATATTTAGACTAATTTCATAACGTTGAATTGAATGATACTCAACCATGGTATCTACATTTTCCGCACCTTCCCCGATACATTTTTTGATGAAAATGTTGTTTGCGATTGTGGAAAATGCGAAGTTGTTTTTTAACTGTTTCCAGATGATTAATTCTTTCTTTGTAAAAATTTTTTTGATATTATTTAGTTAATAAGTTTCTTTTGACTTTTATCATGCAATGTTTGTAAATTTATAGAAACCAGAAATATACTATTTTTTCATATATATTGTTTGCTTTTTTTCATACATCTTTGTAATCTTCAACATCATGCTTGCAAAATGTATTGTTAAATAATAAATTGAAATAAAACACAAATAAACTGAATAATGAATGAAAAAGTGTAATATATTGAAAAAATACATAAAAAGAATGTCAGTAACGAGAACAATGATGGCAATGATGATGACTACAATGACGTCAATAACATAAAAAAACATACAGATAAAAAAAAAAATGACAATGAGAACGAGAATGATGACTACACAAACACGAATGAGAATGATGAGAAAATAAATGAAATATGTACAATGAATGAATGAGGGAAAATCAAATATGTACAAAATATATAGAAAAACATACAACACCTTATTATTCTAACCGTATACGTTTTGCAACTGGTTCAGATTCATTTGTATCTTCTTCATTACCAGTGCGAGCAATAATATTAGTTAAATCTATGTGGCCTAAGGCTACAGTATGTATATTATCATGTAACACAACACGTTTATCGTCTAGCCCATTAATGGCTAGCTTTGTTGTACATATCGTGTATAATTCATGTCCATAACTTCGTATCATATTCGCAGTACGATAATTAGCACTAGTGATATTATTATTAGTAAATATACAATTTTTATAGTCATTAAATGATATTTCATTTTTTGTTACATTGTAAGGCACGCCCTTACATTTAGTTATCGCCTTATTACTATTTGAAACCTTAATACTATATGCCTTGGATCTTAGCCCGACGAAAGCTTCTACTGGAATAGAATTCATTTCGTCTTTGTACTTCCCCAAGACTTTCTTATTACTAACAGAATAGCACGGATGATCTGAGGGGTAATCGGACGTGTCAAAAAAACTTAAATTATTCTTAATATCTAAATATAAATCGGCAGTTCTTATATCATAAACGAGACTGTCTGTGTCTGTATATAATAAAGTTAAATTATTTATACTGTACATTTTTAGCATCTTATTATAGTGAAAGTCATACATAGTATGCTTACTAATGTCAAGGATCGACATCCCAACATAAATAGGCTTATTAAATAAAATACGTTTTGCGCTACGATGAACAGCACATAAGAATGGACGCTCGCGAAATATAGTACAATTCTTAAACCTAGGGTTTGCAACGAGTTTAGTGAACTTAACTTTATCTGAAATGAGTTTTAAATCTAATAAATTGCGTTGGTTTTGAAGCGATTTTCCATATATTGCATTGTTCATGATCTTGTAAAGGTTCTTTTCAAAGTCATTATTTGCTAATTGACGGTACTGAGTATTTAATTCTATATATTCCTTCAACCAAGGCGATTGGTTGAAGCATACGCCGCGATGTATTTTAGTTAATCTTAATCCTAAATTTAATGCTAATTTCAAATATTTTATATGAATAACGTAATTTGACTTATTATATAGTGTTGCAACCAGTTTTTTGATTGTGCCTTTTTTAGAGACATTACGATGTTCTGGGCATAGAGGATAATCGTTATGTAAATGATGTAGACTGGATGGATACTCCAAATCTACCTCGAGTACACAACCCTCTCTCCCACTTTCATCATAATTTAAAACATCAAGTTGCTGTATTTGATTTTCGGTCATCCACTTAAAGCCACCTATTGGAAGTGACTCACACATGGCATGACCATACAAATTATTGGCATCGAGATAAATAATAAAATTACTATCTTCTTCCAACAATGAGGAAGAAGAAGGCGAGGACGAGGACGACAATGTAATAGCGTTATTATTATTATTAACTAAATATTTATTGCGCGCTTCACAATAACGTTTAACACATTGTGTGAGACCACCACGTATACCTTTTTCGAAAAAGAGGTACATGTCATAGTCGGTCAAAAGTTCCAGTTTGACTCTAGTTAATTTCAGCATTGCTACAAATGTGAAACCAGGAACTGTGTACGACCATGCAGGGTCTAAACCATAAATTTTGTAGCAAACGGTACGGAAATTTTCAAAGATATCAGCCAGAAGGAGGACATCGGTCCTTAAATATTCGTCCGAATACTCCCCCAAATTCTTGACTTGAAGAGCATCCCATACTGTCTGCGCATGTTGATAAGCAGTCTCATCGATGGTTGACTTTGTTAGAGAACTATAAAATGCCGATCTTGGAGGTAATGATTCTTCAGCAAGTTTGGCAAAGTCTGTGCAGTATTCATATGGGAAATACCCCTTTCGTCTGAAAAGGGGGAGTAAAGACGGATCACGAATGTTAGCTATTGTATGATGGAAAGCATCATCCGGGAGGTAGCTCGCCAGCTTCTCCAAGCTTGAGGCCATGAAGCTAAAGGAGTCGACGAATCTAAGCTGGAACTTTCCAGGTATGATCTGTTTTGAGATTCCTTTATATCGCTCTTCCGTGTTTGCAAGCACGTTTATGTCAAGTGTGTCGTATGCCAGTTCACGAACTATTATATGGCTATCGTAGCCTGATAGGTTATGAATAAATACTGGCAAAAAATGAGGTAAGCGCGATTCGAGATTGCATTTACTATGTGCGGCACCACGATATTCACCAGTTAGATGATTATGATCCCGAACTTTATCACCATCATTTAACTGTTTTGTGCAAATGCAACAAACAGTAGCACTATCGAATGCTAATTTATCTGCAGCACTCATCACAATCGGTTTATTGTTTTGGTAAATTTCGTAAATTAATTTTGCATCATTTACAAGTTTTTCCACAAACACTTTAGCAGCATCGCGATCGCGATATAGTCTTTGAGATCTTAATGATGGTGGAAGAACATTATCACCAACACGAGATACAATTTTATACGAAAAGCTCATAAGCACGTGCTTATGAACTTTTATAGTGTTCTTGCGTGCTTGATCGCTCTGTACACGGCGGGTGATGCGGTCATCTTCCTCTTCTGAGTCATCATTCTCTTCATCATCTCCAACATCATCTACTACAGGCTCCAGTACACACTCGAAATCTGCGTATACAACGAATGGGATCCAGTATTGTTGCCTATATTTATCATGCTGGAGAATATTTTTCCCTTGCACAGGCATCTCAATTGCAACTGGAGAATATTCCCTGCAATCTTTTTGGTGTTCTTGGAGCTTTTGAGGACTATCAACGTGCCACAAGCACCTCCTGCAGATGTGTATTCGTGCTTTATAGCCGGTGATTTGATGACGCACAAGCTTCTCCAAATCCTTGATGAAACAGTAATGTTTTTTGTTCCCGTCTTGAATTAAAAGGAGATCTGTATGATCTGGTTTGTCTTCCTTACAGATACGAATTGGATAAACAAAGTTTTTTTCGTCCAACGCGTACACATTAATTGAGGAGTTTGGATTGATCTTTTCAAATTTTTGCATATCGTCAAGACTTGCAGGGAACGAAATTCCAGTCCAATCATATTTCGCATCCAGTTCTGGTTTATTTTTGTATTTGTACACTTCCTGAGCGTTCTTTGTAATAAATTTTGCTAACATTGAATATTTGAAGCAGAACGCATCGGTATTTTTAACATTTATAACTGCTTTTCGGGCACTTATTTTCGACGGTAACGGAATATATGAGGACGCGCGTGCGAGAACGTTCACTTTATTAATCCTCAGTTCAAGGTACACAATTTTCTTAATCGTCCAGCCCGATCCCTGCACGTACTCGAATCTGTCGATCAGATCCTTCATTTCACCAACTGAATCTTTGTACCACTTGTTAAAATCATCTCCTTCAACAAGTAATTTACAATTTGATGGACAATATGTTGGAACCGTGTGTTTTGATTTGGTAACTGCTGTTATTCGTTTAAACATGCAATGTAACATGAGGCTACATTTTAATCCTTTCCCGATCGATCCTGACACTGTATCAATTACAGTTGATTTAATTTTTTCCAAAAATTTATTGATATCTACAATCCGCGTATTATCATTTATGACCCTGTACGTCGCGATCCTATTTTTGTACCGCTTCGATATATTTTCAATATGAAAGAGGACTGCCATAGGTCTTTCGGCATCCGGCGCAATATTTGATCGAGATGCAGATTGAGAAGACATTATGAAAAATATTGATAAACTTGTAAAATTAAAAAAAATAATTTTAATTAAAAAAGAGACGTAAATAAAATGCTTACTGGTTTTAAAAAATCTGTTGAATGATAACTACTGTGTAAAACTTTAACAAAATTTAAAAATCACTTTAAAAACACTTGAAAAGTAAAAAACGAACTGAACACAGTGAAGAGCAAACTACAAATGCGACTTCTTCAGGTTTGCAGGTACCTACCTCGATTATAAACAGCGCTGTGAGCAAAAATGGGAGGGGCTAAAACTTATCTGAAAACCGGTTTCAGCGTGATCCTCTTTCACTATGATACCTAAAAAGGTGCATGCACCTTGTAAATTAACCCCCTTCAGAATGAATGAAATAAGACTGCTCAATTCGGCTTGATTTTAGATGCGCATAGATGAGTTAAATTCGTCATTGTTTTCAGAGAGATAGACGTTGTAAATTAACCCTCTTTAGAATGAGTGAAATAAGACTGCTCAATTCGGCTTGATTTTAGATGCGCATAGATGAGTTAAATTCGTCATTGATTTCAGAGAGATAGACGTTGTAAATTAACCCTCTTTAGAATGAGTGAAATAAGACTGCTCAATTCGGCTTGATTTCAGAGGTTTTCGGCATGATGCTTAAAAAGGTATATGAAAAACCACATTCCTTTGGTTATAGAGGTGTTTGAAAGACGTCGTCAAGGGGAGATGAAGATATGTGTGTTTGTGTGTAGGTGTGTACATGCGTGTGAACGTGTAGCGATCGCGAACAGGTTTCTATCAGTGGCGTGTGAGAGTGTGCATAGATGATCGGCTAGTTAATTTCGAACGAACGACTGGAATTCACCTCACCTGGTGACAGTTTCAACTAGTTGCTTGAACATTTAAATATTTCCATTACAGCCGCGCTCGCGCTTACATAATACATCCCGTAGCAGCACACTCGCCCGCTCTCATTCGACTGATTGAACAATCGAATATTTTCTTTAAAAATAAAATTTTTTGAAAAAAAAAATGCTGGAACGGAGCACGACTCGGAAAATTCCTTTAAATTTTGGGTTCTAAGTGTTGAGATTCAAACGTTTTCATCACTCCGGCAAAATTTTACCCCTCCCAACCTCGAAAAATTAAAATTAAAAAGTATGCTACATATATTACACACAGAGTCATATATAATACATACACATGATGATAGAAGGCGCGGGTATGGGAAAGCGAGTACACTTTCATGGCGGCTAAGGCTATGTTGAATATATGCGTGGAAACGGTGCGAGCGCATTTATAGATAACAGTATGAACTGGGAATCGGAAAAATTTGAAGAAATTTTGGGAAAACTCGGGTGAATTTTAACTATATGGATACAAATTGGGGTGAACTTTCAGCACCTGTACGCTAATTGGGGTGGATTTTGTCTACCTTGATGGGAATTAGGGATCGAATTAGCAGAACTGTCCAGGAAAATTGGGGGGGGGGAACTTGGGTTAAATTTGATCGCATGGACATAAATTGGGGTAACTTTGGGCTCTAAAAGAGAAATTGGGGTTAATTTTTAGCACCCTGATGAGAATTTGGGGTGAAATTTCAGCAGCTGCCCGGGAAAATCGGGGGAAACCTGGACACTCGGGGTACCTACTCATGGGGAAAATCGGGGGAATCTTGGGGTAACTTTGGGCTCCAAGTCAGAAATTGGGGTGAGTTTTGAGCAGCTGGACACAAATTGGGGTGAGTTTTGAGCACCAGGGGACAAATTGGGGTGAATTTTGGACACCTGGACATAAATTGGGGTGAATTTTGGACACCTGGACATAAATTGGGGTGAGTTTTGAGCACCGGGGCACAAATAGGGGTTGGTGACGTCAGACGTGCCAGCTGCCCTATTTATTAGCTACTCACATATTCTAGTTGCTCGCTAACCGTCACTGCACACAGTATTACGATTCTAGTCGTTGTGTTATCGTTTTTGCACATTTTCAACCTCCATGCCGTGCTGTTAAGCAGTTTGGTGATTTTTTTTTTCGTTGTTAAAAATGTTCAGTTTTTATCTAGTGACGTTTAAATTTACATCATTATACACCTATGTACGTCTGTATTTTCTTTTACTGAAATTTGTGATTTTTTATAAGAATAGACACGTTTCTGTTAAATTTTTTATTTGATTGAATATGCAGTTGTATCCACTGTGAAATCTTCCATGTGGGAGAGATGTTTCCACAGTGTGGAGAATATTTTGAGTAATTTTTATTTTAAAAAGTATGCAAAATAAATACGAGGCTACAATAATCTGCTTGTATTTTTGTAGATTTGGAACATTGAACCTTAGGGGAAAGCTTAATGCTCAACGGCAGAGAGTTGTTTGAAGTGTGACACGGTAGATGCCTCTGGCGCCTGTTACTTGAGTGACCTGTGTAATCAATATTTTTCGATCAATTAAGTTTTCATCCCTTTTTATGGCTTGCTTCTGGCTCTCATTTTTTAAAAGAAAAACAATTTAAATCAAGTGTCAACTGGAACAGCACAATATTTATACCTAGTTAATTTTGTATCAAACAACGCCCATAATTAGGGATCTCGAAATTCATATCAATATATAGTACTATTAGTCGCAGTTTCATTCAAAATAAACTGGCAATATATTATCATGCCTTGAATATGGTAATTCCATTGCACATTATATTTTTTATTTTA
Source organism: Icerya purchasi (assembly GCA_039619475.1). NCBI lineage: Eukaryota > Metazoa > Arthropoda > Insecta > Hemiptera > Monophlebidae > Icerya > Icerya purchasi. The sequence continues at coordinate 138,389,537 of CM077116.1, forward strand.
AGCTGGTATTTTTTTTTTTTTTTAAATAAGTTGTGGGTCCCGCAGGGCATACTGCCCGTCTGCGGGTGCCCAACACGCTTATCATCGTTTATTCGAGAAAAAAATGAGTTACAATAATTCTTTACTTATACTATTAATTTTCGTACTTATAAATAGTGGGAAAATATAAATTAAAAATAGAATAATAATAATAATAAAACAAGACTAAAAAAGATAAAAACAAAGAAAAACTACTTATTTATACCATTTCATAACAACATGTTCGACAAATATATATAGGAATGGTCGATTCTCCGCCATAGCCAGTTCCCAATTTATCTAATCTAATGTCACTCAATGTTATCAATCAACCATTGCTTAATTAATAATTTCCAAGTTCCTATTTCTTTTAGCATTATATCTTCTGGGATTCGTTCTAGAAGCTTAATTAGAACTATTTCATCAGTATTATCAATCTTACTATTTATGCCTTTCGGTCGAATAAAATATACCTCCCTATTACTCCTCGTTGTCCTACTTCTTGTCATTGTAGCAATTGATATACTTGTGGTCTTATATTCAAGTAATCGGTGATAAAAGTAGTACATCCTTGGAGACATTTAATTTTTCTCTCTCCACCAGCTAATATTGCTGTTAACCTGATCTTTATTAGGTAATATTATCTTTAAGCATTTCTTTTGCTGACTACAAATCTTTTTGATTATCGTCCGTTTTGCTTCACCCCAAATTTATATCACATACATGATTCTAGACAATACTATAGCGTTATAGTATATACGCAAACTACCATATGGTATTGAAAGACCCAATTTATAAAGTGCCGGTATCATTTGCTTGATTTTATTAGATAAATTTATAACATGCTTATCCCAGGATAATGTCCTGACAATGATTAATCCTAAATATTTAACCTCTTCTGTCGTTTTGAGTTGTGTGCACCCACTGTTCAAAGTAGAAGTCAAATAATTATGTAAACAATTATTGTTATGCACTGTGATAGATGGCTTATATGTTCTATATCTACGAGACGTTTTTATATCAAAGCCTTCGATTTTTTTATATTAATAGTTAGATGTTTATCATGCGCCCACCTACACATACTATTCACATGCTCTTGCAAGAGTTTTTCAGCCTCGTGGATGTCTTTTAGAAAGATTTTGCATTATTGTTCTGAGTTTTTGCTATTCTTTTTGGAACTTTTAATAAGGTCATGCCTTGAGATATTAATTTTATTTAAATCTGTATCCCACTAATCTTTTTCGATGCACCTCACTAAATAGTGTAAACAGATTCAAATTGGTAATCTGTAAACTTTCTCAAAATAACAAAAAAGAGTTCCCACTATCATACATCAACATTTTATTTAAGTTATTTTTAAATTTTGGGCACTGTTAAAATCAATTTATTCAGTGTGTATATGTGATTGTATTTATGTGACATAGATCAATAAAATGTCGTTACGTTTGTTTCCCCATTAATATTTCCTCTAACCCAGTTTCTTTTATTATTATTATTAAACAAATTATCATATGTGCAAAAATGTGCAAGCGATGATAAACTTAAATATAATGAAATAAAAGTGATGAATTAAAAAACAAAAATGAACGATTTTTTGAAAAAAAATGAATTAAAAGTAACATAATTAAATATACGCATATATAAATTTAAAGTGAACAGTTTTTGAAAAAATAAGTTAAATGTAACATGGTTAAATACATATATAAAAGGTTCTACTGAGGTTTACAGCAATTTTTAATTTACCTCTTTTAAACGTCTTTTATATTGTGTAAAATGATTTCATGAACAGGTTAATATCACAATGGGCATTTATTTATTACATTAAAAATTTCCTTTTTTTTAACAATTCATATACTTCACATTCAGATTGTACTTAATCACACACTAATTATTTTTCCTTTCTTAAGTTTTATTCTACTTTGTAACTATATGACTTTTTTGTACCTATTTTTCTTTTATAAATTTAAAGAAGTATGTATGCAACAAATTCTATAGGTTCACTTGACTTAATTCATCCATACTGGATGGATGTTTTATGTTACTTTTTTTTTATGTGTAGTTAGATTCACAATGTTTTGCTTCCATATGCTCAGTTTCCATATATTATTTCAGGGTATGTGATAAAGACAATAATTTATTCTTTAGAGTAAGGAAATTTCTGAGTATATCCCATTTCTCTTTTTAGTTTCATCATGCACACAATTACTCTAGAGAACGTATTGATTTCTCAGCATTAAGCTAGGATATGGTTGGAGGGCTATTACTAATATGTCTGCCCAGTATGTATTATTCCTTTGCAAAAGCGTTCATTTATTTACTTCAAAAAATTTGTTCAACAATAATTTTTTATAAACTAAAATAAAGTTCGTGTAATGAAATATATTTGTAATTCTGCCTTTATTTCACTAAGTTTTTTAAGCATTATTGAAAACTATCTCATAATGGCACTAGTATTAAATAATTATTAATTAATGATCCACAATATATATATATTTACGTAAAATAAATGTGTTCTTATTTTTCTGAATTTTATTTTTATTATTTGTATGACATTCACAGTTGGTAAGTGTTTTTCACCAGTATTTTTGTACTTAAATCTACTCAATATTATACTATTTTTGTATGTAAAATAAAAAAAATATGATGGGCGGAGGGACCTTGGAATAAACTGAATAATAGAAGGGCACGTATATTTTTTTAAACTCGATTCGTACTTGGAATATCCCAGTGGAACAGAAAAAAAAAAAAAAGAAAGAACGGAGACACAATAAAACGGAAATGTCGAGTGTTCAAGCGGCAAATCGGTTTATGATATAATTAAACAACAAATAAATTATTTTCAAACAACGATAACATGTAATACTGCTGTTCAGTTTTTTCCATCTATACTTTTCACTTTTGTTTGTTAATAATTTATGTTTAAATTTAATGTAATTGAAAAAAAAAAATGGTACTCTCTTATAAAAATAAAATATTACACATAGTTAAATAAGACATGAGGACTTCAACAAATTACATTGCTGCAGGTTACATAAATACACAAAGGATTAAGAAATTACATATTTTCTTTACTATTAATTATTAATTTTTTTTTTTTTTTTTTTTTTTTTTTAATAAAATAATAGTGAGGATTTCCATGCGCTGTGTTTAACTACTGAGGCTATTACAGCACATGGAGCCTACTTAGGAAGGTTAAACTCTATGGTATAGGCCGCTGCTATGCACGAAAGCCAACATAGCTGCGACCGCAGACGGAACGTTCGATAAGATCTTAGAGATAGAGGTGGTAGTGAAATAGGTGGATCTTGGTGCCGCAAAAGAGAAACATTCGAGAAGGAGGTGAGATGTAGACGGGGCGCTTGGTTGACCACAGAAGAAGCAGACATTTGGGGGTGCTTGTCCCGTGAAGATATACCCGTGCGAAAGGGTTGTGTGACCTGTTCAGAGGCGATTCAAGACAGAAAAATCTCTGCGAGAAATTTCGTCTATGGGCCACCAGTGTTCTGTGGTTGATTTTATGCTTCGGAGGAATGTACTTGCGGATTTCCATTCCCGCTGCCATTCTTCTCCAGTTTGGTGCATAAATAAATGGGCCATTGTGGGGAGAAGAGGGGGATTACATGGCATTGGAGAGAATAGTGTCGCCTGAGCTGCTCGATTGACGAGCTCATTACCTGGGACTCCTACATGGGCCGGCACCCATAGGAAGGATATTTCAGAGTTTAGGTGGGATAGTCTGTATAGTAGGTAGTGGACTTTTCTTATCAGGGGGTTTTTGGGTTTTATTTCTGAAATAAGTTGAAGGGAATTTAAGAAGTCAGTTATAAGTAGAGCCTTTTGGGACTGGGGGTTAGTATCAGTATAGTGTTGAATGCAGAAAACAATCGCATATATTTCAGCGTCCAGTGCTGTGCAGCAATCATGCAGTCTGACTGACTCTGCTGTTTTTGATACTTCGAAGGAGCATGCCGCCGGTGACTGATAACCTTTTGCCTTCGCTCCATCTGTGTAGAGGCATACATGATCGGTGTAGCTCGCTATGGTGTTTTTTACTATTTGTACTACGTTTGGGGGATATTGTGCTTTATTGAATTTTGTGAGAGATATGTTTATATTTGTGATCGGCTGACTCCAGGGAGGTACAGTTATTGCGAAATCTGGTAAAGCTCTTGGGATTGAGGGGATTTGGAAATGATCCATAACTGAAAAAAGTTCAGGCGCTGGATCGTTCCCAAAACTCCCATTAGGGGATATGGTGGCCGGCTTGAGTGACGGGGTCTTAGTATTACTAAGGAGGGAGCTCAGTTCTTTAAAGTTGTAAGATTTCCTATAATAGGATAGTGGGGGACAACCTGCCAGTGCACACAAACTTACAACAGGAGTAGAGGGCTGAGTGGAAAGAATAGACCGGAGGGCCGCAAAATGTACAGGATCTAAGGATCTTAGCACACTATTGGCGACTGAGGAGTATACCTGGCACCCGTAATTGATTCGCGAAAGGATGATTGATCTATATATTGTAAGGAGTAGTTTTGGATTTATGTTGTATTTGTAATTCGACAGATATTTTAGGATGGACAAGGATTTTAGACACTTGGTTTTGAGCTCACGTATGTGATCGCGCCAGGAGAGTTTTTTATCAAATATTAAGCCTAGAAACTTAACTGATGGACGGTTTGGGATAGGAACACCATTTAGACTCAGGAATATGCTGGAAAGTGCATTTTGGCGTCCCCTGTGGAAATCAACACATATTGTTTTTGTTGAGAAGAAGGTCAAACCGTTGTCATTGGACCACTTTTGGAGCTTTTTTATGGATTTTTGTAGGATATTTTGAGCGTTTATAGGATGGTTGGATGATAGGGAGATGTTTAGGTCGTCCACATAGAGCCGAGGCGTTACAGGGGCGGCAAGACAGTCAGTTAAGTCGTTAATGTAGTATATGAACAAGGTTGCACTTAAAGCAGAGCCTTGTGGTACACCATTTTCCAACAGCATCAGTTCAGACGTTGACGAACCAGTCGTAACTTGGATCATTCTATTGTCTAAGAAGCTGTGTAGGTATTTACCCATTTTTCCGGCGATTCCCGCCGTTCGCAGTTTTAGTAGTAGGCCATGACGCCACAGGCGATCAAACGCTTTCTCTAAATCGAAAAATACTGCATAGAGGTGCTGTTGACACTGAAATGTCGAGAGTATCTGCCTTTGCAGGCTAAGTAGTTGGCTGACTGTTGATCTTGCCTCTCGCCCGCCGGCTTGGTTAGGAGAAAGAAGACTTTTCTGTTCGAGAAAAAACAGAAGACGCCTATTAACCATCTTCTCCAGCGTTTTGGAAATGACACTCAATAACGAGATAGGACGGTAACTTTCGGGAAGGAAAGGGTCTTTGTTTTCCTTTAGTATTGGGATTGTATTTGCTGACTTCCATTGCGCGGGGATGTTTCCAGAATTCCAGATTTGATTGTATATGTGTAGGAGAAAATGTTTTCCGGAAATTGGGAGGTACTTAAGCATGTATGGGTGGATGCCGTCGGGGCCAGGAGCAGTGTTGGATGTATGGTGGTTGAGTTGGAAATTTAGTTCTGAGATGGTAAAATTACTATTGTATGATTCATTGGATTCGGGTGGAAAGTGCACTGGCTGTTGCTCTGCATGGTATTTCATGCTGTGGAAAGCGGGGGGATACTTTTCTGATGACGATGCTGCGGTGAAGTGATTGGCAAACGCTTTGACAACGTTAGCTTCATCCGTTATTAGACTGCCATTGATGTTGAGAAGGACGCGTTTTGGGACAGTGCTAATTCCATTGATGGATTTTATTTTATTCCATATGGTCCTGTTTGACGTTGATGAGGAGATGGATGAAATAAACTGTGACCAGCACTCTTGCTTTTTGTCGCGAATGAGAGCTCTGGCAAGGGCTCGGAACTTCTTGAAGGCTACTAAGTCAGATAGCGACCGAGACGATTTATACTTTCTGAGTGCTCGTTTACGCTGTTGGATTGCAATGTGGATCTCTTTGCTCCACCATGGTACTTTCTTAGCTCGAAAATTGTGGGAGGTGGGTATCGATAAGTAGGCAGCATCTAGTATAGTATTAAGAAATATCTTTAAATTGTCTGATAGGGACTCACTAGGAGCTGGGATTTTAATTCCGGCTGTGTATGCCGTCCAGTCTGCCTTGTGAAATGAGAATCTTGGGGGTCTTGGGATTGGTGGTGATGGATGATATCCTGTGAAATGCAGAAATACAGGGAAATGATCGCTGGAGCAAAGGTCGTCATGGACAGATGATTTAATTTTCGGGAGCAGTAATGGGGATACTAATGCCAAGTCTATTGTTGAGAAAGTGTTATGGGGGTTAATTAAATTTGGTATTATCATAACTATTTGAATGACTATCTGTTGTTTATAATAATTAAAGATTCTTAATTTTCTATTGTAAATGAAAAAAATAAAATATCTTAAAGTAGAGGAAATTAATAAAAAATTGAATATTGATGATTAAGAAATGAATACAGAAAAAATCAATGTGTAAGTCAGTTGCTTTTCTTTCCAAAAAGTTGAATTGCGAAAATAAAAAGCATAACAAAATGTGTTTACAATTTCGTCAATTACTTGTAGGAAATTTTATAGAATTCACATATTGCTTGGTTAACTTCAATCTTAGGTATTCTTGATTTCAGTTAGTTGAATTAAACGATACATCGTCAGAAAATTTCTTCCAAGAAAGTTAGAACTTATATTCAAAGAATTACATTTAAATTTATATTTTTTATAAAAGTTAGGAAACTAAATGTATAAAACCAGGTGGCAGTGGTAGAATTGTGAGGGGAAGTTTAAGGTCACAACTCATCCCCTTAAGCAGAAAAATAATTTTTAATGTAACAACATTCTCAGTAGTTCATCTAGAGTTTCCCATGGGGGATTTTTACTTCACAACTATTTTATTACAATGAACACCATATGGCTTAAATTATTGATTATTTAATCACAGTTTAAAAGTTTTAAAGTTGCACTTGCAATCATCTGCAATTAAGCAAGAATTGTAGGGAAAAAAATGCTCATAATTCCGATACCATTTACCAAATGCTGTATCATTCTAGGCCGAAATGGAAGTAAATGATCTTATGTCATTTTTTGATAATATTATAAAATTTTTTTTAATTTTTTACTAAATAAATTAGCTCATTTTCATAAAAATTGGAGTTAAATTTTAAAAAAAACGTTTAAAATATGTGAGGCATTTCAAGTAATACACACAACTCTCTTACACAGCCTGTATATATTTTGAATGGTGGGTGGGGGGGGGGGGGGGGGGGGCTGAAGGGATGTATACTATGAAGTTTTGTCAACATGGTGGTGTGCACTGTGATTGGTTTCGAATGAGTTGTGCGTGCGTACAAACGTGTTTTGTAATGATCGAAGACTGCTCGGGTTGCATTACAAATCTGTACTAAATCGTATGTGAAAATTTGAACTTTTTGTGGTCGTATGCCTACAGAAATTCATTCCACGTTAGAAAAAGTGTATGACAGTGACATCATGGACCGTAGCAGTATTTCTCGTTGGGCCAAAAAATTTAAAGAAGGCCGTTTGTTGGTTGGGGATACGCCTTGTACTGGTTGTCTGAGAACATTGCGTGACCACACAAACATCGCTGTAGTGGCATCACTGATCGATGAAGATCGCTGTATTACATGCGAAGAGATAGTTCATGCAGCTGGTAATGAAAACTTGTCGGCCACTAGTGTTTTTCATAGATATTCTATGAAACGAGTTGGAGAAAAGGAGATCATGATAACGCACACCCTCATAACAATGATGAAATTTGAGCAATTTTTGGGGAATACGGCTAAGAATTGTTACCACGTCCACCCTATTCGCTCGATATAGCTCCTTGTGATTATGACCTGCTTTGTAAACTCAAGGAGCTGATATAAGGAATCTTTTTTCCAGATTTAAACGCCTTAAATAGTTTCCTGAACTAAACTTCAAAGGCCTCCTGGACGGCATCCAGAACCTTCTCTGATACTGGGAATGTATCATTGAGAAGGAGGGTGATTATATTGAAAGATTATAATATTTATATGACTTTGTGGAATCAATTTTTTTTTGTATGGCCATGTGTGCATTACTTTTGAAATGCCCTACATATAACAAAAACAATTATTTTTACAATTATTAGTTAATTTTTACATTTAACAGTAAATCATAATTTAAAATCAAATGTCACCTTAAAACATAGTACACTGTAAAAAAAGTCAATAATGATGATTATTAAGAAAAATTAAAACATTGGCGTCTTTGTGGCAACCAAACAGAACACAGCCGTTGTGGCCGGGTATATTTTACCCATGTACTCGTACATTATTGTACACTGAATCAATCTTATGTCAATATTAGTTTTCTATATTAGGGAAATAAGTAGTTATATACATTATTTATAAAAATTAAACATTTATTTATTATAAAACGAGCATATAATCATCAAAAATTGAAAAAACTAAACATTTTTCTCCTGAGACCAATTTGTTAGAACATAACTTAGAGTATATATTCAAAAACAAAAAGTAATAACAATTTAGGTAAAGTAAAGTGAATTCCATACCCTTGACAGGGCGTTGGGATTGTGAAGTTAAGGTTCACAATGTACTAAGCCCAACGGCACTAATGAGAGTAGGGGGACCAGTTTATTTCTCTTGGCCGCCTTTACTTTCCCAGATTTCTCTGGTACCCAATTATTTCAGGCTGGGTAGACTTGGGAGCGATTTGGATCCGGGACGAGACAAATCTCGAACCCGTGACCTCCGACTTGGTAGCCAAGCACCTTAACCACTGGGCTATTTGTCTTTGGCAGAAGGACAGTCTTTATATCTCGTATATGTTTTTGAACTTCTATTCGAAGGATAGGCCATAGTTTCGGCAACTTGTTCATGAATATGTATAAGTAGGCCTCTTGGTAAGTTCTCCATATTCTTCCTCACTCGTCATCTGAACTGAACTATTCACTGTCACTGGTACAAGCTTGTTCAGTGAAGGCTAGAAGTCGACTTCGTTCATTTTCGTATCACATCGTTCATAAAACTGTGAAAAAGGATATGCAAATTCATCAATAAACAATAAAAAACAATAAACACGTTGTGTATATAAATGTTATGTGGCCATTGTGGCCGGGTATAACTTGTCCATGCGTTCTTCAGAGATGCGCAAACTCCACCATAGCCGCAGTGACACCAAACAGAATAGCTAATGCGCTCAAAGAGGTCAACCACTGCAACTACTGTGATTGGAAAATCATTCGCATATTTTATTTTAAAGTTATTAGGCTTTTAAAAACCGTTGGGTATTAGATATCCAGCAACAATGACGCCAGGTTAATAAGAATAGTTTTACTAGCTACAGCGATTTCTTTATTCATTTTATGTATTAATTTTTTATTTAAATAAGAAAAAAAAAAGAAACTGTCCCCAAAAATGTTTTACTGATGACATTAAAGATTGTTAATAGCTGCTGTACAAAAAAAAAAAAAAAAAGAAAATCGGTTAATAAACAGAGGAAAAAATGGTACTGAACTGTTTCGGCGCCCATGCACCATTTTTAACTACAATGGTTATTACAGAACATGGGCCAGGGTAAAAAGGCTATTTCATAATTTAGTTATTAAGTTGTTGTTCCTAAGAAAAGCGAGTAACATTTGTATGCACGCTGGGTCATTTGACAGTAAAGTTGACAGAGGAATACCAGAAAAAGCAGAGCGGTCGAACGCTGTACATAATAGCAGTAGGCGTTCTACTGAAGGGTAAGAAGGGCCGGAACAGAAAGGGCACGTGGGTGGGAGAGGGGTACCCTCAAGTATATAATTGTGTGAGACCGCCGTATGCCCAACTTGCAACCGATTTAACACAGCTTATTTTCAACGCATAAGGTAAATAGAATGGAACCATGAATCAGCCATAAACTTCATGCTCTTCATAAAAGATCGATCCCTTTGCCACTGGCTGATCCACCTAGCCATCATACGTTCATGAAAATAAATCTTCACTTTGCAGATTGGTGGCGCTGCAAATGGCATTGGTGCGCGCAGAGCTGATTTGGACGCCATGTCAACTCGCTCGTTGTCTTGAATTCCTATATGACTCGGCACCCACAAGAGCGTTACCTGATTTCTTGCTTGATGTAGCAGCTTCAACGTATAATTGACTTTCAGGGATAAGATATCCATGTTGTTCTGTGAGAAAATCAATTTTAGAGAAGCCGAAGAGTCAGTCAGTAAAAGTATGCTTCTATCTATACATCCTGACTCCAAACAAGTTACAGGGCTACTGTATAAGGCGTACAATTCTGCTTCCTGTACCGAGCAATAGTTATTTAATCGCAACGAAGTGATTTCACCACCGATTTCATATACACACGTGGTTGGAGATGGGGAAATTTGCGGGTCTGCTTTGGAAGCATCAGTATATATGTGCAAAGAGTTGGGATAACTATTGATTTTTTCGGCAAAGCGGTGAGTTATGTCCACACCCGGTCCGCGAATTATTGCCTCCAAGAGAGATGTGTCTATCCTTGCGGAGATGTCTTCCCACGGGGGAAGTTTGTAATAAGGGATGTCAGGATTTGGCAATTGTATGCCACTATCAATAGTTTGTTTGAATAATCCAGGGATTGGGTCACTAGGGAAAGAAGGGAGCGGAATATCAGTAATGTTTGAGAAGGAATTAATTTTGTACTGATGAAGGTACCAGTGGATTAAATCGCGTGCGGTAATAGAAGAACGGATCAGGGGAAGTGGGGGTATGCCGCTAAGGAAACAAGCACTTGCTGATGGAGAAGTTCGATGAAGACCAAGAATTAATCGGATAGATGTATGATGTATTGGATCAAGTGACCTGAGTAACGACTGACTAGCCAAGGAGTACACCTGACACCCGTAGGTTAATCTGGAAAGGATAAGGGCTTTATAAATCGTAACAAGTAGCTTGGGATCAATATTGAATTTAGGACTGGACAAGTATTTTATAATGGAGAGGTTCTTCATGCATTTATTTTTGAGCTTGGAAATATGAGGAGACCAGGAGAGAGCGGAATCAAAAACTAGACCTAGAAATTTTACAGAACTGGAGAAAGGAAGAGGAGAATTATTGAGATGAAGGCGAATTTCTTGGTTATCTCTTTGCAGACGACTCCCATGGAAGTTGACACATGAAGTTTTGGAAGAGGAGAAATTTAGACCATTGTGTACAGCCCATGTATATAGCTTATCAATTGTCGTTTGGAGGATGGACTGGGCATTGAATAGAAGGTTGGATGAGATTGATATATTGAGATCATCAATAAATAATCGGGCTGTTACTGGCGGCCTAATACAGCAGGAAATGTCGTTAATAAATAGGATGAATAAAGTCGCACTCAGTGCGGATCCCTGTGGGATTCCATTTTCCACAGGAACAGGAAAGGACATCACAGAGCCTACTTTCACTTGCATTGCTCTATTAGATAAGAAATATAGAATAAAATTGCCCATTTTGCCATTTATTCTGGCATTTTTCAGTTTAAGTAACAAGCCGTACCGCCATACACGGTCGAACGCTTTCTCAATGTCAAAAAATATTGTGTACAGACATTGACCATTACTTCGAGCGTGAAGAATTTGCCTTTGAAGGCTAATAAGATGAGATAAAGTGGATTTACGTGTACAGCCGCCAGCCTGTATGAAGGAAATTAAATTGTTCGATTCCAGATAAAACAGGAGCCGTCTATTAACCATTTTCTCCATTACCTTCGACAGAGCACTAATTAGGGAAATCGGACGGAAACTATTGGGGAGAAAGGGATCAGCATTAGTCTTAAGGATCAGAACTACAACTGCGGTTTTCCAAGCTGATGGCATGTCACCAGTCGACCATATTTGATCATAGATGTGGAGAAGGACCGATTTAGCTGGGTTAGTAAGATGTTTGATCATGAAAGGATGGATGGTATCGGCGCCAGAGGCACTATATCTCGTTTTATAGGTTAATTGATAGTTAAGTTCGGAAAGTGTGAAAGGAAGATTAAAATTGTCATCGCTCTCAGAAGAGAAGGATATCGGTGTTTTCTCAGTTTCTGCTTTAAGAGATTGGAAGTCAACAGAGTATGAGGAAGAGGAAGATACTTTGGAATAGTGTGCCGCGAAAGCATTTGCTACAGACTGCGAATCAGCCACCAAACTATTATTTATTAGCAGGGATGGGAGAGAGGATGAACTAGGAATTCCGCTTAACGATTTAATTTTTTCCACGTAGTACTTGTAGGTGTAGACGAAGAGATCGAATTAACAAATGATTTCCAGGATTCACGTTTACTTATGCGGATCAAGAGCTGAGCTCTTGCCCTGTGCTTTTTAAAACTGATCAAATCAGATAAAGCCTTCGAAGATTTGTATTTCCTCAGCGCCCTCTTTCTTAACGAAATTGCTGCTTGGATTTCCGGCGTCCACCACGGGACTGAGCAGGATCGTCTTACGGGGCGAGATTTGGAGATAGTGGCCAAAGCTGCGGAATTCATGGCGTTTATTAGTCTATTTAAATTGTGCTCAACTGAAGACGAAAAATCTATGGGAACTACTACTTTAGATTTGTACACTGTCCAATCTGCTTTCTGGAGCGGAAGTGAGCTGGGATTCGTAGAAGATTATTACTAGAGGGAGAATTAGGGAAATAAGTAAGGATAGGAAAATGATCACTGGAACATAAGTCCTCTAGGACTGTTACTGTGAGAAGAGGAAAGAGTGATGCGGAAGAAAAGATAAGATCAATTGTAGAGAATAAATTATAAGAGGAATTGAAGTGGGAATGATTTGGGGGTGGCAGCGGAATTAGATTACTGGACAAGATACTGTTAAGGATCGTAGTTCCCCGTCGACACATATATGCGGCTCCCCATAGGGGAGAGTGAGCATTTAAATCGCCGAGTAAAATCGCTTGGGTGCCTAGTACAGATATGAGTGATTGAATTTCACTTTGTGTAACTTTAGTGGCGGGTTTGAGATAACAATTGGCGATAGTCAAAGGGGAAATACGAGAATTTGCCATTTTAACCGAAATTGCTAACGACTGTAACGTGGTATTGCTGTAAAGATGGACTGCGGGGCAGCTCACATGTACAAATGTTACCACCCCACCGCAAGCGATTAAACCTTGTTCGTCATCTAAATGGAAAAGGTTATAGTTTTTTAACTTCGGCCTGTGGGTCTGTTTGAAGTGAGTCTCCTGCAGGCAGATAATGGCAGAAGAATAGGTGTTTATTAATATGTTGAGCTCTTCTATGTGCTTATAGAAGCCCCTGCAATTCCACTGCATAATAACATGATTGCACGCCATTTTTAATGGAAATAAGAAAGGCTATGTGTATATGGGGTATCCATTAAGGTAAGAAGAAGAGGAAGGTGACGTGTTAGCATGCTTGTGAGCTGCAGTCGTCCTCCGACGTAATTTCTGGCGAGGGTGGTTCTTGTAAACTTTTGATTACGCGAGTGCAGCGATTTTTAATGCTTGCACTTCCGAGATATGGTTTGATTGTGGAAAGTAAGTGCACTAGATCTTCTCGGTCAGTTGTAAAATTACGTGCGTAATTTATATAATCCGAGACACTGCTGATTTTTGCAATGAACGTCTGGAGTTCGTGATAGGAAATGGCGAAGGGCGCATGGTCAGGGAGGAATAAAGAACTGGTTTCGCCCATCAGGACATTTATGTCCTTTACTTTTTTGTGGGCGATGTTGGTAGTGGAAAGTTGGGGTGTAGGGGGAAGAGGAACGGGAGATGGGGAAATATCGACATCGTTATGCTGAGATGGGGGGTGCTACGTTTTACGAGGGGCTGCGCTGAGAAATTCGGTTGTGGTTGAGCTGCCTCAGGTGTTGGCGGGTGTGGTCTCTTATGTTGAGGGGTATTTTGTTTGATGATGGGACATTCATCTGTTGCCTCAACCGCTTCATTTCTCTGGGAGGAGATCTCCATTGGGAGTTCTTCCAGCCCTTTATTCTTGCAGTTGGGGCAGACATGATCAGCTAAGTTGATAAAAATACGGTGTTCGATGCCATTATTAAAGACTCTGGAATTTCTTTACAGTTTACCTGCTCAATGTAAACCTGCCTATGGAAGGAGATTATGTGTCCAAATTCATCATCTAGCGGGCACACGCGTAGAGTAGCGATAGGGGTGAGTAATTTTAACGCGTCGCTGATACGTTAAAAAAAAATTAGTTTGTTTGCTGGGTTTCGTAGTCTTCGGGCTTGAATTGTTTGACCATTGAGCGAGATTGTCCCGCCACCGGCGAAAAATGTCTCGACAACTTCTTTTGATTTTAGGAAAACTACCACTCGATCGCGACTAATACGAGAACCGGCGGTTATGTTTAATGCCCTGCCGGTTTTTTAGGATTCCGTAATAACATATGGAATCCTAATAAGATGGTACACAAATGACAAAAATATCAAATAAAAATCAATTACTCACGAACAGCTTGACTTGTAAACTTCAAATTTGGAACATAAATCACAATTAAAATTCTCTTTAAAACGATCTATAACTTGAAGATGACCGATTACCCTGGGCGGCAAAAAACCCAAAAAACCGCCAAGAATATATAATATGGTACATAAAACGACCTCAAAAATCACTTAAAAAATCATAACTCGTCAGTAACGCTGAAATTCAAAATATAAACTACAATGCAGGAGTACTTTCATAATATGTTACAAAAGTTATGTAGAGTTGCCCAAAAGTTCAAAAAACTGCAAAAAATTATGTGTCCCTCCCCCCTAGCACCGCGAGTATTGTAGTTAAAAATTTTGAACGCGGCTAAAAATACGCGCATCCCCGTATATTTCTCTAGTTTGGAACACCCGGCCTTCCAACTTTAAAACTGGACCTTCCGAGCCCCGAAAGCTCAAAATTTTGGAAAAAAATATTTTTTTCCCCAAGCATGTGATATATTGTTGGAAAGACCGCTATTTGTCCGGAACGAAACAGCATTTCATTTCCTTAACAAAACTTCCAAAGTTGTCGTAAAGTTCAAAAAAGCACGAAAAATGACATGTCCTCACGCTTAGCGATGCGAATATTAAAGCTGAAAGTTTTAAACGCGGTTAAAAAAATGCGCATCCCCGTATACTTCTCTAGTTTGGATCATCCGGATTTTCAACTTTAAAACTGGACCTTCGGGGCACCGAAAGCTCGAAATTTTGGAAAAAATATTTTTTTTCCCCGGGCATGTGATATATCGTTGGAAAGATCGCTATTTGTCGGGAACGAAACCGTATTTTATTTCCTTAACGATACTTTCCAAGTCTCCGTAAAGTTCAAAAAAGCGCAAAAAATGAAGTGTTCCCCCTCTAGTGGCGCAAGTTTTACAGCTGAAAATTTTAAACGCGGTTTAAAATTCGCGCATCCCCGTATATTTCTTTAGTTTGGAACATCCGGATTTGCAACTTGAAAACTGGACCTTCGGGGCACCGAAAGCTCGAAATTTTGGAAAAAATATTTTTTTTCCCGGGCATGTGATATATCGTTTGAAAGATTACTATTTGTCGGGAACGAAACTGTATTTCGTTTTGTTAACCAAACTTTCGAATTTGCCGAAAAGTTCAAAAACGCGAAAACTAATATGTAGCCCCCTATTTGGATCGCGAATATTATAGCTATAAATTTTGAATGGGGTTGAATATATGTTCATTCTGGCATGTTTGCGTAGTTTATTTAAAATTTTGTGTATATATCTAAATAAATTTTATTTAAAAATCGTAATCTAATAAATAGTGACAAACAAGGAAGGTGGTTTAAGTAATAGTATTCAAATATAACTATATAGAAGTTCGGAAAACAAACAAGTACAATTACAAATTTTTAAATATTAATTGATAATTAATCCTTCCAAAAATCTAGGACTAAATAGCGTTTATTTATTAGATTTTTTTTTTTTTTGCAGTACAATATGATGACACTGCGTGATGTGTGAAAAAGAATTGGACTAAAAATATCTGTTTTGGAATTATTGTTGTTTTGAATTTAGTATTATGTAAATAAAAATTATGGTTATCTTTAACTTAACATACGGAATCCTCAGCGCATGAAACCTCATGCTTGACTGAACTTTTTATTGCTACAAAGTAGTCGCGAATTGCACATGGAGGTGTGAACGGGAACAATATTGCATTTTCATTATTGGCTGGCGAGAAAGAAGTTAGCGGCGAAATTTTAGCTTTCGACGATTTGACCGCATTAGCGAAAGAAATCGTTTTCGAATTATCGGACATATAACTGATCGCCGGCGTGGAGCCATCTGAAATCGAATCATTGCCGAGGCTAGAAGAGGGAATATTCGGTAATGTCGCTTGCTGTGGTAAAGTAGTGGCATTAGTGTTAACGGTGTTGACGGTAAGGTTTGCGTTAGTGTGTGTAGCGGACGACTGTGCAAGTGCGAGTCGAGGGACGGCGCGAATAGTGTGTGTGTGCGGTGTGTTAGTGACGTTGGGTTGCGGTTTAACGGTAGTAGTTGCTAATGGAACGGACTCACAGGTACCGGTTGGCTTATTGTACTTGTTGATGGGCACAGTAGACGCAGTTCTAGCAGTGATTGAAGCTGCTACCGGTGTCGCGGCAGCAGGGGACGACTTGGTAGCTGTCGTGTTCGGGGGCGGTTTCTGATTCCCCTGCATCTTGACGCCGCGGATCGACGTAAAAATAGATTAACGATCGGTTTATCAGTTAATAGAATAAAGAAAAACCAAAAGGAACGCAATAACATACGACTTTATCAAACACGAATTTGTTATCCTCCGTTGGTAATAGTTTCTAATAAATCCTTCGTCTTTGCCTATTTATATATAGGTAAGTCTAATCATTACTATACTGCACAGAGGGGGATCCACAAAGAAGGAAATAAGGGACATCCCCCACAAAATAAAAAAGAAATGGACTAATCAAAATACTATCGTTTTATTCTTTCTAGTAATTTACTATTCAAATTCAAAACTACCATTTTAGCTACAATTTTATAATTTTTTTATTTTTCATCTAAAAATAAAACAAAATTTTAATTAAATTATAATAATTATGTATTTTTAAAACATTTTTAAATTTCTAAGGAGGTTGTTATTTGATTTTCTTTATGAAACAAGGTAAAGATATTACGTGATTATACAATTTCCCTCTTAAAAATGTCTCTCTGGATCCGCCCCTGATACCTCACAATCATAATATCTGCTTAATTTATATAATTTTTTTTTGCAGTTTCCAGTACTTGTTCTTTTATTTTTGTACATTCTTTTTTTTAGTATTATTTCACTGTTCTTGATAAAAGGTGCTAATTTAATTCCTGCAAAAAGGAAATTTCAATGCATTTTTCGTTTTTATATGCTTTATATTAGTTTCAGACATCCGCATGATTTAAAATTTTTACTAATTGTACATACCCGATGACAGTGCAATATTATGCAGGAAAAAATCACCTACACCTACAAATAAATTCAAAACATGTAAATATTTATAAACGGAATAATTTTTATTTCCCATGAAAACAGGACGACTTAATGGAAGCAACAGATCTTCAGCTGGTCTTATTATGTTTCCCACCTGGTATGGCGGCTCGATCAAATTGGAGGAAAGCATAACGAGACCGGCTGCAGTATTTTTCTTCAAACTGCCGCATCGTGGCAGGAAACATAATGAGACCGGTTGGGGATCCATTGCTTCCGTCAAGGCATTGTTCTTTTTTTGGGAAATAAAAATTATTTCGTTTTTTTTGGGGGGGGGGGGGGTCGTCATAAAGACATTGGCCCAAGAAGAGGGGGAAGAATGAGAAGCGGGATCAGATGTTTATGCAATCAGATATGGAAGATAGGAAAGACTCAAGTGCTGGAATGACTGAGGGTGATGGCAAGGAGAGGACACGTTTATAAATGTTTACAAAATTATTATAATCAAAGATGATCCTTCAAGACGAAAAAATTAAAAATAAAAGTATAGTTTAAAAAACTGAAAAAAGTAATTTGTATTCTAAAGAGGTGGGCATTAATAATTAATTTAAATTCAAAATAAAGCATGGGGTGACTTTATATCATTTACATTTGTTGAGGGACTGCATGACTACTAATAAAATTACCCCATGCTTTATTTTGAATTAAAATTAATTATTTATGTCCACCTCTGCACTTTTATGTTAATATTGTAAAAGAACTTAGTTTTTTATTGTGAATTAAAAGTAATTATTAAAGTCCACCTCTTCACTCATGGGTTAGTATTGTAAGAGAATTTTAATTATTTTACACTTTTTAGCGCATCTTACATATAAAGCATATATTTTTAGCTTTTTAAACTATACTTTTATTATATTATTATTGCAAACATTTGAGTGATTTACAGTCTCATTTTACAAATAGTTACTCCAGTGAATCTACATTTCTGAGTGTTATGTGAAAAAAAAGGCATGACAATCATTAATTTACAAGCATAGTGGATATTATTACTTTGCAAGGGTAATATTTTAGTTGCAACAAAAATTTGTTGATTCAGTAAAAGTTATGTATAAATCAAGACTTAGTTCTCATGAATAATTATATTCCCAGTTTTGGTTTTATCCTATTTAACTTATGAAGCACAATTACCAGAAAACTTCCTGATGATTTTACTAGTACTAAATAATAGTTAATTAATGTTGCAAAAAAGTATGTATATTAATATACAGTGAATTTGATCTTATTTGTCTGATTTTTATTTATTTAAATTATTTGAAATTTACAGGGAGTAAGTGTTCTTTTTATTTTTTGTATTTATTTTTATTTTGCGACGCTCGACGTCTTGGTTATTTGCGTCAACTAAACATATTAACAATATCTAGAATATAACATTTTGATAATAATAAAGGTAAATATTTTTTTTAACAAGTGTAGATCAACAACAACAGGCGAAAAAAAATCAATAAACGAACAAAAACTATTTTGCAACCTATATAAAGATATAACATTTCGATAAATAACAAAAAACAAAAGACTTAATAGAATTGATAAGTTTAAATGTAATTAATGTTGTACTGTGCAAAAGCAAGCATTAGAAAATAATCCTTATATTTAAATTAACTTCTTGACATATTTTCATGTAATATTTCGTTTACATTATTTTCTAAAGTAACGTTTATGTGGATATATACATTTTAAATGTATCATAATTGTTGAAACTAACAAGGAAGGTATGCAAGTTGTCAATCACAGATTTTGATGAAATTTTGATATGTTGTAAAGAATTTAAAAATATTGGACACCTATTTCTTTATCGGCTCATATGCAGTTTAAAGGGACAAAAACCACCCCTAAACTTTACCCCCCCCACAACAGTTTTTCCGCATATCTCAGCTCTAACTCCATATTTTTTCATAAGACAAAGTGGAGATTTTTTCTTATAAAAGAGGTAAGTAATCTATAATGATTTAAGTAGAAAGGGTTGCACCCCTTATTTTGAAGAGGTGAAAACACATATTTTTCAAATTCATTTTGAAAAAAAAATTATAAAACAGCTTAAAACATTTTAAAAAACTTGTTCCAAAACATAAAACAAAAAACTAGAGTTCACCTATTTCAGCATGTTAATATATACAACCCCCAACAGGGGTAAACTGCCCCAAATACAAAGTAACTTTATATATGTGTTTTAAGTGAATAAAATTTGTTTAAAATTTGAGTATAAGGGTTTTTGAGCTCACTCGTCACGAATCTGATATTAGATTTTGTTAATTCAAAATGGCAGATCCTATATGGCGGATGGAAATGTTGTAAAAAATTTAATTTACATAAGAGCTTCTATATTGTGGCTTTTGAGGTCGCTAGTAACGAATTTGCAATTAGACATTAAAGATTTACAATAGCAGATCTGATAAGACAAAAAAGTCAAACATATTCTACCTGGCACTAAAACTTGTCTGCAAAAGTGTCCAAGAGCGCTAATTACAAATGTGAGGCATGAGTTTACCAGTGATCCATACCTGAATAACCCTAGACAGGCCAAAGACCTGGCGCTTAACTTTAAACCCCTAGACCCCTAATGATTTGTAAATTTAGTTTGAAAGATCACAAACCCATAAACCACAGGCAAGTCGAAGGCCTGTGATATAAATCACAAACCGCAGAAGGGTCAATGACTAGGATTTTAAATCTGAAACTCCTAAACTTGGGGCCTACCCTAGTCCTGTTGTATCAAAATAAGGGGTGCAACCCTTTCTGCTTAAATCATTATAGATTATTTACCTCTTTTATGAGAAAAAATCTCCACTTTGTCTTATGAAAAGATATGGAGTTAGAGCCGAGATATGTGGAAAAACTGTTTGGGGGTAAAGTTTAGAGGTGGTTTTTGTCCCTTCAAAATTCATATGAGCCGATAAAAAATAGGTGTCTAATATTTTTAAATTCTTTATAAAATATCAAAATTTCATCAAAATCTGTGATTTACAACTCACATACTTTCCTCATAATAAATTATTTTAAAACAAACCATTTAAAAGAATTAAAGTAATATGTTTTAATAAGTCATATTAAGTGTGCTATTGTGATTAAAAACGTTATTGCAGAATGATTCATTTTCTAAAACTAATATAAAGTATCTGCTAAAAATGAAAGATTATAATTTACATGTGATGTAAATATTTTAATATTCATTCTTATTATTGATTATATTCTTGTTTAAAATTTCAAAATCTGATAATTGATTATACAGTTTTAACAAACAGGATGTATTCACCTACATACAGACATATGCCTGCAATGAAACAAGACCTCAGAAATGTATGGTCTTATGATCTTTAAATATCATTTTATTCTTTTTACCCATATTTAGGGCTCGCTTTCATTGTTGAAATCAAAATTGCATTAGCTTTCACTGTGTTAAATATATTTATTTCATGATAGGTTTAATGGTTCGGAAACTACAAAAAAATAAATAACTCCCAAACCGTTTGATTTTTAACTTTAAAATTGCATGATAAATTACAATCAAAATTCTCTTTATGACAATCTACAACTTCTAATTGCGAGGAACGAAACCATATTTCATTTTCTTAATGGAACTTTCAAAGTTGACGAAAAGTTCAAAAAAGTGTGAAAAATTATCTGTAATCCTTCCTTGCGGCACAAATATTCTAGTTAAAAATTTTGAACAAGGTTAAAAATATAAGCATCCCCATATATTTTTCTAATTTGGAACATCCTAGTTGTCGCTTTAAAATTAGACATCTTGGAGAGCCGAAAGCTCAAAGTTTTGAAAAACATTTAGTGAACAAATTCCAAGAATTGTGAAAAAATAGTGACAGCTGTATAATGACGTCTTAGCATAATATTATTGGAAAATACTAACTTTCATTTACTGAAATCAATTAATGGCGTTATTTCTATCAAACGAACATGAAAAAGAAGTATGCAGGTTTTTTTATTTGCTTATAAATATGTGTGTAGTACAGCAAAATCATATCTGATTGGAGGTTTTCAGCTCCTCCCATAATGACTACAAAATAATAACTATCTGGATTAAATGGACCAAATTCAGAATAAGTTTATTTCTTTTCCGTTTTTGACCAAAGAAAATAAAAGTGTAATTTTCATAAATTATATAGAAACAACTATTTCTTATTTATTTTTAAATTTGTTCGTTCAAATATTGCATATGCAAAAATTGACTACAAGAGTTCAATTTACTATTTATAAATAAATATATTTTATAATAATATATACATATAGATATGTGTATATACACATATTTATTTATTTTTTTAATATTTTTAATGCAATTTTGCAACTAGCTCTGGGCTATCTAGCAATTTTAATAACATAATATGGATGATTTGTGGAGCTCCTTATCCAGCGACAAAGATTTCCGCTATCTGTATTTTAATACTTTTTAATTATAATTGTTCATTTATAATAAATCTGTCGGCTTTGTTCGTTTTAATCGTCTGATTTCTGCCGAATTGTCTAGTAATTCAATGGCTAAGATATTTTTGTGATGATCTAGTTTAATGCCGTATTGCCGAGCAATTTCTTGTATTTGTTCTTTGACAGGTTTAACCGCCAAATCCATGTGCAGTGTAAGATTGCTTACATACCATGGGGCGTCTGCAATTGTTCTTAGTGCTTTACTTTGGAAACGCTGTATTATCGCTATATTACTCGGTTTAGCACAGCCCCATAGTGGATTTATGTACGCCCATACAGGTTTTAGAATTTGATTATGTTCGACTGTAATGATTGTACATTGCATGTAGTCTTTGCAGAACTGCTAATATAAAAATAATATTCAACAGTGATATAAATCTCCCAAGTCAATATATTTTAAGTTTTTCTAATAAGCTCAAAATGAGAATAAAGTGATTCACAACAAATTCACTTTAATGTAAAAGAAAGCGCGGGGTGCTTACTACGTTTATAAAATAACTCGACCTACAAATAGTTAAAAAATAAAAGAAAAAGAATAAACAATTGATATCAAAAGCAACCCATGCTTTCTTTTACATTAAAGTTAATTTGTTGTGAATTACTTTATTCTCATTTTGAGCTTATTAAAAAAACTTAAAATATATTGACTTGGGAGATTTTCATCACTGTTGAATATTACCTTTATATTTAAAAATTATTTTTTACTTTTTTAGTTCACATTGCTATAAAAGCGTGTTTTGTTTAGTTCTTTTTAAACTATAATTTTATTTTATTTATGTTCTAATTTTGAATTTTACAAGTAAAGACATTTCAAAGTTATAAAACGTTATTTGTGTTTTTGTGGTTTACGAACCATCTTATTAGAATACTGTACACTTAGGGCCGTATCTAGATCAAAATTTCGAGTATGAAAATATTTTATATATATATATGCGGGGGGGGGAGTATGTGTGTGTGTATTATCATGAAATATATTTATTTATAAATAGTACACTAAAGCCTTGTAGTCAATTATTGTGTATACAACATTTGAATACTACAATAAACACAAATAAAAATAGTCGTTTCCATAGAATTCACAAAAATTTCGATTTTCTTTTCTTTTGCCAAAAATTGAAAAATAATAAATTTATTCTGAATTTTGGTCCATTTAATTCAAGCAGTTATTATTTCGCAGACATTTCAGGGGGTAAACCCTAAAAACCCCCTCAGGTACGGCCCCGCCTATACATACACTCACACACACATGCACACATATACACATATATATATATATATATATATATATATATATAAAGATCAAAATTCTAAAAAGTATGAATACACAAATATATGTATATATATGCATATATATACACACATATATAGATAAAAATATCAACAAATCTATTGCAAATTGTTATATATAAAATGAACAGCTCCCAAAAATGAGATGAAATAAAAGAAAATGCACTGTGAAAAAACTTCCATAAAAATATACCAAAATAACTTATTGTTTACTAAACAATACTCAATTTTAGAGCTATGCGTGAAGTTTGCTTCCCTGATTTTTATTTGTGATTTTTTTTCCTTTTTTAACAAATCGCTTGCATTATGCTTAAAATCTAGGTTACTAGTTTAAATTTCAAATATGTGCCTCACAATAATAAACAAAATGAAACGTTTTACATATTGTATGCAAAGAAATCACACCAACAAAAAAGTATATGACTATGGCGTTTATTAGTTTTTGAAATAAGCACCCTGGTAATTACATCATATCAGCGTAACTCCTAATAGCGTTATTCAAACTTCAAATAACGTCAACTACACGTTTTGGGCTGTCCTGATTGTCTTCTATCGTTGTTACTGTTTTTCCACAATTATAAGAATTTTGTTTGCTGGAGCTACTTAAAAGATTTATAGTCTAACTTTGAAAACAGTTGCTCTACAGAATTTGTACTTATCTGAATATTAATTGAAAAGCATACAGGCACAGTTATTACTAATTTGTAAGCACAGTGTATATTATTACTTTGCAAAACTACCATTTTAGTTGTCCCAAAAATTTTTTTATTCAATAATAATTTTGTATAAGCGGGAACATAATTCTTGCGAATAATTCTATTCCTAATTTGAGCTTTATTATACTTTATTTATGAATCACAATTAAATGAAAACTTTCCAATGATTTCATTGGAATCTAACTATGTAAAATACCACGATTATGGGACTGTGTTCCAGAAACATATCAATGTTTTACTTTCCAAATAACAAATTGCTACTCCATTTCCTTTAATACTGAACTAATTTTTATTTCTCCAAATTTTATTTGTATTATTTGTTTGAAATTTACAGAATGTAAGTATTATTTAATCAAACTGGTTCCTTTTGAGCTTAATTAAGGTTATATTGCACAAAAACAAGCTTTAAGGAACAATTCTTATATTTAAATTAGCCGTATGACATTTATTATCATATAATATTTAATTTACAGTAATTTCTAACACAAGGTTTATGTAGATATATAGATTTTGAGTGTATCAAAGCAATTATAATTAAGAAATAAATTTATTTTAAAACAATCAGTTTAAAATGAACAGATGTAATATGTTCTAATACATTGTATCAATGTTTTTATAATGATTAAAAACTTTAATGTAAAATGGGTCATTTTACTAAACCTAGTTCAAAATATCTGCTTAAAATGAGAGTTTAAAAATTATATGTGATACATATTTTAATATTTGTTTTTTTTCCCTTAAATTGTATGTGCTGTGTGTAACTACTGCGGTCATTACAGCACACACAAGGGAGGGGAGATAATTTAAATGTGGTGAGTTAAGCCACTCATTTTAATGAAGGCAATAATCCTGTTGATGGAGATTACCTCGTTTGAGAGGGTCTGCCCTATATCTATGGGTAGGCCAAGTTGCCTCCGCAACATAGTAAATATTTGCAGGTAAGTATTATGCGGGAAACTGTCGGTACGGTTGTCTGGTTGCACAAGGGGCATGTAGCCGGAGGCGGCGTTTTATCAATTATATGTTTGTGCGAAATAGCGATGTGGCCAATTCGCAGCCAACTGAGGATCTTAAAATCGTATCGGGATGTTCCTTCCAGTGGCCACCATGATTCAACTGTGGGCTTAATAGTTCTTAGGGATATTGTTGCAGCTGCTCATTCAGTTTTCCACTGGTTTTCGCACACCTTTAGGAATGTATATGTGACTGATGAGGGTAGCTCCGGGTCCTGTGGCATTGGCGAGAGCAAGGCAGAACGTGCTGCTCTGTCGACACTCTCATTACCAGGCACTCCAACGTGCCCAGGAACAAAACGAAAAGTTAGATTATCACAGTTGTGTTTCTCACGTTTCGTCGTGTTGATAAAAAATATTATGTTCGGGGTTGTCTCGTGGGATGCCCCGTACAGCACCACCCACAAACATGCTGGCCGCCGCACTGAAACCGGACGGAAGCAAAACGACCACCGGTAGTAAGTACGCAGCACACAAACCAGGTAAGAGCCACACCGACACACACAACACACCTCCGCATAAGCCGGCCACTGCAACTGCTGATGAGCATCAGTCGATCTCTGCAGATCCTCTTCCACTCACTCCAAACCAGAGTAACACGAACAGTAAGATGATTACACACACAACCACCGCTCACACGTACACAACTAACCTGCACACACATGTCACTACCACGCTTACACAAGTACCTACCCCACACACGCAACCGATCATCTGATCAACAGACAACACAAACCAACTTCACACCGCGGCCGTAACATTATCGTCAACCGCTACTGTTAAACAAAGCACTACACACTCCCACGCCACGGATGCAGATAATAATCAATTTAATATAATCAACGCATCCCCTGATAATACAAAAACAAAATCGAGCACGTTAGTTGATAAAATTGAAATTCAAACCGAGTCTTCTGAAAATCATAATTCGTTAAATAAACAAAATATCTCTTTCGCTGATAAAGTGAAGTCAACGAAAATAACACTGTTAACAGCTTTTAATCACCCAAAAGATGAACAAGGCATCATCCTGCCACATTTTCCGCCTCATTCGCTCAGAGACTATTATTCACTAGCAGTAATCTCGATATAATTGCGGGGCCTCGTATCAGTCGAGACCGTATAATTATTTTCCTTAAATCATAAAAAATAACTGACGAATTTTTTGACAGAGGCGGAACAATTACATTAGCAGAGCGGACAATTCAAGCAGCACGAATTAGACAACCAGCTAATAAAGTTGTTTTATCAAACGTATCGGTCACTATACCAAATGAAACACTTTCGTCATATCTCGCTTCAACACTATCCCTTAAGCTACTGTCACCAATATCAATATTAAGAGTCAACCCCTCGGACGATGAGTTTGCACACGTAATAAGCTGGCAAAGACAGGTGTATGTCGAGCATGCGAACTGTGCAAATATTCCTAGATCATTTCTCCTACGAAATAATGACCACGATCACAGAATTTTCATCCAAATCGAAGACCACGTGTGTCCAAACTGCAGAAAAGAGAATAAACCGGTGAACACACAACAAGAAAGTCATCCCAGCCGTCCAGACACCATCTGCCAACCTCAACAGCCAACCACGGACCATGTTAGCGATGTGCCCCAAACAGTACATAATGAAACCCATGTCTCCCCCTTAATGGTAGACACCAAATGTCCAGACAAAATAAATTCAAATGCCAAAATTGAGCAACCAGAAATAGAGATGGACACGGACGCTAGTCCACTGGAACGGCCTCATCCCAAGACCCCAAAAGCAGTTGCTGACCCGAGACCGCTTGTTTTCCCATCACGGCCGCTACCTAAACGGCCAGCTCTCTACATTAATCAACCAGATAACAAAGAGGAGCATGCACCAACTGAGCCGCATAACGAATAGCCAACCCGAGAGCCAGAAGATGTAATTGGAAAAGCCAAACACCTTTTCAACTCCGAACAACCAACCTTTATGATGGGATTTGAAGAATTCAAAACATTTATCCGGACAGTTGCGACGAACCCAAAGTACATTTCCTATGCAACTGATTATACAAGGAGCTATGACAAGCTGGTATACATGCTTGCAGTAGTTAAACCATATCTTACCGGTAGAAGCATTAAAAGTCGCTGCTCCCGAATTATAAGAAAATTATTGGAACAAACTATCACGACGTCTAAAGACGAGCGACATCATAGCGACGGCAACGAATCCAACACCAATTAATAAACTTCCCTTGTCCATAAAATCTTACAAAGTCTGTACAATATTACAACCTTATTTAGAACCAAGATGGCGGTAAAGTCCTGTTTAATGCAGTGGAACTGTCGCAGTTTTAATAACAACCGTGCTGAACTGATGCAGTTAATTGCACGGCATAACCCCCAACGCTATATGCTTACAAGAATCACACCCAAAACATCAACCGAGAGTAAAAAACTATAAACTCTTTAGATGTGACAATATTCAAGGTATGAGAGCGAAAGGATGTGTTCTATCTCTTATCCACACCTCTATCCCTGCTTACCCAGTCCGTCTCAACTCCTCCCTACAAGTTATTGCCGTCACCATACATACCCCTCTTTTATCGAACTCTCCAGTTACACTATGTTACTGTTATATTCCCCCGAACAGCATGAATAGTGTCCACGAACTCGAGTCCATTATAACACAACTTCCTAAACCGATTATACTATTAGGGGACTTCAACGCTCATTCCCCGATCTGGGGATCAAGACAGACAAACAAACATACATGCAATCCTCACTAAACGCCTTTTAAATACTGATTTATGCTTTATTCCCCAAACTCATTTTAACCTCTCATACCATGTGTTCTCGACTATCGACTTAGCGTTCTCCTCCCCTGCCCTATATCCTAAATTAGAGTCGGTAGTACTGCTCGGCTTGTGCTTCAGCGACCACTTCCCTATTATAATACATACCACAAGTCCTATACCAAACGTCTCCACATCAACAACTCCTCACTTCTTATTCCACAAAGCAAATTGGGAAACGTTTCGTGACAAGGTCTCTGTCCCACATCAACTCAGTACCTCTGCGGTAGAAAATATCAGGATACTTCTTGAGGTTATGTTTACTGCAGTGGAAATGGCGATCCCTAAATCTACTCCCTCACCCCGCCCACGCCGTGTTCTCTGGTGGTGTAGTGAAGTTGCCGTAGCAATACGAAACTGTAAACGAGCTCTCAGAAAATACAAATCATCACAATTACTCAGTGACCTGATTGCATTCAAAAAGCAACGCACCAAAGCACGTTACATAATTAAGATGAAGAAGCGAAAATCCTGGACCTCTTTCATTTATTCAATAGCCCAATCCACATTTAACCAAATGCCATGGGCAAAAATTAAATCGATGAATGGCCTTAATCGATCCAAACCTCCTACCTCCTTAATCCATAACAACTCAGTCGTATCAGATCCAAGCAATGTTGCGGATATCTTCGCTCAGCACTACCAGAATGAGTTTTCCTCCTTAGTCTATTCCAACAAGTTTACATCTAGAAAAGCTTCTTATGAACAACAAGAATTATCCTTCCTTCAACAGTCCATGGATGCTTTCAACAGCAAATTTTCCATGGCTGAATTAAACTTTCAACTCAAATTTCATACTCGAAACAGTGCACCTGGTCCCGACTCTGTTCATCTATACATGGTTAAGTATTTGTCAGCGCAGGCAAAAGAGTTTCTTCTTAATATTTATAACCAAATATGGGTATCTGGCGATATCCCTCAATTCTGGAAGATGGCATACATTATTCCTATATTAAAACCAAATAAAGATCCACTCCGTCCTGAAAGCTATCGTCCGATGTCCCTTTTAAACGTCTTATCCAAAGTAATGGAAAAAATGGTAAACAGGCGCCTCCTTTTTGTCCTTGATCAAAATAATATCCTTTCTCCTATACAAGCCGGAGGGCATAAAGCGAGATCGACAGGCGATCACTTAATAACTTTACAACGGCAAATAATAACGAACTTCCACTGCCATCAACATACATATGCGGTCTTTTTCGATTTAGAAAAAGCATTTGATCGCATATGGTGGCATGGATTATTGCTAAAGCTCAATGCCGCAGGAATAAATGGCCAAATGGGCAATTATATCGCTAGCTTTTTAAGCAACCGAACGATCCGGGTTAAGATCGCTACATCATTATCAGTACCCATTCCAACGGAGAATGGCGTTCCACAAGGCTCTGCTCTGAATGCAACCTTATTCATAACTTACGTCAATGACGTAGCCGAATGCATCTCGCCGCCTATAACCACCCGGTTGTTTATCGATGATCTTAACATCTCCTTATCGTCAAATTTCCCTCCTATCGCTCAAAAAATACTCCAGAAAACTATCGATAAAATACAGAGTTGGTCTGATAACAACGGCCTAGGCATCTCGGCGAGTAAATCCATATATGTTGATTTAATATTTGTTTTTATCTTCAATAGTGCTCTTGTTTAAAATTTCAAAATCTGGTTTTTTATGCTGGCATCTAACTGCAATGGATCAAGTTATCAGACCAAAGCATGGTTTTATAGTTTTCAAATATTCCTATATTTTTTTTATTCCTATTTGATGTTTCTTTTTCACTTTTCAATGTATTATCAAGTGTTTCTTAAAATAAATCTGTCATACACGGATTCATAGTTTTTCGGTTGTTTTTTTGGTAAATTTGTTTCACGATGGTGGTACAACTTGCAAGATGGATTCATAGTTTTTCGGTTGTTTTTTTGGTAAATTTGTTTCACGATGGTGGTACAACTTGCAAGATGGATTCATAGTTTTTCAGTAATTTTTTTTAGTAGATTTGTTTCACAATCATAGTGCAATTTGAGAGTTATGTGTTATTATGCTGAATTTATGCCAATCTTTTTGTTATTTTTAATGAAAACCAGCTCCAAAAATTAATTTTATTTAAATCTGTATCTTTTTCAATTTATAGCAAAGCAGGGTTCCCAATGTCATAACTTGAAATTTCATTTCATTTCTTTTTAAGCTATGCAGGGTATGAGGCTTACTTTACTTATAACTATTGTAATAGTATCATAAGTTTATCATTTTGACTCCTTACACCGATATTTCTTGAACGGCAAACTGCTAAAAGTCCAGTTAATAAAATGTATTATATGTCACATGAAAACAAGTGTCAGTGATTAATTACAGATAATATAAATGTGGTGGTACAGGAATACAATGCTAATGATTTCGAAGTATATAATTAGACCGTATTTTTAATATAAGCGTTCAGAAGCGACTTTGGATCAATTTTTCTAAGAAATTTGTTTCAGCAGTTTGCACCCTATATTACTGCATACTGACTTAACAATTTAATGAACCTGGCCAGCAATTTTACAATTTCCTACTACAGATATTATTTCTTAGTTTCTGAAACGATTTGTTTATAAGGATGTTATAAAAGTGACTAGCTGCCTTTCACAATATTTCTAGTTACAGTTCTTCAAACATTTCTATCTTTTTGTCTAGCCTGTGACCAATCAACATCATTTTCGCTCACAGGTGGACATTTCACCAGTAGAACCATGTGGAAGTATTCATCCCCAGCTAATTAACAGGATCTCAAGCACGTTCACACTCTCATTTCACCACATTTTCTGAGATTTTATATATATATACTAGGGAACTAGTCTCATGTTCCTTTGGACTTTAAATTGTATTACTTTGTAAATTTTCATAAAGTCCGCAGTGTTCACATATACTTAGTTTTTTTTAAAAAGAAGTCCACCAATATGTCAATTAAAAAGTGAAATTTAAATCAAAATATCTGAAAAACTGAAACCGCTAGCAGGGTAATATATAAGAGATATATAAGTAAGTAAAAGTAAAGTAAAGCAAGTCCCATACTATTGACAGGACATCGGGGATTGTGATACATTTAATTCTTTTTGGAGACCTTAGTATGCAGGCTAAAAAGAAAATGAATACTGTAACTCACATAGAACCGGCTGTGGAAGTTTTTAAAAATTTTTTGCTTATAACTTGATTTTCACTTTTTTCAAAATTTGGGTTCTTTAATTTCAAAATGTTGAGGGTTTCGTATTTTTCCTACATTCTAGCGGTTGAAATACATGATTTAAAAAAATGAATGACCCTCCAGCTACCATCTGTGGACTTTTTTTTAGTTTCCATGGTACTACTTCAAGCGTGTATTTTCACAAATTTTGGTCCCTAAATATCAAAATTTTTCGATTTTTTTATTTTTCCTGTATTCTGGAGACCTTAGTATGCAGGTTAAAAAGAAAATTAATACCATAACTCATATAGAACCGACTGTGGAATTTTTAAAAAAATGTTTTCTTAAAACTTGATTTTTACTTTTTTTGAAATTTGGGGACTTTAATTTTAAAATTTTGGGGGTCTTATAATTTTCTTATGGTCTGGTGAAGAAAATACGTCGATTGAAAAAAAAAAAAGAATTCTCTAGTTACTATAGAACGGTCTTATGATTTTTTTTCTTGCAGCTTTATATAATAGAAGATGTAATGTATATGTATGTACACACACACACACACACACACACATATATATATATATATATATACAATATTAACACTATAATGTGCACGTTATATTCTAAAAATTAATTGACTTAACACTTCATACCATTAAAGATATGTTATGCTTTCAGCAGTAATTATGTGATATTAATAAAATATTGCTGCAATAATGCAAACAATTTGTTTTTATTATAGTTCCTCATTGCCACTTTCTAGTTTATGGGCAGTTTGTAATTATTATTTCATTAATATCCACTGTGTGTAGCACATTTGTTTCATAACACATTAAAAATCATGAAAACATTTTATTAATTACATTAAACTTTTATTTCCTTTTTACTACTTAAAACAATCCATAATCTGATTACCCCTTCTTAAATTATGTTAAATACCCGATCACTAAATAACCAATCAATTTTCCATTCACAAGTTTTATTTTACATCATAACTATATGATTGTCCTGTAGATATCAAAATTTAAACAATTTTGTATACAACAATTTTTCTGTGTTCACTTGGGTAATTAAAATAACATAATTTTTTTTATATACATTTGTGTTGCAAGATTTTTATTTTTTGGGTAATAAATGTTTTTTTCACATATTATTTCACAATTTGTGATGAAGGATGACATGTTATACACAGAACTATGGTAACTTCTACATAATTTTAATTTTTCTTTTTTTAGTACAGCTTTAGAGAGATTTATAGTCTCATCTGGAATACCATTGCTCACAACAATTTTTCATTTCTGGGCATTAAATAAAAGTACAGCAGGCAAGGCTGTAACCAATCTGTTACCATTGTATATGTTATTACTTTATTGGGGCATTAGTTTTGGTGACCTAAGGTTTGTCTGTTCAACAATCATTTTGTATAAAAATTGTGACATTCTTCATATGTTTGATTATAATTCTAATTCTAACTTTATTCCATTTATCTTGGGAAGCATTACTATTTACTGAGAACATTCTGCTAATTTAACTAGTACAAAATAATTTTTATTTAATGGTTTGTAATGCATGTATATATATATACACAATAAATTTGTTTTCATTTGTCCTAATATTATTTGTTTTATTTGTTGAAATTCATAGATTGTAAGTATATATTGAAGGAATATTTATATTTAAATCCAATGGATGTTACTATGTACATGCAAACAGTGAATAATAAATTAACATATTCATATTAGTTTTTTTTAAATATAATATTGATTGAAAAATATTTTGAAACGCATGGATCATGTGACCTTACACGTTTTAAATATATCGCCACAGTTATTTCTAAGAAATAAATTTCCAATTTAGCTTGACTAGTTCAAATTGAACTTAGGTAATATACTTTAATACGTCTTATTAATTATAATATACAAATGATTTCACCAAAACTAGTTTGAGGTTATATTAATATCGATAATCGTCAGATGAACGTGAAACGTGAAGACTTTTTTGTTGGACAATGATAAACATGTTTCCCAAACAGAGAAAGAATCTTTACATAAATGCAATTCCAGATAAAGCAAAAATTTGTTTCGCGGACTCCTACCATTCTTTATCAAAAGCTTTCTTGCTGACCGCCTGTGCAGAGTAAAAATTGGAAACTCAAAATCCAGAACGATAGGACTAGAGAATGGAATCCCACAAGGCTCGGTGTTAGGACCCACCTTATTAACGATTATCGATGTTCGTCGATGTTCTCGTTGTATTCACCAGTTGTTCAAACATCAAGCTTCGAACGAATATCCTGCAAAGAGCAATCAACGACCTTTCATAATGGTCAGACAAAAGTGGATTCAAATTCTCTGCTGAAAAAACTAAAGTCGTGCACTTCTGCAAAATTTGGTGTTGTCATCATTCTATAAAAATTGACCTTAACAACTCAATAATAACACAAGCGGAGACAGCAAAATATTTAGGATTTGTCTTTAACAACAGATTGTCATGAAAACAGCACATTTCTTACTTTAAAAAATCGTGTGTTTAAAAGTTCAACATCATAAAGAAGTTATCACACACAACGTTCGGAGCTCATCGAACATCGTTGCTTCGAGTGTATCAAGCACAGATTCGGTCAAAATGCGACTATGGAGCCCCACTATACTCAACAGCATCAAAGGCGCAACTTTCAACAATCGACAGCCTTCAGTATACAGCTAATTTTCGAGATAGCGATAATTTTAAAAAATTGCAAAAAATCATGTTCCTCTTCCTCTTTGCAGTGGAAAAATCAATTTTTTTTTTTTTTTGAATTTAGTATTACGTAAATGTAAATATTTAAATAAAATAGTCGATAATTCACTTGAAGGAAGTGGCAATATACCATATACACTATCATATGTGCGCTAGTTGATACCCAGTACACATCCGCAGGCTGCTCTTGTAACATGATAACAAATGGTCACAATCAGTTCCAAGTGTAGTCATGTGTGTCACCTAACATTGCATATAGCAATTGCCAGGAACGCTACATATTCTATACAACTTGGTTCACAAAATTAGAATATTTACATAAAATAAATTTGTTCTTATTTTCCTAAATTTTATTTTTATTATTTGTTTGATATTCACAGTTTGTAAGTGTTTTTTACCAATATTTTTATATTTAAGTCTACTTGTATTATACTATACTACAGGAAACTTTAATCGATAAACTAATACCTTTAAATTATTTTTCTCAACATATAATTTCATATAATCTTCCTTTTATAGTATTTTGTAGTCTGCAATTTACACAGATTTACATATTTTAAAATAGTTATGTTATGTGACAAATTTATTAGGATTCTATACAACATAACATACAGAATACTATTGAGATGGTTCAGAAATGACAAAAATATCAAATAAAAATCAATAACTCAAAAAAGGTTTGACTTATAAACTTAAAAATTGAATTCTAAATTACACTTAAAATTCTCTTTAAGACAATCTATAACGTCAAGCTAACCAATAACTAAATGTAGGCGAATACATACTTGTTTGTTAGAAAATGTGTTTTAAGTTTCCACTAAGTTAGTTTTAGCTTATGATTGGTTATGCCCGAAAACGTTTCTAATTAAGATATTTATCTAATTTATTGTTATAAATTATTTTGCCCTTATTGTCTGTTATTAAAGTTTGTTTTTATTATACTAACTAATAACCCTGGGTGGCAGAAAACTCAAAAAACAGTCAAGAATATATGATATGGTATTTAAAACGACCTCAAAAATCACTTAAAAAATCATAACTCATCACCAGATAAACCTTTAAAAGTGAAATTCAAAATATAAAACAAAACGCAGAAGCTCTTTCATGAAATTAAAAAAATATGGTTAAAAAATTATTTAAATCCTCCTTTTGGAACAAAAACATCAAAAAAAGGAAGTTCATGTAAGTAATGGTACAACTAAAAACTTGGTGAAACCAAACATACCTCGAACATATGCATAAAGAGCTGCTTCATAGGAAAAATATAACCGAGCTTACAACTTTTTATTCTAACCCCCAAGGCACTAAAAGCTCAACAGTTCAGAGTTTTTTTTTTTCTGTGCATGTAATATATTGTTGGAAAGGTCACTATTTGACGGGAATGAAACTGTAAATCATTTCCTTTATGAAACTTTCAAAGTTGATTAAAAGTTCAAAAAACCCAAAATATGACGTGTGTCTCTTTCTTCATAACTTGGGTATCATAATTAAAAATTGTGAATAAGATTAAAAATATATACATAACTGTATACTTTTCTAGTTTGGAGCATCTGGGTTTCCAACTTCCAAAATCAATTATTCCAGAATTTAAATCATTAAAAATCTACCTATCTGTATAATGAAGCAGTTACCCTGGGGAATGTATACATTTCTGAGCATTATGTAAAAATCTTGTAGGTATAGCTACTACTAATTTCTACGCATTACTTTTCAAGTGTGTCGTCTTAATTGACCCAAACATTTATCCATTCAGCAATAATTTTGTGTAAATTATGAAATATCTCCAGTGAATAGTTCTATTCCAAATTTTGAATTTATTTTTTTAATTTTATGAAGCACAATTAACTAAAAATTTCCTAGTGATTCTATTAATGCTAATCCAGTGGCGGCTCGTGAGTAACAGAAGTGGAGGTTCACAATTAAATATATTAAATATTACACAAATATTTATTGAAAAAAATTTATCAAAAATTATATACATATATATCTATGTGTCTGTGTGTATGCGCACATATTAATAATTTTCAGTTAAAAGTCTTGTAAACTAAATCAATTCTTCTATCTTTCTTTAAAGAAAAAAAATCTATAACAGTTTCATGAAAGTTAGGAATATTGTGGAACATTTGTTTTTCAATTGATAACATAGCTAAAGCATTTAACCTGTCATCGCACATTGTGCTACATAAAAATGTTTTAATTCGTTTTAGTGTCGAAAAACTCAGTAAGAAAATAATTAGCACTTTTATCATTAAGAAAATTACAATTTTTGGTAGAAACTACGTCACTATTGAAAATATTCTAATGAATATATGCGGTCCATCATTAAAAACTAAACTCTGTTCCCAATGATCGACTGTGTATACATACATGGGCGTCGCCAGCAGGGGGCAGGGAGGGGCAGCTGTCCCCCTCTGGAGCCTTGAAACTTTTTAATCAACTGGCATTGATGAGTATTCCTAGGCGTGTAATCATGGACAATTTGGAAAACTTATGTTTTAATTAGGATTTTATTCTTGTTTAATAAAATATTAAGCCTTTACAACTTATAAATTTTATTTTTCCTATAACTCATATCCTCTTTCTATCATCTTGCCCCCCCCCCCCCGGCGGCTGGCAACTCATCTTGCCCCTCCCTAGCTCATCAGCTGGCGACGCCCTTGTATATGTTACATATTCAAAATGTAATTAGTATTTTTAAAAGTGATGTGGTTTCTAACAAAAATTTTAATTTTAATTTTAATAATATGAACTGTGAAAACTCGTTACATATTTTTATTTAAGTACAATAAAAAACAAACAAAAGTTAAAATTTTGCAAAATGTTGGTTGTTATTGTTTTCTAAGTCTATGTAATATTTATATTTTATCATTATTTTAATTTATCAATTATTACAATTATTTTGAATTTGCTTAAAAAGAAAAACAATTAAATTTTTATGCTAAAATATGTAGCCAACATCTTGAACAG
The DNA here is from genome assembly GCA_039619475.1 of Icerya purchasi. Taxonomy (NCBI): domain Eukaryota; kingdom Metazoa; phylum Arthropoda; class Insecta; order Hemiptera; family Monophlebidae; genus Icerya; species Icerya purchasi. The sequence continues at coordinate 138,426,217 of CM077116.1, forward strand.
TATCAGTTTTACATAATGCATGTCTCACCAACAAGAGTATAATAAAATGACAAATTATAAGATACAGTAGAAATTAGTTATAAAAACATTCAAAAAGCTGAATAATCTGGTCGTTATATCCCATATAAAATGAAGCATTATAATTTTTTAATGTTCAAAATTTACTACTAATGAACAATTCATTACTAAAATGACACAAAATATTTTATGGCATAAATTATGCTGAATAAGCAATCATTTATTTATAATTATAACTACACATATTTCTTAGTCAAAAACACAAACACACTTTCTTTTTTGTACATAAAAGTATAATAAAAAAACTTAAATCAGTATAAAGCACGAGTAAGAGAAAAGAAACTGTACCAAAACGGAAGTGGTTTGATATTTTCTTACTTTTGAAGAAATTTGTAATTTTTCGACTTTTTATTATAATAAAATAAGTATAGTAATCTTTTTCTAATATTTTTTGCAATGGTCTTACCACAGGTTTTCATCAATGTTATATTTATAATAAGCATTTTACATGTCACACTAACAAAATAAACAGAACAAAAAATAACGGTATATCTGTTCTGTTTATATAAATTTCATTTCTTCATTGAAAAAGATTAAGGATGATGTTTTTGTTAAATTTATCCGCATAAATCTTTCAAAGCTAAATGCCAATTGGTATGCCGTTGTAACCAATTTTTACTGTATTTCAATATTTGGAAATTGACAAATAGAATCACAGTAATTTTAAACACATAACTGTTTTTAAATGTACAATATTGTACTAACTTGTATATGTATGCAACACAATAACACAATCGATATAATATAGATGCAATTATACGCTTTTCTTATAAAATAAAAGTAAAAATAAGCACATAAATATGCTCCAATCAAACTTTATTTCCTTCAAAATTCAAATATGGTTATAAACAGCAAAACAAAATGTAAACATATAATCGTTTTATGAAAATTTATCGATTAATTCTGTTTATAATCAAATTCACTTCATTAAAGTACTGCTCACCTACAAAATATAGTCTTGCAAGAACAACGCCTATCGTTTGGTTCACAATTCGAGTGTGCTCCATCAAGCCTATGTAACACATGCACTAACACAACATCATTTTTATCTTTCTGACACACTACTACATTGTACTTACACGGTTTTTGATCGCACGTGCTACAAGTAGCCTTCACACTAAAAGAATTCCGGACATAACTTAATTACTTTTTAAAAATGTAAAATCAATTTATTTTTAACATTAATTTTACTAATAATGATATACAAATAATAAATATAAATAAAAACATTGGATTCTACTTTTTTAAAGTTGAATCCAGGGTGTTCACGTGCAAATGTGAACACATGAACGAGCCGCCACTGTGCTAATCTATAGTTAATGAATGTGTAAAAAAATGTATGTATTAATATATAATGAATTGATTTTTATTTCTCTGAATTTTATCAATACTATTTATTTGAAATTTACAGTCAGTAAGTATTCTTTAATAAAATTGATATGTTTAAATACAATTAATTTTGTACTGCACAAAAGCAAGCATTAGGGAATAGTCCTTATATTTAAACTAGCTGAACCCGGCCATGCTTCGCTGTGGCTTAGAATGATATTAATGATTGGGGAAGTAGATAAAAGTATTGTAGTAAACATAGATTCACTGAAAAAAGACACCATTCAATTTAATACCATACTTTGTGTTGCTATGGCTATGCTGAGAAATGCAATCAAGTGAAATAAAATAATCTTTATTATTATTATTATTATTATTATTACACATTTTGACTACAACATGCAACACTGCGCGAAATGTAGATATTTTAATTTAGAAGTTACTAACATATATCAAAATTATTATATACAAAAAAAAAACAAAAAAAAAAAAAAAACAGTGAAACAAAATGAAATTAAACAGCCGGATGGAAAGGAATAGTAATATTGAAATTATACACAAAATAACAAAATTAAATTAAATAATCGTGTAAAGTAATATAAAATAACCCAATAAAAAGTAAAAATTGCCGTATGTAAATGCAAATAATACTTCTATTGTAGGTACTATAAAAATAATGTGCATGCCCATGAAAACAATCCTATTCATAAAAATGAAGCCGAGCAAATAATATAGATATAATTACATTCGTAGAAATTGTAAGGAGAAAAATATAAACAAAGAATATTGAAATGGAAATAAAAGGGAAGAAAGAAAAAATGTTTCCCTGAAAATTTAGACTATAAATTGAACGATTTGCGAAATAATCAGGTTTCATTTGATGGAGCACTGTCCGGTGATTTTAATCAAACACTTCCAGAGATATCTCGCTGATGAATTGCATGCTTGCATAATTAGATATTGCATACGAATATGTCTTTGCCATTGATCTACTGCTTCTTGGCGTTAGTGAGATGAACGTGCTGCTCTTCTTCTTCTCGCTTTTACCTGTAAGACTTCAAGTTTTTCTGCCCGCTGATCTGTTAATTATTCTGCTCGCCATTGAGAAGTTCTGATTCTAACATGTTCATTATTGTTTGAACGTTCTTGATCAGTGCAGATTGATCTTCTCTGACGTTCTATGATTGTGTGTCGAGAACGGCGCTTTATGTTTGCACGTTGCCAAAGCATTACAGATGATTAATGAATATGACTTGTACTATGGATGGCGGAGACACAGATGATGAATAACTATATAAAAATGAAATAAGTGAATTGAGTACTCACACTTTGTTTTTCGAGAACAGACAATTAGATATTTTTCAAAACATTCTATATGAAATTAACATATAATAAAATCAATTCTAACTTATTTTCTTCACTTTTTCCTCTTTATTAGTTTTTTATTATATTTTTTGAAATACAATCACTAATTAAAAGATTAACATACAGTTACACTTTTATTTTTCCCAAGGACTTTGAAAATGCCAGTTAAGTGTTCAATATAAATAAATCATTTACCTTTGTATATCTGCAGTATATATTTAAATGATATTTATGCAAATGTATACTCTGCCTATAAATTGTAATTAACTGTAAGGACACACATTAAATAAAGTAACATAATATATAGCCGAAAATATAAACATGTAATTTCTTTTTTAAATTTCAATGTGATTCCTTGAGTGTTTTTAAAATAAGTAAAAATGGAAAAAGAGATTATAATGAAATTAATTTTAGAATTCAGTTTCACAAGTTGTATATGTAAACATATATGAATATACAAATAAGTATACAACCACAGTTGTCTTTTCTTTAAATGTGCGCGTAGTAAAATCATCAATAATAAATCAAATGAATAAAATATGCCATATTAGAAACATCAGGTTAATGAAGGCTATAGCCGGATTACTATAGTAAAATTACCTCTCTTAAAAATGTATTTATCATACACCATTCAATAGGAGTTGAAAAAACTCTTACAGCCAAATTTTCAGCTCCCTATCCCCTGTGAATGCATAGTAAAGTCAAGAAACATTTTTTTTTTTTGAAACGTCTTTCAATCGGAAAATTCTGAAAAAATTCACTGGTGGGCTTCCACATAAGAAATAACTAAATATTTTTTAAATCTCATAACGTCAAAATTGGCCCCTAAAAAAATTATTTAAGTTTTAAATCACTTTTTCCACTCTTAAATTTAGATTCCGCTTTTTAAATGCACGAATTTGATGTTTTTTCCCATTCTTCACAGTGGTGCTACTACTTATTCAGTAAAAAAAAAAAAGAAACTGGTGGCCACCCCGATTTTGGCCAAAAACTAACTTTTTTGTCCTTTTATTACATTTTTAATAGGTTATGTTACAATTAGCTTAAATAACATTTTATGATTTCCCGCTCTTTATGATAATATTATTTTAATAAGGAGTTTTAATATAACACGTTCAAATATCAGCGAAAAATCTGATTTTTACAATTGTTTTTTGTTCTACTTTTACATTGCAGTACATTCTGAAAGCCTAGAATTATATTTTACATATTTTGCGTATATTTCCAATGATGGTGATATAAAAATTGTAACATTTTTATTGCTTCCCATCCTGCTATAAACCAAAATCTAACATTTTTTAAGATTATGTGATATTTTTAAGTCGTGTTACATTTAAAATTTTTAAACAGTAGGAATAAAACTGTTTCTATTTTTTAAATATCATCTTTACTTCTATGTATATTATTTCGGCCTGGTTGCACTTATTTTTTGAGTATTAAGAGTCATTTTTTTTAAATCGCTGCAGATTGTTTGACTTTTTTTTTTTTATATAAATAAATAAGTTTTGGGCCTCATTGAACAGATATGCTCGTTGTGTGAGTGCCCAACACTCTTATTATCGTTTATTCTAGTCAACAAAATTACAGTTAATCATTCTTACTACCTAAACCGAACGTATTAAACCAAAAAATAAATAAATATATATCAATCAACGCAAATATACATATATATACATATATATATATATATATATATATATAAATAGCACAATAATACACCTATACATAGGGACCGTTTACATATTAAACGTCGCATACATTAACGTACAGGAAAGAAAAAGGAAGGAAATTGGTAAATAGATGGTCTAAAGAAACCCTAAAAATGCAACAATAATAATAAAGGGAAAAGGGAATGCAGCAAAATTCCTTAATCTTTGCATCATTCTTTCAACCACTTCTTCACTTCTCTCTTCCATACACCAATTTACCTATTTACAGTCGGTTAATTAAAATCTACATTAAGTAATTTAAATCTGTAGGAAGTAATAGGTTAAAGAAATAATCAGTTATATCTTACAGTTATAAAATGAAAAATAAAAATGATATTTTAACTTCAGTATCTACTGATGCACTTAGAAATATTTCGGGGGAGGGGGGATTTTTTCTATATATATATATGTACATATATGTGTGTGTGTATGTCATCATATAATATATTCATTCATAAATGGTACATTACGGTCTTGTAGTCAATTATTGTATATGCAATATTTGAACACTACAATAAAAACAAATAAAAAATAGTAATTTCCATACAGTTCATAAAAATTTTAATTTTCTTTTCTTTTGTCATAAATTGAAAAGAAATAAATTTATTCTAAATTTTGGCCCATTTAATTCAAGCAATTATTATTTCGCAGACATTTTGGGGGAGGTTTGAACACAGAAAACCCCTCTCAGATACGACCCTGATCTGAACGATTGAAATGAGAAAATAAAATTAAAATAAGGATGAAAAAATAAAATTGCAATGTAAAATAAATACGCCTATTTAAATTATCAGAGAACGTATGAAATGAAAACCACATCATGAAGTGAATGAAACTTAAAAATTCAATAAAAAAATTCGAAAAATATGAAATTAAATGCTTTAGAAAATAAATGTTTTTGGGGGAAAAAGAATTAAATAGTTGATTAGAAATTTGATATAAAAATAATATTAAATTGATTTTCATTAAACTTAAAATATATCATATTTGTTTTACACATAAGTAAATAAAATAATTTCATGTACTTACTGAACAGTAAAAAATATCTGGAAAATGTAAAATTGGTGTATGGGCCTTTCTCATATATAACTGAGCTGCTGCCAAGTGCGATACCTATAGATATCGTAAAGTAAAATAAAAAATAGAAGAAATAAATACGTGTACATATCACTTAAATAATAATGTTGTAAAAAGTATAATTTGTTATTCTGCAGATGGACTGATTTCATAAGAATATTACATTAAAACCTTTTTTTTAAAATAAAAATGTATGATGTATGAAAGTAAATGTGAAGGAACTAAATTTCATCGACATATTTTAAAAAATTAAAATATACTTTGTATTAAATTTTTCCTTCGAAAATATCTATTCAAAACAGATATGCTGTTAGAAAAAGAAATAAAAAACTATTATTTTATTTCTGTATAGTATTGATTGCCATTGTGTACATAAAAAATTAGTAGTGTATTAAAAAAATTGTTACTCTACATGCTTTGTAAAATTTGGTAGTATGTTTACTTGAGCATATATTATAGCCGAAAATATAAACATGTAATTTCTTTTTTAAATTGCAATGCGATTGCTTGAGTGTCTTTAAAATAAGCTTGAACCAAAAAAGAAATCATAATAAAATTAATTTTAGAATTCAGTTTCATAAATTGTATTTGTAAACATATATGTATATAGAAATAGATACACAACCAGTTTTCTTTTATTTAAATGTGCACAAAGTTAAATAAATATGTAGCATCAATAATAAATTAAATATATAAAATATATACCATGCCTGAAAAATCGGGTTAATAAATTTGTATGAAAAAAATAAATCACGGAGAAAATGTAATGGAGAGAATAAAGTGATTGAAAAATACGCGATCGGAACGATTGAAATGAGCACAAAATTAAAATGGGGATAAAAAAATAAAATTGTGACGTAAAATAAATAAGCCTTTTTCAATTTGGAGAATGTATGAAATGAAAACGAAACCATGAAGTAAATGTAATTTACAAAATTCAATAAAAAAATCGAAATCTAAAATGTAATGCTTTAAAAAATAAATGTTTCGGAGGGAAAAAGAAATAAATGGTTGATTACAAATTTGATATAAAAACAATATTTTAAATTTATTTTCATTAGACTTCAAATATATATTTGTTTTACAAATAAGTAAATAAAATAATTTCATGTACTTACCTAACAGTAAAAGATATCTGGAAATTGTCAAATTAGTGTATGGTTTTTTCTTGTATCTAACTGAACTGCTGCTAGTGTGATAACTATAGATTTTGTAAAGTAAAATAAAAAATAGAAGAAATAAATATGTATACATATCGTTTAATTAATAATGTTGTAAAAGTATAATTTGCTGCTCGGTAAATGACGTGAAAAAATCTTTTCTTTCTTTTTTTCTTTTTCTAAATATCTAGTAGTATCCATTACTGATTTCATAAAAATATTATATTAAAACTGTTTTCAAAAAATAAAAATGTATGCTGTCCGAAAATAAATGTGAAGGAACTAAATTTCATCGACATATATTAAAAGTTAAAATATAAATTTTAGATATGTATACTATGAGAAAAAAAAGTGAAAAACTATTATTTCATTTCTGTATATTATTGATTGCCATCGTGTACATAAACAATTAGTAATGTATTAAAATTGTTACTGTACATATTTTGTAAAATTCTGTGATGTTTACTTGAGCATATATTTTAAGCGGATAGTTAGATTTGGACCGAAAAGTTTATTACCGAATATAAATAATATTGCATAAAACGTAAAATATAACAAATAAAATAAACAATGTGTGATAGTACTTACCGCAATAAACATAAACGATGGATAAATAATCAGACCGCGTGGTTGAAATTTTAAATAGCAATGCAAAAATGACCACTGCTTTGGAAACAAAACAATGTGCACAGTGTAGATCGCAATTTCAAATGCCATGCGGTTCAACATTCTCCAGTACTCTACCCATCGAAATCACGAACAGTGTCATAAAAAACGTTTTTGTTTTTCTAGCAGCTCGACGGCGATGATCGGTTCCTTTCCAGGAAACTGTTGTTGCACGCTTTCTCTCTCTCTCATCGATATATATTCTTCGTCACTCATCTCATCGCCTTACTGCAGACTGTCGCCGCATATTTGATTTACACACACTTATGCAATTACAGAGCTTCACGCATACATAGCCGCAATATGTTTTTCTGAAATTCCTCGCTATAATGCCAAAAGCAAATCATAGATCGCGCCCCTTACAAAAGCTTGAAATTTCCTGTTCCCAGAGAAACTTAGTGATAAAAAAATTATACAGACCATCTTGTATAGAAATGCAACATTGTGTAAAAATTTCAAGTCAATCCGTCCACTACTTTTTGAGTTCTGTGCACACAAACATACATTGTTTGATTTATATATATATATATATATATATATATATAGATTAGCTTCTTGACATATATTTCCTTGTAATATTTCAATTACTTACATTATTTTTTAATGCAAGGTTTACATAGATGTTAGATATGAACAGTATAGTCCTAAAAATGTATATATTATTTTAGCACAAACAGTTTAAAATAAACAGAAGTAATATGTTGTAATTAGTCTTGTTAAGTGTGGTATTATAATTAAACTTATTTATTTAGAATGGTTCATTTTACTAAAACTAATCTAAAGTGTCAGCATAAAATGAGAGATAAAAATTCACATATGGTGCATATATTTTAATATTCATCTTTATCTTCAATCATGCTCTTGTTTAATATTTCAGAATCTGATTAATGATTATACATACCTGCAATGGTTTAAGACACCAAACAAAAGCTTGGTCTCATAATGTTTTATTTTTATTCCTATTTAATGCTTCTCATTCACTGTTTCAACTAAAATAACGTTTAGCAAAATCAGTTCATTTAAAATGATTTTATAATATTTTAGTTTTTTTTATAGCATGCTTTTTTCACTAAAACTTATACTTCAGAAGGGATTGTGTGTTTTTATGACGAATTTTTGCTAAAATTATTGTTATTTTTAGTGAGTTTGAGCTCTTGAGATGAATTTTATTTAAATCAGTATCTCAATAAATTTATGAAAGAATGTAGTTCCTCATGTCATAATTTAAAATTTCATTTCTTTTCTTTTTAAACAATGGCTATTTCTGAAAATTATCTAATTCAATATTTCAAGTCATTAAAGTGGTGTTATTTTTTTAATGTTAATTGTGTGATATAGTTCAAGAAAATATTGCAAACAAAAATGAAAAACAGTATTATTTCATTTTAGCCCTTTATTACTATTTTAATTGATGGAGTATTGGTTTAACTTTACAGGAATTTTATAATCACTATTTCATTAGTATTTACTATTCAGCCACATTAATTTCATGATGTTTTTAAAAACATAAAGTCATTTTATTCATTACATAACATTTTTCTTTTCTTCTTACCATTTCTTACACATCACAGCTTAACTACCACTTTGTATATAGTTTAAATAATGTAGTAACTCTTTTACTAATTAATTTTCCTTTCATAAGATTTGTTCTATATGTTAATTGGTTCATTACCTTGTAGACATTTCTTATTTCTAAAATTTAAACAATTCTGTATGCAATAATTTTGATATGCTCCATTCAGTTATTTCAATTATATAATGTTTTTGATATGTATGTGTGAGTGTGTTGCTAGATTTATGTTTTGTTTTTTTTGTTATATTATTCAACAGTTTCACAATGCATGTATACTTATAAATAATGAATTTGTTTATATTTGCTAAATATTACTTGTTTTATTTGTTGAAAATCACAGAACGTAAGTAAATTTGGAAGAATTGATATGTTTAGCCATAATGGATGTTACAATGTACATGCAAAAAGGGCAATAATTAATTGATGTATTTAAATCTTTTTTTGACATATCTATTAATACAATATTTCATTTTAATTATTTTGTAATAAATTGTAACAGTATAAATGTATTAGCATAATTATTTCTAAAGAATAATTTTCTAATTTAACATGACTAGTTGAAATTGAGCTGAAGTAATAGATTTTTATAAGTCTTATTAATTGCAATATTTCAATTAAAAGCCATAAAAAGTAGCATGGCCTATTTCATCAAAACTACTTTGAAGAAAATCTTTTAATTCAGAGATCAATGTTCATATTTAATTCACTTATTTAATAATCATGCTAGTCTTCAATTATACTGTTGTACACATATTCAAAGTGGGATAAATAACTGCATTGTCATATACATACTTAAAAATGATCAAGGCATTAAAAGAAAGTATCGTCCCATAATCTACAAATATTGCTTTCATATATAGTGCCATTAGTCACAATTTCATACAAAATAAACTGTCAAAATATTACCCCACCTTGCATGAGGTTATTTATTCATTTAATTAATTGAAGTAATTCCATCACACATTATATTTTTATTTTAAGCACATCTGTTTCACAGTAAGAGTATATTTGAGAGGAATTTTGCATTATTATATTGAATTTTGGCCATTCTTTTTGTTACTTTTAATGAGGTCAAGCCTTGAAAAACTAACTTCTTTGAAATCTGTATCCTGCTAAATTTCACAATACATCCTATTAATTACTGTAAATAGATTCTGATATGTGATGTGTAAACTTTCTCAACATAACAAAATAGAGATCACAATATCATACATCAAAATTTCATTTAAATTATTTTTAAATCTGTGATAATGGTTAAAATTAATTTATTCAACTCTTTAAATCATGTAAAGCCTATCTATATGTGTGATAGGGTTTATGTTTTTAAGGTCAGTAAAATGTTGCAATGTGTGATTTCCCATTAATATTTCCCCTGACCCAGTTATTTCTTTGGTGCTTGTGTGATTTTCTTCTATCACTTTTCTTTTTTTATTTAATTTTAAAGAAGTATGTGTACAACCAATTCTATATGTTTACTTGACTTAATGATCCATGCTAGATGGATATTTCGTTTTTTTTTTTGTTTGTTTGTGAATGTAGTTAGATCTGCAATGTGTTGCTTTGATATACTCATTTTACAAGTATTACTTGAGAGTATGTATTAATAGAAAATAGTTTATTCTTTGAAGTGAGATAATTTCTAGTACTTCCACTTCTCTTTTTTCATTATAACCTCTAATAATAAGTAATTTATGGTCTCATCATGTAAACAATTATTCCAGAGAATGTATACATTTCTGAGCATTAAGTTAAAACGTCGCTGGTAGGACTATTGCTACTGTGACTGTGCAGTATGTATTATTTCTTTGCAAGAGTATTAAATTATTTACTTCAAAAAATTATTTGTTCTACAATAATTTTTAATAAATCAAGACATAGTTCCTATAATGGAATATATTCTTAATTCCGACTCTATTCCATTTAGATTTTTAGGCATTACTGTTAACTGAGATCTATTTGACAATGTCATTAATATTAAATGATTATTAATTAGTGGTTCACTGTTCTTATTTTCCTAAATTTTATTTTTATTATCTGTTTGATATTCATAGTTGGTAAGTGTTTTTCACCAGTATTTATATATTTAATTTTATTCTGTATTACACTATACAATAGTAAACTTTGATTGATAAACTAATAATTTAAATTATTTTTCTCAACATATATTTTCATATATTCTTCACTTTATAATATTTACATTTTTTAAAACAGTTACTGCTATGTACAATTTCATTTTTAATATGATCAATTTAAATTGCACCAAAGTAACACATTGTACTAAGTCTTGCAAAGAGTTATATTATCTCTAGTATTTGAATGAAACTTATCTTTAGAACAGTTTTAACATATGAAATCTAAATTGATATGTGCTGCATGTATTTAACATTTATTCTTGTCTTTGAATATTCCCTTATTTATAATTTCGAAATCTAATTGCTGATTATATTGGCATATATCTGCAATGATTACAAACACTGGACAAAAGTAGAACATTGTTCTCAATAATAATCCTATACTTTTTAGATCCGACTTAATTCTTTTTTATGCCAAATTTATTATATTACCACACCTTTTATAAAATAATTCCATAATATTTCCCTTTTTTTTCTGTTAAGTTCTTTCACTTGATGTATAAGGAGACTGTGTTTTATTCTGTTCAGTTTTTGCTCATCTTTATCTTCAGTTATTTTCAATCTGCTGTTGGATGTAGCTCTCTCGAAGTTCCTTCCATTTTTTGTTGTTTGACACTTTACTCGTCCAGTCCTTTCGAAACTTATTTATGCCGTTCTCCTAACGTGTAAACGGTTTGCCTCTTTTACATGTTCTGTTTAGCACCCACATTGTCACCATATTTGCAAGGAGTTCTGGATGTCTTATGAGATGACCTGCTCATCTCCATTTTGATTCTTTTATCGTTTGTACTACTTCTTTTATTCCTGTAATTTCCCTCATCTATTTATTTTCTTTTTTATCCGTTAAAGTTCTGCCAATCACTTTTCTTTCAATCCTTCTTTATGCCACTTTTAGTCTTTCTTCCATTGCTGCTGTAGTGTTCTATGTTTCACATCCATAAGTCATCACTAGCAGTACACATTAATTAAATATTTTCCTTTTAAGGCTTATTTTTATTTTGTAAGACGTTCTATAATTTACCACATGCCGGAGCAGTCATTTGTATTCTTCTTGTTATTTCCTCTTATAATCTGTTGTCACCTTTTATAATCTGTCCTAAATAATTAAATGATGGCACTTCCTGTACTGTCATTTAGTCTATCATAAAATTACTATTTTGTGAGAACTCATTCTGTAGTAAGACAGTTTTCTTTATGTTGATTTTCAGACCTATTTCCTTGCTTCATATATTAAGTTCTTGTACCATTTCTTTTAGTACATCTATATCTTTGCTGAGAAGTGCTATGTCATCCACATGTCTGAGATGGCTGAGATATGTTTGTTTAATTTTTAACCCCTCACTCTCAAATACCGATTGCAGGGCTGCAATGAATAGTTTTGGTGACATCGAGTCCCCTTGCCTAATGCCCTTGTATAGGTTAATTTTTGTTTCCACTGGACCAACCCTTATGGTGGCCTTTGCATTTTTATATATATACCATATAATTGAAACATACTCATTATTTACCCCGGCTGTTTCCAGTGTTTTAAGGATGCTCTGTGTCAAAATAGAATCAAATGTATTCTCATAGTCTATTAATGGCATACATAATGAACATCGAAATTCATTTTGCTTTCTAGTATTTGTTTCATAGTATGTATCTCATAGCGCCCATGCCTTTTCAGAAGCCTGCTTGTTCTTTCAGCTGAAATCTGTCTAATTGTTCATTTACCCTTCCTGTAATGATTTTTGTTAACAATTTATAGAAATTTGAAAGAAGGCTAATGGGTCTATAATTTTTTATTACTTTCTTACCTGCTTTTTTATGTAGTAGTATTAATTGCACTTTGTTCCAGGCTTCCAGTATTGTCTGTTTCTAAACACAAAGGTTGAAAAGGTTTGCTAGCAGGCTCAAAATATCTTTTGTTACTATTTTCAGTATTTGCTCTTGGATTCCATCTGGTCCTACACTTTTACCATTTTTTATACATTTAATTGTAGCCATTACTTCTTCTTTTGATATCTTATCTATTGGTTTGTTGTTAATGTTGTATTTGGCATCTATATCCAGCATGTACATCGTTTCATCATTATATAGTTCTTGGTAATACTCCAGGATTATTTCTGCATTTTGCTATTGTTATATTTATTGAGGTCTAGTACCAACACTTTAATTCTGCCTATTTCTGTATCCTACTAAATATCACTTTGACTAATTATGAACATTTTCAATCTAAAAATATGTATATTATTTCAATGCAACCAAACATCATGTGAAATATCATAAATCAAATTTTCATTTCATTTCTTTTTAAATTATAATTAACTTCCAAAACCAATTATTCCACAATTTAAATCCTTAAAAATCTACCTATATGTTTAATAATGTTTTTTTTCCTATAGATTCATAAAATATTGTTACTGTAATTGTGGGCAGTCCTATTATTTGTTTGTCTGTTATTACAATTTGCTGTAATCTGGCTTCAGCTGTATCATTTGGCAATTTTTAGTTTCCTTTTATCATCATACATGATATTAAATGCAAATAATTTTTGGAAATATTAAATTCATGAAGTCTTTTATGCAATGCATTATAATTTTCTTTTTTCTTTTAACACATTAAATACTTTATAACTAGTTGAGAACTCAATAGATATACAAAAATTCTGTAAGCATTCACTTACCAATTATTTTTCAATTGACAAATTCTATTTTATTGAGTGATTAATTGTTTGATATTTAGTTATTGTTTCCTACATTTAAATAATCTGGCACATAACGATTTATCTGCGTCTGCTTGGTTTATATCATCAATTGCTGTCTAGATATTATGGTTCATTTTCGTTTGTGTGGTATTCAGTCCATGATCTTTTATTTCTATATATTCCTCTCACTAGTGTTATTTCACTATTTATCACAAAAGGTACCAATTTAATTGCTGGAATAAAGGGCTTTCTAAAAGTAATTCATTTTCAAATATCATTATTATAACTTTTGAGTTACTTATGGTTTCATCTTATTAGGACATGGTTCCTGTTAATAATTCTGTTTTAGTTTTGGCTTCTTTCTTTTTAATTTATGGAGCATAATTAATTAAAAACTTCCTAGTGATTTCACTAGTTCTAAAAAATAGTTAATTAATGTTCAAAATAATTTTTGTATTAATATATTATGAATTTGTTCATATTTCTCTAAATTTCATTAACATTATTTGTTTAAAATTTACAGCACGTAAGTATTTTTTAATAGAACTGAAACGTTTAAGTGTATTTAATGTTTTATTGTGCAAAAGCATGTGTTGAGAATCAATCCTTATATAATGTACTAATATAATTCCTGAAATAAGGTGGTTTCTATGAATTTTGCATTTTCATACTATTTTTATAATTTTGGATTGATTTTTAGTTTCATCTTGCAAACAGTTTGGGTACAATGATTACTAATTTCTAAGCATGGTATATATTATTACTTTGCAGGTGCATTATCTTAGTTGACCCAAAAATTTGTACATTCTACCATAATTTTGTGTAGACTAAGATATAGCTACTGTGAATAATTTTATTCCTGATTTTGATTTCATTTTTTTAATTTAACTAAAAATGTCCTAGTGATTTTATTAATGCTAATCTATAGTTAATAAATGTTTCAAAAAATGTATGTATTAATATATAATGAATTTATTTTTACTTCTCTGAATTTTATTAATACTATTTATTTGAAATTTACAGTCGGTAAGTGTTCTTTAATAAAATTGATATGTTTAAATATAATTAATGTTGTACTGTGCAAAGCAAACATTAGGGAACAGTCCTTATATTTAAATTAGCTTCTTGACATATATTTTCATGTAATATTTCGTTTACATTATTTTTTAATGCAAGGTTTACATAGATATATAAATATTAAATGTTATCAGTATCAGGGCCGCATCTGACAGAGGGGGTCCAAGTTCAAACCCCTCGAAATGTATGCGAAATCATAACTGCTTGAATTAAATGGACTGAAATTCAGAATAAATTTATTTCTTTTCAATTTTTGACAAAAAAAAATAAAAAATAAAATTTTTATGAATTCTATGGAAACAAATATTTTTTATTGGTTTTTATTGTCGTCTTCAAATATTGTATATATATATATATATATATGTCGTCGCGTTTGGCCTAGTGGCTAGAGTGCTTGACTTCCGATCCAGAGGTCTAGGGTTCCATACCAGGCGATGACAGAAATATACGGCGCTAGTTTTGTACACAGCAGTATAGACACATTTGGGCTGCATCTTTAGCGTGATAACAAGCGGCTATAGTCGGTTCCAATTGTAGTCGTGCGAGTGCGCTAGCGTCGCATATAAATATTCAGCCGGCGAACAATCGCATCAACGTGAGTATAGTTTTGGGTCTTCCTACTCCCTTTAACGATACCTATATTCTTTCCTTCCCATTGCCTTCAGTTATTCCATTTCTGCTGTCCTTTGTCTTTTCCATTTCTGACCGCTTGGCTATTTAGTTATAACTCTTAATTTTTCATGTTGTTGGGTCAAGGCCGCTGGCGCACCCAGGGTAGAAAAAAAAAAAAAAAAAAAAAAATTCTGAACACAATAGAACACTACTTTATCATTGATAACGAATAGGCAAAATAAAAATAGTTGTAATAATATATATATTGTTTCAAGACAAATAGTTTAAATGAACAGAAGTAATGTGTTGTGGTTGGTCTTATTAAATGTGACATTATGATTAAAAAATTTAATGTAGAATGGTTCATTTTACTAAAACTAATCTAAAGTTTCTGCATAAAATGAGAAATTTAAATTCACATGTGATGCATGTACTCCTATTTTAACATTAATCTTTATCTTCAATCTTATTTGTTACCAGTAGATAAAGCCGAGTTAGTAGCCGAAATAAATAATAAGCGAAATTAACATACAATGTATTAATGAATCGAATAACCAAAGCAATCAACTATTTAAACTCTTGGGGACCCTCGACGCACGTCAAGTCACCAAAAAAATATGGATACAAAAAATATGAAATAACGAAACGTGGAATGAACACCTTATTTAGAAACGTTTTCGGGCATAGCCTATCAACAGCTAACAACATAGAGTACATCCAGATGAAACTAAAATTAAACTGCAAGGAAATATTGGGACTACATGTGCATATTTAGGAAAATAATGGGCGGATGGCAGTAGAAATAACCAAGGTGAAAATATGTTTCCAAATAAATCAAAGGCGATAAAATACATATAAATCAAAAGCAAGATTTTTTTGATTTTTTTTTTTCTAATTGCAGCTAGTCCTTATGAACTATCCAACAATTTTGAAGGTGTATTAACATGAAAAGGCTATCCATCCGGTGACAGAAGCCTTAAAAGAGCGTATATACAATGGTGGTTAAATAATGCCATAGGATCTTATGTCACATGAATTTTAATTGCTTCCGTATTTGGATACTCATGTGATATGTCTTCATAGCGAAGAGCATATCGTCTAATTTCTGTCATTACAGTAGGAACATTTAGAGATCTTTATGCAGGTTGTCATTTCTTACAAACCAGAGCGCATTCGTTATTAGACGAAGTATTTTGTTTTGGCATTTTTGTATTATTTTGATGAGAGTACTTTTATTGCACAACCTCATAACTGAGCGCCATAGCTCCAAGTAGATTTTATAATCGCTTTGTGGATTAGTAATCTATTATCTGTCATAAATGATGATTTTTTTCTGATAAACCAATATATGGAGGTTATTAAACAATTAATCTCTTTCTTCTTAGCGTTGGTCTTTTTTTTTTTTTTTTTTGGGTTCGCTAACCAAGAGCATTGACCCATGTCTACATATATATATATATATATATTTTTTTTTTTTTTTTTTTTAAATAACTTAAATTTTAATGCTATTCGCTATTGAGTAAAGGAAGGATGCAATTATTGGAAAAATGGCCTGGTTTGGGAACGACAGTATCGACGAAATATTGTAAGGTGCGGGAGCATTGAGTTGTAGTAAATTAGAGTATAGTACGGATTGTTCATTGAATAATGCCGAGCACTCAAAAAACACATGATTAGCGTCACAGATGTAATTATTCCCTGGTAAGTGAAGAGGACAAAGAGGAGATAAAGACGGAAAAAAACGGTGTCGTGAATCGGGAAGGAGTGAATGGTTAAATCGAAGACGACATATGAATACAATGGAGTTACGTTGAAGAACTTGACAGCTATGGAACCATGGTTTACAAGGAATGGAAGGTTGAATAGAAAGATAAAAGGAATGCGGATTGGAAAACGATCGGGCATACATGTCGGACCAAAATTTTAAGTGTAATTTTTTTGAGAAAGAAAGAATATTGTTGGCTGGATAAAGATTGACGTAATTACCATTCGTGCTGGCTATGTATGCTAACTTGTCGACTCTTTCATTTCCCTCAATTCCAATATGTCCTGGTAAGCGTTGATGTCTTGTTTCCACATAAGTCTCTGATCCAACCGCATGCCTAAGTATTTGACCTCATGTAATATTAATATTTGTTTTTGTTTTATTGTAACGGGAGTTCCGATTATTTTTCTGTTTATGAACATTACATGAGCTGATTTGCTTTCATGTATACTTGTTTTTCACGTTTTGTCCAGTTATATATATGATCTAGGAAATTCTACAAGTTGCTAATAGCAACATTTTCAGAAATATCTGAGGCTAATACTGCGGTGTCATCAGCAAAAGTAGCGGTTAGTGTGTTGTTTGTAGCCGGCATGTCTGCCATATAGAGCAAGTAAAGCAACGGTCCCAGAATGCTTCCTGGGTATAACTCCAATTCTTCTCCCTGGACTTTTACTTTGAAAAATCGTCCATTTAAATCAGATGAAATTACCCTGTACATGTTGTAGGAGAGAATCTCTTTAATTTATTAAAGCAACCCTTTGTGCCATACTTTGTCGAAGGCCTGTGAAATATCTAAAAAGACTGTCGAACAAATTCGTTTTTCTTCAAAACCGTTTATAATTTTATTGATAATTCCATGTACTTGATCAAGGATGGAATGTCTGGTTCTAAAACCAAATTGGTGATCCCGTATGGGTTTCAGTTTATAACCAATCGTCATTATCCTTTTCATAAATAATTTTTCAAAAACTTTAAATAGTACAGCCATTAGCGAATTTCATTTTTTATTAAACTGTTCAGATAGTATATTCCATTTTGTTTCATTTTTTTGCATTTAAAATGATATTATTTTTAGATAAATAAAAAATCAAACAATGAAGAAATAGTAATACACCAATATGAACTTGCAGAAAATGAAAAACTGCAAGTTGTAAAATCATGCAAAGATAATTTTAAATTTCAAAAACAGAAATTTAATGAATCAAAATGTGACGTACAATTTATGAATCATATATTTAATGAAGCACTAACTATGATGCGACCAATACAGACTAAACGGCAAAACAGAGATGAATAATCTATTTTTAGGAAAGAAATTACTGTGACAATGTGAAATCTTATTTCACCACATGCCAGGATTGTGGTTCAGATTATAATTAATAATACGTTATTTGAAGCAAAAATGGGAAAGTATAATAATTCAGTTTTTCAAAACCCTCAGTTTCAATTATCTTCAATTTATACATGCTTACCTGACGCGTTATATACTTCAAATTATACACTACCACAAAGCGAACTATACTCCACTTCATCTTTAGCAGGTTCTGCAGAACAAGCAAAGATGAATATAATGTTGAAGAAATTTTGTGTGATGTGGATAATTTTTTTTTTTTTTTTTTTTTTTTATAAGATTGTATATGAGGGTTTCCATGTGCCGTGTTTAACTACTGGGGCTATTACAGCACATGGAGCCTACTTAAGGGGATTAAACGCGATAGTACAGATCGCTGCTCCGCATGTAAGCTAATAAAGCTGCGACCGCAGGCAGAGCGTTTGACAGTATCATAGAACTAGAGGAAGTGGTGAAGTGCATGGATCGTGATACTGCAAAAGAGGGGCATTCGAGAAGTAGGTGATAGGTGGATGGGGCGCTCGGTTGACTACAAAAGGGGCAGACATTTGGGGGTACCTGGCTCGTGAATATGTAGCCGTGCGAGAGGGTTGTATGTCCTATTCGGAGACGATTCAGGACAGAAAAATCTCTGCGGGAAACTCCGTCTGTGGGCCACCAAGGCTCCGTGGTTGTTGTTATGCTTCGGAGAAACGTACTTGAAGATCTCCATTCCTGTTGCCATTCTTCACCAGTTTTCTGCATAAATAAATGAGCCAATGTAGGGGGAAGAGGGGGGTTGTGTGGCATTGGAGAGAAGATTGACACGCTCATTGCCTGGAATCCCAACATGAGCCGGCACCCATAGGAAGGACATTTTGGAGTTTAAATGTGATAACCTGTATAATAGGTAATGTACCTTCCTTACCAAAGGGTTGTTGGATTTAATCCCCGAGATGAGTTGAAGGGAGTTTAGAGAGTCAGTTATGAGTAGGGCCTTTTGGGACTGGGGGTTGCTATCGGTATAGTGTTGAATGCAAAAGACTATCGCGTATATTTCAGCATCCAGTGCTGTACAGCAATCGTGCAGTCTAACTGACTCGGCTGCCCCTGAGACTTCGAAGGAGCATGCCGCCAGTGACTGATAACCTATTGCCTTCGCTCCATCTGTGTAGAGGCATGCATGGTCTGTGTAGCTCGGTATGATATTTGTTGCTATTTGTGCTATGTTTGAGGGGTATTGTGCTTTGTTAAATTTTGTCAGCGATATGTTGATGTTTGTGATTGGCTGACTCCAAGGTGGTGCGGTTGCTGCGAAGTCTGGCAGAGTTCTTGGGATTGAAAAGATTTGGAAACGATTCATAACCGAAAAAAGTTCGGGCACTGGGTCATTCCCAAACCTCATATTAGGAGATATTGTCAGGGTTTGGTGCTACTAAGGAGGGTGCTCAATTCTTTAAAGTTATAGTACTTCCTATAGTAGAACAGCGGGGGACAACCTGCCAGTGCACACAAATTTATAACCGGAGAAGAGGGATGAGCAGAAAGGATAGATCGGAGGGCAGCAGAATGTATAGGATCTAAGGATCTTAGCACACTTTTAGCGGCTGAGGAGTACACCTGGCACCCGTAATTGATTCGTGAAAAGATAATTGATCTGTAAATTGTAAGAAGTAATTTTGGGTTTATATTGTATTTGTAATTTGATAGATATTTCAGGATAGACAAGGATTTTAGGCATTTGGTTTTGAGCTCAGCTATGTGAGAGCGCCAGGAAAGTTTTTTATCGAATATTAGGCCTAGAAACTTGACTGATGGACGATTTGGGATAGGAAAACCATTTAGACTCAGGAATACGCTGGGAAGTGGGTTTTGGCGTCCCCTGTGGAAATCAGCACATTTTGTTTTTGTTAAGGAAAAGGTCAGACCGTTATCATTGGACCACTTCTGTAAATTTTCGATGGATTTTTGGAGGATATTTTGAGCGTTTATAGGATGGTTGGACGATAAGGATATATTCAGGTCATCAATGTAGAGCCGGGACGTTACTGGGGTGGCAAGGCAGTCAGTTATATCATTGATATAATATATGAACAAGGTTGCGCTTAAAGCAGAGCCTTGTGGTACACCATTTTCCAACAGTATCAATGATGTGTATAATTTTTTAAATGTTAAAGTTTTGTTAAATTTCGATTTTGTCAAACACTAAAATAAATATTAATTTTTCGACTTCCTCTGATGTAATCTCTAAGCACTTTTATTATTTATTCACAAACTTTAAATGTAATTTTTAAAACGGCTTGTTTGGAAATCTTAAACATATACTTCAAGGAATGATAAAAATCTCCAGTAGCCGAGAATCGCAATATTACAGCCAAACGTTTAGTAGCCGAGATCACTTTTCTAAATTATTTTTAGGTCTGTCATGTTCAGTAAAGTTTCAAAATCTGTACTTGGCATATGAAAAAACAATTTTAATCTAGCATCACTCCAGTATTCCAAATTTAAGTTATTTACATCATTCAAAATCAAATCATTTATATTAAATCTACATTTATTTACAATACTTGGCGAACCCAGAATCTTCTTTTTAATTTTCAGTGCTTAACTGCAACCGAATCAATTATAATTACAACCACAGCTATTAATAATGTATCTTCTGAATCACTCATTTTAAATAAATGTACCTACAAACACTGCAGCATGTCCTTTTATGTGTGAACGCTGTATATATTTTTGCAAAGCCGCTCAGTTTTGCTGAACGGCTTGACCGATCGGCATAATGTGGACACGAATATTTAAATTATATTGATTTAAAAATGTTTCACCTTCTTTACACTACTTATGTTTTTTCCCATATTTATTATATTCTTATCAGCTCTTACCTTTGCAATAGCATCTACAAATGTGATAATCATAATGTTAGGTGGTAGTTTAATTTTATAAATTCTTGACAAGACAATGCTATTAAACATTATTTTTTGCCAAATTCTTTAATAAGTTTATTTGTATTTGTTTTTTATTTTCAGTCATAGAAGTACTTAATAATCTATTTACTGCTGCTATGAAATATGATTATGTTGATTTAGGTGATTAGATGTTTTATGAATTGTTTTCTATAAATATTATATAATTTACTTTTTTGTTTTCATTATTGTTATATCCAAAAAGACATTGAATTACCAAAACCAACATAAACATGCATATTTAATAGCAGCAGTAAATAAATTAAATACTCCTATGACTGAAAAAAAATAAAAAAAATAAAAAAAAAATTAATAAAGAATTTTTGAAAAAATAATGGTTACAATGAACAAATAACAGATAGATTAATCTACTAAATAAAATCTAAATCAAAATATATACAAAATATAAAGAATAATAATAAAGGTCAGATAACATTGATGTTTAAAAACAATAATATATATATATAAATTAACTAATATATTTAAAAAGCAGGGATTAAATATAACATTTAAAACCCAAAATAATTTTAAAAAATATATATATACTTTAAATACTAAGCATAATAATATTTGTGAAAGTAGTGGTATACACATATATAGAATAAAATACATAAATTGTGAAAAATCTTATATTAGTCAAGTAAATAGGAAAATTAAATGGAGATACAAAGAACATACAAAACCATTTAATAATAATGAAATCAATAAATTTACATATAATGAACATCTATTGAAAAATAAACATAAACCTAGTTCTTTGGAAAATGCAGTAACAACTTGGTTTCTTATAATAAAGATAACTGAATGAATAAAGCAGATAATTATTACATAAATAAATACAAAAATAGTATCTTAAATGATCAAGTGCTAAGTGATAATAACCCTCTATTTAGTATAAAAATTTAACTCCTTTTGATTTTTATTCTACATATGTTCTTATTCTGGTTTTAAATATTTTGTATGTTAAATTTGTTATTTTGTGAACAAAATCTTTCTTTTGGTTTTTATATATTTTACTACCTTTGACTTATTTGTAAACATGTTTTCACCTTGGTTATTTCTACCACCATACTCCATTATTTCCCTATATATACACATGTAATTCCAATATTTCTTTGCAGTTTGATTTAAGTTTCATCTCGGTGTACTCTATATTGTTAGCTGTTGATAGGCTAAGCCTGAAAACGTTTCTAAATAAGGTGTTTATTTTTTTTTTTTTTTTTTTTTGGGCTTGGCCGACTAAAGGCAGCTACCCAAGACAATTGGACTAAATTTGAGATTAAATTTTGATCCGGTCAGAGATCGATGACAGAAAAAAGACAAGAATAGGAACCACATTGAAGAGCACTTTTGGAGTCTGAAATAATTAAGTATCTATCAGAAGAACGAGTTGAGGAAATAAATATAACGGCTCGAAGAATGGCATAAAGTTCTGCGGAGAAAATGGAGCAAAAAGCCGGGAGCCTGAAGGATTGAGTGGAATTATTGGCTGGAGAGAAAAAGGAAGCAGCTACTCCTCCTGAACTCTTGGAACCATCAGTAAATATTAAGGAATGAAAAGGAAACGAGGAATTAATAAGAGAATTAAATTCTTGATTGGCAACTGCGGAGCCAGAAGTTTTGGATGATGAAGGAAGAGAAAAGAGTTTTGGAGGGTGAGAAAAGCACGAAGAAGTTAAAAATAAAATAAGGAAGTTTACTGTGGGAAATAGTATAGGAAGAGAATTTGTCTAAACGATGAGAAACAAGGGCTAAGATAGGACATTTATTAGGAGAGAAGCGCCATTTATGAAACTTTATTTAATACTAATTTTGTTTGTTATTAAGATACTTATTTATTTTATTTTATAAATATTAACAAACAGGTATGGACTTATCTATATTTCCAAGAATTATTTCAAAGTTTGTGATAAAGGAATTAATGTTATTCCTACGTCTATGGTAACTAATAAGTAATTTTAATTTTTCATTCATTATTGTATCTATTGACAGATTTATGTCTCATCTGAAAGATAGTTGCTCAATTGCATTTTTATATTCCTGAGCATATATTCTAATACTGTGGCATTCTTACTTTGCTTAATTATAATTATAATATTTTCTTTATTGTAATTAACTTGTAAGATGTTACTATTATGTGAGAACACTTTGCTAATATCACTGATAATAAAAGATGTTTAATTAATGGTATACAAAACATGTATAAGTACACAAACACAATAATTTCTTTTATATTTGTCATAACATTATTTGTTTTCTTTGTTGAAAATCACAGGATGTAAGTAATTTTTGAAAGGATTGGTACATTTAATTATAATAGATGTTATAATGTATATCTATGAAAAGAGAATAATAAAGAATATACTAGGGTAAATAGTGAAAAATGCCCCTAAACCAATCGTTTTAAAAACTATACCATCATGTCGGTCATTGCAAAATACCATTTTCCTGAAAGCTTCTATCTTCTAGCCCTTAAAGGGCGCCTCTAAGAGCAAAAGTGTAAAATCAAGTTTTTTGATGATATCTAGTTCTGATTGAGCTCAAATGGAAAGTATTTCAAAACCATACAATTAAAAAATATTTTCAGACTTGTTTATCAACAAAACCTGATCTAAAAATCCAAATTTCAAATTGCCATAAAAATAGATCTAAAACAAGCACTTTGCAGAAAAAATTATATATCACATATTTTATGCCAAATTACCCTCTTGAATTTTTTCACATTTTTTAAAGGGATGAACACACCTTAAAAAAAATTAGAACATTTTTTATTTTTTTTTGGCCATAGGTAGCTGCAATTAGTTAATAAAAAATTTTTGCTTCAGTTTTATACAAAATGACATGATACAGACTTTCCAGTATTTTGACACACAAAGAATATGAAACAAAACATTTAAATCTCAGTTCTCTGCTAGTTTTTTGGTCTGTTTTTCATTTTCATGGCTCAAAAATACTAAAATGATTCACATTTGTTTTTATTTTCAACTAAAGTAACTTGTAAACTTCCTCCAATATATTAGAAACAAATTATTTTATGGGGAACTATTCAGTTGCATTCATTTTGATTTTTAAAAATTGTTAACACTCCTTATAAACTAAAAAATCCAATTTTCTTTTGCATTTTTTGTTGTATTGAGCTTCTAAGAGCGGTTGGAAAAAATTTTTTGATCTCAAGTTTATGCAAAAAACTTTGTCAGAATTTACAAAATTGTTAGATGCTATTACTTTGGACGTTGGTAAAGAGCTTACACATCTAGTGTCCAATTTTACATTCCCCGAAGAACATTTAAAAATTTGAACAAGTTTGAACTGGGAAACTTAATAAAATATATTAGGATTTAACAAATACAAGTATAACAAAAAAATTTAAAATATAAAACAAATTCTTAACTACATATAATATAGAAAATGCGATGAACATATTTGAAAACTATTATATAAACAAATAAATTTAATATATTAAGTGACCAAATCCCAAACAATAATAACCTGTTTTTTAATATAAAAATTTAAATTTAAATCATTTTTAATTTTAAAATTAAAAATTTATTAGTTTAGTCTATGTATATTGTATCTTGTCTTAACAGTTATAATATATCAACTTTAAAATGTTAATTTAAACTACATAAATCTTTATAATTTCTATTTTGACCTCAGTGTGATTTAGAAGTTGGTTCAGATCACATATATTGTGTTGTTATAATTTTAGTTGATGATGGGTTATGCCTGAAAACGTTTCTGACTAATTAATCGTTTTATATTTTAAATTTGTTTGTTATAATTGTATTTGTTAAATCTTACTATATTTTATATTTAACAAACAGGATGTTGAATGATAATATGTTAAATTTAATAAAGTTATGGGAAATGATGATCTCCATGAGAAATTCTCAAAATAAAAATGTTACCCAAGCACTAGTTGCGTTTTTGATTAAATTTCAACATGGTAACTCAAATAATATGATTGCTGCTGTACTCGCACTTGATTGACTGCAATGAATTTCAGAATTTTATAAATCAGTCATAAAATCTTCTAGGGATGATGCATTGCTTTCTCTGTTTGCACTTGGAAATGTTTCCAGAGAATATTTAATTAAGAATCATATGTCACTCATTGCAAAAAAAAGTACATAATATTTTTGATGACCAATTAGCAATTATCTGTGGTGGATTATACTTATGTCATTAAAAAGGTATGAATAATGAGTAGCAAAGGAAGTCACATTCGGTATAGAAAAAAATTCTGTTGTGTAAACCATTTATGGTTTGTGCTGCAGATGGTTTTATTATTGACACTGTAGGACCATTTAATGTAAATCAGGATGATGCTAAGATTCGAATAAATCTCAAAATATTACCACACCTTGCATGAGGTTATTTATTCATTTAATTAATTGAAGTAATTGCATCACACATTATATTTTTATTTTAAGCACATCTGTTTCACAGTAAGAGTATATTTGAGAGGAATTTTGCATTATTATATTGAATTTTGGCCATTCTTTTTGTTACTTTTAATGAGGTCAAGCCTTGAAAAACTAACTTCTTTGAAATCTGTATCCTGCTAAATTTCACAATACATCCTATTAATTACTATAAATAGATTCTGATATGTGATGTGTAAACTTTCTCAACATAACAGAACAGAGATCACAATATCATACATCAAAATTTCATTTAAATTATTTTTAAATCTGTGATAATGGTTAAAATTAATTTATTCAACTCTTTAAATCATGTAAAGTCTATCTATATGTGTGATAGGGTTTATGTTTTTAAGGTCAGTAAAATGTTGCAATGTGTGATTTCCCATTAATATTTCCCCTAACCCAGTTCTTTCTTTGGTGCCTGTGTGATTTTCTTCTATCACTTTTCTTTTTTTATTTAATTTTAAAGAAGTATGTGTACAACCAATTCTATATGTTTACTTGACTTAATGATCCATGCTAGATGAATATTTTGAGTTTTTTTTTGTTTTTTTGTGAATATAGTTAGGTCTGCAATGTGTTGCTTTGATATACTCATTTTACAAGTATTACTTGAGAGTATGTATTAATAGAAAATAGTTTATTCTTTGAAGTGAGGTAATTTCTAGTACTTCCACTTCTCTTTTTTCATTATAACCTCTAATAATAAGTAATTTATAGTCTCTCATGCAAACAATTATCCCAGAGAATATAAGTGAATACATGCTTGTTTGTTATAAACTTATAATGAAATAACCAATTTCAATAACAAACAAAATATAAGGGCAAAAATAATTTATAACAATAAATTAGATATATACCTTATTTAGAAATGTTTTCAGATATAACCCATCATCAGCTAAAATTAACTAAATCAGATACAACTCAAAACACACTGCAAAGAATATAAGGATTACATGTGTATATATAGAAAACACAGTACACATGCAATCCTTATATTCTTTGCATTGTGTTTTGAGTTGTATCTGATTTAGTTAATTTTAGCTGATGATGGGTTATATCTGAAAACATTTCTAAATAAGGTATATATCTAATTTATTGTTATAAATTATTTTTGCCCTTATATTTTATTTGTTATTGATGTTGGTTATTTTATTATTCCAGAGTATGTATATATTTCTGAGCATTAAGTTAAAATGTTGCTGGCAGGACTATTGCTACTGTGATTGTACAGTATGTATTATTTCTTTGCAAGAGTGTTAATTTATTTACTTTAAAAATTTATTTGTTCTACAATAATTTTTAATAAACTAAGACATAGTTCCTATAATGGAATTATTCCTAATTCCAACTTTATTCTATTTATATTTTTAGTAGGGCTGTCAAAAACTGAGTAACTGCAGTTACTGTTAAAGACCGATGATATGGGTGAAACCTGGTTTTATGGTTTTCACAGATACGGTTAACTGTGTAACCACGGGTTCGGTTAAAAGCTGATGATGTGGGTAAAAATTGGTTTTATGGTTTTCACGAACACGGTTAATTGTATGAAACGATATTCCTATAAATCGCAAAGTTGATTAAATAATAATAGTAATAATAATCTTTTTTTCGTTTCTTTTTGGATTGTTGTGTAATTAATATCATTGCGGGATTTAGTTAAAATAGTTCATGTTTTGTTGTTATCGCTTTGTCATTTAGTAACATCAATCCTAGTTTTGTGAGTTAAAAACTTACTTCATAATCACTCGCATACACGCACTGCTTACAGGAGTGAGTCACTCAGCAATGCAACAGATGCTATACTACAAAAAACAGTCTGCTCCAACCAGTGCTATTTATTTACAACACATTGGGAAAAAAAGTTGTATTAAGTGGTTGAAAGTTAGTTTTGAAGATTTATTTTCTTAAGCTATAGTTTTATTCTGATATCTTTTTCAATTCAAGATGGCAAAAAAAATAGTTGGGTATGGAATCATGCTGAAAAATCCATAGACAGTAAAGATGCAATATGTAATTATTGCAAAACCGTCTTAAGTTACAATGGTTCTCCTTCGGAAATAGCAAATCACTTAAAAATTATTCATAACAGAATGCCTAATATTGTGGTGGAAGAGATTCAAAAAAATATATAAACATGCATTTTTGGCTGAAAAACCTCTTGAAATTCAACTAATAACACCAAAACAGATATATGTTACATATATTAAAATTAAATGTTTTTCTGAATTTTTTCGAACTTCAAGAACAGATGAAACAAGTCCAAAAAAATGAAAACATGCATGTTTGTATGAAAAACTTTTGAAACTTCAACTGGAAGCAAACTATAAAATGTAAGTTACATAATATGTCATTGTGTTACCTAATTTGCTATAATGGGAATTTTAAATTCGTGCAGAATCTCTATATTTTTTTATTATAACTATCCGAAAAAATTCAGGAAAACATGCTATCTTCAAATATGTAACACATATCTATTTTGTTGTTATTAGTTGAATTTCAAGATGGTTTTCAGTCAAAAATGCATGTTTTTATTTTTTTTGAACCTCTCCGTCACTTTTAAAAATCTGAAAAAATTTCAATAATTAGTTTACACCACAAAACACGTTATATATTTTTTCTGATGTAACTGAAATTTAAAATATTTTTTATGACATTTTAAAAATTTTGAACATTTCTAAAAATTTGAATTTAGCGTCTAAAAATTTAAAAAAATTCACTATTTTAGAATTCTTCATTATATTTAACCTCCAACAAGAATTTTTTAAATCTATTGAAAAATGGCTAAGATATCATAAAAAAAACGAAAATAACGAAATAGTAACTACAGAAGCCCCCTGTAGGACTAGGGGTCTGAAACTTCCAGTTTTAACTACTTTCTTCATGCCCTACATTTATATATTTTTTTTTTATAAAGTTTGGCTTAAAGGCACTCTTACACCCCTTAACCGGCCATACCCTCTAAAATAAAATTTTATAGTTTATTAAATAACCGTTTATACAAACAATTAAAAAACTATAGTTATAACAATATATTTAAAAAAAAAAAATCATTTTATTATATAACTGTTAAAACGATTAACTGATTTATACGATTAACCGAAATCATGATTAATACGGGTAACCGAAATCGCGATTAATACGAGTAACCGTTTCATACAGTTAACCATACCCATAAAAACTGCAAACATGGTTTTCGCCTGAATGATCGGTTTAAACCGATACAGCAGTTAACCAGGTTATCTGTATACCCGTTAAAATCACCAGCCCTAATTTTTAGGCAATACTGTTAACTGAGATCTATTTGACAGTTTCATTAATATTAAATGATTATTAATTAATAGTTCACAAAATATATACTTACATAAAATTAGTTTGTTCTTATTTTCCTAAATTTTATTTTTATTATTTGTATTATATTTACAGATGGTAAGTATTTTTTACCAATATTTTAGTATTTAAATCTACTCTGTGTTATACTGTACAATAACAAAACTATGATGAATAAACTAATATATGTTTAAATTATTCTTCTCAACATATATTTTCATATGACCTTCCCTTTTTAATATATTGCATTTTGTAGTTTACATGGATTTACAAATCTGAAATATATCAAGGCAGTTATTACTATGGGACTGATTTATTTTTAATACAACTAGTTTATATTGAACCAAAGTAACATGCTGTGATAGGTCTTATCTCTAATATTTTGATGAACTTATCTTTAGAACGGTTCTAAATTATGAAATCAAAATTGATATGTGCTGCATGTATTTAACATTCATTCTTATCTTTGAATATTCCCATATTTATAATTTCAAAATCTGATTACTGATTATATTGGCATAGATTTGCAATGGTTCCAACTACTGGACAGAAGTATCATATTGTTACCTTTAATTATTCTTAAAACTATATCTAATTATTTTTTATGGCAGCTGAAATTACTTCTTTATTAATTTTTAGCAATGTAATATGTATAGTTTTAATATTTTCACTATTACAGATATTGTTGTTGTTGGATGGTAGTTTTAAAATTGATTTTGCATCCTGTTTTTACATACCGGTCAAATAATACCTCTTTTCACTCTGGAGTGCTGGTTTCCATTACAAAGTAGTTGACCATGTTAGTTAAAATAGGAATAAATATATTTCTGTTTCGTTTAGTATCCTTATGCAGGTGCCTCATGAACTTTCAGATCATTAATTATTTTCCTCATTCTATATGAAATACAGAAGTGATAGAAATGGTGGTCTAGAGGTGTTCCCAGGTGGGGTCAAGGATGGAGTCCCTTGGCAGCTATGAGGAGTCGAGTTATATATATATATACATTTACTTAGACAGATATAAATGTAGGTCTATTGCTATTATAATCTATATAATAATCAAAAATATATATTAATTTTGTTGAATTACACAAAACAATAATAAGAATGCTGGGCGCTCACACAAGGGAATATTTGTCCTGCATGGCTCACAACTTATTTTTTAAAAAAATAAATAATAATATTTATGTGCTATAGATCCACAAATTATTGTTACTGTAATTTCAGCCTTATTTATTAGCAATTCTTCTAATCCAGTTTCAGCCATAATTTACAGGCAATATTTAATTATTCTTTCACTAATGTCTATTGTGTTAATTTTTTTTTTTTTATAAATGGGCTCAGTGTTAACACTGACCTATCTACATGGACTTAGATCACCTACTCAGATTCTGAGGCGATCAAAGATAGAAAGTATAAAGGAAAGAAGGAGGGGAATAATGGCTGGAGATAAGAAGGAAAGGATAAAAGAAGCATTGAAAGGGGTAGGAAGATCCAATACCAAAAGTTTGGCATATAGATGAGAGCACTCAAGAAAAAGAGCAGGGCATTCAAAAAGGATATGGTTGGGGTCACATATAAAGAGAGGATCAGTAGAGTGGAGTGGGCAAAAGGGAGAAGGTGAAAGAGAAAAAGAAAAAGGAGAAAAGGGAAGGAGGGAATGACCAAGTCTCAGTCTGATTAAAGAAACAATAGCCGAGCACTGAAAAAGGGAAGAAATTGGTACCAAGGCTGTGAATTGGGAGTAATTTGTAGGAGGAGGTAGAAGGAGGAGCGATTGGCAAAAAAGAAAGGGTAGATGTCAACCCATAATCTGTTATGGAGACTTGCAGAGAGGAATAGGATATCTGAGGCAGGAAACACAAATATTTCTTGGAAGGATTAAAATCATGAAGGCTTTCATTGACTGTATTATAGTTTTCTTTATCTTTAACATCTTACACCTCAGTAGATTAAGTGAAATACCATAAACATTCACTTACTAATTATTTTTCAATTTACAAATTCTATTTTACATTATAACTGAATAATTGTTTAATACCTACCTCCAGTTTTCTGAATGTAAACAATTTTGTACACAACAATTTATCTATATCTGTTTAACTTGTATCATCAATCATACTTCTCTCTTTTGTATGGTCTTTTATTTCCATTTATTCCTCTTTCTAACATTATTTCACAGTTTATGATAAAAGGTACTAATTTAATTGCTGGAATAAAGGAATTTTTAAGCAATTTTCATATTCATATCATTATTGTAACTTTTGAGCTATTTACAATCTCATCTTGCAAACAGTTACCCTAGGGAATTTACACATTTCTGACCATTAGTTGGAAAATGTGTGGTTACAGCTATTACTAATTTTAAGCACAGTATATATCATTACTTTGCAAGGTTACTATCTTAACTGACCCAAAAATTTATCCATTCAAAAATAATTTTGTATAAACCAAGACAGAGTTCCTGTTAATAATTTTGTTTCTAGTTTTGGCTTCATTCTTTTTAATTTATGAAGTATAATTAATTTAAAACTTCCTGGTGATTTCACTAGTGCTAAAAAACAGTTAAATTATGTTCCAAAAAATGTTTGTATTAATATATTATGAATTTGTTCCTTCCACAAACTTTATTTTATATTGTAAATGAATAAGTTCAAGGTACCTATTTCTCTTATTTCAAATTTAGAGAAGTTTGTATGCAACAATTTCTCTATATTCATTAAATTTCAATTTATCTGTGGTGGCCAAACTCTGTGAATATGCATATATTTCTTTTGCATGTGTTGTTTGATCTGTTTCTAAATGCACTGTTTTAAACATTATTTTACAGTTTATAATAAAAACAATAAATTATTCTCAAGAATAATATAATTTCTAAATATTTTTCATTTTTCTTTTATTATTGTAGTTTCTGAGTGGTTTATAGTCTCATGTTTCAAATATTTACTCCAACAAAATTGTACATTTCTGAGATTAAGACGAGAGCATGACAGAAAAAGCTGTTATTACTTAGTAAACATGTTCAGATTATTTCTTTGCAAAAGTATTATTTTGGTTGCCCCAAAATTTTATTTATTCTACAAAATAATATATAAACTGAGATATGGTTCCTATGATTGATCATATTTGTGATTATAGGTTATCTTCATTCTATTTGTTTAGCATCACTACTAACTAAAAATTTTCAAATAATTTCATTAGTATTATTAAGTAATTGTTAATAATGTTTCTGTAAAAGGTATATTAATACACAATGAATTTGCTCTTATTTCTCTGATTTTTATTTATACTATTTGTTTGTTTCAGCATTAGGTGAAGACAGCACAGGTATGTCTATTACTAATTTATAATCATGGTGTATATTATTACTTTTGAAGGGTATTATTTTAATTGGCTCAACAATTTATTTATTCAACAATAATTTTGTATAAACTGAGACATAGGTCTAATGAATAATTCTATTTCTAATTTTGGCTTTATACCATTTAATTTCTGAAGTATATAAACCAAAAACTACCTAATGGTTTTATTAGTACTAAATAGAAGTTTATTAATGTTCTAAGATAGTGTATAAAGAATACAACTCAGTTCAAGGATTGAGTGAATCATTTCAATGTGAACTCATTCGAGAAACCAAAGAATACAATAAATACACCAATGTCGACTAGTGGTTAAAGCCATTCCAACATCAATATATTCAAAAAAAAGAACAGAAAAGGTAACATAGAAGGAAAAAATTACTAAAATAAAATCGTTGATCAATTGGTTAATATGCTCCGCATTGAATAGTGGAAAGGAAATCAAACAAAAAGGAAGGAATGAAGGAGTAAAAGAGAAGAAAGGAGATAGAAGATAATATAATAAAGAAAATACAGCCTCAATTTTTCTCACTTTCTTTTTTTTTTTTTTTTTTTTTTTTTTTGTGTACAGTTTAAGAAGAAGAAATAAATTAAAATGGATATTATTAGATATGAAACAAGAAAGAGAGTCAACAAAGAATATTAATGTTGACGTGGTGTTAACCAAAAACTGATTTTAATGTTAATATGAACCACAAAAACTCTTTATGTGTTGTTATGTTCCATCTTGTTTCGCAAAAAGACCTTCTTTCCCTCCAACCCTTCAATATCTTTGACAGAAAAATTTTGCCTTGAGATCCAGTTCACCGAAGTATTTCGTCCTTGGTTATCTTCTTTACCCATTTAATACAGTGCAAATGTTGATAATACCACATTTCAAATGCACTTTTTTATTCTGTATTGCTTTCCTCAATAGCCATGTCTCTAATGAATAACATACTATAGATCACACATAGCATTGCAATATTCTCATCTGGAGTTTCATATTCATTTTTTTATTCCCAAGTATGAAATCAAGGTTATTAGGGGCACATGTTTATCCGCAATTTTATTTCTTACCGTCATTTGTTATTATAACCCCCACACACTTGTATTTAGCGACTTCAAGTTGTTTTCCTTCTGCAGAAATATATAAAAATTTATTCAATGTAATCTTTGCTATTCGCATAACTTTTGTTTCATCAGTGTTGATCTTCATATTATATTTCACACTTTCTGCTACTAGTCTGTACACCATTCTTTGTAACTGTTGCCGCATCTCAGCAATTATTACCTTATCATCTGCATAACTGATATTTTCAATTTTCTTACCATTCACTATGAAACCTATGTTTGTAAAGGTGCGGTGTTTTGTCATCTCCTCAGCATAGGGGTTAAATAATAAGGGCGCTAAAAGACTACCCTGCTGTACACCTGATTGTATATTGCATTGTTCTGTTGTGGATGACCCTATTGCTAAATTTGCTTTTTTTCACCAATATAGATTTACAATGAACTTGGAAATCCTTGATATTTCTCTAGTGCGATATATCATGTTCAACATCACGCATAATGTCTTTTTACTTTCATACAACAAACACTTTATTAATTCAACCGGAATTCTGTCTGTGCGAACTGCCTTATTTTTTTTAGCTGCCTATATCGCACACTCTAATTCCGACATTGAGATATCTGAAGTTTTGTTCCTAGAGACAACTTCAAGGGCTGCGCATGACTGTGTATTATCTCCATATAATTTTATGACATACTTTATTCATGCTTTCTCCACTTCTTCTTTGTGTTTGAGAGCAAATCACCTTGTCCTATTTCACACCCATTTGCTGTTTCTCCAGTTTTGTTCATTCCAACAAAAAGAAATTAAGTGCATTATGGTATTCGAAAATATCTCCTTCCACAAGACATCTAATTTTAAAAATAGTAGTTTAGCCTCCCAGACATTCTCATGTGCCAATTGTGCTTCGTTGCCTGCTTCCTGCTCCAATGTATCTTCTAAGTCCTCTTATGCACTTCCTAAATCTATTCCGCGGCCTAAATCCCTGACTTTTCATGAACGTCCAAATTCTAAATCCTATTCTAAACCTTCCCCACAGTTTCCTGCCCTTCCTTTTAACTGCTTTCTGTCACCCTCTAATGAATGGGATTTTAATAGTTCTTCTTCTACTAGTAATTTTACCACCATTAATAGTAATTCCTTAATTCATAACACTTCCAGTCCTACTTCCATTTCTACTTCCAAAGCACCTTCATTTACCACTTTTCCTACTGCTAACTTTACAGCTGAAGCTATTTTAGAACTTCTTGCACACAATAACATTGAATAATGATTATACTAGCATATACTTCAAAAAATTATGACACCAGATATCTTCAAATATTCCTTTGTTATTTTTATTTTTAATTATTGCTTTTTTTTCATTGTTTCAATTACAATGAGCTAACATTGCATTGTCATGCCATTTATAAAATAATTTTATTTTACATGATTTCATAGCACTACAGTTGTTTTTTCGGCAAGTTTATTTCCCAGTGAAGATATATATTGAGTAAAACTCTGTATTTTTATAGTAAATTTTTTCCAATCATTTTAATAATTTTAATGAGAGCACACTCAAAAAATTAATTTTATTTAAATCTATACCTTAGTAAATTTACAGCAAAACAGAAATCTCATCATCATAATTTAAAATTTCATTTCATTCCATTCCTTTCTTTGGAATACTCTAAAAATCAGCTGATTCCCATTTCATATTATTGAAATAGTAATTATGTGGTATAGAGCAATGAAATATTGCTACACTGATATCCATCATCTGTAACAGGGTTTAAGTTGAAGTGTATGGACAATTTATAATCATCATTTCATTATGATCCACTGTGCTAAGCACATTCATTTTGTGGGAAGTTCAGAACCATGAAGGTATTTTATCAATCACACTCAACTTTTTCTTTCTTTTTGTAGCTTCATGCATTTCATAATCTAATGACTCCTTTATAGATTATGTAGAACACAACAGTCATTTTTTAGCAATTAATTTTCATCTCATATGCTTTGTTTTTACAACATTAAAGAATGATTGCATTGTTTACATTTTTTATTTTCAAAAGTTGAACAGTTCTCTATTTAACAATTTCTCTTAGTTTTAATTCTATTCAATTTTTGAAGCACAATAAACTAAAAACAACCTATTGTTTTCACTAGTACTAAATATAAACCTATTAATGTTCCAAGAAAAATGTATAGTAATATGTAGTGAATATGTTCGCATTTCTCTGATTTTTGTTCATATTTTTGTTTGAAATTTACAGAATGTAAGTATTTTTAATATTATTAATACATTTAAGCATAATCAATGTGACATTTTTCAAAAGCAAGCATTATTGTACAATCCTTGTATTTAAATTTAGTTTTTGACATATATTTTCATGTTATATTTCATTTACAGTATTTTCTAATATAGTTTTTAAAAAGAGATGTGTACATTTTAATCATATTAGAACTTTTACAACTATGTAATAAATTATTTTAAGACAAACAGTTCAAAATGAATGGAAGTTATGTGTTTTAATAGATTTTATTAAGTGTGCTATCATGATTAAAAACTTTATTGTAGAAAAATTCATTTTGCCAAAAATAATCTAAGATATTTGCATATAATGAGAGATTAAAATTCATATATAATATAAATGCTCTAGTATTTACACTTGTGTTCAATTTTGTGGTTATGTACAGTTGCACAATTTGATTAATGATTATACTGGTATATACCTAAAATTAATCTAGACACTAGACAAAAGAATAGTTTAATAATCTTCAAATATTCCTATATCACTATTATTCTTATTTAATGTTTCTTTTTCACAGTTTCAATTAAAATGAGCTACCAGTATATTCTTAAGCTATTCTTAATATATAATTTTATTATATATTATATCAGAATACTGTAGTTATTTTTGTATAAATTTGATTCTCTGTCAGGTGCGTGTCTGTTATTGGGATACTAAGAATTTATGTAGCAGGTGTGCGTATGTGTGCGCGAGAGAAAGTGTGTACAGGTGTGGTTCTAGGAATAGTTGCAGATGGTGTGTTGTATATATGTGTGTGTGCGTGGGTGTTTGTGTGTGTTTTCTGCGTTTGCGAGTGGTTTTTGGTTACAGTGTGTGTATTTCAGGTTGGTGATGTATGGTGGTTTGATGTAGAGGTGTGCGGAGGCAGTGTGGAGGCGGTGTAAACAGTTTAGGGGAGAGAAAAGGAAAGAAGATAAGTGGGAAGCAAAAAAAAGACAGTAAGCGAACGAAGGAGCAAGAATAAGAGAGAGAAGCAGATGTGATAAGAGATATGCAAAGAAACAATGATGAGGAGGCAGGTGAAATAGATAAGATGCGCAGACGTGCTTCTACTACACCGCTGCAGGCCTCTAAGGTATGTTTTAAGTTATGTTTATATCGTAATCTAAACTATCCATTTAAAAATGTTGTTAATTTCTTGTTTTCAGTCTTGGTGCATTAAAAACGAACAATCTTAAAACAAACAGATAAAGGGGAAAAAGAGAGCCAAGGAAAGGAAGGAAGAAAGATAAATATAAGCTACGAAACAAAGAAAAAAGAGGTTAAATAAATAAATAAATAAAATATAAAAAAAAAATAAATAAAAAATTATTACAAAATTAAATATAGACACATAAACATTAGATCAATGAGGAAAAACTGGGAGGAAATAGAGATATTAGAGGGAAGACAAGAATATGATATATTAATTTTAGGGGAGGTAAATATAAAAAAGGACGAAATAAATTTATATAATTTAGAAGGTTATGAGAAATGTCACAATTTAGATGCAGAAGGTGCAAAACATGGGATTGTGATACACTTAAAAGGGGACAAAAAAATACAAACTCAAATTAAAAACAAAAATATGGAAAATGCGGAATGTGTAATAATTGAAATAACTTGGTATGAGGAAAAACTATGTCTATGGGTGTTATACAGATCACCATCAGGAAAAGCAAACAAATACATTAAAGAAATAAAGGAGATTGACAAAAAATACATGGAAAACTGTTCTACTATATATATAGGAGACATAAATATAAATACTGGAAAACATAACTCAGTAGCAACAAAATACATGAACACAATGGCAGGAATGGGATATGAAAGCAATTTAGAAGGATATACAAGAGAAGAATGGAGAGAAAACAGGTTCACACAAACCAAAATCGACCATATATACACTAAACAGAAGAAAAGAAACATCGACTTCGAATATTATAATACAGATATTAAAATAGCAGATCACAACATGATAGTGTGTACAGTAAAAATGGAGATGGGAAAAATCGGAGGAAAACAAATGGAATTAAACAGAAGTTTTTTAATGGAAAATAAAGTGAAAAACGAACTAACAAGGAGAGGTCACGATCTGCGGGTCACCGATTTTGATGAAACTTTGCAGATCGATAGAAGACCATGAGTATATAAACTTTGTAAAATATTAGAGTGCAACGTTTTGATTTACACAAGAAATTTAAATTTTTAGAAGCCGAATTTAATGGATGATATATATAGCCGTTTAGACAAAAATATGCAATAAATTCCAGATTATGTTTATTTATCTTGTGCAAATAATTCGGAAGACTGATTATTCCAAAATGAAGTATATTAAACAAAAAAATTATTAAAAAACAATAAAATAATTTAAAAAATTCAATTTTTAATTTCATAAAAATTTAAACATGTCATTTATTACATTTATATACTATAAAAACACAAATTACATTGTATATGTTTTGTGGTGTAGTGGTAAAAGTGACGTCTATTTATACATACTTGAAAGTAAGGTGTCCAGGTTTGAATCCCCCCTTGTGGTGTTCCATAAAATTTTTGATTCTTATATTTTAAATTATTAATTGTTATTATCTAATTATTTCAATTCTTTATACATAGCTATATAAATATAATAACAATTTTTAAACATTTAAATTATTTAACGACTGTTTTTGCGCATGGCTTCCCTCTAAACATTCAGATAAATGTGAAATATTTTTAAATGTAAATGAAATTTGTTTTTCAAATGAAAAATTAAAAGAACTTCGCACTTGTGGTAATAATTCACTTATTGCAGGAATTGCTGTTTTATTTGTTTTTATGATCTATGTCACCCCAAATTATGTAAATAAAAATTAAGTTTGTAGCATTTTAATTATAACTGACATTCATCAACTCTCTTATTTTATATGCAGATAAGTATATTTTTTTATTTATATTTATATACATATGTATATAATGAATTCGTTGTGTATAAAACATATTTATCTTACGCTTTATTATATTTATGTAGTTATGTATAAAGAATTGAACTAATTAGATAATAACATAGTAATTTAAAATATAAGAATCAAAAATTTTATGGAACACCACTAGAGGGGGGATTCGAACCTGGACACCTTACTTTCAAGTATGTATAAATAGACGTCACTTTTACCACTACACCACAAAACATATACATTGTAATCTGTGTTTTTATAGTATATAAATGTAATAAATGACATGTTTAAATTGTTATGAAATTAAAAATTGAATTTTTTAAATTATTTTATTGTTTTTTAATAATTTTTTTGTTTAATATACTTCATTTTGGAATAATCAGTCTTCCGAATTATTTGCACAAGGTAAATAAACATAATCTGGAATTTATTGCATATTTTTGTCTAAACGGCTATATATATCATCCATTAAATTCGGCTTCTAAAAATTTAAATTTCTCGCGTAAATCAAAACGTTGCACTCTAATATTTTACAAAGTTTATATACTCATGGTCTTCTATCGATCTGCAAAGTTTCATCAAAATCGGTGACCCGCAGATCGTGACCTCTCCTTGTAAGACGCATAAAGTGGGAAGGGAAATCAGATAAATTGGACGCTGAAAATTTATATGAAAGCATAAGAGAAAAATTTGAAATAATATATAAAGAATGTAGGCAAACAAAAAATACATCAGGAGAAGGGAAAATACAAAGGAAGAAAGAATGGATGATGCAAAAAATAATTGAAATGATAAAAAAAAGAGACAAACTGTACAAAAAAGTGAAAAAGAATAATCAAAATATTGAGTTAAGAAGAAAATACAATAAATTCAGAAACCAAGTGAATGCAGAAATAAGACGGCAAAAAGACATGTTTGTCGGGAAAAATTTTAAAGTGGCACAGGGGGATATCAGGAAAACTTGGTTAAATATAAACAAGATTATAGGAAAACAAAGGAGTCTAGGAGTAGATGAAACCATAAGTAAATACTTTGGCAAGGAACAAGAAGCAAGAGAAATTGCAAATAAATTCAGTAAAGAATTCAAAAATGGTATAAAAATAACTAGAACACAAATGTAATAAAGTGCTATTAGAAAAAAGAGAAGAAGATGAAGTAAAAGTAAACATGTACTTACCTTAAGCAAATGTAGAACAGGTGGGGAAAATAATCGATGGATTAAAGGAAACAAAGGTCACTGGAATCGATGGAATAAGAATAAAAGATATAAAAACAGTAAAAATATATATAGTGAAGGAAATTACTAAGCTAATTAATCAGACGTTAAAAAGAGGGAAAATACCAAATGGGTTTAAAATATCGAAAACGAGACCAATATATAAAAAAGGGAAACACAGTGAATATGAAAACTATAGGCCAATTGCTGTAAGCAATGTAATTGCAATAATATTAGAAAAGTATGTAGCAAATAATCTAACGAAGTACCTACAAGAAAATAGGATAATTGACAAAACACAATACGGATTTCAAAAAGAAAAATCCACATCGAAAGCAATCGGCGAGCTTACTGAAAAAATAAGAGATAGCTTTGAAGAGGGAAAGAAGGTGTTGATAACATTCATAGATCTTATTAGAGCATTTGAAACGGTTGATCATAAAATAATCATAAACACATTAGAGGAGATAGGAATAACGAATAATTTGAAAAAATGGTTTCAAAGTTATTTAACACAAAGGAAAACATGCATAAATATCTTAAATGTGCAAAGTGAAAAAGAGGAGATGGATGTAGGAGTTCCGCAGGGT
Organism: Icerya purchasi; assembly: GCA_039619475.1. Lineage (NCBI taxonomy): Eukaryota > Metazoa > Arthropoda > Insecta > Hemiptera > Monophlebidae > Icerya > Icerya purchasi. The sequence goes on from CM077116.1 coordinate 138,466,930, forward strand.
AGCAACCTAGCGCCAATACTGTTTATTATATATACGAATGGTCTATATAAGGAAGTTACAGTGAGGTAGTCGCGTACGCGGATGATATAGCAATAGTTACGTCACATAAAGATATGAAAGAGGCAGAAATAAGGATGCAAAAAGATCTAATAACAATAAGTAAATGGACACACGATAAAAGTCTAAGAATAAATGTAAAAAAGACTAAAGCAATGGTACTGTGGAAAAAAAGAGACAGCTCTGATTTGTATTGTCCAAATATAATAATGCACTCAAATGAATGTGTACATTCAATGGTGGAAAGACGCGAATGCGAAATGAAAAACTGTCAAAAGTTAGACATAGTAATGCAGTATAAATATTTGGGAGTAATGATGGATCAACACTTAAGATGGGACATACATATGGAATACATTGCAAAGAAAATAAGAGCAGTTTTACCAGCTTTATATACATTAAAGAAATATGCAACAAATGAAACATTAAAAGTAGTTTATTATGCACTAGTAGAGTCGAGGATAAGATATGGAATTCAGGCGTGGGGAATGGCGAGAAAAGCATACTTGGGGAAAATAAATAAACTACAAATTAAATGCTTGAAATTAATAGGAAATCATAAAGGAGAGACCGATAGTGAAATAATTAAAAAAGAAAATGTAATGAGCATAAGAGGAATGTACTTATTACTGAAGATATGGGAGTACATATCAGCAGAAAAGAAAATTGAATTGGAGGAAAGAATAAATACAGAATACGAGTTGAGGGAAAAACTTTCGTACCAATTGCCGTTAGCAAGAACAAAGATGGGGGAGCAAATGGATAAATATATTATAACTCAGATGTTGAATAAAATACCCAAAGAAATAATAGAGAAGGAAAAAATAGGGGAAAGAAAAAGGAAAATAAAGGAATGGCTTCAGGAAGAAGAAAATATAAAAAAAATAATAAACATAAAATAAAAAGACAAAGTGCAACAAAAAAAGCTAGGAAAAAAAACAAAAAAAAACTGAATATAGAAAATATAAATAGATTAGTAATTATTGATAAGTAAAATAGATAGATTAAGTAAATATTACATGATCATGTATATGTATAAGTTAATTTAAGATGGTAAAATGTCAAATAGGATAATTCGTCGAGAAGCGTTTTAGCTTGACAAAAATTTTTGTATGTAAAAAATTATAAATACATATTTTTCAAAAAAAAAAAAAAAAAGGTACATTTTGGGTTAGATTGTGTATTATTATGTGAATTTTTTTGAATCTTTAGTAGTATTTAAAGAGGTTAGGTTTCAAAGATTAATTTTACTAAAATGTTTCTTTTTACTAAATTTATAGCAAAACATGGATTCCAGATCAATGTATTTATTTTTAAGCAATGGATAACTTTGAAAATCAACCAATTCACATTTTATATCATTAAATATATAGTATATCTTCAGTAATAATTATGTAACATATATTGCTACAGTGAATTCACGCGGTCTTATTTTATTGTGTTTTCTCATCATCATCTTTTTCAACTGAGTTTCATTGAAGTTTATTTGCAACTTTTAATTATTATTTCATTATGATTAAACATATTACACACATTAATTTTATGAATGGTTTAAAAGCTACAACTACTTCATTCACTGCATTACAATTTTCATTTACATTACAATTCCATGCACTTCATAATATGACAACCCCTTTATGGATTATAATAAATACTATGGTCATCATTTTACAATTACTTTTATTTTTACTAGTTTTTTTTACATCATAAGTTAATGAATGTATTGTTCATGTTTCTTATTTCCAGTAGTCAAACAATTATGAATATAATTTTTTTTTACATTCATTGCCTTGCATCAATCATATAACTTTGTTTGGTGTGTGTGTATGTTATTAAATCTATGACTTTTTGTTTAATTGTCCTTTCATGGATATTACTAAATTGTAAGTTAGGTGTATATTATTACTTTACAAGGGGTCCCAAAAATTTACTATTTCAACAATACCTTTAAATAAACTAAGACATGGTTCCTGTGAGTAATTTTATTTCTAATTTTGGTTTTATTCTATTTAATATATAAAGTACAATTAACTGAAAACGTTCTAATATCTTTACAAGTGTTAAATAAGAGTTAAGGTTTAAAAAAAAATTGTATATTAACATGCAAAGAATTTGTTACCATTTATGTGCATTTTAAAAATATTACTTGTTTGAAATTTTTAGCGGGTAAGTGTTTTGTATTATAATTAACACATTTAAATGTAATCAATGTAGTATTCTAAAAAATCAAGTATTAGGACACAATGTTTATATTTAAATTAGCTACTTGACATGTATTTCCATGCTATATTTGATTTACAGTATTCCCTATTGCAATGCTTACATTGACATATACATTTTATATGCATCAGACCTGATATAACTATGTAATAACTTTAATTAAAATAAACAGTTCCAATTAACTAGAAGTAATATGTTATAATAGATTTCATTATGACTGTCATCATGATAAAGACCTTTATTGCAGAATAGTTCATTTTACAAAAAATAATCTAAGATATTTTCATATAATGAAAGATTGAAATTAATTTCTATTGTGTATATTTTAATATTAATTTTGGTCTTCAGTTATTCTATTATATGCAATTGCAGAATTTGATTAATGATTATGCTAGCATAAACCTGGAGTGGATCAAGTCACTAGATGGAAGTTGATCTCATATTCTTCAATATTCCTGTGTTTTTTGTTATTCTTATTTAATGCTTTCTTTTCATTGTTTCCATCACAATGAGCTGCCATTGCATTGTCATGCCATTTACAAAATAGTTCCATTTTACATGATTTCATAGTACAGTTATCAGTAGATAAAGATTATTTAAACTCCTAGGGACCTTTGATGCACATCAGATTGCCAAAAAAGTGAATACAAAAAAAAATGAAATAATAAAACCACAAGAAAATATTAATAACACACAAAACAAGATACCCACAGCACAACTAATTTTATAGTGTATTTGAATAAGTATAAACATGTTGGACCATCATAATACAAGTTTAAATGAAACATTAAATCAATTTAATACATATAAATATATATATATATGTATATATGTATATATATATATATAATAAAAAAAAAAATAGAATGGAAACTAATAATAGGTGTTACACCCATCTATGTGACAAAGAACTGCACAAAACTCGCCACTAAAAATTCAACACACACAACATTCACAACTATCTATTGCAGACTAACTAAAAATTCTATGCCATCCAGACAAAGGCCGATGTCATCCCTTACAGAACATCCATCTGTTTTGGTGCATGAACAAATTTAATTTATAAAATAATGCTAAATATGTTTACATATAAAAAGAAGATGTAAAATAATTCCCATCTTCCTGAGAGAAACAAACCTTAATTATTTACAATGAAAAAAAAAAAATAAACATAATAAAAGGATAGAGGATAATGAAAATAGTAAAATTAAATTAAAAGTGAAAGCCAAATTGGAACAGCCAATAGAAAGCCCTAAGAAAATTTTATGGCAGAAAGTAAATTTGGATGGTACAACCAAGAAAAGTATGAATATAGAAAAATGAAAAAAAGTTTATCAACAATTGTACTACAGCTTTTTTCTTTTTAGTACATATTGGGTAAAACTGTTTTTATGGCAAAATTTTTGCAGTCATTTTGTTAATTTTAATGAGGTTAAGTTTCAAAAATTAATTCCTTTTAAATCTGTACCTTACTAAATTTATAGTAAACAGTGACCTAAAATTTCACTTCATTTTACTCCCTTCTTTGGAATACTTTGAAAATCATCTGATTGACATTTCATATTACTGAAGATATGCCATGTCCTTAATAATAATTGTGTGATACAGAACAATAAAAAAATTGCTACAGTGATATACTTCTTCTATAACAGGGTTTAAGTTAAAGTTTATAGGCAATTTATAATCACTATTTCATTAGGATCCATTGTGTTATGCACATTCATTTCATGAAGCTATTTTGTACATTTTGCTATACAACTTGGTTATTCTTTAACTAATTAATTTATTTTTTTACACAAGTTTTGTTTTACAATGTAAATGAATGATTGTCTTGTTCATGTTTTGTATTTTTAAAATTCAAATGAGTTTGTGTACAACAATTTCTCTATGCTACTTGGCTTATTCCCATTACATCAATTTGTATGGTATATTTGTGTTCAGCTACATCTATGATTTTATGTTTATAAATGTTACTTCCCAATTTAGTTTGTAATAAATGTTATTTGCAGGACAATAAAAATATCAAAGTAATTTTTAATTTCTAATTCCTTACTGTAGCTCTTGAAAGATTTTTAATTTTATTTAGAAAACAGTTGTTCTACAAATTTATAAATTTTTGAGCATTAGATGAAAATCATATAGGCATGTCTATTACTAATTTGTAAGCACTGTATATATTATTTAGTTAACCCAAAAATTTATTCATTCAGCAATAATTTTGTCTAAACTAAGACATAGTTCCTATGAATAATTCTATTCCTAATTTTAGCTTTATTCAATTTAATTTTTGAAGCACAATACATTGAAAACATTGAAGATTTAACTTGTAAATAGGAGTTTATTAAAGTTCTAAGAAAGTGTACATTATTGTGCAATGTATTTGTTCACATTTCACTGAATTTTATTTATATTGCTTTTTTGAAATTTATAGTGGGTAAGTGTTTTTAAGACAATCAATGTGTTTAAATGTAATTTATGTTGCATTGCTATGAGTAAGCATTCTGGAACAATCCTTGAATTTAAATTAACTTTTTAATTTATATTTTCATATTATACATCATTTACAGTATTTTCTAATGCATGGTTTATATAGATAAGCAAATTTTAAATGTATCAGAACTGTTATAATTATGTAATAAAATTACTTTGGTACAAACAGTTTAGAATGAATATTTATGAAATGAGGAATTAAAATTTGTATTTACTGCATATACTTTAATATTTATGCCTGTCTTCAATTATGAGAAACCGTTTTACATAGGGATCCAGTTTTTGCAAAGCATCATTTTCCATGAATATATTGCTTTAGAGCAGTAGTGACATAATTTCAAACATATTTTACAGTATACCTGTCACACTGCATTTTTTATTTACTAAATATATATGGTTTCATTTGTGGCTGATATTTGTTGAATACAAATTCTAAGAATATTTAATTGTAAAAAAAATAAATAACTTAATTAACTACTGATTCTCTTGTTTAAATACTGATATTATAGTAAATACAGAAATTTATACAGTTTAGCTTAGTAATTTCACATATAACACTAAAATAAAAATTAGGTCAGAAAAGTAATCCAAAACACTTGTATTTCCTTTGCATCCCTTGGGTTATTTCTCTATCTTCCTTCTTATTATTTGATATAATTGCATTTGAATATTTTAATTTTGCATTCTTTAGTGTTTTGTTATTAAATGTTCTTTATAATTCATGTTTTTGTACTTCATTTGCATGCATACATTATTAATTTTATTTTATAAATTTTTTACTTGTTTTTTGAATTATTATTTATTTGATGCCTTTTTTCTGTTTTTTCCCACTCAGCATTTACTTTTTATTATTAGCAAAATAATTTAACTTTACTGTTTAACTGTTTATTTTACTTCCAATATGACCTAATTATTCTTTTTTTATAATTTTCTTAGCAAAATAATTCAACAATCTTGGCGACCAAACATTTTTTTAATATTACATTTGCTTTTCAAGTATCTCCTTTGTAGTAATTCAATGCCATTTTTCTATTGCTAATCACTGTTTTTTATTAAACCTAAGCTTGATCATTAGCAATTCATCTTTTTAATGTTTAAATTAAGCACTGATGGTTCATTGTATTAAAAATCTATTTCTAATTGATAAAATATAAAACAATTTCTCTATTTGAATGTAATACACTGCATGTAATATAATTAGTCATAATGTCCTATTTGTAATTTTTTGCAAATAAAAAATATATCTCATAAACTTTCATTTAATTTTCCATATCATTGATCTTCATTTTCTTTTTTTATTACGTAGACCTCTCTTTAAATTATTAACTTAGAATACTGCTGTCAACTGTAAACATAATATTTAATTACCCAAGTTAGATACTTTAATTAATTAAAACACATATGAGATACTTGTAGTTTATATTCAATTAAAAATTCAAAGCGTTAAATAAAAAATACTGAAGTTCTTTTTATCCTAAAATAATGTTCCCCACTTGTCCATCAGTTCTATTTTAATAAAAAAATGATTTAAATTATTTTTAAAAATTTAAGAAGAATTTTAATAAACAAAATTGTTATATTTTAAAATTATTTGTATCTCGAGTTTGAAGTACAATGAAATTAATCAAAAATAATTTAAAGGGTTTAGCTGGATAAGTGGATCAAAACTGCCTATGAATAGTTTGGGATGACGAGTATGCCCTCTTATTCAAAACTAAAAATAATGACGATTTCTAAGTTTTCAGTCCAAAATGTGCTAACTTAACCTCAAAATTGAATATGTTTTTCAGATTTTTTTTTTTTTTTTCATGATATCTCATCCTCTATTTGGCCAATTTGAAAAAACCTTGAACGATCTTGTAGGGATTCTCAAATTACATCTCATGATTTTTTTTAGATTTTTTGGCGTGAAATTCAAATTTTTATAAACGTTTCAAATTTTAAAAATTTAATCAAAATGAAACAAAAAATATTGTTTTCTCAAAAAAATAATATGTTGTGTATTTTGATGCTAAAAATGTCCTTAACATTTTTCAGATTTTTTGGAATAGTGGGACAGGACCAAAAATGCAATAAACCGTTTTTTCAGTCAATAATGGGCTTTCTTCACTTCGAAATTTGAAGTTACTATTTGAAAATCTTCTACAATCACATGAACCTTCAGATATATTTTTTAGGTTATATTACTCAAGATATTGAGTGCTTATCTAAGACAATGGAACAGTGGAATAGGAACAAACCCTTGAATATTTTTTATAATTTATTCTGGAATACTTATCATATTAAAAATTCGAATAGATGACATTATTTTTTTTTCAGTAACCTGTGATTAAAGACTTTTTCTATAATCATAATTCATTGGTTTCTTCCTGTTCTACTATTCCATTGTCCTATATAAGCACTCAATATCTTGAGTAATATAACCGAAAAAACATACCCAAAGGATCAACATGATTTTAGGAGATTTTCAAATGATAATTTCAAGCTTTAAAGTAAAGAAAGCCCATTTTCTATTGAATAAACGTTTTTTTGCGTTTTTGGTCTGGTTCCACTATTCCAAAAATTCTGAAAAACTTCAAGAACATTTTTAGCACCAAAATACACAACATATTATGTTTTTGAGAAAACTATATTTTTTATTTCATTTTTATCAAACTTTTAAAATTTGAAATGCTTATAAAAATTTGAATTTCACAGTAAAATATCTGATAAAATTCATGGTGATGTAATTTGAGAATCCTATAAGATGTTTTTTTCAAATTAAGCAACTAGTGGATGAAATATAAAAAAACTGAAAAACATATAATAATCAATTTTGAGGTTAGGTTAAGCATATTTTAGGCTGACAACTTGAAAATTGTCATCACTTTTAGTACTGAATAAGAGAGCATACTCATCATCCCGATCTGGTCATGAGCAGTTTTGATCCGCTTATCTGGCTGGACCCTTTAATCTGAAATGTTTGGATATGATATGGTAATGTTTTTGCAAATCTTGGATTCCTATGTAAACTGCTTGTCAATTATGTTGTTAAATACAATTACAAAATTTGATTAATGATTTTGGCATTTATTTGCAGTGAATCAGGGTGGCAGAAAAAAGCATGCATGATCTTCAAATGTTTTTTTTCTTTTATATTTCTATTTAATGCTTCTTTTTCACTGTCTCTATTAGAATGAAGTATTTTTATATTTGAAGCCTTCTGTGAAATAAATCCATTATACATGATTTTATAGTATTTCAGTAGTTTTTTCTGCATTGTATATTTTGGGAGGGACTGTGTGTTATTATAGTGAATTATTACCAGTTATTTTTTATTTTTAATAACGTCAAGCACTAAAAATTAATTCTATTTAAATCTCTATTTTACTAAGTTTATAGCCACACAGATATCCCAACATCATAATTTAAAAGTTCATTTCATTATATTTTCACCTGTGGATGACACTGAAAATCAATTGATTGCCTTTTCATATAAATAAAAGGATGTTATGTCTTTAATAATAATTGTGTTGTATAGATCAATAAAATATCGCTACAATGGATTCAGTTTTATTTTGTACTAGATCCTGAATATCAAATTCTGTAACTGAGTTTCAGTTGAAGTTTATAGTTAATTTATAATTATTATTTCATTAGGATCTCTTATGTTATGCACATTCATTTCATGAAAGTTTTTAACACATGAAGGCATTTTATTTCTTATGTTACACTTCTCCTGTTTTTTTTATTTTGGTGTGTGTGTGCACAGCTACATCAGTGATTTCTTGTTTATAAATGTTCCTTTTTCAAGCATTATTTCATTGTTTGTGTTGAATGTTATTTCTAGGATAATTCTAACACAGAAGTAATTTTCAATGTTTAATTGCTTATTATAACTCATGAACGATTTATGGTCTGATATAGAAAACTATTCTTTGTAGAATTCATAAATTTCTAAACATTAGGTGAAAAACATACAGACGTGGTTTTTACTAGTTTGTAAACACAGTGCACAGTGTATAACATAATTTTCCAAAAGTACTACTTTAGTTGACCCAAAAATTAATTCATTTTGCAATACTTTCCTATAAACTAAGGCATAGTTTCCTCTTAATAATTCTATTCCTAATTTTCATTTTATCTGAATTTATTGCACAATAAACTTAAAACATCCTTTCCATTTCACTGGTACTAAATAGGATTTAATTAATGACACAAGAATGGTATATATTAATATATAAAAAATTTGTTTTTATTTCGCTGATTTTTAATTATGTTATTTATTTGAAATTTACAGATGGTAAGATTTTTTAAAATATAATTGATCATTTAAATTTAGTCAATATAACATTATATATAGGAACAACAGGGGCGGATCCAGAGAGACATTTTGGGGGAATTATATAATTATATAATATCTCATATAGTAGAGCAGATTTTAGAAACAACTTGTTTTGTAAAGAAAATCAAGTAGCAACCTCTTTAGAAATTTAACAATGTTCTTAAAATACATAATTATGAGTACTACAATTTAATTTAAATTTTATTTTATTTTTAGGTTCTTAGCTGAAAACTAGCTGGCTGTTATTAAATACATATGTTTATAATTTGTTTTAAAATAATGTATTTACTCTATAAAACAAAAGCAGTATAATAAAATAAGTATGAAGAAGTTGTCAGATTCTGTAATAGATTTATTAAATTTTGTAACAAAAAATATGTGTGTACAAGTTTTTCTTAAATTTCACTATAAAAAATAATCTAAAAAAAACACAACCAAAAACAAAATTCTTTACAATATTATTCTTGTTTTTCCCATTTTTGAAAATCTGTCTTCCACTTCCTCTGGCTTGAAGTTGAGGTCATAGTAAATGTGGAGCAATGCTAATCCTGTTAATCTTGTTTCTAACATTGTTGTTCTTGACCGAGATTTAATTTGCCATAATGATAAAAATTACCATTCAGCAGAAGCGTTTGTTACGGGAAGTATAGCTAGAATTTTAAGAAGATTATAAATAGTTGGATACATGTCCCTATCGCAGTTTTTTACAACTTTGGTAGTTGTATCCAGTAAGTTTCCATCTTTTTGAAGAAGCTGATTTTGTTGCCAGTGAATTGTTTATGTGTTATGTTTAAGTGAATTTTCGAATCTCTTTATTAAAAATTGACAAGTTCTGTAAATTCCAGCGAATTAAACTTAATTATACTTTCAAGAAATAAGAAAAATAATTTAAAGGCATTAAGAACGTTTTCCAAAAAACTGGTTTTTAAGTCTACTATTATTGAATCTAAAAGCGGAATGTAAGTTGTTACTCTATAAAAACCTTCACAGTCTTCTGCTTGATGGTTATCTCGTTTTGTTTGTAGCTTACAAATTTTCAACTTTTTAATTTCAACTTTTATTTTATCAGCCAATACTTTCACTGTTTTAAGTACTTTCTGAAATTGTAAATCGGATTCTTGCCGTTGACTACTTAATGCTGCAATTTATGTTTGAATTATTTGCAACGTATTCATTAAATTGATTGTTTTCTTTTGGAGAATTACACTAAGCGGATATGTAAGTGATAAAATGTCACTTAAATAGAATAGTCTAATACAGAAATTATAGTTACATAATGCTGCAAGAAGAACGGCTGCTTTGGCAGCAATATCCTTATTTTTCCATTGACTTATTTTGTGAGAGCTTCAATAATTTTTGTCAAATTTATAATGAACTGAAAAACGGTATCATGTCTTTCTACCCATCTCATTTCACATAACTTTACTATTTTTTTCCAAGATATTTAGCTAAAGCAGATTGACGTTTTAGACGAGAAACTTTAAAAATAAATTGTGTTGCATATCGCACTATGCCAGAATTTTTTTAAATTAAAGGTGTACTTGATGACTTTGAGATACTATTATTTAGTTTATGTGAAAAACATGGTATCATAAGAGCATTTTTAGCCTTCAACTGTATTTTTCTTACTACTTCACTATTTTGTCCAATCATTACAGTGAATCCATCTATGCCTATGCTGACACAATATTTCAACTGTAGTTTCATTTGCTTCATTTGATTTAATACATTTTTTCTGAGTAAAGGTCCAGTTAATGAAAGTTCCCCTATATTCGAATATTCATTTATATTAGTATTTTTTTCAAGTTCATCATATTCTTCTTCATCTGTAGGGTATTTGTCTTTTCCCTGTTAAATTCATTTCTAAATTACCAAACGCATCAATGAATCCTATAAAATCTTCTTGTGTAATAGATTCATTAGAGCATAAATCAGTGTATCGAAGTACCATACTAACTTGCGCTTTTCCTTACAGATCTGGGGACTTATCAAAAATAATAGAATAATACTCAGTAGAAGTAATTCGTTTTAAAATGTTGTCCAAAATTACCAATTGATAACAATTTATCAACACGTTTTGGATCCTTTTACTTATGTATGTTGCTCTTAATGCTGAATTTTTTAAATGATTTTTTTAAATATTATGTCTCCTGCATTTGTATGAGGAGAATTTTTAAAGAGGGATCCGTCATCTTTGACCACATAGTGGTATATTTTGCTTTCCTAAGAAAATTATAATTTTTGCAATCGAAATAAGCCTTTTTTCTATTTTCCTGTATTTTCAATAAATATGCTGTATCAAGACAATTTATTGTTTCTAACTGTGCTTTATAATAGTTTTTCAAAAAGTCCTTTCCTGTGTTAACAGTGTCCTTGTGATAAACGGGTTTGTTGTGTAATTCGAGTTCATCTGTTTCTCCAGTCAATTTTTTAAAATTTGTTAGAGGAAACATTACTAAAGTTCCTAATGAAACATTTTTCTGATAAGTACTTTCAAGATGAATCACGGACCATGAAATTACAAAATAGACTTTTCTTAACATTAGAAAGCCACTAACCATTCTTTATATCTGTGTTCCTAAATGCTTTTTACTAACATAATTTTTAATTTCATTTTCTGATATTATTCCTATGGAAAATGGAAATTAATAATCATTTGGAAGAATTCATGGATTTCTAGTAATAAATCTTTTGTATAGTCATCAATGTGTTAACTAATATAAGTGCCTGTATCATTAGAAACTGTTGACAGTTGATCAGCAGATTTATCGTTCTTACATAAATTATGTAAACTTTTAACTTTAAACAGACAACTATTGTGAATAGAGAAGTATCAATTTTTTTAATAATTGAAACTGACTAAAAACAAAGCATACGCTAAACTTAAAATCTTCATTTATACATTTCTTCTTTAATGGTGGTCCAAAGAAAGAAAGCATCAGTTATTGACTCTGATGACCAGACTAAGCATGTAAATCAATACAATATATTTATTTTAAGTTATTTCCTTATTTCCAGTATATAGGTAATTTAAAGTCAGCTTTTTGTTTAATTTCCAAAATTGTCATTGGCATGAATATTCCAAAATGTGGCTATATAGGATGTATGTAAAATTGAAAAATATTCTGTTTTTTGTTTTTTTTTTGTTTTTTATTAACTAAAGGTGTGTATAAAGGTATCCATGTAACGTGTTTAACTACTGGGGCTATTACAGCACATGGAGCCTACTTGAGAGGATTAAACGCGATAGTACAGACTGCTGCTCCGCTTGAAAGCTAATACAGCTAGCATTTGACTGCAAAGGAGGAACATTTGAGAAGTAGGTGAAAGGTGGATGGGGAGCTCGGTTGACCATAAAAGGGACAGACATTTGAGGGTACTTGCTGTGCGAGAGGGTTGTATGTCCTATTTGGAAATGATTCAGGGTATAAAAATCTCTGTGGGAAACTCCGTCTGTGGGCTACCAAGGCTCTGTGGTTGTTTTTATGCTTCGGAAAAACGTACTTAAAGATCTCCATTCCAGTTGACATTCTTCTCCAGTTTGGTGCATAAAAAATGAGCCAATGTAGGGGGAAGAGGGGGTTGTATGGCATTGGGGAGAACAGTGTCGCCTGAGCTGCTCGATTGACACGCTCATTGCTTGGAACCCCCTGCTGAAATATTTGTTTGTCTAGTTTACTCTTTTGTATTTGTATTTTTAAAGTTTTTATATATTTATATGTAATTTAATTTTTTTAATAGCATTTATTTATTATTTTCTTTCTTTCTTTCTTTCTTTAGGAAACAAATTTTAATACGCAGAAAACTAATAATTAATATAAATTCACTCACCATTTCGCTAAAAATTCCAATGAAGAAAATTTTAATAATAATAATACTCCAAGTTTTAACAAAAAACAAGAAACACATGTTAAACATCTATCTATTTATGATAAATCGATTAATCAGATTAGAATGATTTGGAAATATATGAATTTGTATTTTATGAGTTAATCCTTTTTGGTTTTATTTCTCACTATTCATTGGGATTGTGTTGCTAGCAAATATCGTTGCATATGATATTGACTTAGTATTTATATGCGATAAAAGTAATAGTCAGAGTATTCCTAATAACTATAGTAAATTAAATCACAATAAGCTAATGATAATATATCGTGTGGGGCTACCTGTAAGCACGATTTATCATTACGACCTATATAATATCTTAGTAATTCAAGTAAAACATATAGTAATAATATTAATGTATATTCCTCCAAATAACTTAGCAACTAAATATTTTCAAGTTATCAATATGTATATTCACAATAATAATTTACAGAAACTAATGTTACTTGGAGACTTAAATGCACATAATGTAATATGGGATAAAGTTAACAATAGCAGAGGAAAAAAATTACTACAGCTAATTGAGTTATATGACTTACAAATACTAAACACTAAAGATATATATACTTTTAAAACGTAAAAATCAAACTAGCACTATAGATTTAACTTTGGCTACGAGTAATATAACAAATTTAATTAAAAACTGGAAAGTAAGTCATGAAAAAAACGCTAGTGATCATTGCTATATTAAATTTGACATAAATATAACTGCTAAACCAAACACTGATAATTTAATTAAAGTATTTGATTACAATAAATTAGAAAAAAATATGGATAAATTTATAAACTTAATAGATCTAAATGTAAAATGTAAATATGTAATGGATATTAATCTCTGGTTAAAGGAGTATCAACTTTATGTTGATTGTGTATTACAATATTCTTATGTATATAAAAAGAAATCAAGTATTTACTGGTGGACCGCAGAATTACAAAACTGCAAAAAATTAGTTAATAGGGAGTATAAAAAATATAGTAAATGTAAATGTGTAGTAACGAAAGCACAATACTACAGTAATTATAAAAAAGTATTTAAACAATATAAGTACAAGATTAAGCAAGCCAAGCTAGATGCCTGGAGAAAGTTAGCAAATGATAAAAATGTTTTTGGGTTAAAGTACAAAATTTTGAGAGATAAAATTAAAGTAACACAAATACCCACATTAGATAATCAAGCAGAAAGTGATGAAGATAAAGTAAAATTATTAAGCACTAAATTATATTTGAATACAAATCCATTTCAAGCAAAAAGTACAGTAAACAACACACTTAACATAACAACAACAAATGATAAAATAACAGCAAATGAAATAATAACTATTATTAAAGATTTAAAGAATAAAGTAGCCACTGGGCTGGATAATATATCAAATGGTTTTTTAAAAATTTTCAACATCAAATTTCCTAAAGTAATTACAACTGTTATAAACATACTCTATTGAAATCAGTATTTCCCAGAACAATGGAAAATAACAAAAACAGTAATTATACCAAAAAGTAATAAACCACTAAATGATTCAAATTTGTACAGAGCGATATCGCTTCTGTCAAATTTCAGTAAAGTTTATGAAAAATGTATTTTAAATAAACTTAAAAATTTCTGTAACCAGAATAATATACTTAATCAAAATCAATTCGGATCATTAGAAAATAAATCCTCGGAACTAGCTATTTACACGATATTACAAGACATTAAAATATATAAGCAGAAATCATATATTTGCGGTCTCCTAGTGCTCGATATCACAAAAGCTTTCGACAGTTTAAACCTAAATAGTCTTGTAAAACTATTGTATAATTTAAGAGTGTCAGAAAATTTAATAAATATAATAATAAATTATTTTAGAAATAGATTTACATACATAAATATTGGTAATTATACAAATAAACATCCGGTGGTAACAGGAATACTACAAGGCTCTGTTTTAGGATCTTATCTATGGAATATCGTTTTTTCCAGAATGTATAGTTTGGTATTTCTAGAAAACGTAAAAGTAATAACCTATGTTGATGATATTGCGGTGGTATTTGCGGCAAAAACGCAAACCCAACTTGCAGATAAAATTGAAAGAGTTTATCATACAATAGAAACATTTCTAGCAGATTTTGGACTGTCAATTAACGTTTCAAAATCAAATTATATGATCATGAATAACAAATTGAAAAACAGTCACTTAAATATAGATCAATATGGTTTAGATATTAAACATGTTACTCAACTTAAATATTCAGGGATAATTATTGATAGTAATTTAAAATTTTATAATAATTTTACTTTTATAAAAAATAAAATAAATAAATTTTTACTTATCTTTAACAAACAATACAACAATCAAAAGGCTGTAAATTACAAAAAGGGAATAATATTGTACAAGACAGTAATACTAAGCAATATATTGTATGGCAGTATCATGTATACTGATATGTTAAAAATACAACGTTTTAAGAAAATGTTATATAGCTATCAAAGACTTATCATTATAAAACTAATAAAATAGTATAGAACGATAAGTTATAAAGCAGCTTTAGTTATTGCAGGACTTAAACCAATGGATATGGAAATTGAAAAACATATCACTTTATTTAGTATTAAACATAACATTAAGCTAAATAATGAATTTAGTAATGTAAAATATATTCATAAAAACCAGTTTACCTATCAAAATCAATTACTAAACGCTAAAAAATTAAAAATTATTCTGGAAAATTATTATATAGATAAATTTCAGCAAATTTGGAATAATTACAATGGTATTGCATATCAGTTTTTTCCCGGATATTAAAGAAAGATTAAATAATAAAGTTTTTATTCCAAATTTTTTTAATCTGCAGTTTATAACTGGACATGGAATTTTTAAAGTGTACTTGTACAAGTATGGAATTTCAGGACAGCATGTATCATATCTTACAAGGATGCAATGGCAGTAATTTAATTATTGAAGGTACTACAGAACAACTGGTAACAGATAATTTCAAACAGTTTAATCAATTTACAATACAAGAGGTGAAAAATCGTAAAAATAATATTCATTTATATTAAGGTACTATTTACAATTAAGAATTATATTTACACTTTGTAAAATAGAATTAATGTGATCTAATAAACTTAATTGGATGGGGCACATTAATTTTGTTGTCATATAACTGTATGTAATAAAACCTATTAAATAAACTTGCCTCATCGGTAGTTTCCGAAATGAGGACAAAAAAAAAAAACAACTATTCATCGGATTGATGCACATGCTGCACTAAGCTATATTTTTTGTCAGGTTAGATAGCGCCAAACAAAAATTCAAACGATGAAAAAATCATATAATAATAATTGTCTAGATCAGCGTTTCACAAATTGTGTTTTGTGGAAAATCAATAAATCTTCCACAGAGCTGTGTAACAGCAAAATCAAATCCAATTCAGTTTTATAATCAATAGGCAAATAAGAAATATTTTATGAAACAGATATATGAAAAATAAAAAAATTGTATAATTGTAGCTAAAATGCCAGTTTAGAATTTGAATAGTAAATTACTAGAAAGAATAAAACGATAGTATTTTATTAGACTTCACTTCTTTTTTATTTTTGTTAGTAATCCGATCCAAATTTTTTGCTTGTGAGCAAAAAAAAACACATATATTTCTCATTGACCTATTTTCATTCACATTTTGCTGTAAAATAAAATTTAAAAATATATGAAAAAAATGTAACATTAATAGTTTTACTAAAATCAGTATTAAATACTCATATTAATTATTATTAAATTCATAGGTAATATTTATACAAATCTTTTGTGATATAAATTAAGTTACTCAGTTGTAATCAATTTTTTTATCAAGGTTTTGGTTCTTTGAGAGGGATTTCCCCTATCCTTCCTCCAGTGGATCCGCCACTGAGAACAATCTTTATATTTAAATTAGCATTCTTATTTATATTTTAATATATTTCGTTTTTAATATTTTCTAATATAAGGTGTACATGGATATACCCATTTTAAATTTATCAGAACCGTTATAAAATGTAATAAATTTATTTAAAACAAACAGTTAAAATTAACAGAAATAAATGCTATGATAAGTGTTATAAAGTGCGCTATTGTGAATAGAAACTTCATTTCAGAATAGTTCATTTTACTAAAACTAGTCTGAAGTATCTGTTTAAAGTTAAAGGTTAAAATCATATATACTGCATATGTTTTAATTTTCATTATTGTTTGTAATTGTGTTCTTGTTTAAAATTTCAAAATCTGATTAATGATTATATTAGCATATGCCTGCAATGAATTAAGCTGCTAAACGAAAGTATGACCTTGTAATCTTCAAATATTCTGGTATTATTTTCCTACATATTTAATGCTTTTTATTTACTGTTTCAATTGAACTGAGCTACTAATAATTTATTAAGCCATTGTTAAAGTAATTTCATTATAGATGATTTCATAATACTTCAGTTTTTTTTTTGTGCAAATTTGTTTCACAGTAAATGTACATTTTGGGGAAGCCTGTGTGTTGAATTTCTTACAGTATTTTTTTTTAATATAAACGAGCTCAAACTCAAAAAATTAATCTTATTCATATCTGTATCTGCCTAAATTTATAGTGTCATGTCTTTAATTGTAATTATGTAATGTAGATCAATAAAATATTGCTACAGTGAACTTGTACAATCCAATTTTATTGTGGCTTCTCATTATTATTTTCTCTAACCGATTTTCAGTTGAAGTTTACAAGCTATCTATAATCATTATTTCACTGGGATACCCTGTTTTAATCAAGTTTTCTCCAGTAAAGCTTTAAAACCATGAAGGCATTTTATCCGTTATATTACAATTTTCCTTTCCTTTTCTCACTTCATGCACTTCCCGCCTTTGTAGATTATACTAAATACCATAGTCACTTACCAATTTAATTTTGTTCTCTACTAGTTTATTGTCTCTTTCATGTTTCTTATTTACAAAATTTAAACACTTCTTTATACAACAATATTTCTGTGTGTCATGAAGATCTATGATTTTTTTGTTTATATATGTTCCTTTCCAAGTATTATTTCACAGTTTGTGTTAAGAGAGGTCACGTTATTCCCAGGAAAATGGTAACTTTTAAATAATTTTTAATTTTAATTTCTTATTATTGCTCTTAAGAGATTTGTAGTCTCATTTGGAAAACAGTTGCTCAGCAGAATTTGTACATTTCTAAGTATTAGGTGAAAAGCATACAGGTACAGCTGTTACGAATTGATGAACTCTGTGAATACTAATACCTTGCAACGGTATTATTTTAGTCCCCCTAGAAATTTATTCATTCGGCCATTACAATTTACAATTTTACAATTTAGCTCATATCAATTCACTTCTGGACGTAGGCTTTCCCAGCTTTTTCCACTCGTTCTGGTCTTGTGCCTTACTAATCCAATTCTTCCCGCTGGCGGTTCTGATTATATCGTCCTCCCAACCGGTTAACGCTCTTCCTTTCAACCGTTTTCTGTCCATAGGCCACCATTGTGTATATCTATCTGCGATCATTTCTTCGGGCCACATGACCCGTCTAACTCTTTTTCAACCTGGCCATTTGTTCTAACGCATCATTCAGTTTAGTTCCCTTATATAATACATAATGCATTCAATCTGTACGTCTTACATTCAGCATTCTTTTTTCCTATGCTTCAATTATAATTTTGTATAAACTAGGATATAGTTCCTTTAAATTATTCCATTTCTTGTTTTGGCTCTATTCTATTTAATTTATGAAGCATAATAAATTAAAATTTTTTAATTATTTCACTGCTACTAGTTAAGAGTTTTATAATATTCTAAAAAATATGTATATTAATAGACAATGAATTTCTTCTTATTTTTTTGTTTTTTTTTCATATTATTTGTTTGAAATTTACAGGAGGTAAGTGTTCTTTAATAGAACTGATTCACTTAAATGTAATCAATGTGATATTGTGCAAAACCAAGCATTATTGTACAAACCTTATATTTAAATTTGGTTTTTTATGTATATTCTCATGTTACATTCCATTTTATTCTAATGTAAGGTTTACATAGATGTGTACACTTTAATTGTATCAGAACTGTTATAACTGTGTAATAAATTATTTTAAAACAAACAGTTTAAAATGAAGGGATATAATATGTTTTAATAGGTCCCATTAAGTGTGCTATTATAATTAAAAATTTTAATGCAGAATAGTTCATTTTACTAAAAATAATCTGTAGTGTTTGTATATAACGAAAAATTTAAATTCATATCCCTTGCATAAACTTTAATATTCATGTTTTTCTTTAATTATGCTGTTATGTATAATTGCAAAATTTGATTACTGATTATCTGGGTATACATCTTCTCAAGACATCACACAAAAGTATATGGTCTCATAATCTTCAAATATTCCTGTGTTGTTTTTATTCCTATTTAATGCTTCTTTTCTACTGTTTCTGTTAGAATGAGGTTTCATTGTATTATCAAGACTTCTTTGGGATAATTTCGATACTCATGACTTCATAATATTTCAGTTGTTTCTTCTGCAAATTTGGCTTACAATAACTGTACATTTTAGAAGGGACTGTGTGTTATTATGGTGAATTTTAACCAATCATTTTGTTCTTTATATTGAGGTCAATATCCAAAAATTTATTTTATATGAATCTGTATCTTACTAAATTTAGTGTAAACCAAAGTTGCTGAAGTTATTATTTGAAGTTTAATATTTCTTTTAAGCTATGTAAAACTCTGAATATTTATTGATTTTGCACTCCTTATCGTTAAAGGTATGCTATGCCTTTAATAGTAATTATGTGGTATGTATTAATAAAGCATTTCTACTGCGAATGCAAGCAGGTTCATTTCACTTTCATTCCTCTTTACCATTTTCTCTGATCGATCTTCTTTTAAAATGTCTATGGACATTTTACAATTATTATTTCTTTTTTTTACTTTTTTTTTTGCTCAACTTTTGAAATCTGGTCCTTTTTTATTTCCGTTAACCCCTTGTATTGTATTTTAAGAACTTTCTTGCTTTTGGTTTTTATATTTTTATTTTGCGGTGTTTTATAGATTTATACATTCATAAAGCTAGATTTGACTTCAGATTTTCACTCTCTGAGTTTTTTTGTTTTTTTTTATAATAAAAAAAAAGAAGAAAATTGGATTCGTCAACCAAGGACCTGAAACAATTAGAAATGAAAAAGGAAAATTATAAGATAAGATGATCAGATATCATTAGTAGGAAAGTAACAATGGAAGAGATAATAAGTATAGAAGGAAAAAACAAAATATAACGGGCACAAAAAGGAACAGGAAGCCCAAGCCTAAGCAAATGGGAGTACAGAACCGAACGCTCCACCGAAAGAGCTGGGCACTTAAAGAATACATGATCAGCGTCACAAACAACTGAATCATTTAAATGGAGAAGACAATATGAGAAGGAGACTGATGAGAAGCGAAAGTGGGACGAAGGCGGCAAGGAATGATTAAAACGTAAATGCATAATGAAGACAACAACAAAGCGAGGAAGTGAAGGAAACAGAAGAAACCATGGATTGGAAAGAAGACTAGGAGATAAGAGGAGTGACTATTATAAAACGAGGAAGTGTATACATCCGACCAAAATCTGAGATGGAAATTTTTACACAGCGGCAAGAGACTAGAAGATAGGATTTTTTTGAAGAAAAAGGAAGAAGAAGCAGCAACCTGAGCCAAAGAATCAGCCGTCTTATTACTAGAGATGCCAGAATAGCCAAAAACCCACAGCACGTCAATATGAATCCCATGGAGAGAAGAAAGAGTTCGAATGAGAGAACGTATATGAGGAAGAATGTATGGAGCGCAATAAAGACCAGGAAATCCAAGAGACAGCAAGCTAGAAAAGAGAATGGCGCGCTCAGACGAGGGAGAAGGACACTCGAAAAAGATATGGTTGGGATCACAGACAGCTTCAAGATTAAGATGAATATGACAATTGGGAGAAGGAGCTAAGTGAAGACGAAAACGCGAGGAAGATAGCCGAGTACGATTAAGGTGCAAATGAATGATCAAGAAAACAACAAAATGCTGAAGGGAAGAAAAGTGGTAGAACCATGGGTGGGCAGGAAGATTCGGCTGGATGAACAGATAATAGAAATGACTCTTGGAGGAGCAAAAGGATAAAAATCTCACCAGAATCTAGTATGAAATTTGAACCAAAAGGGAAGCAGGTTGGAAGCTGGAATTTTATTGAAATAGAGGCAGGAGGAGATATCAACTCCAGCAAAGGAATCCGCCATCTCATTCCCCCAATACCCACGTGACTAGGAACCCAGGGCAAATCAACAGGAATAGAATGGAGAATACAAAGATTGTATATGAGGGAGTAAATACGAAGAGAAAAAAATCGCAGGAGTAAGACGAGGAAATGACTGGAACCAGCTTATAGGGCACCCATGGAATCGGAAATAATCAAATAGCTGGAAAAGGAGCGATGAAAAGAGATATAGACAATAGTGTGTAATATGGCGATAAGCTCAGTGGTAAAGATAGAGTAGAAGGAAGGCGAAAAGACTCAATGTGATTAATGTCAGGAAAAAACGAATGTGGCCCCAACTGCACCGGAGACCCTTGAACCATCCATAAATATGGGCATTAGGGAAGGAAACAGGGACCTAATAAAACAGTGAAACTCCTGCTTGACTACAGACTTTGGAATAGATTTGGCAGAAAGAGGAAAGAAGGTTACATTGGGGGAGTGGGAGAGAACCGCGAAGTCAAAGAAAAAGTAAGGAAAACTATTAATCGAGATAGTATAGGACAAGAAAGAACTAAGACGCAAAGAGATAAGAACCAGGATAAGAATTTTCTTAGGAGTAAAGTGCTAGTTCTGTAAAATGGAAAAATAGGAAGGAACAAGTCTAGAGGACATCAACGATAGACGCTGAGAAAGAAAACGATAGCCCAGATAGGACCTGCAAATGAAAAGAGGAGGCGTTTTAGACTCAGCAAGGACTGTAGGTATTAGGGAAGATTTGAGGCTACCAAAGCAGAGAAGAAGGCAGGAATTCTGGATGATGTCCAGCTTATAAAGAAGAGATTTAGAGACTCTACTATAGATAAAAGAACAATAATCAAGTTTAGAGTGGATAATGTATTTGTAACGGGGGGTAAGGAGGAGAGGATTGCCTCCCCATTTAGTAGCAGAAAGAGCCTTTAATAGATTCGGTCTCTTGAGAGCAGAGAAGGAAAGAAAATCAATGTGCACAAAGGACAGATGACTATCAAGGAAAACGCCGAGATAGCAGAAACAATCTTTTAGGGGGGTGAGTGTGGAATTTAGGGAAATAGCGACACTTGTAGAATTGTAAAGACGAAGAAAAAAAGGTAACGCAGGAAGACTTAGAAGAAGTGATAGAAAGGTGCAATGTGGAAAGAGATTGTTCTAATGCAAAAGAAGATGAGTTAACTTTCTCATTTGCAATTCAATAGCGTGGGAAGAGGATAAAAGCAAAATGTCATCAGCAAAAAACAAAGAAAAGGAGACAATACGAAGGGAGGCAGTAAAGAGGGTATAAATATTGAAGAAAGTAGGTCTGAGGCAGGAATCCTGAGGATGACCGCGAGAAACAATTCTAGTAAGATTGATAACGAAAGAAATGAATCGCATAGGAATATTGCAAGCTAGCATACCATCTCGAAGAGCAGGAAGGTGTACATTAACAAAGGCGCAGGAAATATCAATAAAAGTGGCAATGGTGTATTGTTTATTAATAGAAGAATTATAAATATGGGAGACAAAAAGACTGACACAAACATATTCGAAGGGAATACATTATTATGCTGGAGCTACCAAACAAGGCGCTTGTTAAGCAAACCCTCAAACAGTTTTCTAAGACAAGAAGCTAAGGAAATAGGACGTAAAGAGGTATTTTTCTTAGGAATAGGGACAACAATAAACAAGTTCCAGGAAGGAGGTGTAATCCTTGTACAAAGAAAAGAATTAAATATACTCCGGGGAGATTGGACAAAAAAGTCAGATAAATTCTTGAGGACGAGGAAGGGTATGCCATTAAGACCCAGAGTGAGGTTGGATGATTTTTCGAGGATGGGAAGGGTAAGGTAAGAAAGTGGTAAGAAGAGTCTCCTGAAAAGGGGCAAGGAAAACATACATCGGCATTGGGAACATATGAAAGGAAGCAGGTAATCCTCAGAAACGTCATAAGTAGAAGCACAATCAGAATAAGGAAACTTAAATGCTCTAGCAATTCGCTAGATACAGAACAAAGAACTAGTTCTCGTAAAAGCAGAGCAAAAGTTTTTCCAACAAGACCTCTTAGAGGACTTCAAAATAAACATTGCTCTAACGCTGGCCTGTTTATGAGCCAAAAAGTTCGCGAGGGTAGAGTTAGAATGGAATGCTCTAAATGTAGCATGACTATCGGTGAAAGTGGAGTAACATTCATCGTTCAACCAGAGGGAAGAGGAATATAGAAGAGCTGCTAGGAGGAGAGGAAAATGAGGGAGCATTAGTAATAGAATTTAGAAAAAAGTTGTATTGAGACAAAGGGTCAGGAACATGCAGAGGGATAGGAAGCATAGAACCAACTAAGAAACGGAAAAGAGGCAAATTTTTTGGGGGTAAATTCTACTAGGAATAGCGAGGAGGCTCGTAATAAGAAGGAGAAGGAAAAAAGTAGACGTGATTAAGACAGGAATATGGTCACCTCCAAAGAAGCCCGAAAGGGTTGACCAGTCGTAGATAAAACCAGTAGAAGAAGATGAAAAAGTAAGATCAAGGAAACTAAAACAAGAAGTGCTCTTGTAAAATGTAGGAGAGAGAATTAAGGAGAATTATATTTTGAGGGAGGATACAATTTTCGAGAACAGTGCCGTTGGTGTTATAATTTGAGCAGCCCCACACGGAGGACCGGACGTTCCAGTCACCTCCAATGATGAAAGGGTGAAGGATAGAATTGAGAAAAGGAGTGAGGGGAAAATTACAAAGGTCACAGTTGGAGGGATTATAAATGAAAATAATGTTAAGAGGACGTGCAGAATTGGAAGGAGTAGACACATCCACAATTTTAGACAAAAAAGAACAGGAAGGGGAATTAAAGGGGACTACGTAAGAGCGAAAGGGGATGCCGTTCTTGATAAGAATTGCAGATCCACCATAATTATTACCGCGATTAAATCGAATAAGCGTGTAACCTCTAATATTGTAGATAACATCCGAACGAAGTCAAGTTTCCAAGATAAGGACGACATTGATATTGTGGATATCCAACAGACCTTCTAATGAATGCTTGTTGGCTCGAAGACTACGACAGTTTCCTTGTAAAATTTTAAGAGGAATGGACATGACGAATTGAAGAAAAGAGTCCTAAGCGGAAAGCAGCACGAACAGAGGAAAAATCCAGAGAATAGAGGTTGAAGAAAGGAAAGAAAAAAGCATAAAAACAAAATAAATAAATAATGGAGAGAGGGAGAAAAGAAATCGAGACAAGTAAGCTAAAGATAAAGAAACTGAATGGGGGAAATAAAAAATTAAAGGAAATGAGTAAACGAAACCTAATAATAAAGAGGTGACAAAAGTCCACCTAACATGAGCAAAATTGTGACTGGAATTATAAAACGCAAAGGAAAAAGCAATAGCAAAGAGAATGAATTTAAAAGACATCAGAGTGCATAATATAAAGCTCTTTGCAGTAAAAAGATAAAATGCAACGAGAGACGTATACGCAGTAACTCACTACCATAGTCCCAACAAAGTGAGAAAAACAAATAATTTGTTGTAATGTAAAGTATACTCAATGTATCTCCGTCTTAAAATAAACGCAACATGAGAACATTGGTGAAAGACAACATCGCAATATATGACACTGAGCTCGTTGGTGGGGTTGACCACTGCAGCGTCAGAACAAACGGTAATAAGAAACACAATTA
The DNA here is from genome assembly GCA_039619475.1 of Icerya purchasi. Taxonomy (NCBI): domain Eukaryota; kingdom Metazoa; phylum Arthropoda; class Insecta; order Hemiptera; family Monophlebidae; genus Icerya; species Icerya purchasi. The sequence goes on from CM077116.1 coordinate 138,491,813, forward strand.
CTGCAAACAAATCTAAGGGCGCTTCATCTGAATGTCTCAAAATCCAACAAGGAAGGGAACCTATAATAAAAACAGAAAAGAAAGAAGACATAACAGTATGAGGGGAAGGAAATATAACAAATGCCAAAATATTAATACAACAGCATAAAGTTAAGCAAAGGAAATGGAAAAGAAGCACAGAGAACAAACGTAGTGAAAAGGAAAATAAGCCCCCAATTTATTTCCTTGCACCATTCATAGTTGGTTCAAAGAATAACTAATTCAAATTTATGGAACTGGCTAAGAAAAGTGGTAAGGAGTCAGCAAGGGAAGGAGAAAATATAATGTTCTTAGAAACCATAAACTCCAAGATAGTTTCGCATAGGGAACTGACCGATGAAAAAGGAATAGTGGGGGAAGGGTTAGCAGGTCGTTTTCGGAGGTACATGTGTTTTCAACGTTCAAACCAACGATAGGTAAGCCGTTTTAGTTCGACTACGACTCTGTCTGCTAATCTGTTAAATACAATAGCTGTCGCGCTCGAGTAGCGTACATTTTTTTATCAGAATTATTGATAAATATAGATAAACTCCGTAGAATTGCCGCTCGAAATATTTAAAAATTAGTGTGACATTTAGACCGCAAAAACAATCGCAAAATGAAGAAAATTAAACCACCATCCGGGCCAGCTTCGCCTCAACCGAACCAGGTTACGAACAAATCAAAAGTTTCAGTTCCGACCGTTTCTGTACAACTGACAAAGTACAGTCAAGTTAATGCACTGAAACCTCCGACATCCACAACCACAGTGGAAAATAAGTCGAAAGAACCAATTAGCTTTCCTAACGCTGTCAAAAATACAAAAAGTATCAATAATGCTTTCAAATATTTGCAGATAATCTAGCGATTTACATGCGAGGAAATAACATCATACAAATAGACGAAAAATTACAAAATATTATAACGGTAATTGAAAAATAGGGCATTGCTAAAAATATACATTTTTCCACCGGAAAAACCTGTGTAATAAATTTTACCAAGAGGACTCCAGTACGCGATATTAAGCTGAAACTGAAAGATACATTCATAACTAACCAAAACAAAACGACTTTTTTGAGACTCATATTTGACAACAAATTAAGCTGGAAGCCACTCATAGAAGATACAAAATGGAGGTTTCAAGGAAAAAACCCCAGTTGTTGAATATAAACCAGTAGGAATTTAGCAAGTAGGAATTGGAAATATGAAGACGTTTGATCAGAAATCGTTCACCTAGAAATAGTCTTCGGATGAATAAAGTATAGGAACCAATTTCTGCCAAAATAGCTGCGAAGGAGAGGAGTTCAAGGCACTGATACAAAGGCGGAGACATATATTATGGATTTTATCAAGCTTAAGGAGAAGATTTAGGAGCACTAGCGTAAAGAAACGAGCAATAATCGAATTTAGAAAGGATAGTGGCCTTATATAGTACCAGAAGGGTATAAGGGGATCACCAATAAACCCTCTTGAAGGCCGACGTATAAAGATAATTGATGTGATCGTGAAAGAACAAGTTACTGTTAAGAAAAATGCCAAGGTAGGTGACAGAACTGACTAGAGGAATAGGAAGGTGGCACATGGACAGGTTGACTAAGGAACGACTGTAAGGACGGTAAGTGAAAACCATAGCGGTTGATTTCTCGGGAGAAATGGAAAGGTGAAGATCGGATAACGCATTATCAAGAGAGAAAAGAAAGTTGTTAAGCTCCTCGACGGCGGAAGAAAGATTAACCGAGGTAGAGTAGATGAGTATATCATCGACAATGAATAAGGAAGTAGACGATATCTGAAGAGTCGCTAGGCTATGGAAATAGATGTTAAAGAGAGTAGGGCTAAGACATGAACCTTGCGAAAGACCCCGGAAGACCACTCTAGACTCTGAGAAAAAGGGAGTGGAGAGCTGATTTGATCTATTATAGAAAAGCTTGAAAACTGAGGAAGCGAACTGTAAAGGAACATTAATGAAATACATTTTATGTAAAAGAGAAGGTAAATGAACGTGATTGAAAGTAGAGGTAACAACAATGAAAGCAGAAATAGTGTATTCTTTGCAAATGAGGAATTTGTACACGTCAGATAGAAACAATGAAAAACAGTCCGCCATTCCCAGTCCCATACGGAAACCGAACATGTTACTCGGAAGAATATTGTTGAATTCCAGCTATCAAACTCGGCGTCTATTAACCATTTGTTCAAATAGTTTTCTAAAACACGAAGCTAAGGAAATAGGACGGAAGGAATTAGGATTCTTTTTCGGAATAGGGATAACGATAAAGGAGTTCCAAATTGGTAGCGTGGTACAGGTATGCAAGAAAAAGCTGTAAATAGACGGCAAGGTATTCAGTGCAAAGATTGATAAGCTCTTAATAACCCTGGAAAGGAATGCCGTTCACTCCATTGAGTTTAAAATCGGAAGATAGAACGTGCGTAGAGGATGTAGGTGGAAACGTCGGAGGGCATATTTCCTCCAAGGATGGGACATATGCAGATCCTATTTGGGGGAAGTAGGACTGGAGGGCTTCCATTTATTGGAAGAGTCTACCTCCATTGTATTGAGCAATAATCCCGGTTTGGAGGAGGCCGCCGAGCAGCTTCCTTTAGGTGAACTCACCAGCAACTAAAACCATTAATTATATGTTGGGACAACAAAGTATAAAATGTAAAATAAAAATACAAACTAAATAAAATATCTTAAACTAACCAAAAATCAACAAGTAGGCAGAAATACATAGCAGCAAGAAATCAGCAATAAACTGATAAAATAAAGAACCGGAACTTAATAATATAATTAAATAACGAAAGATCAGCTGATGAGCCAAACAAGAACGCAAAGTCGATAACACATTATATAGTCTCTCACAAAGTTGTTAACTCCCTTAAAGCAAAGGACCCTTTAGTCATACTTTTTCATTCTTTAGTCATTTTTCGCTTTTTGATTTGTTAGTACTTGACATTCCACTTTGTAATAGTATTTTCTCTAATTGCCTGTAAGAAATCCCACCAATTTATTTTCTGGACAAAATTGTTCTGCCTATTGCGATTCTTGCAATTTTATTCATTATTTCACTTCTTTCAATTCTACAATGCGGTGGAATCTATTTTAGTGTTAATTCCATTTTCATTTATTGTAACTTAAATAGCTCTCTTCTTATAAGGTATTTGATATTTGACATTTTCTCGTCAGTTATGTGGGATAGTTTATGCTATATGGCAAGACAGTCCGTTAGAATTAATATTTTAGTTATACTGGCAGACAATAGCTTCTTTAATAATCCATGCCACCATACTCGATCGAAAGCTTTTTCAAGATCGAAAAAAATAGCATTTAATTGTTGAGGACTTTTGTTTGGTTTTAGGACAGGAATTATTGTGGCTAACTTCCAACGGTCTGGGATACTACCTGGTCCATATTTAATTATAAATGTGGAGTAAAAGGGATTTTGCATTTAGTGGGAGATACTTTAGCATAAATGGATGTACAAAATTTGGTCATGTGTACTATTGGAATTGTGGTATTTTAATTGGAAGTTAATTTTTGACATCGTATGACTAAAATTATGTGGGTTTAAGGAATTTTATTTAAAATTTATTGGTGTCCACTCTTGTATGGATTTTATCCTTATAAATGTGGAGGAATAGGAACAAGAAAAAAACTCAGTATATTAATGCTGGGCAAAGAAATAAGCAATATTTTGCGGGTTAAATGTTACTGTACCATTGCTGATGAGTGATGCAGGAATGGAATTAAAATTAACACCGTTTATAATTTTTATTTTTGCCCGTACACTATGATTAGAAGAGGATCCAGTACACCAAAATTCTTGCTTGTAAACACCTCATTTATGTGTGTGTATTTGGGAATGTTTTGCTCATAGAAAAATATCTGGATAGTTTCTGAAAGTATGTAAACCACTTTCCTTTCGTGACGTATTTCTATGCTTAATCTAACAATTTATGTATTATGTACATACTGCAGTCAATTTCCTTCATAATTTCTTCATCTGTGTTATTCATATCAACATTTTTGATGACTATGGATCTTATTGAATAAAATAATGTTATATTCACAAGGATTCCAAAATACATTCAGACCATATTCTAAGACCAACCTGTCAGCTACTTCTTTGTATTTATATTTGACAATAACCCTCCTTCTTCATGCCTTTTTGATCTTTAAGATGCTGTCTAAATAGCTCAATATTTTTTTAATTTTCTTTCCTTGAAGACTTGTAGTATTAGTCTGGAAATAATTTGATTGGAAAATTAATTTAAAAAGCACATAATCTATACACTGTTCATATATTAGAATAGGTCCACGTTCAGTTAACACGTTTTGGTTGTTATTGTTATCAGAATTATTTATGCTGCTTTTGCTCTCATTCAACTTAATAATAATTTCAGCCTGGCGGCTAAGTAGCCCATAAAAAAAAAATATATATATAACAAAAACATGAATACTTCAAGTGCCTGAAGAGTACTAGGCTTTTGCAAGCAATGACGATGGAGGTGAATGGTGATCCACTAGACAAAAAGAGACTACTATTTTGCAAAGGCCCAAATGTTATTAACCAAGATGTAGAAATGGAACTAAGTAGTGATAATAAAAATTTAATTTGTTATATTAAATAGTATAAGAAGACGTTACTATGCTATAGTGATAAGAAAAGAAAAAATTTAATTAGAACGAGCTCATTGTGTGCTCTTCTTTATAACAAAGCAAATAAGGCGGTATTCAAACACAACAGACGAACTTTATAACAGACGCAATAATGCATGGCAGTAATTATTTCATTAGCATTCACTGTGTTAAGTACATTTATTTCATAAAATATTTATAATAAAAATCGCATTTTATTAATTTCATTACACTTTTCCTTTCTTCTTACCACTAACTACAATTTATGGTCCGATGACCCCTTTATAAATTATGCTAAATACCACAATCACTTCTCAACCATTAATTTACCTATCTAAAGCTTTATATTACATCATAAAAGAATGATTTTTCTATTTCCAAAAGTTAAACAATTTTGTGTACAATAATTTCTCAATGTTCAGTTGACTCATTCTAATTATATTCTTTTTTTTTTATGTGTGTAATGCTAGATCTCTGTTTTTTTGTTCATAAATGTTCCTTTCCAAGTATTATTTCACAGTTTATGACAAAGAATGTCACGTTATTCCAAGGACTATGCTAACATCTAAGTAATTCTCAATTTTTATTCCCTACTGGTTGTTTTCTCTATTCTTGTTGACTTGTACCTAGCCTAGTTGGCTGTAAAACAAATTGTCCATTTTTTTCAAACTAAATACTGAACCTTAGTTTTCTTCAATCGTCTTGTAACTGGTTTATCTGGAAGAGCAGCTGCCAACTCATTGTAATGCTCATGTAATCGGGCCAGATATTTCTGAGCTTCTTTGATAACTTCAGCAACCATGGAGATTTTCAGGTCTCTATGCATTAAGTCATTTGTAACATACCATGGCCTCCCATATATCATTCGAAGTGTTTTATTCTCAAACTGTTGTATAGTCAGTCTATTAGTTTTCTTTGTACACCCCCAGAGCGGCGCTGCATAACTCCCTATTGATTTAAATACCATTTTGTATATTAAAATTCTGTTCTTTGGAGTCAATTGCGATTGGAGTACTATAAGTCAGTATAGCTTTTTTAAACTTCTTGTTAAGCGTCCCTACACTTAGGTTGTTCGAGACTCGATCTGGAGTTGACGAATTGCTGCTAGGGCAATTCGGTCCAGATGACGAAACTAATGCCCGGAGGACCACGTCAAATAAATGACGAATTAAAGGTAAAAGAATTATATTTCGTAAATATGTACAATGCGGATACCGAAAGAATCAATTGATCTACAACGACGACTGGAACACGAACGACGAATCTGCAGCGATGATGCTGCCCAACAGGAACTGGAAACCAGCGACTGAGTGGAAGAATCAACTCGTAAAATAGCAGCAATGATCAGGCTGTTGAAGACAACGCTGATCACCACGAACGCGGGTGCGCACCTTGGTAGCACGTAGCTCTGAAAAGAACTGTCGATCTGCAGCACTGTTGTGCTGCCCAAACTGGAACTGGAGCGTTGGATAACCGCCGACCGGTGTCGCTCTGGAAACGCGACTGAAGCGTGCAAAATTGAAAACGCCACTGTTTCGAGGGATGAAAATGCGGGTGTATATATATCAGTCGCTAGGGCGCTCTACCATGTGATTGGTTATTGGCTGCGACCGAAGCAGCCAATAGGAAGCCGGTTTCGTTTTTGTCATTTCGCGTCGCGTTTCGGAATAAAATAAATTGGAACTAAATAAAAATATTTACACTGAATATCCTGGGCTAATGCTCTTTGCTAGCAAACCCAAGGGGGGGTAAAAAAAAAAAAAAAAAAAAAAAACACTGAATATCGATATGGTCGACCGGCGCGTTAATCGATACAAGATAGCGTTCACGTCGCGAGTAAAAAACTCTCTGCTGAGATGTTTTTTAAACAGTAACATGTGACCATGCGCGCGTATCGATATTACGTTCGAGGGTGTGATATTTCTTATATAATAAAATTATACACTTCTGATCCAGGTCCTTTCTTTTCCTTTGTATATGAAGCTTTCGGTTGAAAGCCTGATCTAAGTATACTCCAAGATATTTTACACTATTCTTTCCTAAAAATATCTGATTGTTATGACCCATTTTATTGGAAAATTACACATGTATATACTTATCTGGGTTTATTTCCAATTTCCATGTCTTCGACCATTACAAAATAGCATTCACATTTTTTTGTAAAGCCACGGTTGCAATGACAGGATTCTTGTCTGAAGCAATTATCGTCATATCATCAGCAAATGTGGCCATTTGCACATTTTCTTCCATAGGATGCATACAGCTTGTGCAAAAGAGGTCCTAGTATGCTTCCCTGTGGGACTCCAGCATTAATAAGATACATTTGTGAGTATTCTTAATTATGCTTGATTTGAGATTTTAATAATAGATAATATTTTTCAGGGACAGCCTCTTTGATTTTGTATTGCAGGCCTTCATGCCATATTTTATTGAATGCTTTAGTAATACCTAAAAACAGTGCTTAATTATATTTTTTGTTTTAAATTCCTTCTTCGATTATTTCTACCACTCTGGGTACTTGCTGTTCTGTAGAGTGTGCTTTCCTAAAACCAAAATGGTGCTGTGGAATCAAATTGTTCTCCTCAAATATTTCGTTCAATCTAGCAGATATTAATTTTTTTAGCAGCTTGGCGAAAACAGACAAATGGGACGATATGACGAGACCTCAGTGTCATCTTTTCCAAGCTTTAATACCGTAATCATTTGGGAGAACTTCCATTCAACAGAAGAATGTTCCTTTCCAAGTATTATTTCACAGTTTATGACAAAAGATGCCACATTATTCCAAGGATTATGCTAACATCTAATTAATTTTCAATTTTCATTTTTTACTGCAGCTCTTGAGAGATTCATAGTTCCATCTAGAAAACAGTTATTTTACAGAATTTTTATATTTTGGATCATTAAGAGAAACATACAAGCATAGCTATTACTAGCTTGTAAGTAGGAGGTATATTATTACTATTCAATTCAATTCAAAAGTTTTTATTTAAAGACACCCGGCATCTTGGGCCTTTAGCGTCTTCGAACTTCACAATAATATAACAAAATACATAATTTTTTAACTTTCAAATATAACGATTAAAAATAACAAAATTCAATAACTCAAAAATATTCTAGTTTAAATTAATTGAAAGTCTGTAGTCTCTAAAAATCTGAATAGTTTACAGCATATGGATTCGTTATCTTTCTTTAGATCTTCATATTTTAAGTCGCCCCCGAGAATTTCATCCTTTATCGATTTGTATATTTTACACATTTCGATGATATGCATGATGGTGATGTTCGTATTACACCTTGGGCATTTCCTCAGAGCTTTGTCCGTGAATAGGGGGCCATGCATATATAAAGTATGCCCTATACGTATTCTGGTCAGAATTACTTCCTCCCTTCTATTTATCCGGTATGCTGTGGCATTTTTCGATGTAATCAATTTGAATCGATGCGCCATTTCTTTGGGTGCAACTAGTTTTGATGGATCGGTTCCAGTCTCAGCTATGCGTTCTCTTATTCGAGTCTCAAATGGTTTGTATCGTGTGTACTGCTTTTCTAGATAAGAGTGAAAAAATTTAAAATGATTTGGGTGGTGTTCGTTTTCCGCGACCTTGATGTAGTATTTTATAGATAATTGGTTTCTTCTATTTTGTAGTGTGATGGTACCTATTTCTTCATAAAGTTTTGTGATTGGACTTGTGCGAAAGGCTCCAATGCATAGGTGTAGAGCATGGTTTCTAACCACATTTAGTTTACCAAGGTCTGCTTCTGCTGCTATGTCATAGATTATTGAACTGTAATCGATTACTGATTGAAGGTGACTAGTATAGATCCGCAGCATTGCCCATCTGACAGCTCCCCATTTTGAGTGGCTCAGCTTTTTTAGTAGGTTTAGTCCGGTAGTTGCCCTTCGCTTGACATGATTTATGTGGTACTATGTAAGGGTATTATTTTATATGCCCCAACAATTTATTCATTCAACAATATATTTGTGTAAACTAAGACACAGTTACTGTGAATAATAAGTTCGGCATTATACTATTTAGTCTATAAAGTACAATTCACTGAATACTTCCTAATGATTTCACTAGTACTAAATAATGGATAATCAATGTTTCAAAAAAAGTGTATATTAATATACAATGAATTAGTTCTTATTTCTCTTTATTTATATTATTTGTTTGAAATTTACAGCATGTAAGTGTTCTCTAAAGGAATTGATACATATATATATATATATATATATATATATAATTAATATTATATTGTTCAAAAGAAAGCATTAAATGACATTCTTTTTATTTAAATTAGATTTTTGACATATATATTCATGCTGTATTTCATTTACAGTATTATCTAATGTAAGGCTCATTACCATATTCTTTAACCAAGTTTTAGTTGAAGTTTACAGGCATTTTATATTTATTATTTTATTTACAACCACTATGTTAAACACATTTATTTTATGAAAGGTTTAAAATCATGAATGGATTTTATCAGTTACATTAAACTTCCTTTTCTTTTTATGACTTAATACAATTCATAGTATGACGACATTGTCACCGACTATGCAAAATACCACAGTTACCCTATTACTAATTGGTTTTTCTATCACAAGTTTTTTGATTTATATTGTAACTGAATGATTTTTTTGTAGATATTTCTTATTTTCAAAGTTGAAACAATTTTGAATATAACCATTTCTCAATGTTCACTTGCCTGATCTTATTACATAAAATTTTATTACTCTGTACAAGCTGCTAGGTCTATTATTTTATGATTAGATTATAAGAAAAGATGCCATATTGTCTCCAAAGCTATAGTAAATTCTATATAATTTTCAATTATCATGCCTTACTGTAGCTCTTAGGAGATTTATAGTCTTGCATGAAAAATAGTTGCTCAACTGAGTTTTTACATTTCTGATCAATTTAAGAAAAACATTTGGGTATGACTATTATAAATTTGTTAACACAATGTATATTATTCCTATTTAACAATATATTAGTATAAACTAAGGCACCGTGTCTGTGAATAGTTCTATTGATAATTGCAGCTGTGTTCTATTTCATTTATGAAGCATAAGCTAAAAAATTGCTAATGATTTCACTAATGCTAAATAATAGCCAATTAATGCCCCAAAACGGTTTATATTAACATAAAATGATTTTTTTATTTTTATAAATTTTATAAAATTATATGTTTGAAATTTACAGTGAGTAAGTATCTTTTAATAGAATTGTTATGTTGAGTATCAATAATGTCATATTGTACAAGAACAAGCATTTAGTCATAATCCTTATATTTAAATTAATTCTTGGCTCAAAATTTCACATAATATTTGATTCACAGTATTTTCTAATGCAAGGTTGACATAGATATACACATTTTAAATGCATCAGAGCTGTTATACATATGTAATAAAATTATTTGAAACAAAGAGTTTGAAGTAAAAAAAAAAAGAAGAAGTAATTTGTTCTAACAGAGCTTAGTAAATGTGCTATTATGATTAAAAATTTTAAAGTTCATTTCACTAAATCTAGTCTGATGCTTCTATTTAAAATGAGAGACTAAATTCATATACAATATATATGTTTTAGTCCTCATGTTAGTCTTCATTTGCTCTTTTATTTCAAATTTCAAAATCTGTTTGATGATTATGTTGATACATAATTGCATAGATCATGACACTGAACAAATATATGGTCTCATAATTTTCTTATGTTCCTATTTTATATTTATTCCTATTTAATGCTTCTCATCCACTGTTTTAATGGAAATGAGCTCTTATTATTTTATCAAGCCATTTTTAAAATAATTTGAATACACGTGATTTCATGTTGAATTTTCTGCAAATTTGTTTCACAATAAAGGTACATTTTGGGAGAGACTGTGTGTTATTATGGTGAATTTTTGCACATTTTTTGTTATTTTTAATGAGATCAAACTCAAAAATTAATTCTATTTCAATCTGTCTCTATTGTGGTTCCTCAAAACCATTTTCTCTAACTGAGTCTCAGTTAAAGTTTATGTGTGATTTATAATTATTGTTTCATTAGGATCCTCCATTTTGTGCATATTCATTTCATGAAAGTTGTACAACCTTGCAGGCATCTTATCCCTTATATTACTCGTATCATTCTTGTTACCACTTCATACAATTCATAGTCTGATAGCTTTTTCATAGGTAGAGCTAAGTACCATAGTTACCCATTAGCAATTAATTTTCCTTTCACAAGTTTTGTTTTACATCATAAAAGAATGACCATCTTGTTAATGTTTCTTATTTTCATTAGTTAACAATTTTATATATAATAATTTCTCTGTGATCATTAGGCCTATTTTCATTATATAATTTTTTTTTTTTGGTATTTGTTTATAGAGTTCATTTATGATCATTTGTTAATAAATGTTCTTTTCAAAGTATTATTTTACACTGATCTAGAAAACCCATACCCTATAGAATTTATAAATTTCTGAACATTAGGTGAAAAGCATACAAGTACTAGTATTAATAATTCATAAGCACAGTGTATATTATTACTTTACAAAATATTATCTCAGTTGGTCCAAAAATGTATTTCATTTAACAATACTTTTATGTGAACTAAAACATAATTCTAGTGAGTAACTTTATATCTAGTTTTGGCTTCATTCTATTTGATCTATGGAGCAAAATTAACTGAAAACTTCTTCATGATTTCATTAATACTAAAAAAGTTTATTGATGTTCAAATATAAAGTATATGTTAATATTCAATGAATTTGTTGTATTTCACTTAATTTTGTTTATATCATTTGTTTGAAATTTATAGAAGGTAAGTTTTATAATAAAATTGATACTTTTAAATATAATCAATGTAATATTTACAAAAGCAAGCATTAAGGAACAATCCTTATACTTAAATTAGCTTTTTGATATATATTTCCATATAATGTTTTTTTACAATATTTTATGATGCAATTTATACATACATATCATATTTTAAATCAATCAGAAATGTTATAACTAAGTAATATATTTATTTAAAACAAACAGTTTAAAATGAACAGAAGTTATATTTTTTAAAAGATTTTATTAATATGCTATAATCAGTAAAGCTTTAATGAAGAACAATTCATTTTACTAAAACTGCTCTGAAGCATCAATAAAAAATAAGAGATTAAAATTAATATTTAATGCATACATATTAATATTTTTAGCTTGTCTTCAATTATACTTTTGTTAAAAATTTTAAAACTAGATGAAAAATTATATTGACATCTACCTTTTATCTTTTATTTGTGTTAAAAACTATGTCACAATTTTTTTCCATTGACATTTTGAATAATATTACTTTATTCATCATCAGAACTAAACAACACTCAGAGCAACTTACCCAAGACGCATGTGAAACAATAAGACAGTACAGCAACGCTATCCAATGTTATACAGATGAAGCAAAAGCAGCACCCATCGAGGAAATGTTACCAACTGCATGCACCTTCAAAGTGAAGGGAGCAATAACAACCATCCGTCTGAATGATTACTGCTCAATCCTAGATGTCAAATTATATGCAATACACTTATGTCTGGAAATGATCTTGGCATCCACAGAGCCAATCCATGGCATCCTATTAATAACAGACTCATTAGTGGCGGCTAAGATGTTGGGGGACGGGGGGAGCCCTGGGGAGGGGGTTAACAAACCACGTCCTGGCACTCATCATGGAGCTACAATCAAAGGGATATAAGCTAATAGTGTTGTGGGTCCAAGTCACACAGGAATCCCAGGAAATGAAAATGTGAACACAGCAGCTCACTCAACCATTACAGCTCTCAGTCTGCAAAGCATACTTGAGCCTCCTCAAATATCAGAAGCAGTAAAAAGACAAATAATGGAACAGTGGAAACAAAAACATATCTCCACCCTGTCCCACCTCCAGAATATAAAGAAATCTGTAGAGCCATGGTGGCTCCCCAGGGGACCTTATGAGTTTATTATTGCACGCTCAACTGGTTATGCCTGGGTCACACGCGATTATCCCAGGACTACCTGTTGGAAGGTGCTCACCATCCAACCACGTGTCCTTTCTGTCGTGCACAGGAGCCACTAGAGGTTGAGCACATTCTCATAAATTGTCCTACATTCCAATCATCCAGAACGAGACACTGATTTGATAACCTCAGCCATATTCTCTCAAACTCAGAAGCAAACTAAAATGCAGTCTTCCAGTTTGTCAGGGACAGTGGATTAGGGGCATACCTATAACCAGAGACTCTCAGGCCATAATAGTTTAGATATTATACACGGCCCAGGGTCTAACCAAGGTTTGAGAAATTAAAAAAACAACAACACTGAGCTGGACTATGAAAAACCCGTTCCTTATATAAATATTTGGTTTTTTATCAAGTTGACTAAATCTTACAATTTGGGTCTATTTTTAAATCGCCATCTCTATTAAAATATTTTTGTCTTTCCATTTCAATTGCTTCTCTAATTAACTGTTTACTCATGTTTTCAACCCTCACTAATATTTTGGTGTTGAGAAACTTCATTTCATGTTGTGTTCATAGTATATGTTCAGCTACTGTCAATTTTTCCACTCGCTTGTGTCACCAATCTGCTTCCTTTAATTTTTACATGTACAGTCCTTCCAGTTTGCTCCATGTAACTTAGACCACACAACATGGAATTTTATCTGGAAGGGCCGGACATGTAAAAATTAAAGAACACAAAGCAGATCACTGATGCAAACAAGTGGAAAATCCACTATAGCCAAACATATACAACATAAAATAACATTTTGCAACACCAGAATATTAGTGAGGGTCCAAAATGCTGTGTTTAATTAGAGAAGTGATTGAAATTAAAAGACATAAAAATTTTAACAGAAATGATGGTTTATAGAACAATTAAAATTGGAAAATAATGATTAATCAATTTTAAAAAAAAACAAAACAATAATCAACCAATCAGATGCACATTTGTGAATGTTAAATATTTATTTAAGGAATGGGTTTTTCATAGTCCAGTTTAGTGTTAGTTTATTCTGATAATGAATAAAGTAATATTATTTGAAACGTCAATGGGGAAAAGAATGTGATGTGGTTTTTACTAAAAATAATAGATAAATGGTGAATCAAAAAAAACATGGAAGTTTAAAATATTTATTTCTAACATATACCTATCAAGATACCAGACAAAAGTTTGGACTCACAATCCTTAAATATTTCTATTTCTCTTTTATTCCTATTTAATGTTTCTTATCCATTTTTTAAATTGAAATGAGCTCTTATATTATCAAGCCATTTTTAACATAATTCTGTTATACATATGATTTCATTATATTTCACTTAAATTTTCTGCAATTTGTTTTACAATAAGGATACATTTTGAGGGAGAGTGTGTTATGGTGAATTTCTGCCACTTATTTTGTTATTTTTAGTATAATTAAATTAAAAAATTAATTCTATTTAAATTTGTATCTTACTAAATAGTTCCCAACATCATATAGTAAAATTTCATTTCATTCCACTTTAAGCTATGAGTACCTCTGAAAATCAATAAGACCAACACTTCTTATCATCAAAGAAATGCTGTGTCTTTAATTGTAATTAAGAGATATAAATTAATAAAATATTTTTACTGTAAATATTATACTAACGGTGTTATATTGTTTTGGTTTCTTAGTACCACTTTCTCTAACAGAGTTTCAGTTGAAGTTTATAAACAATTTATAATTATTTCATTAGTGTCCACTGTGTACAGCATATTTGTTACATGAAATTTTAAAAACAATGAAAGCATTTTATCAATTACTTTAAACTTTTCTTTTTTTTTTGCCACTTCATACAATTCATAGTCTCTCAATCCTTTTGCTTAATTTGCTAAACACCACAGTTACTTTCTTGCCTATTAATCATTAATTTTGATTTACATCACAAAGGAATGGTTATCTTGTTCATCTCTCTTATTTCCAATATTTAAACAATTTTTTATACAATATTTATCTCTAATTATTTAACTTATTTCAATTATATAAATTATTTGGTTGCATTTGTGTGCTGTTAGATCTATAGTTCTTAGTTTATTTTAAGTTCTATATCATAGTTTGTGATAACATATGGATATGGTAACTTTTAAGTTATTTTCAATTTCCTTTCCTTACTGTAACTCTTGAGAGGTATATAGTTTCATCTGGAAAACAGTAGCTCTATAAAATTAGTGCATGTCTGAGCATTAGGTAAAAACACATAGGCATGACTATTACTAAGTTGTAGGCACAGTGTGCATTAATAATTTTTAGGGGTATTTAGATGCCCCAAAAATCTATTTATTCAACAATAATTTTGCATAAACTAAGACATTATTCCTTTGGATAATTTTATACCTAATCTTTGTTTTGTTCTACTTAATTTTTTAAGAATAATAAATTGAAATTTCTTAATTCTTTTACTAATATAATCAATATCTCTCAAAAAAAGTATATTAGTGTAGAATAAATTTATTGTTTCTCTGAATTTTATTTATATTATCTGCTTGAAATTTACAGCGGGTAAGTGTTTTTTAAAAAAGTTATTTTTTATAACCAATGTTGTGTAATTAGAATTTTGATAGATTTCATTTACAATATTTGCTATGCAATTTTTATTAAGATATACATATTTTAAATATATAAGATAATTTTAAATATGGAAAAAATGTTGTTTGAAACAAACAGTTTAAAATGAATAGAAGTAACATAATAGCTTTTATTAATGTGCTGTAATGATTAAAAGCTTTATTGTGGATTGGCTCATTTTACTAAACTAATATAAAACATCTGCTAAAAATTTGAGATTAAAATCCATATATGATGAATTTAATTTAATATCCATTCTTCTTTTCATTTATGCTTTTGTTTAAAATTTCAAAATCTGATTACTTATTATACTGGCATACATCTGTAGTGTTCCATGAGTTTGACAAAAGTATGATATTTTAATTATAGTATTATAATCTTCAAATATTCCTATACTTTTTTTTATCCTTATTTAATGCTTCTATTTCACTGTTTTTATTCAAATGATCTGTCATTAAATTATTGTGCTTTTCTTAAAGTAATTATATTATACATGATTTCTTACTATTTCGCTTGATTCTTCTAGAATTTTTTTTTACATTAAAGGTACATTTTGAAAGAGACTATGTTATTATAGGGAATTTTTTTCAGAATTTTTGTTATTTTTATTGATGTCAAGCTCAAAAACTTGAATTCTATTTAAATCTATGCCTGATTTACTATATAGCAAAATATAGTTTCAAATGTCATACTTTAAAACTTCATCACATTTTTTTAAACTATGGATAATTCTAAAAATCTATTAATTTAACATTTCATATTAATAAAGATACATTATGTTGTTAAAAGTTATTACATAGTATAATCTGTAAAATACTGCTGCAGTGAATGTAAACAATCATATTTTGTTATGGTTCCTCATTTCATTTCTAGTAATTTAAAATTATTTTTTCTTTGGAATCCACTATTTTAAATACATTCACTTCATAAAAAGTTTCAAACTCCAAAGGTATTTTATCCACTACATTACAATTTTCTATTATTTTTACTACTTCAAACAATTCATAGTGGGACTTCCTCTTTGATCATTATGCTAAATACTGCAGTCACATTTTTATTATTCAATCTATTTTTTTTCATAAGCTTTATTTTACACATAAAAGAATGATTGTCTTGTTCATATTTTTTATTTTTAAAAGTTAAACAATTTTGTATGCAACATTTTGCTATATTCACTTGGCTTATTTTGATTACATAATTATGTTTTGCTATATTATGTATCTCTAAATCCATAGTATTTTGTTTATAAATTTTCCTTTCAAACTATTAGTTCATAACTTATGATAAAAGATGCTATGTCATAGCCACAACAATGATAACTTACAAGTAATTTTTGACTTTTAATCCCTTACTATAGCTCTTGAAAAAAATTACAGTTTCATCTAAGAAATATTTTCTTTATAGAATTTGTACATTTCTGAGCATTAGATAAAAAATATGCAGTGTACATTATTACTATGTAACAGTATTGTTTCATTTTTTTCAAAAATGTGTTCATTCAACTATATTTTTTGAGAATAATTTTGTTGTTAATGTTTTGCTTTATTTTATTTAATCTTTGAAGCACAACAAACCAAAAACTTCTTAATGGTTTCACTAGTGCTAAATAATAGTTAATGACTGTTCCAAAACAGTATTGTATATTAATATAAAATGAATTTAATCTTTTTCTCTGATTTGTATTTATTTTATTTGTTTGAAATTTATAGCAAGTAAGTGTTTTTAAATTGAATTGATATATTTAAATGTAAACAATGCTATATATGGTGCAAAAGCAATCATTAAAAAATAATCCTTTATTTATAATAGCTTTCTGACCTACATTGTCATATAATATTTCATTTACAATATTTTATAAAGCAATTTTTACAAAGATGTACACATGATAAATGTATCAGAACTAATATATATATTACATTACACTTTTCTTTTCTTTTTACCACTTCATGCAGTTACATCTTATAATAATTCATTTTCCTTTCACAAATTTTGTTTTACATCATAACTGAATGATTTCTTGAAGATATTTCTTATATCCTAAATTTACACAATTTTGTATATAACAATGTTACTTTGTTCACTTGGCTTATTTCAATAAGTAATTTTTTTTTGTATGTGTTTATACTGCTAGACCTCTAATTTATTATTTGTAAATGTTCCCTTTCAAGTACTATTTTGCACTTAGTGGTAAAGGATGCCTTGTTATTTTTAAGAGTATGGCAGCTTTTGAGTGATTTTCAATTTATAGTTTCTTGCTGTAGCTATTAAGAGATTTATAATCTCATTTTAGAAACAATTGCTCTGCAAAATTTGTACATTTCTAAGGATTAGGTGAAAAGAATACAGGCATGCCTTTTACAAAATTGTAAGCACATGGTTTATTACTACTTTACAAGGGTATTATTTTTGTTCCCCTAAAAATGTTTTTACTCAATAATAATTTTGTATAATCTAAGGCATAATTCCTGTGAACAATTATATTCCTTATTTAGTCTTTATTCTATTTATTCTATAAAGTACAATTAATTGAAAATTACCTAATAATTTGACTTTAATTAAAAGTGTGTCTAATATGCAATGAATTTGATTTTATTTATCTAAATTTTAATCATGTTATTTGTTTGAAATTTATAGAAGGTAAGTTTTTTTTAATAGAATTAATATTTTTAAATATTGTATAGAATTAAGCATTAAGGAGCAATCCCTATATTTAAATTCAATTTTTGACATGTATGTTCATGTAATGTTTTATTTACATTATTTTCTAATACAAGGTGTACACAGATATATAGACTTTGAATGTGTTAGAACAATTGTAATTATGTGATTAGTTTAGTTTGAAATAAGCAGTTTTAAGTGAACAGAAGTAATATCAAATCAAGTTTATTATTATTACTATACAGTTTCATTCTATGTGCAAAAATTATGTGAATAGCACACAAAAAAGGAAAATGAAAGTAAAAAAATGATGAATTGAAAAAATGATTTGAATAAATGAAATGAAATGTAACAACTTAAATAATGGAAAAATATTTCTATATAGATAAAGAATAAAAAATAACAATAAGGAGTATAGTAAGAAAATATTTTTTTTTCATACTAATATATGCATCAATATGTTTTTTAAAACAATAGTATTGCTTCATGTGACATAACATACATATACCTCTGTTTGATATGGAAAGTATTTGTCATAAAAGAAATAACAATCGATACATGGAACATAAGATCATTGAATATAGCAGGGAAATTAGCAAATGTAATAATAGAAGCAAAGTGTTGCAATATTGATATCCTGGAGATGAGTAAAGTTAGATGGCCAAGAGCTGACCGAATAACTATAGACGGGTATGAAATGATATATTCTAGAGGTGAAAACTATGAAAATGGAGTTGGGATCTTTGTTTCAAAAAAGTTAAGCTTGATGATTTCTCAAGCAATTCCTATATCAGATAGAGCTGTAGCTATAGTTATTAAAAGCAAACTGAAACTGATTAATGTAGTACAAATATATGCTCCAACTGCAGACCATGATGATGATGAAGTAGAAGCACTATATGACGACATAGAGAAAACTATGAAGAAATTAAGACTAGATGGCCCACTATTCATAATGAGCGATTTCAAAGCAAAAGTCGGCAATGGAGTTGTTGGAGAATACATCAGAGATTATAGTTTAGCACAACGGAACGAAAGAGGAGTCAGACTAATTGAGTTTACAGATAAAAATCATATGACAATATGCAACACAACTTTTAAACACCATCATAGAAGGCTATATATGTGGAGAAGTCCAGGAGATAGAGTTAGAAACCAAATAGATTATATCCTCCTTAACAGGAGATACAAGAACATGGTGCTTAACTGTCGCACATACCCTTCAGTGGACTGCAACACCGACCATATACTTCTAAAGGCCAAATGTCGCATGTGCTTAAAAAAGCAACCATATCCAAAGAGCACTGAAACAAGAATAAATACAAGCCCACTAAAAATTAAAACTCGAAGTAAGGTATTCAGCAGAAGACTGCAAGATAAAACTGATAAAATCAAGGTAAATGCTAGTGTAGAAGAAGTGTGGCAGTCATGGAAGGCAGCGGTGATAAGGACAGCAAGCGAATTGTTAAAAAGTGAAAATACGATAAGGAAAAGGAAACAGTGGATGACGGATGAAATTGTAGATCTGATGGTTGCACGAAGACAGGTAAAGGATAGGAACAGTCAAGAATACTAGAAATTGAATAAAGAAATAGATAAAAAATGTAGAAGAGCAAAAATTTCTTGGTACAAAGAACGGTGCCAAATGATTGAATATCTGCAGGATAAAAGTAAACTGTGCGACATGCATCGCAAAATCAAGTGGCTGATGAAGCAGCAAAAGAAAAAAAGACCACGAATAATGATAATAGAAAAGCAGGGAGAGCTGCTCTCAAACAAAGAAGAAATTGAGAAAACCTGGATGAGGCACGTCAGCAAGCTATACGAGGATAACAGACGACAGCAGATAATCCCTAAAGTTGATTTCGGAAATAAAGCTCCAGATATTAGAATGTCGGAAGTAGAATATGCAATATGGAAGGCTAAAAGAAACGAAGCGGTTGGCACAGACCGAATTCCAGTAGAATTAATAAAGTACATGTCATATAAAAGTAAAAAAACGTTACGTGAAATTGTGAATATGATATACCGAACCGGAGAAATACTGCAGGAACTTCAAGTGTCAACATTCATACCTATCCCAAAAATGAGTAAGACACGAAATGCTCAGACTTCCAAACAATCAGCCTGATTAGTCACACCTTGAAGTTGTTACTCACGATAATAAACTGAAGAATTGGAAAGAAAATAGATGGACAGTTGGATGAAACACAGTTCGGCCTTATGACAAATAAAGGAACATGTGATGCTATCGCACTATTTAAGACAATTATCCGAAGAGCATTAGAAGTGAATTAGACTGTATACATATGCTTTGTCGATTATGAAAAAGCATTCGACAAAGTTAATCATGAGAAAATGATCCGTGCTCTTCGCAAATATGATGTCGACAAAGAGAACATCCAATTTATCATAAATTTATACTGGCGACAAAGATCGAATGTAGCAGTAGGGTCGTCCATAACAAAAGAAACGTGTAATATACAATGAGGCGTGCGACAAGGATGTTCATTAGTGCCTAGGCCGTTTAACCTCTATTCTGAGGAGATGATAAAACACCACACCTTCACAAACACAGGCTACAAAGTGAACGGTAAGAAAATTGGTAGTATCAGCTATGCAGACGACAAGGTACTGATTGCCAAAACGCCTCAACAGCTACAAAGAATGGTATCGCGACTAGCGACAGAAAGTGCGAAATACAAAATGAAGATAAATGTGGCTAAAACAAAGGTTATGCAGATCGCAAGGGTCAATCCGAACAAAGCGATACACATCTTTGCAGATGGAGTACAGCTCGAGGAAGTTTGTAAATACAAATATCTAGGAGTTCTTATTACAAATGATGGCAAAGATGACGAAGAAATAAAATCACGGATAGGAACAGCCAGATCTGCTTTTAATAATCTTGAACGGATATTTAGAGATAAAAGGATGAACATAAAGTTACAGTTGAAAATACTAAAATGCTATGTATGGTCCATAATGCGCTATGCTTTGGAGAGATGGATAATGAAGAAATTTGTAAAAGATAAAACACACAGTTTCGAATGCATCGTATCAAGTGAATAGACAAGATTGCCAATGACAAGGTGCTCCGACGAACTGGGCTCTGGGAAAAAATCCTACTATCAATAATATTAGAAGTAAAAAAGATTTTCTTGGAGGGTAAGATGAAACATGACAAACTATTTCAGACGGTTGTACAGGGGAAAATAGTTGGCACGGCTCCAAGAGGACGACGCAGACTGACGATGATGAATACCTAATTAACCAATTATTAATTATTTAATTATATAATAAATAGATGTAATAATATGTCAGTGGCAACCTGTAATATACACAGAAGCCAACAATATAGAATAGAATATATCCTAATTAAATATTTATTAATTAAATTATAATTAATTATAATAATATGTACTTACACACAGGCCTAGATTTAGGGGGGTCTAGGCGGGCTGCAGTCCTGGGCCCCGCCTTATAAAGGGGCCCCAAGAGACACCTACTTCTAACATGTAATAAAAAATTAATCTATCATTTGTCATATACATCAACTTTTTTTAAAATAAATTAAATTAACTTTACAGGAGCAAATGCATTTTTTAATACATTTATTTGTTAATAATTTTGTATCCATTTTCATTTCCTCCTAGAGGAAGAACCTTTGTAATAGTAAAATTTTGAGTTCCATAAAATGTACCAGAAATTTGTTTTAAGGTGTAACGAGTTGGAATCTACATTTTTAGGAAATGTCTGTATGAATGTGTATGCGTGTGTAAACGCACAACACACACACACACACTATTCTTTTAACAATACATTGTCATTATGATTACTAATATGTGCAACTTAAATTAAAGAGATTACACAACCTTAATGATATTACTAATGTGGGCATTTAAAATGGTTAATTAGAATTTTACACATTTTTTTATAATTTTTTAGTTGTTTTGGTCTATTAGGATGTTTGAGACTAAAACATTGTTTTTTTGTGTATTGCCCAAGTTTTTCCACACATATTGTGAGTTCTACATTCTGTTTTCTTAACATGTCGTTTTCTAGTCTAATTGTCATTATTTTACTCAGCATCTCTTTCCCTCACAAATCAAACAATGCAAGAATAACCAATCATTTAACATGCATAAGGCCGCAGTTACCGTTCATGTGAATTGTGAATAAGCCAGTAGAAGCTAGTAGAAGCGAATTGAGCCAGTTTTATATGTTTTTGTTTTTGACTTCCTAGTGACTTTACCAGACATTAAGTCGTAAAGAAGATTATGTTTTCCCATTTTAAATATTGAACTGTCGGCATGTGATAATGTACAGATATGTATTACAGGGCGTGTTACATAGTTGTATGTGTATTTATATTTATACTTAATCTTAACGCTAGAGTACTAATATTATGAGTATAGAATAAGTTAAGATAAATTATAATTTTTGTATTGTATATATTTTTTGAATAAACGTTAATAAGAGTGTCAGGCACTCACACAACGGGCATATTTGCCCTGTGAGACCCACAACTTATTTCAAATAATAAAAAAAACTCACACGCGAATAATGTGGTTA
The DNA here is from genome assembly GCA_039619475.1 of Icerya purchasi. Classification (NCBI taxonomy): domain Eukaryota; kingdom Metazoa; phylum Arthropoda; class Insecta; order Hemiptera; family Monophlebidae; genus Icerya; species Icerya purchasi. The sequence continues at coordinate 138,514,302 of CM077116.1, forward strand.
CTGCTTACACGACTAGCAAATAATATAATTTTCCCCGTAGTTTAACATATTTCATTTTTAACTATCAATCTCAGTTTGCGTGTTAAGATAAATCAACAATGTCTCAATTATTTCTGTTTGAAAATAGTTACCTTAAATACAAATGTTATAAACAGTTAAAAAAACTAATCAAATAATTTAATTTTTAAAAGGTGAACAATAGATAGCGAATTTCATAATTTGTACAAACATCTGTTGTTGGATGGAACAAAATTTTTCAAGTATTACAGAACGTTTATATTTAAATATATTTTGTCTAAAATAGAAAAAAAAATTATGAAAACTGCTATCAGATAGTTGAAAGTAATTTGTTCGGTTGAAAGGCTTTCTTTTACTTTAAGGTAAGTACAAATTACAAATAAAAATCTTTATTTAAAAATATATACACGCATCAAAATTTAAAATTACAGAAACATATTATTTAGATATTGGTTAAATTATTTAAAAACTTATCTTGTTGATCTGACGATTCATTTAAATTAAACCACAAAGGTGTTGATGACCGACTATATATTTCAAATTTTGTATCTGTTGTAGTTGAGATTGAAATTAGCTTACTGTTCATGCATGTACTGTGAAGAAATGGGGGAAAAATGGTTAGGTGAATAAGCGAATGAATTGAATCAGTTCAATTCATCCGCCACTTGCTAGTACTCGCTTATATTCTCGTGAGTAAAATTCGTGTAATGGTAACCACTGCCTTTACTTTCAATGTAACTAAACATGTGCATGTACTCGCTTATTTGCTACTCGCATTTATTCACATGAATGGTAACCACGGCCTAACTCATTAAGTATCTGTTTAAATACAAAATCAAATGCATGCATCACTTTTATTCTTATCAGCTCAGCAGAACAGACATCTCCAGTTTATTAGTAGTGAACATATTTCTCTATGTTTTCATCTCCACTCCCCTGCATCTATAATACTGTATACACTGACAACGACATGTTATGTATTTGCCATCAGCTAGTAAGCTGTTCGAGTACATAGTGCACCCAACTACTATTTAAATATAAATACATTGAATCATGTATATTATAAAAATTTGATATGTTAAATAAGAATTACTAAATGCAGTCGATTATTATAGTATAATTTTAAGTAAAAATATTGTAACTCCAATTTACTACTTCACCATTAATTAAGAGCCAGGCAAAACACACCCGATCATACTAATATTAATAAAATATGTTTTAATACATCTTAGTAATGCACTATTATAGTTAAAATCTTTAATGCAGAATGCTTTACCTCACTAAAACTAACCTGAAGTGTCCACTCAAAATGGGAGATTAAAATTTATATATAATACATATATTTTATTATTCTTCTATATCATCAATCAAAATCTTCACAATGCATGTATACTTTTACACATAATAAATTTGTTTTCATTTGTCTAAATATTATTTGTTGTATTTGTTTAAAATCACAGATTGTAAGTAACTTTTAAAATAATTAATACATTTGTTATAATGTACATGCAAACAGCAAATAATAAATTAATATATTCAGATTAGTTTTTTTAACATACTTTTTAACACAATATTTCATTTAAAATATCTTAAAATGCATGGGAACGGCATAAATGTATCAGCACAGTTGTACCTAACAAATAATTTTCCAATTTAACATGACTACTGAAGTAATATGTTTTGATAACTTTTATTAATTGTAATATTACAATTAAAAACCACAAAAAGTAGTGTGGGTTATTTATCTGAAATTAGTTTGAAGTAAACTTTTAAATTTATAGGTCAGAATTCACATATACATTTATTTAATATTCACGTTTGTCTTCAATTATACTATTGCGGACATATTCAGAATGTGGTAAATGATTGCATTAGCATATATTTGCAATGGATCAGAACATTAAAAGAATTTATCATCTAGTGATCTTCAAATATTCCTGAGGTCACAATATCAACTCTCAAAATTTCATTTACATTATTTTTAAATTGTGGATAACTATTGATACAAACGAGGCACTGCTTAAATTTATCTTTCTGTAAGAGGCAATATAGCTTGCTGTGTTCTAGCAGAGTTTTTATTTCCGCCAGACATTTCATTACTTATTGTAAGTGCCCAAAATTATGCTTTAGGTTTGTCTAAATAATTTGCATCTCTATTAGTGTATCCATGGTTCAAATAAGGATTATATACCTGCTGACTGTTTGGTACAGATAAAAAAGAGCACGAGTAGCACAGCTAGCAATGAAGAACCATTATGTATTAATTTGTTAATTGTTAATAATGGTTGTTGGTTGGCGCCGTTGGTTAGCTACTACTAGTCGATTTTGTCACAGCCGCCGTTGTTTTTAATTTGATTAATATTATGAGAAAAACGCCATCGGCACATCACACTTTTAGCACAACCGTTTTTTATTGTTCCTAGCCATGAATTTAAGGAATATAAAAAAGAAGACAAAAAAGTTGTTTTTTGTTTTTATCAAATACATATTAAAACGTGTAATGCTCTACTGTCGTCTCTGTAAACCACGCCTTTTATTCCACAAGGCAGATTGGAGTGCTGTTTTAACGAGAGTAAGCGTCCTTGGCATACCATTGAAATCAGTAGCAGATAATATTAGCATCTTTGTAGAGGCGATTTCTAAGGCTGCGGTGGTGTCAATACCCAGATCAGCCCCATTTCTCAGACCCCAACGGGTTTCATATTGGTGCCTTGAAGTGGGAGAAACACGGTGCCAATGAAAATGGGAGTTGAGAAAATTTAAGTCGACAGGCTTAGTCTCCGACTTAATAGATTCTGAGAAACACCATACAGCTGCAAAAGACCTCAGCAGTTGCAAAAAGCAAGAGTCTTGGCAACAATTTATGGTATCTATCTCCCAAATTATAGTCCAAAATTAGAACGTTAAACGGTACAGACCACACCCTCTCTTCCATTTCATTACACAAAGATGAATTGGTCACATCAGACTATGTGGAAGTGGCAAATATCTTTGCAAAACACTTCGCTACCATGTCATCCTCATCAGCCTATTCGTCTGCTTTCTCTTTAAAGAAGAATATGTTAGAGTAACAACCAGTATCCGCCACTCCTGATTCCTTTTGCGCCTAATTTATTTCTTCAACAATAATTTTTTACAAATTAAGACATAGTTCCTGTAATTAAATAAATTTGTAATTCTGACTATTCTATTTAGTTTTTTAAGCATTAGTTTTAATTAGGAACTATCTGATAATAGCATTGGTATTAAATGATTATTAATTAATGGTTCACAAAATATGTATATTTACATAAAATAAATTTATCCTTATTTTCCTGAATTTTACTTTTATTATTTGTTTTTTTATATTTACAGTTTGTAAGTGTTTTTTAAGATAATTATATATATATGTATATGTATATGTATGTATATATAGTACTATACTGCACAATTGCAATATTTGCTTAACATATATCATCAATCGCTGGCTTATCTAAAGGACTTAAGTCCCAACTATGATTTAAATAATCTATTTTATAATATAGCGACTCATAATTGGCCAGAATATAGGTACATATTTACGGTTGGGTCAAATTGGTTTTCCTTTTTATATCTCCCTCACTTAGATATAATAAAAAAATTTAAGCTGTCTCGTTTCTCCAGTTTTCACTGCGGAGTACATGGCAATTATTACATTTTTATTATTCGCCATTAAGCATAATTTTTAGGGAATTTATTTATTCTAGGTGACCCCAGAAGCTGCTTAATGCCTCTTCAAGATCTTTCCTTTAACTTTAAGGCACCCCTGCTTACTCTTAAAATAAGATCACACTTGATTGAATTGACAGAAAAGGGGATTAATATAAAACTGGTATGGATTCCGATTCATGTGGTGGTAATAAAATAGTGGATAAAGCATCAAAATCAGCGGCTGATGAAGTTGCTTCACCAACTCCAAAATTCTCTAGCAAAGATCTTTTATATTTCATTAAGTTTGCTCACAAAGAATATTGGAATTCCCTTTGGTACGATCCATATAAATCAAAATTATATAAATCTATTCAACCATATATCCCTAGATTACTGTGGTATGTTTCGATTTCGGATAGGGGAATTAACAATACTCAGAAATTTATAGTGACGATATGTCGGATACGATTTGGGATTAACAGATTACCATATTCTATGTATAAGCAGGGGCTTAGTCAGTCTCCTTTTTGTCCACACCTGGATGATAGAGATAAGTTGGCAGTCGCAGACCATCTATTTTTCAAATGCAGCCGATACAAAAACACTCAAACAGTATTATATAATTCATTGGTTAATCTTAGAGTAGACCATCCATGTTGGCTACAAATAATATCGCCTTATATTGGATATTATATTCATTTATAATGTCATCAAAAATTGAAATTTAACCTTGCTCTAATATAATGGCCGATGGGGTGTCTTGCGTATAAGCCCAAAAAAAACGTCTCAGAAAATTTTTCAAACTTCCTTTGATTTAACCACATAACCATAAAGACAATGAAATAAAAGAGATTAAGCGGATGAAGTGCAAAAAAAAATATATATTTAGAAAAATTATGATGAAAATCGTTCTAGGATGAAGTCGATGAAAAAAATAAAAAAATAAAATTATTAAAAATTTAACTTCATGTATTACGTTAGAGTTCATTTCTTTTGAAAAATCTTATGTGGTGCTTGCTAAAGGAGACCAAAATATTTAGATCCACAATTAATAAAAACATACATGTATTTTTAAACATGTATGAATAATAAACTTCCCAGTTTTTACTCACTCAAAATTAAATCTGTTCGGCTTTTCATAGTAAACAACAAAAAAAAATCCTAGATATAAAAAATCGTAAAACCAAACTGATTTGGGTCTCGTAGTGTTGACAGAAAAGCTGTGGTGATAGCATCAGCTAAGTAGTATCAGGTGGCAACAATGTTAGGTTTCGTAGCGTTTGTATAAAATTTTAAGGGGTATTGCATAATACATTATAAAACTGTGAAATTTGTGTATTTTATTTTTAAATTTAGCTTAACCTCCTATGGTTCTTATAATTTACATGAATAATTACATTACAAAAAACATAATCTTGTTATTCTAGCACTTAAAATAAGTCCGGGTCCCAGGTGGTAACCGCTTGACATCCTGGGTCTCGCAATGATATGGGCAAAAAAAATATATATATATATATTCACACTAACCCATTTGTTATGTTGAGAGTGGCTAAACACTATTGTGGGAAAAAAAATTTGTTTTTTACAGAGATAATAATCCTCTTTTATTTTGTGTTTTTTTTTATAACCCACCCATATATATAATTAATCAATTTTCTTCCTTTTTACCGTTCGTTCTGTTATTATTACAATATTAAAGTTGCGCAAATATAAATATTGGTCTACAGTCGCTAACATGCGATCATTAGCAGATCTATGCACATTCTGTCGTGATCGACATATATACCCAATTTCAGACTGTTATGATGATATCGTTTCTGATATTTCTTTTTTTGTGTTTTGTTTTTTATTTCCTTTGTTATTTCTGTTATTTTTGAGGTTGATCTTGTGATTAACCAGTTGATTAGGCAGTTGGGATAGACTAGTGGCGTGAATTCTTGATTGTTGAGATAGTGGTCAAGAGTTCAATTCCCAGCAGCGACCAAAAAGAAATAGACTGATTTAATTTAAAGTGGCCAAATAGTATCTACAGCCAGGCCATAAAAAAAAAAAAAAAAAAAAGTTGTTGAATTTAATATATATGATGCGACGGTTAATCTTGGACGTGTATTATCTAAAATCTCGCCTTTGCTCGCTTGTAAGTTCGACGGCACCGTTGCTGTGGCAATCCGACGTTTCTTGGGAATTGCGAGTACCAACAATTTTCCGTTCGAAATTTGAAATTGCGTTACACCCAGCCAGTGTATTCCAGCATTATTGTGTGTAGTAATCGCAGATGTAAATTCGGTCATAACTATGTACGTAAGTTTTAAGACGGCCTCTTTGCCTCAGCGCTAGCAGTAGCCCAGCTCAAGTTTTATAAAATTAACTATGAGCTTATTTACATTGAACCAATGCATACATAAATAATCATGGAAATATTCACATATAGGTACATTAAAAATTAGTTTATCTCAATGAACAAAATAATATTTTATTAATTCGAAATTGTTTATAAAAATCATTATGTTATAAAAAAAACACTCCCATTTAGTATCGTTTGGTTTAGAAGTAAAACTCCCCAAGTAGCATTATATTAAAAGTCGAAGACTTCTACCTTTAAACTAATGATATTGTAATAGAATTTTGATAACCATAATATTACTAACTTTTTATCGGTTTGGGAAAAAATGTTCTAAAGAAGTGTCTGCTGTAAATAGAAAGAAATATGTAGAATTGTTTGAAAAGAAGGACTTGTTAAATTGTAAATATTAATGATTAATTCTTTTCCTGTTTGATTATTTTAAAATGGATGTTCTGTGAGTGTAATGTATTTTATATTAAAATAATTTTGAGAATATGTTTTCCTTTCAGATGTCACAAGAAATTTAAAAAACTTTGTGAATTCACAATCAAAATAATTTTTATTCATATAAAAAATAATTGCAATAAATCAAAAAATATCGATAATTTCTATTTTAAACATTTTGTGCAATAAATTAATTTAATAGTGGACACAGTTCTTCAAGAACAGTCAGACACTTACTGTCGCATTTACATGTGACTGTAAAAACTTGCAAAAAATTCTGTTGAATGGACATGCATTTGCTAGCAACTTGCAGTAATAACTTCTGCAAGTTACACACAAGCAGACAACGGTCTTAAGACATAGTTCTTGTGAATAATGCTATTCTTAATTTTGGCTCTATTATGTTTAACTTATGAATTTGATCTTATTTGTCTGATTTTTATTTATTTTAATTATTTGAAATTTACAGTAAGTAAGTGTTTTTTAATGAAACTGATACATTTAAGTGTAATCAATGCTATACTGTGCAGAAGCAATCATTAAGGAATAATCCTTATATTTAAATTATCTTTTTGGCATGTATATATATATATATATATATATATATATAAACTCGGCCATTTTGCCCTCACAAGGGGCTGTGCCCCTTGACCCCTCTTGCTTTTATATATGTCTCTTTCTCTTCTATACTTTGTATAAAATAATCAAAATTTACAACATAATTCTTACTGGCATCAACACAAAAAGAAAAACAAAACATAATCACAAAATCCTATCCGAACATTTAACTTTCATTACATAAAATTAAGATATTGTTTCAATACATTTTTCGTTACATATTTCGTTACATAAAATTGTAACATTTTTCAAATAACAATAACAAAAATCCTATAAAATATTACAAACGTAACATAAAATTGGGACATTTTGCATTACATAAAATTGGGACATTTTTTCGAATGGGGGGTAGCCTAAGAATTACGTTGTAATTAATATATATATATATATATATATATATATATACATATATAATATTTCATTTGCAATATTTTCAAATGCAAAGTTAACATATGTATAACCATTTTAAATGTATTAGAACTGTTATGGATCTATAATGAAATTATTTTAAGAGAAGCATTTTAAAGTGAATGGAAATTGTATATTATAATAGATCTTATGAGGTGTACTATTTTGATTAAAAAATTAATGTGAAATGGTTCATTTTACTAAAACTAATCTAAAGTAGTTGCGCAAAATGAAAGATTATAATTCATATATGATGCATATATTTTAATATTCATCTTATAATTGTTTAAAATTTCAAAGTCTGATTACTAATTATACTGACATGTGCCTGCAATGAAACATAACTTCAGAAAAAATATGGTCCTATAGTCTTCAAATATCATTTTAATCTTTTTATTCCTATTTAATACTCTGTTTTCATCATTTAAGTCATAATTTCCTTAGCATGCATTGTGTTAAGCACATTTATTCTATGATAGGTTTAAATAATGAAAGCATTTTATCAATTACTTTAAAGTTTTCTTTTTGTACTGCTTCATACAATTCATGGTCTGATGACCCCTTCATAGATTACACCATGGACGTCGCCAGCGGGGGGCAGGGGAGCAGCTGCCCCCTGGAGCCTTGAAACTTTTTAATCAACTGGGCATGATGAGTATTCATAGGCGCGTAATCATGGACAATTTAGAAAACTTTTATAATAAAGTAGTAGAACAATTTGCCAAAAAATTAAGAAAACTGTTTTAATTAAGATTTTATTCTTGTTTAATAAAATATTAAGCCTTTACAACTTGTAGATTTTATTTTTCCTATAACTCATGTCCTCTTTCTATTATATTGCCCCCCCCCCCATGGATCATCGGCTGGCGACGCCCTTGGATTACACTGAATACCAGTTATTTTTTTATTAATTTATTTTCTTTTCTTTTTTTTTTTTTTTGCATAATAATTGAATGTTGTTTTGTACATAATGATTATTTGTAAAAATTTAAACCATTTTGTATACATTAATTTTTATGTTCATTTTGATTATTTCAATTAGTTAAATTTTATTTGGTGTGTGTGTGTGTGCTGCTATATATATGGTTATGTTTCTTTCAAAGTATTATTTTCCAAGGACTATGTTAACTTCTAAGTAGTTTTAATTTTTTGTTCAGTGCTGTACAGGCACTTAGTTCCAGCAAACAAATTTTAAGGCAGTGACAGCTGTATAATAACATTATAATAGAATATTATTAAAAATTATAAAAAACCTTCATTTGCTGAAATTATTTGATAGTGTTACTTCTATTAAATAATTGTGAAAAAGAAGTGTGCAGGTTTTTTTCTTTGCTTACAAATATGTGTGTTGTATGGTATGTGAAGTTATATTAACATATCTATATGAATACATTATTAATATAAGATTATTCATATTTTCTTTCAAAGTATTCTAGAATCACAGTAATATTAATAGGAATCTTCATATATTCATAAATTTCATTTCCATTATACAAAAGTAATATATTTCGTCAATTATAGTATATGCAATTAAAAATTTCTTACACTAATTATAAATTAAATAAATGTTTCTTAAACAACCTCAATTGCTGGAACCAAATTAAAATAGAGTTATTCAGACATCATTATAACTCACTTCTTATCTTGTGCAAACTGATTTAAACAAACATTAGCATACCAAAATGAACCATGGTAAAATACTGAAGTAGATTATGAATGAAAATATATATGATTTCTCTATTTCATTTTATATAATTTATATAATTTTGTTCATTTGATAGTCAGAATTTTGATTTATATTGTTATTTTTATAATTTCTAAACTGTAAATACTAAACCCAAAATTATGATCAACCATAAATAACTGAACATAATACAGAAGTAATTTCAATTGCATAAAATATTCTTATAATTCATCAATAGAAATCACTGAAATGTTAACATACAAGACTGCTTTACAGTTATTAATAGACTTCAGATTTATATGCACTATAAAACCTCAAAATATGCACGAAGACATAAAATATGCATGGAAATATGAACTAAAAATTTCATAGTAGATAGTATTTATTAAAAAATAAATAAAATAACATCTGTTTTTAGCTTCAAATTTTTATTAACATGCTACTTTTTTCTATAAAATTAATTTATACTAAAAAAAAAAAGAATTATAAATTTAAATTTAAAAATTATTACATTTATTAATAAGCTTTTTTTCTAAATTTTCTAGATGAAAATTATCTCTTATGTCTCTATTAACCAACTAGTAAATATTTAAATGCAGTCACATCAAATGGACTGTAAACAATGTTGTTTTCATTTGACATTTCATCAAAAATGTTCACTGTTACCTGTAACAAATTCCATCCAGGATTACAATAAAGTACAGCATCTAACTTAGTTCTTAAAGCACCCATCACAAAATTGAAGACAATGTAGCACTGTTAATTTGTAGCCAATCTTATACTAACATGGTTCGTCAACAATATTTGTTTTTGTTTGCTACCAAAATTGCTTAGCACAGGCAATTGACAATATAAATATAAGAATCCTAAAAGGTGGGAAGGAAAAATTCATTTAATTTATAAAATGAGACAAAAGGATTTTTTTTTTTATTTGCAGACAGTTACCTTGTCCATAATGAGATACAACAATGATAATGACACTGTCAAGAGAAATAAGTTTTCTTTTTTTTTTTTTGGTTTCATAACTACATCACAAGAACTGCGTTCTCAGCTTCTAATATTACCCTTCTGTCTGCAGCCGTTCATTCCAAACTGTGGTCTGACTCCTACATCTCCTCATTCCCCAACCAGAACTCCTTTTTCTTGTCTATCCAACTTTTCCTTCCACGCTTTCCATGGTTAATTAACTTTCCTTCTATGCGCCGTTTCAATCTCTCTGCGATTTGCCACCCTCATTTTGGGCATAGTTTGCTCCCTTCCTCATTGTTCCGTTATTCTTTCCTGCCTTCTCCTTATTGTCCATTGCACCCTCCCGGTGATCAATGTATTTCTGATCCCGATCATATAATGTTCAGTTGTTCGTCGCTTTCAACTGAACAAGCTTTTTTTTATTCCTTCCTCTTACAAACCGGTATTCTCGCTCCATTCTGTGCTTCATTCATTCTCTCCCTTCCTTCTCCTTCGGTTATTCTACCTCTTGCTTCCTTTCTGTCGGCTATCTCTGATCGTGTAAGGATCTGGGTCTCTCTTTTCTCTCTGTTCCACTGTTCTTAGGCTAATGTCCATGTTGACGAACCCATTAAAAAAAAAAAAAAAAAAAGAATCTATCATTGAACAATGGACTTGACAATAATAAAACAATGATAACCTTGTTTTTTTTAGTAAAGTTGAAAATTTTCCAACATTCTTATCTTTTGCATATATAATTGTGTATATATGTAATTATGAAAAATATGTAAAAGATGCACAAAGTGTCTTTGACTTTGGGTTTTCCTGCTCCCTTTAATGCTACCTATATCCTTTCCTTCCTATTGCCTTCAGTTGTTCTGCTGCTGCTATTCTTTGTGAGTTCCATTTCTGACCGCCTAGCTATTTAGTTCTATCTATTGAATTATCATGTTATTAACGCCCAAGGTAGGGTTAAAAACAAAAAATTTGAAAAACATGTAAAAATCCTCAAAATATGCAAAAAATGCATGAAACGTCCAAAATATGCATTTATATGCACTATTAAATTAGTGTTTTTTGAATCTACAATCCTTGAAATGCCTAGATATTAAATATCAAAGCATTAGCTATAAGTAAAGCAAATATACATTATATGCAAAATACAAATTCTAGTTATTAAATACTGTGATAAACAAAAAAAAATTTTTTTTACACAGTCAATAATTTTCTTTTTCTCTTTTGTTTTTCTTTAACCCATACATATATATAATTAATTAATTGTCTTCTTGTTTTTTTTTATCGTTCATTTTGATATTATTAAATTTAGGTGGAACAAATATAAAATGTTGGTCGATGGTTGCTAATGTGCAATCATTATCAGATCTATGCGCGCTCTGGCATGATCAACATATATACACACAGTTTCGAAGAGTTAGGATCAGTGTTGTGTAATATGCCAGGATATCGTTTTTATTTTCTTTGATTTTTTGCGTTTTTGTTTTATGTCTTTTGTTACTTCGATAATTTTTGAGGTTGATCTTTGGATTAACTGATTAACTTTATATATACGATGCGACGGTTAGTTTTGAGACGTCTTGTAATATCTAAAATCTCGCTCGCATTGTGCGGTTTGTTCATTTTTCTTTGCTCGCTCATAAGTTTGACGGCACCGAACGTTTCTCAAGGATTGCGAGTACTTACGATTTTCTATTCAAAATTCAAAATTTGAAATTGTTTTACACTCAGACGGTCTATTCCCAGTACCGGATTAACCATGTAGCAAGAATAGCAATTGCTACGGGCCCCGCGCAGAAGGGGGCCCCGCGTATCCAGACCTGCCACCGCCTGAACGTAATTTTTTGAGTGAAACTTATTAAGTCGTGGTATATTGAATTTACTTGATGTCACTAAAACGTGAAACGTTACACCTTTTCCAACCAAGACAATTCATTACAGACAATTGGTAACTGATTATTTCGTTGGCGAAAATAAAACGCATAATTTCATAAGATAAACGTACAAGTTCTACAAAAAGTCGCTCATATAAATGTACAGAAATCTTAATCGGCCTGATAATTGGCTCCAGAAAAAGTCTGACGTGTGCGAGCACTCTTACTCGACACTCAGTGTGGAAGCGTAGTAGAATTGAAATAGCTCGATTCGAAATGTTGAAATTGTCTATTTATTTGTAAGACTTACAGTTCACATTATTTTCATTATAATTTAGCAATCATATACCAAAAAAGTATTTTCTAGTGATAAGTCTATGTAAGTTATAAAAGTAATGAGAGATTTCTTGCAATTAAATTTCTCATAACCATTTCGTAATCCTGACATAGTAAGATCGTTACCAATTTCGTTCACAAATAATTTGCGGTGTGCCCGGTTCAAACTTTTGGAAAAGATTGTGACGTGTTCCATCATGGTATTAAAATAAGCTAAATATTTTTTAAAGTGGGATAGATGTTATTTTTTTCGAAAAGAGCTGTCAAAGGACATGTTCTATTTTGGTATTAAAATAAGCTGAATATTGATACAGATTCGGCGGCCATGACGATGTATGATCACGCTGTCTGAGTTAGAAAATAATGATAATAATTATGATAAATTCCAGACTATGTTTTTTGACAATTTCTCGGGCAAATAATTTCAATTTTTCAAGCTTCCTCGGGCAGTGTTCAACGTATGAAAGTATACCAAAAACTTAGAAGTGTTTTCGGAATATTTCGACAGTTAAAATCTATTACAGCAGAAGAGATTTTGAAAAAAAATTCAATTATGGCCAGTGCTTATGTAAATGATTTGGAAGACAGTCTAAACGACGAATTAGTACAGTTTGCCGAGCTACTGAAAATGGATGTGGCTAGTGCGATTGACAGTTCAAAAAACGAAGCTCTGGAAATTCAATATTATAAATTCCTAATGGGAAATTCATTAGAATCATGTTTGCCCAATTTAGAAATTGCTTTGCGCATTCATAAATAAACATATTGAGAATTGAATTATTGTTTTACCACTTTATACTTAAGAATTCAGTAGATCAAGGGCCCCTCGATAGGATTTGCTATGGGCCCCGCGTTTGCTTAATCCGGCACAGTCTATTCTCGCATTATTGCGTGTAGTAATCGCGGATGTAAATTCGGTTGTAACTATGTACATAAGTTTCGAGCCGGCCTCTTCGCCTTAGTGCTTGCAGTAGCCCGGCCCGGCAGTCCGGGGCATAAAGTGCAGTAGTTCAGTTTAGTTGCTTTTTATTTTATTTTTATTTTATTTTTTTTTCTTCTTTTCTTTTTTTCACTTTGGCAATTTCAATATTTCGGTGTTACATCCGTTTCTGCCCGCTGCTTGAACACTCGACATTTTCGCTCCGTCGTTTCCGATTTTTTTTCTTTTTTTGCTGCGGCGATATTCCGAGATACGACCGCGGACGCCATTGTGAATCAAAGGGTATAGCTGGGTTTATATGGGAAATCTGCCCTCGTGGGTTTTTCAATTTGCACTTGGGCAATCGTTTTGACATCAAATAAAAATAATTCAACCAAATCTTCAGCTATTTATCTCAAACGGTTTTCGGGTATTTCAAAAAAAACTCGTTTTTTGATTTTATTTTTTTCTTTAATAGTAAAATTCAAAATAAATGAATGGCGATTTTTTCCCTAATTCTGAGGAGTAAAAGACATAAAAAAATACTATTACTATGAATCTCAGCTGGAAACCCGATTTTCAAGAACAGAAATAAAATTAAAATCAGTTTTTTGACCGGGATTTTGAAAAGTGTTCACCGCCAAATTTTTGTCAGAAAATGTCTTTTTTACTCCTTTACACTCAGGAATTTTTTCTTTTTTTTTGAAGTGGTAGAACATAAAAAAAAAAAATAAACTAATTTTTTTTGTTTTTTTTTTTTTTTTTAAGGTTTAAACACACCAAAACTTTTTTGGTGGTAGAGAAATATATAGAAAATAATTTTTCAACTGAAAATATACAAAATTTGCCGGTGGACACTTTTCAAAAACGCGGTCAAAAAACAGATTTTAATTTTATTTCTGTTATCATGTACACACTTTAAATATAGCTACACTCACACATATATCTATAGACGTTCCCGTAAATCCATTGATATGAATATCTAGCATATACTAACACATACTTATGAGATGTACCTAATGACAATGTATATAGAGATATACATGTGCTCATATATACATATTTCAGGATATATAATTAGTATGTTACTTTTATTATACTAAATTATTTTATTCTGTTTTTTTATCTTATTGATTTTGACAATCGAGTTAATGTGAAGTTCCAAGTGAATTATAAGTTCCAGTGTCCCTCAAACACACCCTTGATATGCCTGAAAAGTTATTTACACCTTTTTTTTTTAAACTTAACAGTTGAATTTTGAGGGTCTGTAGTAAGAATTATATAAGTTTGCACCTTTATATTGTCATGAGCCTACAGTTGAGTAACGTACATAAAATATTAATTTTGTGATTGGAATTCTGGTTTTACTATGCTGTGGGAAATGAAAAACATAGATTAAATGTTATATTTTTATTTTATTTCTTATCGATCAATACAGCATAGTATTTCGTATATATATTTCTCTAGTGATGTTCGGACCGAGTAAAGTAAAGTAGCTGATTAAATGGTTCGAACGGTTGGGAAGTTGGAATCTAATTCCGATGCCGTACCAACACAATTATAATAACTTAAAATTAACAAAGGCTAGACGCAGATACACTGCCCGACTAAAGCGACGTAATTTTGCCAAAAATTACGTGTATGATAAGTATGATGTGTCGGTGCGACTGGTCGGGCAGTGCCGACAGCTGACCGACTACCTGGGTTTTCGCAAGTCTTTCGGTCGTTCGGTAATTAATCCGTTGAGTATCCGTTTTTTTCTAAAAGAGTTACCGTTATCAAAGCGTTGCGTGGTCAGCGGATCCGCATAAATTTTTAAATTAAATTTATTGTCCGTTGACATAACAATTAATACGCGTGAAGAATTTTTAATATTTTTATATTTGCGTTACTCATCTGTGTTAAATGTCTCGATCACCTGCTTTTGTTCCGAAGTACTCTAGTCCCCAACGCGTAGTCTAGTTGTGTGTGAATATATCTTTTTTATTAATAATTTGAATTTATTCGCGTCTATTACGCGACACATAACGCGAGCCTCCAGGCGAGGTTGATAGTTCGGAGGACACAGCGACCCGAGCCCGCCGTGCGATAGCTATTTGGTTTCTCCGTCCTTTTTCTTGATCTAATCGTGAAACTGGAGGAGTTTGGAGAAGCCAGAGTCACGTGATATCAAAAGTGAGCACACGATAATATATAGTCTAGATGCGGGTATAAAATTTGTTGTACCTTAGAATATAAGCCAGTTCCAGATTAGAAAATCTATTATTCTGTTGGTGTATGCAAAACTTTAATTTGTCCTTACAGACGAATATACAGACCTGACACCTTCAATAAGTCTTTGTTGAAAGTTTATTTGATAAATTTTAGAACGGATGTTTGAAGAACTGTGATATTATTTAAATGGTAATTTGCTGTACCGCCCTAGTGAATTATTTTACATCCCAGAATGGGTTGATATAAAGCTAAATATAGATAATGCAAATGTTTGTGAGAAAAAAAAATTCTCAAATGATAGAAAATATAGTTCAGTTTTCACAATTTCTTGGCAACAAAGTTTGCACGTTACCCCAACTTAACTTACTATCAAAGACTAACCCTAAGTATTTTATTTCATTAGCTCTAGATATTGATGGATTCAGTACGCGTAGCGCTATCTCGTGACGACGTTTGAGTTAGATATTATTCTTTGGTTGTTCAACTATTCACGATTTCTCAAGCGTCGTTCTAGGTTGCATTGCCGCTTTGTCGTGTCAAGAGTGCTTAATCGGCCAAAATTAAAATTCCCCATGTTCGGTTGTGAGTCCGGTCATTTGAACAGTCGCATCGGGGTAGAGACGCATTAGTGTCTGGGTGATAGTGGTCGAGAGCACTGACAGTGACTTGTGCTTGCAGCGAAAGCGCGGGATACTGTGTGTGTCGAGTAACATTGAGCTGTAGGCATGCTGAAAAATCCCATTAAAATCAGGCAGGGTAGTATGTGCGGTGATCTATGCAGAAGTGTTCCTTTTAAAGCTTCTGCGTAGCCTTTTGTTACCGCCGCACTACGCTCAGTGTGTGTTCGATCTCTTGCTTTTACAGTGCTAGTCGTCATCGTCGTCGTTGCTGCGAGTGCAACGTTTTTTTCCTAGTTGGTACCAAATGAATTTTACATATTTGTTATGCAGTTGCATTTTTTTGTTATGTTATTGTTGTGATTATATACACATTTTTTTTTGTAATGTTATTGTTGTCATTATACACACGTTTTTTCAAAAAGAACGGCTTCATTATTGGACATGTGGTAGAGTCATCATGACATCTTCTTGCCGAGACGTTACCGCCTGAAAGTGGCAGAATTCGTTTTCTTATATGTATATATATTTTTTTTATCGGCAAAGTTCATCTCCTGCTATACATTTTTTTTTATTTTATTTTATTTATTTTTTTTTTTTGAAAGTCCTGGTAGCGCTGCGCGGCGGAGCTGATTTGGTCATGGTAAACCGTAATTTACCACTAGCGCCCGTTTGTATTTAGAGTTTTTTTTTTTATTGTAAACAATTCATATCAAGTAGTGCATCAAAAGGAATATTCATAGCATTGGTTTCCTGTGAAAGAGAGTAGAGGACTAACCCTCAATCGTAACAATATAAATGTGATTTATTTAAGAAAATCTGAAAATCATTCCATAAATCCTGAGACTGGTTACTATAAATCATAAGTTTAGTCTGTTTGCATTAATCACTAATCTATTATTGCTTAGCCAGTTAGGTATTTTTTATATATCATTCTGTATTAATGATTGAAGTAGTATTGGAAAACATGAATTCATAAGCAAAGAAGTATCATCAGTATATCAAAATATCCTACCATTTACATGGAGGCTACATAATTCATTAATATAAATTAAAAATAAGTAAAGACCCAGGATACTACATTGTGGAGCACTATATAGCTGAGTTGTATATCCAATGTATACATTATTAATTTTTGTAACATTTTTCCAGTTACTTAAAAAGAAGTTGAACCAACTGTATACAATACTTCTGAAATCGCAGTTGTATAAATTTTTAATAATATTTTGTGGTTTATGGTATCAAAGGCTTTATGAATATCCAAATAACCTGCAGCAACTGATTTTCTGTGTTCTAGGTTTTCAGATATATATGTTGTATGATGAAATAATACATAATTTGTCCCCTTTTCTGGAAGAAAACCATACCGATTTGGACTAAAGTAGTTTATGTCTAATAGAAATTGTGGAACTCCTTTCTTTAAGAGTTTCTCAAAAATTTTACTCAAAGTGGAAGTAATATAGATTAGTCTATAGTTTAATATCCCTTCTTTATCCCCTTCACTATATATAGGTGTTATAATCATATAATTTATATAAGAAGTGAGTTTCAGTAGTTACTATTTTGCTTTTCCCACTTAAAGAATCAAAATGCTGTGATGTATATTTCTTAAATAAGTAAATAATGTAAAAGCTATTTCCTTATATTGTAGTGAAAACTATAATTGATAAATTCCTTTTAAATATTTATAATTACCTTAACACAAATATTCTGTAATATAATAGTGATTTATGAAGAATATGTAGTTAAATTTAATCTAAATTTTATATTTATTAATATAATAGTTATATCAGTGGCAAGTTAAATATAGTTAGATAAACATAACTTAGTTTTTTAAACAGTTCGGTTTTAATTTAATAAATGTACCTTGAAACAATCTAGAAATTGGAGTAGTTTAGTAGATTTAAAATATTTTTTTTTTATTTCATGTTCGAAACAATATATTAAAGGATCTTGGTTGTATATTATTAGTAAATTTCAAATCTGCTTTCCAATAAATCTATAATAAATTTTAAATAAGTAAGTTTTTCAACAACTAATCAATTATCCCTAAAACTAAAAATGAATTGTTTTGTTATCATTTATATAAAATAAGTAACATAATGATAAGACTAATAAGACTATTATGACTTCACTATATCTAATGGCGTATTGTTGTCATTGTTTTTCTACAAATATCAGAATTTTGTTTACTGGAGCTAAACGTTTGACCTTATGTAGTTCTTGAGAGCCTTTATAGCCTCACTTGGAAAACAGTTGCTCTACACAATTTATATTTATCTGAGCAAATATTGAAAAACATACAGGCACAGTTATTACTAACTGGTAAGCACAGTGTATATTATTACTTTGCAAGGTACCACTTTAGTTGTCACAAAATTTTTTTTATTCAATAATAAAATTTTGTATAAATTAGGACATAATACTTGTGAATAATTCTGTTCCTATTTTGGTTTTGTTATACTTTATTTATGAATCACTATTAATTGAAAATTTCCTAATGATTTCACAGGTACTAATTAAAAGTTTATTAACCTTTCATTGGTAGCGCACCTCTTCCCAAACGTCGTTGGTCGCTCTGTGAGGGAATCCCCCGAATGTAAAATTTAGTGCAAAGTTGCCACGTCAAGTTTAAAATTTACATGCTTAATTGTGAAACAATTATAACTTTTTAAAAGATAGTTGGATAGCAACATAATAAATCAAAAATAAGTTATGGTATTAAATTGAAATTTTTTTATTCAATAAGATTTTTTATTATCATTTTTAAAATTATTAATTAATTAATAAATATTAAAAAATACTTATTATTCTAATTATTTTTCTACATACTTGGTAATGTTGCAAACTATATTTTACCTATGACAGTGGTTGCACAGTGAGGGAATCCCCACGATTTCACAGTTTACTAACAATAACAAATTATTATAAAAAAACTTAACTAGTTACAACTATATAAATATTTTAGATATGATATTTCAATACAGGAATATCTAAAATACTTTATGTAAATTATAAGTAGTTTGTTAAATATTTACATTAAAAATAAAAAGGCGAGGATTCCCTCATAGTGCGACCAATGAAAGGTTAATGTTATAAGAAAAGTGCATGTTGATATATAATGAATTCAATTTTATTTCTCCAAATTTTATTTATATTATTTATTTGAAATTTACAGAATGTAAGTATTATTTAATAAAATTGGTTCGTTTTGAGTGTTAAATTCCTATATTTAAATTAGTTTTATGACATTTGTTATATAATATTTAATTTACAGTAATTTCTAATGCAAGGTTTATATAGATATATTGATTTTGAGTGTATCAGAACAATTATAATTGAGTAATAAATTTATTTTAAAACAAACAGTTTAAAATGAAAAGACGTAATATGTTCTAATACATCTTATTAATATGTTTATAATGATTAAAAACTATAACGCAGAATGGTAGGGAAGATATTATAATTAACAACTTACTTTACTTGCCGATTATCAATAACATCATTTTTGACATGGTATAATCATAAAATGCAGAACGGTTCATTTTATTAAATCTAATCCAAAATATCTACTTAAAACGAAATTAAAATTTATACATGATGCATAATCTAACATTTTTTCTTATCTTCAACAGTGTTCTTGTTTAAAATTTCAAAATCTGGTTTACTAAACTAGTATGTATCTGCAATGGATCGAGGCACTAGACAGAAGCATAGTCTCATCATTTTCAAATATACCTATATTATTTTTATTCCTATTTGATGCTTCTTTTTCACTGTTTCAATTAAAATGAGCTGTCAGTGTATTATCAAGCAGTTCTTGAAATATATCTGTCACAATCATACATTGAAATGAGCAGAATTTTATTGATAAAAGTACAGTAATGTGTAAGCAACTACATGTACATTGCAAATAAAGTACATAACATGTATATCTCACTTGAACATCTCGAATAGAGTGCGTTAACCTTGGTGTAGTAGTATGTTTCCAAGTGGAAAGGTCCCGCAGGCGCTTGACGGAAAGGAGTTGTACAGTGTCGCATTCCAGTTGCCGCTCCATTCACTTTAAAGTGTTGTCGAAGCACATAAAAGCTTCCCCGTATGTAGGAATGTTTTCATCTTCTGTCTCTCTACTGGTGTCATCATTGTCTTTGTTGTCACCTTATTGTTCATCCATGATAGTTGTTGTTGTTTCCCTTGTTTTTCTAGTTCATGTTGTTCTTTGGTCGATGTGCCATTTATCCTGTTCCATGTTCGTTTAAATGTAAGGCTTTTAATCATATTCCAGGAATCTGCAATCATGTAACAGCAGTCTTTCAAATGTATTTGTTTATATAACTCTAGAACTCTTTTTTCACTGTTTTGTTTAGCCACTAGCAGTTTACGGAGCAATTTACACCTGTAATATCGTTTTGTGCACTCAATAACACTCTGATCCATGGGCTGTAGGAGACTTGTAACATTAAACGGCAAGAACGAACATGTAAAATGTTCATATTTTTTCTCAAGAAGCTTAATGGATAGATGAGTTCGTGCATTGTCAATAATGAGCAGAACTTTTCCGTTTTTTCAGTTTCTTTTTTAAATTTGTTCACTTCAGGGATAAAAGTTTTATTGTACCACTCCAAAAATATATTGGTCTGCATCCATGCATTTTTTTGGTTTGTGTAGTTCACTGGTAAATTTACATTTCTGAAAGCTCTTGGCTTTTTCGCTTTGCCAATCATTAGCAAAGGCAGCCGATGGTTTCCTGTAGTGTTAGCACATATGAGGATTGTGATGCATTCCTCACTTACTTTGTAACCCAAAGCACTTTGTTCTCTTGTAGATGCCCAAGTTTTTCTTGGCAAAGCTATCCAGTTCAAACTAGTTTCATCGGTATTATACAACAATTCAGGGTCGTAGTGTTCAGTTTCTTTTTTAAAAGTTTCCAGAAAACTGTTGGCAGCTTCGTTTCGACCGTTGTTGCAGAATCCAAGTGAAAACAGCGTTCTCAATATGTTCACTTTTAGCCTTTTTCATTACTTTTCTAGATGAACATTCATTTTCTGTTTTCAACGTAATAAAGCTTAAAATTTTTTTACTGTTAGTTTTAATATCAAAGTCGTAGCGACTCCCACGACAAACCTATTTGCCAGTTGCTTTCCAGGCACACCTTTATTTAACTGATTAATAATTTCCACTTTATCACTAAGTGACAAAACAACATGTTTATGTTTTGTACTCATTGCACTTAATCCAGCTATGAAAAAATATAAAACTAAACGTTGAAACAGTAAACACAGTGCAAATTGAATAGAGCCTGAATCAAACTGACAAAAAAAAAATGGCGATGTGCACAGCAGAAGAGGGCAATTCCTGATTGCTTCGCAGCTATAAAGTCCAGTCACCATAATTGCGGCACGTGCATTGCCCTGGGACCTCTCTACTGTATCCACTAATGCTTTTGCTCTAAACTTTTATTTTCTTGGTTTCAATTTGGATAATTGGGCATTTGGTTGATTGGGATTCAGATAAGCAGATTTCTACTGCAGATATTTACATAGCTATAACAATTTTATGCCAGGGGTCATCAGGAAAATTGTCCTGTTATGAAATTTATCCCAAAAAAAGGTTACAATTTTATGTAATGAAAATGTAACAAAAAAAATTTGTCAAACAGTGTAGCCGATGAAAAAGTTTATTCTTCTATAAGAATTGTAGAACTAAACCTAGGGATGAAATGGGCTTTCCCCCTTACGAGTCTTAAAGGGCTAAGTCATATATATATATATATATATATATATATATATACAATATAAAAACTTTAATGTGCACATTATACTCTAAAAATCGATTGACTTAACATTTCATATCATTAACTACATGGTATGCCTTCAATACTAAGTATATGGTATTAATACAATAATGCAAACAATTCGTTTTTATTATAGTTCCCCATTACCACTTTCTAATTTATGAACAATTTATAATTATTTGTTGTGCTCCAAACTTCCGTTTATGTTGCAATGCTGACATCGTCATTTATAATTTCGACAATTGCTGTACTCGCGCTTCCCTAAGATATTATTCACTGACACCGTGCAATAATCGCGGTGTTGTGCTCCAAACTTCCCATTTTATGTCGCAACATTAAACATCGCTGCTTAATGATTCGTCTAATGGTGCATACGCGATTCAGTAAGTTTGATTTGCTGACGTCATTAATTTGTAAGCCTTCTATTTTATTCACGTTTTTGGTTCGAATGACGCAACTTTAAGCAGGTCGGCATTCGACAACGCCGATATATATATACTCCGCATTTCAATGCGCGGGTTAGATTTTTTAATTCTGGAATTTTAGAGTAATCTTCTGCGAAAACTTAATCTATGAGTAAATCGATCGCCACCTTTTTGCATAAATAAACGCAATATCATCCTGATTCGTTTTGCATTTATTACTGTCAGTCAATCAGCATTCCCGCTGCATATTGGAATACAACATATTTCATTAGTATTCACTCTGTTTAGACATTTGTTTCACGAAACATTAAAAATTATGAAAACATATCCATAATCTGATTATACCTTCTTAAATTATGTTAAATACCACAATTACTAGTTTACCAAATAATTTTCCATTCACAAGTTTGGTTTTACATCATAACTATATGATTGTCTTGTAGCTATATCTTGGTTTAAAAATTTTAACAATTCTGAATAAAACAATTTCACTATGTTAAGCCCAACCAGCAGTGCTGTCCAGACACTTTCAGTTACATATTCATTTTGTAAAAAACAATAAATAACCAATGTGAAATAAAGCTTTAATCAAAAAAAAAAAAAAAAAATGTTCACTTTGATTATTTCAATACCTTCCTATGGGTGCCGGCTCATGTTGGGATTCCAGACAATGAGCGTGTCAATCGAGCAGCTCAGGCGACATTGTTCTCTCCAATGCCACACAACCCCCCTCTTCCCCCTACATTGGCTCATTTATTTATGCAGCAAACTGGAGAAGAATGGCAACAGGAATGGAGATCTTCAAGTACGTTTCTCCGAAGCATAAAAACAACCACGGAGCCTTGGTGGCCCACAGACGGAGTTTCCCGCAAAGATTTTTCTGTCCTGAATCGTCTCCGAATAGGACATACAACCCTCTCGCACAGCTACATATTCACGAGCCAGGTACCCCCAAATGTCTGCCCCTTCTGTGGTCAACCAAGCGCCCCATCCACCTTTCACCTACCTCTCGAATGTTCTGCCTTTGCAGTACCACGATTCGCTTTACCACCTCCTCTAGTTCTACGATACTGTCAAACGCTCTGCCCGCGGTCGCAGCTGTATTAGCTTACATGCGAAGCAGCGATCTGTACTATCTCGTTTAATCCCCTTAAGTAGGCTCCATGTGCTGTAATAGCCCCAGTAGTTAAACACGGCACATGGAAACCCGCATAACAATCTTATAAAAAAAAAAAAAAAAAAAAAAATAATACAATATTTTTTTGATATGTGTGTGTTGCCAGATTTGTGTTTTTTTGTTAATAAATGTTTCTTCACACATATTATTTTACACTTTGTGATAAAAGATGCCATGTTATACCTAGGACTATAGTAACTTCTATATGATTTTAATTTTTCATTTCTCTAATGTCACTTTTGAGAGATTTGTAGTTTCATTTGGAATACCATTGCTCTATAGAAATCTTTTATTTCCGAATATTAAATAAAAATATAGTAAGCAAGATTGTAACCAATCTGCACACAATATATATATTATTACTTTCCTGGAGCATTAGTTTTGGTAACCCAAAGTTTGTTTCTTCAACAATCATTTTGTATTAAAACTGTAACGTTTTTCATGTGTTTGATTATACTTATAATTCTAATTTTGACTTTATACCATTCATCTTGGAAATCATTACTATTGACCAAGAACATTGTGTTAATTTAATCGGTACAAAATAATTTTTAATTAATATTTACAATGCATGTATACAAATACACAATAAATTTGTTTTAACTTGACTAAATATTGTTTGTTATATTTGTTGAAATTAACAGTTTGTGAGTATATATTGAAAGAATACATACATTTAGATCTAATTAATGCTATTATTTACATGCAAACAGTGAATACTAAATCAACATATTCATAATAGTTTTTTTTTAATACAATATTGAATTTAAAATATTTTGAGGCACATGAGTCATGTAACTGAACATGTATTAAATGTATCACCACAGTTATTCTAAGAAATAAATTTCTGATTTAACATGATTAGTTCAAATTGAACTAAAGCAATATACTTGAATAAGTATTATTAATTGTAAAGTTACAATTAAACCCTATGAAAAGTGGCATAGTTTATTTCACTAAAACCAGTTTGAGGTGAAGGTTAAAATCATAAATGATATTTATCTATTATATTGTAATTTTTTTTTTTTAAGAATTCATATACTTCATATTCAGGTCAGATTTTAGTTGACTATACTAAATACTATAAACATTCACATACTGATTATATTTCCTCTGCTAGGTATTAGTATACTTTGTGGGTTGTCATGATAGCCTAGTTGCTAGAGTGCTTGACTTCCAATATGGAGGTCATGGGTTCTGTCCGGAGTAAAGACAGAACTTATTATAAGAATTAAATAAATAATTACTAATAATTATGTGGAAGGTAATGGCAAACCAACACATACAACATCATATGTGCGCTAGATCAGTACACAGCAGACAACATGGGACTGCACTTGTAGCAGGATTACAAGCGATTACAATCAGTTCTGAATGAAGTTTTGCGCATGTACACTTGCATTGCATATAACAATTGCCTAGTACACTACCTACATCTGTACAGCTGAGATACACAATTAGGTTACCCATTAACTGATAAGGTTGAGGAGAGAAAGAAGAAGATACATTGTGGCTGTATGATTTTCTTATACTTACTTCACTTTTCATAAATTTAGCAAAGTTAAATCCACAATGATTTGCTTCCAAATACTCACGTTTTAGGTATTATTTCAAAGTATTTGTAAAAAGAAAACAGTTTTTTCTTCAGAGTATTATAATTTCTGAGCACTGTTCATTTCTCTTTTATCATTGTAACTTTTATGTGATTTATTGTCTCATAATGCAAATAATTACTCTCAAGAATGTATAATTTCTAGGTATGAAGCTAAGATATGGCTGACAAGACTATTACTAATGTGTCTACATAGTATATATTATTCATTCCCAAAAATGTTAATTTATTTACTTCAAAAATTTATTTGTTTAACAATAATTTTTTTATAAACTAAGACATATTCCTGTAATGAAATACAATTCTAATTCTATATTGTTTTTTAAGCATTACTTTTAAATGAGAACTATCTGATAATGGTGTTAGTATTAAATGATTATTAATTAATGGTCCACAAAATGAATATATTGACATTAAATAAATTTATTCTTATTTTCCTGAATTTTATTTTTACTCTTTGTTTGATATTTACAGTTGGTAAGTGATTTTTTTCCTTTCATTTTCATGTTTAAATCCAAATAGTTACACTGTACAATAAGAAACTTTGATGAATAAACTAATATATTTAAATTACTTTTTTCAACATCATGCCCAAAGGGGGGTTAAAAAAAAAAAAAAATAAATATTTTCACATAATTTTTATTTTTTAGTATTTTGTAGTCCATAGTTCACACAGATTTATATATTTTAAATGTATCAAATGACAAATTACTTTTTAAGAATGACCAGTGTAAATTGAACCAAAGTGAGATATTGTGAAATATTATATTTAATGTTCAAGTGAAATTTATCTCAAAAAATTTTAAAATCAGAGATCAAAATTGATATGTGAGACATATATTTAACATTCATGCTCTTATTTTGAATTTCAAAATGTGATTACTGATTTTCAGTGGTATATTTTCTAGGGTATGTAGGTATCCTGAGAAGGACCAAGAGAACATAGAATCCATTAATAGAGAAAACTAAGAAATTTGTAAAAAAAATAACAAAATAATAAACTGTCAAGTAGACAAGTATATAAACATAATCTCTTATTTTCTTTATTCAGCCATTCCAAATTCTCGGGCTCAGCTGCCTAGTCTGTATGTCTTACATTACTGCTAATGTCAAGCACACACACATATGGAATTTTCTGGATTAGTATTCATTGTGTGAAGTAGTTTGTTTAGGGTATCTTATGATTTTATTAATACTAAATAATAGTTAATTAATGTTCCAAAAAATGAGTGTTTTAATACATTATGAATCTGTTTTTATTTCTCTGAATTATATTAATATAATTTATTTGAAATTTATAGAAAGTAAGTGTCCTTTAATAGAATTGATATGTTTAAGTATAAATAATGTTATATTGTGTAAGAATAAGCATTAAGGAACAACCCTTATATCTAAGTTAGCTTCTTGACATATATTTTCAAATAATATTTTATTTACAGTATATTCTAATGCAATATTTACATACATATATACATACTTTGAGTATATTAGAATAGTTCTAATTATGTAAACAGTTTAAAATGAACAAAAGTAATATATTATAATAGGTCTCATTAAGTGTGACATTACAATTAAAAACTTTAATAGAAAATAGTTAATTTTACAAAAACTAATCTAAAGTATCTACTTCCATATATTGTGCTTCATCATTTGTGATAAATAACACCAAGGTATTCTAGGCTATGTTACCAATCTGAAGCATTAGACATTCTTTGTTGTTTGATTATAATTCTAATTTCAGTTTTATTCTGCTTAACTTGGAAAGCATTACTATTAACTGAGAGCATTCTGATAAATTGACTAGCACAAAGTAGTTTCGAATTAATGATTCACAATACATGTATACTTATGCATAATAGATTTATTTTCATTTGTCTAAATATTATTTGTTTTATCTGTTGTAAATCACAGGATGTAAGTAATTTCTAAAATAATTGATATATTTAACTATAATAGATGTTACAATGTACATGCAAAGAGCAAACAATAAATTAGTACATTCAGACTAGTTTTTTTGATGTACCTTTTTAAAATATCTTGAAATGCATGGGCACAGCATAAATGTATCAGCACAGTTAAACCTAAAAAATAATTTTCCAATTTAAAACGATTAGTTGAAATTGAACTAAAGTAATGTATTTTAATATGTTTTATTAATTGTAATATTACAATTAAAATCCATAATGGAAACAGATTCAAATTGGTAATGTTGTAAACTTTCTCAAAATAACGAAACAGAAGTCTTAATTTAATACATCAAAATTAAGTTTCATTTTCTAACACAGTTGTCTATAAATTAATTACATCATCATAATTTCATTTTAATTATTTTTAAATTTTGAATATATTTAAAATCAATTTATTCAACATTTCAAATCAAAAGCCTACCCACATGTGTGATTGTGTTAATGTGCTACAGATCAATAAAACGTTGCCATTTTTTCTCCCCTATTAATATTACCTCTAACCTAGTTTTTGCTGAGGTATACAGAAATTTATAATTTACTTTTTTTTACATCTTTGATGTTGAGTAAATTATTTTATGAACAGGTTAAAATCACAAAACATACTTATCAATTGCATTCAATTTTTTTTTTTTTTTATAAGAATTCATATACTTCTTATTCAGATTTTCTTTCCTTATTGTTAAAAAACTCTCTCCTTCCTCGCTGATCACCCTTCTGAATATTTTCCACTCTTTCCTACTCTCTAGTTTTACTTCTGTCTTGGAACGACTTTATCATCATTCTAATTCCTAAAAAAAATCAATGTTCTTTCTGTTCTATCTCCCTAGTCTCATGTTTGTGCAAACTTTTTGAAGGCTCAATAAACATCCGTCTCGTCTGGTGGCTTGAGCATAATAATCTAGTCCCTTTAAATATGTTTGATTTTCGCCCCGGGTTTGGCACAGTAGATTGCATCAGTCATTTCCTTTCAGATATCTATAAATCTTTCCTATCAGAGAAATTTACTGTCGCTTCTTTTGTTGATGTCTGCTCTGCATTTGACAATGTGAAACTTCCCTCTCTGGGCTCCGAACTCTTCTATCTTAATTTCCCTCCAATTTTTATCATTCTTATACTCAACCTTTTTCAACATAGAACACTTATTCTATCTGCTCCTTCTCTTTCTACCTTCAGATGCGTCTACCGTGAGCTTCCTCAGTGTTCCTGCCTTAGCCCCACTCTTTTTAATATGTACGCCCTTGATATTGCTTCTCTTTCTAATCCCTCGTTCTCTCTCTGTTTTGCTGATGACATTTTAGTTTACTCTACCTCAGATGATCTGTCCTCTGCTACAAACGAATTAAATTCTTAACAATGCTCTCTCTCCTCTCCACCTCTCTCTTTTCCCTTCGAAGTCTTCTTGCGCCCTTTTAACCGTGCTCTTATAAAAATCAGTGTACCTGGTATTCCTATTCCTATTGTTAATTCCATATGTTCCCTAGGTCTTTTCTTAAACAATCGCCTTACATTTCATGAACATATTACTTATATCTATAATTCCTTGATCAAAATACTCAATCTCCTCAAATCTTTATCTCCTATCAGATGGGGTGGCGACCCGTGTACTCTTTTAATTCTGAACAAATTAATTATTTGGTCCAAACTGGATTACTGCTTCTTCATTTATGACAATGCCCCCAAATCTCTTCTTTCGAAACTTGACTCAATTCAAAATTCCTGGCTTCGTCTATACATTGGCGCTTTAAAATCTTCTCCTATTTCTGTGATTTTATCTGAATTTGCCACTCAACCTCTATTCATTCGTCGTTCACTCCTTGGTTATTGTTTTTTAATAAAATGCTTCCCCACTTTTTCATCCAATCTTATTCCTTCCTATCTTCATATCAAAAATCACTAGTGCTTTGAGCCTCATAGAATCCCGATTCTATTGCATGTAGCTGCTCATGTTTTCAAATTTTTGTCCGACGTTCTTTCTTATAGCAGTCTTCCTTACTTTTCTCATGATTTTAATAGTATATGGCACCCTGTCAATTTCTCCTCCCTCCCAATCCGAACTAATTCTTCCTCTCATGAGGTAATCAACTTCGAATTTCTTCAGCTGCTAAACTCTTCTTTTCCTTCCCATGTCTTAATCTTCACAGATGGTTCCAAGAGAGATAGAGGAATGGGTGGTACTTTTACGTCTCCTCCGTTCCTGCACACTGAGTCCTTCAGACCACTTTCTTTCTGCTCTCTCTTCTCGGCCAAATCGATCTCAATTCTTTGTACCATTCATTTTATGTCCTCTACAGGTAGGGTGCACAAATTGCTGATCGTTTCCAACTCCAAAGATGTTCTGCAAGCCATCTCCTCTTTTCCTTCTCATTCCTCTGACGGTATGATTCTCTCTATTCGATTTCTCATCCCATCTTTGTTCTCATCCTAATGTAAAGGGGAATGACTCAGCTGACTCTTTAGCTCATTCAGCCACCCGCAATGGTCCCTTCCTCGACTGTTTCCTTTCTTCAGACATCCCTTCCCTATCACGCTCTAATCATTCCAGACTTTAGTTGGACATGTATCCATCTTTATTCTCAAATCGCTTTTTGCCATACTGTGTTATTTAACCAGTTCCTCATAGCATGCCTTGGTTTCATTCTATTCCTGTCTATCGCTGTGCCATTGTTGTTTCCTTAATTAGATTCAGAATCAATCATTCTCTACTCCCTTCCTCTCTTTTGCAATTTGTTTTGTCCCCTTCTCTTTTATGCTCTTCATGCTTCTAAGCCTCCTTGTATTTTTGACTTATTTCGAATGTTCTGCACTCCTTAACGAACGCTCCCCTCTTTACACCCAACTTTCAGCTTTGGGTCTTCTTAATCCCTTTAACGCTACCTATAACCTTTCCATCCCTTTGCCTTCAGTTGTTCCACTGCTGCTGTCCTTTGTGAGTTCCATTTCTTACTTGGCTATTTAGTTCTATCACTTGATTTATCATGCTGTTGGGTCAAGACCACTGGCGCGCCTAGGCAGGGAAGAAGAAAAAAAAGGATTTAAAAACTAGGTCATTGACCCGTATGTGGGTTAGAGGTTGTATGGCTCGAATCGCAGATCATAATATACTTGGGGTTTTAGGAGTTTAGGATTAAAAAAAACTTGGGTTTAGGGGTTGTGTGGTTTAAATCACACACCTTCGGCTTGTCTATGGTTTAGGAGTCATGATTACACAAAGCATGCTTTTGAATTGTCAGTGATCTTGAAGTTTAGAGTTAAGCGCACAGGTTGTTGGCTAGTGTAGGGTTATTCAGGTGCGGATCATTGGTTCATTTGGTTTCATATTTGTAATTAGTGTACTTGGACACTTTTACTTTCAAATTCTAATAAAACCTCAATATAAAAGCTTTTACATAAATTGGTTCACCATATCGGGTCCGCCATTTTGAATTAACAAAATCTTATATCAAATTTGTGATGAATGACCTTGAAAATCATTACACATGAATTTTAAACAAATTTTGTTTGCTTAAACCATGTCTTCTTTTATGAGAAACGATCTCCATTTTGTTCTATGTAAAAATATAGAGTTACAGCTGGAATATGTGGAAAAAATTTTTTTTGAGGGTAAAGTTTAGGGGTGGTTTGACCCTTTTTAACTGCATATGGGCCGATAAAAAAAAAAACAAATGTCTTATATTTTAAAATTCTTTACAACATATCAAAATTTCCTGCTGTGACAACTCACATACTTCCCTCGTTAGTAGATTGTACTAAATACTATAAATACTCACACACCAATTATTTTTCCTTTCTTAAGTTTTATTTTACTTTGCACCTGTATGATTTTCATATACCTATTTCCATTTTTACAAATTTAGAGAAATACTTATAAAACAACTTGTATAGGTTTTCTGACTTAATTTGTTATTTTTTTTGTGCTGGATTTAACGTCCAAATGTTTTGCTTCTATTCACTCATTTTTCAAGTATTATTTCAAAGTATGTGAAAAAAGACAACAGTTTATTTTTCTTCTCTTTATCGTTGTTACTTCTAAGTGATTTATAGTCTCATCATGCAAATAATTATTTTTAGGAATGTATAAATTTCTAAGCACAAAGCTAAGATATGACTGAAAGGACTATTACTAATGTGTTTGCACAGTATGCATTATTCCTTTACAAAAAAGGTTCATTCATTTACTTCAAAAATTTATTTTGTCAACAATAATTTTTTATAAACTAAAACATAGCTCCCATAATGAAATATACTGCTAAATCTGACTTTATTCTGTTTAGTTTTTTAAACATTACTGCTCCATCCGGATGATGCAATTATTTGCGACGCCGATCATGTGTTCTTCCAGTGTTCATCCCTCTCGGTGGAGCGTTCTGCCTTATATTCTTATTTGCTTAAGCTTGGACTTCCTACCCCTTATTGTGCATCCTATATCCTGTCCTTTCCTTCCCCACTAATTATTCCTGCTATTTGTTCCTTTTTAGTTAAAATCTCTGATCGAATCAAAATATAACCGACTTCTTTCCTTACCTTTTGTTTCTGGGTAAAGGTCCTTGGTTGACGAGCCCAAAAAAAAAAAAAAAAAAAAAAAAAAAAACTGGGAACTATCTAATAATGGCATTAGTATTAAATGATTATTAATTAATGGTTTACAAAATGTGTATATTTTTATCAAATATATTTATTCTCATTTTTCTGTATTTTATTTTTATTATTTGTTTATTATTCACAGATGGTAAGTTGTTTTTACCAGAATTTTTATTTTAAGTCTAATCAGTATTACACTGTACAATAGCAAACTTTGATGTAAAAACTAATACATTTAAATTACTTTTCTCAACATATATTTTCATCCTAAGAAATCAGCTGGGTTTGATAAGATTTCACCTGCAATCGTGCACGAACTTTCGCACAAAGGTATTATATTGCTTACATACCTGTTCAATGCGTGCCTACGTCTTCAATATATACCTCTTAGTTTCAAAACCGCCGAAATTATCATGCTAAGGGAGGTCAATAGTATCTTCTAATAGGCCTATATCTATATTACCTTCTATCTCCAAATTGTTTGAAAAATTGCTCCTAAAAAAACTTCGGCCATTTACTGATGGTATAATACCAAACGAGCAATTTGGCTTCCAGAATGAACATTCAACTACTCTGCAGGTACATCACGTTTGGCTCACAATCAATAATGCTTTAAAAGATAAAAAGTGCTGCTCAGTAGCATTCTTGGACATGGCCCAAGCATTCGATAGAGTATGGCATAAAGGGTTGCTATCTAAACTAAGTAATTACATTTCCTTGTTGCAGTCGTTCCTATCCAACAGGAAATTTCGTGTTGTAATTGATGATACCAGGTCAAAATTTTATGAGATTCGAGCAGGAGTACCTCAAGGAAGTGTCCTTGATCCTCTGCTGTACCTACTTTTTACAGTAGACATTTCGAGGACAAATAGTACAACCTTAGCCATGTTTGCCGATGACACTGTGGACCTTGCAGTAGGTAGCATTCAGAACGAAGCAAATGCTAAATTACAAAATGCATTAGATTTAATCTCTCAGTGGATCTCAGAGTGGAGGATTAAAAGCTGTATAGTTTCAAAGGAATGCAGACTTGCACAGAGATTTAGATCTGAAGTGTGTGGATGAGGTCATTCCAGAAATTGTAAGCACGTACTATGAACAGCTTTGGGTTCATAGGAATCCAGTAATTCAACAGTTGCTGATGGAGGAACTCAAATCATGTAGGCTTAAACACTGTAAACCTGTAAACCTTGTATGAACTGTTCACTGTATCCTTAAAAACTAGTTGCTGGGCTAAGTTTTTATTTCTCATTCCTTTCTCAGTTGTTATATTTATTACTTATTTAAGATTTATTTTAAGATTGTAATAATTGCTCAAATAAAAAAAAATAAAAAATAAAAATATCTTCCTTTTTTAGTATTTTATAGTGCATAGTTTATAGAGCTTTACTGACTTGAAATGTATCAAGCCAGTTACTGCTATGTGACAGGTTATTTTTTAAGAATGACTAGTCTATATTGAACTAAGTAACACATTGTAATAAATATTGTGAAGAGCGATATTATATTTAATGTTGGAGTGAAACTTATCTTTAAAACAGTTTTAAATACAGGGATCAAAATTATATGTGCTGCATATATTTAACATTCATGCTTATCTTCAAACATGCTCTTGTTGAAATTACAAAACCTGGTTATTGATCATATTGATATATATATCTGAAATAATTGGAAACACCAAACCAAAATATCATAACATAATTTTCAATTATTTCTATAATTTTTTTATTCTTATTAAATCATTTTTCATGGTTAGTTGAAATGAACTTTCATTAAATTACTGCACCATTTATCAAATAATTCCATTACATGTAATTTTATAATATTTTAGTTTTTTTTCTTTTTGGTTGAATTTGTATCACTTTAATGATAGAGAGACTTATTCTGTTGAATTCTTTCTACTGTTATTGTTATTCAGGTCTGATTCCAGCAGTTTAATTCTGTCTATTTCTATATTCTATTAAATTTCACAAAACACCTAACTAATTATAAACTGTAAATTTTTTCAATTGATTCCACAATCTAAATCATTAAAATTCTACTTATCTGTGTAGTAATATTTTTTTGCTATAGATCCACAAAATACTGTTACTATAATTCAAAACAGTGGTATTATTTATTTGTGCTTTATGAAAATTTGCTCTTACCCAGTTTCAACTACATTTTTTGGAAATATTTAATTATCCTGTCATCATCATTCACTATGTTAAATGCAAGTATTTTTTGAAAGAATTAAATTCATGAAGACTTTTTATCTGTTGCATTATAAATTTCTTTATGCATTTAACACACCATATACTTTATAACCAGTTGAATCCTCAGTAAATAAACTTAAATATCATAAACATTAACAAACTGGTTGTTTTTAAAATCACAAATTCTTATTTTATGTTGTAATTAAACAATTGTTTGGTACCTAGCCTTACTTCAGAAATTTAAAAAATTTGGTACAAAACAATTAATCTATGTCTGATTAATTTATATCATCAATCGCTGTCTAAGTCTTATACTTCCTTTTTTTTTTTTGTTTGGTATACAGTTCAATCTTTTATTTCTATATATTTTTCTTTCTCATGTAATTTCAATGTTGATGATATACTAAGACAAAGTACCTGTTTACAGTTCTATTCCTAATTTTGGGTTCATTCCTTTAATTTATGAAGCAGAATTAACTGAAAACTTTTTAGTGATTTTACTAGTGTTAAATAATATTTAATTAATGTTCCAAAAAATTTGTTTATTAGCATATCATGAATTTATTCCTATTCTCCTGAATTTTATTAATGTTATTTGTTTGAAATTTACAGCGGGTAAGTGTTCTTTAACAAAATTTATACACTTAAGTGCAATAAATGTTGTATTGGGCAAAAGCAATATATTTAAACTTTTTGACATACATTTTCATATAAATATTTTATTTTGAAGGCTCACACAGATATATACACTTCAAATGTTATCAGTACAATAATTATATATTATTTTAAAACAAACAGATTTAATATGTTATAATTGGTCTTATTAAGTATGCTATTACAATTAAAAACTTCAGTGCAGTGGTTCATTTAATCAAAAATAATCTAAAAGATCTGCTTAAAATGAGAGATTAAATTCACATATGATAAATATATTTTAATATCCATTGTTTACTTCAATCATGGTCTTGTTTAATATTATAGCACCTGATAAATGATTATACTGGCACATACAATGGATTAAGACACCAGACAAAACTTTGTCTGATAATGTTTAAATGTTTCTATGTTATTTGTAATCCTATACAAAGCTTGCTTTCACTGTTTCCATTAAAGTGGGCCATCAATAAGTTATGAAACATTCTTTGAAATGAGTTCATTGAACATGTTTTCATAGTATTTTAGTTGTTTTTTTAACAAATTTGTTTTATACTGAAGATATATTTTAGAAAGACTGAGTGTTACTGTGGTGAACTTTTGCAAATCTTTTTATTTTTAATGAGGTATAGCTCTAAAAATTAATTCTATTTAAATCTCTATAGTAATGAATTTACAATGACAAAGTTTCCAATGTCATAATTTAAAATTTTATTTAATTTCTTTCTAGGCTATGAGTTATTCTGAATTAAAACTGATCCAACACTTCATTTCATCAGTTCTTATTTTCTGTTAAATGCAAACAGACTACTTTTATTTGGTTTTTTCATTACCATTTTCATTAATGGAGTTGCAATTCTAGTTTACAGAAGATTTGTAATTATTATTTCATTAGCACCCCTGTGAGAGACACATTTATTTCATAATAGGTTTAAAACCATAATGGCATTTCATCTATTACATTATGCTTTTTTTTTCTTTTTACCACTTCATACCTGTAATGTGAGATAATCTCTTCATAGATTTTTCTAAATACCTCAATAACTCCATTACTAATTAATTTTCCTTTCACAAGTTTTGTTTTACATCATAACTGAATGATTGTTTTGTAGATATTTCTTATTTCTAAAATTTTAAAAATTTGTATATTGCAATATCACTGTATTAATTTGGGTTGTTCCAATTTTATAAATAAAGATCAATGATTTTATGTTTATAAATGTTATATTCCAAGTAATATTTCACAGTTTGTGATAAATGAATCCATGTTATTCCTAGGGGTACTGCAACTTCTAAATAATTAAAATTTTTCATTGCATATTGAGGCTTTTAATTAATTTATAGTCTTATCTGGAAGATAGTTGCTTTATAGAATTTTAAAATTTTTGAGTTTTAATTTAAAATATGGTAGACAGGGCTGTTACCAATTTACTAACATAGTACATATGTTGATTTTTATATATATTTAGAAGACAAACATAAGTAAACACCAAAAAGAAAACAATTTATCCTTTTACATATTAATAAAGTTATAAGTATATAATCAATAAATAAGGACAACCCATGATCTATTTGACATATCACTGGCATAATGAATGAAAAAAACCAACTGAAACATTAAAAATAAGTAAAGGTATGTTCACAATAAAAAGGCATAAACATGAGATAACAACAAAATAAAAATATATAAACATAATAAAAAAAAATATACTTGAATTGAAATAGATTTTAAAGTGCAAATTCCAACAACATATCATTACATTTCAAACGCATTAGTTTTATTTCCCAATAATTTGTTTGTTGAACAATCATTTTGTATAAAAACTGTGACATACTTTGTGTGTTTGATAATAATTCTAATTTTGACTTCATTCTATTTAACTTGAGAAGCATTATTATCAACTGAAACCATTTTATTAATTTGACTAGTAATAAAAGATTTTTAATTAATAGTTTACAAATCATGTATACTTTAACATAATAACTTTGTTTTCATTTTTTTAAATATTATTTGTTTTGTTTGTTAAAAATCATAGATGGTAAGTAATTTTTTGACAGAACTATGGTGTTTAACTATAATGGATATTACCATGTACACGCAAACAGAAAATAATAAATTAATATATTTAGATTAGTTTTTTTGACAGTACAATATTTCATTTAAAATGTTTTGTAATGTATGGACACAGTATAAATGTAACAGCAAAGTTATTTATAAAAATAGTTTTCCAGTTTAACATGACTAGTTGAAATTGAACTTGTGTAATATAATTTAAATAATTCCTTTTATTTGTAATACTATAATTAAAAGCCATAAAGTATTTTACTGAAACTGGTTTGAAGTAATTGTTTCAATTCAGAGATCAAAGTTCACATATAATTCTTATATTTAATATTCATGCTTGTCTTCAATTATACTGTTGGAGACATATTCAAAGTCTGATGACTACATCAGCATATACTTATAATGAATTAAGATATTAAAAAACAGTGTCAATTCATAATCTTTACATACATCTATTTTTTTCATATTTAGTACTACTAGTCACAGTTTCATTCCAAATCATCTCATGTTGTGAATAAAAGAATAAAAAAAAAATTTTTTTATGAGTTAAATTTAAATTTAAAAAAAAAATAAAATCGAAATAATTATACTTGAGTAGATTT
This sequence comes from Icerya purchasi, assembly GCA_039619475.1. NCBI lineage: Eukaryota > Metazoa > Arthropoda > Insecta > Hemiptera > Monophlebidae > Icerya > Icerya purchasi. The sequence continues at coordinate 138,551,482 of CM077116.1, forward strand.
TACATGATGTATTCAAAACTAACTAATCCCAAAAATAATTTGCTTGTAGGTACCCTTAATGCACATTGGGTCACAAAAATAATAATGAATGCTGAATGAACAAAAAGTAACAAATGAGCCAGTGAATAAACAGAAAAGAATAAAACGGAATTATACTGCCCTATTTGACAAATGTTACATTACGAAGCCCATTTTAGTGAATTATGAATCACTACAGTGTATTTACAATAATCATTTTGTGCAAACAAATATGTTTTTACACTTGTACTTCAAATTTAAAAAAAGAAATATAGCCAAACTGGTCATGCAAATAATAACCAATGATATCCATTCAAAGTAACTATCTCCTCATATGTCGCTAGTGTGCAATTTAAATTTTAGTGTAAATAATTGTTTATAAATTTGTTAACCAAATCAATTAAATAAAATATAATGGAACATTGACAAGTAAAAAATGAATGGAGAGAATAATATGAGATTTAATAATTTGAATCACTGACAAAAGGAAAAGTCAGGATATTAAATAAACAGTGAACAAGAAAGTGGGAGTGAAAAGCATTTGTTCTCCCCTCAGAGATTAAATCTCTTCCTCATCATGCTGTTCAAAACGAATTCAATCACATATTATCCTCATACTTTCCTTCCCATACAATTATCTATACAGATGGTTCGAAGTCTGATGCTGGCGTTGGGACTGCGTTCATTATCCCTACACTTACCCATTTCGAATCCTTTCGGTTGCCCTCCTTTTCCTCTATTTTTCTTGCTGAATCCATGGCTATCCTGCAGGCAGTCCTTTTCATATCCTCGACAAATAACATCTCTAGATTCCTCCTATCCTCAGATTCGAAAAGTGTTTTATTGGCTACCTCCTCTCCTTTTCCTACTCATGTCACTGATCCCATTATTCTCCAAATTCGCTTCTTAATTTCTAATTTATTTGCATCGCGTTCTGTTGTAATTGATCTACTATGGATTCCTGGTCATTGTGGAATTCCTGGCAACGAGTTAGTTGACTCATTGGTACATTCGGCAGTGACCAATGGTCTATTCATTAGTAGATTTCCTGCTCAAACTCTCTACTGTCTTTCTTATCATTCCCATCACGATTTCTGGACCGGATTCTATCCTTCATTCTTTACCAATTGTCGATCTTTTTACCTTTCTGTTCAACTCTTCCCTTCCTCTCTTCCTTGATTTAATCTTTTCCCCTACCTTAGCCATTCGATTATTTCCTCTATAGTTCGCCTGCAGTTCAATCATAGATTGCTTCCGGCTTCTCTTTTCCTTTTTTCTATTGTTCAATCTCCTTTGTGCCCTTATGACCCTCCAGAGCTCAATTATACCTATGATGCCAATCACATTTTGTTTGAATGCCCCTTTATTTCCTCCGAACGTTCTACTCTGTATTCTAGTCTTCTGTGCCCTGGCCTTCCTACTCCTTATAGTGCCCACTCCATTTTTGCACTCCCCTTTCTCAATATAGTTCCTTTGTTGGCCTTCTTTATCTCCTCAATTCCTAATCTTTTCCTTATATAATATACAATCCTTGCGTTGGGTAAGTTTCATTGTTGACATGCCAAAAAAAAAAAAAAAAAAAAAAAGAAAACACAGACCAAGATGGAGAAAAATAAAATAGGAGAGATGAAGAAGATATTATAAAAAAAAAAATTAATTTACAACAACTCACAATGTATTTTTCTTTTTAAAAGTTTTGTTTTACATTATTAGTGAATGATTTTTTTGTAGACACTTCTTATTTCCTAAATTTAAACAATCTTATATGTACAATTCTGTAATGTTCACTTAGGTTCTTACAATTATATAAATTTTGTAATAGTGATAATATTTAAACCATCCATTTCCTTGTTAGGATTCCGTAATAACTTACAGAATCCTAATAAGATGGTACACAAATGACAAAAATATCAAATAAAAATCAATAATTCATGAACGGCTTGAATTATAAACTTCAAATTTGGAACATAAATCGCAATTAAAATTCTCTTTAAAACGATCTATAACTTAAAGATTACCGATTACCCTGGGCGGCAAAAAACCCAAAAAACCGTCAAGAATATATAATATGGTATATAAAACGACCTAAAAATCACTTAAAAAATCATAACTCATCACCCGATAAACCTATAAAGCTGAAATTCAAAATGTAAACTAAAATGCAGGAGTCCTTTCATGAAATCAACAAATTATGCTACAAAAGTTAGTAAAGTTGCCGAAAAGTTCAAAAAAGTGCAAAAAATGACGTGTCCCCCCTTAGCGCAGCGAGTATTACAGCTTAAAATCTTAAACGTCGTTTAAAATACACGCATCCCCGTATATTTCTATAGTTTGGAACATCCGGCCTTCCAACTTTAAAACTGGACCTTCGGGGCGCCGAAAGCTCAAAATTTTGGAAAAAAATATTTTTTTTTCCCGGGCATGTGATATATATTTGGAAAGATTGCTATTTGTCGGGAACGAAACCGTATTTCATATCCTTAACAAAACTTTCCAAGTTGCCGTAAATTTCAAAAAAGTGCGAAAAATGATGTGTCCCCCCCCCCCCCCTAGCGCCACGAATATTGTAGCTAAAAATTTCGAACATGGTTTAAAATATGTGACTCCACGTATATTTCTCTAGTTTTGAACATCGAAATTTTCAGCTTTAAAATTAGACTCAGGACGCTAAAAGCTTGAAGTTTTCAAAAAAAAAAATTTTTTCCCGGGGTCGCGATATATCATTAGAAAGATCGCTATTTTTTGGGAACGAACTCGTATTTCATTTTCTTAACAAAACTTTCAAAGCTGCTGAAAAGTTCAAAAAAGTGCAAGCCCTAATTTGTAGCCCCCTCTTTGCGATGTGAGTATTATAGCTATAAATTTCGAACAAAATATAAAATATGCGAATCCAGGTATATTTTTCTGGTTTGAAACATCCGGCTCTCCAGCTTCAGAATGAGACCCCCAAGGCGCCGAAAGCTCAAAATTTTGGAAAAAATTTTTTTTTTCCTGAGCATGTGATATATTGTTGGAAAGACCGCTATTTGTCCGGAACGAAACTGTATTTTATTTCCTTAACGATACTTTCAAAATTGCTGTAAAGTTGAAAAAAGCGTAAAAATTGAAATGTTCCCTCTCTAGCTCCACAAGTATTACAGCTGAAAATTTTAAACGCGGTTTAAAATACGCGCAGCCCCATATATTTCTTTAGTTTGAAACATCCGGATTTCCAACTTAAAAACTCTACCGTCGGGGCACCGAAAGCTCAAAATTTTGGAAAAAATATTTTTTTTCCCATGCATGTGATTTATCGTTTGAAAGATTGCTATTTTTCGGGAGAAAAGTTCAAAAAGTGCGAGAACTAATATGTAGCCCCCTGTTTGCATTGCAAATATTATAGCTATAAATTTCAAATGAGGTTGAAAATATGCTCATTCTGACATGTTTGCATAGTTTATTTAAAATTTTGTGTATATATCTAAATAAATTTTATTTCAAAATCATAATCTAATAAATAGTGACAAACAAGGAAGGTGGGCTAAGTAATAGTATTCAAATATAACTATATAGAAGTTCGGAAAACAAACAAGTACAATTACAAATTTTTAAATATTTATTGATAATTAATCCTTCCAAAAATCTATGACTGGATAGCGTTTATTTATTAGAATTTATTTTTTTTTGCAATACAATATGATGACACTGTGTGATGTGTGAAAAAGAACTGGACTAAAAATATCTGTTTTGGAATTATTGTTTTTTGAATTTAGTATTATGTAAATGAAAATTATGGTTATCTTTAACTTAACATATGGAATCCTCAGCGCATGAAACCTCATGCTTGACTGAACTTGTTTTTTATATATGTTGATTAATAATAAACACTGTTTTTAGGAAATATTTTAATTAAATTTTAAATAAATTGTGGCATGTTTTAGCAACAAAGTATTATAATCATGCAATATAATTTTGATTACATTGTGTTGCATGATTATGTCACTTTGTTGTCCAAATGTGTCACAATTCATTTATAATTTAATTAAAATATTTCCTAAAAACAGTGTGTTTATTATTAATCAACATATATATACATTTTTTTAATGTGTATGTGTGTTGTTGGATATATATTTTTTTTTGTTTTTATCCACATATTATTTTACAGTTTGTGATAAATGATACTATATTATTCTCAGACTATGTTACCAATCTCCTAGTATTATATGTATTATTACTTTATGAGGGCATTAGTTTTGGTGTCTGAAAGTTTGTTTGTTCAATAATTATTTTGTATAATAACTGTGACATTCTTTGTGTGTTTGATTCTAATTCTAATTTCAGTTTTATTCTACTTAACTTGGAAAGCATTACTATTAACTGGGAACATTCTGATGAATTGACTAGCACAAAATAGTTTCCAATTAATGACTCACAATGCATGTATACTTATGTGTAATAGATTTATTTTCATTTGTCTAAATATTATTTGTTTTATTTGTTGAAAATCACAGAATGTAAGTAATTTTTAAAATAATTGATAAATTTAACTATAATAGATGTTACAATGTACATGCAAAGAGCAAACAATAAATTAGTACATTCAGACTAGTTTTTTTGATGTACCTTTTTAAAATATCTTGACATGCATGGGCACAGCATAAATGTATCAGCACAGTTAAACCTAAAAAATAATTTTTCAATTTAAAACGATTAGTTGAAATTGAACTAAAGTAATGTATTTTAATATGTTTTATTAATTGTGATATTACAATTAAAATCCATAAGTAGTATAGTTCATTTCACCAAAACTAATTTGAAGTAAACCTTTAAATTTGGAGGTTTTAATTTATATAAAATTCATTTATTTAATTCTTGTCTTCAATTATACTATTGTAGACATATTCAAAATCTGATAAATGATTGGATCCACATATACTTGTAATGGATCAAGACATTAAAAGGCAATATCATCTCATAATTTTTGAATATTCCAATTTCTGTTTTTTTCATATTTAGTGTCATTAATCATGTTTCATTCAGAATAAACTAGAAAAATATTACTATGCCTTGCATTAAATAATTCCACTGCACATTACATTTTTGTTTTAACCAAGTCTATTTCACAGTAGGGGTACATTTTGAGACCGATTTTACATTATTGTTCCAAATTTTTGCCTTTCTTTTTGTTGCTTTTAATGTCAAGCTCCAAGAAATTGTTTTTTTTAAAATCTGTACTATATTAAATTTTACAATACACACTACTAATTATTGTAAACCGATTGAAATTGGTAATGTTAGTAACTTTCTCAAAATAACAAAACAGAGGTCATAATTTGATACATCAAAATTTCTTTTTTTTTTTTTTCTTTTTATTCTGCTTTCTGATAACCAATTTTGTTCTACTTCTCTTTCTTTCTTTACCGTCCGAACTCCTTTCTATCTTAGCAGCCCCGACTTGCCTTTTTTAAATCTCCAATTATTACAACTCTCTTCTCTTGTTTACTATACCTAATTATTTCCCCCTTCTAATTTTTTCTGCTCCCCTTTTTTCTTCACGTTCTCTTAAAGTTATATTGCTTCTCAAGCTTCCTTTCCCTTTCCTCCTTTACCACTTTCTTATTTCCTCACTCTAATCTCTTGGCATTCCACTATGGCATCTGTATTCAACATATTACAGTGGAACTGCTGTAGTCTAAGGGCCAATCATAATTCATTAGAGGGTCCATTACTTCTTCATAATATTAGTATCACCTTAATCTCAGAAACTTGGCTTCAGTTGGACATAAACTTCTACATTAGGGGCTTTACATTAGTTAGATGCGATTGTGATGATGGCTATGGAGGCTCTGCTATCCTCATTAGAGATGACATTCCTTTCCACGTGCATAGTGTCTCTCTAAACCTCCCTCCCTGCATAAATTCTCTAAACATTGTTCACATATCTATCTCTTGTAATCTGGTCCACCCTCTTAACTTCATTTCCATTTATGTTCCTCCTAGCTATGACCTTTGTCACTTTCCTCTTTCTTCCTTTTTTAATTCCATTCCTCAACCGTTTATCATTGGTGGGGATTGGAATGCTCATTCTCCAATGTGGGGTTGCAGAGTCTACAATACTAATGGCACTATCCTCGAAAATTCTATACTTTCCAATAATTTGATTATTCTTAATGACTCCTCTCCTACTTATTTTAAGAGTCCATCTAGCTTTAGCTCCCTTGATTTGACCTTTTCTTCTCTGAATATTGGCTTTAACCACAACTGGAGAACCCTTACAGGATCCTTCGGCAGTAATCATATTCCTATTCTAATAACTCCTATGAATCTTTCCCCTCCTACATATGTCAAGCCTCTTCATTCTACTCCATGGAATCTTTCTATAACCAAGTTGGACTGTGTTCTGTCCTCTCCTAGATTCTTCGCTTCCTAATTTTCATCCTAGTCTTGATCCCGTACATGTTTATAATTCTTTCTTGCAATCTATCAAGTCTTCCCTTAATGCCTCCTCCCCTTCTAGTCATCATTCATTCACTAATCAGCGTGCTGTGTCCTCTTCTATTTGGTGGAACGAGGATTGCAACACTGCTTTTGACCATAGTCAAACTACTTTTAGAGCTTTCTGTACAAATCCCACAACTGAAAATTTTCTTACTCATAAACGAGCGAATGCAAGAGCTTGGTATGTACTAAAAGCCTCGAAGAAGTCCTCATGGAGTAATTTCTGCTCTTCTTTCTCAAGAACAACCTCCCTTTCATGTATTTGGAAAATGGCAAGAGCTTTTAAATCCCCATCCTCTGAACGTCCTAACAATTCCAATATTTCTGATGATTGCTGATTACTGTTTATTGATTCTGTCACTCCCACTTACGTTCCTAACTTTGACGAATTTTATCCCGTTCCTTTTCCACAAGACTCTCCTCCACATTTCCTTACTTCTGCCTTCGACATTAATGAACTAAAATCTGTTCTTTCAAAATCTTCCAGTCCCACTCCAGGTCTTGACAACATACCTTATCTTGTTCTTAAAAACCTATCTGAATTATCTATTAATACTCTGCTCAACCTTTTTAATGCCTTTCTTTCTAGAGGTGTAACTCCTCCTTGCTGGAACTCTTTTATCATAATTCCTATTCCTAAAAAAAGTTCCTCCTTTGGCCCAATTTCTTTGGCATCCTGTATCAGAAAACTATTCGAAGGTATGCTAAACAGGCACCTTGTTTGGTGGCTGGGTCATAACCACGTCTTTCTCAGCAAAAGCTGTATGCCAGTCGTCAAAGTATCTTGCACAACAGTTATGGAATTGGTTTTAAAAAGTGATTAATTCTATATAATCTATATATGGATACGACACTGGCATTTATCTTAATAAAAAAATAATCCAAAAGGTAAATAAATATCAGAGAAAATTTTTATCAAACATATCTTCATTAATTAATACAGTGCTTTCCTCAGCAGCTTATATTTTAGCCAATGTCCTCCCATTAGATCTGTTTCTTATTAAACATGCTATTATCTCAGAGTACAGAACAACTTGAGATCTGAATCTTGTCACAAATATTAAATTCTTGAATGACTCTGATATAATTAACGTCTTAGGTGAAACTCTGCATATTAGGAAAATAAGAAATTATATCAATGAAAAGGTATATAGCACTTAGCGGGCTCCTGGGATGAAGACACTACTGGTTGTAAAACATACATATTATTTCCTAAAATATTGAATAGGCTAAAAAGAAAGAATCTAAGTATGGACTTCTGCAATGTCCAGATTCTTACAGGAGATGGGAAATTTAATGAATATTTACATCACTTCAAGTTGAGTGACTCTAAGAACTGTCAGTACTGTGATCTGTATGTCACAGATGACATACAACATACAATTTTTGCTTGCACCCGTTTTTCTAATCTAAGGGAAAAATATAAAATTAACCAAAATTGCTAATTGAGCAAAAATAATAAAAATGCAAAGCATAATGGAACTAAAAATAAAATTAAAATTGCATGGTCAACTAATCTAAATGTTTTTAGATAGGAATTGTTGTCTCTTTTTGTTACTGTATGAATAAATGTGAATATAAAATCAATTAATATATTCTCTTATTAGTTATATTTAATATGTAAAATGGTTATTACTTTATATAAGTATTTTAATGTAGTAATTTAGTTATTATGAAACATCATATACATATCATAACATGTCATTATTATAAGCTATTTATAAACATTATTATAAAAATGTATTTGTGACTAAGTTTATACATCACAAATACAGTCCCATATCCACTTGTATAATATTTTGCAAATATATTTGCCCCATTGGTACATCCAAATTAGGGGGAGGGGGTTAAAATTATAAAGCATACTTTTCTATTGCATCATAAATTTCTTTCTTTTTTAAGGAATTCATAAACTTCATATTCAGATCAGATTTTAGATAACTACATTAAATACCATTAACATTCACATACTTATTTTTCCTTTCTTATGTTTTATTTCACTTTGTATCTATATGATTTTCTTGTACCTATTTCTTTTTTTGTAAATTAGAGAAATATGTACACAACAACTTCTTGGTTTACTTGACTTAATTGATCCATGCTGGATGGATAATTTACATAATGTTTTTTGTGCATGTAGTTAGATCCACAATGTTATGATTCTATGTGCTCATTTTCCAAGAACTATTTCAGAGTATATGATATAAGACAATAGATTATTCTTCTGAGTAAGATAATTTTTAAGTATATATATGTTATAAGTATAAATGAAATGTCTATTGAACGGTTACTAATGTTATATTTTTTTATTTTTACACGAACATATATTATTCAAAATTCACAAATATAACATTGTTAAATACTAATTAATTATGTTAAAATAAATCAAATCAAATAATTACAATAATAGTCCGACCGGTTTCGTTAATACATATTCATGGACTAATTTTTGTTTTTTGTTGTATTTGTGTTATGTCATTATTTATAGAATAATTCGATATGTTATAATAGTTAGTCTATGTGAATGTATAAAATTAATGGAATATTGAATGAAGTATATATTAAATTAAATAATGTGTATAAATAAATAAATATATAATAATATAATAATAAATGTAAATTACTGAGTAAACTAAATATTAAACATATTTTATTTTTTATATATATTTTTATAAATTTTTGATATTAAATAATACATTTTTTGGGGTGCTTTGTTGTATGTTTAATGTTTTTTCTTTATGTTTATTGATGTAATATTCTTCTGCTATATTTAAGAGTTTATTATCATTGATTATTTTTAAAATTTTCATGTCTTCTTCTATGTTGTAAGTTATTGTGTGGTTTTCTTTTATTATATGGTCGGCAAATGTTGATTTTCCAAGGTATTTATATTTGATTGCATATACATGTTCTTTATACCTGGTTTTAAAATTTCTTTTTGTTTGGCCTATATAAATTTGATTACAATTGTTACATTTTAGTAAATATATGCCTGGTTTTTTAAATTTATTTTCTTTGTTATTATTATCTGATTTTAATGTTATAAATTTGTTAAATAATTTGTTATTCAAAGAAAATAAATTTAAAAAACCAGGCATATATTTACTAAAATGTAACAATTGTAATAAAATTTATATAGGCCAAACAAAAAGAAATTTTAAAACCAGGTATAAAGAACATGTATATGCAATCAAATATAAATACCTTGAAAAATCAACATTTGCCGACCATATAATAAAAGAAAACCACACAATAACTTACAACATAGAAGAAGACATGAAAATTTTAAAAATAATCAACGATAATAAACTCTTAAATATAGCAGAAGAATATTACATCAATAAACATAAAGAAAAAACATTAAACATACAACACAGCACCCCAAAAAATGTATTATTTAATATCAAAAAATTTATAAAAATATATATAAAAAATAAAATATGTTTAATATTTAGTTTACTCAGTAATTTACATTTATTATTATATTATTATATATTTATTTATTTATACACATTATTTAATTTAATATATACTTCATTCAATATTCCATTAATTTTATACATTCACATAGACTAACTATTATAACATATCGAATTATTCTATAAATAATGACATAACACAAATACAACAAAAAACAAAAATTAGTCCATGAATATGTATTAACAAAACCGGTCGGACTATTATTGTAATTATTTGATTTGATTTATTTTAACATAATTAATTAGTATTTAACAATGTTATATTTGTGAATTTTGAATAATATATGTTCGTGTAAAAATAAAAATATAACATTAGTAACCGTTCAATAGACATTTCATTTATACTTATAACATATATATATATATTTACGGTTTACGGAAGAAATAAAAACATATAATTTTTAAGTAGTTCCCATTTTTCTTTTATCAGTGTAGCTTCTAAATGATTTATAGTCACATCATGCAAATAATTACCCTAGGGAATATATAAATTATTAAGCTTGATGCTAAGCATAGCGCACACTAGTGCTAAAAACTTGTGGGACATGGAATGCGGGATGGAGCACGAAATTCGTGTGGGACGTAATGACATAACAGGATATGAGTGAGCGCAGACCAAAACGGGATCCCCCTAAATTTGTCTGCACTTGCTGCAAACATTCATTGGTTCACAGTTGACACAGTTTTCCCACATCCCGCAACGATCCTGCTCCTTTTTTCATCAATTTTTCACAATGTCTCAAACAGAGAAGTTGATTGAGGCAGTGAAAAAACATCAGATATTTATTCGATTTGAGCCATGAAAGTTACAAAAATCCTCGTACAAAGGACAAAGTATGGAATGACGTCGGACAGGAATTGAATGAAAATGGTTGTATAGGTATAAAATGAATAGGTTATGTTTATAATGTACAGGTAGTTTTATAATATAAGAACTGAATGTACCTAGTACATCTTTTTCCGATTCTAACATTACAATAACCATATTGGCTAAAGAGTCTAGAAAATCAGAAACAAAAAATGATGCGATATTTTCACTACTAATTATTTATATATTTTTCGGTGGTTACAGTGACGGTGATGATGACAATGATGGTGAATTAACAATCTAGCGCAGAACGTAGCAAGCGACTGAAAAAGCCTGTACGAGCATTTTGTGTTATGTAAAAGGTTTTTTTGAAACGGATCTGAAAATTTACACGAGAACAAAGAAACCAGAACGATATTGCATGTTACAGTTCGGCAGCGACTGAAATTTCAGCGACGCTTCCGCAGTAGCACGATAAGAAGATCATCAAGAACAGCCGAAGCGGCGATGGCAGCAGATGCTTCAAGTGGTATTTCGAAGCCGACACTCTACACATTCGATCGCTGCGACCGATTAGCGCGTATCGTGTACCAGCAGCTCCACGGGGGAACAACGTGTTTGACGTCGCTAGACGACGACCAGCAGTTCGGGGAATTAAACGAGATAGGTGCAATATATTTAAGGGGTAACACTACTGTAAATTTTTTGAAAAATCGATTTTTTTTTACTGGCTTAAAATATACTTTAAATCTTCCTGAATACAAGGAAAAATGTTTTTTACCTGGAAAAAATAATTTCTTTAAGATTTCACGCTTTTTCCTGGAGTGCGGCAGGCTACTCCAAAATGACTACCTGCTGCGACTATCATCTTATGTAAATATTTGTTCAAAAGGTACCCCAAAGTCTTGATTTTTGATTTATAACTTCACTAATATATCAACAGATGTCGATAGAAGGTATTTATGATAAGTTACAAGCTGTTCAAAAGAAAAGTAGGTCAGTATAGAGAAAGTATATCATCACTCAAAGCAAAGTAGCCAAAGGGCTTCATCTTTATCTGACGACATTTTCTCAACTGAACAAGGCAAAATGCAACTTTTTCTTCCACAATCTGCAGTTCTCGCTTCGCGTCAGTGTGCGCAAAGAAGCGGGAAAATTACCTGTTGAGCTTGCGTTTTCATGCACTCCACGCCACGTCCCGCGTCTTGGAGTTTTTTCGCATCAGTGTGCGCTATGCTTTAATGAATGGTTCAGAAAATGGATGTATTTACATAATATAAATTTGTTCTTATTTTCCTGAATTTTATTTTTATTCTTTGTTTATTATTCACAGTTTGTAAGTGTTTTTTTAAGATAATTTATATATGTATGTATATATATATATATATATAAGTCTAACAGTACTATACTGCGCAATTGCAATATCTGCTTAACATGTATCATCAATCGCTGGCCATGTGTTGTACTCCTCTTTTTTTTGTGGTTCTCTAAAATTTCTTTTCTCAACATATATTTTCACATAATCTTCCTTTTTTAGTATTTTGTAGTCTACAGTTCACTTGAATTTGCATATTTTAAATGTATCAAAACAGTTATTGCTACGTGGCAAATTATTTTTTAAGAATGACTAGTGTAAATTGAACTTAAGTAACACATTGTAATGAGCCTTGCGAAGTGTGATAGTATATTCAATGTTTGAGTAAAACTCATTTTTAAAAAATTGAATTGATATATGCTGCATATATGTACATTCATGTTTGTCATCCAGTATGATCTTGTTTAGAATTTCAAAATGCGATTACTGATTTTACTGACATATGTCTGCAATGATTTCAAACACTAATTAAAAGTACCTTCAATTATTCCTATATTTTTTTATCCTTATTTACGCCATTTATTATATAATTTCATTTTTTTTTCACTTTTTGGGAACGCCAACCAAGGGCAATGACCCATGATCCAAGAATTAGGAACAAAAAGGTTAAATTTTAATACATACAGAAATGGAGGAAATGAACTCTGCTAAAGCCAGCACATAAATTCATAATATTTTAGTTTATTTTGTGATGAATTTCTTTCACTTTACAGATATAGTATCGTTGGTAGATATAGCCCTGTTAGTGCAGCAAAATAATTGTGAGCGAGTAATTCTTTTATGATGTATTAACAAGTTGAGTAATCCGATTATCCGTTCCAAATTCGACTACTGTTCCTTTATCTATGGCTCTGCCTCAAAATTACTTCTTTCCAAGCTGGATATAATTCAAAATTCTTGTATTCGTCTTTGCCTTGGTGTTCTTAGATCTTCTCGAGTACCAGCAGTTCTCGCTGAGTCTAACTCGCCTCCCCTTTTCATTCGCAGATCCTATTTAGGTTATCGTTTCTTGTGTAAACGCTTACCGTTATCATCCTCCAAACTTATTCCTTCATATCTTTCTATTCTGCAAAACTGGCGTTTTACTCCCAAGAAAATTCCTATTCTAGCCCACATTGCTTTGCGGCTAAATTCTTTTTTATCCTGCACAATTTCTTATAACAATCTCCCTTACTTTTCTTTCAATTTTGCAGATCTCTCCAATCCTCCCAATGTATTCTACTTTCCTTTTTCCTCCAAATCCCTTTCCTATCCAACAGTTATACAGGAATTCCATAGTTATATCGAATCCCGTTTTCCTTCCCATATTGCTATTTTTACGGATGGTTCGAAGGGGCCTAATGGAGTTGGAGCTTCTTTCATCATTCCGAGCATTAATTTCTCTGAATCTTTTCGTCTCCCTTCCTTTTGTACTATCTTTACGGCCGAGTTAACGGCCATTTTACGTGCCATAATCCATATTTCCTCACATCGTTCTTCTTCTAAATTTTTAATTATCTCCGACTCCATGTGTGCTCTTAAAGCTATTTCATCTCATTTCCCCTCTCACTCCTCTGACCTTTTCATCCTCCGTATTCGCTCTCTCATTCACACTCTCTTCTCACTTCACGCTATCCGCATTGAAATGCTCTGGGTCCCCAGTCATATGGGGATAGAGGGTAACGAAATGGCTGATTCTTTGGCTCAGATTGCTGTATCCTCCCGCTTTTTTTTCTCTAAAATTCCCGTTTCGAATTTACTCCCATTGTGCAAAAAGTTTCATGTTAGATTTTGGTCAGATTTTTACGTTTCCTCCTTTTCTAATCATTCTTCCTTTTATTTTTCCATCCAACCTAATCTTCCCACGCGGCCTTGGTTTTACGATTTTCCTTCGCTTCACCGCTCCGTTATTGTTCCTATTATCCGTTTACGTCTGAATCATACTCTTCTTCCTTCCTCACGCTTTCGTTTTCATCTCGCTCTTTCCCCTTATTGCCCTCTTCATCCTGACGACGTAGCCGTCTGTGATTCTGACCATATCCTCTTTGAATGCCCATCCCTCGTGAACGAACGTACCTCTTTGTATTCCAATCTGCTGTCACTCAAACTCCCTACTCCTTATTGTGCCTCGTATATCTTATCGTTTCCGTCGATCTCAGTTGTTCCTATCCTCAGTTCCTTTATCTTATCAATAGCTGACCGAATCTACATTTAACTGATCCTTCTCCTATCTTTCGTTTCTGGGCGAAGATCCTTTGTTGATTTGCCCAAAGGGGAAAAAAAAAAAAAAAGTTGAGTAATCAACCTAAGCAATGTTTAATTCATACCGGTCCTTAGTATTCACCGGGTCGCCGAAGGAAAAAAACTGATGGAAAGATAAAATAAAATAACAAAACAAGCAAACGAATATTACTAACAAAAAAAAATTTTATACAATGCTGAAACATTCAAAGATCCAAAGTAATAGACAGCTCTTTTTAAACCGATATTAATAGTGCAACTAATTTTTTTGCACATCCTCAAATAAACATTATAACAGTGTCTACTAAAACTTAATTATATGTTTTTAAATGAAAACTTTAATTAATATAAAATATAAAAATAGAAAGGAAAACTAAAAACATGTTATTTCAAACATCTAGATGTCGGAAATACACAGATGCAATCTTTATGAAAGATGATTATAGAATTTAAATATATATTAGCTAGAAAGCAATTATAGGGAAAAACAATGCAAGAGGAGTTTGAACGGGAAATTGAAAGGTACAAAGAGGAAATGGAATTCTCTAATTTAGCAAGTGACAAATTGACTTTGAATCATTCGTTATCAGTGATAAAAGTCGTGTTCTATTGTGTTCGGATTTTATCTCCACCAGAGCGGTGAGTTCGTTCCATTTATTACTCGTAACTCTTGTTGCGGGATTTTCGACTTATTTTCGTTCGCTCGTAATTTCAGATTCGTGTGTATTCTTCCGTCTTTTTTTTTTTTTTTTTTTTTCCCCTCGCGTGTTTATTTTATTTACTTTCAATTGTTCTTTTCCGATCACCTTTTCGCTTGAGCGTAAATGAGCGTTTCCAAAGGGGGCCGCTCAGCGGCCTCCCCCAATAAACTTTCAAACAATCATTTATCGCTTAACGTAATGGATATAGATCCTTCAACTAAGCGAAAGCCCTCTAGTCCTTTAACCCCTCCTCCGTCTTCATCTACTAAGGAATTACGCCTGACACAACCGGATACTCCTATCTCCGATATTCCTTTAAGTAATAATAACAACACATCCAGTACCACTAACCAAAATAGTAACAATACTAGTATCACTAATAATACTGCTATCAACTGCGGTAATGATAATAACAATTTCAATAAAAATAATAACAGCATTAACAATAATAATTCCAACACTGAAACCACCACTGAGGCCATCTTCCCTTCCAACCATCCCGGTCCTTTCACAGTTTTTGTCGAAAATTGTACCTCCGACGAGAATATTGGCAACCTTCACCCGCTAGCTTTGGCTAAGCTCATTAGCAAAGTCTCCACTTCTTTTACTGACATCAAATCCCAAGGTAGGGGACGCATTTCGGTCTTCTTCCCCAATGCTTCTTCCGCTAACTCCTTTCTCAACAACTCCTCTTATTTCACCGCCAACAAAATCAAGGTCTTTATTCCTCTTAATACCTTATATAGAATCGGTGTTATTACCGGAGTTCATCCCTCCTTTTCAGTCGAAGATATCAAAGAAGGGCTTGAATTTCCTAACTCTGTTATCTCTATTCGACGCATTTTCCGTTCCTCCGAGGGTTCCAAAGTACCCACCAAAGTGTCGAGTTAAAATTCCATAAATCTTCCCTTCCCGAATATATTTCCATCTTCAAACTTCGCTTCCCGGTCTCTCCAAGTATTCGCTCTCCCACGCAATGTGCAAAATGTTTTCTTTTTGGGCATATTGCACGACATTGCAGGAGTTCTCACTCGATCTGTTCCCATTGTTCTTCCCAGCACCTCTTCACCAAATGTGATAGTCTCCAGGAGCCTCCTCTCTGTCGCAACTGCAAAGGTTGTCACAGTTCGTCCGATCGTCGCTGTCCTGAATGGCAAAGACAGAAGGACATCAAAAAAATCATGGCCTTTGAA
Source organism: Icerya purchasi (assembly GCA_039619475.1). Lineage (NCBI taxonomy): Eukaryota > Metazoa > Arthropoda > Insecta > Hemiptera > Monophlebidae > Icerya > Icerya purchasi. The sequence continues at coordinate 138,567,753 of CM077116.1, forward strand.
AACATATCCTTCCATGAAGCCTCCAAATTAAAAGCTTCCAGCATAGTCTCTCAAACGTTTTCCTATGCTAACCGAGCCGCCGCTCCTGTTCCCTCTCTAAGCACTTCTACCCTTCCACGCAAAGTAACGCCTCTTCCTAGCCCAAAGTCCCCTACTTTTCATAAATCTCCCAAGTCCAAGTCGCATCCCAAACCCGTTCCCCACTTTCCTCCTATCCCTTCTCTGTATTCCCCTGCGCCATCAGCCGGATGGGCTCTGAATAGAGTTGGATCCTCTTCCTTCAACTCGTCTCCAGCTGAAAGTCATCTCCCTCTTGTTCAAAATAGTGCTCCTATCCACCACATCGATACCTCTTCTAATATTTGTAATTTATCCACTGCCATCATCCAACTCCTTTCATCTTTCAACATAGCCGCCTCCCCTTCATTCGGGGACAACCTTTCATCTTTCCTAGCCAATAATGTTCAGCTCAACTAACTTTTCTTCTATTCTCCATTTTTTATATTTCCTACATCTTAGTCGTTCTTCCATCTCCTGCCACATCAGATCAATTGCAAAGTTGAAACCTACTTACATGAGAAACTCCACCACTAGGCTACGATACATTACTGCCGCAATAGGAAGCCTACAAACTTGCATTAAACCAAGTTCGTGCAGGTATTCTTCAGAACTATCACTGATGCTTCCAACAGTAAAAAGCTATTTTCAGTCATATTTTTAATAGGCCTCCCTTCTGCTCCTCTACTTTGGAAGTGAGCCTATGCGGCACTTCCTTTAAGGCATTTTACTCCCTCTTTATATCCTACTTTACTGCTCTCGTCTTTCCTTTCCCTTTTGTCATTATCCTACTATGTCGCAGCTTCCGTCCTTAAACATTATACAATGGAATTGTAGTAGCCTACGAGCTAACAAACAAGCTTTAGAGGGTCTACTTGACCGCTATAACATTCATGTCGCTTTGCTGTCTGAAACGTGGCTGAAATCATCCTCCTCCATCCATTTCAGAGGTTTTTCCATAGTTCGAGCTGATCGTGTGGACGGGTATGGTGGAGCTGCCATCCTAATCAGGAGCGACTTATCATACCAATCGCACACTATCCCTTTCCTTCCACCTCCCTATCCTAACTCCCCCAATATGATCCATATTTCTCTTCTAAATCTGTCCCTAAAGCCTATCCATATCGCTTGTGTCTACAACCCTCCCACCTCTAGTCTCTTCAATATTCCGCTTTCCTCATTCCTTACAACCCTATCAGAACCATACATCATTGGTGGAGATTGGAACGCTCATTCTCCCCTTTGGGGCTGCACTCGTTACAACTCCAACGGCTCTGTGCTGGAAGACTTTATCCTGAATCATAACCTCTTCCTCCTCAACGATCATTCTCCCACCTACTTTAAAAACGCTTTCTCCTCAAGTTCGGTGGACCTCTCCTTTACCTCTCCCGATATAGCTCCTAAATGCTCCTGGAGAACACTTGATGGCACTTTTGGTAGCGACCATGTTCCCATTCTCCTATCCCTTAATGACGTCTCTCCTCCTACCCAATCCAAGCCTCTCCATTCCTCTCGATGGATTCTTTCCAAAACTGATTGGACCAAATTTCGTTCATTGATGGACGATTCTCTCCCTCATATCCTGGCGAATTCTGATCCTATAGCCCAATACAACTTGTTCACTCAATCCCTTCATTCGTCCCTTTCTTTATCCTCTCCGCTTGTTCCCAATAATCATCACCAAAAAGCGCCCTCTGCCTCCTCACTCAGGTGGAACGAAGAGTGTAAACAGGCTTTCAAACAAAGTTCTGTTACATTCAAATCATTTCGTTCGCGGTCCTCAATGTCCAACTTTCTTGCTCACAAAGAAGCCAATGCGAGGGCTCGCTTTGTTCTTATAGAGGCTAAGAGAAATTCTTGGAAACAATTTTGTTCCGCTTTTTCTAAAGACACGCCCTTTTCGCAGATTTGGAAGATGGCTAAGGCTTTTACTTCTCCCCTTTCCAAGCGCCCGGTACATCCCTCACCCGCACTGCAACATCTCCTTTCCTTTCTAGATTCTATCGCGCCCGCCTACGCTCCTTCTCTTGAGGAAATCTCGCTTCCTGTTCTTACACCCAACTCAGAGTCGCACTTCTTATCTCTTCCTTTCCGTTATGATGAGCTACTATCTATCCTTAAAAAATCCTCCAACTCCTCACCAGGTTTAGATGGTAAATCGTTCCTTATACTTTAAAACCTCTCCACACTTTCTTTGCATTTTCCTCTGAATATCTTTAACTCCTTCCTACTCTCCGGATCTACACCTAAATCCTGGAATGACTTTGTTATCATCCCTATACCTAAAAAAAATCAATCCACGTTCCGTCCTATTTCTTTAGCCTCCTGTCTTCGTAAACTGTTTGAAGGTATGGTGAACAAGCGACTCGTCTGGTGGCTGGAACACAATGATCTAATTCCTTACAATATGTTTGGCTTTTGCCCGGGGTTGGGCCCGGTCGACTGCATCAGTCTTTTCCTATCAGACGTCTACAAAGCTTTCATAGAAAGAAAATTCACTGTTGCTACATTTGTTGACGTCTCCTCTGCGTTTGATAATGTCCACCTTCCTACTCTATGCGCCAAGCTTCTTGGGCTTAACGTTCCATCTAATTTCATCTTTCTGATCCTAAACTTGTTCCAAAATAGATCCCTCTTCCTCTCTACTCCCTCCCGTGTCATTTCCAGATGCATCCACCGGGGACTTCCTCAGGGATCATGTCTTAGCCCCACTCTTTTCAATATCTATCTCCTTAATATTGCTTCCCTCCCTACAATTTCCTCCTCTCTCCTTTTCGCAGACGATATCCTCATCTACTCCAGTTGTAATGATGTGGCCGCCGCCAACGAAGAGATCAATAACTCTTTATCTAACCTTAGTATCTCCCTCGCCTCAATTCACCTCTCTCTCTCTCTCCTTCCAAGTCCTCTTCTATGGTGTTCTCCCTCCGTCCCTACAATCAAGCTTTGGTAAATATTATTTCATCTAACATTCCTATTCCGCTCGTCAGCTCCTTCTGCTATCTTGTCGTTATTCTCAACAGCCGACTCAGTTTCTATGAACACATCAACTATCTCTACAATTCTTCCCTCAAAAGACTCAATCTCCTGAAAGCCCCATCGCCATCCAAATGGGGTGGTGACCCTTCCATTCTCCTAATCCTTTACAAGGCTATAATTCGTTCCAGAATCGATTACTGCTCCTTCATCTATGGAAACTCCTCTAAATCTTTCCTCACCAAACTGGACAAAGTTCAAAACTGCTGCCTTCGGTTGTGCATTGGAACGCTAAAATCTTCTCCCATTCCTGCTATCCTCTCTGAATCTGCTATGCAACCACTGTCTATCCGCAGATCGCAGCTTGGTTATAATTTTCTAATTAAACGGCTTTCTATGTCCTCATCTAATCTTATCTCTTCCTATCTTAGTATTAAAAACCAATGGCGATTTGCTCCTCACAAAATCCCAATCCTTTCTCTCGTAGCAGCTCGAGTCTCCAATTTTTCGCCTCATGTCTTTTCTTATTCCAAGCTTCCTTACTTTTCCCATGACTTCACCAGCATTTGGTAGACTATTAATCTCTTCTTCCTCCCTCTCCAGACCAGCTCCATTGTACACTCTATAATCCAAGCCGAATTCCTCCACTTACTGGATACATCTTTTCCTTCTCGTCTAATATTCTTCACTGATGGTTCTAAAAATGTGAATGGGGGGGGGGCGTTTACCTCCCTCTCATTGCATCACTCTGAATCCTTCAAGCTCCCTTCCTTCTGTTCTATCTTCACAGCAGAGTTTATCTCCATTTTACACACAGTCTCCTTCATTCCATCCATATGAGGGATTAGTAAATGTCTGATTGTCTCCGATTCCAAAAGTGTTCTTCAAGCCATCTCTTCTCCTCCTTCTCATTCCTCCAATTCTATCATTCTTTTAATTCGTTTTCTTATATCCAATTTACTTTCATCCCGTTCCATTACTATTGACCTTTTGTGGGTTCCTAGTCACTCTGGCATCGAGGGCAACGAGTTAGCGGACTTTTTAGCCCGTTCGGCCGCCCGCGATGGTCCTTTATTCTGCAAAATTCCTACCTCGGACATCCTCCTTCTTTCCTCAGCTAATCATTCCCGACTATGGTCGGACATCTATCCTTCCCTATTTTCTAATCCCGCCTCTCATTATCTTCAAATTCAACCGGTTCCCTCTTCCCAGCCGTGGTTTCAATCCTATTCTTATCAACGCTCCGCGATCATTTCCTTAATCAGACTGCGTATTAATCACTCACTTCTACCCTCTTCACGTTTTCGTTTTTCCCTGTCCCCTTCTCCCGATTGTCCCCTTCATAATTCCATCTCTCCTCTCATATGTGATGCAAACCACATCTTCTTTGAATGCCCTGCCCTTGATTCCGAGCGCTCTGTTTTGTACTCGAAAATCTTGGCACTGGGTCTTCCTGCTCCGTATAATTCTTCTTTTGTCCTTTCCTTTCCATCTCCAGATATAATCCCTGTACTCCAATCTTTCCTAAGCTCCATTTCTAATCGTCTTTTTATTTACCCCCTTCCTTAATTTCTGTTGTTGTTGGGTCAATGCCGCTGGCGCGCCCAAAAAAAAAAAAAAAAAAAAAAAAAAAAAGACTTCATCATTCGAGGTTACAATATTTTGGGAGGAAGAGAAAAGTAATATATCATCCACAAACAAAAGATTGGAGTTGTCCATATAGAGGGAAATGACAAATAGTATAGACATTGAAAAGCGTAGGACTAAGACAGAAACCCTGTGGGAAGCCTCAAAAGACTTATCTTGTAGCCTGGAACAAAGAAGAGTTGAAGTAGATTGTATTACAGCATGAAATTAATGGCAAAGGAAGTAAAATGTTATACAATGTTGATTGCAATTATTATATCTCTGAGAGTGGGTAAATGAACACCATCAAAGGTGCTGGGGACATCAAAGAAAGTTATAAGGAACAGTATAAAGAACAATAAAGATCGAGACCGGCAGGTTAAGTGGGAAACCAATAAGCAAAAGCGGAGAATAAAATATGATTATTATTGGGCAAGTGCGTCTCACCACTGTATGGTTACTAGACCACACAACATAAACATAATTATACCCCAATATGGAAAAAAAAGGGAAAAAAGATAAAAAGTGTGGTAAGGAAATCTACAGATATCAGAAATGCACTTTTACACAAAATGATGAATTGTGTAAACTATAATATTCCAAATTTCACTGGTGTGGGGAAAGTCCATGCGTTAATGTAACATAAAGTAAAACCAACACTTCTTGGTTTAAATATATAATAAATCCTGCTTCCTGCTAACAGTAATAATGCAAATATATCTGAGCCCAAAAGTGGTTTTTGCCGCTTCAGCTGCAGTGTTTGCAATTGTTGTATGAAATACTCTATTTACAGCAGTTTTGCTTTGAGCAATACATTTGGAAGATTATCATGATCTAGACTTTCGCTACTTGGAATCGATTCAATAATGTGTTTGACAGAACTTCCACTCCATTAGAAACGACTGCTATCGAGGATATCCAGTTCTAAAACTATTTCAAAAGGCTAATAATTATTATTCACAACCAATATTTCACATGGATAATTCAATTCCTGACATTCCTAAGAGTATGTCGGTCATTACTAGTATTGGAAATTTGGAATTTGGCCTAAAGCCAGAAACATATATGTTGGTGCACCAAATGTGGGCTCTGACATTTGAAGTTAACGCTGGGAAATTGTCAAATGCAAATATCCAGTATCAAATAACGCTTGCATCAAACACAGATTAATAGTAACCAAATGTACATATTCCACTTTCATCCAATTCCTAGTTGTTACATTTGCCATTTCGACGCCGTTATTCTCTATCTTTTGTGGTGGTAATGTGAGGCAGTCTCACTTAAAACGTCCTGGCTGATGGCACTGATAACGATATCAGTTATGCTACGTTTAGCATTTGTCAAGAGCGATTTGTATTCGTCTCTCAATTATTTTTTATTCGACTCGGACCTCCTTTTGAAATTGAAGTTGAACTTGCTTGTAATATTAAATAGCTTGAACAGCTTGTCCAAGATTTTAGGTTGTACTAGGGTAGCGAGTTTTACAAGCTAAGCCGGTTGCATGCCAAAAACAACCTACTTAGTACTCTTTAGGTTTTAACCCACATTTGATGCTTAATCAGTACTTCTACAGTACATAGGCATGAATATTTTCATTTAGTTAGCATATTCGCCCTCACATTTTATCAGTCCTAAAAACAATTTCTAAATATCTTTCATTTTTCTTTCATTATTGTAGCTTCCAAATGATTTGTATTCTCATCTTTCAAACATTTACTTCAGAAAAATTGTACATTTCTAAGCTTTAGGCAGGAGCATGCCAGGTAAAATTGTTACTACTCAGTGAGTGCAGAATACGTTATTCCTATGCAAGAGCTTCATTTTAGTTACCTCAACATTTTATTTATTCTACAAAATATTATATGAATGAAAATATAGTTTCTGTGATTGATTGTATTGCTAATTATGGTTTTGTTCCATTCTATTTGAGAAGCATTACTATTCTGAAAATTTTTTAATAATTTCATTAGTATTAAATACATGTTAATAATAATTCAAAAATATGTATATTTATACACAATGAACTTGTTCTTATTTCTCTGAATTTTATTTACATTATTTGTTTGTTCTTGTAGCGGATGAAAAGCGTGAAGGTAAGGCTATTACTAATTATTACTTTGCGAGGGTATTATTTTAATTGACTCAAAAATTTATTCATTCAATAATAGTTTTGTGTAAACTAAGACATGGGGCCTGTGAAAAATTCTGTTCCGAATTTTGACTTTATTCTACTTAATTTTTTAAACACAATATACCAAAAAATTCCTAATGATTTTGCTAGTACTAAATAAAAGTATTATTGTTCCAAGAAAATATATGTTAATGTACAATTAATTTATTCTTATTTCTTTAATTTTATTTACGTTACTTGTTTGAAATTTACAGCATGTAAGTATTTTTAATAAAATTGATAAGATTAAATGTAATTTATGTTGTATTGTGCAACAGTAAGCTGTATGGAACAATCCTTAAATATAAATTAGCTTTCTGACATATATTTTCATATATTTCATTTACAGTGTTTTCTAATAGCATAGTTTACATAGATGTATACATTTTAGATATATTGGAACTGTTATAACCATGTAATAAAATTACTCTAAAACATGCAGTTTAAAATGAATAGAAATAATGTTTTAATAAGTCTTATTAAGTGTGTTATTACGATAAACTCTTCATTGCAGAATAGTTCATTTTATAAAGAATAATCTATAGTATCTACATAAAGTGAGAGATTAAAATTCATATCTGTTGCATATACTTTAATATTCATGCTTGTATTCAATTATGTTGTATGCTATCATATCCAATTGCAAAATATGATTAATGATTATGCTGCCATACACCTGCAGTGGATCATGTCACTAGATGGAAGTTGGTCTCATATTCTTCAAATATTCATATGCTGTTCTTATTCTTATTTATTGTTTCAATTACAATGAGCTGTCATGCTATTTATAAAATAATTTTATTTTGCATGATTTCATAATACTGCAGTTGTTCTTTACAAAAATTTGTTTCACTGTGAAAGAATATATTGGATACAACTCTGTGTTTTTATAGCGAATTTTTTCTAATTTTTATTAATTTCAATGAGATCGAGGTCTAAAAATTAGTTCTATTTAAATCTTTCCCTCGCTAAATTTATAGGACAACAGAGAACCCTACTTCCTAATTTAAAATTTCACTTCATTTCTGTTTTCACCATGGATTACTCTGAAAATCAACTGATCCATATTTCATATTATTGAAGATATACTGTGTCTTTAATGAAAAATACGTGTTGTAGATCAATAAAATATTATTATTTAAGCAGCTTTATTTTGTTGTGTATCCTCATATCCATCTTGTACAATTAAGTTTCAGTTGAAGTTTATGGGCAATTTATAATTTCATTAGGATCCGCTGTGTTAAGCGCATTTACTTCATGAACAGTTCAAAACACAAAGATATTTTATCATTCATATTTCACTATTTTTTTTCTTTTTGTGCTTCATGCACTGCCATTTTGTGCATTTTGTCATATAATATAGTCACTCTACTACCAATTAATTTTATTTCTTTACAGGGGTATTATTTTACATCATAAATGAGTGACTGTTGTTAACAACTGAAATATTAAAGTAACTTATTTATAATTTTAAAAAAAAAATATATAAGCTCAAAAACAAACAAGTTTATAGAAATTGCCTTAATTAGTTTTATTACTACATTCAAACTATTAAAAAAATATATAGAAGGAATAAAAGTTTTGATGGATAATTTTACATACAAACTAATATATCATGACATTAACAAATATTAAAATACATATAAAAAAATTGGACAAGAAGATTAATTGATGACAACAACTGCCTCATTTATGTTTTGTATTTCCAAAATCCAAATAATTTTGTATGCAACAATTTCTATATGTCTACTTGGCTTATTTCCATTGTATAGATTTTTTTATGTATGTATGTGTAGCTATATCTATGATTTTTTGCTTATAAATGTTACCTTCCAAGTTTTAATTCACTGTTTGTGATAAATTTTATTCCTAGAATACTTTCAATTTTTAATTTCTTACTGTAGCTCTTGACAGATTTATAGTCTCCTCTGGAAAACAATTGCTCTGCTGAATTTGTACTTTTGTGAGCATTAGGTGAAAAATATTTACTGGTTTGTAAGCACTATGTATATTATTTAATTACCTCAAAAATTTATTCATTCAACAATACTTTTGTATAAACTAAAATACAGTTCCTGTGAATAATTCTATTCCTTAATCTGGCTTTATTCGATTTAATTTTTGAAGCATAATACATTGAGAACACCCTGATGGTTTAACTCATACTAAATAGGAGTTTATTAATGTCCCAAGAAAGTGTATATTATTATACAATGGATTTATTTTTATTTCACTAATTTTTATTTATCTTACTTGTTTGAAATTTATAGTGGGTAAGTGTCTTTAATGGAATTGACATGTTTAAATGTAATTTATGTTGTATTGTGCAAAATCAAGCATTATAGAACAATCCCTATATTTAAATTAGCTTTTTGACATATATTTTATTTGCAATGTTTTCTAATACAGGGTTTAAATAGATGTGTACATTTTAAATGTATCAGTACTATTATACTTATGTAAAAAATTATTTTAAAACTAACAGTTTAAAATTAATGGAAGTAATATATTTTAGTATATCTTATCAAGTGTGCTGTTATGATTAAAAACTTTATTGTAGAATAATTTGTTTTACTAAAAATAATCTAAGGTATCTGCATATAATGAAAGATTAAAATTCATATCTGTTGCATATACTATAATATTGATGCTTGTTTTCAACCATACTATTATATTTAATTGCAAAATTTGATTAATGATTATGCTGGCATATACCTGTTATAGATCAACACACTAAACAAGAATATGGTCTTCTATTCTTCAAATATTCCTGTGTTCTTTTTGTTCATGTTTAATTCTTCTTTTCCATTGTTTCTGTTAGAATGAGGTGTCATTACTTCATCAAGCCTTTCTTGAAATAATTCTATTACACATGACTTCATAGTAGTGTGCTTGTTTTTTCTGCATTTTACATTCTAGGAAGGACTGTGTTATTATAATAAATTTTTATCAATCATTTTGTTGTTTTCAATGAGATCAAGTTCCAAAAATTAATTATATTTAAATCTGTATCTTACTAATTTTATAGTCAAATGAAAATACCAATGTCATTATTTAAAATTTCATTTAATTTAATTTTCAACTAAGGATACCACTGAAAATTAATTAATGTTTTCTGTATCATTAGAAAAATGCTACACCTTTTATAGTACTTATGTAATATAAATCAATGAAATATTATTACAGTGAATTCAAACAGCCTTATTTTGTACTAGTTCCTGAAAATTAAATTTTCTAATTTAATTTCATTTGAAGTTTATGGGCAATTCATTGTTATTATTTCATTAGGGCGCCTCAATGCACATTCATTTCATGAATGTTTCAAACACATAAATGTAGTTTATCTCTTATATTACAATTTTCCTATTTTTATTTTTGGGTGCATGAGTGCAGCTACATCTATGATTTTTTGTTTATAAGTATTCATTTCCAAGTATTATTACATAATTTGTGATGAATGTTATTCTCAGGACAATCATAACGTCTAAACAATTTTCAGTGTTTAATTCCTTACTGAAGCTTGTGAAAGATTTATGGTCTGATCTGGGAAACAGTTGCTCTGTAGAATTTATAAATTTCAGAGTGTTTGGAGCAGTAGATAAAAAACATACAGGAATGACAATTACTAGTTTGTAAGCACAGTGCACAGTGTATATTATAACTTCACAAAAATATTACTGACTCAAAAATTTATTCATTATAATATTTTTTATGAACTAAGACACAGTTCCTTTAAATAATTCTATTTTTAATTTCTATTTTATCTGATTTTATTACTGGAGCAAAATAAATTGAAAATTTCCTATTGATTTCACTAGTATTAAACAGTAGGTTATTAATGATCCAAGAAGGATACATATTAATATACAATGAACTTGTTTTAATTTCTTTAATTTTCATTTGTATTATTCATTTGAAATTTACAGAAGGTAAGTTTTTTAAATCAGAATTGATACATTTAAATGTAATCAATATAATGTTATGTATAAAAACAATCCTTATTTTTTAATTATCATTTTGCCTTTTATTTTAATATATTATTTTATTTTTTAATATTTTCTAATGTATGGTTTACATAAATATATACATTTTGAATTTATCAGAACCATTATAATTATGCAAAATAAAAATTAAAACCAATAGTTCAAAGTGAACAGAAATAATATGTTATCATAGGTGTTATTGACTATACTTTTGTGACTAAAAACTTCAGTTCAGAATAGTTCATTTTACTAAAACTAGTCTGAAACATCTGTTTAGAGTTAAAGATTAAAATCCATATATAATACATATGTTTTAATGTCTGTGTTTGTTTTAAATTATGTTCTTTAAAATTTCAAAATCTGATTAATGAATATATTGACACATACTAGCAATGGATTAAAGTGCTACACAAAAGTGTAGCCTTGTATTCTCCAAATATTCTAATATTATTTTCTTACCTATTTAGTGCTTCTTATTCACTATTGAATTAAAATGAGCTGCCATTATTTTATCAATCCATTCTTAATGCAATTTTATTATGAATGACTTCAAAGTACTTTAGTTATTTTTTCTGTGAATTTGTTTTATAGTAAAGGTACACTTTGGGGAAGACTGTGTGTGTATTATGGTGAATTTTTTGCCACATTTTGTTTTTATATAAATGATGTCAAGCACAAAAAATTAGTTTTATTCATATCTGTATCTGTCTTTTAATTGTGATTATGTGGTGTAGATTGATATATTGCTGCAATAAATTCATACCATCCAATTTTATTGTACTTCCCATTACTATTTTCTCTAACCAATTTTTAGTTAAAGTTTGCAAATGACCTATAATTATTATTTCATTAGGATGCCTTGTTTTAAGCACGTTCTTCCCATGAAAGGTTTAACACCATAAAGGTATTTTATGTATTACATGCCAATATTATTTTTTTTTTACCACTTCATAGTATGATAACCACTTTCTACATTATGCTAAATACTATGGCCAATCTTTTACCAATTTATTATTGTTCTCTACCAGTTTGGTTTTACACCATGGCTAATTTATAGCTTCTTTCATGTTTCTTATTTTCAAATTTAAAAATTTTTGTAAACAATTTTTCTATGTTTAGCTCGGCTTATTTCAATTATATTAATTATTTTTGCTGTGTATGTATGAAGATGATCTATGATTTTTTTGTTTAAAATGTTCCTTTCAGATATTTTTAATTTTTAATTCTTTGTAGCTCTTAAGAGATTTATAGTCTCATCTGAAAAACAGTTGATCTGAAAATTTTGACATTTCTAAGTAAAAAACATGCAATGGCTGTTATTGATTTGTGAGCACAGTGTGTATTATTACTTTGCAACAGTATTATTTTATTCCACCCTGAAATTTATTTATTCAACTATAATTTTGTATAAACTGGGACATAGTTCCTATAAATAATTCTATTCCTTATTTTGGCTCTATTCTATTTAATTTATAAAGTATAATAAACTGAAAACTTGCTAATTATTTCTCTAACACTAGATACGAGTTTCATAATATTCTAGAAAATGTGTATATTAATATACAATAAATTTGTTTGTATTTCTCTGATTTTTGTTTCTATTATTTGTTTGAAATTCAAAGGAGGTAAGTGTCTTTAATGGAATTGACATGTTTAAATGTAATTTATGTTGTATTGTGCAAAATCAAGCATTATAGAACAATCCCTATATTTAAATTAGCTTTTTGACATATATTTTATTTGCAATGTTTTCTAATGCAGGGTTTACATAGATGTATACATTTTATATGTATCAAAACTATTATACCTATGTAAAAAATTATTCTAAAACTAACAGTTTAAAATGAATGGAAGTAATTTGTTTTAGTATATCTTATCAAGTGTGCTGTTATGATTAAAAACTTTATTGTAGAATAATTTGTTTTACTAAAAATAATCTAAGGTATCTGCATATAATGAAAGATTAAAATTCATGTCTGTTGCATACACTATAATATTGATGCTTGTTTTCAACCATACTATTATATTTAATTGCAAAATTTGATTAATGATTATGCTGGCATATACCTGTAATAGATCAACACACTAAACAAGAATATGGCCTCATATTCTTCAAATATTCCTGTGTTGTTTTTATTCATAGTACCTGGGCGACCAAGCTTTGCTTGGTATTTTTTTTTATAAGTTCTTAACATTATTTTAATCCTATACATATTTACAAAACATAAAATATTTTAAAACTAATTTATGAACACATTTATGAATTTAAAGCCTCTTTCCATACAACTTTGATTTTCAATACTGAATGCAATGAAAATTTAAAGGTCCTTGGAATTCACTTTCCCTGGATGATTGGAAAATGTTTTCAATGACTGCACATGTTGATTTTTATGAGTATATATCTTTGCGTTTTTTATTAGAAAAATTAAATTTTAGATATATAGGGTCGTCGTCAACTTTATCTATCCATTTATTTGTCATAAAAACAAATAAATAACGTCTTGTAATTTTACCTGAACTGTTTTCCAACCAATTGGAAAAATTTCCAACTAAATCACTGCAAAATGTAATAAGGGTATACTGCACATAAGGGGCGTTTTAAGATGTACACAATATATTTTTAGTAATTCACTTTGACAAACAAATATATAAACACACAAAACATTTAACATCTTCATATAAATAGGCAAAGTCCTCATTCGTTTATTAACCAATTTTCTTTTTCTTTTTTTTGTTTAGTAGCTATTAAAAAGCATTTTTTTTTTCTTATTTTAATATAAAATTAATACAAAAAAATAAAAAATGAACTGTTTATATATGTATATATTTTTACTGCATGTGTAGTGTATGATTTTTGAACCACAATTATGTGACCGCCTGCTGATTGGCTGAGAGTCAAGACCGATGTCTTTTTTTCTGGCCTATTTGCTCCTCGCTGTTTTCAGGTATCTAGAGTTACCCGCTCACATGTTTTGCCTACCATATGCTTTATTGCTTTGCACTACCAGAATTGATGCCATCGACCCGTACACAAAGACACTACTAGAGCCGATTACCAACAACGTTTGAAAATCAAAAATGAATCAAAAGATCGCGCCACCAACCCTGATTTGTATCATACTGAAAATATTAAAAGTCTATTTATTCGCTTAACGTTTCAATCAGCTTACACTGGCCATCATCAGAAGCTATCTTTTTAAAAACACAGTTGTTTCCGAAAATTATTTACTATGAGTAATCACTGTGAAAGCTTTAAATATTTAATATTAAAAATCGTTTAAAACTCGCGAAACTGAGTTTTGTTATGGATTAGACTTTGACAGATCGATTTATTGGCCCAAAATACCCCTAGTGTGCAAATTTCATCCAAATTGTTAGATCCATTTCCAAGATACACGAAATATGTATATATATATATATATATATATATATATATATATATAAGAATTGCTTGTTTAAAGATATTAGATTTAATGCACCCTTTCCATTGTTTCTGTTAGAATGAGGGGTCATTAACTTATTGTACCTTTCTTGAAATTATTCCACTACACATGACTTTAGAAGTTATGAGTTGTTTTTTCTATAAATTTAGTTCACAATAAATGTATGTTTTGGGAGGAGTTGTATATTATTATAGTGAATTTTCACTAATCTTTTTGTTATTTTTAATTAGGTCAAGCTTTAAAAATGAATTCCATTGTAATCTGCATTTTACTAAATTTAGAGCAATGCAAAGTTCCCAATGTCATACTTGGAAATTTCATTTCTTTTTTTTTTTAAGCTATGATAAATCTGAATACTTATTGATTTAGTACTTCATATCATGATGTGTTATGTCTTTAACAGCAATTATATGGTATATATTAATAATATATTGCTACATGGAATGCAAACAGTCTTATATTACTTCGGTTTCTTATTATTATTTTCCCTAACCAATCTTCTTTGATGTTTACAAGAGCCTTATAATTATTATTTGTTTTTTTGGCTCAACTTCTACTTTTTAGCCTGTTCTTTTATTTCTTTTAAACCTTTATAGCATATTTCATAGAAAATTTTTGCATTTAATTTTTCTATTTTTATTTCATGATGTTTTATAAATTTATGCATTAGTAAACCTAAATTTGATTTTGGATTTTTAATCTCTCAATTACAGTTAATAGAAATGCCTGCGGCTCTAATAGTTTTTCTATTCTAAAGTTATCCCTATCCTGTTTGTATACTATACATTGCCAAATTAAATGGTCTTTAGTTCCCTTTATTTCACAAGCAATACATTCTCCACCATTAACAATAATTGTTTTGGACAAGTTGACAGGGGTTTTGCTGGGTCCCATTCTCAATCTAGTTATTGTTGATATATAGAGACTCTCATAAAGTTGTTAACTCCCTTAAAACAAAGGACCCTTTAGTCATACTTTTTCATTCTTGAGTAATTTTTCGTTTTTTGATTTGTTGGTACTTGACATTCCATTTTGTAATAGTATTTTCTCTAACTGACTGTAAGAAATCCCACCGATTTATTTTCTGGAGTTCTGCCTATTGCGATTCTTGCAATTTTATTCATTATTTCACTTCTTTCAATACCACAATTCGGCGGAATCTACTTTAGGGTTAATTCCATTTTCATTCACTGTAACTTAAATATCTCTCTTCTTATGAGGTATTTGATATTTGACATTTTCTTGTCAGTTCTGTGGGATAGTTTATGCCATATGGCAAGGCAGTCCGTTTTTTGACCGATAAACATTCTAGATATTCTGGACTTTTTTAATATAGCAAATAATTCCACTGTAAAGAGAAATCCAGCATATGTCAAGCAAAACGTTTTAAAAGACTCTTGGCTGGGATAATAAAATGCTATTGTGTATCTGTTTTGCCTTAGATCAGACGACCAATTGGTGTAATCATTGAAGTGAAATTTTTATATATTATTTATTATCAAACTATTGTGGTTTGGAAATTGATGGTTAGTTTTCACAAATTTTTTAGTATTTAGTTCAGTTTGTGGAAAATAAAACGGTTCCTTAAAATTCATCCAATATGGCGTCGGTTTAATATTTTTGTGAAGTAGTTGTTAAAGTTTGTAAGTATTGGGGGAGTAGTGGTAAAACTCCAGTAATCCCGATTTATAGGCCGTCTAGTATAGGTATCTGTTTATTTATTTGGATGAAAGCAATGCTTTTCATTTTTTACATAAAATTTGTTTGTAGAATGTTTAAGAAGAAATTTAACCAGAAGTTCTGCATAATCAGCATTAATTTAATGAGCTGGTGTAAATTTTGTAGACTCTAGACAGGGCTGAAGATCTCTGTTTTTAATAGCTTCTAGTTTTTTAGTTTTTGTTCTGTTCAGATTTAATATTGAGGCTGCTATTCTACATGAGTCCATATCATTACTTTTTATATTGCTAGCAGAAAATATGGATTAGTCTCTCACTTGATTCTTGTTAGAGCTCTCAATATACTGAGATCTTTCTTACCTCCTTTTTAAATCTCCCTAATATTTGACTGAATTTTTGAAGGCTACAGATTTATTGCCTATTCTAATCAATGAATATAACTATGCGGCCTTGCTGGTTACTACTAATTCTTGTGTTTTTTCAGTATTAATCTGAATGTGAAGCCTGTTTAAAATTGATGTTAATTCACTTAGTGTCTTTCTTATTCTGACTGTTGCTGTTTTTAGAAAATCTGTCGTTGAGTATATCGCCAAGTCATCTATGTACTGAATGATTTTGATATTTCGTCCTTGGATCTTTTTCTATATATTTTGTTCATAGTGTGTACAGATATCAACTCAGTGGAGTCCTTTTGGGGCAATCCCTCATGAAATTTACCGACTCGTATGTTCTTCCTCTTGATAAAGCAGTCGATTTTCTATTATGAAAAGAACTATGTATCTAGTAAGCAATTTTTTTGGAAATTCTTTAAATTAGGGTATTGAGATGCACACTATCATATGCCGATTTAAGATCAATAAATAGAATAATGGAATACAAGTTCTTAGAAACACTTATCTGAAGATCGTTTATTAAGACTGTTGGGTTTATTCCCAGTATCAAAGGATTTTTTAAATCCATATTGGATCTTGGATACTGTTTTGAAGCTGTTGGACTACCGTTCTATTATATATTTTTAACGTTTTCTACCGACCTTCGCTTCGCCGCTCCGTTGTTGTCCCTATTATCCATTTACATCTGAATCATATTTTTCTTCCTTCTTCACGTTTTCATTTTCGTCTCGCTCTATCCCCTTGTCGCCCTCTTCATTCTGACAACAAAGCCGTCTGTGATACTGACTATATCTTCTTTGAATGTCCATTCCTCGTGAATGAACGCACTTCTTTGTACTCCAATCTGTTATCACCCAAACTTGTATATTTTATTGTGTCTATCGATCTCCGCTGTTCCTATCCTCAGTTATTTTATCTTATTAATAGCTGACCGAATCGACATTTAACTGATACTTCTCCCTCATGTCATTTCTGGGCGAAGATCCTTTGTTGACATGCCCAAGGGGGGTAAAAAAAGTTTTCTATCGTTTTACCTATACATGGGTGTAGGGATATGGACCTGCATGAATTATAATCACTCCTACCTTTGCTGGGTTTCAAGATCTGGCAAATGTAATGTTCTTACCAGATCTCTGAAGTATACTCCATGTCTGATGATTTATTAAGAAACCTTACTAACGTGTTCTCTATTTCAACTGGGAGTGTCTGTACTGCCCTATAGAGTATTCTATCTACCCCAACTGAGGAATTTTTTCGGTGATCTAAGCTTTTAGTAAATTCTAATCATATAATTTCTCTACCTAGCCAGTTCACAAATTTATCTGACACCTACAACTAAGATCTTAGATCTAAAGGTTTGATGCAGCTAACTAGTAAATTATTAAATCCAATCTGATATATTAGTTTAGTGTTTATATAATAGTTATGAATTGTTAAAAAACTTTATTTTATGCCATAGATCTTTTGTGATTAGTTTAGTGTTCATCTTATTGCAACAGTCTTTCTAGGCCAATTTCTTTTTCCTTTAATGATTGTTTTACTCTGGCCTGCTGTTTTTCGAATTTTAAGTAGTTCGCTATATTTTGGGTATTTGTTGAAAGTTTTCAGATGTAACCATCTTAGCGCTATTATTTTTTTACAGTCCATATCTCATCAAAGGAGACTTACGTTATACAATTTTTCCTTGTTTATTGACAGTATGGAATCGTCAATGACTTTATTCATCACTTTGCTAATAATTATTAATAAGCTGTATCTGTAGCATAAAATTTCTCTTTTTTTTTTTAATTCCCCCTTTGGGCGTGTCAGCAACGTATATTCCCCCAGAAACGACATAAGGGAAAATAATCAGTTAGATGTAGATTCGGCCAGCTATTGATAGAATAAAAGAATTGAGGATTGGAACAATGGCGATCGACGGAAACTATAAGATATGGTCGGTATCGCAGACGACTTCATCGTCAGGATGAAGAGGGCATCTAGGGGATAGAACGGGACAAAAACGAAAACGTGAAGAAGGAAGAAGAGTATGATTGAGGCGTAAATGGATAATAGAGACAATAACGGAGCGGCAAAGCAAAGGAAAGTTTAAAAACCAAGGTCGGGTAGAAATATTCGGTTGATTAAAAAAATCAAAAAAGGTTGATTGGAAAAGGAGGAAACGTAAACACCTGACCAAAATCTAGCATGAACCTTTTTACACAGTGGGAGCAATTAGAAGCGTGAATTTTAGTGAAGTAAAAGCGGGAGGATACAGCAATCCTGAGCTCCTGTATAACTGTTGCATTAGAAACATCAATGCTATTAAAGTTTAATATTACATTCCACTAATCTTTTAATGGTTAGATTACAAAAAAAATGATAAATGATTCTTGTATAAAACTTGATTAATACTGGGAGGTGATTAGTCCTCTAAGCAAATATTGTTCAAATTTAACGTTTAATGCAAACACTTAAAGGTACCGCCATAGTACCCTAATTATCTCCTATCATCCTGCAGCATCTTTTTCTCCTCTCAACAACAGTATTACGGTTCCAACCACTAATAAGGTATCCTTTGATGACTCTATTTCTCCCCCTCCATTCAACTTTCTAATTTCTATATTACGATCCGTTCTTGGTAAACTGAACATTCCCAATTTGGAAGATAAATTAATGGCTATTTGTCAAGTTTTATAATTTTAGGTATTAAAGCAGAAGTATTTCCTACTTTTCCAGTCTTTTATGCTGTTCACTCTTCTTTCTGTTCTTTCATTCCTAAATTTCCTACTTTTATGTGTAAGTATTCATGTGAAGCTAATAATTTCTTTCTTCATCTTAGTTTCAACACAACCTTTCCTAGTGCGTCCCGTCATTTGTCGCCTTCTCGACTTCCACACATAATGAGTTATGTGGACTCTACGCTATCTAGTCTTTTAATTTTTTTACATCAACTTTCTTCTAGCGTTCCTTCAGTGTTGCTTGCCTCCTTCAACTAGGTTAGTTGATAGCACACCAGGACCCATTCGCAAGGATTGTTTTGAGCAATGGGTGCTATGCCTATGTGCATTACTATTATTTTATCCCTCTATAACACCACTATCATTATAATTTACATGAGTTGTGGATTTTCTGACCTATGTCTACCTTTCTTATAAAACTATCTTTAGTTATGTTATTCTACAGTGAAAAACTTTTCTTAACTCTCATTTCCCCTTGTCTCTTTCTTCCTTTCCTAGTACTTCAGTCTTCTAAATTTTTTCATCCCTTCTCACTCTCCTCTCCTAATTCTTCTACTCTCATACCCAATTTGATAACTTTTAGCCTTATCCCTCACCATGGTTTGACAACTTAAAATATTTTAGTGCAATTGCAGAAGCCTTATGCCAATAAGCTCTTTCTTGAGGAGCATTAGTATTGTTTTATTTTCTGAAACACAATTAAAGATTTCATCCAACCTCCATTTTCAGCTCTTCTCTCTTATTGGTTCTAACTGTAGAGACGATTATGGGGGCGCAGCTATCCCAATTATAAATGACATCCAATTTGTAACTCACCACAACTTCTAACCTTTCTTTCTTATTAATCCCCCTTACCCCAACCTAATTCACGTTTCAATTCTTAATGACTCTGGTAACTTACTTAATCTCATCTCCACATAGATCTCTTCTAGTTTCGATCTGCATGATTTCCATTTTCCTATTTTCATTAATTCCCTATCGGTCTTTTTTCCTTATGGGCGGTAACTGGAATGTCCATTCATCTTTTTGGGGATCCATTAATTATAATAATAACGTTAAAGTAATAGAGCAAATAACCTTTTATTCGGAAAAATATATAAATTTAAAAAATTGAAAATTAAAATACCGCCATGATTATGAGGTACTGTGTTCCTGAAACATGTCGGTGTTTTAATAATGACGGTTTACTTACCTATTTCAATAATCCTCTAGTTCCTAGTTCTTAGTTCCATTGACCTATCTCTTACTTTTCCCAATCCTGATTTCAATTGTTCATGGGACACTCTGAATGGCACCTTTGGAAGCGTCATGTTCTTATCATCGTTTCATTAAATCAATTTCCATATTTTACTCCGCACAATCTTACAACACAATGTCTAATATTACACTTGATAATAGTACATAGCTCCATGCAATCTTGAAATACACATGCTCCTATATAATATACATGCTCTTAATTTGGATAAAACAATATCAATTTTTTGTGAAACTCATTATATATAGAGTTTCCATAAGCTAATATGTCTACATCTTTACTACATATTATTCTTTTATCATCATTACTATTTAATACTATTTTATTCTTCTCCAAGGTATACTGTATGCACATACAACTCTGAATATTGCAATGCGTCTTATAATTGCCACTTAATTTACCACCAATCCATAAAATTAAGTTCTTTCTTAATTATAGAAGACTGTATACCCATACATATTTTATTTTCTCTGTTACCAATAATACTCATAGAATACATCTTCAGATATAATCCAACAAACTCACTAATTGGAGTACCATTCAATTCACTCTTAAATACACCAAGCTTCTTTCTGTTTTCTAGTGAAAAGCATGGATGATTTTTTAGATAATCACTTATATTAAAATATTGAGCATTGTTCTTAATATCTTTATAAAAATCGAAAGTTTTAAGTTCATAAATATATGAATCAACGTCACAATATAAAAGATTAATATTCTTATACATCTTACACATTATGTTGAAATGAAAATCAAATATTTTCAATTTGCTAATGTTTAAAATAGACATACCAACATAAATTGGCTTATTAAATTTAGTTGTTGAAGGATTTAAATGTACCAAAAGCAAAAACGGTAGTGCACTAAATATTGTTTGTTACTTAATATTACTCACCCTGACCAGTGTAAGAAATTTTATTTTATTGGTGGTAAGCTATGCATTAATTCTATTTCTGACATTCTCTTTCATTTTGCCTAAAACCTTTTCATTTGTGAGCTTCCAGTAGTTCTCAAATTCATTAGCAGCCTGTTTCCTCTACAGCATGTTCAAGGCTTCAACTAGGCTGACTGACTGAAACAAATAACTTGATGCACTTGCTGTAGTCTTAGTTCTAATGCAATTATTTGTTTAAGGTTTCTATGATGTATGGTATAGTTAAATTTATTTTCCCATATATTAACTAATTTCATACACTTTATAATTAATTTATCCTTGGGGCATAGAGGTAAATCATTGAAGTTTGTAGGATACTCAAATCCACCTCAAGCACATAACTGATGGTTTCATCATCAGGCACCTCCATAATATCTAATTTTACTATTTCATTCTAACTGATCCTCCTGAAAACATTTATGGGAAGTGTTTCACTTGTGGCCTAACTATATAAGTTATTCACACCCAAATATGCTATGAAAGTGTTATCCACGCCATTGCTACCAGTGTCATCAGTGCTACAACCATTATAATTATCATTAGAACTATTATTGCAACTATTGATGTAGGAACTTTCTGCCTTGCTATAATCCTTTTCGCATTGGCACATACCTCAACATATTCCAGCTTTAAAGAATAAAATCATATCATAGTCAATCAAGAGCACCAAGTCAGCCTTTGTTAACATTAAAATTACTTGAAATACTAATCTGGAAGCAGTAAAACTCTATGCAGGACCTAATTTGTAAATTTTATAATCGACACTTTTGAAATTTTCAAAAACATCTTCAGTAGACGCACATTTGTCCTTAGATATATATCACTGTACTCACGTTTGAACATTTAATGTCTTTCACACCATTGTAGCATGTGACCAATCTTCTTCAACAACATCTGTTTTTGTCAAGGAATTATAAAAATGATCCTTTTCAGGAAAACCTGTTTCTTCCAAATTTTGCCAAGATTTTTTTTTTTTTTTTTTTTTTTTTTTTTGTGAAAGCAACATCCTGTACCGTGTTTAACTACTGTGGCTATTACAGTACGAAGATGCGCAGTTTGTTTTTATAGATATCTGATTATTCCGCTAGTTCTGATAAATTGTGTTATGGATAAAATTGCATCGGGGGAATTCTCAAGAATGTTGGTGACTGCTTTGTTATTAATTGAAGGGGGCCGGTGAGGTGATAATGCTGGACAGTCGCATTGTATATGAGGAGTTGAAGGAGCAACATCTTGGCCACAGAAAGGACAATTCATAGGAGAGGGGGTTTTTTGCAAAATAAAATTATGCGACATGGCCGTATGGCCTGTGCGCAAGCGGCTAAGTGCACAGAAATCTCTGCGGGAAATGCTTTTTTCCGGCCACCATGGTTCGGTTGAGGGTTTAATTAACCCCGAGAAAGTCTGACACGAGAACCAATGGGTTTTCCATAAGGACGTGAGATTATTAAAGATTATGTTCGAGAGATAAGGTGGAGGTGGGCTGTTATTAGGCGAGTGGCAATATATTTCTGCTCGGGCGGATGTATCGACGCGTTCATTTCCAGGAATCCCTGCATGACTGGGCGCCCACAGAAGGATACGGAGCACTGTCTCTTAATAAGTTCGTATAATACCTGCTGGGTTCGAATTGCTACAGGATGTTTGGTGAGGGGATTAGAAATTGTCAATAAAGCTGCGGATGAATCAGATACCAGCAGGGCTTTCTGTGATGTAGGCTCTGTAGAAAGAAAATATTCCAAACAGAAAAATACTGCGTATATTTCAGAATCCAGTACCGAGCAATTGTCATTCAGTCGAATGCTTCGAATCACGTCGCAGACTTCAAAGGAACAGGCGGTTGGGGATGAAGTAGCCTCTGGGGTAGCCTTGGCAGCATCCGTGTAGAAAAAGAGATGGTCGGGGTATTTTTGCATTGTTGCTGTTGTCAACTGAACGATATTCGGATGCAGGGGTTTATTATACTTCGTCAGGGAAAAGTTAACATCAATGTTTAAAGGGGCCCACGGCGGAATCATGATGTTAGGAGCTAGGTTAGGGAAAGGGATTACGCTCACGTTGTGTTGCGATAGGAGAGCCAGGATTTCTGGTAGAGGGTCATTAGGGAACTCTGGGGTGTTGGGGAGGTCATTTGTGTTGATAGGACAGGCACGTTTACTAGAGAAAAGAGCGAGGGTCTCACGGTGGTAATAATAGGTTTGGAAATACTTTAGTGGGGGAGTGCCTAACAAGGAACACAAACTTACAGACGGTGAAGTTCTATGTGCGCCAAGTATCGTGCGGAGCGCCGTGTGGTGTATTGAATCAAGGGATTTAATTGATCGAACAGTAGTCCAAGGAAAGTAGCAGTAGGGTGGAAATGAAGTGAGGAACTTTCTAGATTGAGGCGGATGCTGGAAGAGTTTTGACGTCCCCTATAGAAATCAACACAGATAGACTTAGATGGAGAAAACACAAGACCATTATTGTTACACCAGGATTGTAGTTTTGAAATAGTTTTTTGTAGGATTTTTTGAGCATTTGCTGGAAAACTGGAAGACGGGGAAATGTTTAAGTCGTCAAAGTAGAGCCGGGCGTTTACAGGCGGAGCAATACAATCATTTATATCATTGATATAAAAAATAAACAAGGTTGCACTAAGGGCAGATCCTTGTGGTAAGCCATTTGCAGTTTGAATGGTGCTCGATGTTGACGAACCAATCTTAACATGGAACGTTCTGTTTGTTAAAAATTATTGAGACGAACAATACAATGTTTCTGATTGTATGATGAAACGAACCATTAGATAAATAACTAGCCGAAATAAAAAGTATCAATGTTTCTGATTTTCATTTTTTCTGAAGCACGCTTTGAGAATGATATGCATCGTTCTTCACTATTTGGTATCACCTCGATGACCTGATCATCATGCGTCAAATCCTTGATGAATAAATAAGAGCTGTACTTGTATAGGTTATGTGTGATTTGTTTGTTCAGTTTTTATGTTATTTTTTATACATCGTCGGCGGTTATTTATAATTTTTTTGTTGTACTTTCCCAGTTCCTTTTTTTTAACGTATTTTCACGTTTTTTGTGTCTTTGTTCTTTGTTTCGGAATTTTATTGTATTTTCGTTACATTATTCTATTGGTCGGCGTTTTTTTTTTTTTTTTTGGTTTTTATTTAATTTTGTCGTTATTGTGGACCGCTGTTTGCGTTCGAATGTCTCAGTTCGCTTCTGATGGTGGTCAGTATAAGCTGACCGAAACGTTAAGGGCTGTATTATTGAATTAAATACACTAAATTTTCTACGCAGTTGTCCGTAAATTTATTTCACGATAGCTATTATTAATTTTGTAAGAAGATTTTACACATTATTACTATGTAAAGACATTATTTTAGATGCCCAAAAAATGTATTCATTCAACAGTATATTTGTATAAACTAAGACACAGTTCTTGTATTTCATTTCTAAGTTTTGCTTTACACTCTTTAATCTATGAAGCACAATTTACTAAATACGTTCCAGTAATTTCACTGGTACTAAATAATAAGTAGGTAATCAATGTTCTAAGAAAAGTATGTATTAATATACAATGAATTAATTCTTATTTCTCTGAATTTTATTTATATTATTTGTTTGAAATTTACAGCTGGTAAGTTTTTTCTAATGGAACTGATACATTTAAATATAATGAATATTATATTGCACAAAAGAAACCATTAAAGAATATTCCTTTTATTTAAATCAGCTTTTTGACATATATATTCATACTATATTTCACTTACAGTATTTTTTAATGTAAGGTTTACATAGATGTGTACAATTTAAATGTATTAAAGTGTTACAACTAAGTATCAAAATTAGTTTAAAATGAACACAAGTAATATGTTATAATATATCTGGTTAGGTGTGATATTATGAATAAAAATTTGAATGTAGAATGGTTCATTTTACTAAAACTAGTTTAAAGTATTTGATTTAAATGAGAAATTAAAATTCATGTATAATAAATAAATTTTAATATTTACGCTTGTCTTCAATTATGCCTGTTGTCTGCAGATAAAGCCGAGTTAGTGACCGAAATAAATAAGATAAAAAATTTACGCACGATGTATTAATAAATCGAATAACCAAATCAACCAACTATTTAAACTTCTAGGGACCTTCAACGCACGTCTGGTCACCAAAAAAAACAGATACAAAAAAAACGAAATAACGAAACGACGAACAAATATTACTAACACATGAAATAAACATAATTCTGTTCAACGGATATCTACGGCTCAACTAATTTTAGCGAGTCTTTGAATAAATATATTGACGTCAGACCCCTAAATTTAATTATAATACGAGTTTAAACATAATGTTAACATAATTTAATATATAAAAAAAAAGACAGAATGGAAATCTAATAACCCATGTTACACACATCTATGCAACAAAAAACAGGCACAAAGCTCGTCCCTAGAATTTCACAAGGGCAACATTCACAATTACCTGTTGTAGACTAACTACAAAAAAAACATCATGCCGTCTAAACGAAAACCAACGCCATCCTTTAGAAAATGGTCATTCGTTTATAGAAGCGCTAGTGTATGAACAAATTTAATTTATAAAATAATTCTAAATATACATACATACAAAATAAATCCCATTTTCCGGAGAGAAACACAGTGCGCAATTATTTACAGCTGAAAAATGCAGAAAAGCAAAACAAAACCGGTGAAATTAGATTAAAAGGGAAAGCTAAATCAGAATAGTTGACAGAAAATCTTCAGAAAAGTCTACGACAAAGAAGTAAATTCGGATGGTGCAACTAAGAAAATATTGAATGTAGAAAAATGAAAAAAAATTATAGACAATATTCTCGGCATATTGTCACCGCCGTGTCCTCGCTGGTAGAAGGACATACACACAGGTATACATTCGCAAGCATTCTCCCATCTTACAGTAGAACAACACCAGCGAAAAATTGGGGCGATCGAACAAAGGAAAGAAAAAAAAATAACGCAATAGGTATAAACAAACAAGAATATGAAACGATATTTACTGCCTGCCGTGATATCTATCAGGCAATAAGGCGATTAGTTGAACTCGTAGACTGGTCGAGACTGATGGTTAGGCACGTCGTTAGCTATCTGATCGGAATAATCACAATACAATTGAGCGCTATTTGAAATAAATTCAGGCGGTCGAACTGGAGAATAAATTGAAGGATGTTGTTGGATTTCTCTTATGACCCCTATATACTTTTGTTTCTTGTATTGAGAATTATATGTACATTAGAGACATTGGGATTGACGGTTCACGCATCTGATAATTATTAAAATGAGGTAAGTATCTGGAAAACGGTTGATCTGTACAGTCCGACTTAGTATTCTGACATATGTAGGGTTGGACGAACTATTTCCTACATGATATTGACGTAAATCGTTTCGTAATGTCAGCGACGATGAAGGCAATGGAGAAATTTAATACTGAACAGAAGGCTCGATCAGTGATAACGAACACGAATTTGATGCTTTCGGTGACGGGGGTGCGGCTAAAAATGCGATAATTGCGAATTTAAATGATGGCTGAGAGAAATGACCTAAATACGTTTTATTGATTCCTACGAGAGATCAGAATATCTCATTGGTTTGATCTAAACCCTCATTTGGTCGGAATCACAACATATCTACATTTGAAAATTTGCAAGAACGTTCAGCGACAGCGCTATCGTCAATTCTTCTGGTGATTTCGGTTTTCTTATCTTCATTGCAAAAATTATTTCTCTCTTTATACGACTTACACCTAAATGGTTGGCTGTCCACAACTTCTTTGATATACATTTCTGTGTGATGAGTCAGGCTAACCCTCACGCATTGGTCGCGAAGCCGGTTCTAGATTTATTGACGACGTCCAAAATTGTCAGACTGAGATGTCATACTTGTGGCCAATCGATATTTCGTCCAATTCGGCATGTTCACCAGTTTTAGTAAACAATATGGATTGTTCTTTCTCGTGCTTTTCATTCCGTTTGATTTGATAGTCAGTTTCAGAATCGGAGCTGATGGCGAATAAAGATGCAAAATTATCATCGGACAGGTGCGCACGAGATGCCTGATCATCGGATTTATCCGCCGGTTCGCGATATTGGATGCATTTAGACCATTTATTATGTTCCAGATTCTTACTATTTGGAATCGATTTTATAATGAGCTTACCAGAACCTCGGAAATGTCCGTTATCGAGATATTCAGTCCTAAAACCATTTCGAAAATTATTAATTATAACTAATAGCTCGCACCGATATTCAATTTCCGAAATTCCTAAGAGTATGTCGGCCATTCCTAGCACTAGAAAATTTGAGTTTAGCCCAAAGCAGGAAACGTGTATATCACTGCGCCGAATGCGGGTCTTAAAGTCTGATGCGACTGCCACAGTAATTGTTGAATGCGAGCATCCAGTGTCGAATAACGCTTGCGTTAGACGTTCATTAACAGTAACCAAATGTACATACATACCGTGTATTCTTCCGATTTCTGGTCGTTACACTTGCTATTCACGGGTCGTTATTATCTACCCTTCGCGGCGGTAACATGGGACAGTCTCACTTAAAATGTCCTGGCTGACGGCATTGATAACAAAACCGTTTGTGATTTACTAGGAAGTTCGACATTTGTTCAGAACGGTTTGGATCCGTTTCTTGAGGTATTTTCAGTTCGACTAGTTGATGTTGAGCCCGTTCTTGATATTAAATAGCCTCGAACAGCTCGTCAAAGATTTTGGGCAATGGGATCCGCAAACTGAGCTGTCCATTAGCCAAAAACAATCTGCTCAACGCTCTCTTTGGGTTTTAATTTACATAAAGTAAAAAGTGCAAAGTTAGAAACCGTAAACCAAATCAAAACATTGAAACAAGAAGAAAAAATTTTAGACAAAAAAACGTTACGGAAACAGATCAATAAAATTAATTCTAGTAGTATACGACTTTGGCAACTCAGATGTGATAAATCAAAAACTGCAAAAGTAACACGGGAAATAGTTCCAAACTTAGAAGAAAGACTACAAATGAAACATTTTTATACCGATTATAACTTCACTCAATTTTTAACCGGACATGGAAATAATGGTGTCTATATGAAACGATTTAAAATTGCTGAAGCAGACATCTGTATAGACTGTAAAGAGGAAACGGACAGTTGTTTTCATTCGATTTTCGAATGCAATAAGTTTAAAAACGAAAGAGAAAAACGGAAAATAATAAA
Source organism: Icerya purchasi (assembly GCA_039619475.1). Classification (NCBI taxonomy): domain Eukaryota; kingdom Metazoa; phylum Arthropoda; class Insecta; order Hemiptera; family Monophlebidae; genus Icerya; species Icerya purchasi. The sequence continues at coordinate 138,596,220 of CM077116.1, forward strand.
AAAACCAATAACCGAAATACGTAAAAAAAAAACGTTTTTAATTTGATCAGCTTTGTCAATCATGTAATGAATAACAAAGCAAAACACATCAACAACAAATAATAACAGTAACAATCAGAAACTCTGGCTGAAAAACCGCAAGGTACAGCGGAGTAAATAAATAAATAAATAATAAAAAAAAAAAAAAAAAAGTAAAAAATGCAGAAAAGGGAAAACAAAACCGTTGAAATTAAATTAAAAGCGAAAACTAAATTAGAACAGTTGGCAGAAAATCTTTAGAAAAGTCTATGGCGAAGAAGTAAATTCGGATGAGAAAACTAAGAAAAGGACGAATGTAGAAAAATGAAAACATTTCATTGACAATAATATTCGTGTTTACTATTTCACAACCTGATTAATGATTATACTGCCATATACCTGCAATGAATCAAGTCACCAGACGGAAGTGTGGCCTCATAATTTTCAAATATTCTAATATTACTTTTATTCATATTTAACGTTCCTTCTTCTTCGCTTCAATTAAAATGAGCTGCCACTGGATTAGTAAACCATTCTTGAAATAATTCTGTTATATATGATTTCAAAGTACTTCATTATTTTTCTAGTAAATTTGTGTCACAGTAAAGGTACATTTTGGTAAAGATTGTGTATCATTATGGCGAATTTTATCAACATTTTCATTACCTCTATTGATTTCAAATTTCAAAAATTGAATTCTATTTAAATTTGTATTTTACTAATTTTATAACAAAACAAAATTCCGAACGTCATAATTTAAAGTTTTTTTTCCTTTCTTTTTAAACTATGGATAAGTCGGAAAATCAATTGGTACTACATTTCATTAATGATATGTTATATCATTAAGAGTAATTATCTAGAATTAATCTATAAAATATTTCTACATTGAATACAAACAGTCTTATTCTATTATATTCCTCATTGCCATATTATTGAGCCAAGTTTCAGTTAAAGTTTACATGAATTTTATATTTATTACTTTATTAGCGCTCACTATGTTAAGCACATTTATTTCATGAAAGGTTTAAAATCATGAACAAATTTTATCAATTACATTAAATTTTTTTATCTCTTTTTACAGCTTCGCACAATGCTGGCACCTCATAGATTATGCAAAATACCACAGTTGCCCTTTTATGAATTAGTTTTCCTTTCACAAGTTTTTTGTTTTGTATCATAACTGAATGATTTTCTTGTAGATATTTCTTATTCCTAAAATTTAAAAAATTTTGAATATAACAATTTCTCTATGTTCACTTGGCTTATTTTATTACATAAAATTGTATTAGTGTGTGCGCGCAGCTAGGTCTATTATTTTATGTTTATAAATTTACTTTCAAAGTATTATTTCACAGATCGTGAGAAAAGATGCCATGTTGTCTCCAAAACTATGGTAAATTCTGAGAAATTTTCAGTTATCATACTTTTTACCCACCAACCCTTGGGTTAAGGAGAAGATGATGATGATGACTGCAGCTCTTGGAAGATTTATATTCTCATTTGCAAACTAGTTGCTTGATAGAATTTTTACGTTTTTGATCATTAGGAGAAAAACATTCACCCACGGCCATTACAAATTTGTAATCATAGTGTATCTTATCACTTTGTAAGGGTAATATATTAGTTGCTACAAAAATGTATTCATTCAACAATATATTAGTACAAACTAAGACACAGTGCCCAAGTTATATTGCTAATTGCGGCTATATTCTATTTCATTTATGAAGCAACAATAAACTAAAAAAATGCTAATGATTTCACTAATACTAAATAGCAATTAATACTCCATAACGGTTTATATTAGTATTAAATGAATTTGTTTTTATTTTTCTAAATTTTGTAAAATTATATGTTTAAAATTTACAGCGGGTAAGTGTCCTTTAATAGAATTGATATCCTTATTATAAATAATGTTATATTGTGCAAAAACAAGCATTAAGACATAATCCTTATATTTAAATTAGTTTTTGGCATAAAATTTCACATAATATTTGATTTGCAATATTTTCTAATGCAAGGTTGACATAGATATATACATTCTAATTGCATCAGAGTTGTTATACATATGTAATAAAATTATTTGAAACAAAGAGTTTGAAATCAAAAAAAGTAATATGTTTTCTTTCATCCAGTTTGTTTCTATTAATGGGGACACTAAGTCGCTCATTACATAGTTATCATAGTTTATTAATGTGGTTAGTTGAAAAAAAAATTGTTGCTCCCTCAAACCTGCGTTCCTTAACAATATACTTTTGAAAGTAAACAAAATGTTGTGCGAATATAATATTATCCTTCTGTGCCTGGTAGAATTTAATAAGCTATCACTACTCCCATCTTGGGAACAGTACCTAGTGAAGACAAATATATCACTATTAAAACACAATAATTCGCAAACACCTCCAGAAGATCTCAAACAGAAGGCGATTGAGGTGATTAACAAATATGAAGATCACACAAGGGTGTATACAGACGGATCTAAGACTTGTACAGGTAAATTGTCCCCAGTAGTGTGCGCTTAAGAAATTGCTGATCTAGCTGGGATTCGATTAAATAATGCTTGTTCGGCACTGGACGCAGAAATGATTCCAAATGTTGTATAAATATCAAGGCCCAACATCGCTTAACACGTTTCTATGAGAAAGAATAACTGAATAGTGGAGCAAAGAATGGATGTCCAAAACTATGTTCTTATGCCAAATAAAAACCAATGATCGAACCATGATGGCCATCGATCAATAGCCTGCATGTTGAATACACAACTATTTAATGCAGAATAGTTCATTTTACTAAATATAGCCTGAAGTATCCGTTTAAAATAAAAGACTAAAATTCATATATGTATAATGCATATGTTTTAATGTTCATGCTAGTCTTTAATTACGATTTAAAATGTCAAAATTTGTTTGACAATCATACTAGCATATACCCATAACACAAGACAAATGTATGGTGTTATAATATTTTTATACTCCTATATTACTTTTATTTCTATTTAATGCTTCTTATCCACTGTTTCAATTACTTTTATTATATTATCAAGTCATTCCTAAAATAATTCTGTTATATGTAATACCAAAATATTTCACTCGATTTTTCTGCAAATTTGTTCAATAATAAAGCTACATTTTGGAATAGACTGTGTTTTCTTTCGGTGAATTTTTGCTAGACTTTTTGTTACTTTTAATGAGATTGAACTCAAAAATTAATTCTACTACAATCTGTATCTTATTAAATTTATAAAAAAGCAGAGTTCCAAAATGAATGATTTGAAATTTCATTTAATTTCCCCTTAAGCTGTGGAAAAAAATTGGAAATCAACTGAATCAATATTTCATATTATTAAAGATCTGCTATGCCTTTAATAGTAATTATGTCGTATAGATTAATGAAATATTGCTACAGTCGATTTAAACACTCTTATTTTATTTTGGTTTCTCATTACTCTTTTCTTTAACTGAGTTTCAGTTGAAGTTTATGTGCAATTAATAATTATTATTTTATTAAGATCACCCATATTGTGTACGTTCATTTCATGAAAGTTTTATCCATTCTTTTTCCCACTTCATACAATTCATGGTGTCACGATTCATTCATAGATTATGCTAAGTATTACAGTCACTTTTTAGCAATTAATTTTTCCCTCACAGGTTTTGTTTTTCATCATGATAGAATGATTGTCTTGTTAATATTTATTATTTCTATTAGTTAAACAATTTTGCGCACAAAAATGTCTTTATAATACTTTGCAACAGTATTATTTTAGTTGTCTCAAAAATGTATTCATTCGACAATAATTTTTAATAAACTAAAACATACTTCTAGTGAATAATTTTACTCCTAATTTTGGCTCCATTTTGTTTAATCTATTGAGCAAAATCAGTTGAAAACTTTTTAATAATTTTTTTAGTACCAAGTAAAAGTCAGGTAATATTCAAAAGAAAGTTTATATTAATATTCAATGAATTTATTATGTGTCTTTTAATTTCATGTATATTCTTTGTTTGAAATTTATAGAAGGTAAGCGTTTTTTAATAGAACTAATATATTTAAATGTAATCAATGTAATATTATACAAAAGCAAGCATTATGGAACAATACTTATATTTACATTACTTTTCTGATAAATATTTCCATATAATGTCTTTCTTACAATATTTTATAATGCAATTTACACATATACACCATATTCTTCTTCTTCTTCTTCTTCTTCTTTGATTAACGTGCCGTGTACTGCCGCCTAGGCCAGAGGCACAGATAAGATAAGAGTTAGATGGAGTGGAATAGATTAGTGGTCTTGATAAAACGTAGGAGGCGTTCAATTTTGTTGTGGCAGCAGTGGCGGCTCGTGAGTAACAGAAGTGGAGGTTCACAATTAAATATATTAAATATTACACAAATATTTATTGAAAAAAATTTATCAAAAATTATATACATATATATCTATGTGTCTGTGTGTATGCGCACATATTAATAATTTTCAGTTAAAAGTCTTGTAAACTAAATCAATTCTTCTATCTTTCTTTAAAGAAAAAAAATCTATAACAGTTTCATGAAAGTTAGGAATATTGTGGAACATTTGTTTTTCAATTGATAACATAGCTAAAGCATTTAACCTGTCATCGCACATTGTGCTACGTAAAAATGTTTTAATTCGTTTTAGTGTCGAAAAACTCAGTAAGAAAATAATTAGCACTTTTATCATTAAGAAAATTACAATTTTTGGTAGAAACTACGTCACTATTGAAAATATTCTAATGAATATATGCGGTCCATCATTAAAAACTAAACTCTGTTCCCAATGATCGACTGTGTATACATACATGAGCGTCGCCAGCAGGGGGCAGGGAGGGGCAGCTGTCCCCCTCTGGAGCCTTGAAACTTTTTAATCAACTGGCATTGATGAGTATTCCTAGGCGTGTAATCATGGACAATTTGGAAAACTTATGTTTTAATTAGGATTTTATTCTTGTTTAATAAAATATTAAGCCTTTACAACTTATAAATTTTATTTTTCCTATAACTCATATCCTCTTTCTATCATCTTGCCTCCCCCCGGCGGCTGGCAACTCATCTTGCCCCTCCCTGGCTCATCAGCTGGCGACGCCCTTGTATACATATTCAAAACGTAATTAGTATTTTTAAAAGTGATGTAGTTTCTAACAAAAATTTTAATTTTAATTTTAATAATATGAACTGTGAAAACTCGTTACATATTTTTATTTAAGTACAATAAAAAACAAACAAAAGTTAAAATTTTGCAAAATGTTGGTTGTTATTGTTTTCTAAGTCTATGTAATATTTATATTTTATCATTATTTTAATTTATCAATTATTACAATTATTTTGAATTTGCTTAAAAAGAAAAACAATTAAATTTTTATGCTAAAATATGTAGCCAACATCTTGAACAGTATCAGTTTTACATAATGCATGTCTCACCAACAAGAGTATAATAAAATGACAAATTATAAGATACAGTAGAAATTAGTTATAAAAACATTCAAAAAGCTGAATAATCTGGTCGTTATATCCCATATAAAATGAAGCATTATAATTTTTTAATGTTCAAAATTTACTACTAATGAACAATTCGTTACGAAAATGACACGAAATATTTTATGGCATAAATTATGCTGAATAAGCAATCATTTATTTATAATTATAACTACACATATTTCTTAGTCAAAAACACAAACACACACTTTCTTTTTTGTACATAAAAGTATAATAAAAAAACTTAAATCAGTATAAAGCACGAGTAAGAGAAAAGAAACTGTACCAAAACGGAAGTGGTTTGATATTTTCTTACTTTTGAAGAAATTTGTAATTTTTCGACTTTTTATTATAATAAAATAAGTATAGTAATCTTTTTCTAATATTTTTTGCAATGGTCTTACCACAGGTTTTCATCAATGTTATATTTATAATAAGCATTTTACATGTCACACTAACAAAATAAACAGAACAAAAAATAACGGTATATCTGTTCTGTTTATATAAATTTCATTTCTTCATTGAAAAAGATTAAGGATGATGTTTTTGTTAAATTTATCCGCATAAATCTTTCAAAGCTAAATGCCAATTGGTATGCCATTGTAACCAATTTTTACTGTATTTCAATATTTGGAAATTGACAAATAGAATCATGGTAATTTTAAACACATAACTGTTTTTAAATGTACAATATTGTACTAACTTGTATATGTATGCAACACAATAACACAATCGATATAATATAGATGCAATTATACGCTTTTCTTATAAAATAAAAGTAAAAATAAGCACATAAATATGTTCCAATCAAACTTTATTTCCTTCAAAATTCAAATATGGTTATAAACAGCAAAACAAAATGTAAACATATAATCGTTTTATGAAAATTTATCGATTAATTCTGTTTATAATCAAATTCACTTCATTAAAGTACTGCCCATCTACAAAATATAATCTTGCAAGAACAACGCCTATCGTTTGGTTCACAATTCGAGTGTGCTCCATCAAGCCTATGTAACACATGCACTAACACAACATCATTTTTATCTTTCTGACACACTACTACATTGTACTTACACGGTTTTCGATCGCACGTGCTACAAGTAGCCTTCACACTAAAAGAATTCCGGACATAACTTAATTACTTTTTAAAAATGTAAAATCAATTTATTTTTAACATTAATTTTACTAATAATGATATACAAATAATAAATATAAATAAAAACATTGGATTCTACTTTTTTAAAGTTGAATCCATGGTGTTCACGTGCGAATGTGAACACATGAACGAGCCGCCACTGCGTGGCAGTCAGATAGGATTTCGGAAAGGTTGGACGACTGGAGAATTTGTACTCTGTATGAATTATAGGTTGGACAGCTGACGAGTAAATGTTGGATTGTGACAGGAGAATTGCAATTGGAACACAGTGGAATAGGTTGTCTAGACAAGAGGTGAATATGAGTAATTTTGGAATGACCTAGGCGGAGTCTTGTGACAACGATTTCATTTCTTCAATTGGTGAATAATGAAGTTTTCCATGGTCGAATAGTATCTCGAATTGAGCGCAGCTTGTTCGTGTTTGGGATGTTGGTCCACTGTTTTTGCCATGTTTGAAGTGATTTTTGCAGTATATGGGCTTTTAGATCCATTGGCGGAATTTCAATGTTCGGTACCTAGACGCATCAAAAAACAACAAATGTCTGAAAATTGCTAAAATGCAGTGTAGAACCAGGATGTAACGTGTCAAGAAATAATACAATGATGGAAATATAAGATACGATGCCAAAAGTATGCGATGTAACAATGTAAATACACGAACTGATGATGAAAGTATAGAATACGATGCCGAAAATGTACAAAATAGCAATATAAATATATGAAACGGCGATGAACATGTAGAATACGATGCCGTCTAGTTACAACAAAGAACGAATACCAAACGGAGTGCAGGTTTTGCTTGATCTTCTCCGGTATTTCTATAACCAGGACGCCTTATAAAGGCGATGCCCTGCTACGTCTAGCGATTTAATATTGAAATTACTTTTCCGACAATTTTTGTTTTTGGCGACACCTGCTGAACGACATATTGTATACGAAGGTAATTTACATTTGTTAATGCCCTCGACATGGCTGTGATTCCTTAAGTGCCCGCGATACTTGCAGGGAAGAAACGAAGTTCTCCATGTTGATCTGTCCTGAGCTACCATTATTGCCTCATGTAGGCTCAAACAATTAATGATTTTAATTGGTCGACCCAGCATATTATTAGTCTACCTTTTGCTTTCTTCCCGTTCATTTTTCCAGTAACAATCTAGCGTTGTCCCGCGTCACATGTCCGAAAAAACTTTAAAAACCTATTTCTATCTGGAAAAGAGTCGCTCTAAGGAATTGGTGCATATCTGAGCATTAGATGAAAACATACAGGCATGACTATAACTAATTCTTAGGCACACCGTATATTAATTCATTGCAGCGGTTTTGGTTTAAATTGCGCAAAAATTTATTTATTTAACAATAATTTTGTATAAACTAAAACATTACTCCTGTGATTAATTTTCTTCCTAATTGTTTTTCTTTGTTCTGTTTAATTTTTAAAGAATAATAAACTGGAACGTCCTAATGATTTCACTAGTTCTAATAATAACTAATCAACGTCCCCCTAAAAACTATATTTTATTATACAATGAATTTATTGCTTTTCTGGATTTTATTTATATTATTTGCTTGAAATTTACAGGAAGTAAGTGTTTTTAAAAGTGTTGATATATTTAAATGTAATCAGTGTTGTATTGTTTTATATTTTAATTAGCATTTGGATACATTTCATTTACAATATTTTCTATGCAATTTTTACTAAGACATACATATTTTAAATGTATCAGACAATTTTAAATATGGAAATTTTTTTTTTTGAAACAAACAATTTAAAATGAACAGAAGTAATATAGTGGCTTTTATTAATATGCAGTAATGATCAAAAGCTTTATGCTAGATTGGCTCATTTTATTAAATTAATATAAAATATCTGCCAAAAATGTGAGATTAAAATTGATATATGATGCATTTAATTTAATATCCATTCTTCTTTTCATTTATGCTTTTGTTTAAAATTTCAAAATCTGATTACTTATTATACTGGCATATATCTGCAGTGCTCCATGAACTGGACAAAAATATGGTATTATAATCTTCAAATATTTCTATATTATTTTTATTCCTATTTAATGCTTCTTTTTCACCATTTTTGTTAAAATGATCTGTCATTAAATTATTGTACTTTACTTAAAATAATTCCATCATACATGATTTCATAATATTTCATTTGATTTTTCTGCAAATTTTTTCACATTAAACGTACTTTTTGGAGGAGACTATGAGTTATTATGGAGAATTTTTGCCAATGTTTTTATTATTTTTACTGATGTCAACCTTGAAAATTGAATTATATTTCAATGTGCATCTTACTTATTTTATAGTTCCAAATGTCATAATTTAAAATTTCTTCTCATTTTTTTAAAGTATGGATAATTCTGAAAATCAGTTGTTGTAACACTTCATATTTACATTACATTGTTAAAAGTTATTACATGACATAAATTAATAAAATATTGCTGCAGTAAATGTGAACTGTCTTATTTTATTATGGCTTCACATTTCCTATTTGTCTAATAGAGTTTCAATGGTGAAATTACGTTATTTTTTTTTTATTTTATTTATGTGAAAAAGTATTTGTCGGGGCATAAAATAAAGGGTGAACTGGGTTGTAGGTTCCAAAAAATTTTTTTGGCTCTAGGAACCCAAAAACATGGAATTTTTTCTTTTTAACCGACTTGAAAAAAAAGAGGAGGTTAGCAAATCGACTGTATTTTATTTTTTTTTTAAATTTATTTTATTTTTTATGTGTGTTACCTCAGAACTTCCTTCTAAGTGAACCGATTTTGATGATTCTTCATTTATTTTAAAGCTGGTGCTTCTCATGTGGTCTCATTTAAATTTGATCAAGATCTAACCGGTCGGTTTTGAGTTATCCTTAATAATGCGGGAAATTAAAGCTTTTTGGATACTTTTCATTCATGATTGGTTTCACCGTCGGGTTAGATTTAGCTTCGTTTTTTTTTGTTTTTTTTTTTAATATTAACTTTTTCATTTATGATTATTTGCCAAATTACCATAAAAATGTAGCTTTTGATGTTTTTACCATGGAAATGCAGTTCAAAACTAAAAAATCGATTTTTTTTTAAGTATAAAGTATGGAGAATAATGTGAAAAAACTTTATTTTTAACAAGAAAAAAATTCAAGTATAACATTAAAAATTGTAAAATCAAATGTTTTTTTACAAAAAATAAATACCAACTTCAAGGTTTATTATAAAAATTTAAAAATGCACTAAAAAGTAAAAAATAATTATTTGATAAAAAATATATATCAGAGTGATATAAGTTAAGGTGATATCGTAATTCTTATACATCATTGACCTTTTGGAGTTGGCATCAAATTCATATTAAAATGATAATTAAAAACTGCATTAAATGTTTATTAAATTGTTCCTAGATACTGTAATATGAATTTGATGCCAACTCTAAAAAGTTAACGAATATATATTTTTTTTTTTTATTTATTAATTTTTTACATATAAAGATTTAATGTGGTTAGTAGTGGAAACCATCGAATTAAGTTTTTGGTTTCCTCCCCTCCACATTATACAATCATTAATCTTATCTTAACATATTATAATATTAATATAAATTTATATTGTATCTTCTGTAATGCAATTCCTTTTTGGCCAAATTATTGAATATATTTATTTTTTCCAGCACCAATGCTCCACAATCCTCCACGATCTCCATGTTTAAAATGTTACATCCATTCAGTATATGCTGCACACTGTCCTGCTCATTGCATCTAATGCAATTTTCTGTTTCTGCTATCTTGAATCCTTTCAGATATATTTTGAAATTCTCATGGCCTGATATAAATTGTACATTAAAGAAATTTGGTGTATTTTTTTTTTTTTTTATTGTTTTTTTTTGGGCGCGCCAGCGGCATTGACCCAACAACAACAGAAATTAAGGAAGGGGTTAAATAAAGAGACGATTAGAAATAGAGCTTAGGAAAGATTAGAGTACAGGGATTATATCTGGAGATGGAAAGGAAAGGCCAAGGAAGAATTATACGAAGCAGGAAGACCCAGTGCCAAGATTTTCGAGGACAATACAAAGCGCTCGGAATCAAGGGCAGGGCATTCAAAGAAGATGTGGTTTGCATCACATATGAGAGGAGAGATGGAATTATGAAGGGGACAATCGGGAGAAGGGGACAGGGAAAAATGAAAACGTGAAGAGGGTAGAAGTGAGTGATTAATACGCAGTCTGATTAAGGAAATGATCGCGGAGCGTTGATAAGAATAGGATTGAAACCACAACTGGGAAGAGGGAACCGGTTGCATTTGAAGATAATGAGAGGCGGGATTAGAAAATAGAGAAGGATAGATGTCCGACCATAGTCGGGAATGATTAGCTGAGGAAAGAAGGAGGATGTCCGAGGTAGGAATTTTGCAGAATAAAGGACCATCGCGGGCGGCCGAACGGGCTAAAAAGTCCGCTAACTCGTTGCCCTCGATGCCAGAGTGACTAGGAACCCACAGAAGGTCAATAGTAATGGAACGGGATGAAAGTAATTTGGATATAAGAAAACGAATTAAAAGAATGATAGGATTGGAGGAATGAGAAGGAGGAGAAGAGATGGCTTGAAGAACACTTTTGGAATCGGAGACAATCAGACATTTACTGATCTCTCTTATGGATGGAATGAACGAGACTGCGTGTAAAATGGAGATAGACTCCGCTGTGAAGATAGAACAGAAGGAAGGGAGCTTGAAGGACTCAGAGTGATTAAGTGAGAGGGAGGTAAACGCGCCGCCCACCCCATTTTCGTTTTTAGAACCGTCAGTGAAGAATGTTAGATGAGAAGGGAAAGATGTGTCCAGCATGTGGAAAAATTCGGCTTGGATTGAAGAATGTGCGGTGGAGCTGGTTTGGAGAGGGAGAGAGAAGAGATTAATAGTCTGCCAAATGCTGGAAAAGTCATGGGAAAAGTAAAAAAGCTTGGAATAAGAAAAGACATAAGGCGAAAAATTGGAGACTCGAGCTGCTACGAGAGAAAGGATTGGGATTTTGTGAGGAGCAAATCGCCATTGGTTTTTAAAACTAAGATAGGAAGAGATAAGATTAGATGAGGACACAGAAAGCCGTTTAATTAGAAAATTATAACCAAGCTGCGATCTGCGGATAGACAGTGGTTGCATAGCAGATTCAGAGAGGATAGCAGGAATGGGAGAAGATTTTAGCGCTCCAATGCACAACCGAAGGCAGCAGTTTTGAACTTTGTCCAGTTTGGTGAGGAGAGATTTAGAGGAGTTTCCATAGATGAAGGAGCAGTAATCGATTCTGGAACGAATTATAGCTTTGTAAAGGATTAGGAGAATGGAAGGGTCACCACCCCATTTGGATGGCGATGGGGCTTTCAGGAGATTGAGTCTTTTGAGGGAAGAATTGTAGAGATAGTTGATGTGTTCATAGAAAGTGAGTCGGCTGTTGAGAATAACACCAAGATAGCAGAAGGAGCTGACGAGCGGAATCGGAATTTTAGATGAAATAATATTTACCAAAGCTTGATTGTAGGGACGGAGGGAGAACACCATAGAAGAGGACTTGGAAGGAGAGAGAGAGAGAGGTGAATTGAGGCGAGGGAGATACTAAGGTTAGATAAAGAGTTATTGATCTCTTCGTTGGCGGCGGCCACATCATTACAACTGGAGTAGATGAGGATATCGTCTGCGAAAAGGAGAGAGGAGGAAATTGTAGGGAGGGAAGCAATATTAAGGAGATAGATATTGAAAAGAGTGGGGCTAAGACATGATCCCTGAGGAAGTCCCCGGTGGATGCATCTGGAAATGACACGGGAGGGAGTAGAGAGGAAGAGGGATCTATTTTGGAACAAGTTTAGGATCAGAAAGATGAAATTAGATGGAACGTTAAGCCCAAGAAGCTTGGCGCATAGTGTAGGAAGGTGGACATTATCAAACGCAGAGGAGACGTCAACAAATGTAGCAACAGTGAATTTTCTTTCTATGAAAGCTTTGTAGACGTCTGATAGGAAAAGACTGATGCAGTCGACCGGGCCCAACCCCGGGCGAAAGCCAAACATATTGGAAGGAATTAGATCATTGTGTTCCAGCCACCAGACGAGTCGATTGTTCACCATACCTTCAAACAGTTTACGAAGACAGGAGGCTAAAGAAATAGGACGGAACGTGGATTGATTTTTTTTAGGTATAGGGATGATAACAAAGTCATTCCAGGATTTAGGTGTAGATCCGGAGAGTAGGAAGGAGTTAAAGATATTCAGAAGAAAATGCAAAGAAAGTGTGGAGAGGTTTTAAAGTATAAGGAACGATTTACCATCTAAACCTGGCGAGGAGTTGGAGGATTTTTTAAGGATAGATAGTAGCTCATCATAACAGAAAGGAAGAGATAAGAAGTGCGACTCTGAGTTGGGTGTAAGAACAGGAAGCGAGATTTCCTCAAGAGAAGGAGCGTAGGCGGGCGCGATAGAATCTAGAAAGGAAAGGAGATGTTGCAGTGCGGGAGAGGGATGTACCGGGCGCTTGGAAAGGGGAGAAGTAAAAGCCTTAGCCATCTTCCAAATCTGCGAAAAGGGCGTGTCTTTAGAAAAAGCGGAACAAAATTGTTTCCAAGAATTTCTCTTAGCCGCTTTAAGAACAACGCGAGCCTTCGCATTGGCTTCTTTGTGAGCTAGAAAGTTGGACATTGAGGACCGCGAACGAAATGATTTGAATGTAACAGCACTTTGTTTGAAAGCCTGTTTACACTCTTCGTTCCACCAGAGTGAGGAGGCAGAAGGGGCTTTTCGGTGATGATTATTGGGAACAAGTGGAGAGGATGAAGAAAGGGACGAATGAAGGGACTGAGTGAACAAGTTGTATTGGGCTATAGGATCAGAATTCGTCAGGATATGAGGGAGAGAATCGTCCATCAATGAACGAAATTTGGTCCAATCAGTTTTGGAAAGAATCCATTGAGAGGAATGAAGAGGCTTGGATTGGATAGTAGGAGAGACGTCGTTAAGGGATAGGAGAATAGGAACATGGTCGCTACCAAAAGTGCCATCAAGTGTTCTCCAGGAGCATTTAGGAGCTATATCGGGAGAGGTAAAGGAGAGGTCCACCGAACTTGAGGAGAAAGCATTTTTAAAGTAGGTGGGAGAATGATCGTTGAGGAGGAAGAGATTATGATTCAGGATAAAGTCTTCCAGCACAGAGCCGTTGGAGTTGTAACGAGTGCAGCCCCAAAGGGGAGAATGAGCGTTCCAATCTCCACCAATGACGTATGGTTCTGATAGGGTTGTAAGGAATGAGGAAAGCGGAATATTGAAGAGGCTAGAGGTGGGAGGGTTGTAGACACAAGCGATATGGATAGGCTTTGGGGATAGATTTAGAAGAGAAATATGGATCATATTGGGGGAGTTAGGATAGGGAGGTGGAAGGAAAGGGATAGTGTGCGATTGGTATGATAAGTCGCTCCTGATTAGGATGGCAGCTCCACCATACCCGTCCACACGATCAGCTCGAACTATGGAAAAACCTCTGAAATGGATGGAGGAGGATGATTTCAGCCACGTTTCAGACAGCAAAGCGACATGAATGTTATAGCGGTCAAGTAGACCCTCTAAAGCTTGTTTGCTAGCTCGTAGGCTACGACAATTCCATTGCATAATATTTAAGGACGGAAGCTGCGACATAGTAGGATAATGACAAAAGGGAAAGGAAAGACGAGAGCAGTAAAGTAGGATACAAAGAGGGAGTAAAATGCCTTAAAGGAAGTGCCGCATAGGCTTACTTCCAAAGTAGAGGAGCAGAAGGGAGGCATATTCAAAATATGACATGGCCTCTTATGAAAATAGCTTTTTACTGTTGGAAGCATCAGTGATAGTTCTGAAGAATGTCTGCACGAACTTGGATTTATGCAAGTTTGTAGACTTCCTACAGTGTACATAGCGTATGGAAGACTTGATGGAAGGATCATTTTTGAAACTGAGGAATGCCTGCACGAACTTGGTTTAATGCAAGTTTGTAGACTTCCTATTACGGCAGTAATGTATCGTAGCCTAGTGGTGGAGTTTCTCATGTAAGTAGGTTTCAACTTTGCAATTGACCTGATGTGACAGGAGATGGAAGAACGACTAAGATGAAGGAAATATAAAAAATGGAGAATAGAAGAAAAGTTATTTGAACTGAACATTATTGGCTAGGAAAGATGAAAGGTTGTCCCCGAATGAAGAGGAGGCGGCTATGTTGAAAGATAAAAGGAGTTGGATAATGGCGGTGGATAAATTACAAATATTAGAAGAGGTATCGATGTGGTGGATAGGAGCACTATTTTGAATAAGAGGGAGATGACTTTCAGGTGGAGACGAGTTGAAGGAAGAGGATCCAACTCTATTCAGAGCCTATCCGACTGATGGCGCAGGGGAATACAGAGAAGGGATAGGAGGAAAGTGGGAAAGGGGTTTGGGATGCGACTTGGACTTGGGAGATTTATGAAAAGTAGGGGACTTTGGGCTAGGTAGAGGAGTTACTTTGTGTGGAAGGGTAGAAGTGCTTAGAGAAGGAACGGGAGTGGCGGCTCGGTTAGCATAAGAAAACGCTTGAGAGACTATGCTGGAAGCTTTTAATTTGGAGGCTTCATGGAAGGATATGTTTTCAAAGGCCATGATTTTTTTGATGTCCTTCTGTCTTTGCCATTCTGGACAGCGACGATCGGACGAACTGTGACAACCTTTGCAGTTGCGACAGAGAGGAGGCTCCTGGAGACTATCACATTCAGAGAAGAGGTGCTGGGAAGAACAATGGGAACAGATCGAGTGATGCCCAAAAAGAAAACATTTTGCACATTGCGTGGGAGAGCGAATACTTGGAGAGACCGGGAAGCGAAGTTTGAAGATGGAAATATATTCAGGAAGGGAAGATTTGTGGAATTTTAACTCGACACTTTTGGTGGGTACTTTGGAACCCTCTGAGGAACGGAAAATGCGTCGAATAGAGATAACAGAGTTTGGAAGTTCAAGCCTTTCTTTGATATCTTCGACTGAAAAGGAGGGATGAACTCCGGTAATAACACCGATTCTATATAAGTTATTAAGAGGAATAAAGGCCTTGATTTTGTTGGCGGTGAAATAAGAGGAGTTGTTGAGAAAGGAGTTAGCGGAAGAAGCATTGGGGAAGAAGACCGAAATGCGTCCCCTACCTTGGGATTTGATGTCAGTAAAAGAAGTAGAGACTTTGCTAATGAGCTTAGCCAAAGCTAACGGGTGAAGGTTCCCAATATTCTCGTCGGAGGTACAATTTTCGACAAAAACTGTGAAAGGACCGGGATGGTTGGAAGGGAAGATGGCCTCAGTGGTGGTTTCAGTGTTGGAATTATTATTGTTAATGCTGTTATTATTTTTATTGAAATTGTTATTATCATTACCGCAGTTGATAGCAGTATTATTAGTGATACTAGTATTGTTACTATTTTGGTTAGTAGTACTGGATGTGTTGTTATTATTACTTAAAGGAATATCGGAGATAGGAGTATCCGGTTGCGTCAGGCGTAATTCCTTAGTAGATGAAGACGGAGGAGGGGTTAAAGGACTAGAGGGCTTTCGCTTAGTTGAAGGATCTATATCCATTACGTTAAGCGATAAATGATTGTTTGAAAGTTTATTGGGGGAGGCCGCTGAGCGGCCCCCTTTGGAAACGCTCATTTACCCTCAAGCGAGAAGGTGATCGAAAAAGAAAAATTTTAAGTAAATAAAATAAACATGCGAGAGAGAGAAAAAAAAAAAGAGAGACGGAAGAATACACACGAATTTGAAATTACGAGCGAACGAAAATAAGTCGAAAATCCCGCAACAACAGTTATGAATAATAAATGGAACGAACTCACCGCTCTGGTGGAGATAAAATCCGAACACAATAGAACACGACTTTATCACTGATAACTTCGTAACCAAATTTGGTGTATAATAATTGTTGTTTAATCTTTGCTTGAATGTTGGGAAAAAACCTTTCGTTATTCTACTGTGATTCGTCCACACCACTTCAAACTTCTCCACATATTCTTCTTTGATAAATTTTTTGAATCATCTGTCTGTTATTATTTTATTCTCTACTCTTTATTTTTTGTTTATATATGTGATTTTTTTGAAAGTTTGTTCTAACCTTTAATTCATTTTTAATTACAAATACTGTGATATGTTTTCCTATTTCTAAGTATAAAGGAATAATTCCAGCTATGACTAATGCATTTGTTTAATTTATTGTTTTGTAAGCTTTGATTAGTTTGATTGTTATGGTTCTATGTATACTTGCTAAAAATTTTTGAAATTTATTCAACTTTAGCATATCCTTATAAATAATACTACTATATAATAGACTAGATAATACCGGGTCCATTTCAACAGCTCCCCCACTTTAATATTTTTTTTTCATATATAGTGCAATCGTTTGTGCATCGTTTGTGCAGAAATGTGCACAAAGTTCCATCGTTTGTGCACATTCCTATCCCGCGATATTAAAGAAAAACAGTTGGGGGGGCTGTTGAAACGTTGGCCCCCCCACTTTGAAATTTTTTATCAAAATATAGTGCAATCGTTTGTGCATCGTTTGTGCAGAAATGTGCACAAACTTTCATCGTTTATGCACATCCCTATCCCCCACAATATGGAAGAAAAAGAGTTGGGGAGTTGTTAAAATTTTATCTAACAAAATTAATAAAAAGTGGCTGATGAAGTTGCTGGGGTATTAGTTCATTGCAAAATAATCGTTTAATACAAAAATCGAAACAAACATCATTTATAAAGCTGTTGATTATTTTATATTTTTATTTATTAGGAAATTAATAGTCTACTTTTTAATGTCTAAAATTAATGTTTAAAATTTATAAGTTGTAGTTTATTAATTTATAGTTTTGTAATACACTATGAATATGGGGCTGTGTTCCCGAAACATGTCGATGATTAATTTTTTATTTATATTTTCCGATAAAGTTTAATTGTATGTTTGTTCAAAATAATATTTTCTTTCAATTTATCATAATTTTAGCATCCTTCATTCAATTACATTAACCATTTAAAAAAATAAATACTGAGAATCACAAGTTCTTCCATTTAAAAAATTTGTCTAAATTTGTTTATTTTTCAAAAAATAACAGATATATTAAAATATATAATAAACCTTTTTATAAAATCAGACAAAGAAAAAATATGATACAAGAGGCAGAAAAATAAGTATTAGTGTGTGTAAAACATTTACATTTGGTCACTGCAACAGTTATTTATTTTTATACAGATATAAGAAGTATAAAATGTTTCAATTAAAGAAATATTACAAAAAGTTAAATTAAAAGAATAAAAATAATACACAACCAAATGTAATTGTGACACTGATTATTTAAAAAGCTTAATAAAACATATAATTCAACAATATTATATCAAGAAATAGTTATTAAAAGTAATATTGCATATAAAATGAAAACATATAAAGAGAACGTATAAAATAAATCAAAATAATCAGCACGGGTGAAATTGCTCATCATTGTAATAAAAGAGAAAACAAAAAAAGTAGAAAATCCAAAGTATAACAAAAATTTGTATGGGCGATATAAAAATTTACTAATCGTATAAAATTATTTTTGAAAGTGTTGTGTGCATTATTTTGAATATACTACAATTTGAATATTAACGCCCTCTGTATTATTTACATTTACCACTGTTTCTTTTGTGTCATGATAGATCTGCCATGCATTTAGTAGCTCCCGATAACTGTGGGCATGGTAATGCCCTATAGTAGCATATGAAATCGTTGACCTTTGTTTATTAGTTGTTGCACAACCTCTCTTCTTAAATAATAAATATCTAAATTTACAGCTAGAGTTAATGACGTTTTACATAATTCTATTTGAAAATCAGCCAAATTGGATAAGTTAATTATATTAAATATTAAATGTACATTATACTCTGTATCGCTGTAATATTTTCTGCATCTGAATGAGAACATATATTACATAACTTGAAATAATTAATTTCTTCATTTCATTGATACTTGTGTTAATACAAACATCTATGTATAACAATTTTACATTTTTCGCAGTTAATTTGAAAAGTAACTGATGGATCATGAAATATTTTTTTACAGAGTGTATCAACAGGCTGTTCCACTGAAAACAATGAAATATTATGTGGTATTAATTCTCTATTTCGATATTTAAGTAAAATTTTTGCCCGTTTTCTATAAGTTTGAGTTATGACACCACCGCGTAAAAGTGTGTACACAAGGTCATATAAAGGGTAATTTTCTTTTTTTCTAACCATGGATCTTTCGTATTGTGTGCTATCGCAATAACATACAGCTACAATTTCCTCTTCTTCTTATAGTGCCATACTCAGCTTCTGAGCGTCGGCGACTACCTATTTGTACATCTCAGCCGTACAGATATAGGTAGTGTACTAGGCAATTTTAATATGCAATGCGAGTGACACGCGCAAGACTACATTCAGAACTGATCGTAGCCGCTTGTTATCGCGCTATGCGTGCAGTCCCGTGTGTGTCTGCTATGTACTGACCTAGCGCGCATATGATGTTGTACATGGTGGTTTGCCATTGCCTTCCACATGATTATTAGTGATTATTTATTTAATTCTTGTAATAAGTTCTGTCGTCGCCCAGGATCGAACTTGCGACCTCTGTAATGGAAGCCAAGCGCTCTAGCAACTAGGCTATCGCGACGACTTAGCTACAATTTGAATAACTGAATCAAATGTGCATTCGTTTGATAACACAAAATTCCCTTCTAGTAACCATATAGATTTAAAAGATGACCTTGATCGATTTTGTATTAATCCTATTGTCTTGGATCAGTTCATGAAAATATATTTCTGTGCAAGATTTCTCTTTTTTTAGTTAAATATTTGGATTTTCTTTTTTTAGGACTTTTTGATTGAATGATTCACCAATTTTCTTCTGTTTTTTTCTCGTCGCTTATTAAAGGCATTTGAAAACAATTAACTTCTTGATTTACATTTTTTGAAGAATGTTCAACATTTGATTTTGAATATGTGCATAAAAGTTCCTTCTTTCTTGGAATAAGTGGCAGTGTTATTTTTTAAGTTTCTGATCGCAAGATATTACTTTTACAATACCCGCACTTATTTAACATTAAATAATTTCATAGAACCATTTATTGATAAAATATGTAACTTTAAAAAATTATCTAATCTCAATGGTCTATCGGCTTGCATTAGAACTATTACAAGATGTTTTTTCATTAATAACTTTATCCATTTTTTTTTTAAATCTGTAAATTTTCTTTTCTTCGTGGGTTTAAAATTTTTAAAATTTCCTTGATATGTATAACTGAATATAGCTACAGAATTCAATACTGGTTTTGTTGGAAGAATACCTTTTAATTTGCTTTTACATAAAGTGCAAACAGCAATTAAAACACAATAATTTAACCGATCCTCATATATTTTTGCTCTTTTATACACTAGGAAACAAGGAAGTCTTGTTTCTTGCCAAAAATATTTATGGAATAAATTAGTCCGTAAATGAGACTTTAAAATATTGTAACGTTTTACCCTAGTGATACCTGTTCTCTTCTCATTGTAAATAATATCACGATATTGTACGCTACTCCACTATTCAGCAGTTATTTCGAATCACAGTATTTATTGTTCAAACTCATTGTTAAATTTATTTTTGTCGTAGTTATTTAGAATATCAATTTTAATGTATCCATATATTTTTCCTCATTTTCTAAATCATCAGTTGCAGAAGATTCACTACATTTTTCATGTTTCTTGTCGTCTACAGTTACCTCTATCTGTTGTATATCTTCAAAAATACTGATACCTAATTTTGTTAACATACCATTTCTATTACATTTACCATATTATACAGCGATTTTGGTGAAATTTCGTAATTTAATTCTTTATATATGGCGTTCCAAACAAGGTTTGATAGTCCAATGCAGACTTTTTTTTGGTCAAATATATTCTGTAGATGTTTTTTAATTTCATCAGTAATTTTATTCAGGGATACCTTTAAGTGACGTGGCATAATTACTATGATACTGGAAATATCCTATATTTATAACTTCTTTTAAATTTTGAGATGCAAATAATTTTATAAACTTTTGTATAACATATACTATTGGAACAACTTTAAGGAGGATGAATCTATTGGGGGTTATAAAAATCTTTTTGTTTTTATTCGAATGGATTTATTAAAAATTTTTTCGACTTTGAAAGCTGCACTAATGCAGATAGTTATAGGCTATGTTCCATTTACAAAGATAAAATATTCAGTGAGAAATTATATATTTCAAATATTACTGATTATTTTTGTACTCGATTTTATTATTTTCTGCGTCATAATGTTTAAATTTCATACTTTGTAAAATTCAATTTAATATTTATAATATGTCTTATTAAAATTTTACGGAATCAAAATATTATATGTATTTAAAAAATGTGAATAATCAATAGCTTTTTAAGTGATGTTTGTTTCGATTTTTGTATTAAACGATTATTTTGCAATGAACTAATACCCCAGCAACTTCATCAGCCACTTTTTATTAATTTTGTTAGATAAAATTTTGACAACTCCCCAACTCTTTTTCTTCCATATTGTGGGGGATAGAGATGTGCATAAACGATGAAAGTTTGTGCACATTTCTGCACAAACGAAGCACAAACGGATGCACTATATTTTGATAAAAAATTTCAAAGTGGGGGGGGGGGGCAACGTTTCAACAGCCCCCCCAACTGTTTTTCTTTAATATCGCGGGATAGGAATGTTCACAAACGATGGAAATTTGTGCACATTTCTGCACAAACGATGCACAAACGATTGCACTATATATGAAAAAAAAATATTAAAGTGGGGGGGGCTGTTGAAATGGACCCGATAATACCACTGTTTTGTATAATATTATTCTTTTTTTGTAATTCATCTGATTGTTATTGTTAAACAGCTTTGTGAATATATTAATAAATTTTTGTAATTTTTTCATTTATGTACTTGCAATGATTGTAAAATTTAAGGTTTTTATCTATCAATACTCCAAGGTATTTTCCTTGGTTCTTTACTGTGATCTGTAGTCCATATTTATTTAAGTTCATGTTGATTTTTCTGTGGTTGAATATTATCAAATTTAAATGTAGGTGAATACATCCTGTTTGTTAAAATGGTATAATAAAATAAACTTTAATAACAAACAATATAGAACAATAAATTAGATAAATACCTATTTAGAAACGTTTTCGGGCATAACCCATCATCAGCTAACACTAACTTAAAGGAAACTTAAAACATACTGAAGTGAATATAGGGAATACATGTGTATATATAGTAGATGTAAAGAGGAATAAACATGGCAGGTATAAAAATCTATAGGTTGAAAATGCTAATAATTAATATAAAATATAAAATAAAACAAGAAGACAAAAAGTTAAATTTTTATATTAAACAGTGGATTATTATTATTAGGTGTTTGGTCATTTAAAATATTATTTTTATATTTATTTATATAATAATTTTCTGCAATGTTCATATTATTACCTTTGTGATAAGTGGCCAGGATGGTTACAGTATTTTCTATTGAATTAGGTTTATGTTTATTTTTAATTAGATGTTCTACATAGGTTGATTTTTCTATTTCATTATTATTAAATGCTTTTATATGTTCTTTATATCTGCAATTAATTTTTCGCCCTGTTTGACCAATGTATGATTTCTCACAATCAGTACAATTTATTTTATATATACCACTATTTTTGTAAATATTATTATTTTTTAAATTTAAGGTGTTTATTTTATATCTTAAATTATTTTTAGTTTTGAATGCTACATTTAAACCTTGTTTTTTGAATAAATTGGTTAATTTGTATATGTTATTGTTTATAAATGTGAATGTTATCCATCCTTTATTGTTAGTAGCATTATTGACTCTTAATTTTTGTATATATTTTGATTTTGATTTTATTTTGTGAATAGTTTATCTATTATTTGTTCGTCATAACCATTATTTCTTGCCAAAGTCTTTAATATATTAATTTCTATTTGTTTTTTATTTATATTCATGGGTGTAGTTAATAATCTATTTATTGCAGTCATGAAGTAAGCATATTTATGTTGGTTTGGGTGATTTGATGTTTTATGAATTATATTATCAGTGGTGGTTTGTTTTCTATAAATATTATATGTTAACTTATCCTTTGATTTTATTATTGTTATATCTAAGAAATTAACAAACAGGATGTATTCACCTACATTTAATTATGCCGATATGGCAATATATCTTCAAAAGTTTTATTATTTAAAGTTAAAATTATATAAAACTATCAATAACATATATTTTAATAAAGTTTGTATAAGTAATAATATAATCCCTAAATATGCAGTAGTTAAAATAAAAAATAAATCTGATATAGCAATGAAAACTAAATCACAAGCTGAAAAATTTTGGATTAAAAATGAAATTAACTTCCTTTATAACAAAAAGAATAAAATTAACCCTCAAATGTTAAAATTACATATATATCTAGCTAATAACTTAAAATTTGAAATATTAAAATTATATTTAGATGAAATAGATCTAAAAATTAAAGCATTTATTAATAAAAAACGCCTAATTTTAGATAAGAAATTAAATAACTTAATAAAACAACAAAAACCAAAACTTGCAGATAATAACAAATTTAATTTTCATCCCAGAACTATAAACTTAACCAACATACAATTAACAAATGATGAAATTAATACTGTAAATTTGGGCTATAAATATAATTTAAACATATATAACAAAAAACAATATGAAAATTTAATTATAGAAACTGAATCTGCTATCCAAAAATTACCAACTGAAGATCAAACAATTATTAGAGCTGAGGCAACTCATGCCATCAGAAATATCTTAAAGAAAAATGAAACAAATATAGAACATTTAAAAATACAAAACACAATTAAAAATATCAATAGTAAATTAAAACAAAACAATGCAGTCATTGTAAAAGCAGATAAGGGAAACAGTTTAGTAATCATCAATAAAATTGAAATCATCCAAAAAACTGAAAATTTTTTAAAAGAAAATAATATACAATTAATAAAAACAGACCCCACTAATAAATATCAAATAAAAATAAGGAAAATAATAAAAGAATCTGATATAATAATAAATAATAATGAAGCTAAATATTTAATAAATATGAACCCAAAAGCACCAACTCTTAACCCTTTAATAAAAATACATAAAAATAATGCTCCTATAAGACCACTAATAAATTATACTAGTGCACCTTCTTATAAAATCTCAAAATTAATAACTAAAATATTAAAAACTAATATATCAATTAATAATAAATATACTATTAGAAACAGATTGGATGTTTTTGATAAATTAAAAAATATAAAAATTAATAACAAAACTAAATTAATTTCTTATGATATAACAAACCTTTATACAAATATACCTATAAATGAAACCATAGATATAATTTAAAAATCTGTAAATAAGTTAAAGAATAATATTTTTTGTAATCAATTAATCCAAATAATTAAAACTGTTACAGAGCAAAATTACTTTAATTTTAATAACTCCATGTATATACAAAATAATGGTTTAGCTATGGGCTCACCTTTGTCAGGTATTTTAAGTGAAATCTTTCTACAAAATTTAGAAGAAATATACATGGAAAATATAATACAAAAATACAATATTAAATCTTATATTAGATATGTAGATGATACACTACTAATTTTTGATGAAAATAGTAGTAATACTGAAAATGACATTCTAAATGATTTAAATAAAATTCACAAAAATATTCATTATACTATGGAAAAAGAAGAAAATAACAAAATAAATTTCTTAGATATAACAATAATAAAATCAAATGATAAGTTAACATATAATATTTATAGAAAACAAACCACCACTGATAATATAATTCATAAAACATCAAATCACCCAAACCAACATAAATATGCTTACTTCATGACTGCAATAAATAGATTATTAACTACACCCATGAATATAAATAAAAAACAAATAGAAATTAATATATTAAAGACTTTGGCAAGAAATAATAGTTATGACGAACAAATAATAGATAAACTAATTCACAAAATAAAATCAAAATCAAAATATATACAAAAATTAAGAGTCAATAATGCTACTAACAATAAAGGATGGATAACATTCACATTTATAAACAATAACATATACAAATTAACCAATTTATTCAAAAAACAAGGTTTAAATGTAGCATTCAAAACTAAAAATAATTTAAGATATAAAATAAACACCTTAAATTTAAAAAATAATAATATTTACAAAAATAGTGGTATATATAAAATAAATTGTACTGATTGTGAGAAATCATACATTGGTCAAACAGGGCGAAAAATTAATTGCAGATATAAAGAACATATAAAAGCATTTAATAATAATGAAATAGAAAAATCAACCTATGTAGAACATCTAATTAAAAATAAACATAAACCTAATTCAATAGAAAATACTGTAACCATCCTGGCCACTTATCACAAAGGTAATAATATGAACATTGCAGAAAATTATTATATAAATAAATATAAAAATAATATTTTAAATGACCAAACACCTAATAATAATAATCCACTGTTTAATATAAAAATTTAACTTTTTGTCTTCTTGTTTTATTTTATATTTTATATTAATTATTAGCATTTTCAACCTATAGATTTTTATACCTGCCATGTTTATTCCTCTTTACATCTACTATATATACACATGTATTCCCTATATTCACTTCAGTATGTTATAAGTTTCCTTTAAGTTAGTGTTAGCTGATGATGGGTTATGCCCGAAAACGTTTCTAAATAGGTATTTATCTAATTTATTGTTCTATATTGTTTGTTATTAAAGTTTATTTTATTATATCATCAAATTTGTTTTGCTCATATTTATCTTTAGATTATATATTTCTAGTAACTCTTTTATATTCTTATACACTATTGCTATTTTGTTTTCTAACTTTTCTGTATTTCTATCTGCTACTATAATTGCTAAATCATCTACAAATGTTATAATTTTAACATCGTTCAGTAATTCTAACTTATATATTTGTACAAATGGTCTTCTTTCCTAACGATTTCCCAGTGCGGGATCCGCTTGATGACACTTTCTTCTCCATTTTCTATGGTCCTCGGCGTCCTCTATCCCAACACCGACTTCCATCATGTCGTTGTTGATGGAGTCTACCCACCGTCTTCTCGGTTTTCCTCGTGGTCTCTTTCCTCCAGGGTTATAATCCATTAACATTATCACAGGGCTATTGCCTGTTTTCCTCATAATGTGACCGTACCATCAGAGTCTCGCTTCCCGTAATTTCAAACATACAGGCTATACACTCCCTTATATCCTCGTTTTTAATATGGGCCAGGGGTGTGTGCCCGAGAGATCAGTGTAATATGTTCATTTCAGCCACATGAAGTTTTTGTTCCATTTTTGTGGTTGTCAACCAGCATTCAGCTCCATATAGCATTGCAGGTCTGATAATCGTCTTGTAGATCCTCCCTTTGTAATGTATTGGTATTCTCTTGTCGCATAATACCCCGGTTAGCTGCCTCCATTTCATCCATGCTGTTTGGACGCGGGAATCTATGTCACATTGTATATCCCCATCTGAGGTAATGTTTGAACCCAGGTATTTGAACTGAACGGTCTTCTTTAACACCGTGTTATCTATTTTGATAAACTTATCTGTAGGTGCTCCACATTACAAGTATTCACTTTTCCTGATATTAAGCTGAAGTTCATTTTCCTGTAATCTATTTTTCCAGATCTGCACGCGCTATTCTAAATTATCTTTGCTTTTATCCGCCAGGAAGATGTCATCCGCATTTAGCAAGGTCCACGGTATGGGTGTCTGCAAGTCTGTAGTTATAGTATCCATACAAAGGATGAATAATAGCGGCGATAATGCTGAACCTTGGTGCACTCCCACTGTAACCTGGAATGGTGGTGAAATGCCTACGGGACACCACACCACGCTGGTTGCTTTTTTGTATATAACCTGTATTATCTTTATGTATTCTTCGTTTATTTGTAGAGCCTTCCAAATTAATTCATGCGGAACCTTATCAAACGCCTTTTCCAGATCCAAAAAGGCTATATGGATTGGGCTCTTCCTTTCTCGGTGCTTTTCCGCCAATATGCGTGCCATATGGATCGCATCCGTTGTTCCACGTCCTTTTATAAACCCACATTGGTTTGGGGTGACTTGAATGACTTCCCGTAATCGGCGATCCAGTATGGGCTCAAATATTTTGAGGGTGTGGCAAAGTAGGCGAATTGGGCGATAGTTGCTGCAATCCATAACATTCCCTTTCAGTTTCCATATAGGAATAGTTGTACTGGTCAACCAGATTTCGGGAAAACAGCCCTCTGTCATTATTCGATTGAATAAACTTAGCAGTATTTTAGCTTCCTTCTGTCCCAGTAATTTCCAAATTTTAGCCGGAATATCATCCGGGGCCGTTGCTTTCCCATTGTTCATCTTCTTTATGGCAAGTACCACCTCATCTACTTCTATTTGTTTGACGGGCCCATAAATAAGGAAGCAGTCCAATACTCGGGGGTGTGGAAATTCCTCTCCGCAGACCTGTTTGTAGTGGTCGGACCATATTTGCAGAATTTCCTTTTGGGTTTTCTATTATTTTGTTATCTGCGGATTTAATCTGTGTTATGGGACCGATGTCTTCAGCCGCTCTCTGTCTCGCTTTAGCAATTCTGTATATTGAGTTTACGTTCTCCTTTTCTTCTAGCTGGTCATATAGATGTTGGTAATAGGATTCCTTTGCTCTTGCTTCTGCTATTTTCGCTTCTGATCTGAGGCGCTTATAATTTTCCAAATTCTTAGTATCTTTTGTTTGCACCATTTTTTGAAAGACTGCTTCTTAGCCTTTATGGCTTGTTGAACTTCTTCCGTCCACTACCAAGTTTGCTTGTCAATGTATTTTTTCCCCGGATTTGTTATGCCGAGTATTTGTTTGGCGATGTTGTTCCAGAACTTTTCAATTGAAGTATTAGCGCTGTTACTTCCGCTATTTATATTTATGCCGTTTAAAGGTATTTCCTTTTTCTGTGGTAATTTCCACCACTTAATCCTGGCTGTGATTGTCAGCCGATTGCGACTGGACTTATCTAAATCTAGAAGGATATCCATAATTAAAATTCTATGCTGTGGTGCTATGTCTTCTGATGGTATTACTTTAGCATCTAACACAAGTTTAGCGTCTCTTTTCCTTATGAGCCAGTAGTCTATTTGGCTAGCATGATTTCCACTCACATAGGTGACAATGTGTGCTCGTCTTTTCTTGAAAAAGGTATTTGCTATTATTAAATCTTGTTCTTCCGCACATGCGAGGATTTTATGCCCTTGGTCATTTCTGTTTCCATAACTCTGACCTTCATAATACCGCTCATATCCTTCTCTTGCTGCACCTACATGTCCATTTAGGTCTCCACCTATTGATATGCGTTCACTTGTTGGTATGCTGCGTATGAAGGCACTCAGCTGATCCCAGAAGTTTTCCTTCTCATGCTCCGAGCTTCCTGCACGTGGCGCATAGCATGAAATAATTCTTGTCGGGGAGTGGCCTGCACTGATTTTAATAGCTATAATTCTGTCCGTGAGTCTATTTACTTCTGTAGCATTGTCCCGCCATCTTTCACTAACTACAATTCCAACTCCATTTCGTATTGAAGTTGTGCCGTTGTAAAAAAGTTTATAGCCATCACCAATATTCTTGCTTTTTGCACCTTTCCATCGCGTTTCTTGAATACAGGCTATGTCAATTTTTCTTCTAGAGAGCACTTCCGCTAGTTCACAACTCCTGCCTGTCAACGTGCCAATGTTAATTGTGGCCAGTCTGTTTTTTTGTATTTGTTTCTGTTTCATTTTCTTCTGTGTTTTCCCTTTTTTGGCCATGGTTTTTGTTTTTGCTGTTGTTGTTGTTGTTGTTGGTAGTGGACTAGCTTCTTTGGCCTGTGTCGTTCTCGCACAGGTAGCCCTCGCCTATTTTCCGCGCCGTGCAGGCGAGAACGGCGTGCGTCGCTTTGGGGGGACACCCTAGCCATATCCTTGTTTTCCGAAAAGTAGTGCGCAATTTTAAAGGATGCGACTATTTCTTTATTTATTTCCAGCCGATACGTCGCTTCACCTGTCGCTGGGATTTTCTGTCAGGGTTTACTCCCTTAGCCGAAACGATCCGGGTTTAAGGCGCCGGATACTCGCCTGCTCGCTTTAGATTGTTTTACCTTTGCTAATATTTCCTTCCCATAACGTCCTTCCGAAAATGTTTGGACCTCTATTTGCTTCAACTGTGTTCTCTTTATTAAATTAGTATTAAACTTTCGGATAATTAATTTAAAATATTGCCTATTTTTTTTTATTTTTTTTTTCCCCCTATTCCCGAAATTTTGGGTAGGGTACATTTATTTAATAAAAATATGATTCATTATAATAACGGAATTAATATAACCCATCCAATTAAATATTTGGTATTGTATTAATTACCATTTTACAGTTTTTTTTTGTTTTTTTTTACAATATCTACATATATTTTTACTATTTACTTAATATAAATGTACATTATTTTTTCGGAATTTTATTTCTTCTATTGTAAATTTATTAAATTTTTGAAAATAATTTTGAACAAGTTGTTTTATATCATAATTACAGAGTCCGTTATTATTATTATTATAATTGCATCCTTGTAGGAAATAAAAAACATCGTCTCTAAAATTACATATTACACAGTTGTCAGACTCAGATATCTTAAATTTATATAAATATACCTTAAATAGACCGTGCCCTGCTATAAATTGGACATTAAAAAAATTTGGCGTGTATTGATTATTTTTAAATCTATCTATTATACTTGGGAAAAATTGATACCCTATTCCATTATAATTATTCCATATTTCTTGAAATTTATTTATATAAAATTTATCCTTAAGTTTTTTCATTTGTTTTACTTAAAGTAGTTTATCCTCATATTTAAAAAATGGTGTCTTATATATTATGTTATTAAACGGATGATCTATATTAATGTTGTTTTTAATTGCGAACAAGCTTATATGTTTTTGCAGTTCGTATTCGATAGGTAACATGCCTGCGATAACTATTGTAGCTATATAGCTGGTAGTTCTGTACGTTTTAATCAGTTTAATGGCAACCTCTCTTTAGAAACCTTTAATCATGTTTTGAAATATTTTAGTCCCTAGCATATTAAAATAAATAATACTGCCGTAAATAATATTTGGTACTATTATACATTTATACAATATCATTCCCTTTTTATAATTTATTCGATTACTATTGTTGAAAAGTTTGTTGAAAATCGGCATGAATTTGTTAATTTTATTTCTTACATAATTAAAATGATTGTAAAATTTTAAGTTATTGTCTATAATGACACCTATACATTTTTCGTATATTTTACTAAAGTTTGATATTAAAAGTCTACTTTTTCTTTGTCTGTTGTAGCCCATCCATCTAACATTAGTATTTCTAGTCTAGCGTTTCTATTCATTAATATTTTGTACTTTAATCCAAATGGTTTGTTTGTTTCCATTAACTTCTTCCATGCTTCCATTTTGACTATTTTGATATTATATTTGTAATTATTAAATTCTTTTTTATATTCTTTAAATGATAACTCTGCTCCATTCATTTTTACATTTTTTATACTTTTTATATTTTGCGTTGACTCTATTCTTATAATTTTGTAATTTACCATTCCACCAATATGTATTTTTTTCCCTTCTGATACTATACGATTTATCTATCATCAAATTTGCATACTTTGTAAAATTTTCTACCCATGTGTTCAATTCGTTTTTATCTTTACAATTTACATTTAAGTCTAGATTTAGTACTTCATCTTCCATGTTTTTATCGAGTCTTTTATAATTGATGTATTTTACGTACCTTATTGTTTCTTTGTGCTTAGTTTAAATATAATGTATTTATGGTCACTATTCGTTTTCTTGTCTGATACTTCCGATTCCCTTACCTCATCTGTTAGGTTAAGTGTTACTATTTTAGATCAATTACACTTGTTTTATTATTTCTGTTAAAGGTTATACTATTTTTTTCATTCATTATCACTAAGTTGAACATGACTATTATTTTTTCCATTTGTCTTCCTCTTGTGTTATTTTTCCTGTCCCATCTTGTACTGTGTGAATTTAGATCTCCTAGTATTATAAATTTCTTAAAATTTTTACTTCGTAAATATTGAGTGATGAAATTAAAATATTCTTTGGCTATTTCGTTTGGCTGTATATATGTATGTATAAAATATATTTCACTTACTTTAAAAACTATTATATTTAATGTTTTATGTACGTAGTGTATATCAGTTTTATTTTGTTATTGTATATGATCATTAAATTATTGTTTATGATACTTTTATAATATTTTGGTACATATCCGTTATTATACTTGTCTGATATTAATGTTATATCTATCTTTTCATTTGTAATTTCTCCTAGCAAGATGTCTCTTGCCACCTTACAGTAGTTTTCACTGAATTGCAGAATTTTAACATTTTTACTATTATTTGTTTCTTTACTGTTATCCTTACTGTCACAGTTATTTCATTATTTATTTTGTTAATGATTTTTGTTGTTCGTATTTTAACTCCTCTTTCGTTTATCATTTCATAAATCATCTTTAATTGTTTAACTACCACTTCTTTTTTTTTATTTTTTTATTTTTATTTATTTATTTAGATTTTTACTGCCTACATAGGCTATAATCTACTTATTGTTAGTCTAGTTTGTAGTACGGTACATAGTTTTATAAAATTAAGTGTAGCATTGTACGTTTAACAAATTTAATAATGTTGTTGAGGTTCTTGATGTCCAAAAAAGCGTCGAGGTCCGTGGCAGTTGGTTGGTTGGCGGTGAACTTGGAGCAGCATAGTACCAGATGTTGTATGGTAATTTTTTCACCAGGGCATGTTTCACAAATCGGTGCCTCTTTCCTCTCGAGAATGAACTTATGCGTCAGCTGTGTATGACCCAGGTATAGCCTAATAATAGCTGATGTAAGCGATTTATTCTTTTTTGTTGCCTTGAATATTTTGTCCGTCCAGTCGCTATTGTTCAGTTTTATCGTGGTCAGGGTGCTTGGTGCTGTGACGCGTAAGTTTTCCAACCACTGGTCGAGAATTTTGTTTTTCATCTTCTGTAATACGTGCAGAACTTTTAATTTCGCGTATGTAGGTGGAGAGGAAGGTTTCATTGTTTGTGAGTACAGTGTAATTTGGATGATCGGGATTTGCTTCGACTTTGAGGCTATATCGGATAGCAGTTAATTTCCTCCGAGTGTTTAAAGGTGGTTTACCGCATAAGAGCTGCATGTTAGTTATTTGGCTTGTCGGAAAAGCATGCAGACTTATTCGGATCCCAGCATTATGTACTGGGTCAAGTATTTGGAGGCAAGTCTCCGACGCCGACAGATATGCCAGGCTGCCATATTCAAGCTTGGATCGGACAAGAGCCCTGTACAGCTGCAGCATCCTTTTGGGGCCAGGGCCGAAGGCCCTATTTCGGAGCATTTTCAGTATGTTCATTCTTTGATGCGTTTCATGTCGAAGTTGCCTCAGGTGTGCCGTCCACTTGAGACGATGATCGAAAGTAACTCCAAGGAAGGTGTGTTGGTCGGTTTTGGGTAGAACGTTTTTATTTAGCCGGAGCTGTAAGGCTTGATATTTTTTCTTCCTGGTGAAGATCATATATTTGGTTTTTGTTGGTGAGAACTACAATCCTACCGTGTTACTCCATGACTCGAGGTTGTGAAGCGTTTGCTGGAGAAGAGATTGACTGCATGCGTGGTCGTTCGTGGTTATCGAGATGTTTAGGTCGTCTGCAAAAAGTCTACATTTGATTGGTCGTGGTATTACTTCTTCTATCGTGTTAATAGCCATTAGAAAACATAGGATGCTCAGGACTCCTCCCTGAGGCACTCCGTTTTCGATGGTGGCTGTATCAGAAAGTGTGGTACCTATACGGACCTTAATAGTTCGATTCGATAAGTAGTTTGCTATGAAGGTGAGCGATCTTCCGTTTATACCTGCGGAATGGAATTGTTGTAGCACATAATGACGCCAGGTGCGGTCCTACGCCTTTGTGATATCGAAGAATATGGAATACAGGTTCTTTTTATTGGTAAATGCGTCGTGTGTGTCATTTGCTAAACCGACGATTTGGTCTTGAGTAGATCAGTTTCTGCGAAAACCACATTGTGCCGATGAAATTCTTTTGTCAAGAGCTGTCATTAATCTGTTGGCGATCATTTTTTCGAGAATTTTACAAAGTATACAAGTTAGAGCTATAGGTCTATACGAATCCGCTTGCAATTTGTTTTTTCCTGCTTTCAGGATTGGGATTAAAATGGCGGTGGACCATATATGTGGAAAGGTACCAGCGGTCCATAATCGGTTATAAATTGCAAGTAACTTTTTTTCTGATGCAGCATTCAACTGTGTGATGAATAGTAGCGGTATATTGTCCGGACCCGGTGATTTATTTTTTCGGAAGGCTTTTATGACCTTTTGTAGCTCTGGAAGCGTGTAACTGTGGTTGTACCACTCTTCATTGCTATCATGTATGATGACAGGCTACGTTGATTCGGTTTGGGACTTGAAGGTCTGGAATTCGTCAGAAAATTGCGATGTCGCAGAAGTTCCACTTCTTTGTTGACCGAATCTTTCTGTATTACTTGTTTAACTGTTGTTGCTGCTTTTTCGTTTTTGTTGATAGTATTAATTATATTCACTGTTTGTTTAAGATTAAGAATACCACTTTTTTGTGTTTCTATTGCTTCCTTTTAATGGTAAAAGTATTTTTTCTATTATGTTTTCTTCATTTTTCTTTGTTTTATATTTTATTTTTTTTGGAGCATTATTCAATTTGCTTTCACCCTGTTGCTCCTTTTCCGTTTCTTGCGTTTGTTTAATTTTCTTTTTCGGGTATTTTATTTTTGTTCTGTGGATTTTTACCTATCTCCTGATCTCCATCTATCAAAATGTTTTCCTCCTTTTTTGTATTTTGGCTTTGCATCCTGTTTTTGTACTCTTCCATATTACCCCCATTTGTGTTTCGGTAGCTACTCTTTCTGTTTGCTTTGTCATTTTCTTATTTGTTTCCCTTTTTCCTATTAATCCCTTTTCGTCGTCATCCAAACTTTCTAAACTTGACACTGCGTATAGGTTAATTTCAATTTCATTACTATCGTCCACGGCATTTGCATTTTCTGATGTTAATGGGTACGATGTTTTACATTGTTGTTTGTTCACTTCCGTCGTCATTTCTTCTCTTTGTTCCTCCAAATTTGTTATTGTATTTGCATTTTTTATTATCTCGTTTTTTTCCCGATATGATAGTTGGTCTTCTGAAATGAATATGCGGAATTGTTCATTTTCATAGTTGATAATTAATGATTCCGGTAAAATTTGTTTATTTTCCTCAGTTTCCTCAAGTGTCGCATATACCTGTCTTCTAAAGCTACAAATATGTTTGTACCCTTCTTCTGCTAAACCTGTGAGTTCATTTTTATATTGTGTTGTTTTAATGCATTTTCAATTATATAGTGTGGTATATGCGGCGATACATTTGATATTATGATACGTTTTGCCGAGTTTAATAATTTCCATATTTGTATTTTGTTATTTTTTATTTGAATTGTGTGATGTACTTTAGTAATTTGTTCCACTAAGTTTTTATTTGATATATATATATATACAAATTCTGCTGTTAGAATTACGCGATGCAAATAAAATATTGTTTGATCCAACATATTTTCCTACTTCGTATATGTATTTGTAGCGACATTGCTAAGTTTATTATAAACATTAAAAATAAAATCGATATATCGAAATGAACAGCCATTTTTTTTTTTTTTTTTTTTTTTTTATTACGGAAACAAACAGAATGCATTAGTTTCTAGATAACAAAATTTTACTCTTGCCGTTCGTTGAATATTATTTTTCTTGACAATTATTTTAACCGTTATGATTTATAATTTTCTTATATTACACGATACAATTTCACTAGAAGCAATTTATTTATGTGTTTATGTTTTCTTATGTAATGTCGCTAAAGATATTATAAATGGTGACCCCGACGTGATCAAAAACAATAACAATTATGTTCGCATTTGTTCGTAACAACGTGCTAAGTCATTAAGGTAACCGATTATTTACACTGAAAATCGTTATTTTGTGATTCGTGAAAAAGTATGATCGATAACTCAATAGTCAACATGGACGACTCGTTTGTAGTATCGTCGAGCATACCAATAGGTCTTCCACCGTTTTGGAAGACCGAACCGGAAATGTGGTTTTTACGCACAGAATCAATTTTCACTCTCGCTCGTATAAACGATGACGACACAACATTTTTACATGTAATTAGCGCACTCGACGATGCGAGTTTAAAAACAGTAAAACACCTTTTAATAAAACCACCGGCAACCGACCGATATAAAACGTTAAAGAATAAGCAGTCGCAACAATTTCGACAAACCGATACCTCGAAGCTCAATAACCCGCTTTATGAAGTAACATTGGGCGATAGAACGTCGTCACAACTCCTCCAACAAATGGAAGATTTAGACCCCCACAACTTTAGACGAATCAATATTACGCCTCCTCTGGCTTAAACGGTTGCCGTTGGAAATACGAACAGTGTTATTAGGGTTGGACGATACTAAACCGTTAGCGGAACTTGTAGAAATAGCCCTATCGGGTTTTCGAAGCACGAAACGACACGAGTTCCAGCTCAATTTATGCTGTCTCAAACCGCCGACAAAATGGGACGAACTATCCGAGTGTAAAAAGTCGATTGGAGAATTTAGAGAACCAAATCAGCAGCCTACGGAAATTGATCGAGTAGCAAACACAAAACAATCAGGGCCGCTGCGAAAGAAATAGATGGAATAAAAAGGACCGTTTCCGCAGCTCAAATCAAAATTCACAAAAACTAGAAGGAACAAAAGATCTTGGAGTCTGTTGGTACCATCAAACTTTCGGAGACAAGGCTACGAAATGCATCCCACCATGCCAGCAGGATTCGGGAAAAGAAATCGCTGCATGTGAGGACTGGAAACAACGCCATATAAATCAGGTTAGACGTTTATTTATCACGAATCGCGTATCGCAAAAAAAAAATTTTGGTCGACACGGGAGCCGAGTGCTCAGTAGCCCCGTCGAAAATTTTTCCGACAGTAGCAGCTAGTAATGGGCCGCAGTTGTTCGCCGCTAATGGAACACCAATAAAAACATATGGCCGACAATCATTTGCAATCGATTTAGGATTAAATAAACGCTTCGAATGGAATTTCGTAGTAGCTGAGGTCACTCATGCCATCTTAGGTGCCGATTTCTTAAATTATTACCATAATTTAATCGTCGACTTACGAAATCGTTGCATTCTAACATCCAAACATCAAGCTTCTGCCCCGGGGGAATGGAGAAAAGCAAAAATATGTGGTATACGCTGTTCAGACAACATCGATAAACTTTTTCAACAGTTTCCCGAGATAATTAGTGAATTGCTGTCCGTAAGATCGCAGAATTCTCAAGTCCAGCACCACATACAAACGACGGGACCACCGGTAGTAGCCTACGCTCGACGCTTACCTCCCGAAAAATATAGGTACGCCAAAAACGCGTTTGTTGAACTTGTTAAAAACGGGATATGCCGACCCTCGGGATCATCATGGGCCAGTCCACTGACAATGGTATCGAAGCCTGATGGGGAATGGCGAATATGCGGAGATTATCGGAGATTAAACAACATCACCGTTCCCGACAAATATCCAATTCCGAATATACCAGATGTCAATACTTCGCTGAATGGAGTAAAAATATTTTCCAAAATCGATTTATTAAAAGCCTACAACCAAATCCACATGACGAAAGAAGATTGTGCTAAAACAGCAGTAATAACTCTGTTTGGTCTTTTCGAATATACCGTGATGCCTTTCGGACTACGAAACGCCGGGTCTACATTTCAGCACGACCGATTAACCGCCCGACAGGCGCGACATTTAGTATTCATTTCCACCTACACGTCAAATATACGATATGTACAGGGCGAGGAGAATATACCAGCTGATCTCATGTCCCGAATTGAAAGTATTACAGAATTATCACCAGCATCAATCCAAACAGCTCAGGCAGATGATGAACAACTACAAGCTATACTAAACGATCCTAGTAGCAATTTGAAACTTAACTGCATGTCTGTAGGTGCTGCACAAGTATACATCGATCAGTTTAACCGCCCGTTTGTTCCGCATAACTTACAAAAAGCAACGTTCCATTCGATACACGATTTAAGTCACCCTTCACCAAAATGAACTATAACTACTGTACGGGAGCGATTCGTGTAGCCGAATATGAGTCGCGACATAAAAAATTGGTTAAAAACGTGCCTATCTTGTCAAAAGACCAAAATTCATCGACATACGTTTGCACCCCTTGGTAAATTTCCGAAAAGTGTGAGGTTTCAGCAGGTACAATGCGATATAGTAGGTCCATTACCAATTTCTGAAAACAAACGTTACATTCTAACTATAATAGACAGATATACTACCTAGCTGGAGGCAATTCCAATAGAAGACAGAAAGGGTGGCATGGGTTATTTTCGAGAATTGGATTGCACGTTTTGGAGTACCGGATATTTTAACTACCGATAGGGGTGCACAATTCACATCCCAGCTGTTTACTATTTTTACGCAACAATTGGGAATACACCATACACGCGCAACGGCGTATAATCCAAAAGCAAATGGGAAGGTGGAAAGAGCGCATAGGACCTTAAAAACAGCTTTAAAATGCAGAGCGGAAAAATGGACGCGTAGCCTCCCTTTTGTATTAATGGGTATTCGGTCGTGCTTATTAGATTGCAGTGCATCTCCAGCCGAACTGGTTTACGCATCGCCAGTTAAACTTCCTGGCGAATTTTGGACGGGATTAACTGATCCACCGTTGGATCAGTACGAGCTCTTAAAAACATTACGAAAATCGCTAGCAGAAATACGACCTACCAATAGAAATTACGAAAAAGGTAAATCGTTCATCCACCAAGATCTAAAAAACGCGAAGCATGTTTTTGTACGTTTTGACGGAATACGAAAGCCGCTACAACCTACGTATGATGGACCTTTAAAGTATTGGATCGGAAAGAATCATTCTGCACTTTGGACCTAAATGGAAAACACGACACTGTTAATATAAATTGTTTAAAAACCAGCCTGTTTATGCTCCGAAGGGGAAAATATCTCGGGCACAGAAAGCGACTTGGACGTAACGATGATGACGAACCCAATTCAACAGCAACGTTTTGAAGTAATCGAAAAAAATGTTAAAAATTACACAACCACAAAAAGCGGAAGAACAATAATCAAGCCAAGAAAATATTTGGAAACTATAAACGAAAGAACATCGTAAGATGGTAAATAAATCATTAACTTTCTTCTCTTTTATGTTTAAAATGTTAATCCGATAACCACATAAGCACATTATATCGCCACCCGCAACGTATTAAGATTATTAAGATAGTTTTCTTATATAACATTCTATATTACGTTGCAGGGGAACATTTTTTATGCGAATATAGTTATAAGTAGAATTAATCAATAAGGTTTGTTACCAATAGAAATATGTTAGAGTCTAACGCTCATTCATTTTACGTTAAAGCCGATAATACTAGTTTTAAGTTTATAATCCGATTAACCTCACACGGAGAGGATACTACCGATCATATGTAAATATTAAATTTGTGAAAGGATTATAGAGAGAACAGTGTGAGACTGTAAATATCATTTACAACTTAATACATTTAACAGCAACTTTTTTCTAATTTTTGTACCATTATTATTAATGTTATTTTTATGTTATATTACTCTTAATATTACTACCATAACGTTACCACATACTTTGAGCTTATATGTACCGTAACCAATTAGGCATGTGAAATGCAAATTGTTTTTGTTCGTTTTTCTTTGTTTTTCTTACTATCGTCTCTCTCCGCACGGAGGGAGTATTGTAGCGACATCGCTAATTTTTATTATAAACATTAAAAATAAAATCGATATATCGAAATGAACAGCCAATCCAAAGTCTGCTTTGTGATTGGCTATCGCGGCACACGCTATATTTTACTACTATGTACGCATTAGTTTCTAGATAACAAAATTTTACTCTTGCCGTTCGTTCACATATTAATCGGATATTATTTTTCTTGACAATTATTTTAACCATTATGATTTATAATTTTCTTATATTACACGATACAGGTTTTACTAGAAGCAATTTATTTACATGTTTATGTTTTTGTATGTAATGTCGCTAAAGATGTTACAATTCTTTTAGTTTAATTTCGCTTATTGCATTTAGTATAATAGCTTATTGTGTTTCTGGGAATAAATTTGTTTGTAAAATCGTACTGTACGATATCATATTTTTAGATTTAAGTTGTTCATAATTATCTGCTGGGTCTATTTGGGCCATTTGTTAATTTATTTGATAGTGATAGTTTTACTTTACATTAATCTGTTTAATATATCTGATGTAATAACATTAGATTAGAATTACCTGATTGCTGTATTATCGAATCTGTCTATTATATTTCTTATCACTTTAACTCACAGACGTGAACCGTACACTTCAACTGTTTATACACATATGAAGTTAATGTTGAATAAGAATTACTGCTCCGTATAATTCTTCCTCTTTGTCCTTTCCTTTCCATCTCCAAATATAATCCCTGTACTTCAATCTTTCCTAAGCTCTATTTCTAATCGTCTCTCTATTTAACCCTTTCCATAATTTCTGTAGTTGTTGGGTCAAAGCGGTTGGCGCGCCCAAAAGATGAAAAAAAAAAAAAAGAATTACGATATCACCTTAAGTTATATCACTCTGATATATATTTTTTATCAAATAATTATTTTTTACTTTTTAGTGCATTTTTAAATTTTTGTAATAAACCTTGAAGTCGGTATTTATTTTTTGTAAAAAAACATTTTATTATTATTTTTTTTCACGTTGTAATGATTAAAAAAATCTATAAAAATTCATCAGTACTCTTCAACTAATGACTTTAGGTGGATTTTTTTTTAGAATGATGAAGTGTCAGTATGATCTCAAAAAAAATTATTTAATATTTAAAATGCGATTTTGACCACATTTTGATGTTGGAACGGTCAGTATTGTTTTATTTTCCTGTAGAACGGGAAAAAATACATCAAAAATTTATTTTTCCAGATTTTTCTAGTGGTGGGTCATGTCGAAAAATTAAAAAAAAAACGTTAAATCATCTACTTTTAACATGGAAGTATCGTCTTTCAAGTGATTATTTTTTGCTAGTGTTCCGTGGCACTTAACCATGTTAGGAGACTGTATGGAATCAGTAACCAGGAGGAAATTACTGTTTCTGGTGTAAGTTGTAACGATGTGGTGGGAGCAGTGTGCAATTGCATATAGTTCTGTATTCAATGTGGAACAGGCATCATTGAGTTGGGCTTCGTATGAGATGTCATGACCCTCAAACGCATAGATTGCGGATAGTGGACCTGCCTCGCCGACTGCTTTAGCTCCATCAATGTAGTAAATTAGGTGGTCCGGATACCTATTAATTGCTCCCAACTTCCATCTTCACTGTATAGAGGGGACCTGTTGTGCTTAGATTCTGTTTCAGGGGTAGATCAATATTTATCTGGAAAGTGATCCAAAGGGGAATAAGGACGCTGGGGCTGGGCGCTGACCTCTGTACAGACGTGATACCACATCTTCGCAGGTCGGCCAGTAATTCTGGTAGTGGGTCACTGGGAAAGTTTGGTTCAAGAGGACAATGCTCCAACTTTAGAGGGGGCGGGGGGTTCGTGTGTGGCTGAAATGATAGCACATATTTCGCTGTATGAAATATTTTCGTAAGTAAGAAAGTGGAGGGCATACGGATAGAACGCGCATACTAACAGCTGGAGAGGTTCAATGCACTCCCAAAATGGTTCTTAATGCGGAGTGATGTACAGGATCGAGGGATTTCAATAGAGATTTGCTGGCTGAGGAGTACACCTGGCACCCGTGGTGTATTTTCGATAAGATTAGCGATCTGTAAATGTTAAAGAGGAATTTAGGATTAAAATTACATCTGAGGCTAAGCAGATATTTCAATATGGAGATAGAACTGGTGCAGCTATGTTTTAAGTTGGCAATACGAGGCTTCCAAGTAAGGCTAGAATCAAAGATTAATCCGAGGAATTTGACAGTGGCTTTCTGGGGAAGAGGAAGGTTGTTTAGATTTAAGGACACACTGGAAGAGGAACAACGCCCCTTGCAAAAATCAACATATACGGATTTACTCGCTGAGATGGCGAGGCCGTTGTTTTCAGACCAACTCTGTATTTTATTGATAGTTTTCTGGAGTACTTTTTTGAGCGATAGGGAGAATATTTGACGATAAGGAGATGTTATGATCATCGATAAATAGCCGGGCGGTTATAAGCGACGAGATGCAATCGGCTACGTCATTGACGTATATATTATGAATAAGGTTGCACTCAGAGCAGAGCCTTGTGGCATGCCATTCTCGGTTGGAATAGGTGCTGATAATGATGTACCAACCTTAACCCGGACCGTTCGATTGCTTAAAAAGCCAGTGATATATTTGCTCATCTGGCCATTTATTCCAGTGGCTTTGAGCTTTACCAATAATCCATGCCGCCATATGCGATCGAATGCTTTTTCTAAATTGAAAAAGACAGCATATGTATGTTGATAGTGGTGAAAGCTTGTCACTATTTGCTGTTGCAGAGTTATTAAGTGATCACCTGCTGATCTCGCTTTATGCCCTCCGGCTTGGATAGGAGAAAGGATCTTGTTTTTTCAAGGACATAGAGGAGGCGCCTGCTTATCATTTTTTCTATTACTTTGGATAAGACATTTAAACGGGAAATTTGACGATAACTTTCAGGACAGAATGGATCTTTATTTGGTTTTAATATAGTAATAATATGTGCCATTTTCCAAAATTGAGGAATATCGCCAGATGCCCATATTTAATTATAAATATTAAGGAGATGTGCTGGTAAATATTTAATCATGTATGGGTGAACAGAGTCAGGACCAGGTGTACTGTTGCGAGAATGAAATTTGAGTTGAAAGTTTAACACAGCCATAGAAAATTTGCTATTTAAAGCATCCGTGGATTGTTGGGGGAAGGATAATTCATGTTCATAAACAATTTTCTAGGTGTAAACTCAGTGGAATAGACTAGGGAGAAGAACTCATTCTGGTAGTGCTATTCGAGGATATCCACAACATTGCTTGGATCTGATACGACTGAGTTGTTATGGATAAAGAAGGTATTAAGGGCATTCATTGATTTAATTTTTGCCCACGTTATTTGGTTAGATGTGGATTGGGCTATAGAATCAATGAAATGAATTCAATCAGGTCACTGAGTAATTTTGAAGATTTGTATTTTCTGAGGGCTCATTTACGGTTTTGTATCAACTTCACTGCACCACTAGGGAACACTGTGTGGGCGGTGCGAGGGGGTAGATTTGAGGATCGTCATTTCCGCTGCAGTAAACATAGCCTCAAGAAGCTAGGAGTTGTTAATGTAGAGACGTTTGGTACAAGACTTGTGGAATGAATTATACTAGGGAAGTGGTCGCTGAAACACGAGTCCGGCAGTACTACTGACTCTAATTTAGGATGTAAAACCGGGGAAGAGAAAGTTTAGTTAATAGTCGAGAACACATGGTATAAGAGGTTAAAATGT
Source organism: Icerya purchasi (assembly GCA_039619475.1). NCBI lineage: Eukaryota > Metazoa > Arthropoda > Insecta > Hemiptera > Monophlebidae > Icerya > Icerya purchasi. The sequence goes on from CM077116.1 coordinate 138,638,704, forward strand.
GTGCGTGTAGGTTGAGGAATAAAGCATAAATCAGTATTTAAAACTAGTTTAGTAATAATTGCTTCATGTTTGTTTGTGTCTTGATCCCCAGATCGGGGAATGAGCGTTGAAGTCCCCTAATAATATTATTGGTTTAGGAAGTTGTTTTATAATGGATTCGAGTTTGTGGAAACTATTTATGCTGTTCGGGGGAATATAACAGTTACATAGTGTAACTGGAGAGTTAGATAAAAGAGGGACATGTATACTAGCGACATTAACTTGTAAAGAGGAGTTGAGATGGACTTGGTACACAGGGATGGCAGTGTGGATAAGAGATAGAACACCTCATTTCGCTTTGAGTATTGTTACATCTAAAGAGTTTATAATTTTTTACTCTCAGTTGATGTTTTGATTTGAGGTGTGATTCTTGTAAGCATATAGCGTAGGGGTCTTGTCGTGCAATTAACTGCATCAGTACAGCGCGGTTGTTATTAAAGCCGCGACAGTTCCACTGCATTAAACAAGATTTTACAGCCATCTTGGTTCTAATTAATGTTGTATATGTACGACTATATGGACACAGGAAGTTTGTTAATTTGTGTTGGACACGTTGCCGTCGCTATGAGGTCGCTCGTCTTCAGACGTCGTGATAGATTGTTCCGATAATTTTCTTATGATTCGGTACAGCGACTTTTAATGCTTCTGCCGGTAAGATATGGTTTAACTGTTGCAAGCATATATACTAACTCGACAAAGCTCCTTGTATAATCAGTTGCATAGGAAATGTATTTTGGGTGGTCGCTACTGTCTGGATAAATGTTTTGAATTCTTCAAATCCCATCATAAAAGTTGGTTGTTCGGCGTTGAAAAGATGTTAGGCTTTTTCAGTTACGTCTACTGGCTCCCGAGTTTGCTGTTCATTATGCGGCTCCGTTGGTAGATGCTCCTCTTTCTTATCTGGTTGATTAATACAGAGGGCTGGCCTTGGGGAAAATCGCTGAGGTCAGCAAGTGGTTCCGGAGTTTTGGGATGGGGCCGTTTCAGAGGACTAGCGTCCGTGTCCATTTCTATTTCCGGCTGCTCAATTGTAGTACTTGTATTAATTTTATCTGGACATGTTGTGTCTATCATTAAAGGGGAGAAATGGGCGAATCGCTATCGTGGTCTGTGGTCAGTTGGTGAGGTTGGCAAGTGGTGCCCGGAGGGCTGGAATGAATCTATTATTATGTATTCACCGGTCTATTCTCTTTTCTGCAGTTTGGACAAATATGGTCTTCGATTTGGATGAGAATTCTATAATCGTGGCCATTATTGCGAAGGAGAAATGATCTAGGAATATTCGCACAGTTTACACGCTCGGCATGCACTTGTCTTCGCCAGCTTATTATGTGTGCAAACTCACCGTCTGAGGAGTTGACTCGTAATATTGATATTGATGACAGTACCTTAAGGGATAGTGCTGAAATGAGGTATGACTAAAATGTTTCATTCGTTCTAGTGGCCGATGACCTGAATTGTCCGCTCTCCTAATGTAATCGTTCGGCCTCCGGCAAAAAAATCGTTCGTTACTGTTTGGGTTCTAAGGAAAATAATTACACGGTCCCGACTGATACGAGACCCCGCAATTATATCTAAATTACTGTCGGTGACTGATTACACCGTAGTGAAAAAATCTCTGAGAGAATGAGATGGGAAATGTGGCAGGATGATGCCCTGTTCATCTTTTGGATGATTAAAAGCTGTTAATGGTGTTATTTTCGTTGACTTTACTTTATCAGCGAAATTTTGTTTATTTAATGAGTTAACCTTTTCCGAAGATTCGGTTTGTATTTTATTTATATTAAATAACGCGCTTGATTCATTTAGTATTATCAGAGAAAGCGTTGATTGGGGAATGTGTGGTGCTTTGTTTGACAGTAGCGGTTGACGATAATGCTACGGCTGCGGTGTGGAGTTGGTGTGTGTTGTCTGTTGATCGAATAATTTGTTTTTTTGTGTGAAGTAGGTACTTGTGTAAGCGCGGTAGTGACATGTATGCAGGACTTAGTCGTGTACGAGTGAGAGGTGGTTTGTTTGTGTAATTATCTTACTCGTCACATTACTCTGGTTTGGAGCGAGCGAAAAGGAATCTGTAGCGATCAACTGATGCTTATCAGCGGTTGCGGTGGCCGGCTGATGCGGCGGCGTGTTGTGTGTATCGGTTTGGCTCTTACCTGGTTTGTGTGTTGCGTACTTACTATCGGTGGTCGTTTTGCTTCCATTCAGTTTCGGTGAGGCGACCAGGGTATTTGCTGGGAGTGGTGAACGCGCGGCGTCTCACGAGACAGCCCCAAATGTAATATTTCGTATCAATACAAAACGAAATATGAGAAACACAACTACGATAATTAAACAGTATTCTAATATCTAGTTGAAGAGTACTCATGAATTTTTTCAGATTTTTTTAAATCGTTAGAACGGAAGAAAACAAAATGTATAAATCAATGTTTTTGGGTGCCCAGAGCCAAAAATTTTTTTCTGGTACCTATGACCCGGTTCACTCTTCATTTTGTGCCCCAAAAAATACTTTTCCGCATAAAAAAAAATAAAAAGAATTAAGGGCATTTCACCATTGTTAACAGGGAGTTTAAAATTATTTTTTCTTTGTGATCCATTGTTTTAAATATATTCAGTTCAAAGTATGACTTCCACTTCATTGATTATGCTAAATACTATGGCCACATTTTTGCCAAATCGTCTTTTTTTTTCATAAGAGAATGATTGTCTTGTTTATATATTTTGTTTTCAAGAGTTAAACAATTTTATATACAACAATTTCTCTATGTTCATTTGGCTTAATTTGGTTGTATAATTTATTTTTGGTGTATTGTGTACTTCCAGATTTTTTTTTTTATTTATAAATTTTCCTTTCCAAGTATTATTTTACAGTTTATAAAAAAGACGTTGTACCCAGGATAATGGTAACCTTACCTACAAGAAATTTTCAATTTTTACTCTCTTACTGTAGCTCTTGGGAGATTTATGGTCTTATCTGAAAAACAGTTTCCCTAAAGGATTTTTTGAGCATTAGGCGAAAAGTATGCAGGTTACTGTTCCTGACCTATAAGAACAGTGTACATTATTACTTTGCAACTGCATTACTGATGTATCAAAAATTTATTAATTCAGCAAAAAGTATATATAAACTAAGACATAGTTCTTGTGAATAATTTTATTCCTAATTTTGGCATTATTGTACTTAACTTATGAAGCACAATTATCAGAATACTTCCTGATGATTTCACTGGCACTAAATAGTACTTAATTAGTTTTCGAAAAAGATGTGTATATGAATTTGATATTTTTTTCTGTTTTGTATTTATTTCATTATTTTGAAATTTACAGCAAGTAAGTGTTTTTTAATCGAATTGATAAATTTAAATGTAATCAATGTTATATTGTGTAAAAGCAGTGGTGTACCTAAACCACTTTTGGTAGGGGGGTCAAGAAATCAAAAAAATTGAGCGAAGGAACAACAAGAATATTAAAAGACGATTGTTACGTTTTTTAAAATCTAGTACCGATTTTTTTAGGATACACTAATAACCAGCCATATGAAAAACTGCAAGAACTAACAAATCTAAATTACGTCTAATTTTCATTTTCTTTTCAGTTTTTTCTTCTTTTTTTTTTTTTTGCAATAAAAATCTACTTTAAATAAACTGAATTAATCCATAAATATTTTTTCTATGTACTCCCAGGTGAATTAAAAAGCTGATAGCATGAAAAATGAAACAAATATGATTAGCAAAAATCTTTCCAGTAGTCCACCTGAATTTCAAGTTTATTGTGCTAGAGAGAAAATGAGAATTCTATCCGCGTGAAAAATAAAACCTTTATTTGTTTGTTATTTATTATAAAAATGGAAAAAAACATTTCGCATTAAACTGTTTTTACTCTTGCTATAAAGCGATTAAAAAAAAACAAAAAAAAAACCAATAAATGACGTGGTTATTTTGAATGAAAATAGCAAAGTATTTCACTTATAACCCAGTATAAGCATATCACCTTAAAAAACAATTCAATCATAGTGTAAGTATAATAAATATAATCCTGCCCCTCAAACTGTTCCGCTATGAGTAGTTGTTCATTTTTTTGTGATCAAATCTCTTCAAAATTTCGGGGGGGGGGGGGTAAAACCTCTCTAAAAGTATGCCACTGTGTATGTTATTCGTAGAACTATGACAACTTCTGCGTAATTTTCAATTTCTATTTCCTTACTGTAGCTACTGAAACTTACAGTCTCATTTGTAAAATAATTGCTCTGCAGAATTTGTCCATTTTTGAGGATTAGGTGAAAAAGATACAGTCATGCCTTTTACAAAATCATAGGCACAAGGTTTATTTTTACAGAGTATTATTTTAGTTTACCTAAAAATTTTTTCACTCAACAATAATTTTGTATAAACAGTGGCATAGTTCCTGTGAATAATTATATTCCTCATTTACTCTTTATTCTGTTTATTCTATGAAGTACAATTAATTGAGAATTACCTCTAGCATTAAATATTATTTAATTAAAAGTGTGTATTAATATAAAATGAATTTCATTTTATTTATCTGAATTTTATTCATATTATTTGTTCAAAATTTACAGAAAGTAAGTATTTTTAATAGAATTAATACATTTAAATATTGTGTATAAGCAAGCATTAAGGAACAACCCTATAATTTAATTTAATTTTTGACATATATATTCATGTAATACTCCATTTACATTATTTTCTGGGCAAGGGGTACATAGGTATACAAATTTTTGAATGTATTATGTGACAATTTTATTTTGAAACAAACAATTTAAAGTGAATAGCAGTAATATGTTCTAATACACCTTAGTGATGTGCTATTATGATTAAAATCTTTAATGCAGAATGCTTCATTTTACTAAAATTATATGAAAGTGTCTACTTAAAATGAAAGATTAAAGTTTGTACATGATGGACATATTTTATTATTCTTTGAATCATCAATCAAGCTTTCATTTAAAATTTCAAAATCTGATTAACAATTATACTGGTATACACCTGCAATGGATCAAGATACTAGGCAAAATTATGGTCCTATAATCTTCAAATATTCCAGTTCCTTTCAGTTTAAGTCAGTATGAACTGTAACACTACCTCACCTTTTTAAAACAATTCCAATATATATAATTTTACAATATTTCAATTGCTTTTTCTACAAATTTATTTCACAGAAAATCTACATTTTGGGTAAAATTGTATCATTATAGTGATTATTTTTCCAATCTTTTGGTATTTTTAATAAGGTCGAGCTCCAAAAATGAATTAAATTTAAATTTGTATTCTACTACATTTTTAGTAAAACAGAGGTTCCAATGGCATAATATAAATTTTTTTTTCATTCCTTTTCCAAGTATGTATAACCTTGAAAATCTACTGATCTAGCGCATCATAGCATTAACGATATGCTATGTCTTCAATATAAATACAATATTGCTGCAATAAATGCAAACATTTCATTTTGGTTACTTATTATCATTTTCTCTAGCAGAATTTCAGTTAAGGATTACTGGCAACTTATAATTATTATTTCATTAGCATTAATTCTGATTATCACACTTATTTTATGGAAGGTTTAAAATCATAAAAATATTTTGCAATATTCTTTTCTTTTTACTAGTTCATACAATTCATAGTGTGATGACCCCTTCATAGTTTATGCTAAGAACCTCAGTTACTCTTTTATTAATTAATTTTCCCTTCACAAGTTCTACTAATTTTACCACTACTACATGATTATTAACTAATGATTCGCAATGCATGTATACTAACACAATACATTTGTTTTCATTTGTATAAACATTATTTGTTTTTTTTGTTGAAATTAACAGTCTGTAAGTAGATGTTGAAAGAATACATATATTTAACTCTAATGGATGTTATTATATGCTTGCAAACAGTGAATATTAAATCAACATATTTAGATGAGTTTTTTTTTATATAATATTGAATTTAAAATATTTTGAGGCATATAAATCATATAACTATAAATGTTTTAAGTGTATTACAACAGTTATTTCAAAGAAAATAAACTTCTAATTTAACACTACTAGTTTAAATTGAACTGAATTAACACACTTTAATAAGTTTTTTAAATTGTGCAGAGAATCAAGATATTAAAAGAAATCATCATCTCATATTCTTCAAATATTCTCATTTCTACTTTTTTATATATAGTGCCATCAGTCATATTATTATTCAAAACAAACCAGCAAAATATTACTATGTCTCGCATAAGGTAATTCCATGGCACATTATGTGTTTATTTTAAGCAATTTTATTATTACAGTAATAGTATATTTTGAACATGATTATGCATTAATGTTTTGAATTTATGCTCTTATTTTTATTACTTTGAATGAGGCAAAGCCTTGAGAAATTAATTTTATTTAAATCTGTGCCCTACTAAATTTCACAATCTTCTTCTTTCGGTGCCATGACCGTTCTCGATCTTAGGCTCATCTGATGGCAAGCTTGGTTAATTCTTTGTAGGCACCCCTATCCTTTGCTGTGTGGAACAATTCTTCAACACTGTGACCTGTCCATGTCTGTAGGTTCTTACAATACACCTCATTAATTATTGTAAACGGATTTAAATTGTTAACGAAAATTACATAATGAAGGTCACACTATTATACATCAAAATTTTATTTAAATTATTTTTAAATCTTGGATAACTATTGTGATTTGTACATTACATGTATATATATATAAATAAAATAAATAAAAAATCAATTAGGTAATCTAGAAGAACGTGTTGCAAGCGTGGGAATGTGTGTGTAAAACTGTTTGTCGGTTGGGGGTAAAATGACTACCACTGCGTCAGATTGGAGAAAGGTCGATAATTGAAGAAATGGGGATGATTGGTTCCGGCTGGAATAAAGGAAGTAAAATGATGAGGACATAAATAGAAAATGGAAGGCAGGTAGTAGTTAGTTGGAGTTAAACCTTCTTAGAAAATTTTTAAACAGTTCTGTTTGCCGTCCGAAAAGAGTCGTGAAAACGATCTCCGTTAACAAAAAATAGTTTAGTTATTATTAATCAAACCGTTTGGAACTCGAAGTAATAATCACCCGTCAGAATCGTTGTATTAAATTTTAAATTAGACAGAGATTGATTATTAAATTACCAAATTATGCGACACCAAATTAAATTGAATTCACTCGATCGTCGCAGCGTTGCCGAACCACTGCCAACAGACAGTGTTACATACACATTTATTTAATATTATATAATTATTGTTCTTGCGTCAAATATATAATAATGGTAAAGAAAGATCGTTATAGGTTATTGGAAAATAAAAAATATATTATCTTTTTTTGTCTCAGTTTTAAATTAATAATAATCAAAAATAAATAAATAAAATAATACTTTTACGTCCACGGTGTAAAAGAGACCGTGGTGGCATCCGTGAAGACGGAATAAAACTCCTTAATCGTGTTACACTATTAAAATCAATTTATTCAGCACTTCAAATAATTTAAAGACCGCCTCTGTGTTGAATGTGTTTATGGACTATAGATCAATAAAACAATGCTTTGCTTGTTTTCATGTTAATATTTACTGCAACCCAGTTTCGCTGAAATTTACAGCAATTTGTAATTGAATTTTTTTTACATCCTTTGTGTTGAGTAAAATTTTTTCATGAACAGGTTAAAATCACAAATGATATTTAACTATTACATTATAAATTTCTTTTTTAGGATTCCATACACATATAATATATCGGGTACGGAATTCTAATAAGATGGTTCAGAAACAACAAAAATATCAAATAAAAATCAATAACTCACGAACGGCTTGACTTATAAACTTCAAATTTGGAACTTAAATTACAATTAAAGTTCTCTTTGAAACGGTCTATAACTTCAAGATGACCGATTACCCTGTGCGGTAAAAACACCAAAAAACCGCCAAGAATATATAATATGGTATTTAAAACGATCTCAAAAATCATTTAAAAAATCATAACTCATCACCTAATAAACCTATGAAGGTGAAATTCAAAATATAAAATAAAATGTAGGAGTTCTTTCATAAATTCAAGAAATTACGCTACAAAAGTTATGTAATGTTGCCGAAGAGTTCAAAAACGCGAAAAATTATGTGTCCCCTTTAGCACCGTGAGTATTCCAGCTAAAAATTTTGAACATGGTTAAAAATATGCGCATCCCCGTATATTTCTCAAGTTTGGAACATCCGGATATCCAGCTTTAAAATTAGACCCTTGGTGCGCCGAAGACTTGAAATTTTGTGATATATTGTTAGAAAGGTCGCTATTTGTCGGGAACGAAACCATATCTCTTTTCCTTAACGATCCTTTGAAAGTTGCCGAAAAGTTTAAAAAAGCGTGAGGTCTAATATGTAGCCTCCCATTGCGACGCGAGTATTATAGCTAAAAATTTTGAACAAGGTAGAAAATATGCACATCCACATATATTTCTTTAGTCTGGAACATCTAGGTTTCCAACTTTAAAATTAGCCCCTCGGGACTTTAAAAGCTCAAATTTTTGGAAAAATTTTTTTTTTTTTCGGGGCATGATAAATTGTTGGAAAGAGCGTTATTTGTCGGTAACGAAACTGTATTTTATTTTCTTAAAGAAACATTGGAAGTTTACTAAAAGCTCAAAAAGCACGAATAATTGATGTGTAACCCCCGCTGGTGGCTCAAGTATTATAGCCAGGGATTTTGAACAATGTTAAAAAAATGCACATCTCTGTTTATTTTGGAACATCTGGGTTTCCAATCTTAAATCGAACCCTTGGAGCGCCGATAGCTTGAAAGTTTCAAAAAAATATTATTTTTTCCGGTTATGTGATATGTTAATGGAAAGATCGCTATTTGCTAGGAACAAAACCGTATTTCATTTCCTTAACGGAACTTTCTAAGTTATCCGAAAGTTCAAAAAAGCGTGGGAACTGATATGGAGCCTCCCCTTCGCGGCCTGAGTATTGTAGCTAAAAATTTTGAACAAGATTAAAAAAATGCGCATTCCCTTATACTTCTCTAGTTTAGAACATCTGAGTTTCCAATTCTAAAATTCGGCTCTCGGCATGCCGAAACTTCAAAGATGTTGAAAAAAAATATTACTTCTTTTCCGGGTATGTGACTATTGGTGGAAAGATTGCTATTTGACCGGAACGAACCCCATAAATCATTTCCTTAACTAAACTTTAGAAGTTGACGAAAAGTTCAAAAAAGCGCGAAAGATGACGTATGTCTCTTTCTGAACGGCGCATCATAGTTAAAAATTTTGAACAAGGTTAAAAATACGTACATTCCCGTATATTTTTCTAGTTTGAAGCATCCGGATTTCCAACGTTAAAATTAGATCCCGTGAGGCGCGGAATACTCAATAATTTTGAAATAAAAATTTCTTTTTTGGTCATGTGATATATCAATTAAGAAAGAACTATATGTCGGGAACGAACCGTATTTCATTTTCTTAACGAAATTTTCGAAATTGCGATAATTTCCAAAAATAACAAAAGAATACATTCCTCTTCTTCTTTGTAGCGGAAAAATCAAATTCCGTTGTTTTGAATTTAGTATTATGTAAATGTAAATTATAGTTATCGTTAACTTAACATGCAGAATCCTCAGTGCATGTAACATCATGCTTTACTGAACTTGTTTTTTTTTTTAAGGAATTCATATACTTCATAATCAGATCAAATCACAGTGGCCACTATACTAAATACCATAAACATTCACACACTAATTATTTTTCTTTAAGTTTTATTTTACTTTTTAGCTGAACAATTTTCTTGTACTTATTTCTCTTTTTGTAAATTTAGAGAAATATATATACAACACAACTTCTAGGTTTACTTAATTTAATTGATTCATGCTGGATGGATGATTTACATAATATTCTTTGTGCATGTGGTTACATCCACAATGTTTTGCTTCTATGTGTTCATTTTCCAAGTACTATTTCGAGTATGTGCTATAAGATAATAGATCCATAGAATAAAACGTCGTGCGTTATCTCTTGTTTGCTCGCGTTCTTGTCCGGCTTATCAGCTCGCATTGTTAACGGCATATCGGTGAGATCGATTCTTTTGTTTATTTATAATACGCTAAATCTTCTCTATTCATACATAGATTTTTTTTTTTCCCCTAAGATTGTATATGAGGGTTTCCATGTGCCGTGTTTAACTACTGGGGCTATTACAGCACATGGAGCCTACTTAAGGGGATTAAACGCGATAGTACAGATCGCTGCTCCGCATGTAAGCTAATACAGCTGCAACCGCGGGCGGAGCATTTGACAGTATCGTAGAAGTAGAGGAAGTGGTGAAGTGCATGGATCGTGGTACTGCAAAAGAGGGACATTCGAGAAGTAGGTGATTGGTGGATGGGGCGTTCGGTTGACTACAAAAGGGGCAGACATTTGGGGGTTCCTGGCTCGTGAATATGTAGCAGTGCGAGAGGGTTGTATGTCCTATTCGGAGACGATTCAGGACAGAAAAATCTCTGCGGGAAACTCCGTCTGTGGGCCACCAAGGCTCCGTGGTTGTTTTTATGCTTCGGAGAAATGTACTTGAAGATCTCCATTCCTGTTGCCATTCTTCTCCAGTTTGCTGCATAAATAAATGAGCCAATGTAGGGGGAAGAGGGGGGTTGTGTGGCATTGGAGAGAACAATGTCGCCTGAACTGCTCGATTGACACGCTCATTGCCTGGAATCCCAACATGAGCCGGCACCCATAGGAAGGACATTTTGGAGTTTAAATGTGATAACCTGTATAATAGGTAATGTACCTTCCTTACCAAAGGGTTGTTGGATTTAATCCCCGAGATGAGTTGAAGGGAGTTTAGAGAGTCAGTTATGAGTAGGGCCTTTTGGGACTGGGGGTTGCTATCGGTATAGTGTTGGATGCAAAAGACTATCGCGTATATTTCAGCGTCCAGTGATGTACAGCAATCGTGCAGTCTAACTGACTCTGCTGCCCCTGAGACTTCGAAGGAGCATGCCGCCGGTGACTGATAACCTATTGCCTTCACTCCATCTGTGTAGAGGCATGCATGGTCTGTGTAGCTCGCTATGATATTTGTTGCTATTTGTACTATGTTTGGGGGGTATTGAGCTTTGTTAAATTTTGTCAGCGATATGTTGATGTTTGTGATTGGCTGACTCCAAGGTGGTGCGGTTGCTGCGAAGTTTGGCAGAGTTCTTGGGATTGAAAATATTTGGAAACGACCCATAAAAGAAAAAAGTTCGGGCACTGGGTCATTCCCAAACCTCATATTAGGAGATATTGTCGGGGTTTTGGTACTACTAAGGAGGGTGCTCATTTCTTTAAAGTTATAGTACTTCCTATAGTAGGACAGCGGGGGACAACCTGCCAGTGCATACAAACTTATAACCGGAGAAGAGGGATGAGCAGAAAGGATAGACCGGAGGGCAGCAGAATGTATAGGATCTAAGGATCTTAGCACACTTTTAGCGGCTGAGGAGTACACCTGGCACCCGTAATTAATTCGTGAAAGGATAATCGATCTGTAGATTGTAAGAAGTAATTTTGGGTTTATATTGTACTTGTAATTTGATAGATATTTCAGGATAGACAAGGATTTTAGGCACTTGGTTTTGAGGTCAGCTATGTGAGAGCGCCAGGAAAGTTTTTTATCAAATATTAGGCCTAGAAACTTGACTGATGGACGATTTGGGATAGGAAAACCATTTAGATTCAGGAATACGCTGGGAAGTGGGTTTTGGCGTCCCCTGTGGAAATCAACACATATTGTTTTTATTAAGGAAAAGGTCAGACCGTTATCATTGGACCACTTTTGTAAATTTTCAATGGATTTTTGGAGGATATTTTGAGCGTTTATAGGATGGTATATATTCAGGTCATCAACGTAGAGCCGGGACGTTACTGGGGCGGCAAGGCAGTCAGTTATATCATTGATATAATATATGAACAAGGTTGCGCTTAAAGCAGATCCTTGTGGCACACCATTTTCCAACAGCATCAGTTCAGACGTTGACGAACCAGTCGTAACTTGGATCGTTCTATTGTCTAAGAAGCTGTGTAGGTATTTACCCAATTTTCCGGCGATTCCCGCCGTTCGCAGTTTTAGTAGTAAGCCATGACGCCACAGGCGGTCAAATGCTTTTTCTAAATCGAAAAATACTGCGTAGAGGTGCTGTTGGCGATGAAACGCCGATAAAATCTGCCTTTGCAGGCTAAGTAGCTGGCTGACTGTCGATCTTGCCTCTCGCCCGCCGGCTTGGTTAGGAGATAGAAGACATTTTTGTTCTAGGAAAAACATGAGGCGCCTATTAACCATCTTCTCCACCGTTTTGGAAATGACACTAAGCAATGAAATAGGACGGTAACTTTCGGGAAGAGTAGGATCTTTATTTTCCTTTAGTATTGGAATGATATTGGCTGATTTCCATTGTGCTGGAATGTTTCCGGAATTCCAGATTTGGTTGAATATATGTAGGAGAAAATATTTGCCAGAAATTGGGAGATACTTTAGCATGTACGGGTGGATACAGTCGGGGCCAGGGGCAGTGTTGGATGTGTGGTGGTTGAGTTGGAAATTTAATTCTGAGATGGTAAAGTTACTGTTGTATGTTTCGTTGGATTCGGCGGACGGGAAGTGCACTGGCTGTTGCTCTGCTTGGTGTTTCATGCTGCGGAAGGCGGGAGGGTACTTTTCTGACGACGATGCTGCGGCAAAGTAGCTGGCAAAGGCTTTGGCGACGTCCGCTTCGTCCGTTATCTGGCTGCCATTGATTCTGAGTTGAACGCGTTTTGGGGCGCTGTTGATTCCGCTGATGGATTTTATTTTGTTCCACGTGGTCCTATTTGACGTTGACGAAGAGATCGATGCGATAAACTGTTCCCAGCATTCTTGTGTTTTGCCGCGAATAAGAGCACGGGCAAGAGCTCGGGACTTTTTGAAGGCTATTAAGTCAGGTAGCGACCGAGACGTTTTATACTTTCTGAGTGCTCGTTTGCACTGTTGGATTGCGGTATGAATCTCTTTGCACCACCATGGTACTTTCTTAGCTCGGGAATTGTGAGAGATGGGTATTGATAAGCAGGCGGTGTGTAGAATGGCATTAAGAAACGTGCTTAAATTGTCTGATAGGGACTCGCTAGGAGCTGGGATTTTGATTCCGGCCTCGTATGCCGCCCAGTCCGCCTTGTGGAACAAAAATCGTGGGGGTCTTGGAATTAGCGGTGATGGATGGTATCCCGCGAACTGTAGGAATACTGGGAAATGATCACTGGAGCAAAGGTCGTCATGGATAAAAGACTTAAGTTTCGGGAGGAGTAATGGGGATACCAGTGCTAAGTCAATAGTCGAGAAGGTGTTATGGGAGAGGTTGAAATGTGTGTGGTCAGGTGGGACCAGGGTACACAAATCGTATTCTATTAATATATTAGTGATGATTGATCCATGTCTGTTGGTTGACGCCGCTCCCCATAGTGGGGAGTGAGCGTTGAAATCTCCAAGTATGACCATTGGGCTTACTATTTGGGATATGGCGTTTTGAAGGTCTACCGAATGTACCATAGTGTTGGGGGGAAGGTAGCAGTTGCAGATCGTTAATGAAAGTCTCGGAGGACCGTGTAAGAATACAGATATCGCTACCATCTGAAGAGGTGTGTCTATTCTGGCTGATACAGCTGAGACCGACGTATGTACTAGGATTGCTACTCCTCCGCTTGCTCGGTTGCCACCAATATTATCGCAGCGGAATAGGCTGTAGTCATTTATTCTTGGTTTGTCTCCAGGCCGCAAGTGCGTCTCCTGCAAGCAGGCTACCGATGGAGAATATGTGGCTAATAGTTGTTCCAGTTCGGCTTGGTGATTGATAAAGCCTCTGCAGTTCCACTGCATAATTGTATTGTTGCTCGCCATGCTGGGTGTTTCTATGTTGTTTCGTGAAGCCAGTGGCTGTTGTTAGTCGGTCTTTAATATTGGGGTTCACATGGGGTTCGTGTGTTAGTGGGTAGAGCTCCCTTCTGACGTATTGCCATCTGTGGATAGGCAGCTCAGACTTTTTAGTATGCGGGTACATTTATTTTTTAAGCTCGAGTTCTTCAGGTGTGGTTTGGTTGCTGCAATTAGGTGAATCAGTCCGTCTTTATCCTGTGTAAAGTTGTGCGCGTAGGTTATATAGTCAGATTTAGAAGTTATGTTTTCATGAAGGTTTTGTAATTGTCGAAGTTAATGATGAAGTTGGCTTGATCGTTATCAAACATCGGTCTGACCTTCTCAACTGCTTCGTCGATGTTTATGTTTTTTTTTTTGTTTTGGCTTCCGATTAGCTGACTCAGTGATGTGCTGCACGTTTGGCGGTGTTTTGAAATCGGTTTTCTGTTGTGCCTGTTGCTGCAAAAAGTGCTTCTCTTCTGGCTGTGATTTCAAAGTATGTTTCAGCTCTGATTGGATTGGGGAGCTATCTGTTTGTTCCAGTAGTGCAGTATGGCTGATGTCGTCCTCTGGTAACGGGATATTAATTTTCTTTGTTGCAGGCTGAGATGTCGCTGATAGTGTGGAATCGTCGGGCAAAGAGTCTGGTGTTGCTGGGTGGGGGGGTTTCGCATTTGGGATTATTTGGTCGACTTCCATTGCTCTGCCGATGTCTAGGTGTTGTGGGGGGGGGGGGGGTAGGTAGCATGGTTGGTTGGCTAGTGTTTCCTTTTTTATTTGTACAGCTGTGGCATGAGTGGTCGTCTAAGTGGAGGAATATGCGGTGTTCGTGTTCATTGTGGGTTAGTATAAAGGACTCAGGGATGTTGGAACAGTTGGCCTGCTCTATATAGACTTGTCTACGCCAGCTGACAATATGTCCGAATTCGGCGTCGTTTGGGTTGACCCGAAGGATGGCTATAGGGGTGATTAATTTCAAAGAAAACACTGAGGCAAGGTGAGAGACTATGAGCTGGTTCGGGATAGTAGGAGAGACATTTGACATGATTAGTTTATTCGATGGATTTTTTAAACGTCGGGCAGTGATCACTTGCGAGCCTATTTTAATTCTTCCTTCATGTTCGAATAGCTTTTCGATATTGGATTTCGACTTAAAAAATATTGCCACTCGGTCTCTGCTGATTTTCGAGCCTGCTATTATGTTAGATGG
Organism: Icerya purchasi; assembly: GCA_039619475.1. Classification (NCBI taxonomy): domain Eukaryota; kingdom Metazoa; phylum Arthropoda; class Insecta; order Hemiptera; family Monophlebidae; genus Icerya; species Icerya purchasi. The sequence continues at coordinate 138,653,863 of CM077116.1, forward strand.
TCCGCCAACTAAATCTTTTAATGCAAAGAAGTAATCGCGGTTGCTGCTTGTCGGAACGTACAGGAATATTACGCCCTGTTCCTCTGTTGGGTAATTGAAGTCGGTTAGCGGGGCTATTTTCTTTATAGTTTTTAATTTTTCGGAGAACGATGCTGGTACACTCGGTGCGGTCGGGAGGGTTGCATCGGAGGGGCTGTTTTGGATTTTGTCATTTACCGCGGTCGCTGCGGAGCTATCAGCGTTAAAATCGGCAGACGGCTGGCTGCGCGAGTTTATCACGAGAGATAAATCAGGTGAACGCTGCGGGTTTGTTTGTGTGGTGAACTGGTTTTTGTCGGAGTTGCTGATAAGGCTTGTGTCGTGCGTTGATGTGATCGGTGTGTGTGTGTGTGACTTACCTGTTGTGTGCGGTGTGGACTTACTAGCGGTTGCGCTGTTGTTCCCGTCGGGTTTAGACGGCGCTTTCAGCTTACCAGCCGGCTTCCCGGTTGCGGGTGGCGGGCGGTTCATGGTACTACGATGTTCTTATCACTATATTATTATTACTTGATTTGAAAAACGCGAACGCGAGAAAACGATAATTCTTCAAAACAAAGACAACTAGATTTGATTTTATTTCGAAGAGTAATACGTGTTGTTTCGAACAGTATTTATTTTTATTTATTTATTTTATTCTATTTTATTATTTTTTAATTTGTCTTTCTTTTTCTCTTCAGTCGTATTGTCCGTTTGCGGACGTCGTGACCAATCATCATAAACCAGTGGATCGAGCGACCACCTGTCGCCATTCTTCTCTGTTGTTGCTTGATTTTATTAGTTCCGACAGCGGCATTTTTGTAGCAGCTGTGAGATGATCTAGGAACCTCATCGGTGGCCGTCCCCGACTCCTTTTTCCTTTCATTTTTCCTTATATAATATTTCGTTCCAAACCATTCCTTCTCATTATGTGCCCAAAGAACCCTAGACTCTGCCTTATTATCGTGGGCAATAGTCGTTGCGTCGGTGTAATATGTAGCTGTTTTAGAATTGACTGGTTGGTTCTGTGTTCTATCCAGGATATTCTTAGCATGCGCCTATAGCAGGTCATCTCAAAGGCTTCGATTTTCCGACGTGTAGCCGCCGTTATTTTCCAAGATTCTGAACCATACCGGAATATTGAGTGTATCAGCGTTTGCATCAGCCTTTTTTTCACTTGACATGTTATGTGATGATCTTTCCATATTTTTGTAAGTTTACCTAGCGCATTCTTTGCCAGGCCTATTCTTCGTCTTATTTCTATGTCGCAGTTTCCATCGTTGGTTATATAGGCGCCGAGGTATATGGTTCCAGGTTTCGTGTCAATATTGAGCGATGGGGTAAATTTTCCGGATAGTTTATGTGCTCTGTCAACCACCATTATTGTGCATTTTGATCGGTTTAGTGTGAGATTAGCCCTACGGCTGAGATATTCAATCCGGTCCAGTAAATTTGCCAGTTCTCTTTCGCTTGTAGCAATTATAACTGTATCATCAGCGTAGCGTAGGTTATTTATTTTCCTACCACCGATATTGACTCCGCCTTCCCAATTTTCAGTTACCTGGCGCATAATCCACTCGCTGTATATGTTAAATAGAATAGGAGATAGGATGCATCCCTGTCTGACGCCTGTTTCCGTTTTGAAGTTTTCAGATTTTTCATTTTCTATCTTAACATAAATATTGTTGTTTTCGTATAGGTTTTTAATTAGTATAATTAGATGTTCTGGTACGCCCATTTCTTTAAGTATTACCCACAGCGTGTTCCAGTTCACCTTGTCGAAGGCTTTGGAATAATCTAAGAAACGGAATATTGTCGGAACATTGTATTCATAGGCTTTTTCGATTATCTGCCTGACGTTGAGTAGTTGTTCACGTGTTCCTTTCCCGGGCATAAAGCCTGTTTGTTTTCTTTTACTATCATTTATTTATTTCCTTTTTTCTCCTCCCTTTTTTTTTGGATTAATCGATGAGTACGTCTAGTGGGGGCCGCACTGCGGCCTCCGCCAAAGATACTAAACCGGCAAAAACGAATTTAACCCTTCAAATGGGCATGGACGCTTCAACCAAGCGTAAACCAACCGGTCCCCTTTCACCGGTTGCGTCGATCCCTAGCAAAGATCTGCGACTATCAGAATCTGATTTATCAAAACTTTCCGGCAGTAATAATAATAGTAGCAGTAATAATAATAATAATCTTAGTAAAAATAATTCTAATGATAATGCTATCGAAGCTATTAAAAATTTCAATATAAAAACTTCCCACGACATTATCGATAATAGTACAAAAATTAATAATAAAAATGAGGTAATTCGTTTCCCTGTAGAGTATAATGGTTCTATACACATTATACTGCAATCGCTCTCTGAGCTTAATATAGGAAATTTACATCCCTTTGCTGCTGCTAAAATTCTCTTTAATAGAACTAAATCAATCACAGAAATCCTCCGAGCGGGCAGTAATAGACTTAGACTCTTTTTTAGGGATATTAGCTCAGAAAATAATTTTCTTCTTGATTCTGACTTCCTTAATAAAAATGACTTTAAGGCCTTTATTCCTAATAATCTATTGTTCCCTTTTGACATTATTCGTAATGTACCTGTAGATATTACCGAAGAAGAATTATTGGAAGATATTTCAGCGGAAGTGCCGGTAGCTTCAATTCGACGACTCAAGAAAAGAGATGGCGATAAATTTCGTCCAATTCCCCTAATTGAAATTAAATTCAAATCACCTTTCCTTCCCAGTTATGTTCATTTTTTTCATCTTCGTTGTGCAGTGGAACCCAGCGTAAGACCTCCTATCCAATGCCGAGCTTGTTTTCGTTTTGGCCACACCGACAAGTTTTGTCGCAGTAAACCACGGTGTCCTAAATGTAATGAGTTGCATTCCTTGGAGTCTTGTTCAGCTCCGCAGCCGTCAGATTCTAAATGCCTCAACTGTAAGGGTAATCATTTAGCCACCGATAGACAGTGTCCTGTTTTTCAAGACCAGCTTCATCTTTGTAAAATCATGGCTTACGAAAACGTGTCCTATAATGAAGCTGGTATAATTAAAAAATCCAATCTTACCAACTCAGCTTTTTCTTTTTCCGATGTAGCTCAAAAAAACCTGCATTCTTCTCCTTCCAAGTTTTCTCGCCGACCCAATCGGTCACGATCTCCCAAATCTCTTCCCGTTCCTAATCAGCATTTCCCTCCTCTTCCGTCAAACAATCGTAATTATCGTAACGGCCTCTAATTCCCCGAATCAACGCACAGTGCATCGTCTCATAACGTTCCTTCTTATTCTCCTCTCAACTCACCTAACTTTTGCTTGCAACAACAGGTACCAACTACTCTAATTTTTCCTAATCCCAACTCCTCCGTTCCAATGTCAGCAGAAGAAGCTGCCGATAAGCTAGACTTCAGCTTAAACCTTCAAAATACCCCTCCTAACCTACGTCAAAATCCTGAATTTCGCTTGGCATCGCTCAAGCTTTTCCAACTGTTATTTGCTCACTGTCCTCCGAATTCTATGGCTACGTAACTGGTCAACTTCCTGTATTTCTGTTAATGGTCCTTATGATTGTGAAATTCCATTCTAATTTCTTCTCTTGCATATGTGTAAAATTCGCTATGGTTCTTGTCATTGAATTTTATGTTTTTTACCAAATTTCTACTCTGTCGTTCTCTTGCCATATTCCTTTATCTAGGCTAACCAGCATTCCGGAGCTCAGGCCGTTAATGCCTATCACATTTCCTTCTGTAATCCTATGTTTCTCCCGGATTGCATTACTGAGAATACAGACATCATACGCCTTATTCCAAAAATATATGTTTCCTATTCCTGTTATCACCATTGTCTCGTCACGCAACTTGAAACCTGCGGGTGATGAGAGCGGTGGAGAATTGTTCATAATTTTTGTTTCGATCAATTTTCTTTTCTCAGCTATACTGTTAAAAGCGAGAAAAGTTAACAGATGTTTCTGTTCTGATCTATATGCTTTGCATTATTTTTATGACCATTGCCTCTTTCTGCGAACTTCGATTGGGTTCGACAGTAGTCGAGGACGGTGTATGGTTGATTGCAATGCGCAATTATATAAAACTTCTTTTTTCTTCGGTTTTACACCGTGCAAATCAATACTAATTATTAGATGCATGATTCTCATTCTCAAATATCTAATTTTTTCCTTTTTTCATCTTTCCTTCGGTCTTCTTTCAAATACACTGGGCTACGGTAAAGAAAAACGGTTAGTCTGTTTCAATTTAATCATTTTCAAAGTCCTTTTCGTTCCAGTTATGACCCTTTTTAAAGCGAATTTAATCTCTAGTTAATCCTTGCTTAATCTTAATTTCTTCACTTTGACCCGCAGCTCTTTCCTCATCATTCCATACCTAATTAAGTTGGTAAGCAAGCGAGAGAGGAAGTGGTTTTTCCTCAGTGAGCATCGCAATAAGTTTTCATATTCCTCATTCGTAAGCTATCTGGGAAAACAGATGTCTCTCCATTGTCTTTTTTTTCTGCCGTATCTTTCCTTGTCTTTATTCAATACTTTCAACTGGCTTTGCGTGGACTACCCGAGCCTACACTCATTCCTTCTCCGATTTTCCTCTCTCTTCCAAATCTGCAGGCTGTAAGGTATTATTTCCCTTCCTCTTCTACACTTACATGGTTCCTTCCCCTCCAACTATTTTTCTGTACTTTAAATGATGTCAAACAGGCTAAATATTCTTCAATGGAACTGTAGAAGTCTTAATGTCAATAAATGCTCTCTCGAAGGTTTGTTGGATCAATATAACATTCAGGTTGCTCTCCTGTCAGAAACTTGGCTCAAACAATCTTCCAATATTCGAATTCGAGGATACTCCTTAGTCAGTTCGAATCGGGACGACGGCTATGGCGGAGCTGCTATTCTTATAAGAAAAGATGTACATTTCATCCATCATGATAGTTTTTCCTTCCTTTCTTCCAGTCCTCTTAATCCGAATTTAGTTCACGTCTCAATCCCATTGTGTCACGGTAAAAGTTTTAATCTTGTCTCCTCCTACATCCCACCGTCCTATAACTTACGCGATTTCCCATTTGACTTGTTCTTGAATTCTATTCCTCGCCCTTTCATGGTCGGCGGCGACTGGAACTCCCACTCGCCTCTATGGGGTTGTTCCAGTTATAACAGGAATGGCACAATTATAGAGGAAGTAATTTTCAATTATAATTTAGTTCTCCTAAATGATGGTTCTCACACCTTCTTCAAATCATCGTCTACTTCTAGTTCTATCGATCTATCTTTTGTTTCCTCCGACACAGCTCTTAAATCCTCGTGGAAAACTCTAGATGGTACCTTCGGCAGTGACCACGTTCCGATCCTCATTGTTCTTAATGACTTCCATCTCCCTTCTCTTTCATCTTCATTTACGCCCTTGCATTATGCTGATTGGAACCTGCATAAAAATAGATTTCGGTGTATTGTGGACTCAGACCTTCCTGCAATACAAGTAGAAAACGATGCTATTTCACAATATTCATCCTTTACTAATTCTATCTCATCTGCTCTGACACTGTCTTCCCCACTCTATCCTCAAGCACGGAAAAGTCATTCTTTAAGGGCTTCATCACTGTGGTGGAATGGGGACTGCACAGCTGCTGTCAATCAAAGTTTGTCTAACTTTAAATCATTCCGCTCTCAACCTACTTTTAATAATTTCTTGACTTACAAGAGTTCGAACGCTAGAGCCAGATATATTCTCAAAAAGCCAAGAAAAATGCTTGGAAATCCTTTTGCTCTTCCTTTTCTCGATTGACTCCTATTTCCAAAGTGTGGAAGTTGGCTAAAGCTTTTAGAAATTCTATTTCCGAACGCCCGTCTAGCTCCAGTCTTCCTAAGGATACTCTTTCTTCTTTCTTTGACTCCATAGCTCCTGATTATGTCCCTAACTATGATGAAGTGGATTCTTTAATTCCTCCTTACCAATTATCACCTCATTTCCTTTCCTCTAACTTTTCCCTCTCTGAACTTCTTTCTTCCCTGAAAAACTCCTCCAGCTCCTGTCCGGGCCATGATAAAATTTCTTACTCCATCCTCAAAAACCTATCTGTAAAGTCTTTCCAAATTCTTTTAATAATTTTTAATTCCTTCCTGCAATCTGGTTCTATTCCTGATTCATGGAACACATTCGTTGTTATCCCAATTCCCAAGAATAATTCCTCTGCCTTTCGGCCCATTTCTTTAGCTTCTTGCCTGAGAAAACTCTTTGAGAGCATGCTTAACAAACGGCTGGTCTGGTGGCTGGAACACAATAACTTGCTTCCAGACAACCAGTTTAGTTTTCGCCCTGGCTTAGGCCCTCCAGATTGTATCAGTCTTTTCCTTGCTGACATTTACAAATCATTTATTTCCAAAGAATTCACAATTGCAGCTTTTATTGATGTAGCCAGTGCATACGAAAGCGTCCATCTTCCCACGCTCAAAAACGTTATGATGTCTTTAAATATCCCTGCATCGATATCCTTCCTAATTATAAATCTTTTTCAAAGTAGAACTCTCCTCCTTTCTGCTCCTTCCTTTTTCGCCTCAAGGAAGGTCTTCCAGGGCCTTCCGCAAGGTTCTTGCCTTAGCCCTACTTTATTTAATTTATATGTTTCCAAAATTGGTTTTCTCTCCTTAAAATCCAAAACTTTATTTTTTGCAGATGATATCCTTGTTTACTCTTCTTCCCGTAATCTTCTAGTTGCCAATGAGGAACTAAACAGCTCCTTAAGTACTCTAGAAGAGGCCCTTTCTAACATTCATCTCTTCATTTCCGCCCCAAAATCAGCAGCTGTAGTCTTCACCCTTCGACCTTACAACCCGGGCTCATTTGAAATAAATCTAAAAAATCATTCCATTCCAATAGTCAGTTCTTTTCGTTATCTGGGTATCACTTTATCCCCTCGTCTGTCTTTCCATGATCATATCAGCCATTTATATGCTTCCTCGCTTAAAGTCTTTAACCTTCTTAAAGCTCTCTCACCTACGAGATGGGGAGGCGATCCTTCTGTGTTAATAATGTTATATAAATCTCTCATACGCTCTAGATTGGATTATTGCAGCTTCTTATATGGCAACGCTTCCAAATCCGTTCTCTACAAGTTAGATCATCTCCAAAACAGTTGCCTTCGGCTTTGTCTCGGAGCTCTGGGGTCATCTCCTATCCCAGCCATTCTATCTGAATCCAATATCTGTCCTCTGTTCATCCGAAGATCTTATTTGGGTTATCGCTTTCTCATTAAACGTTTTTCCACTTCCTCGTCAAATATCAGTACCTCTTATTCTTTTATCCTTCGTCACTGGCGTTTTTCCTCCAATAAAATTCCTATACTATCTCATATATCGTTTCGCCTTTTTAAATTTTCCCCTTTTGTCATTCCTCATCACAAGCTTCCATTTTTTTCTTACGTCTATTCCAAATTGTTAAAGCCACCAAATATCATCTTCATGCCATGCTTCCTTAAATCCCCTCCCTCTCATATCGTCAGTATGGAATTTAATAATACAATAAACTCTCTATTCCGTGATCACTCTTTAATTTTTACTGACGGATCGAAGAGCCCGATCGGAGTTGGGGCGGCATTCTTGTGCCCTCAGTTCTTTCATTCTCAGTCTTTTAGACTTCCGTCCTTTTGTTCTGTCTTTACTGCAGAATCTGTTGCCATTCTACAAGCCATTATTTATATTTCCTCTTCTGCAAGTTCTTCCAAATTCCTTATTGTTTCTGATTCTTTAAGTGTTTTTCTAGCGCTATCTCCACCTTCCCTTTCTCCTTCCACTGATGCTATTATCCTTTCTATTCGTTCTCTTCTTCATGATCTATCCTCATCGACGTGTACCCAGATTGACTTTCTTTGGATTCCAGGACATGCAGGCATTGATGGAAATGTAGCCGTCGACCTTGCTAAAGCTGCTGTTTCCAATGGGAATTTTATTAGTAGGGTTCCAGCACACAATATTCTTCTTCCAACTAAATCCTGCCATCTTAGACTTTGGCATTCTGTTTATGTATCTCTTTTCGCTAATCCTAATTCCTTTTATCTCTTGATTAATCCTGTTCCTCTCCCTCGTCCTTGGTTCTATGAGTTTCCCAGTTTGCGTCGGTCCATAATTACTAAATTATCTCGCCTCCGTTTCTCGCATAGTCTCCTTCCTTCTTCACTAAATCGCTTCTCTTTGGCTGATTCTCCTTTTTGTCCATTGGATCCTGAAGGTTCCCAGTATGTTTGCGATGCGAATCACGTGCTCTTCGAGTGCTCCGGTTTATCTCGCGAGCGTGAGTTACTTTATTGTCATCTTTTAAAGCTTGGTCTTCCTGCTCCTTTCAACGCCTCTTATGTTCTTTCTCTACCTACTATCTCTGTTGTTCCTGTCCTAGGGGTGTTCCTTGATTCCATTGTCGACAGAATAAAAATATAATTTCTATTCTATTCCATGTGTCTATTCCTTTTTGCTGGGCTAATGCTCTTTGCTAGCAAACCCAAGGGGGGTAAAAAGGAAAAAAAAAAAAAAAAAAAGATAATAGATCATTCTTCTGAGTGAGGTAATTTCTGAGTAGTTCCTATTTCACTTTTGTTATAGTAACTTCTAAGTACTTTATAGTCTTATCATACAAACAATTACTCCAGAGAATATATAATTTTCTAAGCATGAATCTAAGGTATGGTTGGCAGGGCTATTACTAATGTGTCTGCACACTATGTATTATTCCTTTGCAAAAGCGTTCATTCATTTACTTCAAAAGTTTAATTGTTCAATAGTAATTTTCCAAAAACTAAGATATAGTTCCTGTTCTGAAATATATTTGGAATTCTGACTATACTATTTAGTTTTTTAAGCACTACTGTCAAATGGGAATTATCTAATAATCTTATTAGTATTAAATGGTTATTAATTAATGGTTCACAAAATTTTCCTATTTATATAAATTATGTTTGTTCTTATTTTCCTGAAATTTATTTTTATTATCTGTTTGATACTCAAAGTTAGTAAGTGTTTTTCACAAGTATTTTTATATTTAAGTGTAATCAGTACTATATTGCACAATTGCAATATCTGTTTAACTTGTATCATCAATTACTTTTTTTGTGTGGTTTTGGATCAGTGTTCTCTTTTTTTGTATATCTCTTTTCTAGTATTATTTCACATTTTACAATAAAAATTATTAATTTTTTTTTTTTTTTTTAAAGGTGTATATGAGGATTTCTATGCACCATGTTTAACTACTTGTTAATTTCATTGTCAAAAAAGGGAATTTTAATATATTTTTTATTTTCAACATTGTTATTGTAACATTTGAGTGATTCATAATTTTATCTTGTAAACTGATACTTTGGTGAATCTGTACATTTCTGAGTATTAGGTGAAAAAAATAGGTATAGCTGTTATTGATTTATAAACACAGTGTATATTATTGCTTTGGAAGTGTATTACTATGGTTGTATCAAATATTTTTTTGATTTAAATACAATCATGTATAAACTGAGACATAGTTCTTGTGGATAATTCTATTCCTAATTTTGGCTTTATTCTTTTTAGTTTATGAAGCACGATTATTAGAAAATTTCCTGATGATTTCACTAATATTAAATGATATCTAATATTCTAAAAATAATGTTTATATTAATATACAATGAATTTAATCTTATTTGTCTGATTTTTATTTACTTTATTTATTTTAAATTTGCAGTCAGTAAGTGTTATTTAATGTGATTGGTACATTTAAATATAATTTATGTCATATTGTGTAGAAGCAAGTTTTTAGGAATAATATTTATATTTAAACTAGCTGACCCGGCGAACTTCGTACCGCCCCAGAACCAATAAATATTGTGTTAACTTATCAGCAATCAATACTCAAAAAAAATTAAGTTCAATAAATGTACAAAAATCAAAATGAAAAGTATTTTAATTACATTGAAATAAATGTAATTCACGTGGCAGCAAGGCATTATCCCCCTTAATAACAAAAATCAGTATAAATTTACTTTGAAAAATTGAAGTAAACTACTTTTTGGAAACATGCTTTTTCGGGCTATATCATCAGCTAACAACACATAGTACACACTCAATTTATATACTTTTTAATAAAGTGTGTACTCTGTGCAGTTAGCTGATGATGAGCTATACACGAAAAAAGCGTGTTTCTAAAGTAATTTAATTTCTTAAAGTAAATTTATACCCTTTTTTAGGATTTCGTACACATATAATGTACGGAATCCCAATAAGATAGTTCAGAAACGAAAAAAATATTCTATTATATAATAGCTCGGAAACGGTTTGACTTATCGGAATCGGATCATAAATTACAATCAAACTTCTCTATCTATGACAATTTACAACTTTAAGCTGACCGATTACCCTGGTCGGCAAGAAACCGTCTAGAATATATAATATAGAATTTAGAACGACCTCAAAAATCGCCCTTAAAAAATTCATAACTCATCATCAGATAACCGTTTAAAATCGAAATTCAAAATATAAAACAAAACACAACAGCCCTTTCATAAAATTTAAAAATTACGATTAAGAAATTATTCGAACTCCCCTTTTGGGCCAAAAATAGCAAAAAAAATGAATTTTGTTCATAATTTTTTTTTAAATTTTGTATTCTGCTATTTGGAACGGACACAAATTCAACAAATCAAAGATCATAAAAATCGGTCCAGCCGATGATTTAACTAACCCGACTTTGTTTTATATACAATGCCTGTCCCACAGAAAGTGAGAGTAACTTTGGTGTGAGTAGTACATCTTAAAGCCCATTTAATTATCTATCGAATGCAACAAACCGGGAGTTTCTACCTCCCGGGGGTTCGTCCTGCAGCATCGATTTGAAAAAAAGTGTTTCGTCGACCGCCACCGTTTTTTTAGACAAAAAAATTACAACATTTTGGAAGAAACTGTATTTCAAAGTTTTTACATAAATTATTACCCATCTTCATTATTCATATTAATCTTCTCGAAATAGGCACCTCTCGCTTGAAACTCGCCGACAGGTGTTCTGTTTAAAATGATCTGTACCGCATTCATGACTTCTTGATCGGTGTCGAATATTTTTTGAAATCGCGCTATGCTATCGAAATATTGTTGAATTACCGAGTCGAATATGATCAGGATACGCTTCTTCTTTTAATAAATCGAACGTCTCTTTAGCCGTTTTTTGCAACCAACAATAATAACGAATCACACATCGCTGTTTTTGCTCGATACCTTTCTTATTCATGTTGACAACACAAAACTGCACGTGGTTTTCACAATTTGCGCCTTACTCTTTCGACTATAAAACACGTAATAATGCTCGTAGAAACGTCCGGTTTGTTGCATTTGACAGCTGATGGAATGACCTTTAGGGTGCGAGACCCGTTACGATGCGTTTTCAACCTGCCCGCTCCGCTTGAAAAAAATTGTAAAGGTTGATAAAACACTTTTTTTTCAAATCGATGCTGTGGGTGTAGAGGTGAGGTATGAACTTCCGGTTTGTTGCATTCGATTGCTAATTAAATGGGCTTTAAACGCGCTGTGAGTGGTTGCCTACTCACACCAAAGTTACTCTCACTTCCCGTGGGACAGCCATTGTATATAGATAGTAGACCCGGCCACGCGTTGCTATGGCTCAGTTGTAATACGTTGAATTAATATTATAAAACTATTGTTTACTGATAAAGATAAAAACGATTTAGCCAATCTAGAAACACACAGGATTGAGCCTTCGAATTCACTTTCCGGATGGTTGGAAAATGTTTTCAATGACTGCACATGTTGATTTTTATAAATATATTTCTATGTGTTTTTTACGGGCATTTAGCAGTCAAAGTGATAGACGTATTTTTATATATAGCCTTTTTACAACATCTTAAAATTTTTTTTCTTGCTAAGATAAATAATAAATCACAATATTTATACGACTGAAATATAAAATTGGCACTCACCGCACAAATGTGAATATATTCATACAATATTACTGAAAGTTGCGAAAATACCGAACACATTTTAAAAACGAATACATATGGATAATATGCGAGTAACGGACGGGCAGATGAAGCACATTTACCGAAACGAAAACACGAATAGGTCTGAATAACTCGGAACACGAAATACATGCAAAAAATGGTTGATGCACTTATTGTAATGTTTCCGGTCAATCTTTCGATTTCCGGTCGGTAATTAATTTTTCGGATCAAAGACCTTTCAGTTATATAAATGTCTCATAATTTCTTTCGTTACCTGATTGCCGGATATGTGTTTCATTTTTTTTTGTCGTTCTCGCGGTACTTGTGAAGTCGGGTCGTTTATTATTTTCTTTTCTTTTTCCCGATTTAGGGTGTACCATGTTTAAGAGAAATGCAGACCGGTTTGCACTGTACTCGCTAAACAACCATTCACCTACATTGTTCTGCTACATCTTTTAATTATATTTTTAGTTTATCGTTGCGACCATTTAATGACGGAAAATGTAGTCCGCTACAACTCACAAATGTTAGATGTAAGCACGTCTGTGATCCAACCAATTTGAAAAAATTTCCGACTAAATCACTGCAAAATGTAATAAGAATATACTTCACATAAGGGGAGTTTTGAAATGTGCACAACATATTCTCAGTAATTCACTTTCACAAACAAATATATAAATACGCAAAACATTTAATATCTACATATAAATAGGTAAAGTCTTTTTTCGTTTATTAACCGATTTTCTTCTTCATTTTTTGTTTGGTAGCTATTAAAAATCAGCTTTCTTTCTTATTTTAATATAAAATTTATACCAAAAAAAATAAAAAAAGAACTGCTTGTTACGATATTTTCGATTCATTTGTTGTTTTTTTTACTGCATGCGTAGCGCATGATTTCCGTGCCGTCATTAAGCGACCGCCCGCTGATCGGCTGAGAATCAAAGACCGACACCTTTTTTTGCCTATTCGTTCCTCGCCGTTTCAGGTATCTGAAATTACCCGCTCACCTGTTTGGCCTACCGCATAGGCGAATTTTGTAATTTCCGTGCAACTTTTTCAAATTTTTTTTTGTAGGAACCTAATTTAAATTTTAGCCAATATTTTAGAAAAATAATCAGCTAAATCAGTCGAGCCGTTCTTGAGTTACACTTTTTTGTGAATTGTGCAATTTCGGTGCAATTTTTTTAATTTTTTTTTTTTTTGCAAACCTTCTTCTAAGAACTACGAATACAACAAAAAAAAAATTATTCAAATCGGTTCAGCCGTTTTGGAGGAGAAGCGAAACCCACATAAGGCAACTCATTTTTATATATAAGATATTGTATCGTATATGATAATAATCACGGAGAAATTCATTTAAATAAATAAATAAATAAATGCATAATTGTAATTTCCAAATTAAATAAATGATGAATGACTGTGGAAAAACTTTGAAAAATTTTTAAAATCACTTTAAAAAGTTTAAATACGCTGAAAATGTTTACTTCAATGTTTACAGAACGAAGACACAAATTCAAATGATCGAGGAATTTGAATTTTCTAAAACTAACCACCCTCAAATTTCTAGCTTGTCCCGTTAAAAAACAGGTTTCTTCGATACATATACCTACAGAAGTCGCTTCCGCAAATTTCGTAGAAGATCGGCATTGTAGCGGTACATTTACGACGATTAGCCTTACAATGTGACCGGACGGAAAAGATACTTCCGTAATGGTTATTTATGACCCTTGAAGGTTGTGGTATAATATTCGTTCTTTTGTATCGGTGACAATCGTTAACCGCTTTGTGCAAACGATGATGTCGGCAAGGGACAATGAAGAAAAAAGGATATGATCTTTTAGAGGTCAGTTTTTTTGTTCACTTTATTAATTGTTCATCGATAGTCAGACCCATCTTCCTTATTTTTTACGATGACACTGATGCGACCGAGAATATATCCTTCTTTCTTACACATATACATATACATACTCTCTCACTCACTTTTCATATTATGAGACTTTAAAGCTTTTCCAGTGAACTTTTCTAAAATTTTCTTTCACACAAACCTTCTACTGGCAATAACGAATACAATAAAAAAAAAAAATTAACCAATTCGGTGCAGTCGTTCGCAAGTTATGGGCGTACATACTAATCGACGATTCATTTTTATATATATAGATTAGCTTTTTGGCACATGTTTTCAAATAATATTTCATTTACAGTATTTTCTAATGCAAAGTTAATTTTGAATGTATCAGAACTATTATAAATGTTTAATAAAATTATTTTAAGACAAGCAGCTAAATTAGAATAAAATTATATGCTGTAATAGGTCATAATAGGTGTGCTGTTTTGATGAAAAAATTAATACAGAATGGTTCATTTTACTAGAACTATTCTAAAGTATCTACTATAAATGAGAGATCATAATTAATATATGACACATATATTTAAATATTCATCTTATCATTGGTTATGTTCTTGTTTAAAATTTCAAAATCTGATTATTGGTTACACTGGCATAGGCTTGTAATGGAACAAGATCTCAGAAAAAGTATTATTTTATAATTTTAAAATATTATTTTATTCGTTTTATCCCTATTTATTGTTCATATGCTCTAGCTTCCCTCCGCAATATCCCCCTTTATCACTCCTATCCGAGGATTCGCCATCCGTCGCATCCTTTCTTGATCTTTGCAAATAAGTAAACCTATTTTATAAAATATAATAAATTTGCAGGCCGCGCTCCTGGCCTAGCTGCTGTACACAGCGCGGGAAAAAATGTTCTTTTTTGCTGTTTAAATTAAAATTTTATTAGCATGCACTGTGTTAAACACATTTATTTCATTTGCAGTAATTGTTTCCTTTATTATTGAATGTACTGATGTTGAAGTGACTAAACTTACTGACGGGCGCAGTTACATTTATTTCAATGTTTTCGTTCACCAGTGTACTGTTACTCGGTTACTACTCTATACTACAATAAGATGTATATATATTTTTCTCACTTCAGTGGGACTCACGGAACGAATTTCGGTGTTTATACTATTTGTTGCGTTTAACACTTTAACTGCAACTGCAGTAATTGTTTCCTTAAACATTGAATGTACTGGTGCTGATGTAGCTAAACTTACTAACCTGCTCAGTTACATTCATTTCATTGTTGTCTTTCACCAGTGTACTTGTGTCTAAATTTTTTCGAGTCGGAGATACACTGTTAACAAGTTATTTATTACTTTCACTTTAGTAGGACTTCTGCAACATGTTACGGTATTTACTCAGCTCGCTTCACTTTACACTCTAACTGCAACGAACATCGGATCACTGTCCCAGATGTCTTTAAAATCCGTTTTTCCCGCTACCGTCTTCTCTTTTGCATCCTATATTCCACTATGTTCGTATAAAGAATTTTCTGAGCGGAGGGGGATATATTACTTTGTCTTTTTCCCTTTTCTTGGTATTGCGCTTTTTATTTTCTTGGACTATGGAAATGGTTTAATGGTTATTTTCTCGTCTTCCTTTTCACCTTCCTTCCTTCTTTAGTCTGGTGTGTTTGTTCTACTTTTCCATGATCTTCTTTTTCTTCCAACTTCCGCCTGTCTAAGAATTCATTATGCTCGCTCAGCTTAAGGTCCTTCAATAAAACTTCCGGACCATTAAGGCCAACAGAAACACCTTAAAGCGGCTGTTGGATGAACATGATATTAGTATCGCGCTTCTTTCTGAAACCTGGTTATTAAGTTCTTTTGAAATCGATTTTAATGGGTTCTCTCTGATCTGTTCCAATCAAGGAACGATGCCCAGTTTTCATCTCATGCGTCCTAACCTTTGTTTCCTCCTAATCCTTCTTTTCCCAGCTTAGTACATATCTCAATTAATAACTATTCTTCTAGGCCTTTTCATTTAATTTCTGCTTACTCTCCACAAACTTTTGATTTGTGTTATTTCCCCTTTCTAACTTTAATCAACTCCCTTTCCTCTCTTTTTCTCATAGGTGGTGATTGGAACGCCCACTCTCCTCTTCGGAACTGTTCTACAGGGTGCAGCAGTATAACTTCATTTTTTAAAATGCGCCACATTTTTTCTACTAAATTTTTTAAAGAAATAATAACAGAAAATCGAAATACATACTCTAGATCCCATTGGCAATAGGTATGCTTCTTCCCTTGCAGTTTTATTAGAGAATTTCATCCTTCAAAATGGTCTATTCCTTCATAATGATGGTTCTCCTATGTGCATCAGAAGTCATTCCTCTCTCAGCTCCATTGATCTATCCCTTACCTCTCCTAATTTCAGCTTCAGTGGTTCATGGTGACACGTTCCTATTGTGATCTCAATGAATGAAGTATCTTCCTTGCCTTCCCATACTCCTCCTAATCCTCCGAAGTGGGTTCTTTCTAAAGTTGATTGGCCTAAATTCTGTTTCTCCGTCGATTGCTCACTCTCTTCTATCCCTGCTTCCTTGAATTTTTTTTTTTTTTATTTTTTTTTAAGTGTCGTGTACAGCTGCCGGGGCTATTACGACACTATGGCAATCGTAAAGTTAAATGGTTCGAAATAAGTTAATTGTATAAAGAAACCGAATAGTGTCTGCAATGTTCAAAGGCGAGTTGGCCAAAGACGACTGCAAAGACGCTATCCGGTGCTGGGCGCGCTGGAGCGCGAAGGATGGGCACTCCAGGAGCAGGTGTTTTACTGTAGGAGAGGGAGGAAGGGAGCAAAAGGGGCATTCGAATGGGGGCTCGCAATTAAGTAGGAGATGATCTTGAGTCAGCGAAATATGACCAATGCGGAGTCTTGCCATAGCCACAAAGTGGGTTCTGGGGAGGTCAGAAGGAGGGAACCAAGGGTCAATTCCGTGTTTTATCTCTCTTAGAAAGCAAGATTGTCTAGTGAGCCAATCTTGCTTCCATTGGGATTGCACAAGAATTTTTATAGATTTTACTATGTCGGTGGAAAGAGGAGGGGAACAGGGCATGGGGCACGACAGTGTTGACTTAGCAGCGATGTCAGCTAAGTAATTACCCCTAAGTCCGGTGTGGCTTGGCACCCATAAGAAAGTAATTTGGTGGGAGGATGATCTTAATTTTAGAATTAGGGATTGTATAGAGTTGGTTATGTAATTCGATGGGGAATGTTGGGGAAGGGACTCCAAAGCTGCTAGTGAATCAGATACAATCAAAATGCGACTGTTGGGTGGAGGGGATTTAATTGTGGATTCGGGGGCTAGGAAAATGGCATAAAGTTCGGCATCGAGAACGGAACAGTGGTCATGGAGGCGGGCGGACGACGAAACTAGGTTAGAGTGAAAGGAACAAGCAGTAGGAGACGATTCGGAAACAGGGCATGATTTCGCGCCGTCAGTGAAGTAGGCTCGGTGATTTGAATATTTTTTAAGGGTTGCGAAGATTCTGGTGCAGAGGAGGGAGGAGGAGATTTTTCCCCTGGAGAAATGTACAAGGGAATAATCGATTTCAGCTGGTAGGGTAGCCCAGGGTGGAAGAGGAGGTGGTGTATTGAGGTTTTTGAAGTGTTGGAGGTCGATGTTGGAGTCTAATAGGATTTTTGTTAGACGAGGGAGCGCGCCATTAGGAGGTGTGGGGTAAGGATCACAAAGTCCAAGAAGGAAGACTCTTAAAGAATCGCGGAAGGAGTGTAAGGATCTTTGAAAATGTAAGGGTGGAGAACCCAATAAGGATTGGAGGCTGTGCGTGGGGGACGTATGGTGCGCACCTAGTATTAATCGAAGAGAAGAATTTTGTAGTGGGTTCAACATTTTGAGAAGGGATGGGGAGGCGGTAAAATACAATGAGCATCCGTAGGAGAGACGGCTGAGGATAAGGGACTGGAAAAGTGTTAGCAGAAGCTTGGGGAGAGAGTTATGGTTTTTGTGGGATAGATATTTTAATGTAGTGATATATTTGCTGCACTTCTTTTTAAGAGATTGCAGGTGAGGCCGCCAGGATAATTTGCTATCGAAAATGATCCCGAGGAAAGTTGCTGTACTGGAGTATGTGAGAAGAGAATTATCTAAAAAAAGAGTTGGAGGAGAAGTAATTTTATTTTTCCTATTAAAGTCAATACATTTAGTTTTAGATGGAGAGAAGGAGAGCCCATTCAGGCTAGACCATTCTTCTAGGTTTTTTAACACATTTTGCAAGGTGTGTTGGGCATAGGAAGGATTCGATGTTGTTAGGGAAATGTTCAAGTCATCAACAAAAAGGCAGGCAATTACCGGAGGGGGGATGTGATCCACGATGTCGTTGATATATAAGTTGAAAAGGGTTACGCTTAGGGCCGAGCCCTGAGGGAGTCCGTTTTCTGGGAATTGCGGACATGAAAGGGAATTAATTATTCTTACCCGGATAGATCTGTCATGGAGAAAATCTTTTAAGTACACAAACATGTTCCCTGTTACATTGTTCTTGATAATCTTCTGGAGTAATCCCAGGCGTCAGACCCGATCATACGCCTTCTCTATGTCAAAGAAAATTGAGTAGGTGTGCTCTCTGTTAGCGAAAGCTGCTCTGACTTCGTTGTGCAAACTGGATAAATGCTCTAGAATTGTTTTTCCCAATATGAATTCTTCATTGATTCTATCTCTTTTTTTTAAACTTGTTTTTCTCTCCCTGTCCGTCATTCATCTCATAAAAAGTCGAAATCATCTTCCGTTTTGTGGTGGAATCAAGATCGTAAGGCTACTTTTAATCTTAGTTTAGCTACTTTTAGAGCTTTTCGCTCTAGCCTAACTTTCAGTAACTATCTCTTTCATAAAAGCGCGAATGCCAGGGCCAGATTTATCCTCAAATCGGCAAAGAAAAATGCATGGAAAAGCTTCTACTCCTACTTTTCAAGTTTAGAGAATGGCCAAGGCTTTCAAGTCCTCTCTTTCAGACCATCCTTTTGCCTGTAATTCCCTGATGAAAAGTTAATCTCCTTTTTTGACTCTATTGCTCCTTGTTATGCCCCTAACTTTAATGAATCATGTTGCATTCCGTCCTCTTCCACCTGCTCACATTTTCTGCTCATTCCTTTTACCTTCACAAAATTAGAAACATCCTTATGTAATTCTCCAGACTCTGCTCCCGGAGTGAATGGAATTACATTCTCTATTCTTAATAATGTTTCCGATTTTTCTCTTCGATTCTTCTTAAACTTGTTTAACTCCTTTATTCGCTTTGGTTGTACTCCTTTATCTTGCAATATCTTCATCGTGATTCCTATCCCTAAACCCAACTCTTCCACACTTCGTCCAATTTCTCTTGCGTCTTGTGTCAGGAAGCTTTTCGAAAATCTAATCAATAGTCTTGCTTGGTGGCTTGAACATTACAACTTGTTGCCAAGTAATATGTTTGGTTTCCGCCCTGGTCGCGGCTCTCCCGACTGTATTAGTGCATTTCTGGCAGACGTTTACAAGACATTCATCGGCAAAAAATTTCTTATTGCTTCCTTCTTTGATATCTCAGCAGCCTTCGACAATGTCCACTTTCCTACTCTTTTTGATTTATTGCTTTCCTTTAACATTCCGGCTCATTTTTCTTCCCTTATTAATAATATTTTCCTTTCCCGAACTGCCACTCCTTCCATTCCCCTTCATGAGCTACTCGACAAATCTTTCGTGAATTACCGCAAGACTCCTGCCTCAGCCCAACTTTGTTCAATATCTATTTCATCAAAATTGCTTCTTTGTCTTTGAGTTCTGACAATCTGTGTCATTTTAAATACTGTAGGAACATGTTCTTATCAAACGGTTGTCGATTTCCTCTTTCTTCTTATTCCTCCATCTTACGCAGCTGGCGTTTTTCTGTCGACAAAACTCCCATTCTATCACTTATCGCTGCCCGTCTTGTTCAATTTTCTCCGTATATTTACATTCATAATAAACTCTTTTTCTGCCCTTCTCTAAATTATGTCGAGTCTTTTAAACTTCCTTCCTTTTGCTCAATCTTCTATGCAGAGTCCTCTGCTATTTTGCATTATCTATTAAACGCATATAATTTTGTTTATTTTACATTCTGAATCTTGATTTATATTGCTATTTTTATGAGGTCTGAACTTTAAATATGCTTCCAAAATTATGGTCAACTTTGAATAAACTAGACACGATACAAAAGCAATTTCAATTGCATGAAATATACTTATAATTTATCTATACATTTCAATATAAGGCAATACCTGAAGTGTTAAGATACAAGACTGCTTTACAGTTATTAAATACATTTGTGAATTCTCAAAGTACTTTGCGCAATATAAACTGTATTTTTGTAACAAATATATGCAATTTGCATAAGAAGTGAGTTTCAATTAGCTCCTATTTTACTTTTTTCACATAACGAATCAAAATGCTGCGATGTACATTTATTAAGTTAATAAATAATGTAAAAGCTACTTCCTCATATTGTACTGCAACTGTAATCGATAAATTCCTTTTACATATTTCTAATTACTTTAACATAAATATTCTGTAATATGGTAGTGATTTGTGAAGAATATGTGGTTAAATTTAATGTAAACTTTTATACTCACATAATATAATTGTTATATCAATGGAAAATTAAATGTAGTTAAATAAACACAACTTAGTTTAAAAATAAAAAATTTGAATAATCAGATCATGTACAATTCGTTCATATTATTTTAAATACATGCATAATAAAATTTCTAAATATATAATTGCAAACTTTAATCACGTAAAATTGTAATGTATGAACCGAATTATTAATTTATATCTACATATGTATAAATAGATAAAGAATGCATTTACCATTTTTACGTGAAGATTCGTTCCTATGCTTTGTCTTGTATATTTGCATTACTGTATTCATCACTGATGTAGTCATAAACACAAAAACTCTTCTCTGATAAGAATTACAGACGTGCTTATGACAACGTGCTGTCAGAAATTTTTTAGCTTTGACCATTTTGTTCCATACTGTAGCTTTTGAGAAATTTATAGTCTCACTTAGAAAATAGTTGCTCTACAAAATTTGTACTTATCCAAGCATTAAGTAAAAAGCATACAGGCATAACTATTACTAATTTGTAGTCACAGTATATATAATCGCTTTGCAAGGGTACTGTTTTAGTTGTCCCCAAAATTTTTTCATTCTATAATAATTTTTTATAAACTAGTACATAATTGCAATTTAGGCTTTATTATATTTTATTGATGAATCATCATTAAATGAAAACTTCTTAATTATTTCACACATGTTAAATAAGAGATCAATAATGTTCTAAGGAAAGTGCATGTTAATATAAAATGAATTATTTCTTATTTCTCTGAATTTTATTTGTATTATTTGTTTGTAATTTACAGAATGTAAGTATTATTTAATAGGATTGATATATTTAAATGTAATTAGGATTATATTGTATAAAAACAAGCAGTAAGGAACAATCCCTATAATTAAATTAACTTTTAACATATAAAAATAAAGTAAGTCTCATACCTTTCAGAAAGCGTCAAGGATTGTGAAGTTAAGGTTCACAATGTACTAATCCCAGCGGCACTAATGAGAGTAGGGTGCTCCCTCCCGTTTCTTTCTCTCAGCCGTCTTTATTTTCTCAGATTTCTGTGGTACCTAATTGTTTAAAGCGGGGTAAACCTGGAAACGACTTTGACTTGGAACGAGACAAGACTCGAACCGGTGACTTTTGATTTAGTAGTCAAGCACCTTAACTACTAGGCTACCGCGCTGCCTTCATCTAATACAAGGCTTATATAGATATACAGACTTTGAGAGTATCAGAGCAATTATAACTAAGTAATAAATTTATTTTAAAACAAGCAGTTTAAAGTGAACAGATGGAATATGTTCTAGTACATCTGATTAATGTGTTTATTATGATAAAAAACTTTAATGCAGAATGGTTCATTTTATTGAACCTGATCCAAAGTATCTGCTTAAAATAAGAGATTAAAATTTATATGTAGTCACATTTTAATATTCATTCTTATCTTCAATTGTGCTTTTGTTTAAAATTTCAAAATCCGATTACTTATTATACTGGCATGCAATTGCAATTGATCAAGATACCAGGCAAAAGCATGGTTTTATAATTTTCAAATATTCTTATCTCTATTTCATGCTTCTTTTTCACTGTTTCAATTACAACGGACTGTCAATGTATCATCAATCGTTTTTTGAAATAAATCCGTCATACGCGATTTCACAAATTTTCCATTGATTTTCAGCAAACTTGTTTCACAATAGTGGTATATTTTGATAGAGATGGTGTACTATTATGCTGAATTTATGCCAATTTTTTTGTTACTTTTAATGAAGCCAAGCTACAAAAATGAATTCTATTTAATTCTCTGTCTATTTCAATTTAGAAGAAAACAGGGTTCCCAGTGTCATAACTTGAAATTTCATTTCATTTCTTTTTAAGCTATGCATAACTATTGTAATAGTATTATGAGTTTATGAAATCCTCATGATCACGATCCGGTATCTCTCTATAATTCCTTTTTATATTCCATAACTTCTGCTTTTTCTTTATCTTCTCCGCCCCGCCATACATCATCTTCTGTACATCGCAGTAAGGCTTCTTCACTTTGGTGGAACAAGGAATGCGACACTGCCTTTAATATCAGTCGCGAAACCTTTAGAACCTCCCGTTCTAACTCTACGACTGAAAATTTTCTCGCTCACAAACGGGCAAATGCGAGAGCTAAGTTTATATTGAAATACACGAAGAAGTCCTCTTGGAAAAATTTCCGTGCTAAGTTCTCTAGGACTACTCCTCTTTCGCAGATTTGGAAAATGGCCAGAGCTTTCAAATTCCCATCCTCTTCTCGCCATTCCACCTTCAGTATCCCCGACGATAGCCTTTTTCCTTTTATTGATTCCGTCGCTCCAGCTTATGTTCCTTCTTTTGATGAATTATACTCTTCATTTCCGGATAATTCTCCTCCTCACTTCCTAACTTCGGCTTTCAATTTTAATGAATTAAAGTCTGTTCTCTCCAAATCGTCCAGCCCTACTCCAGGACTTGACGGTATACCCTATCTCGCTCTTAAAAACCTTTCTGAACAATCCCTCGGTTTTCTTCTTAGTCTTTTCAATTCCTTCCTTTCAATGGGTATAATTCCCATTAAGAAAAATTCTTCCCTACGTTCTATTTTCCTAGCATCCTGTATTAGAAAACTATTTGAGGGTATGCTCAACAAGCGCCTTGTTTGGTGGCTAGAGCATAATAGTATATTCCCTATTAATATGTTCGGCTTTTGGCCTAGTATTGGCCCTTCTGATTGTGTTAGTCTTTTCGTTTCTCACATATACAAATCTTTTATTCAAAAACATTTCACCCTAGCTTCCTTTATTGATATTTCCTCTGCTTTTGATAATGTTCATCTTCCCACTCTAAGAGATAAAATGACGGCAATTAATATCCCAATTAAATTCTCTTCCCTTATTATTAATCTCATGTCAAATCGTTCTATTCACTTTTCCTCTCCATCTCTTAATGCTCCAAGAAAGGTTTTCCGAGGTCTTCCTCAGGGTTCCTCCCTCAGTCCTACTTTTTTAAACATCTATACTATCAGTATAGCTTCTCTTCGTTTAAATTCCTATTCTTTATTCTTTGCGGACGATATTCTCCTGTTTTCCTCGTCTGAGGATGTTTTAGCAGCCTATGAAGCACTCAGTTCGTCGCTCATTGTGCTGGAACATTCTCTCTCCTTAATTATTCTTTCAATTTCTTCCTCTAAGTCTTCTTATACTATCTTTACCCTCCGTCCCTACAACCCTGCTTTGATCAACCTATTCTTAAACAATGTATCTCTTTCTCGTGTTAATTGCTTTTGTTATCTCGGTGCCTTTTTTGATAGTCGTTTGTCCTTCTCCGAACACATCAAATATCTTTCTGCTTTCATTATTAAAAGGTTAAATTTGCTGAAAGTCCTGTCGCCAACTAAATGGGGTGGCGATCCCTATATTCTTATTTCTCTTTACAAATCTATTATCCGTTCCAAATTTGATTATTGTTCTTTTATTTATGGTAGTGCGTCCAAGACACGTCTTTCCAAACTAGATGTAATTCAAAATTCTTGCCTTCGTCTCTGCCTTGGCGCTCTTAAATCCTCTCCAACCCCTGCTATTCTTGCTGAATCCAATTCGTCACCCCTATCCATTCGTAGATCTTATTTAGGCTATCGTTTCCTTGTTAAACGTCTTCCTCTCGCATCTTCTACTCTTGTTCAGTCTTACCTTTCGATTTATAACAGCTGGCGCTTCACTCCCAGCAAAACCCCTATTCTGGCTTTTATTTCATATCGCCTCGGTTCATTTTGGCCGTATATTATCTCGTTCAATAATCTCCCTTATTTTTCCTTCGACTTCGCTGACATCTGTCATACTCCTAAGGTATTTATCCTCCCCTCATTTTCAAAAAATCTCCCCCAAGCCGTAATTAAACAGGTATTTTACAGCACTATCAATTCCCTATTTCCCTCTCATGTTACCATTTACACGGATGGTTCGAGGGGGCCTGGTGGTGTTGGTGATTCTTTCATCCTTCCTGATTTTAACCTCTCAGAATCTTTTCGCCTTCCTTATTTCTGTTCCATATTCACAGCCGAGTTGTTGGCTATCCTTCGCTCTATTATTTTCATTTCCTCGAATCAATTTTCCTCTAAATTTTTAATTATCTCTGACTCTTTGAGCGCCCTTCAGGCCATATCCTCTCCCCTTCCTGATCATTCGTGTGATTTTGTTACCCTCCGTATACGTTCACTCATTCACAATCTTTCCTATCTCCATTCAGTCAATATTGATCTGCTGTGGGTACCTGGCCACTCGGGCATATTTGGCAATGAAGCAGCTGATTCCTTGGCTCGGGCTGCTGCTGCTTCTTCTCGTCTTTTTTTTTAAAAAATTCCATCCGATAACCTGCTATCAATTAGTAAAAGCTGGTCGGATACCTATTTTTCTTCTTTTTCCAACAGTTGTTCCTTTTACCTGTCAGTCCAGCCTACTCTTCCTTCATATTCATGGTTTCTTTTGCATCCTTCCCTTCGTCGATCTGATGTTGTTTCCATTGTTCGCATGCGCTTTGGCCATTCTTTGCTGCCTTCCTCCAGATTTCGTTTCTCCTTGATTTCTTCTCCTCACTGTCCTCTCCATCCGAATGATGCAATTATTTGCGACGCCGATCATGTTTTCTTCCAGTGTTCATCCCTCTCCGTGGAGCGTTCTGCCTTATATTCTTATTTGCTTAAGCTTGCACTTCCTACTCCTTATTGTGCTTCCTATATCCTGTCCTTTCCTTCCCCATTAATTATTCCTGCTATTTGTTCCTTTTTAGATAAAATTTCTGATCGGATCAAAATATAACCGACTTCTTTCCTTACCTTTTGTTTCTGGGTAAAGGTCCTTGGTTGACGAGCCCAAAAAAACAAAAAAACAAAAAAAAAAAGATGTGGGATAAGTAGGAGGAAATACAATTGGTAGGTCCTCGGCTAGAACGAAAACCATACATGTTGTTAGGCAAGACGCTATTGTTTTCCAACCACCAAACCAGCCGGCAGTTCAACATAGACTCGAAAAGTTTTCTCAGACAACTTACGAGAGAAATGCAACGGAAGGAAGAGGAATTTATATCCTCGGGGGATGGGAACGGTGATAAAGGATTTCCACGACGGGGAGCGGAATCAAGATGGAGAATATAGTTGAATAGATTCAATAGTATTTTAAGGTAATATTTGGAAAGATTCTTGAGAACAATATAAAATAATCCATCTATCTCTGGAGAAGAATTAGAATTTTTCGGAAATGCTGATAGCAATTCATAAAAAGTGATCGGAGAAGTTAGAAAGTGCTCAGAATGGCTTGCAACGAAGGAAGAAAGGTCAAGTTCATCAACGTTAGGAACATAGGATGGAGCGACACAATCAAAGAAAGCAGCTAGCTTGTTCTCCAAAACGCCAGAAGTAAAAGGGTTTAAAAACTGAAGGTTTCGGAAAGCCTTAGCCAACCTCCAAATTTGTGAAAAAAAAGTAGATCTGGAAAAATACGAAGAGAAAATAGCCCAAGACGCCGTTTTAGCCTTCTTGAGAGTAAATCAAATTTGACATTAGCTTTTTTGTGAGCTAGATAGTTTTCCAGAGAAGGAACGGCTTGAAAGGTACAAAATGTGAAAACACTGGTTTGGTGTGCAATTAAACACTCCGCATTTCACCATAAGGACGAGGTGTAAGACCGCCTGCTGACTCCAGAAGCAGTTTTTTGTAGAGAGGAAAACAAATCTAATGCTGATGATATTAATTGAACAAAATTTTCATACTGAGGAGTAACATCTAAGTTAGGATCGAATCTATAGGAAGAGGAATCCAGGAACGAACGAAAATCAGACCAATTAACCTTTGAAAAGTTCCAACTAGAAGAACGGAATTCTTTGTTTAAAGGAGAGGAGGGAATCCCATGAACGGACACAATAATAGAAACATGGTCACTACCAAAGGTTCTATCCAGGGTACTCCATGCACATTTCAGGCTTAAATTAAGAAAGAAGAAAGTTATATCTATGGAACTGTAGGAAGTTTGGTTTTTGAAATATGTAGGAGAGCCGTCATTGAGAATCATAAGATTGTAGCCTGATAGTAAAGTTTGTAGGAAAGAACCATTTCTGTTTAGTAATGACTATCCCAGACGGAAGAACAGGCGTACCAATCCCTGCCTATGATGAATGGATGAGGAAAAGAGTCAAGAAGAGAGAGAAGAGAAGATCTTTCGGGTTACACAGAGGAAAAATGTAGACAGATACGAGATGAAGGAGATCAGAAATATTGGCGAATGTGTGCGGGATAGAAATATGAACAAAGTTGGGAGAGGAAGAGGGACTAGAGCCACCTGGGATATTTAAATTATGAGAAGAGAATGGAATGCTGAACCTAATAAGGATAGCTGCACCACCATAACTATCTTTGCGATCTGATCTAATTACATGAAAACCTGTAATTGAAAAAGCTCATGAATTTGGAAGCCATGTTTCAGACAACAACGCTATACTTATATTATGTAAATTTAGCAAGCCTTCTAAAGCTGTCTTATTCGGTTGAATGCTATTGAATAATATTAAGTACAGGCGTCATTTATAAGATAAACTAGCGGATTGTACAGAGAGATAGGATTTGTCGCGGAAAGAAGATAAAATGTTTCGAAGGTTAGAAAGAAGGCATATTTCGAGGTCACAGGAAGAAGAAATGTTGTGCTTGGAAAGCAAGCTCATGATCCCAGAAGACAGTGTTTCTAAGAGAGCAGACTCTCCTTGATCTGTAGATTGATGGCTATTTTGATTGAGATTAGAATGTTTAAACACCCAGCTATTGAGTGGGGAAGGTAGGCGACTGGATGGAAGAAGAGGAAAGTTAGGTTTAAGTTTAGAAGCGTGCTTAGATGGAGTGGTGCGACGAAAATGTGTAGAAGATGAGAGTAAAGAATGGAGATTGGTGGGAATAGGATTCACAACAGAAACACCAGGGGAAGGCTAAGCGGTAGCACGATCTACATAAGTGAATGTTGAGGTTAGGGTGGAGAACGTTTTGACTTTTGGGGCTTCAGAAAATTAAATGTCCTCATAAACCATTATTTTTTCGATTTTCTTTTGACGAAGCCACTCAGGACAATGACGATCAGTAGAATGATGTTCACCTTTGCGGTTGCGACAGACAGGATTATTTATTTGTTGATTACAGGCTGAAAGAGGATTCTTGCCCGAGCACTGAGAGCAGATTTCCCTGAGTGCCCCGATAGTGTTTGGCGACGTGTAGTTTGCATATTGGATTGGAGACCGGATACTAGGCGCGACTGAAAAATTAAGCTGTAGATTGAAATCTGATCAGGAAGAAAGGAGCTTTCAAAACAAGGCGTTGGTGTCTTAATACCATTACTGAAACAGTAAAGCAAGAAAGAAAGATTTATTTGCATAAATAATAACATTACACTCATAAAATAATTATTAATATATGTACCGACATGAGTCTTACAACAGAACTAAGTTAATAAATATAAATACGACATGATATGCGAAATACATCTTACTGACACTATGGAGACGGAGGAAGAAATTCCCTCCATAATTTCCTCCTCGTGAGTGATGACACCATATCTGAATAGTAAGCCCTAATATTGTACGTGTCTTGAAAAGATTCGTTGATGAGAAATGAATTAGCAGCAATCACTGAAAGAAAAAAATCTAAAATTCTATTCCTTCTCATAGATTTGATATATTTTTATTTATTTTGGTGTGTAAGACCTTAGTAATACCCAGTAGGTGCAGATTGCCAAGATTTTTTTCTTTAGTCGAACTTTCTAAGTGGATTTTATAGTGGCCGGAGTAGCTAGGAGGAAATAGAATTAGAGTATCGTGTTTTTTAGTAGGAATTTCAGTGCTGGGTGAAGCCTTTCGCTTAGTTGGGGTGAAAGTGGCACGTTTATCTTCTTCATTGGTAGGAGTAGATGTTCTGGAGGGACAGCGAATTTAGCGGAGTAGGAGTAAAGGTATGTGAAGGTATCGATACAGAACTAATATTGCAGATGCCATCCGGGACTAGATCTGCCATTAGTTTGTTAAAGGAGGTGTGAAGTTCACCTTCGATTGGTTTTTCCTCATGAAGGTCACTAGTAGTTGTAGGCGGTAGGGCACTACATTTTCCCTGATGTTTAGAAGAACAGACTCAGCACTAGGACAACCACACACTCCAAACATCTCAAAAAATCAATAGAGAAACATTATAATAAATCAATTGACGATTAAATGAACAACCTCTGGAGATTACCAAAAATTCCAGTATAATAATACCTAACAACAACATGAACGGTATATAGAGGAAAAAATTCGAGAACACTGACGTCTGAGATGGAAAATTAATTAAAGAATTCATAAAGTAAAAGTTCGTGAACAACGAAGTTTTATTTTATTTTTTTTAAATGCAAAGGAAAGAACGTAAAATACGATAATAATAACAATGCAAAATGCAGAGTCGAGAAACCATACACACACTCATACTTGTTGCCTCAGTGACTCATAATACAAAAACGAATATGATCCTGAGTTCAAAAAAACAAATTAATTTAGCCAACATTGCCGAGAAAAGAACATGACTAAAATAGAATAAAATAAAATAATCTTAAGACGTAGTCCCCAAGCGAATAGGAACTCAAAGTAGGTAGAAGGAGGCACTAATGTCAGCGGACATCATAACCACAACTGTTTCACAGCTCTCACAGTGCCAAAGGCCCGAAAATTTCCTATGAAGGCACCCAACGAGATTCCTATTTGACACTATGGCTGCCACTGCTACACAGTGCCCGCAATGCCACCGGCTCGGGAGGAACCACCCATAGGCATACATAGAAAAGAAAAAGGAAGTGGGAAAGGAAAAAATAAACAGAAGAAAAGAGAGAAGAGTACAAAGGATCTAACTAATACAGGTCAAAATGCCATGTAAAAAAACAAAAAAATTGATTGCACTGCTAATCTTAATAATATGAATAACAATACGTGCACACAAATATCTTTAAACGCCGCCTTTATAAAAAAAAATTTTGTTATGAGGTGTCTCTTCCAAACGATCACACAAAAACAACATATACATTCATGGAAACACAATCCATTAATGTCGATTCCTAAATCAAAACTGATGACTAAATACTGTATTACAAATGAATTATTACCATAATTGGAGAAACAGTAAAAAAAATGATTAAAATATTAAATAAGTAAACAACTAAATTACCGGAGTAGCACTCCACTCAGTTAAAAAGAAAATAGATAGAAGTGACAGAAAACAGAAAGCACATAAAATGAGGAAAGAAACAACATACCAACTTCGGGATAAATAAATGGAATCGAGTATAAAATATTCACTCATCGGACCGAAGATTGACAAGATCTTAAAGATACATGATGCACAGGAATATACAGACCGTTAGACACTAAACAGAAGCACAAACGTCATTTGATATACAACAGCATGGGACCAAAAATTTCAACAAGGAAAAAAATGCTAAATATGGTATATAATAATTTGTGCACAACTATACTGATTTGATCTCTCTTTCTCCCCAATTTGCGAACTTCGCCTTATTCCACCCTGCTTTTATGTAAGAAATTAGTAGGTAGATGACTTAAACATTTTCTGTTTCAAAAAAATTTATGCCGATGTGAACTGTGCCTACATGCTTACTACCGGGAATAGCACCTCATCGACAGCGTGAGCTCCAAAACCCTGGACGGTACTGTGTTCAGACGAGCTCCCGTCTCTCCTGTGAAATACAGCATCACATTGCCAGAAACAGCTGAACAACATTTTCAATGACAATATTCTCCTTGTCCATGATGCTCACAAGTGAATATGCATTCTTTATAATCAATTCAACAACATTGTACCGATCTATGTGCAATAGCCCCAATTTTTTTGTACGCCTCTTAAGCTTACACAAAAGGACATGATTTCTGATAAACACATGGTCCCTTACCTTATATGCTTTTCATGGATCACACGAGCACGTTATTTTACTGACTCAGTTGCAGCCTCGTGACTTTTGACATAAGGTTGCACCTAAAAATCCACAGCCGAAAAGACGGGGTCGGAAATATAACCTCCCAAAAACGACTTCACTTGAAACATGATCTGTGACAGGCTTCAATCTCTCTAATGTGGGGCAGCCATTCTGCATGCTGATGGTCACATAGACCTTTAATCATCTTTCTCAGTTCTAAATTCACTCTCTCGATAGGTTATTTTTTGGACAGTATGCAGAAATATAACACACCTCGACACCCTTCTCTTTGAAAAAACTATATCACCCCT
This sequence comes from Icerya purchasi, assembly GCA_039619475.1. Classification (NCBI taxonomy): domain Eukaryota; kingdom Metazoa; phylum Arthropoda; class Insecta; order Hemiptera; family Monophlebidae; genus Icerya; species Icerya purchasi. The sequence goes on from CM077116.1 coordinate 138,684,641, forward strand.
GACTTGTAAAAATCATAGCATTGTCAGGAACACGCAATCTCATCAACCCTGCCAAACGGATACACTTGCCTACCTTTGTTAATATATTTAGATTAGATAACACTGCATTGAAAATAACTTTATGTACTTTGAGAACACATTAGCCATGACAAAAATCTAACACACTCCTCTTACTACTGGTAACGGACCAAACACATCCACTGTTACAGGATCAAGAGGTCCTGACGGCTCATAACTAGTTAAGGGTCGTACCAATGGATACATATATGTCTTTGACATGTGACTTAGATAACGCTATCAAAATTGGAATTTACAGTTTAAGCCGCATAAACATTTCCACCGGTATAATCCAATAACAATGAAAATGTGATGATGCTAAGAGATTGAAAATTAATGATTTTAACTAGAGAATAATTTCTAGCTCAACATCATCGCTAGATAGTGTTGTAAATACTGAATCTACATCAATACATATATATTTACAGTATGTACATTGTAATGTACACATTATACTCTGAAAATCAATTGACTTAACACTTCATATCATTAAAGATATGTTATTCCTTCAATAGTAATTATGTGGCATTAATAAAATATTTTTGCAGTATTGTAAACAGTCTTATTTTATTATAGTACTCCATTACCATTCTTTCTAACAGGATTTTAGTTGAAGTTTACAGAAAATTTATAATTATTATTTTATTAGTATCTACTCTGTGTTTAGCACCGTTTGTTTCATAGTAAGTTAAAAATGATGAAGACATTTCGTAGGTTGCATTGAACTTTTTTCTATTCAGCAATTCAAACAATCACAGTGTGATGACATTTTCTCAAATTATGTTAAATACAACAGTCACTTTTCATTCACAAGTTATATTTTAAACCAGAACTGAATGATTATTTTGTAGATATTTCTTATTTCCAAAATTTAAACAATTTTGTGAACAGTAATTTCAATATGTTCAATTGTGTTATTTCAATTTTGTAAATTTTGACATATATATGTCTTTGGGCTGGGGGTCAACCTAAAATTGTGTAACGCAACGCAAAACGCAATGTTCTCTTTCTAATTTCGTAAAACATTTTAACATTCCGCAAATAATTTTGTAAAACTTTTTTCTTGCTGTCTGAAGGTTTTGTGCGACAACTCTCGAAATTTAGAATTAAAACCCCAGCACTTAGAATAATACGTGGCGATTTAATTTTTGCTAGGCAATTCGATACGTAATTTTTATGTAATTGCCTGTTCACTCGATTTAATTTATATGTAAATTATATTCAACTTCATGACTCGCAAAAATAAAAAATAATAATAGATAATCAAAATCAATGGCCGATTAGACGCAGGAATCACATAAACGCAAGATCGATCGCCTTCAAATTGGTAAACTTTGTGGAAATTTGAAGGTTTTTTTTTTTTTTTATATGTGTGTGTGTTGCTAGATTTGTGTATTTCTTATTAATAAATATTTCCTTCTATATATTATTTCACAGTCTGTGATAAATAATATAATTTTATTTCCAAGATTATGGTAACTTCTCAGTAATTTATTTTTTTCATTTCTTTAATGTAGCTCTTGAGAGATTTTAGTCGCATTTGGAAGACAGTTGCTCCACAGAAATTTTTCATTTCTGAGCATTAAATAAAAATACAGCAGGCAAGGCTATTACAAATCTATCATCATTATATATATATTATAACATTTTGAGAGCATTAATTTTGATAACCCAAAGTTTATTTCTCCAACAATCATTTTGTATAAAAGCTGCGGTTTCCCTTGTGTTTTCAATTATAATTATGATTTTAACTTTATTCTTTTTAACCTGGGAAGTTGGTTGGATTGTGTTTAGATAAGTTCGTTCGCGCTGTGCTCTTTTGTTCCGGATTAGCTCGGTGAGATCGTTAAATTAAATTATTTGTTTTACGTGTAGCTTCTCTTATTGTTCGGCGTTTCAGCGAACTGATAAGCGTATTATGCGCACGCACCTCGCAAGTGCGTGCGATCAGTGCAGCCATTTATCCATCGTTAATTTATCGTTTAAGAGAAATATATCTTGGCTAGATCACTAGTACAAGTTTTAGCGTATTTAAATTATACTCATACTGAAAGCGATCTAGTAGTATAACCAATAGAAAAGTTAAAGGCAAGGAAAATCATAGCCAAGTTCGAAGTGTTGAAATTACATTAATGACGTCAACAACACCGGCGGTCAGTGAACATGCTACCGCTTCCACTTCTTACACACATAAACGGGTTAGCCCTATAAAAATAATAAAGACTAAAAGTGAACATAATATCAAGAGGCAGTTATCGAACCCTGAAAATAGTGAAGGAGATGAATGGCGAACACCTAAGCGAACCTTCAAAATTAAAAAAACCGCAGCTTATACTTCCGAAGGAAATCGATACGAGGCTGCTCGTTCAAATCGTAATATATTCAAATTTTTAAAGGACGAGGATAGCAGTATTGAATGCGACGAAAATAATCATCAAAGGTATACTGAAATCGCTAATGTAGAGACAGTAAAACCAAATGCTAACGAACATCCCGACTCTTTGAGGAATAAAAAAATACCTCCAATACTAGTGAAAAATATCACTAATATATCGACCTTACGTAATGATTTGCTAGCAGACAAAGACATCAAATTTATGTTAAAATCTACTCGTACAGGAGTAACTATTAACCCTGAGAACGTAGATAGCTACAGAAAAATTATTAAAACATTACAAGCACGAAGGTATTATTTTTTTACCTACCAGCTATGGGAAGATAAACCTTTTAGGGTAATACTTAAAAACCTTCATCCATCAACAGACGTTAAGGAAATTAGCACTGAACTTGAAAGTAAAGGCTTTAAAATTAAGAACGTCACTAACGTCATACACCCAAAATATAAGACACAGCTGCCTATGCATTTTATAGATTTACACCCGGCACCTAACAATCACGACATATTCACGTTGGTGAGTTTGTTACATACAAAGGTGGTAGTCGAAGAAGCAAACTCCAAAAAACAACTGATTCAGTGCAAAAGGTGCCAGCTTTATGGTCATTCACAAAATTATTGTTACTTACCTCACAGATGCGTAAAATGTGGAGGTAAACACGACACCAAACTATGCCAGAAGTCGCTGGAAATCAAGCCTACTTGCGCTCTATGTAATGGCGACCATCCTGCCAGCTACAGAGGATGTCCCGAATATAAACGTGAAGTTAAGGAAAGGATTATGCGTACTGTTAATCCTACAATGAAAAATGTAAACCTTAAACAGGCTGATTTTCCCCCGTTACCGGTTAGTAATTTACGTTCCAGCAACCCATGGATTAACAATAATACAAGACTCAACGAGACGCAGAACATAAAATTCACAGATAACGTCACTGGGCTCCCAACAAAAAATACACAAAATATGGACCCCTTAGAAATACTAACAACTAAGATGTTAGACTCAATGGACAAAATGCTAAATGATTTCAAAGCCATAGTAAATCCTCTATTTGCTATTTTAAATAAATTATTAGAAAAACTCCTTTAATGTCACGCAACGATATAACAAATACGTCTCTGACAGTTATGCTCTGGAACTGTAACGGTATTATTACTAAAAAAGCGGAATTAGAATTATTTTTACAATCACACAGAATTGACATAGCACTTCTCTGCGAATCACACCTGAAATCAAACGTCAGTCTCAATATTGCAGGTTATACCGCATACTGCACCTCCCATCCCGATGGAAAGGCACACGGGGGAGTAGCGGTTCTAGTAAGAGACAGAATTAATCAGCACGAAGTATATGCAGAAGCTTCCTTCGCTTACCAACTACAAGCCGTAAACATTCAAACGCTGCTTTTCGATTTTACTGTCGCCTCCATATATTGTCATCCTAATGTTATTCTACCAAAAGAAAGAATGAAAACACTAATTACTAGTCTGGGGACTAATACAATCGTAGGAGGAGATTACAATGCTACTAGTCCTAGGTGGAACTGCCAAAAAAGTAACTCAAGAGGAAGAATGATTGAAAAGCTAGTTCAGCAGAGCGGCCTCTCAATTTTATCGCCAAACGAACCCACCTACTGGCCAAGTCATATAAATCGAACGCCAAGCGTACTGGATTTTTTTATCATGAAAAACATGCAAAATGTCAATAAGATATGTAAAGCAGTTCCCCTGCTCGGTTCTGACCACGCCCCAGTATTGGCATGCCTTTCACTGGAACCAATTGAAACAACACCACGAACCTATCTAACGAACAGGAGTACAGATTGGATTGAATTTTCAAAATATATGGAACTTAATACGAACCTCAATATACGCTTAAAATCTCCTGATGAGATAGACGAAGCAATATCAAATTTTACAAAAAATATACACGCTGCCACTTACAAATCTACAACCTATCCTAAACATCGAGAAACTCAGCGCGAACACTCGTTCTATATTCCTTTTAAAGTGAGAGAATTGATACAGATAACAAGAAATGCTAGAGTGCAGTGGCAGCGCAACAGAAGGAAGTCGCTTAAAAAAGTTTATAATGCGTTACACAAACAACTACGTGAGCAGATAACGCAATACAGAAGCTACAGATACGAGCAGTTCTTCTCTCAATTAAACCCTGAAGATAAATCAATATGGAAAGTAACCAAATCCTTCCTCCAAAAGAAAGAGAAACTCCACTTCGTGCGGAAGCGCAATGGAGAATGGGCTAAAACCAATACCGAAAAAGCTGAAGTGTTCAGCGACCATCTATTTCATATTTTTCAGCCGTTTGACGATCTAAATGATGATTCAAATGATGAATTAGTAATGAACTATCTGGAATCACCACGTCAGCTAACGCTACCATCTAAACATATATCTCCCAAGGAAGTAGCGAATAAAATAGCCCACCTATCATCAAAGAAAGCTCCGGGGAAAGATTTAATCACCTACGAAATAGTCAAAAAGCTACCTAAGAAGAGCATTACTTTTCTGACATACATATACAATGCAGTATTAAGATTGGGATATTTTCCTAAAACTTGGAAAGAGTCCGTTATCCAACTAATTCTTAAGCCGAAGAAAAGTCCATCTCTTCCTTCGTCTTATAGGCCAATCAGCCTATTAAACGCATTTTCAAAAATACTTGAAATGCTTTTACAGGACAGAATCCTCAAGGCTCCCTCAGTCAATAGCGTTATTCCTCATCATCAGTTTGGTTTTCGCACTGGACATTCAGCCATCCAACAGGTTCACAGAATAACAGATAGAATAGCTACGGTATTCGAAAAAGGACAATATTGCAATGCGGTCTTCCTCGATCTGGAGCAGGCCTTTGATCGAGTTTGGCATAATGGACTCCTCTACAAAATTAGAAGCATTCTTCCTAACGACATATTTGCAGTCTTGAAATCATACTTGTCGAACAGATCCTTTCAAGTTAAGGTGAACTCTGCTATGTCTGCTCCAAAACCTATTGGTGCGTCGGTGCCGCAAGGAAGCATACTTGGGCCGTTGTTGTACTGTCTGTACACGGCCGATCTTCCTGTATTGAAGACAACTATTACAGCTTCATTCGCTGATGACATTTGTATCTTAGCTGCTCATGAGGACCCAAATTGTGCTTCCTTGTTAATCCAAGAACACTTGGACAAGATTCAGAGTTGGGCCGTAAAATGGAAAATTAAAGTCAACCACAGTAAAAGTCAGCAGATTACATTTACCTTAAACAGGCGAACATGCCCAAAAGTTAAAATCAACAACAACTTTCTAACTCAGAGCAATACGGTCAAATATCTTGGCCTCGTTTTAGATCGCAGGCTAACCTGGTCTGCCCACGTATCATATACTAAACAACGCATCCAATCAAGGAACAGGCTGCTCTCTCAATTAATCGGTAGGAAATCTAAACTAAATTTGCCATGTAAACGGCTAATATACTCCGCAATCCTGGCACCAATCTGGAGGTACGGTATTGAAGTCTATGGCGCTACAAGCAGGAGCCATTTCAACCAAATCCAGCAGATGCAGTCCAGGATACTCAGGCAGATAGCCGACGCTTCTTATTTTGTCTCCAATAGGACTCTCCATAGCGATCTGAGGATACCATACACGCATGAATATTATAAAGAGCAGTATAGGAAATTTTTCAATAAGCTGAGGGACAGTGAAAACATTGCAATTGCCAGCATGCATCATAGAAACATTCAAGCGAGAAGGCTTAAAAGAGTATGGACCAGAGACATCCTGGACCCAGGTTAAGAAGATCCTGATTACTCTTAGAGACACAGCATATATAAGCTGGCTATTTTCTCTTTTTGTCTTGTACTAGATTTTACTATTTGTTAATAAGCTGGCTATTTTCTCTTTTTGTTTTGTACTAGATTTTACTATTTGTTATCTTGGCTTATCTACTTATTTTACGTACTTTACGCACTTTAAGGTTGTAATACTATTATTTATGTCCTTTTTCAAGGGAAACAGGCATATAAAACTGTAATTATTACTTAAGTTTAACCTATAATTAAGCTGTTAGCCTCGCCAATTGTGGTCAACAGACCGGGGTGGCTTAGAAAAAAAAAAAAAAAAAAAAAAAACCTGGGAAGTATTACTATCAGCAGAAAACATTCTGCTAATTTAACTCACACTTAATGATTTTTAATTAATGGTTCACAATGCATCTATAATTACACAAAAAAAATATTGTTCTCTTTTGTCTAAATATTATTTGTTTTATTTGTTGAAATTCACAGACTGTAAGTAAACATTGAATGAATACATACATTTAACTCTAATGGATGTCATTATACACAAAATCAGCTTTTTTAAATTAGTATATTGTATGTATTAACAATATTGAATTTAAAATATACTGTATTGCATGGATCATGTTACTTTTCAAGTTTTAAATGTATCACTACAGTTATTTTTAAGAAATAGATTTTTAATTAAACACAACTTGTTTAAATTAAACTAGAGTAATGCAATTTAATAAGTCATATTAATAGTAATATTAAAATTACAATCCATATAATATTTCACCAAAACTAGTTTGAAGTAAACCTCCAAATTTGGTGCTGAAATTTCATATATCATTCATTTTATTAATACTCATACTTGCCTTCAATTACACTGTTGTGGACATATCAAAATTTGATAAATGATTTCATTAGTGTATACTTGCAATGAATCAAGACATTAAAAGAAAGTATCATCTCTTAATCTTCAAATATTCTTATCTCTAGTTTTTTCATATATAGTGCAATTAGTCACAGTTTTATTTAAAATAAGAAGAAGAAGAAGAAAGAATATATTTATGCAAATTACAATACAACATAACGTTAGCAGTACAAGTTGAACTAGCGTATCAACGAATTGTCTTACCACACGATGCTACATATAAAAAACGATTATAGGTATTTCCAATTAAAAATTTAGCAATAGTGTCATTGTAGGAAAAAATTTAAAAAAAACTTACGATAAACTGGTAATATATTACCACTGTACATTACATTTTCATTTTAAGCAAGTCTGTTTCACTCTAAAGTTGCATTTTGAAAGGGATTTTGCATTATTGTTCTGGATTTTTATCATTATGTATTTATGACTTTTAATGAGGTTAAGCCCTCAGAAATGAATTTTATTTAAATCTGTATCCTATTACATTTCACAATACACCCAATTAATTATTGTCAACAAATTCAAGTTGGAAATGTTTAAACTTTCTCAAAATAACATAAAAAAGGTAACAATATCACACACCGAATTTTTATTTTTTTTTTTTTTTCTTGAGTGCCGTGTACAGCTGCCGGGGCTATTACGACACTATGGCAATCGTAAAGTTAAATGGTTCGAAATAAGTTAGTTGTATAAAGAAACCGAATAGTGTCTGCAATGTTCAAAGGCGAGTTGGCCAAAGACGACTGCAAAGACGCTATGCGGAGCTTTTTTTTTTTTTTTTTTTTTTTGGGCGTCGAAAATTCAACCCATGGACAATGTAATATAATTAATTAACTAATTAACGCTATACATTAATATTACATTGTACAGCGCACTGGAGCGCGAAGGAGGGGCACTCCACGAGCAGGTGTTTTACTGTAAAGGAGGGGGGGGGCAAAAGGGGCATTCGAAAGGGGGCTCGCAATTAAGTAAGAGATGATCATGAGTCAGCGAAATATGTCCAATGCGGAGTCTTGCATTGCCACAAAGTGAGTTCTGGGGAGGTCAGAAGGAGGGAAACAAGGGTCAATTCCTGTTTTATCTCTCTTAGAAAGTAAGATTGTCTAGTGAGCCAATCTTCCTTCCATTGGGATTGTACAAGAATTTTTATGGATTTTACTATGTCAGCGGGAAGAGGAGGGGAACAGGGCATGGGGCACGACAGTGCTGACTTAGCAGCGATGTCAGCTAAGTAATTACCCCCCAGATTTTAATGTAGTGATATATTTGCTGCACTTCTTTTTAAGAGATTGCAGGTGAGGCCGCCAAGATAATTTGCTATCGAAAATGATCCTGAGGAAAGTTGCTGTACTGGAGTATGTGAGAAGAGAATTATCTAAAAAAAGAGTTGGAGGAGAAGTAATTTTATTTTTCCTATTAAAGTCAATACATTTAGTTTTAGATGGAGAGAAGGAGAGCCCATTCAGGCTAGACCATTCTTCTAGGTTTTTTAACACATTTTGCAAGGTGTGTTGGGCATAGGAAGGATTCGATGTTGTTAGGGAAATGTTCAAGTCATCAACAAAAAGGCAGGCAATTACCGGAGGGGGGATGTGATCCACGATGTCGTTGATATATAAGTTGAAAAGGGTCACGCTTAGGGCCGAGCCCTGAGGGAGTCCGTTTTCTGGGAATTGCGGACATGAAAGGGAATTAATTATTCTTACCCGGATAGATCTGTCATGGAAAAAATCTTTTAAGTATGCAAACATGTTCCCTGTTATATTGTTCTTAATAATCTTCTGGAGTAATCCCAGGCTCCAGACCCGATCATACGCCTTCTCTATGTCAAAGAAAATTGAGTAGGTGTGCTCTCTGTTAGCGAAAGCTGCTTTGACTTCGTTGTGCAAACTGGTTAAATGCTCTAGCGTCGATCTTTTTTTCCGTCCGCCCGACTGGCACGAGGAGAGGGGTCCACGGGTTTCTAGGACCCACGACAATCTTCTGTTGATCACTTTTTCCAACGTTTTAGCTAGTACCGAAATCAAAGAAATTGGCCTGTAGCTTGAGAGGAGGGTGGGATCCTTGCCGCGTTTGAGGATAGGGACTATGATAGCTTCTTTCCAGGATAGCGGCATGGAGCTTTGAGCCCAGATTTGGTTATAGATTGCTAGAAGATATGAAAGGGCAGGTGGTGGTAAGTGCTTTAACATCAATGAATGAATTCCATCGGCACCGGGGGCTGAGTTTTTAGAGTGGAATTTTATCTGATAATTAAGCTCGCTTAATGTAATAGGGCTGTTGTATACACCCGTGTTAATAATATTAAAAGTTATAATTCCATTTTAATTATTTTTAAATCTTGAATAACTATTAAAATCAATTTATTTAACACTTGTAAACATTTAAAGACCACCTACGTGTGTGAATGTGTTTGTGTGCTATAAATTAATAAAATATTTCTATGTTTGCCTTCCTATCAATATTTCCTGCAACCTAGTTTCTGCTGAAATTTACAGCAATTTGCAATTAACTTTTTTTTAACATCTTCTATTTTGAGTAAAAGTATTTCATAAACAGGTCCAAATTACAAAGGATATTTATCTATTACATTATAAATTTCTTTTTTTTTTTAAGGAATTCATATGGTTCATATTCTGATCAGATCTCAGTAGGCTATACTAAATACCATAAACATTCACATACTTATTTTTTCTTTCTTATGTTTTATTTCACTTTGTATCTATATGGTTTTCTTGTACCTATTTCTTTTTTTGTAAATTTAGAGAAATATGTATACAACAACTTCTAGGTTTACCTGACTTAATAGATTCATGCTGGATGGATGATTTACATAATATTATTTGTGCATGTAGTTACCTCCACAATGTTTTGCTTCTATGTGTTCATTTTCTAAGTACTATTTCTAGTATTTGCTATAAGCATTATTATTCTTCTGAGTAAGGTAATTTCTGAGTAGTTCCTATTTCATTTTTGTTATAGTAACCTCATAAGTATTTTATAGTCTCATCATACAAACAATTACTCCAGAAAATATATAATTTTCTAAACATGAATCTAAAATATGGCTGGCAGGGTTATTACTAATGTGTCTGCACACTATGTATTATTCCTTTGCAAAAGCGTTCATTCATTTACTTTAAAAATTTATTTGTTCAATAATAATTTTTTATTAATTAAGACATAGTTCCTGTAATTAAATAAGTACTTAATTCTGACTATTCTATTTATCTCTTTAAACATTACTTTTAATTCTGAATTATCTGATGATGACATTAATATTAAATGATTATTAATTAATGGTTCACAAAATGTGTGTATTTACATAAAATAAATTTGTTCTTATTTTCCTGAATTTTATTTTTATTCTTTGTTTAATATTCACAGTTTGTAAGTGTTTTTTAAGATAATTTATATATGTATATATATATATATAAATTCAACCATTTTGGCCTCACAAGAGGGTGTACCCCTTGGACCCTCTTGCTTACAAGTCTGTCTCTTTCTCTTCTATGCTTTGTATAAAATTATTAAAATTTCCAACGTCATCCTTAGACCGGCCCCCATTAGATTTTATAACAAAAAGTTTCCCAATTTTATATAATAAAATAAAAAAATACAACCATAATTTATACCATAAATTTTACTAAACTACTAAAACAACTTAATATACTACAATATATAAGAATAATAGTTTTTCTGTGTTTCAATATTCATCAACCTGCTCAGTAATAAGAAGTGTATTCATTATGTTTCCAAAAATGAAAACCACTACCAAATAGAAACATGAATTTGCCACATTTATTCATGATATGCCTTTTGGTTTGAAAATGGCGTGTGTGGAAAAGTTTGAAGCGTTTGATAGCATTTTGATTCAACTGCCACTGTTACATTAATAAAAAATATTAATAAAAAAAATAAATTATACTAATAAACCACAATTTTTCATATTTTTTGGGACATTTTTTCTAATGAGAGCTGGACTAAGAATTATATTGTAATTAATATATATATGCCTAACAGTACTGTACTACATAATTGCAATATCTGTTTAACTTATATCATCAACTGCTGGCTATGGGTTGTACCTCTTGTTTATTTTGTAGTTTTCTTATATTACTTTTCTAACATATATTTTCACATGATCTTCCTTTTTTAGTATTTTGTAGTCCATAGTTCACTCATATTTACATATTTCAAATGTATCAAAACAGTCTTTGCTTTGTGATGATTAATTTTTGAAGAATGACCAGTTTAAGTTGAACCTAGCAATATATTGTAATATGTTTAGTAAAAAAGGACATTATATTCAATATTGGAATGAAAATGATCTTTTAAAGTATTTTAGAACTAGAGATCAAAATTGATATGTGCTTCATATATTTAACATTTATAGTTTTTTAAATATGCTCTAGTTCAGAATTTCAAAATCTCATTAGAGACTATGTCAGAATATATCTGCAGTATTTCCAAACACTGAACTAAAGTATATCAAAATAATCAATTATTCCCATATTTCTTTAAATCCTTTTTAAATCTTTTTTATGATTAATCCGAATGAATTTTGAATGTATTATCACTTTTTTTATAAAACAATTTCATTACAAATAATTTCATAATATTTCTTTTTTTTTTCTTTGAATTTTGTTTCATATTAAGAATAGAGAAATTTTATTTTATTCTATTGGATTTTTAATATTGTTACTATTATTGAGGTCTAAGCCCAATAGTTTAATTCAGTCTATTTCTGTATCCTACTAAATTTCACAATGTGAATAACTAATTATAAACATGAAACTTTTAAAACTTTCATAATGAATAACCATTATAAATAATTTGCAGACAATTGCATTTAAAAAAAGAAATATATTAGTTACCAAAAATACAACACTTAATGTTTTGGACATCTTATACTGACCATCATTGAAAACAAGGGGTCCACTTCTGAAGATAGTCAGTATGAGCTGTCAAAAACGATTGTATTTTTGGTAACTAATATACTTCTTTTTTTAAATGCAGTTTTCTGCGAATTATTTATAATAATTATAAACATTTTCAAACTGAAAATGAATATATTTTTCAATGCAACAAATCATAGTTTCAAATATTTTAAATCAAAACTTCTAAAACAATGGATTCCACAATTTAAATCATTAAAAATTGACTTATCTATGTAATAATATTTTTGAATGTAGATCTATAAAATTCATGAAAGCTTTTTATCCATCGCATTTTAATTTTCTTTATTTCTATAATGACCCATGTGCTCTATAACTAATTGAAAACTCAATGGATATACCAAACTACTATAAACATACACTCAGATTATTTTTTAATTTATAAATTCTATTCTACATTATAACTGAATGCTATTGTCCATGATGATTTATTTCTATACATTCTTCTCTTTAGTGTCATGTTACTATTTAAAATAATAGGTATTGATCTAATTCCTGGAATAATGAAATTTCTAAGCATTTTTCATTTTCATATCACTATTGTAACTCACAAGGGTATGATTTTATAAACTCAAAAATAACTTTGCATAAAGTAAGCCATAGTATCTGTGAATAATTTTATTCCTAATTTTGGGTTCATTCCCTTAATTTGTGAAGCACAAAACTGAAAACTTCATAGCAATTTCACTAGTATTAAATAATATATAATTAATGTTCTAAAAAACTTGTTTATTAACATATTATGAATTTGTTCCTATTCCCCTGAATTTTATTAATGTTACTTGTTTGAAATTTACAGCGAGTAAGTGTTATTTAATACCAATTATACACTTAAGTGTAATAAATGTAGTATTAGGCAAAAGCAATATATTTAAAATCTTTGACATATATTTTTAGATAAATATTTCAATTACAGTATTTTCCAATGTAGGTTTACACAGATATATTCAATTCAAATGAAAACAGCACAATAATTATATAATATACTATTTAAAAACAAACAATTTAACATGAACATAAGCAATATGTTATAAATACTATTACAATTAAAAAATTTAATGCAAAGTGGTTCATTTTACCAAAACTAATCTAATGTGTCTGCTTAAAATGAGAGATTAAAATTCATATATGATGCATATATTTTACTATTCATTCTTATCTTCAATCATGCTTTTGTCTAAAATTTCACAATTTGATTAATGACTATAGCAGCACATACCTGCAATGGATTAGAAATGGCGGACGCATTAACTAGATCACGTACCAGCAGAAGGCAGCTAATCAAATTAAATTGGGAAGAGTATCGGATGGAAATAAAAAATAGGATGTACGAAAGATGGAATGCGAATTATAAAGAAAGTAGTATACAGAAAGGGAAAAAATATTATATGATTAATAGGGGCAACTTCTGATGAACATGGTTCTCTGACTGTGATTTAGAGAGAGATTAATGAATGTAAGCGTCTGTATAAAGATATAAAAGATACGAAAATGGAAATATAACTGGAAACGAGGATTAATGGCCAAAAGGCGCGAGCTGGGCCATAAAAAAAAAACAAAAAAAAAACATAATGTTAAAATTTCACATATTATTTTTGTTCCTATTTAATGCTTCTTTCTCATGGTTTCAATTAAAATGGGACGTCAGTACATTATAAAACGTTTGATGAAATAGGTTCATCAAATATGATTTCATAGTATTTCAGTTGTGTTCTTAATAAATTTGTTTTATTTTAATAGTATGTTTTGGGAGATTTTGTGTGTTATTAAAATAAACCTTTGTCAATCTTTTTATTATTTTTAATGAGACCTAACTACAAGAATTTTTTCTATTTAAATTTACATTGTAATGAAGTTATACTAAAATAAAGTTTCCAATGACATAATTTAAAATTTCATTTTGTTCCTTTCTAGGATATGGATAATTCTGAATATCAACTGATTCAACACTTCTTATCTATAAAGATTTGCTATGCCTTCTTAGAATTTTTATGTCATCAATAAAATATTGCTACAGCAAATGCAAACAGTCTCCTTCCATTTTTTCCCCTCATTATTGTTTTCACTACTGGAATCACAGTTCATGTTTATAGGTGATTTATAATGATTATTTCATTAGCATCGCTTCTTTTAGGCACATTTATTTTAGTATGGGTTTAAAATCATGAAGGCATTTTATCCATTACACTACACTTCCTTTGTACCACTTTGTGCAATATGTAATCTGATTACCTTTTTGTAGGTTATGCTAAATACTATAGTCCTATTTCACAAGTTTTCTTTTACATCACAACTGAATGATAGTTTTGTAGATATTTCTTATTTACAAAATTTAAACAGTTTGGTATACAGCAATTTTACTATGTTCACTTGGATTATTTCAATTTGCAATCTTCTTCGTATGTGTGTGTGGGTGTGGTTAGGTCAATGATTTCATGTTTGTAAATGTTCTTTTCCATGTATTACTTCACAGTTTGCGATTAATGGATCAATGTTATTTCTAGGACTGTGAACACTTCTAAGTAATTTCAATTTTTCATTCATTATTGTAGTTTTTGAGCACTTGTAGTCCCGTCTGGAAGACAGTTGTTGTGCAGAATTGGTACATTTTCGAGCATTTATTTAAAATATAGCAGGCAGGGCAGTCACCAATTTACCATCACAGTAGACCTTATTACATTGTAAATGCACTATTTTTGGTGCAACAAAGTTGATTTGTTCAATAATCATGTTTAAATACTGTGAAATTCTTCCTAAGTTTAATTATAATTCTAACTTCGGCTTTATTGTATTTAACTTGTAAAGCATTACTATTAACTAAGAACAGTCTGCCAATCTGACTAGTAATATAAGATTTTTAATTAATAGTTCACAAGTCATGTATTCTTAAGAACAATCATTTTTTTCTCATTTGTATAAATATAATTTGTTCTATTTGTTATAATCCGCAGAATGTAAGTAGACATTGAAAGGTTACATATATTTAACTTTAATGAATGTTGTTGTGTCATGCGGCCAGTGAATAATAAATCAACATATTTATATTACTTTTTTAATACTATAATGAATTTAAAATATTTTGCAGTGCACAGATCGTGTAATTTTGTACGTCTTAAATAGTTATTTTTGGGCATTAAATTTCTGATTCAGCATAATTAGTTTAAACTGAATTGGAGTAATGCAACTCAAAAAGTTTTATTAATTGTGATATCACAGTTTAAAAAAAAAAGGAAGTAATATTTTTATTTTCACGAGAACTGGTTTGATATAAACATTTAAATTTAGTAGTGATTTTATATATAATTTTTTTTTTTTATTGGGCTTGTCAACCGAGGACCTTCACCCAGAAACAATTAAGGGAAAACGAAAGTTATATGGTGAGGCGATCAGCTATCGCTAATAATTAGGAAAAAATGGAGGGGATAATAAGTGTAGAAGGAAAAGACAGGATATAACAAGCACAAAAGGAGCAGGAAGCCCCAGCCCAAGCAAGTGGGAATACAGAGCCGAGCGCTCCACTGAAAGAGCAGAGCACTCAAAGAACACGTGATCGGTGTCACAAACAACCGCATCATTTGAATGAAGAGAACAACATGGGGAAGAGATCAACGAGAGGCGAAAGAGTGAGGAAGACAGCAAGGAATGGTTAAAGTGCAAACACACAATGAAGACAACAACAAAACGAGGAAATGAAGGAAACAGAAGGAACCAAGGATTTTAAAGAAGGTTAGGCTGAACGGACAGATAAAAAGAGCGACAATTAGAAAAGGAAGAAGGGTACATATCCGACCAAAATCTGAGATGGAAATATTTACCTTAAGGTAAGAGATTAGAGGATGGGATTTTTTTGAAGAAGAATGTAGAAGAAGCAGCAACCCGAGCCAAAGAATCAGCCATCTCATTACCTGATATGCCAGAATGGCCAGGAACCCACAGCAAGTCAATCTGGGTCCCATGGAGAGAAGAGAGAGTCCGAATTTGAGAACGTATGCGGAGAATAGTACATTAACAGGAATGATTAGGAAGAGGAGAAGAAATGGCTTGAAGAGCACTCATGGAGTCGGATACGATCAGAAACTGGGATGAAGGATGATTGGAGGAGATAGAAATAATGGAATGTAAAATAGCCATTAGCTCGGCTGTAAATATGGAACAGAAAGAAGGAAGACAGAAGGATTCAGAGAAGTTATAGTCTGGAAGAATAAAAGAAGCACCAACCCCATCAGGCCCCTTAGAACCATCAGTGAAAATGGTAACATGAGAAGGGAAAAGAGAATTGACAATACTGTGGAATTCCTGTTTAATTACAGCTGGAGGGAGATATTTTGTAAGTGTAGGCGAAATAAATACTCTGGGAGGATGGCAGAGATCGCTGAAGTTAAAGGAGAAATAAGGCAGACTATTAAAGGAAATTGTATACGGCCAAAATGAACTAAAACGGAGAGAAATAAGGGACAGGATAGGAATTTTCCTAGGCACAAAGCGCCTATTCCGAGAAATTGAAAGGTAGGAAAAAATGACAGAAGAAGATGAGAGAGAAAGACGTTTAGCGAGGAAGCGATAGCCCAAATAAGATCTGCGAATAGACAGGGGAGGAACATTCGATTCAGCAAGCAGTGCTGGAATAGGAGAGGATTTAAGAGCACCGAGACAGAGTCTAAGGCAAGAATTTTGGATCACATCAAGTTTAGAAAGACGGGATTTGGAAGCGCAGGCTATAAATGAACGAACAGTAATCAAGCTTGGAGCGGACGATGGATTTATATAGAAGAATAAGAATGAAAGGGTCACCACCCCATTTAGTCGGAGACAGAGCCTTCAGCAGGTTCAACTGTTTAGTAGAGGAGGAGGAAAGATATTTGATATGTTCGGAAAAAGTCAGACGACTATCGAGAAAGATACCGAGATAACGAAAGCAATTAACACGAGCAAGAGCTGTGCTATTTAAGGATAAATTAACAGAAGCAGGGTTATAATGGCGAAGGGTAAATACAACGAAGGAGGACTTAGAAGGAGAAATCGAAAGGTTAATTAAGGCAAGAGCACTTTCAATAAAATTGAGGGACGAATTGAGAGCATCATTAGCTGCGTCAATATCATGGGAAGAGGAAAAAAGCAAAATATCATCGGCAAAGAATAAAGAATGGGAATTTAAAGGAAGGGAAGCGATACTAACAGTATAAATGTTAAAAAGAGTAGGACTAAGGGAGGAACCTTGAGGAAGACCGCAGAAAACCTTTATAGAAGTGTCAAATAATGGAGGAGAGAGGTGGATAGAACGATTGGAGATGAGCTTAATAACAAGGGAAGAGAAATTCACTGGAATGTTAATTGCTGTCATTTTATCTCTTAAAGTTGGGAGATGAACATTGTCGAAAGCACAGGAGACATCAATGAAGAAAGCCAGAGTATAATGTTTTTGGATAAAAGACTTATATAAATGAGACACAAAAAGACTGATACAATCAGAAGGGCCGATACCAGGCCGAAAGCCGAACATATTGTTAGGAAACACATTATGGTGTTCCAACCACCAGACAAGACGCTTGTTTAGCATATCCTCAAACAATTTTCTGATGCAGGATGCCAAGGAGATGGGGCGTAAGGAAGAACTTTTCTTAGGAATAGGGACAATGATGAATGAATTCCAAAAGGAGGGGATTGAACCCCTGAAAAGGAAAGAATTGAAAAGACTGAGAAGAAAGTTAAGGGATAGTTCAGATAGATTTTTAAGGGCAAGATAAGGTATACCATCAAGGCCTGCAGTAGGGCTGGAAGATTTGGATAAAACAGATAATAATTCATTAAGATTGAAAGCCGAAGTGAGGAAGTGAGAAGGGGGGGAAGAGATTTGCGGAGAGGTGCTGGAATACAGTTTGTCAAAGGAAGGAACGTAAGCAGGAGCGACAGAATCAATGAAGGATATTAGGCTATCCTGAGATACATTAGAAAGAGGAGGACGTTCAGAGGATAGAGATTTAAAAGCTCTAGCCAACCTCCAAATATGTGAGAGAGAGGTATTTCTAGAAAAAGAAGAGCAGAATTTCTTCCAAGAGGCCTTTTTCACGGCTTTAAGAATAAACCTAGCCCTGGCGTTGGCTTGTTTATGAGTCAGAAAGTTTTGGGGTATAGGATTAGAGCGATAGTGTCTGAACGTCGAACGACAATGTTTAAATGCAGCGTTACACTCCTCATTCGACCAAAGAGATGTGGCCGCACAACGATGAGTGGATGCAGGAGAACGACGAGGGGGAGAAGACAGAGAAAGAGCAGACCTGATAGAATGGGAAAAGGAATTATAGAGAGAAATGGGATCACAATTAAGCTGTGGATCAGGTAATGACGAATCAACAGAAGAGCGGAAATGAGTCCAATTAGTTTTGCTGAGATTCCATGGAGGAGAATGGAGATGCCTGGGATAAGTTGGAGAAGGAAAAATATCAGTAGTAATTATTATGGGAACATGGTCACTGCCGAAATATCCCGAAAGGGTACTCCAGGTAAAGTTAAGACCAATTGAAGGGGAAGAAAGAGTTAGAACAGGAGAACTGGAGACAAAAGCATTCCTAAAATAGGTTGGGGAAAGATCATTAAGGAGCACCAAATTATCAGAAATGATAGTATTCTCAAGGATGGAACCATTGCTATTGTAGTATATGCATCCCCACAGAGGGGAATGAGCATTCCAATCGCCGCCGATAATAAACGGTTGCGGGATAGATGAGAAAAATGTAGAAAGGGGGAAGTGACGAAGATCGTAAGTAGGAGGAACATAAATTGAAACAACGTTAATAGGACGCATAGAAGGAGGATATAATTTGTTTCATCTATATTCAGACTTTTCTTCAAGTATACTGTTGTAGACATATTCAAAACATATACTCTCAATGCATTAAGACCTTAAAAGGAAGTATCATCTGTTAATTTCAAATATTATTTTTCTATTTTCTTTGATAGATATATAGTGCTATTAGTCATAGTTTTATTAAAAATGAACCAGAAAATGATTTACTGTGCCTTGCATAAGGTAATTCCATAGCACATAATGAATTTATTTTAAGCAATTTTATTTTTACAGTATCATTATATTTTGAGTGAGACCTTTCGTTATTGTTTTGAATTTATTCCATTCTTTTTGTTACTTTCAATGAAGTGACGCCTCGAGAAATTAATTTTATTTAAATCTGTATCCTACTAAATTTCACAATACATCCCATTAATTATTGTAAACAGATTTAAACTGGTAATGAAAATAACATAATGAAGGTTACTAATATCATATACCAAAATTTCATATAAATTATTTTTAAATCGTGGTTAATTATTAAAATCGATTTATTCAACACTTTAAACTATTTAAAGGTCACCTACATGTTGAATATGCTTATGTGATGAGCCAGTTTGGATAGGATGGGCTTCCTGGCAGCTGCACACCTAATACCTATTAGAAAAACTACATTTTACTCACTTACACTGCTTTCATGTTTTTTATCACTATTATCAAATGCACCACTTGTGCATTACAACGTTATTCTATTCTGGCTTCTTAAAATGTACTTTATATGTTCATTATTTTCATTATATTCAATTACTATTATATTGGTTTCATTTTGTACACAGAGCAAAATTATAGTATAAAATCAAGCATGACATTTACATAAATATTAAAGAGAATTCTTTGAAATTAACTTATTAATTTAAGCCCCAAAAATTGTGAAAATAGTCAGATATTGTACTAATGTATTGGAGATTTTGCATATTAAATTATGGGTAATCATAATTTAAATTTATATGTTACTAAATTCAAAACAGTGATATGCAATTGTAAATTTATAATATTGTACATGATTTTTACTTAGTATTTCCATAAATGTATATTTACATGTGAAACATTTCTGTCACTTTTTTTTCAAAACATATTCACATCTAAAGAACTTCGTTAAGGAATCAAAGTATGGTTTCACAACCTTCAAATTGAGTATTTTCATACATTATAAAAAAAAAAATGATACAGCTAATATTGTAATACTATGAGTTTGACTTATGAATTAATATATATATATATATATATACTAAAAAAACGAATGTAATCGCTGCATATAATGAAATCTGTGGGTAATATTAAAAACTTCAATGAACACATCATGATATAAACTGGCTTAATATAAACAGAAAAGAAAGATGAAATAATAAAGGCGTATTAGACGCAATTTCAATTCATTCATCTTATCTTTTAAATGAGGGGGAGTTATGAGTTTAACTCTTTTAATTAAGGCCGATTACACATTACATAAAAAAAAACATGGGATAATGCATTTGATAAATTATTAATTAAAATTTTCATATATATATATATATATATATATATATATATATATATATATATATATATATATATATATATATATATTGATACAGATTCGGTATTTGCAGCGCTATATTTTGACGATGTCCGAGTTATAAAAAATACTCCCCGAAACGTCATTAATTCACGATCTATCGGACATCGTTCTTTTTAGCCGTCGCTTTGCCTTGTCAAGTATGCAAATCTCCATACTTTACCTTTAACTTCTCTGAACTGTCTCATCCGCCTAAGTTATTCTCTTTACCTTCTAATATTAAGTCTCTTCCTCGTTCTGCCATTCACGAAGAATTTAATCACACTCTTTCCTCTCTATTTCCTGCTCACATCACGATTTTTACGGATGGCTCGAAATCTGCTTCGGGGGTCGGTGCCGCTTTTATTCTTCCTGCTCTCAACTATTCTGAATCATTTCAACTTCCCTCCTTCTCTTCTGTCTTCCTAGCCGAATCCACGGCTATTTTGCGTGCGGTCCTCTTTATATCTTCAACTTCTAATTTAGTGAATTTCCTTCTATGCTCCGACTCGAAGAGTGTTTTAGTAGCTATCGCATCTCCCCTTCCTGAACCCTCTTCCTGTCCTATTATTCTTTATATACGCTCCTTGATTTTCAATTTATTAGCCTCCCGTTCTATCCATATTGACCTGCTTTGGATTCCTGGCCACTGTGGTATAGCTGGTAACGATCTTGCTGACTCGTTAGCTTGCTCGGCCGCAGTAAGTGGTCGTTTCATAAGCAGATTTCCTTCCCAATGTCTTTACTCTCTCTCTTTTCGTTCTCACCGTGACTTTTGGACTGATCTCTATCCGTCCTTTTTCTCCAACCCTGACTCCTTTTACCTTGCTTTACAGCCTTCTCCATCCGTTTCTCCCTGGTTTAATAATTTTCCCAGTATCAGCCGTTCTGTCATTTCTTCCATAGTTCGCCTTCGTTTTAATCACAGTCTGCTCCCGGCTTCTCGTTTCCGCTTTGCTCTGGTTCAATCTCCTTTGTGTCCCTTTCATCCTCCAACCTTCAATGGCTCGTGTGATGCAAATCACGTACTATTTGAATGTTCCTTTATTTCTACTGAACGCGCGATCCTTTATTCCAATTTGCTTAGCCTTGGCCTCCCTACACCTTACAGTGCCCTCTATATTCTCACTTTTCCATCTCCTTCTGTTGTTCCCTTGTTATCCGCATTCATTTCCTCTGTCTCTAATCGTTTCTTGATATAACTTGTCGCTCCATATGTCCTTCTATTCTTTTAATCTTTTGTGCTGGGTAAATGTCCTGTGCTGGCGTGCCCATTTAAAAATAAAAAAAAAAAAAAAAAAAAAAAAAAAAGTATGCTTACTCGGCCAAAATGGAAATCCCGTGCCTGTTCGTTCGATCAGTTGCACCGGGACAATACACTACACTAGTGTCTGTGTAGTAGTAGTGGTCGAGGACTTAGGCAGTGACATGTGCTTGCGGCGAAAGCGCGCATCCGTACTGTGTGTCGAATGACCTTGAGCCAAAGAAGAGATTTCAAATGTATTCCGCCAAAAGTCAGGCAGGGTAGTTAGTGGGGGGATCTACGCAGAAGTTTCTGTAAGAACACTTCTGCGTAGCCTTTGGTTACCGTTTTTTAGTTTTTAGTTAGAGTTAATCGTCGATTGTTCGGTGTTCGTGATATATCTGGTCGCTGTCGCACGTGTATCGAAATGATTACGCGCCATGCCGCTTAATTTATTTTTTTTTGTTAATTTTGTCAAAAAAGTGAAATTTTCTGTTATTTTTTTCTATCGTGGCCGAGTACATGTATCAGGATCGCCGTCCTGTCATTTTTTTGTGAACTTTTCCGTCAATTATAAGTTTATTTCTTAGTAAAAGTTTTGCTTATTAAACACGTGGTATCGACTTCGTGATATCTCTAGCGGAGAGAATCCCGCCGCTTTGGGGCGGGATCGAAAACGTATTGTTGTTTATTTTTTTTTATTTTACTTCTATTTTCTATTTTAAATTTACATTCGATAAAATAAAAGCCTAATGCTCGTATAATAAAAAGAAAAATCATTTCTCTCTCTCATCAACATAAACCGTATCAAGTGAACCTGTAACAGGGAAGAAACGTTGTTCGTATCAAATGGCATCCGGAACAGAAAAAAAAAATTTTAATTCTAAAAATCAAGCAATCTGTATCAATATATATACATTGGTGTAATTTGACAGGTATTCCTAATATAACAGAACATGTTTTTTTTACATATAAATTGTACACCACAAATATTACCATTAACTTTTTTATCTATTTTCAGCAATAAAAAAATTGTATTAAATTAACATAGTTGTGATATTAAAATACTTAAAAAGTTTTTTTTTTTTTTTTTTTTTTTTGGGCTCGTCAACCAAGGACCTTTACCCAGAAACAAAAGGTAAGGAAAGAAGTCGGTTATATTTTGATCCGATCATTTTAACTAAAAAGGAACAGATAGCAGGAATAATTAGTGGGGAAGGAAAGGACAGGATATAGGAAGCACAATAAGGGGTAGGAAGTGCAAGCTTAAGCAAATAAGAATATAAGGCAGAACGCTCCACGGAGAGGGATGAACACTGGAAGAAAACATGATCGGCGTCGCAAATAATTGCATCATTCGGATGGAGAGGACAGTGAGGAGAAGAAATCAAGGAGAAACGAAATCTGGAGGAAGGCAGCAAAGAATGGCCAAAGCGCATGCGAACAATGGAAACAACATCAGAACGACGAAGGGAAGGATGCAAAAGAAACCATGAATATGAAGGAAGAGTAGGCTGGACTGACAGGTAAAAGGAACAACTGTTGGAAAAAGAAGAAAAATAGGTATCCGACCAAAATCGGATATGAAAGCTTTTACAAATTGATAGCAGGTTATCGGATGGAATTTTTTAAAAAAAAAGACGAGAAGAAGCAGCAGCAGCCCGAGCCAAGGAATCAGCTGCTTCATTGCCAAATATGCCCGAGTGGCCAGGTACCCACAGCAGATCAATATTGACTGAATGGAGATAGGAAAGATTGTGAATGAGTGAACGTATACGGAGGGTAACAAAATCACACGAATGATCAGGAAGGGGAGAGGATATGGCCTGAAGGGCGCTCAAAGAGTCAGAGATAATTAAAAATTTAGAGGAAAATTGATTCGAGGAAATGAAAATAATAGAGCGAAGGATAGCCAACAACTCGGCTGTGAATATGGAACAGAAATAAGGAAGGCGAAAAGATTCTGAGAGGTTAAAATCAGGAAGGATGAAAGAATCACCAACACCACCAGGCCCCCTCGAACCATCCGTGTAAATGGTAACATGAGAGGGAAATAGGGAATTGATAGTGCTGTAAAATACCTGTTTAATTACGGCTTGGGGGAGATTTTTTGAAAATGAGGGGAGGATAAATACCTTAGGAGTATGACAGATGTCAGCGAAGTCGAAGGAAAAATAAGGGAGATTATTGAACGAGATAATATACGGCCAAAATGAACCGAGGCGATATGAAATAAAAGCCAGAATAGGGGTTTTGCTGGGAGTGAAGCGCCAGCTGTTATAAATCGAAAGGTAAGACTGAACAAGAGTAGAAGATGCGAGAGGAAGACGTTTAACAAGGAAACGATAGCCTAAATAAGATCTACGAATGGATAGGGGTGACGAATTGGATTCAGCAAGAATAGCAGGGGTTGGAGAGGATTTAAGAGCGCCAAGGCAGAGACGAAGGCAAGAATTTTGAATTACATCTAGTTTGGAAAGACGTGTCTTGGACGCACTACCATAAATAAAAGAACAATAATCAAATTTGGAACGGATAATAGATTTGTAAAGAGAAATAAGAATATAGGGATCGCCACCCCATTTAGTTGGCGACAGGACTTTCAGCAAATTTAACCTTTTAATAATGAAAGCAGAAAGATATTTGATGTGTTCGGAGAAGGACAAACGACTATCAAAAAAGGCACCGAGATAACAAAAGCAATTAACACGAGAAAGAGATACATTGTTTAAGAATAGGTTGATCAAAGCAGGGTTGTAGGGACGGAGGGTAAAGATAGTATAAGAAGACTTAGAGGAAGAAATTGAAAGAATAATTAAGGAGAGAGAATGTTCCAGCACAATGAGCGACGAACTGAGTGCTTCATAGGCTGCTAAAACATCCTCAGACGAGGAAAACAGGAGAATGTCGTCCGCAAAGAATAAAGAATAGGAATTTAAACGAAGAGAAGCTATACTGATAGTATAGATGTTTAAAAAAGTAGGACTGAGGGAGGAACCCTGAGGAAGACCTCGGAAAACCTTTCTTGGAGCATTAAGAGATGGAGAGGAAAAGTGAATAGAACGATTTGACATGAGATTAATAATAAGGGAAGAGAATTTAATTGGGATATTAATTGCCGTCATTTTATCTCTTGGAGTGGGAAGATGAGCATTATCAAAAGCAGAGGAAACATCAATAAAGGAAGCTAGGGTGAAATGTTTTTGAATAAAAGATTTGTATATGTGAGAAACGAAAAGACTAACACAATCAGAAGGGCCAATACTAGGCCAAAAGCCGAACATATTAATAGGGAATATACTATTATGCTCTAGCCACCAAACAAGGCGCTTGTTGAGCATACCCTCAAATAGTTTTCTAATACAGGATGCTAGGAAAATAGAACGTAGGGAAGAATTTTTCTTAATGGGAATTATACCCATTGAAAGGAAGGAATTGAAAAGACTAAGAAGAAAACCGAGGGATTGTTCAGAAAGGTTTTTAAGAGCGAGATAGGGTATACCGTCAAGTCCTGGAGTAGGGCTGGACGATTTGGAGAGAACAGACTTTAATTCATTAAAATTGAAAGCCGAAGTTAGGAAGTGAGGAGGAGAATTATCCGGAAATGAAGAGTATAATTCATCAAAAGAAGGAACATAAGCTGGAGCGACGGAATCAATAAAAGGAAAAAGGCTATCGTCGGGGATACTGAAGGTGGAATGGCGAGAAGAGGATGGGAATTTGAAAGCTCTGGCCATTTTCCAAATCTGCGAAAGAGGAGTAGTCCTAGAGAACTTAGCACGGAAATTTTTCCAAGAGGACTTCTTCG
This sequence comes from Icerya purchasi, assembly GCA_039619475.1. NCBI lineage: Eukaryota > Metazoa > Arthropoda > Insecta > Hemiptera > Monophlebidae > Icerya > Icerya purchasi. The sequence continues at coordinate 138,710,196 of CM077116.1, forward strand.
TGTATTTCAATATAAACTTAGCTCTCGCATTTGCCCGTTTGTGAGCGAGAAAATTTTCAGTCGTAGAGTTAGAACGGGAGGTTCTAAAGGTTTCGCGACTGATATTAAAGGCAGTGTCGCATTCCTTGTTCCACCAAAGTGAAGAAGCCTTACTGCGATGTACAGAAGATGATGTATGGCGGGGCGGAGAAGATAAAGAAAAAGCAGAAGTTATGGAATATAAAAAGGAATTATAGAGAGGTACCGGATCGTGGTTCGGTTGAAGGAGAGGGAGAGACGAGTCAACCAAGAAACGAAATAGAGGCCAGCTAGTTTTGGAAAGATTCCATCCTGAAAAATTGGTATAATTAGAATCAGAAGGAGGAGGAAAACTGACATCAGTTATTAGAATAGGAACATGGTCACTGCCGAAAGATCCCATAAGGGTCTTCCAATTATAATTAAGACCAATAGACGAAGAAGAAAAGGTTAGGTCGAGGGAACTAGAAATGGAAGCATTCCTGTAGTATGTGGGGGAGAGATCGTTGAGGAGAACTAGATTATCAGAGAGGATGGCATTCTCAGGGATGGAACCGTTGGGATTGTAGTATGCACAGCCCCATAAAGGAGAATTCGCATTCCAGTCACCACCGATGATAAAAGGATGCGGGATAGAATTAAAAAACGATGAGAAGGGGAAAACGCGAAGATCGAACCTAGGAGGAACATAGATAGAAACAATGTTAATAGGACGTACAGAGGGAGGCTGAATGGAGATGTGAACAATGTTAGGTAAATTGGGACAAGAAGGAAGATTAAGAGAGATATCAAAAGAGCAGAATGGAATGTCATTTCTAATCGGGATTGCAGAACCACCATAACCGTCATCGCGATCACATCTAAGTACCCTGAAACCTCTAATATTGAAATTTATGTCCGACCGAAGCCACGTTTCGGAAAGGAGAGCAACATTGATATTATGTAGATCCAATAACCCCTCTAATGAGTTTTTATTGGCTCTTAGACTGCGGCAATTCCACTGTAGAATATTTAGCGCAGCCATCATAATAAAACATTAAAACAATAAGGCATAAATAAAGTGGGGAGAAGCAGGGGAAAGACCATAAGAGCAGACAATGAGATGCATTTGTATAGAAGGAACTAAACTGAGTGAGAAATGGAGAAAAGAAAAATAAAGAACAGCAGTTGCAAAACAGGAGGAAGTAATTCGAGGCTGTTAAGTCGAAAGGAAAAACAAAGAGCATAGTGCAGAAGAAGATATAGAATAATTTTAGGATAAAAGAGAAAAGAGTAAGCAATATTCGTGCAGAATCGAAGCAGCCAGTGGAATGCAAGTTGTGCTTCATATATAGGCGTGGTACATAACCAGCGCTATACAACTCCGACAAATTCATCACAGTGCAGTTAAAACAGCAAAGGTGTTTACGGAGAGTGATAGGAATGGAACTCAGTTTAGAGATTGACTGTATCAACTCAACATGAGCCCATTCCCGAAAAAAATGTGTATAGAATATACACCAACGCCTGTTAGAGGTTGAAACCACTTCTACACAAGCATAAATGAAGATAATTATTACGATAAAATCGTTAACCAACTGGTTAAAATGCTTCGCACTGAATATTGTAAAGAAGATTACACGAAAGGGAAAAAATGTAAAAGAAGGGAAGGAAGCAGGGGACAGAAAGTAACATAATGAAGCAAATACAACCTCGATATTTATTTCCATTTTTTTTTTTTTTTTTTTTTTTTAATTAATTTTTTTTCCGTACAGTATAGGAAGAGGGAATTAATTAAAACGGATATTATTCGACAGGAAACAAGAAAGGGAGTCAACAAAGGATGTAGAGGGAGCAATATTGTTTGAAGAGAGTAGTTCAATGATGGCTACTGAAATATCCTTAATTAAAGGCGAAGGGGTAGTGGAAGGGGAATTAGGAGTAGATAAGGAGACGGGAATAGCAGGATTTGGGGGAAGGTGAGTATTTGAAGAGGAAGGTTTGTTAAGAGCCCAACCATTAGAGGGGGTTGGGAGACGATTAGATGGGAGTGGGGGGAATTGAGGAGAAGAATTATGAAAAGGTTTGGAATTACGGGATTTATGAAAGGTAGGAGATTTGGGTCGGAAGTGAGAGGGAGCAGACAACGGAGGAATGGAAGAAGTATTAATGAAAGAAGTGGAAGATGAGGCACGGTCGGCATACGAAAAAGCCTGAGAGACTAAATTGTTTTTTTTAAATTGAGAAGCCTCTTGGAATGTGATATTTTCAAATGCCATAATTCGTTTTATTTCTTTTTGTTTGAGCCACTCGGGACAAGCACGATCATTGGCACTGTGGGCGCCTTTGCAATTACGGCAAGTGGGAGGAAGTTGTAAACTGCTGCATTCCGAGACTGAATGCCTGGAAGAACAGTGGGAGCAGATGGTATAGGAACTACGGCAGTGCTTCGCGATGTGTCCAAAAAGGAAGCATTTAGAGCACTGCGTAGGTAGACGAACGCTGGGAGAAACCAGAAATCGAATTTTAAATATCGTAACGTGTTCTGGGAGAGAAGTTTTATGAAATTTGATTTCAACAGAACCAGTCGGAACTTTTTTACCTTCAGAAAAACGATGTATACGACGGATAGAGGCGATAGGAATAGTATAATGGATTCCTTCCAAGATTTCGTCTTCAGAAAAGGATGGATGAATACCGGAAATAATGCCCATTCTGAATAACACAGAGTTTGGAATGTACGCTTTGATATTATGCGACGCAAAAAAATTAGGATGAGACAGAAAGGAATTAGCGGAGGAGACGGAGGGAAACTTGACCGAGACACGACCCCTACCTTGAGGGACAATGTTCGTGGGGGAAGAGGAAAAGGAATTGATTAGCCTGGCAATTGCTAAAGGATGAAGGTTGCCTAGATTTTTATCCGAGGAACAGCTTTCGACGTGAACGGTGAAAGGTCCTGGATGATCGGCCGAGAACAATAGAGTATCTTTACTATCATTATAATTATTTGTACTATTGCTGTTATTATTAGTGTTACTGTTATCGTTATTGTTACTATTATTATAACCGCTGTTATTATTAATATTACTATTAACATTATCATTATTATTATTGTCATTACTAATATTAATATTATTATTATTATTGGTGGTGGGGGGGGTGGTAATGATGTTATTATTATTATTATTGGAAAATTTGGATTTCTTTGTCAAACCCTTAACATTTTTATACAACAAATTGGTAATGGATGGAAAATTTCCTGATATACTTAAGAATAGTATCATTACCCCGGTTTATAAGCAGGGAAATAAAGCACTAGTCGAAAATTATCGCCCAATAAGTATTATTCCAACAATTGCAAAAATCTTTGAAAAAGGGATGAAAATAAAAATGCTCCATTATCTAAGTAATAACAACTTTTTTAGCAAAAATCAATTTGGATTCTTGGCAGATAGGGGGACAGATGCTGCCCTCTTCGAACATATATCATATCTTACAACTAATCTAGAAACTGGGCAAACAATAGCGGCTGTCTATCTTGATCTGCAGAAGGCATTTGATTTTGTGGACCATGGTATACTCCTGCATAAATTATATAGATATGGGTTCAGAAGTAATGTCCATGACTGGTTTAAGTCTTATTTAATAAATAGAAAAATTTCTACAAAGGTAAATGGTTTCTGCAGTAATTTTAGATCATTACGCTCTGGAGTGCCTCAAGGTAGCATCCTGGGACCGTTTCTATTCCTAATTTATGTTAACGATTTTTGTGACCTCCCTGTACATGGGAGAATGTTCTGCTATGCAGATGACACGGTAGTTGTAGCTAGCTCTCGTTATCCACATTTATTGGAGAACCTTATACAAACTGATATTAACAAAATCTCAGATTGGTTAGATAAAAATAAATTAATACTGAACATCAAGAAAACTAAATATTTGCTATATGGCTTCCAACAGCCCAGATTATACTCGAACTTTAATATCCATTGGAAAGGAACACTACTGACAAAAGAGCATGAAGCAAAATATCTTGGGATAATTCTGGATACTAAGTTATCATGGAATGCCCATACACAATATTTAGCCAGAAAAATTAGAAAATTAAATTATTTATTATTTTACCTATCACAATACTTCTCATCAAAGCATATGCAAGGAATTTATTTGGCTTTATACCAATCAGTTCTTGCTTATGGAATAATACATTGGGGGGAGCTGCACAGAACCATATAAAATCAATCAAAACTTTACAGAATTCAGCCCTCAAATCAATTGGCTACTACAGCACAACTAAATCCAGCTCTAATATATTGCCCATTAGTCAACTATACAAAGTGCAAATATTAAATTTTGTTTGTAACAATAGAGACAAGTTCCCAACTTTAGTTCCAAAACGAAGTACAAGAAGTGCTCAGACAGAAACAATCCAAATGCCAGAGTTCTTTAAATATCACACTCGAATACAGGCATCCTTTATGGGATGTAAATTATATAACAAGTTACCAGAGGTTTTAAAAGAAAACTTGAAAAACTATAAAAAAAGGCGTAAAAAGATTATGGAATATATATGTATCAATCAATCCCAATTAAGTATAACATATCCCAAGGAGTAACAGTAAGGGTAATACAAATGGGAATAACAATAGTAATGGAAATAATAATAGGAATAGTGATAGTGGTAAGGGTAGTGGTAATAATACTAATAATAAAAATTAATAATAATAAGGTTAATAATAATGGTGGTAATAATAGTAGCAAAAATGGTAATAATAATAAAAATATAAATAGAATTGGTGATAGTGGTAAGAATAATGGTGTAATAATAATAATAATAAAAATAGTAAAAATAAAAATGATAATAATAACAAATTCTAGAATAATGTAGATATACTTTTCTTCAGTAACCACAGTCTCGCGCAAGATATGTGCATTTGTGGTTACTGACCTCACAGCTTTCATACAAACTCAAATATCATTATCAAATATGGTGCAAGTTACAAATTGTATTGCATTGTACTGTACTAAATTGTTTTGTATTATATTGTATTGTACTTGTATCGTATCGTATTGAACTTGTATTGTATTGTAATCGTATATAAAGAGTTGTAATCTCATGTAAATTTAAATAAATTTGATTTGATTTGATTATTATTTTTGATTTTATCGATAATAAAATTCTCGACAGCAGTATTAGCACTGTTGTTAGAATTATTTGAAGTGGCGAGATTAGGCGAATCAGGTTGAGATAGACGCAGATTCTTGCTTGGCAAAATCGCGGAAGGCGAGAGAGGGCCAGAAGGTTTGCGCTTGCCGACAGCATCAACCTCCATCAAGTTTAGCGATACATTCGGTTTCGCTTTTAAATCTTTGGAGGAGGCCGCCGGGCGGCCCCCACTAGACAAACTCATCGATCAACTGGCTTAAAAAAGAGAGAGGAAAATAAAGAGAAAATAAAAAGAAAAAAAATCAAAAAAAAAACAAAAGAAAACAGCGAAATGAATTTAAAGCAGCGAAAGGCAAACTGAAATATTAAAATGTAAACTAAGTAAAAGTTAAATGCGACAGCGAAGAAACCGAAAGTATTTATCTAAATAGAAAACAATGAAACGATCTCACCGGTCTGCCGAAACAACTGATTACCGAGCTGATAACAGGAACGTGAACGCATACGAGATAACGATTCACCGATACAACGATCGTTTTAAAAAGTAAATAAAATTTAGTTGCTATTATAATTATTAGGTGTGCTGCTGTCATAGAGCATGTCTTGCCCATACCGGCTAGTGTTTATGTGCTACAGATCAATGAAATACTGCCGTGTTTGTTTTCCCATTAATATTTCCTGCAGCCAAGTTTCTGCTGAAATTTACAGAAATTTGTAATTGACATTTTTTTTACATCTTCTATGTTGCGTAAAATTATTTCATGAGCAGGTGAAATCACAAATGATATTTAATATTACATTATAAATTTCTTTTTTTTTAAAGGAATTCATATAGTTCATATTCTGATCAGATCTTAGTAGACTATACTAAATACCATAAACACACTAATTATTTTTCCTAAGTTTTATTTTACTTTTTAGCTGTACAATTTTCTTGTACTTATTTCGTTTTTCATAAATTTGGAGAAGTATGTATACAACAACCCCTATAGATTTACTTGACTTAATTAATCCATACTGGATGGATATTTTATATAATGTTTTTTGTGCATGTAATTACATCCACAATGTTTTGCTTCTATGTGTTAATTTCCCAAGTACTAAGATAATGACATTTCCAGATGCATCTACTGTGGACTCCCCCTCTTTCTCTCTTCTTCAAAGTCTTCCTCTACAGTATTTTCTCTCCACCCGTACAATCAAGCCTTGGTAAGTATTATTTCATCTAACATTCCGATTCCGCTCATCAGCTCCTTTTGCTACTTTGGTGTTATTCTCAACTGTCGTCTCACTTTCCATGAACACATTAACTATCTCTACAATTCCTCCCTCAAAAGACTCAATTTCCTGAAAGCTCTATCTTCATCCTAATGGGGTAACGACCCTTCTAATGTCCTAATACTTTACAAAGCTATAATTCGTTCTAGGATTGATTACTGCTCCTTCATCTATGAAAATTCCTCTAAATCTCTCCCCGCCAAACTGGACGAAGTTCAAAACTGCTGCCTTCGGCTGTGCACTGGAGCGCTAAAATCCTCCCCTATTCCTGCTATCCTCTCTGAATCTGCGATATAACCACTTTTTATCTGTAGATCGCAGCTTGGTTATAATTTTCTAATTAAACGTCTTTCTGTGTCTTCATCTAATCGTATCTCCTCCTATTTTGGTATTAAAAACCAATGGCATTTTGTTCCTCATAAAATCCCGATCCATCTCTTGTAGTAACTCAATCCAATTTTTCGCCTCATGTCTTTTCTTATTCCAAGCTTCCTTACTTTTCCCATGACTTCACCAGCATTTGGTAGACTATTAATCTCTTCTTCCTCCCTCTCCAGACCAGCTCCATTGTACACTCTATAATCCAAGCCGAATTCCTCCACTTACTGGATACATCTTTTCCTTCTCGTCTAATATTCTTCACTGATGGTTCTAAAAATGTGAATGGGGGGGGGGCGTTTACCTCCCTCTCATTGCATCACTCTGAATCCTTCAAGCTCCCTTCCTTCTGTTCTATCTTCACAGCAGAGTTTATCTCCATTTTACACACAGTCTCCTTCATTCCATCCATATGAGGGATTAGTAAATGTCTCATTGTCTCCGATTCCAAAAGTGTTCTTCAAGCTATCTCTTCTCTTCCTTCTCATTCCTCCAACTCTATTATTCTCTCAATTTGTTTCCTTACATTCAATCTACTCTCATCCCGCTCCATTACTATTGACCTTTTGCGGGTTCCTAGGAATTCTGGAATCTAGGGCAACGAGTTAACAGATTTTTTAGCCTGTTCGGCACCTCGCGATAGTCCCTTAATTTGTAATTTTCCTACCTCGGACATCCTCCTTCTTTCCTCAGCTAATTATTCCCGACTATGGTCGGACATCTGTCCTTCTTTATTTTCTAATCCCGCCTCTCATTATCTGCAAATTCAGCCGGTTCTCTGTTCTCGGCTGTGGTTTCATTCCTCTTCTTATCAACGCTCCGCGATCGTTTCATTTTAATCATTCCCTTCTACCATCTTCACGTTCCCGTTTTTTCCCTGTCCTCCTCTCCCCATTGTCACCTTCATAGTTCCACCTTTCCTTCGATATGTGATGCAAACTACATCTTTTTTGAATGCCCTGCCCTTGCTTCTGAGCACTCTGTTTTGTACTTCAAAATCTTAACACTGAGTCTTCCTGTTCCTTATAATTCTTCGTTTGTCCTTTCCTTTCCATCTCCAGATATAATCCCTGTACTTTAATCTTTCCTAAGCTCTATTCCTAATCGTCTCTCTATTTAACCCTTTCCATAATTTCTGTAGTTGTTGGGTCTAAGCCGCTAGCGCGCCCAAAAGACAATATATAAAATAATATTATTATTATTTTATATTTAAAAAAAAAAAAAAAAAGACAATAGATTATTCTTCTGAGTAAGGTAATTTCTGAGTACTTTCCATTTTTCTTTTATCATTGTAACTTGTAAGTAATTTATAGTCTGATTTTGCAAATAATTACTTTGGGGGATCTATACATGTTTAAGCATTAAGCTAAGACATGGCTGGCAGGCTATTACTAATGTGTTCACACAGTATGTACTATCCTCTGCAAAGGCGTTAATTTTTTTACTTCAAAAGTTTAATTTTTCAAAATCTAAGATATAGTTCCTGTTCTGAAATATATCTGAAATGCTGACTATACTATTTAGTTTATTAAGCACTACTATCAAATGTGAATTATCTAATGATCTTATTAGTATTAAATGAATATTAATTAATGGTTCACAACATTATTATATTTATATAAATTATATTTGTTTTTATTTTCTTGAAATTTATTTTTATTATCTGTTTGATATTCAAAGTTGGTAAGTGTTTTTCACCAGTATTTTTATATTTAAATCTAATCAGTATTATACTATACAACAGAAAACTTTGATGAATAAAATAATATGTTTAAATTACTTTTCACAACATTTATTTTCATATAATCTTCTTTTTTAGTATTTTGTAATCCGTTGTTCATATAAAACTAAATAATAGTGTTTTACAACTAACACACTGTGATAAACATGTAGAATTAATTATGGATTGATATTTAACACAGAGGACCCATGTCATGCACTCAACACAGAAAATGATTTCAAGACTTGAAATATTAAATTGCACTATGAAAAGGAAGTCTACTGTGACCATATCTTGCATCTAGTTAATCTACCTATCTGTACTGGCTCTAGTATAGAGATATGGCGTTACAGTGTATGGTGCAACATAAATTAGCGACATCAACAGAATTTAACAGCTTTAGTTCAAAATGTTAAGAAAAATTGCCAGTGAACCTTATTTCATGTCAAACAGAACACTTCATCCTGATTTAAACATCCCATTGGTGCAAGACCATCATAAACTTCAGTGTAGAAAGTTTTTGGTAAATTAGAACTCAGTAAAAAGGTTGAAGCGGCCAGCATGTTTTTCTCGCCTCTCCTTAGGAATCTGTGGAGAAGGCTTGAAATGATACAAGTGTTTCTTTCCTTTTTTCTTTTTTTATTTCAAAGACCCCATCAATTCCAAAATTATGAATGGGGGAATATATTTATTGTAATATGTGAGTGCGAAGTACAGGAAACAAGTATACTTAAAAAAAATTATGGGTGCAATTGAATGTGTAGCTTGAACAAAACGAAATACACATGGTATGTGCTAGTTCCGTGCAAGATGTACACTTACATTATAGGAAGGGATGAGATAAAAACATAGTCCCATCACTAACTAAGTTGTGTGTGAACCAGTCTTTAGTAACAAAAAGATGTGAAGATAAAAATTTTTTAATTCACAGGTATTATCTGGGTATGATAAGTTCCATCCTATTTATTTAGTTTGAACCTTGCTGGTAACCCAGGTGCTACTGATGATGTTAAACATTTTTTGTTCACATGTCCTGCCTTTTTTGACATTTGTAAAGCTTATAATATGGTTTCATTTTACACATAGCCCGTTCTTGATAAGAGAACCCATGCAGTGTTCCTGGATTATGCTGAAAGAGCTACACAGCTTAAATTTACTTTATGTAATCAGTAGCTTTCTCCACAGACTAATTCAACTTGTTAACCCAATGATGTCGATCTGCACGAGTTTTCGGCCTCTTTGGCATGCTTAATTTACTCTATATATTATTTTTACTCCATTTATATTTATATACTCAGAGACATTCCTCCTTAACATAAATCTATCATTTTTGTTATTATTTTAGTTTTGATTAGAATTTATATGAATTAAATGTTTAAGTTACATTTAAGAACATATTTGTATGGTGCAGTATTTACACTTACGTTTCTGCTTTTATGATACTGGTGTTGAGATTCATTACTTAGATAACCTTGAGCATGTTACAATAGCATTCCTGGAAAGCAATATTATTTTCTCAAACCAGTGGAAAATTTAATCTGAGTCAGCTCAGGTCTGGCCTAATGGAGGGGTTCTTAAACTCTTATTTCCAGCATGTATTCTACTTAGATGTTTTTAATTATTCTTGTGTACTTACGCATGATTTTTCCCAATAATCAACTTTACCATTTTCTTCAGCTTCCAATATATTAGTTTTAAGCAAAATCAAGTAGTCATGTCTCGTTCTAATGATAAGAAACACGTGCAAGCCCCAACTTTATGTAAAACAAAGCACAGTCAAGATAACTAAACTTCAGCGCAAATTGTGTTCCTAAGAACAAAGTGATGAAAAAGAAAAGAAAAAGAAGGTTTACATAGATTTACATTTTTAAATGTATTAAAATAATTATTTGCTATGCGACAAGTTATTTTTTTAGACTGACTAGTTTAAATTGAGCCGATGTTATATATGGTGATTAGTCTTGCATAGAGCAATATTATCTGGGATAATCAAGTAAAACTTATCTTTAGAAAAATTTGAAAACCAGAGATAAAAATTCATATTTAATGAATATATTTAACATTTATGCTTGTCTTTGAATATGTTCTCATTTAGAATTTCAAAACCTAGTTATTTATAACATTGATATGTATCTGCAATAGTTCCAAACACTAGATAAAAGTATCTTCTTCAATTATTCCTAAATTTTTTTTATTCACATTACAATTCTTTTATGGTCAGTTGAAATGAACCATCAATTATTTCTGTGAATTTGTTTCAATTTAAGAATAGGGAGGAATAAGATCATGTTGAAACATTTTTTGTTTTTGTATCAGTATTGTAACTTTTGAGTAATTTAAGGTGTCATCTTGTAAACAGTTACCCTCCTGAATCTATACATTATTTAGCATTAGGCGGGCGTGTGAATACAGTCATTACTGGTTTCCAAGTACAATACATATTAATTTCCAAGGGTATTATCTTAGTTGACCTAAACATTTGTCAGTTCAAAAATAAATTTGTACTAATTTCTGAATAATTTTGGCTTTATTCTTTTTAAATTATGAAGCAATTTTTGGTTTAACAAGTGTTAAATAGGAGTTAATTAATATTCCAAAAAATGTGTGTATTAATGTATTATGAATTTATTTTTATACCTCTGAATTTTATTAATATTATTTGTTTGAAATTTACAGCTGGTAAGTGTTCATTCATAAAATTAAAACATGTAAATGTAATTAATGTTGTATTGTGCAAAAACGAGTATTAAGGAAAAATAATTATATAACATACTAACTTACTCGTAATTCCTGAATTAAGGGAGTTTCTAAGCAATTTAGTTTTCATATCACTATTGTAACTTTTGAGTGATTTATAGTTTCATTTTGGAAACACTTACCCTGGTAAGTCTACACATTTCTGAGTTTTAAGTGAAAAATGTATGGGTACAGCTTTTACCAGTCTGTAAGTACAGTATATATTATTACTTAGCAAGGGTAATATTTTAGTTGACTAAGATATTTATCCTTTCAAAAATAACTTTGTATAAACTAGGACATAGTAGCTGTGAGTAATTCTACTCCTAATTTTGGGTTTATTCTTTTTAATTTGTGAAACACAATTAATTGAAAATTTCTTAGTGATTTTACTAGTGTCAAATAATGTTTAATTAATGTTTCAAAAAAATTGTGTATTAGCTAGTGGCGGTTCGGGACAAGTAAATCTGGGGCTGTAATATAAAATTATAATAATTTAAAAAATGTAATGACATAAACTTACCTCGGTTTTTTGTCCATGTTTTAAACTAAATAAAACTGGTTTAATGCATTCAAGTTCTGATTTCATTTAAAAAAGATGATAATCTGTTGGTGCACTTTGTAACAATGAAGTTCTACAAAATATGAAAAAAAAACAACGAATAATCATAGTTCAAGGAAGGAATAATACTTATAGCGTAAAATTAAAGGACTGCTTACGATAATGTATAAGAGCGATAATATAAAATCATTTTAGAAAAGAAGAAAGTTGAAAATTGCAACCTCACATAAAGACTTGTTTAAATAATAGTCCAAAATACAAAATTTATATTACACAAAATCTCCTGTCGAGGAAAAACGGCACTAACGACAATAATGAATATTTAATCCGAGAAAATACACACAAATTAAATAAATAACAAAACATTAAAAAAAAACAAGTGAAAAATATGATAACTAAAATCAGTTTCTAAAAAAATTTAATCTTCTACCATTTTTTTGAAGCAAAATTTTCAATGACTTTTTCATCAAATTCTGTTATATTGTGTATCAAACTTTTATTTACAGATATCATTGCTAAACCATTAAGGCGATCGTCACTCATTAAATTCCTCAAAAACGTTTTTATTCTTTTAAGAGTAGAAAAACATCGCTCTGCCTCGGCAGTTGACATTGGAGTAACTTGAATAATTTTAATCAGTTTTACTGTTTTACTGAATATTTCACGTAATTAATTTTGAAATATCCAAGACATCACATTTAAACAACCGATAATGTCCCAAAAATCTGATCTTGAATAAATGACTTCGAGTTACTTATTTTTTTCCAACATGAGATAAAATTGAATAACGGATTCAAACATTGAAGTGGAAAACGGTTTGGAATAATTTGTAAAATTATCAGTGGATACTAATAATCCAGTTTCTAAGTGGCCCGTATAAGACAGTTGTATATTTTACTTGAAAAACTATGGTGTCACACATTTCTTTAGCAATAGCCAAATTTTTATTTTCTTGGTCCACTTTTCGTCGTTTATTTTCATTATCGATTATAATGTCGAATAATGGATATAATTTTTTTAAAGTTTCCTTTAGTTCTCAAAAGCTGGGTGCTGTCTTTATTTTTAGATTGAAATTTATTAAATAACGTATTTACATGTGGCATAATTTTATGGAATAAGGTAAACGAAAATATAAAATCTGGGTCTTCTAAGGTTCTTCGTAAACTATATGCTTCTTTGCATTGTTCTTCGATACATTCTATTAATTTTTCTCGATTTTCGAAAACAATATTTACTGTATGCATATTATAATTCTAACGTGTAGGGACAGTTCTAGGTAATTTCCGATTTACAATTTCTTGCAGTACATCACATCTATGAGTAGAATTTAAAAAAAAAAAGCCTGGTATAGCGGATAAATTTGAAAAAAAGATTTTAATTTTTGAATCCTGGCTTGTTGATTTTTGCATAATTAAATTCAACTGGTACGCATAGCAATGAATAAAATAAGCGTCTCTATATTTTTGTTTTATCTTTGCCTGTATACCATTTGTAGAACCGCTCATTACATTTGTTCCATCATAAGTTTGAGTAATTAGCTTAAAAGGCGAGTCTTCAATTAATTTATCTAATTCAGTTTCTATGCATTGCGTTAAACCATCAGCCTACCTATTAGTTATTCTTGAAAAACTCCAATACCATTCATATACATTTTCATTATGTAAATATCTTAGTATTAACACCATTTGACACTGATTTTATATATATCCGTGGTTTCGTTATACTGAATAACTAAAAATTAATTTTCCTTAATCTCTTTTTAATTTCTTCTTGACACAATTCCAGTATACTTTTTAGGATGTCATTTTGCATTATCTTCGACGTACCTTTGAAACTGGTAGTAGTATTTAAGTGTTCTTTTAAAATGATATCTAGTTCTGGTAAAAAATCAATTAATTCCCTGAAAACTTCACGATTTTGGGAATCTTCTAATTCATCAGGTTCTCTTAGAGCCAGTCCTAGCTTACCACAAAACTTTATGCAGTTAATTATTCTTTTTAATATATACCTATTTTTAGAGACTTCTTCATTATGTTTCATAATGTATAGCCTATAAGCAGAATCTAATTTAAGAGCAATATTTACAGAACCCATTAAAGCTAGTTCCATACAACAATTCATGTGATGAGCTGATAGTTCATTAAATGTTCTGGTCATTAAAACCTAATTGTTCCCAAGTTATGTCGGTTCTATCTTTAAAGAAAAATATATAAGGAAAACAGAACAAGCTATTAATTACCTCACATCCACATATCCATTTGTATTTATTATAAATTTTTTTTTTTTGAAAATGTCTTGTAAAAGTATGTGAACCTACTTTATCTGGTTGGTTCAAATTTAATGTGGGTTTAGGTCTCCCTAGTTTCTTAATTCAAACTTTTTCTGATCACGGAAATAATTAAATTTAAATGTTTAATTAGATAAATGAAAAATACTGAACGTTTGAAAAATCACTGTAAAACAAGTGTCAGCAAAAAGCAGTGCTTGCATTCAAAAGTAACAAAATCTATATGGCAAAATGTATTATTTGAAGAAGAGAAACATGCATAAAAATAGAACAAAAAAACAGCAAATTGAAACAGTGTGCTTCAATGGGTAAACGGACGACGCGCGACGCGGATGTATTGTTAAAACCGGTTATAATCATGTGTAAAATAGACGAGGGCCCACTTATCGAGAGCCCACAGACGCCTTTAAGTTACACTCGAGAAACTTCGGATTTATATGCTTTTCGTGTGTATTTTATATGCAGGCTGGAGGCTCAAATATGAAGAGCTCACAACATTGGTTGCTATTATCATATGACCAAAAAATCAGTTATTGACGACCTTGATGGTATACTACATTACGAGTAGATTGTGCAGTTCCAGCACAGTAAGCATGAACCTGATAATTGTTAGTGGATGATTTAGCTGTTCATTTAACAAATCGCACAAAATGCGTATTCTGCAATAAATTTTAAAATGCACTCTTACAAAAAAAAATATTTTAAAATCAAAAATTCTATACTGTAACAATGATTTTTTTTCTTCAAGTCATTAAATAATATGTATTTTTTGATAACTCATACAGGCAAGCTCGCGCCCCTGAGTTCCCTAGGAAGAGCCGCCCCTGGTATTAGCATATTATGAATTTGTTCCTATTCATCTGAATTTTAATAATGTTATTTGTTTGAAATTAACAGAACGTAAGTTTTCTCTAATACAATTTACACACTTAAGCGTAATAACTGTTTTGTATTGAACAAAAGCAATAGATTTAAAATTTTTGACATATATTTTTACATAAATATTTCAATTACAGTATTTTCCAATGAAGGTTTACACAGATATATACAATTCAAATGAAAACAGTACAATAATTATATAATATACTATTTAAAAACAAACAATTTAACATGAACATAAGCAATATGTTATAAATACTAATACAATTAAAAAATTTAATGCAAAGTGGTTCATTTTACCAAAACTAATCTAATGTGTCTGCTTAAAATGAGAGATTAAGATTCATATATGATGCATATATTTTACTATTCATCCTTATCTTCAATCATGCTTTTGTCTAAAATTTCACAATTTGATTAATGACTATAGCAGCACATACCTGCAATGGATTAAAATAGCAGACAAAAGCTTGATTCCATAATGTTAAAATTTCACATATCATTTTTGTTCCTATTTAATGCTTCTTTCTCATGGTTTCAGTTAAAATGGGACGTCAGTACATTATAAAACGTTTGATGAAATAGGTTCATCAAATATGATTTCATAGTATTTCAGTTGTGTTCTTAATAAATTTGTTTTTATTTTAATAGTATGTTTTGGGAGATTTTGTGTGTTATTATAATAAACCTTTGTCAATCTTTTTATTATTTTTAATGAGACCTAACTACAAGAATTTTTTCTATTTAAATTAACATTGTAATGAAGTTATACTAAAATAAAGTTTCCAGTGACATAATTTAAAATTTCATTTTGTTCCTTTCTAGGATATGGATAATTCTGAATATCAACTGATTCAACACTTCTTATCTATAAAGATTTGCTATGCCTTCTTAGAATTTTTATGTCATCAATAAAATATTGCTACAGCAAATGCAAACAGTCTCCTTCCATTTTTTCCCCTCATTATTGTTTTCACTACTGGAATCACAGTTCATGTTTATAGGTGATTTATAATGATTATTTCATTAGCATCGCTTCTTTTAGGCACATTTATTTTAGTATGGGTTTAAAATCATGAAGGCATTTTATCCATTACACTACACTTCCTTTGTACCACTTTGTGCAATATGTAATCTGATTACCTTTTTGTAGGTTATGCTAAATACTATAGTCCTATTTCACAAGTTTTCTTTTACATCACAACTGAATGATAGTTTTGTAGATATTTCTTATTTACAAAATTTAAACAGTTTGGTATACAGCAATTTTACTATGTTCACTTGGATTATTTCAATTTGCAATCTTCTTCGTATGTGTGTGTGGGTGTGGTTAGGTCAATGATTTCATGTTTGTAAATGTTCTTTTCCATGTATTACTTCACAGTTTGCGATTAATGGATCAATGTTATTTCTAGGACTGTGAACACTTCTAAGTAATTTCAATTTTTCATTCATTATTGTAGTTTTTGAGCACTTGTAGTCCCGTCTGGAAGACAGTTGTTGTGCAGAATTGGTACATTTTCGAGCATTTATTTAAAATATAGCAGGCAGGGCAGTCACCAATTTACCATCACAGTAGACCTTATTACATTGTAAATGCACTATTTTTGGTGCAACAAAGTTGATTTGTTCAATAATCATTATGTTTAAATACTGTGAAATTCTTCCTATGTTTAATTATAATTCTAACTTCGGCTTTATTGTATTTAACTTGTAAAGCATTACTATTAACTAAGAACAGTCTGCCAATCTGACTAGTAATATAAGATTTTTAATTAATAGTTCACAAGTCATGTATTCTTAAGAACAATCATTTTTTTCTCATTTGTATAAATATAATTTGTTTTATTTGTTCTAATTCATAGTCTGTAAGTAGATATTGAAATAATACATATATTTAACTTTAATGGATGTTGTTGTGTAATGGAAATAGAGAATAATAAATCAACATATCATTTTTTTTAATACTATATTGAATTTAAAATAGTTTGCAGTGCACTGGTCATGCAATTTGGAATGTAACTTAAAAAGTCAATTCTGAGTTTCAAACTCGCCTAGAAATTAACACAATGAAACAATTTGACATTGAACTTATTCTAACATTTTATAGGGTGATAATTGATATTATGAATTTTTCCAAACTTTTTAGAGGGATGGAAAGTGATTATAAATTACGAAAAAACTAACATTGCTAGTGATTTTTGGTGTTTTGGGAACTTTAATGTACACCAAACATAATTTTAGTCTCTGAGAATGAGTTCTGTGATTTGAAAAACCCTTAAGTATACATGCTAATTTCAGTTTGTCATAGTATGTGGCTCAAAAACACAAAAATAGCCTCAAAAATATGAGTTTATTGGCTTACAGCAATCCGGATATATATTTTTTGATATATTTCATAGAACTGTTTGTACTCAGCTGTGAAATTAACCACAACAATTTTTAGTTGACATTCCCAAAATAAATATTTACGCGAAGCTACCCATCCTCTGCCTTTTGTTCTATATATACGGAGTTGAATGTAACGTTAAAATCATATTTAGCGATAAAAAACGTCCACAAAGATTATTTTGGAATTTGGGAGAATAACAATTTTTATTTTTGAATTGGACAAAATTAGTTGGATCAAACTTTTCATTTTTAAAATCCATCCATGTATTTAAGAGCCTTAGAATACATTAGTAAAATTTTGTTTGACTTATTTTGCCCAATTCAGAGATAAAAATTTCTTGTTCTCGAAAATTGTAGGGTAACCCTCTAAATGCTACAATTTATTCGGTTTAGTCACAATTCCTTACAACAATGCTTAAAATTTCTCTTAGAATCGTGTTTAGCGATTCAAAATACCCCAATTTTCAAGTGTGCATTCTCAGCCTTCTCTAGAATGAGATATTGTTCAGATAAATATGTTTTATCATAATTCCACACTCTTGTCGGCCGAAATTTTAAACTAACGTATTTATAGTTTACACAAAATCCCAACAGATGATCGAAGAAAAAAAAAACAAACAAATCTACCAAATTCTCCTCTTTATTAATTTTACACAAAAATTAACGGAACATGACTTCTACGAACAACAAAAATATATACATAAAACGATAAAAGCGCTTTATATTTTTGTACACTTAAACGAGACACGTTTCAAAAGCAAACAAAACACACAATGGCCCACACCAATCCGATACATACATGTTTCTAAAACTACCTGATGCCGACCGCGACGGCCATGCTGTCCTTAAATTTAAAAAAACCGACACTATACTTACAATATGGCGACCTTTTAACTCTAGGCGCTAGGATGCAATTAACAAATACAAAATATAAATATTGCGGCAAGAAAAAAAATATAAATAATTGTTAAACGTAAATGGACTTTGTTACGCAAAGTTAAAAATGAAATACGGAGGAAAATAAGAAAAAGTATTAAAAAAAAATAAAAGAACAGTTACAGGGAAGCGACAGCGAAAAGCAGAAAGAGATAGCTACGACGGAAACGAGAAGGGAAGAAACAAATTGACGACAACATTCTCGGCCCATTCTAACGCATGTCTGCCCTCAGACATCAACCAGAGGTCAATTTCGGGAAGAAAACTTCAATTTAGATCAGCATGTATCATAAACATTAGAAATAAATGCAACCGAATGGAAATAAAACAAAATTCTATAAACAAAATTCTATACACAAAAAAAAACACCTGAAAACGGCCTGTTGCAGTTATATGATAAAGTCTCCATACCGTTGTGGAAATCTTCGAGCTCGTTTACGTCTTCGGATGTCAGCCTCTTTGATTAGTTCTTTGCCCTCCTCGCTTGATTAATGTTGAAGCTATTGTTCCGAAGACGACGGATAGGCCAAGTCCTGATTGCTGATCACCGAACTATCAACCGTTAACAGTTTCTTTTTCTCCTTCTTCAATTCCAAATCCGATTCTGTTTTAATTGCATCGACTGAACCGTTGCTGACTTCGTTTAGCTTAAAATTGGATTCTGATATTTTGTTATAAAACTTTGACTGGTAAGGTTCGTCGACGATCACGGAATTTAACTTGCCATTTAGAGTAAGTTCGGTTCCATTTTTAGTCCGCTAGGCAATTCGGGTTCGATAAACGACGTATGAGAATCAGCTAGCGTTCGCAATTTCAGGTCGTTATAGTTGCATTCGGTAATTGGGTCTTCGGCGTCAATTTGCGAACTATCGTGTTTGTACGGTATCTCAGCATCAAAGTCATTTAGAAGCGGGTCTTGCGGTTCTTCAACAGAATCCAGTTTATGAAGAGCCGAAGTGTGATCATCGCGGTACCGTTCTGTCGTCTTCTTTTTGATAATCGATACCTCCTTTATATATCATCAATTCTGGGAACGCGTCCATTGTCGATTCGGCGAAAATACAATACGAGTTTTCGTAGTCGATCTTCGCTATTTCAAACTCACCAATTTTCTACGACGCCAGATGATTCACTTCTTCTTTATTGACATTTCCACGACCTGTTCCATCTTCTCGTTGAATTTAGCTTCTTTGGCGCGCGCGTTACTATTCCTGTCACTTCCAGGTTTATATAACATAAAACAGGGACTATCATATAAATATATTAATCACTAGAATTTTGTACGGAATTCAAATAAGGGGTAAGGATAAAAAAATGGAAATCAATTACTTTGCAAAAGATATTATTTTAATTTATCCAAAAGTTTATTCATTAAACAATAATTTTGTATATATTTCCTGCGAATAATTCTATTCCTAATTTTTTGCTTTATCCTATTTCATTGTTGAAGCACAATAAACCAAACCCCCAATGATTTCACTAGTACAAAATAAAAATGATTTAAAGTTCCAACAAAAAATGTATATTATTATACAATGCATTTGTTTTTATTTTTTTATTTGTTTGAAATTCACAGTAGAAAAGGGGAATTGATATTTTAAATATTAATTTCAGAAAAATTGTACATTTCTGAGGTTTAGACAAGAGCATGATCGGCAAAGCCGTTATTATTAGTGAGCGCAATATATATTATTTTTTTGCATGAGCATTATTTTAAGACCATCAAAAATTTATTTATTGTACAAAATATCATATGAACTAAGACATGGCTTCTGTGATTGATTATCTCCCCCTATTTATGGTTTGGTTCTATTCTATTTGTTAAGCATTACTATTAATGATAATTTCCTAATAATTTCACTTGTATTAAATACTTGTTAATGTTTATAAAAAGTGTATATTTATCTAGAATGAATTTTGTAATAAATAAATTGTGGACCCAATTGTATTTGCTTAACGTTTCGGCCAGCTTACACTCACTATTATCAGAAGCTAACGAAAGTAACAATACAAAAATTGCGATCGACAATAGCGACGTAAATTTTTTTTAATTAATAGACCACCCCTTACGGGAGTGACCTAAGCTACTGAAATCTTAAGTTTCTACTTAAATAATCAATACTTATAAACTACGAATACATAACATGTTGTGGAACTAGTCCAATGACTAGTTTCCACTAATATTTAACAAAAATATTACTACTAATTAGGTGATTAACAAATAATTACATAACTAAATCTAGATGATATGTGCGCTTGAGGCACCTAATGCCATTATTTAAGTAGTTAAATGTCCTCTATATTTATGTGACCATATAATCACTTTTTGTGTTGGATGGCAAAGTCATAAATGACATTGTCAACCAGCTTCACATCGAGATCACGATCGATACCCTCGTTACACTGAAACCAATAAGCGTTTGTTATTGCGCGAAGAGTAATATTCTATCGACCTTGGATGATACTTCTGTTCGATCGAGAACTACATCCCCATAATTGGACTCCATATGTACAAATTGGTCGTAGGATCACTTGATATAGAAGAGGTTTGTTACATAGTCTAAGAGGTGATTTTCTGCCAATTAGCTAGTACATCTAACTAAGCTTGCGCTTTAGTTGTAACTTTTTGTGCTTGATATGTGTTTTCCACGTGAGTCGCGAGATTCAATCCAAGATACTTTGCTGATCTAGACTGTGGTATTTACATTAATATTAATCTGATGTTGTAAGTCGACTGAGCGAAGTGTATATGTAAGGTGGACTGTCTTCTGCTTATTGAGCTTTGTTTTCCAATCCTACATCCACAGCACAACTCGGTCAAGATGATGCTGGAGAACCATTGTTGCTTTGGCTTGTGTTTGTCCTGTTGCCATAATGACAGTATCATCAGCGTAAGTGGCTGTGAAGATATCGTCTGAGAGTGGAATATCTGAAGTATAGAGAGTATACAAGATAGGTCCAAGAACACTACCCTGTGGTACACCAGCTTGTATGGACTGAAATGCAAACTTCGCATCTTCATGAACAACACGGAATGTGCGGTTTTTTAGGTATGTCTGAAGAAGTTGGCAGAAGTTCTCGGGTAAGATTGTGCTTAATTTATAAATTAAGCCTTCATAACAGACTGCCTGTGCAACATCTAAAAATACAGCGACACAGTATAGCTTTTTTTCAAATGCTTGCATAATGTATCTTGTTACACGATGTACCTAATCAATCGTTGAGTAGTAACTACAGAACCCAAATTGATGATCTGGAAGCTTATCTGATATATATAGTTGGGGGGGGGGGGGGGGGGGGTAAAGTTAATTTTGGTAAAAAAAGACTCATTTTCAATAATTTTTCTTTATGCTCCAGTGAATGCAAATATTTTTTATTAAGTGTAATACAATAAAGTAACATTTAAACAATATTTTCTGAAATTTTAAATAAGAAATATTAAAAAATAAGCCGTTAGCAGCAAATCTTCAAAGAAGCCTCAAAAAAAAGTTGTTTTGCGGTGGACACTATATCTCATCACTGGTCATCTGAAATCAAAAAAATCAAAATGCTACTGCTAGTTAATTATTTTCTTGAGGTAACGCTGGGAGGATTTTTTTTTTTTTTGATTTTTTATTTGTTGTTAACACCTGGAAGTTAAAAACGCGATTTTCGCCATCAAAATCGACAAATTTTTTATTGTAAAATAAGTAATAATTAAAAAAAAAAAAAAACCCTCCCAGCGTTACCTCGTAATTGATGTACAGAAACACTGTACAAAATTTCAAAAGAATCGATGCATTAGGTCCACGGACTTTAAAAATGTCAAGTGCGAGAAAAAGGCTTTAAAGTTTTATGTACAAAAAAATTTGACTTAAACATCAGTACGCGAGTGTTTCTTCTAATATTCTTATTCAGAGTCATCGATGCTAAGCCCATAAAGCTCACAGTTTTTAGCTGTAAAATCTAAGGCAGCTTTTTGCGCTTGTCAACGTAGAATTCTGCCTTCTTTACTTTCAAGTGCAGCTTGTTGCTCCACTCTGTTTATGCTCGTTCAATCTACTGCGCGCCACCATTCATGAGAACTTGACCCTGTACTGATGCTTATCTCTTGCATAAATTGGAGCAAAGCAAAACAGCCCTCATTCAACATACATGAAGCTACATTTTCCAAATGAGTTGATTCAAACTCTCACTGTTGTTTTGAGTGAATCCTCCAAGATATCGCTGTAGAAGTGCCCCCTTATTCAAGTCTTCGTATATCGGTTTAATTCCTTCAGAAACGTCACTTGCAAGTGCAGTGTAACTGTTTCAGGGCATTTGCAGCTGCAGCTTTCTGCCATTCACACCACGAGCCTTGGCCGCTCGGGCATTTGTCGTGCTGCGGTTTCTCGTCCATCGAACAGTAATGGTAGTAAGTAGCCCAAATGGCACAAAAGTATTTAGTTTTTTTTTTTTTTTTTTTTGGACAATGTACCTTTTGCTTCGACATCGTCTGTCTTGCGTTTCTGTGGAGGTATTACTTTTTTTAATCGATCTAATCTGGAACTGGTAATCTTGCAATCTTGTCTGCTAATTTTCTTCGGCATTTTACTAATGATAAATACACAATCACAGCGAAACTAGAACATACGAAATTCAAAAGAGCACGAAACAGCTACCAGCGCTATGTAGCTGTCCAGTAGGTGTGCAAAACCGGAGCGGAGCACCGCTCACTCAAAACTCTATAGGTCCGTTAGTTTTGTTGCGATCGACTTCAAATTTTGACACAATAATCTTGAAACGTTGTACATCCATATAAGCAAATAAAAAAAAGTGCAAAAAAAAGTTTAAAAACTTTACCCCCCTCCGTTAAGTCGCTCTAAGAGCAGCTTTTCATCTAATTTGGCCAGAGATGGTAACAGCGAAATTAGTCTGTAAGATATTACCAATTCTAATGGCTTGTCTGGTTTTTTCAGCATGACAATCTGTGCCGTATTAAATATTGTAGGAACATGTCGAAGACGCAAGCTACTATTAAACAAATATGTTATGAACAGTATACCTTTCCATGACAGTTCTTTAAGTATTGCAGGAGTAATTTTATCGATTCCTGCCGCTTTCTTAGGATTTATGCTTCTATCAATCATTTTAGCAACCTCTGTAGGAGACATGAACTTTATAGGTTGTTGTGGTTGATAAAATGGAGTTGTATCTACATATGACTGAATATTATTTGGCTGAAATACTGTTGCCAGGTATTTTACAAACAATTCTGCTTTCTCTTCATTTCGACGAATCCATTTTCCATCTTCATTTTTAAGTGGTGATATCTGGGCCATGGGTCGTTTGAAGCGTCAAGTTGCTCGCCACAATGAATAATCTTTATCAGCACTGGGACTCAAGTCCTCCAAGACATCTTCCAACTTTGTCCTATCGATTGCTGCAGTTAACCGGCCCAGCTAGTTTATAATCCGATTAAACACGTTCTTGTCTTCTGGTCGTCTTGTTCGGTCCCAAATGCGCCGTGCTTTTCGTGGTTGCTTGATTAGCAGTCTTACCTGCAATGGGTAACACTTTCCTTGAACTGTTGTGGAATGGAAAACTGGTGTAGCAATTTTAGCAGCCTTATGAATTATTTGGGTAAATTGCTGGCTTTGCATTTTCAGTTCTTCTGTTGTTTTTAGTCGGACTTTCAAATTTATATTAGAATCAAGTTCTTCTCTAAACTGATCCCAGTTTGTAAAACCATTCGAAAACTTGACTCGTCAGAACAAATTAATTTGGCATCTCTATTGTTCAGTGACTGTATGGTTGGATTTGGACAGTCTAGTTCACCCAAATTCTGCATAAGGTGTTTGATATCTTTAACGTTACTAACAAAGATGGGCGGTATTTTAGCCTTAACAAGAGTTTGCGCTACATGATGGTATGATGCTTTTTCCGCCGTTTTATCAGTTGACATAATCGTAGGCTGTTTTTCAGATGTACTATCAGATGTTATATTACACATACTGGGGTGAGCAAATTAGGGTGCACTATCGAACACGTGTGCACCCTGACTTTTGCTCACCCCTGTAGGTACATTCGAATGATTGGGTTCTGTCGAAGTAGCAGCATTTTTATCGCAAGTTAACTCGTGTGATTTTTGTATTTGTTCTCCTATCACGATAGCCTAGTTGCTAGAGCGCTTGACTTCCGATATGGAGGTTACGGGTTCGATCCTGAGCGACGACGAACTTATTACAAGAATTAAATAAATAAATAAATAAATAATCGCTAATAGTCACGTGGAAGGCAATAGCAAACCACCACGTTCAACATCATATGCGCGCTGGGTCAGTACACAGCAGACACACACGGGACTGCACTGGTAGCGCGATAACAAGCGGCTACTATCAGTTCCGAATGTAGTCTTGCGTGTGTACACCTGCGTTGCATATATAATAATTGCTTAGTATACAACCTATATCTGTACATTTAAAAAAAAAAAAAAAAAAAAAAATGTGAGAATAGGTTGTCTACCAACCGAATGGTTGAGGATATAATGATGATGATGATCAGTGCACTAATAGTACTTTGCGACCGTGTTCGTGAGCTAATGCCTCCTTGACTTGCTAGCTTATTACTTAAATGCGTGACCTGCTTTTGAAGCTGTTCTATTTGATGTATATAATTTTGCTCTCTCTGTTTCGCTTCAGCTTGACATTGCTGATAATGCTGTATAGTGATACCAGCAACTTGTGATTGTGTAGGGGAAGGAGCTGCGTTTATTTGTCGCTCCATGTAGTCGTTCTTTATTAATTGCTATTAAACACGACGCGTGTAAAAATGATAGCGATCGATAATATATCAATATACAAATGTTTGCATGTGGCTACACTGACAAAATATCTTGCTGTGCTCCCGGTACGACAATAAACGGATGTATAAGAGAGAGAGAAAAAAAATAAGTTCTCACCGACTGGAGCAGAATTTTGATGAAAAAATCCGATTTCACTTTATTTCGTATTTTTTTTTATTTTTAGCGTAGCACTTTTAGAAGATGAACGTCACACAATATACACATAAATACAACTGAAGTTTCTTTTTTTTTTTTTTTTTTTAAAGAAATAACGAGACGAATATATAAACTGTATGAACGCAACAGAAAGCAACTTGACACGACACACATGAGTGAAACATTGATAACGACGTAAATGAAAAACAAAACCATAGAAAACTCAAGCCGATAAACCTACCTGAACAAACAAAAAAAAAAAAAAAACATAACCGACGAAAAACAAAAACGAGAGGAAGGCAACAGAGAATGGTAAAAGCGCAAGCGAATAATGGAGACAACAACAGAACGACGAAGTGAAGGAAACAAAGAGAACCGCCGATTGGCAGGAAGACTAGGTTGGACATCATTGATAAAAATTTCCTTTTTTACATTTCTTTCATTTAATCCGTTGTTGATTCGTATTTTATTCTATAAGTCTGCTGTTTTTTTTATTTTTCATTTTTTACATTTCCTTCCTTTTACCTGCTGTTCATTTGTATTTTCCTCTTTCTTCTTTGTTTTAGTATTTTTGGCGGATACTGTGTTTTTTATATGCCCCCCGGGGGGGGGGGGTTCTTTTTAACGGCGTTTATTTATTTTGTCAGGTATGTTACCTGTGGATTTCTAATTTTTATTGTTATTTTTTGAGTCCGTTATTGTTTTTATAATTGTAGAAGTTTTCGGCGGTCTTCCATATTTTGTCACTGGTTTTATTTAATTTTTATATTGATTCCTTTTTAGGTTTTTCCCTTGCATTTTTTTTTTTTTGTTTTTGTTTGTTTACGTAGGTTTATCGGCTTGAGTTTTCCGTGGTTTTGTTTTTCATTTATTTCGCTACTGTCAATCGCAATTTCCGTATTGTTATTTTAGTTCGCTTCTGATGATGGTTGGTGTAAGCTGGCCGAAACGTTAAGCAAATATAATTATTTTTAACACAGTTGTGTCCGCAATTTACATATTATGAGCATTCACTGTGAAAGCTTTAAACATTTATTTACAATGATTTTTTCTCGTTTCTCTGAATTTTATTTATATTATTTGTTTGTTCCAGCATCAACTCATAAACCTACAGGTATGGCTATTACTAATTTATAATCATGGTGTACATTATTATTTTGCAAGATTATTATTTTAATTGCCTCAAAAAATTATTCATTTATCAATAATTTTATATAAACTGAGGCATGTGTCTGTGGATAATTCTATTCCTAATTTTGGCTTTATTTTATTTTTTTGAAGCACAATAAATCAGAAACTTCCTAACGATATCATTAGTACAAATTAAGAGTTTATTAATGTTCCAAGAAAGTCTATATTAATATGCAGTGAATTTGTTTTTATTTCTCTGAATTTTATTGATATTATTTGTTTGTTCCAGCTTCAAGTAAACCTTGGTCTGGTCCAGCATCTAGTGAGAAACCTCGGCCTTCACCAGGATCAAGTGAGAAACCTTGGTCTGGTCCAGCATCTAGTGAGAAACCTCGGCCTTCACCAGGATCAAGTGAGAAACCTTGGTCTGGTCCAGCATCTAGTGAGAAACCTCAGCCTTCACCAGGATCAAGTGAGAAACCTCAGCCTTCACCAGGATCAAGTGAGAAACCTTGGTCTGGTCCAGCATCTAGTGAAAAACCTCGGCCTTCACTAGGATCAAGTGAGAAACCTTGGTCTGGTCCAGCATCCAGTGAGAAACCTCAGCCTTCACCAGGATCAAGTGAGAAACCTTGGTCTGGTCCAGCATCTAGTGAAAAACCTCGGCCTTCACCAGGATCAAGTGAGAAACCGTGGTCTGGTTCAAAATCCAGTGAAAAACCTTGGTCTGGTCAGGAATCCAGTGAGAAACCTCGGCCTGCACCAGGATCAAGTGAACCTTGGTCTCCGGCATCATTAAGTGATATACCTAACGAAATAGCTAAATGAATACCTGTGCAATCATGGTGTGTATTATTTGTTTCTTCATTACTAATTTGTAATCACTGTGTATATTATTACTTTGCAAGGTTATTTTCATTGCCTCAAAAATTTAATCATTCAATAATAATTTTGTATAAACTGAGACTTGGGTCTTGTGGATAATTCTATTCTGAATTTTGGCTTTATTTTACTTAATTATTAAAGCACAATAAACCAAAAACATCCTAATGATTTCATTAATTTGAAAGAAGTACAACTGGATTAGTATATAAAATCTCCCCCCCGCCGATTTTACTGAGATTCGGTCCACATGTTTGTCTTGTCGATAAACTACGATCCTGAAAGTTTTGAGTCTTGGGGCTGAAATGTCAGCCTCTAATCTCAAAAAATGTGTATTTCAGTTTTTTAATCGTATCTTTGCGAATTATGAACGGATTTTGAAAAACTCAAGTCGAGATTGAAGAAAATTGTAAGGCGCATATAACCTAGTCATTTATGGAGCCTCTCGAGGCAAAAACATAACCTAAAAAGTCAACTTAAAATTTTAAACCGGCTTAAAAGTGAATTGTTGAAAGGATAATTTTTTTTTTATTCCATCGTTACTTCTGTCGCCAAATTGTTTTCCACATTTTCTCTGTATTTCATTTGAGTAATAATTCCCACGTGATTTTAAAGATCAGAGTTTAAACGTTTTCCAAAAGTATTGTGTAAATAATTTGCAATTTGACAATATCCTTTAGCTCTAGAAAGAAGTTTATTATTTATTTTCTTTAGAAGGTGACATACTTGTCCAATCATTCCATGAACAACTTCGAACTCTTGTCACGAGCAAAGAGTCGTATGTTTCTTTGATTGTTAATTGCGAACGTTTTTCTTTCAAAGCCGGTACTAAAAGGAAGTATTCCTGCTCTTCTAATCAATTCTTTCATCATGAAATCCTCGATCGATTATAAAAATATCTACACTTTTTTCTTTGGATAATACTGATTTTAAAATTTCAGTATCATTAACATTATCTTCAAGTGGATCAAGTACATCGACTACATAATTATCGGATGTACACATGACAAAAGTTTTACATAGTGGTACTCTTTTTCACCAAAATATGATTTCCTTTGGTATTCATTATTACTACTTTTCTGGTGACGTAAGTGAGAACCATCGCGTATTAATACTAATTAATTATCTTTAATATTAAATTATTTCTTAACAACAGTCGAAGTGTGATTTTTTATTAAATCATCTCAAGGCATAGCGTCAACACATACAAGAAACAAGCTCACTCGGTTCGAGAACTCAGTCTTGAATCAGAAGTCACACAGTGAACTTGTATTTCTGATCTTAAGCAAATAATTAATAGTTGAAGTTAACCTCCATTTGTTTATTTATATTTTATTTATTTAACCTTCCTGTGCCAAGTTTTAATTCTGTCATAGCGTTAATTTTTAGACCAGTTTAAAATTTTCACTGTATTTATTAATTAAACTCATTGTTTATGTATATTCACAACAAACTTTCAATTGACATTTTAGATTATATTTTTGCCCCGAGAGGCTCCATAAATGACTAGGTTATATGCGTCTCACAATTTTCTTCAATCTTGACTTGAGTTTTTCAAAATCCGTTCATAATTCACAAAGATACGGTTAAAAAAACTGAAATACACATTTTTTAAAATTAGAGGCTGAAATTTCAGCCCCAAGACTCAGAACTTTCAGGATTATAGTTTTTCGGCAGGACAAACTTATGGGCCAAATTTCAGTCAAACCGCCGCGGGGGGGGGGCAATTTTACATACTTATTCAACTACATACATTCTTTATATTGAGTAAGGGTTTTTAATATAATTGATACATTTAAATATAATTAATGTTATATTGTACAAAAACAAGCATTCAAGAACACCTTTATTTCGATAAATATTTTCATATAATATTTCATTCACAGTATTTTGTAGTCCACAGTTAATATAGCTTTAAATGTTCAAAATGTGACAAAGCAGTTATTGCTGTGTCATAAGTGTATTTTATAATGACCAGTTCGCAGTGAACTGAAGTAACACATTATAATAAGAAATTTATTCATTCATTGCGAGTAAATCTCTCTCCTTTTACTAAAGATTTCTGCAGAACTGTGCGAGAGCAAGTTTTTGTAAAGTGTAATGTTATGTTAAAAACAATAAATTGTAGGTATAAATTTGCTGAAAGTTGTTTACATTGAATTCTTCCGTCTATAGATCAAAATTTTATTACTTTATATTTTATTCGTCATGCTTACCTACAGCTATCCTTTTTAGATCTTTAAACTCTGTTAAATTATTTAGCTGGGATCCATCTGCTATGGATAGGACTGCAGTCGAAGTATTACCTCATTAATTTTTATTATTTCTTAATTATTTGATTTCTGCTTATTGCTTCCCTTCCACAGTTTTATTTAAAATGAACTGTCATAGTTTTACTATGCCTTTTCATTATTTACATTTTTACTTGAATTCAGATTCTTTTTAGTAATAATTGTTCTATAATATGGAATATATTTTGAGAATGATTGTGATCCATTTTGTTGCTTTTTGACATATTTCTCCCATGCATTAATGAGGGTCAAAGTAAAATTTTATACAAATCTGGATCTTTATGATTTCATAATACTCTCCCTAATTGTCATGAACATATTCACATTTGGAGCTATGTAATTTTCTCAAAAATGATAAAAGTGAAGCATATAATAAATAAGTCAAAATTTCATTTAACTTTTCTAAAATAATGAGTAGTATCCAAAATCAGTTATTTTTCACTTTTAAAACAATCAAAGTCCACTAAGAAATGTACCAGTAATTATTTGCTATAGATCAGTAATATATTGATGCACTAACTGCAAAATTTTTTAGTAAGGTTTATTCCTACTCAATAATCTTCTATTACACTTTCAGCTAAAATTTACCGGCAATATTAATTATTTTTTTTTTAATGAAATTCAATAACTTTTTTAAAATTTAGTTGGGTTAAGTATGATTATTACACAAATTGTGAATTTAAAAAAAAATTGTTACCTGTTGTGTTGCATCTTGTCAGCTTTTTTTTATACTACTCTACATATCTTAAATTTTGGAACAAGTATTGTTTAACTTTTGTTAGGTACTATAAACATGCACTTACCAGCAGTAGCGTAGCGTGAATTTCAGAACTGAGGAAGCGCCACAATCAAATATTTTTTTTACATAAAAATAAATATATGTAAAATTCGGTTAAATCAGAACGGAAATGAAAATGAATTAAGACGAACGAAATGTCTCATTTTTTTGTAAATTAATTTGATTTTCCAGTTCTTGTTTACGAAATTGTCTATTACATCATCACGAAAAAAATGTTAATTTTGTTACATCATTAAACCTATTAGTAGACATATTTGTTTGCATAACATCGATAAGTTTTAAAAATATCCTTTTCCATCATAGCTTTCTGTCTTCCCCAAAACAATCAAATCAAAGCCATTTCCATTTCGTACATTTTTTTTCTTACTTAAATAAAAGGCAAGCCCAATAGAACAATTTTTTATCTTTCTCACAACCGCATAATCATGGCATCGTTGTGCATAAATATTACATACATAAAGAAGTTTGATAAATTATGAAAGAGAGTATTTTACATACCTTTGGATTTTGTAATCGAATTTTCTAAACTAGGTGTTGGTTTATCATTTTGAGTAATATTAATTTTTTCTTCTCAACTGAATGAACTAAAACTAATCAGTGAAAGTTTTTCAATAATACACTTGTATGTAGCTCCAAATTCGAAAGTGTTTGCATTTTAATAGTCTAAAACATTAGTATTTGTGGCGGAAATAAGATAAACGAGCCAGTATAGCTCCTACTGCACACTGAAAAGCGCGACCGATCATCGCTTCCAGTTCCACCACACCATGTAAAAAACAACGATCCAAAGAAAATGTACTGAAAACACCGCACTACCCATGGTCGTACACATTTACACTGACATGCATAAAAATCGCGCTGTTGATCAGTGGACGTGATTGTAAAGCAATTTGACTCAGCGCTTCCAGACTGAATAAGCGCGCGTATTTTTTCTTCACTCTCGGCACACATTACTCTGGAATCGCACGGATCAAAATTTACGTAAATTATGTGATTTTGAAGCGACACAGCCTGGTGCTTCCAAATTGAATATGTGTGCGCAGCTAAATAATTCTCTTGCTTTTTTGGAAAATACTTATCCTCTCTTCATATTTCTATCTCACCCGAAAAATCTTGCTCTATGGTTTTCATATTCCGTCCTTATAACCGTTCTTTAGTCAATCTTTACTTGCGCCACCATCCCATCCCTTTAGTCAATTCCTTCTCTTATCTCGGTATTATACTTAATAGCATTTTATCCTTTCGGGAGCATATCAGTTATCTGTGTACGTCCGCTCTCAAAAGGCTCAATATACTAAAAGCTCTTTCGCCCCGTAAATGGGGCGGTGATCCTTATATTTTACTTATGCTATATAGATCAATAATCCTTTCCAAATTTGATTACGGCGCATTCCTGTACGCTAGTGCTCCCAAGCAATTTCTTCGTAAACTTGATCGCATCCAAAACTCATGTCTTCGTCTCTGTATCGGAGTACTTAACTCCTCTCCAATTCCAGCCATTTTGGCAGAGTCGGGATTCCTTCCTCTTTTCATTCGAAGACTCTTATAAGGTGAAAGATTTCTGACTAAACGCCTTCCCATTAGTAATTCTAAACTCCTAAGTTCCTATCAATTTATTTCCGATAACTGACGCTTCTCTCCTCGCATAATTCCTATATTATCCTCGATCTCTTCTCGGCTTATGCTCTTCTTGCCTTTTGTTCTCCCTTTCACCAAACCACCATCTCCGAAGTTATTTGTTCTCCCCTCTGACATTAAATCTCTTCCTCATCCTGCCGTTCAAAACGAATTTAATCACGTGTTATCCTTATACTTTCATTCCCATACAATTATCTACACGGATGGTTCGAAGTCTAATGTTGGCGTTGGGGCTGCGTTCATTATCCTCGCGTTTACGTATTCCGAATCCTTTCGGTTGCCCTCCTTTTCCTCTACTTTTCTTGCCGAATCCATGCTGCAGGCAGTCCTTTTCATATCCTAGACAAATAAAATCTCTAGATTCCTCCTATCCTCGGATTCGAAAAGTGTTTTATTGTCTATCTCCTCTCCTTTTCCTACTCATGTCACTGATCCCATTATTCTCCAAATTCGCTTCTTAATTTCTAATTTATTTGCATCGCGTTCTGTTGTAACTGATCTACTATGGATTCCTGGTCATTGCGGAATTCCTGGCAACGAGTTAGTTGACTCTTTGGCAGGTTCGGCGGTGACCAATGGTCTATTCATTAGTAGATTTCCTGCTCAAACTCTCTACTGTCTTTCTTATCGTTCCCATCACGATTTCTGAACCGGATTCTATCCTTCATTCTTTACCAATTGTCGATCTTTTTACCTTTCTGTTCAACCCTTTCCTTCCTCTCTTCCTTGGTTTAATCTTTTCCCTTACCTTACCCGTTCGATTATTTCCTCTATAGTTCGCCTGCGGTTCAATCATAGATTGCTTCCGGCTTCTCTTTTCCGTTTTTCTATTGTTCAATCTCCTTTGTGTCCTTATGACCCTCCAGAGCTCAATTATACCTGTGATGCGAATCACATTTTGTTCGAATGCCCCTTTATTTTCTTTGAACGTTCTACTCTGTATTCTAGTCTTCTGCGCCTTGGCCTTCTTGCTCCTTATAATGCCCACTCCATTCTTGCACTCCCCTCTCTCAATATAGTTCCTTTGTTGGCCTTCTTTATCTCCTCAATTTCTAATCTTTTCTCTATATAATGTACAATTCCTTGCGTTGGGTAAGTCCCACTGTTGACGTGCCCAAAAAAAAAAAAAAAAAACCTTTTTCTGCCATCGGTATGCAGCAGGTCGTCTCAAAGACAATTCTAGGCAGTAGTAACGTGAAATAGTAAGCATGTAGTTATTTCTGTCACTCGCGGTTGCAGAAGCGCTTTTATCTGGCGCTCCTTTTTTTTAGTAATTTTTAATTTTGGCACTTAAATTCAGCAAATTAATTCATTTTCTTTCTGAGGCTCGTATTCTTTTCGCAAATACTGAAAAACAATTTTGTACTAATTTGTTAGGGGAAGCGGCGCTTCCATCGCTTCCATTGACGCTACGTCCATGCTTACCAGTTCTTTTTCCATTCAAAAGTTAAATATATGTTGTAACTTAGTAGTTGTTTTGAACTTATTCTTTATTTTCTAAATTTGTACATATTTGTGTGCAATAATTTGCCTAAGTGCTCTTAAAATATTTTATCAATATATTCAGGATATTAGAATTTTGTTAGTTCATTATACTGTGTAATAATAATTGTTTCATATCCTCTGTATTTTCTTTCTTTCAAATAGTACTGACAGTTTATTGTAATGACACTGTAAATTTAACACTTACCAGAGAGATTACTTTTTTGTATTCCAAATGTTGTTTTGATATCTATAATTGCACATGCAATAGTATTTAATTTTCTGAAAAAATGTATTTTCTGAGTTTTGTTTCTTTAGCACGAGTTTTTCAAACAGGTACACAAGTAAATTAATAAATTTTTAAAAACTGGTTCCTATGCGGCACAATATGCATATGTTTATGCATAGTAGAAACATTGGCTGGGGAGGTTATAACAAAATTATCAGAATATTTAAGTATTTTGTTTTGAATACACTTTATTTTAATGCCCTAAACATGTGATTGTTGAGTATTAATTTTTTATGAATTAGGGAGTAGCTTCTGTGGCCGATTATAAAATTAATTTTGGTTTTATTTTATTTTATTTGCGAAATGTTACCTATTGACTTTGAATTTTTTAATAATTATTCCCAGTGGCGTAGCTTGCCTTAAACGGTCCCTGTATCAAAATTTGTTGAGGAGCCCTAACAAAGTGTAAAAATTGTTCACATAAGAAACAAAAACGCTCGCATTAAATTAAAATTGATTATTTATTGATTATAAGTTATTACTTACAATAAATGCTCCTGGGAGCTAAGTTACATTTCAATCTAAATAATTCCACATCAATCGAATATACACTTTTCTCGCCCCCCTTTTTTTTTCGTAAACTTATTTATTAAATCATCCATAGATGAAGGCGATTTCATCTAGATTTCCTGCCTCTATGGATAATAATGACGAGTCTGAAAGCCGTTCCTGCCCCATTGAAGTCCTAAGATAATTTTTTATCTGTTTCAATTTCGAGAAACTTCTTTCAGCTGTGGCAGAACTGGAAGGGTCAAAAAAATAGACAGTATGCTGTTATTACCTACGGGAAAACTGGATGCAAGGCTATTGAATTTTATCAGTAATAATTCCGTTAGTTCTTTGACAGAGTGAATTTTCTGAATTTCAGATTTTAGCATGTCAAAAAAACGCTTCGTTATCTTCCGTATTTTTCAAAACATTAGCTACCCCCACTCTTTTGCTAAATTTGTGGACTCGTTTAGTAGTAAGGCATGGAACGAATTTTGATTTCTTATGTCGTTCAGTCTATTTAAAAGATTATTTAGTAAAATACTTGCTTTCTGAAAGTCATACTACATTTTTACGAATTTTTGCTCACACACGTTCGGGGCCCCTGTACCCCGGGGGCCCCGTATCATTGATACGGCGATAGCTACGCCCCTGGTTATTCCACTACTTAATGTATAATAATTAATGGTATAACATATTTAACAAATTTGATCTTTTCTAATTTTTTTTTATTTTCACTGGATTGAAATTCACAGGTAATTGGAATTGAATCGATTTTATTTTGGCCCACGTATTGGAATAAAATATTTTTTGGTACTTGGTTTATATATCTTTACATCTCTTAAAAATGTAAATAAAGTCATTGCATACGATTAGTCTGTGTTTACAAATAATTATTTTACATTGAATTAAAATAATATATTACAGTAAATTATACAAAGTATTAGTATGATTTTATTTTAAAAAACATTTCTCTGAAAGTTGTTTAAAGTGATCTCTCACAATTGAAAATCAAAATTTAAAACTTTGTTATTTATTGTTCGTGCTTACCGTTTATTTTCCACATTTTTAAAACTTTCAACACGTCTTTAATGATTGAATACTAATCTATCTGCTATGCAACAAGAAAACCAGTCAAAACATAACGTTATTAACAACAATCATTTTTGATTAATATTGATTCTTGTTTGACGATTCCGTTTTTCAGATTTTGATACGCCCTATACGGCATAATTCAATTAATTATTATTTCACTAGAACTTAATTCCTTTAGCATCATTATTTCACAACAAGAAAGGATATCGAAAAGGATTATGAGCTATTATTTTACTATTTCGTGATTTCATTTTGTCACACTGTAAAGTAATTAAAATCAGACAGTTAAAATTTCGTTAACTGAAATTTTTATGAATTTTCCTACACGTAGAAGAAAAAAATATGCTTATAAAATTCGTCTTCTTTTTTTAATTAATTTTTACATTATGTTGGAATGTTTGATTTGGATTTTTCTTACGGCTGGGTGTAAAATGATCTGGTCAACAACAAGGTAAAATAAAAAAATAAACAACATAAAATAAATTAAAAAATATAATTAAAAAGGAAGGATAGTGGAATCGAATGGAAATAAGAAACAAATTGATTAAATTTTAATATACAAGGACGACTCAAAAAGTTACCTAGCTGGTTTCTTTTTACAAGATATGAGAGCTTCATCCTTCCTTTTAAAATGAACATTTGTCGCATCCATTATATGGTTTAAATGCGTAAATGCGCCCTTCCATATTAGTATTACGTTTTCGCATAAAATCTTGACCTAGAACCTTCTTACAATAAAACTTAAGTAATAAACTTTAATTTTTTTTTCTTTTTTTTTTATATATTGGGGTTTGAGAAACTTAATGCTACATGATCTGGTGGGTCATACACTGTGTACTTATTTAATAGACAATAATATTTTTATTATTATTATTATTATTATTATTTTTCTGAAAGACGCGTGTGATTGATTTCGGTTTGATTTACCTTAGATTATCTTGTCCGGATATTAATATTGAAAATTATATATGTGTTAATGAGTAGATTTTAAGTGTAATGTTTCTTATTTAATTAAGTAATGTAAATCAGTGTAGGTTGTTATTTTTACCAATAAATTTTGGTTTTAAAACTAATAACGCGGATTTTTGAAATTTAGTTGCCGAAGTCGAATTGCTCAAATTGAGGTTTTCTATATTGAAGTGTCTGATGTCGCCATACTTACTATAATGAAAGATTACATGATTGGCGTTTTCAATTTACCCACAATCACATTTGTCGTCTTCAGTAATTTTGTACTTTTTTAAGTAGGCTCCAAAGTGTCCGTGGTCAGTGAGGAGTTGGGTAGTGTAAAAGTCAAGTGTTAACTGTAAGCCTGTTCTAATATTTGGGATTAGCCTGTGGGTATGCCGATCTGCTGTATCTCTTTCCTAGGAGTTTTGCCATATGAACATGAAATAGTTTTTAATGTGACTTTTGAGTTATTTTAGTGACATTTTTATATGTAACTCATGATGGATTAGCATGTAGGAACTGTTCTGAAGAGGATCTGTAAGAGCAGCAGCGGCGCTGTGAGAAATTGTTCTATAAGCTCTACAGGCATTTATTAAGTATTTATGTTGTATAGAGTAGATTTTTTGCTTTAGGGTTTTCTTTTTTAGGTGTTGGAGAAACACAGAGTTACAGTAACACACTGTATTCTCAACAAGTGACATGTACAGTACAAGTCTGTATCTTTAATGAAAGCCCCATATATTTCTGCACACTTTTAGTAATTGATAGTATTTAGCGTCCAACTTGGATGCGGTGTAGTCTATGTATGGTTTAAAAAAGAGTTTATTGTGTAATATAACTCCTAGGTATTTAAAATGTTCGGCTACTTTTAAAGTGATCGCTCTGTAAAGTGCTTTAATATTTTTCCATTTTAGTTCCAGGGAGTTTGTGAATAGGGACACAAAGCATTTTTCAGCTGAAAGATTAAGATTTACTTCATTTAGCCCTGAGAGTAACTGAAGCGTTTTGTTAGCTGTTTTTTTTCGAAACTGACTTTTGTATCGTCCGTTATTATGAATAGTAAGTCATCTGCATTCGCGCATAGGGCAACGTTCTTGTCGTGTGGTAGAGCTTAGTTGAATAATATAATCCAGAAAAGTGGACCTAAAGCGCTACCCTGTGGGCAACCTTTATTGGTTTCAATGTTTACACTATGATTGCCGATTTGAAGAATTACATGTCTGTTTTTAAGGTAGCAATATATTGTACTTAGCAATAGTATGTCTTTGATCAGAATAGATTTTAAAATGTCAAACAAAGCCGGGTGCCAGTAATTATTAAAGGTTCCTTTGATATCCACTCCTATGACGAGAACGTTCAGTTTTTTCTTAAGGCTGCTGCTAATCTTACTGATCGCATAATTCACAGCATATTCTGTGGACAGATGTCTGAATCCAAATTGTCTTTTATCTACAAAGTTTGTTGAGTTCAGATGGTAAGTTATCCTATTTTTTAATAGTTTTTCGTAAATTTTGCTTACAGTATTTAAAAGACATATTGGACGACAGGAGCTTATGAGATTTGCATTTTTGTTTGATTTATGAAGTAGGATTACATTTGCTTCGCGCCAGGTTTTAGGGAAATAGTTTAAGGAGAAGATTTTTTATATGGGAGTGGAAGGAGTTTTGGATAGACCTTTTGGATTAATTTTAGTGCCTTATTTGTAGTATTGTCAGGTCCAGCAGGTTTGTTGTTTTTTAAATTTTTATAATGATATTTAATGAGGAAGTATCAAGAGGAGTCTATTGTGAGTTAGCAACGTTTTCCTGTATGGAAAGTTTAAAGTTTTCTCTTAGTATTTTCTGTTTGTTGCTGTCTTTGTCACTGCTGTTTAACGGAAAAAGAGAGGATAGGGAGTAGTTTAGATTATCTGTTATATTGGTGATTTTATCGCTGTTATTTTTTGTGAAAAGTGGAATATTATTTGGTTTGTTTGATTTCAGAAACATTAATTTGTATCTTAAGCCTCATGGTTTGATATTCTCAGAGCAAATTTTTTTTTTTGGGAGGGGGGGGTTATATAATTACATTATATTTTCTATGGTATGCAGTAGATTTGAGAAATACGTTGTTTCATAAAGAAAATCAAATAACGGCCTCTTTAGAAATTTAGAAATGTTTTAAAAATACATAATTATTACAATTTAATTTAAATTTTATTTTATTTTTAGATAAAAAATAAAAAATTATAAAATTCGAGCTAAAATGGTAGTTTAGAATTTGAATAGTAAAAAAGATAGTATTTTTATTAGACTTTACTTTTTTATTTTTGCTTCATTTACATCACAAAATAAAAATTAAAAATAAATAAGAAAGGCAAAAGATCGGTGACAGTTGGGTTTAGAACAAAATAAAAACGTAACATTAATAGTTTTACTAGAGAACAGTATTAAATATTAGTTATAATTAAATCCACAGGTAACATTTATATAAATCGTTTATAGTATAAATTAAGTTTCTTTGTTATAACAAATTTTTTCATAGAAACTTTGGTTCGTTGGAGGTATCCCTTATCCCCCCCCCCCCCCGTGGATCCGCCACTGCTTATATATATATATATTTTTTTTTAATGTACTTTTAAAACCATAAACAGTGCTTATGACCTCAACTATAGGTTAATTATATAATACTAAACTAGGAATATATTATAATAACTAGGGACTAGTGGTGGGTAAAGTTCTAAATATTTTGAAACGTCCCATTACAGGTTCCCAGTGATCAGGAACATAACAAGAACTTAGTTACAAAGTTACGGACTTCCAAAAAAAAAGTAAGTTACATAAACAAAATGGAAATAAATTTAAATATAGTTTCAAAGCTAAAACAATTTGGAACCAATAGAAAATAGTTTCATCTTAATATCTCAACACTTTAATTTAATCATTCAAAATAAATGCGCTGTCTAAATTTAAAAATATTAAATTTTTATAAATTGCATAATAAACAAATTGTCGCATAATTCAAATAAACATTATTGCATTTGATAGGGTTTATTAAAATTTGTTTTAGAAAATTTTTATTACTTACAGTTGATAAATGAAATTGTTTTATTTTAAATTTAATTATTGTTGTAAATAAAATAATAAAAAAAAATACATTCTTATCTTCTTCTTCCGTCGTGTTGCTCGATTCCAAACGCCGTGAATCATCCATGTTAC
Source organism: Icerya purchasi (assembly GCA_039619475.1). NCBI lineage: Eukaryota > Metazoa > Arthropoda > Insecta > Hemiptera > Monophlebidae > Icerya > Icerya purchasi. Next base: position 138,749,732 of record CM077116.1, read on the forward strand.
ACTAACCAAATGAAATCATTCTTACTTCCTACAACCCAAAGATGGCTTCTAAAAAAGGCGCACTGGAATAAATTCAAATCAATTTGCACCCTCCCACTCCCCAAACCATCACCAGACATCGACTCCTGTATCCTAAACTTCAACCAACACATCCTACACGCAGCTGAAAACTCGATACCAATATCCTCCGGCAGAATATCCACAAAAAACGTTCCTTGGTGGAATGAAGACCTCAAACTAGCCATCAAAAATCGCAATAAGGCCTTTACTAAGTTCCGAAGAACCAGACTCACAAGCGATCTCACCAACTTCCGCCGTTACCGAGCAGTAGCCCGTAGACTATCCAGGCAACTGAAGAAACAGAGCTGGAACTCCTTTATAACCTCTATAGACGAGCACTCTGACCAAACCAAACTCTGGCAGAAAATAATGATCCTAAACGGTGCTAAACAGCGCTTGAATGCAATCACCCTAAAAAAAAAGGAGATACTTACACGCAAGACTCTGACGAAACCGCTAACCTACTTGGCTCAAGTTTTACACAGACCTCATCTGATACAAACTACACCCTGACGTTCCTGAATTTCAAAAAAGCAGAAGAAATAAATTCCTACGATCTAAACAGTGACGATTCAGAAGAATTCAACACCCCCATCACCATGCCGGAGCTCTCCAACGCCATCAAGCGCCTGAAGCCTAACACTTCACCTGGTCCAGATAATATTCCGTCTGCCTTCATCAAAAATCTACCCGATACCCTTAGAACAGAACTGCTGAGTATATTTAATTCAATATGGAAGAATGCACATTCCCCAAGATCTGGAGCAAGGCCATCACTATACCTATCTTGAAACCAGGAAAGGACCGCTTCCTACCAACATCATATCGACCCATTTCTCTTACCTGTGTCATGTGCAAACTACGGGAAAAAACAGTCGCCAACAGACTGACCTGGTATCTCCATAAACAAAAAATCCTATCAAAAAACCAATGTGGATTCAGAAAGCAACGAAGCACTACCGACCACCTACTGGGACTGCAAAACGAAATCCTGCAGTCGTTCAAACACAATGAATACCTAGTAGCCATCTTCTTCGATATAGAAAAGGCGTACGACACCACCTGGCGATTCGGAATCCTGAAAGAACTCGCGAGTTTTGGAATCAGAGGGCGTCTGGCGAAATTTATCAATAACTTCTTAAATAATCGCACGTTTATGGCCAGAGTAGGAAATACTCTTTCAAATGAATACCAACAAGAAAACGGAGTCCCTCAAGGCAGTGTCCTTAGTATCTACTGCTTCACAATTCTGATAAACACTATCTCCGCAATCATTCCACTTCCTATTAACCACAGACTTTTCGCTGACGACTTAAACATAACTGTTAAAACTACTAACCTACAGTTCGCAGAGAGCCTTCCCCAAGCATGCTTGGACAATCTAGCTAACTGGAGTGAGCGCACGGGACTCAAATTCTCTGTCGAAAAAACGAAAGGCGTCATCTTCACCAGAAAATGCAGACACCGACCCGTAAGTCTAACACTCAACGATCAACAACTAAAGTTTTCGGAAGAAGCTCGTTTTCTCGGATTAATCTTTGACAAAAAACTTCGGTGGAGAAACCACATCCTATCCTTGAAAAACCGAAGCCTTTCTGCACTGAATATACTGAAGATGCTGAACAACAGGAAATTCGGACCCAGCTGTTCCACATTACTAAAAGTATACAAAAGTCTAATCCGACCAAAACTCGACTACGGCTGCATCGTCTACTCATCCGCCTCCAAAGGCCTGTTCCAAAGTCTTGACACGATCCAAAATTCGGGCCTCCGTATAGCTCTACGAGCCTTCCGAACTACGCCTGCCTCTAGTATGCACGTGCTCGCCAGTATTCCTCTCCTAAAATACCGCCGGCAAACATTATCGGTCGATTACGCCCTATCCATCTTAAGTTACCCGAACCATCCAAACCACAGCATTTACAGTCCATTAAACCCATTATATAGAGACGGTACCCTCGCTGCCCAAGGCTACTTCAAATGTCAAGACGAATCTACGCTGGACATCCCGAATTATCTACTTAAGCGCATGCCTTCCGCCGATCCACCGTGGAGTCCAAACCACCATGAAGGCACCATTTACATCATGATCTTTGATCACCTTCCCACGCTATCGACCAACGCCGCCTTACCAGTGTTACACCCAAGCGAACTGAAGAAATACGCAAAATCCAAAATAATGTCTGATTGGGAGGTTGAGTGGAACAGCAGCTATTCGAGCAAACTACTGACAATTAAACGGACGATTACTGACTGGACTTACGTTATAGGCAAAGCTGCATCAAACCGAAATATCGAATCAACCTTGAACAGAATCTATCTAGGCCATACTCTAGCCACCCATGCATACCTGCTGGACCACCAGGAGCCTCCAGCCTGTACTGAATGCAATTGCCAGATCACAGTCAAACACATCATCACTGAATGCCCCATCTACAGTGCCGAACGCCAACAATCCACACTTACAGACGATCATTCCGCGAATTTAAACATAAATAACTTATACAGACTAATTAAATTTATAAATATTACAATCCTTAAAATAATGTAAATAACCTCATCCGAGGTGATAGCCCCCTCCCTGGCAATATGCACCTCGTAAATAATAAAATAAATAAATAAAATTATTCTTCCAGTATTTTTCTTGTTATTTCTGCCATTTTATTTATATGTCTATTCGGAGTTACGAGTGAGTCTGGTCCGCAGAGCATAACATGTCCGAAGAATTGTAAAATACGGCGATGGGTTGTTGGTGACAGTCTTTCTTGTGCCTCGACTTCCAGACTGGTCAGTATAGACGTGTTTGTGGGCATCTCTGTCCATGGAATCATTAGCATGCGACGCCAGCAAAACACCACAAAGGCTTGTATTTTATTTTTGACTTCCAGGTTTATTGTCCATGTTTCGCACGCATATGTGGCAATAGGGAACACCAGCGCTTTGACTATCCTTTTTTTAGTAAACTCGAAGATGTCTTTCTATATACACGTTAAGGGCACCATTGCTTTCCGGGCTCTTGCTAATTTATTCCTAATTTCCACGTTACAGCCTCCCGTGTTCGATATGAGTGCACCTAAATAGATCAGCTGATCTTTCACTCCGATCTCGCCGAGTGTCTTTGACAGGGTTAGTGGCGGTAGTTCATTATTTCTATCCAAAATTAGGATTTGACTTTTCTGTCTGTTCAAAGAGAGACCATTTTCAACGCTTACTTTTTCAACTCTTTCCAACAGTTCATTTATTTCTTTGTATGGGGATGCTATTAGGACTGTGTCGTCTGCATACCGCAGATTAGATACTTTTTTGCCACCAATTGCTAATTCTCTCTTTCAACCATCGGTCGCCCGACGGATGATCCATTCTCCATATATATTATATAGGAGTGGTGATATCACACATCCTTGTCGTACATCTCTTCTAGCTCTAAATGATGCTGAGTATTGATTTTCTATGCGCACGTTGGCAGAATTTTCCCGATATAGAGATTTCAATAACGACACCAAGTGCCTTGTTGTGTCCATCTTATGGAGTATCTCCTACATCGTATCCCATTGCACTGAATCGAACGTCTTTTGGTAATCTATAAAACACATAATTACTGGATTATTTGGCGTACATTCATTATCTGTTCCCTCGTTTCTCTTCCAGGTACGAATCCTGCTTGTTCCTGAGGTATCTGTGATAATAGTAAATTATTCAGTCATTCTACGAGTATATATAGTATGATTTTGCTTGAATGAGAGATGAGCATAATCATTCTGTAGTTAGAGCAGTCCTCACGTTTGCCTTTATTTCTATAAAACGGGATATATATCGAGGTAGTCCAATCTTTTAGCCATATTCCTGTAGTCCATATTTTTTTGACAAATCGCATGCATTACATGTAATCCATCTTCTTTAGTGGCCAAGAGAATTTCGATCACAATATTATCTTTCTTTGCTGCTTTGCGGGATTTTAATTTTTTAGCTGCTTTCTCTATTCTTCAAAGAGAATTGGTGGTTCTAGCTTCTCTTGTGTCAATACATCTAATGTAGTTACTGAAGGTTTTTGTGAGCTATACAGTAAGTTTTCGCAGTATCTTTTCCATCTATCCGTAATTCCTTCCATATCTATTAGGGGTTTCCCGTTTTTGTGCATTATATTCCTAAAACGAGGTTCGAAATTTTTTGTGATCAATTTGATCTTACAAAAGAAATCTCTCGGTTCATTTTTTCCCCGGTGTTTTTCTATCTCGTCGCATATTTCTGTTAAGTATTTCTCTTCGTCTACGCGATTTTGTTTTCTAACTGCTCTATCTAATTTACGATATTCTTCTCGGGCTTCTTGCGCGGTCAAGCCTGCTGCTTTCCTTTCTTTCTTTTTCTTTTATAGCTCCATTTTCCGGCGGTAATCCATGGCTTCTTCGCTTCTCTTTTTTCTTTGAATTCTTCGGCAGCTTCGGTTATTGCCTTCTTTGCCTCCTCCATATTTCCTCAGCCGATCTGTGTTCTGTAATGATATGCCTTACAGATTACATATTTTCCTGTGCTATTTTACCGTATTTTTCTTTTGAGCCTAGATGCCAAATTTTTTTGCTACTTGAGCCATTACACGTTAACCGCCCTAATGATTGTTTGAGCCGTACCTTAATTTTGATCACAACGGGTTCATGATCAGATCCGCAATCGCATCCAAAGTATGTTTTTATATCCTTTATCGATGAATGCCATCTCCTACGCACGAGTATGTAGTCTATTTGATTTCTATGGCCGCCATCTGGCAAAGTCCATGTATATAGACGCCTCGTATGATATTGGAACATTATATTCGCGATATACAGCTGATTTTCATTACAAAATTGATTAGTTTCTCTCCTCTTTCGTTCCGGGTTCCTATACCATATTCGCCCAAAACATTTCTTAGATGATCTTTTATGTTGGCTATTTCTCCGAATTTTGCGTTAAAGTTGCCCATTATGGCCAGAAGTTCTCTTGTTGGAATCTCTTGTATTGTGTTAGTTAGTTTATTATAGAAGTTGGTAATTAGCTCTTCTGGTGCGTTCGTGGTCGGTGTATATACAATCAGAAAGTTACAGTTATTGTGGCCACTCTGTCGGTTACTGGCCGGTATCCCACGACTTTAGGAACTACATTCTTGCTAACTACGAAGCCCACTCCATTTATGTGGTGGTCTCCTCTTGAGGAGCAGATGAAATTGTCCGAGCTGCTCGTAAAGTGGCCAGCTCTTTTACAGTGCAGCTCCTGCGCAATTCTTCGTCTCTCCTTCCACAATGGCCAATTTCGCTGGTCTCAATAGTCCCCGAACAGTCCATGTGGCTGCTCTAAACATTTTCCGAATGTTAATATCAGGTGCATATTTTCCATAGGGAGCCTGGGATTCTACTATTCCATGGCTGGTCGTCCATTTCACACATATAGGGTCGGACCCGCAGCGCCAATTGCTAATCGGATCTATCAACATCGATACAGTGGTTCTTTTTGTAATCATGGTGATTTCTCTTAGGGCAAGGGAACACGCGGTGGGGCCTCTCTTCCTTCCGCGTTGACGGTAACCCTGCTAGCTCGGGCTCGTGACGCCTCTGTACTTTGACTGCCTGAGCCATCCGCCGCCATCATGAGATAGATGACCTGTCAGGTCTCTGTCTAGTCTAGGAAGTCTTTCTTTGGTTGCACCAAGTACTTGCCCTGTCTAGACCCCCCATACACTCTTTAGTTAGCCGATCTGACTCCCGCTGGGGTTAGTACCACAACCTTCCATCAGGTTACTCGGCGTAATAGGGGCACCACGTGAAGGCGAGTGTGAGCTAGGAGTGGAGAGGCTAAGTGATCACTGGTGATCATGTATTCGCGTCTAAACTCGAGTAGTTTTTACACGATGTATTTGAAAGAAGTCAATCCCGAAAATAATTAGCTAGTATGGACCCTCGATGCGCGCCAGGTCACAAAAAAAATAACGAATGCCGAATGAACAAAGAAATAACAAACGAGCATATGAATAAACAAAAAAAATAAAACAAAATTACACTTCCCTATTCGAAAAATATTACAAACTCATTTTAGCGAATCACGGAACACTAAAATGTATTTACAATAACCATTTTGTTTAAAAAAAATATGTTTATGCACTTTGAATTAAAATTAAAAAATAACCGAAAAATAGACAACACGTTGTTTTCGCACATCTACGCATAACAAAAAAATACGCACAATGCCTTCGTTAACTGTTGACCTACACCAGCCTTTGTCCAAACTGCATTCGCTTAAACTTAAACTAGACACGTTTCTCCGAAAAGCAAACCGGTCGTCCAAATAATAACCGACGCTATCGTTTCGAAAGCTCTAATCCAACAACCCAAAACTTTCTGACTCATAAACAAGCCAACGAAAGGGCTAGGTTTATTCTTAAAGCCGTGAAAAAAGCCTCTTGGAAGAAATTCTGCTCTTCTTTTTCTAGAAATACCTCTCTCTCACATATTTGAAGGTTGGCTAGAGCTTTTAAATCTCCATCCTCTGAACGTCCTCCTCTTTCTAATGTATCTCAGGATAGCCTAATATCCTTCATTGATTCTGTCGCTCCTGCTTACGTTCCTTCCTTTGACGAACTGTATTCCAGCACCTCTCCGCAAATCTCTTCCCCCCCTTCTCACTTCCTCACTTCGGCTTTCAATCTTAATGAATTATTATCTGTTTTATCCAAATCGTCCAGCCCTACTGCAGGCCTTGATAGTATACCTTATCTTGCTCTTAAAAATCTATCTGAACTATCCCTTAACTTTCTTCTCAGTCTTTTCAATTCTTTCCTTTCCAGGGGTTCAATCCCCTCCTTTTGGAATTCATTCATCATTGTCCCTAATCCTAAGAAAAGTTCTTCCTTACGCCCCATCTCCTTGGCATCCTGCATCAGAAAATTGTTTGAGGATATGCTAAACAAGCGTCTTGTCTGGTGGTTGGAACACCATAATGTGTTTCCTAACAATATGTTCGGCTTTCGGCCTGGTATGGGCCCTTCTGATTGTATCAGTCTTTTTGTGTCTCATTTATATAAGTCTTTTATCCAAAAACATTATACTCTGGCTTTCTTCATTGATGTCTCCTGTGCTTTCGACAATGTTCATCTCCCAACTTTAAGAGATAAAATGACAGCAATTAACATTCCAGTGAATTTCTCTTCCCTTGTTATTAAGCTCATCTCCAATCGTTCTATCCACCTCTCTCCTCCATTATTTGACACTTCTATAAAGGTTTTCTGCGGTCTTCCTCGAGGTTCCTCCCTTAGTCCTACTCTTTTTAACATTTATACTGTTAGTATCGCTTCCCTTCCTTTAAATTCCCACTCTTTATTCTTTGCCGATGATATTTTGCTTTTTTCCTCTTCCCATGATATTGACGCAGCTAATGATGCTCTCAATTCGTCCCTCAATTTTATTGAAAGTGCTCTTGCCTCAATTAACCTTTCGATTTCTCCTTCTAAGTCCTCCTTCGTTGTATTTACCCTTCGCCATTATAACCCTGCTTCTGTTAATTTATCCTTAAATAGCACAGCTCTTGCTCGTGTTAATTGCTTTCGTTATCTCGGTATCTTTCTCGATAGTCGTCTGACTTTTTCCGAACATATCAAATATCTTTCCTCCTCCTCTACTAAACAGTTGAACCTGCTGAAGGCTCTGTCTCCGACTAAATGGGGTGGTGACCCTTTCATTCTTATTCTTCTATATAAATCCATCGTCCGCTCCAAGCTTGATTACTGTTCGTTCATTTATAGCCTGCGCTTCCAAATCCCGTCTTTCTAAACTTGATGTGATCCAAAATTCTTGCCTTAGACTCTGTCTCGGTGCTCTTAAATCCTCTCCTATTCCAGCACTGCTTGCTGAATCGAATGTTCCTCCCCTGTCTATTCGCAGATCTTATTTGGGCTATCGCTTCCTCGCTAAACGTCTTTCTCTCTCATCTTCTTCTGTCATTTTTTCCTACCTTTCAATTTCTCGGAATAGGCGCTTTGTGCCTAGGAAAATTCCTATCCTGTCCCTTATTTCTCTCCGTTTTAGTTCATTTTGGCCGTATACAATTTCCTTTAATAGTCTGCCTTATTTCTCCTTTAACTTCAGCGATCTCTGCTATCCTCTCAGAGTATTTATTTCGCCTACACTTACAAAATGTTGCTACTTCTTCTACATTCTTCTTCAAAAAAATCCCATCCTCTAATCTCTTGCCTTTGTGTAAATATTTCCATCTCAGATTTTGGTCGGATATGTACCCTTCCTCCTTTTCTAATTGTCGCTCTTTTTATCTGTCCGATCAGCCTAGTCTTCCTTCAAATCCTTGGTTCCTTCTGTTTCCTTCACTTCTTCGTTTTGTTGTTGTCTCCATTGTGCGTTTGCGCTTTAACCATTCCTTGCTGCCTTCCTCACTCTTTCGCCTCTCGTTGATCTCTTCCCCATGTTGTCCTCTTCATTCAAATGATGCGGTTGTTTGTGACGCCGATCACGTGTTCTTTGAGTGCTCTGCTCTTTCGGTGGAGCGCTCGGCTCTGTATTCCCACTTGCTTGGGCTGGGGCTTCCTGCTCCTTTTTGTGCTCGTTATATCTTTTCCTTCTACACTTATTATCCCCTCCATTGTTTCCTTCTTATTAGCGATAGCTGATCGCCTCACCATATAACTTTCGTTTTCCCTTAATTGTTTCTGGGTGAAGGTCCTCCGGTTGACGAGCCCAATTTAAAAAAATAAAAAAAATAAAAAAAAAATGGTTAACTGCTCATGTGGAACTAGCGTGCAATTGAAATTTTAGTATAAATAATTATTTATAAATTTATTAATCGAATCAATTAAATAAAATATAGTCGAAAGTGACGAGTAAAAAAAAAGAAGGAGGAAAATAATATGAGATTTAATAATTTAAATTACCGACAAAAAGAAAAGTCAGGATATTAAATAAACCGGCATGAACGGGAAAGCGAAGGCGGGAAGCGGAAAACTCATAAATCAAGATAGAGAAAAAAAATCGAGGAGGCAAAAAGGATAAAATAAAAAAAATTTAAATTTATGACAACAATTACACTAAACTAAAAACTAAAATATAACCCTAAATTAATTTGCTGAAACAAATCAAAAATAAACTAGTTCAGAGGAGAAATTATAAAACAGTGAAGCATGACAAACAGACATTCAAATAAAATGAAACGGTAGATTTGGAATTTATCTTCTTTCTTTTTAGTTGTATCGCTCGATTCCGAGCGTCGTGACTACCTATTTGTACATTCTAGTTGTACAGAATAGGCAGCGTTCATGGCAATTACTATATGCAACGCAGGTGTACACGCGCAAGACTAACTGGTGTCAAAAACAATAAAAAAACAGTACTGTTTTGATAAAGATCACTGTTAAATTTCATTACTAAACATTTTGTGAATAGTTCAATAGTAGCTGAACAATTTAGCGAATCCTTCGTACGTTCGATAGAAGAGCATATACACATATGTGCCACGCGGCTTCTGAATACTAACGTCGACAAGTTAAATATATCCTCATTCTTCATTCCACTTGCAAATGGTTCTCAAATAAAAGCAATAATTAACGATCTAAAAGTTCACGAGGTACCAAGGATGGGACGATATTAGGGTTAAAGATATTAAACAAATATCAAAGTTGTTTACTCTTTTTTTAACCTCTAATCACTCAATAAAAGAAGCGTGCATTCCAGATGGGCTCAAAAGATGTATTATTAAACCGATATATAAGAAGGGAGCTCAAAATGAAATCGAAAACTATCGCCTTTAAGAAATTACGTGAAAAAAAATAATTTGCTCTACAAAAACCAACACGGATTTAGAGAAAATAGATCCATCTTAACTTTGCTAAGAACGTTTGTAAATGAGATAAATATATGACTATCAAGGGGAACCAATTCATAATTACCTTTATTGACCTAGCTAAAGCGTTTGATTTAGTTGACTATGAACTGCTTATTAAAGATCTAGAAGATATGTGCATTGTACAACTATTGTGGTTTAAGAATTATTTAAAGAACACGAGAAGCAATTGCAAATAATATAAGTAATGAAAAGGTGAATCAATATGGAATAGGTCAGGGTACAACACTGGCACCTATTCTATTTTTTATATATACGAACTTCTGATACAGGCATATTAAAAATGCAAAGGTTTATGTATTCGCCGATGACATAACGTTATTAATTGAACATAAAAATCTAGAGACGGCGGAAAAATCACTGTAGCAGGATATCGATAATCTCAGTAAATGGGCGCATAACAGGAGGTTATGCATAAATGTAAATAAATCAAAACTACTCCATATTCGAAATATCTCTAAACATAAGAGTCGTCATCTGCGAATTAGCATACATGATAATGAATGCTTACATGAATCCTACGGAAATAACATCGCTCACCCATGTTTATGTCCGCCTCTAGTGGATGTAACAGATTTTAAATATCTAGAAATATATATATCGATAAATCACTGAACTGGAAAAATCACATACAAAACTTAAATTCGAAAATAAGACAGTCAATTCCAGCGTTATATAAATTAATGCCGGTTCTTTCATATGGAACATTATAGATATATCTTAATGCAATAACAATGTCTAGAATTTTATATAAGATCTAAATATGGAGTGAGGCTGGAAAAAATGGAAATCAATAAAATAGGTAAAATTCAGAAAAGGTGTTTGAAACTTATACTACCACATTGGAAGCGGAGTGACATTACATCAACCTGGTGAAAGGAAAATAATGAAATGTCTCCCAAGATGCACTATTATTATTACAGACTATTTCAATTTAAACGCAATAACATAAAGGTTACTTTCCAGACTAACAGGTTACGGAGAACAGAAGGTGGAAGCGAGCTTTGCGCGTGTACGAAGAGGAGGTATGTGTAGTTTCAGGTGGTCAGTATGTGCGATAGAGAGTAGGATTAAGAAGCAGATAGTGAGTAAGTGGCGAAACTTAAATTTCACACTGCAGCTTCAATACCGATCGCGTAACTTAGTTTTTAAGAGTATGTGTGCTAAGTGGATGTGCGTTGTGGTGTGCAGGGAGAGAAGTTGCATGTGTGTTATATTATTTGCTTGTAATTAACGTTATGTTTTCAGCGAACGACTTTTAGTATAAATAAGTTGCAGGTATTCACCGATCGTAGCGGCGATAAATGCGGAAATGTATTAGTAGATAAACGTAATTGTTTAGAAATAGTGTACATGTGCGGATAAGGTGTGACATGCTTGCCAGTTTCAATATACGTGGGTATACATTTGTTCTCCAAGTGCACGTGTGTGTGAGGTTTAGGGTAGATGTGTGCGAATGTAGAATTTACGTATACATAGATATAAATCGGTCGAAATCTAAGCTAAATCGATATAATCGCAATGTAAGTTTCGATAAATCAACGTGTATAAAATATGGTAAATTCTGTAGTATCGCACCAGTGATTAACTCCCAAAAATAATGTCATCCCCGATTCAATTCTTTAAGAAAATTAACTGTTCTAATTACACAACAATTGGCGAGTAGGAGATGAGTTATAAGGGACTATTTAATATAGACAAAGGGTGTACAAAAATTAATCAAGAGCTATTCCATACATTACATCTTAACATTAGAAGTCTAAGAAATAACTGGGACGAATTTTTGGCATACATTTATAAGTCACCTATCGGTACGATTATTATCACGGAAATAAATGTGAAAGAGAACGAAATAAATTTAAACAATATCCCGGGGTTCACCAAGTATAGTAACAAAAAATCAGATAAATTTAATGGAGGAGTTGCCATATTTGTCAATAATAGTTTTAAATCCAACTTATATACTGAACATAATAATAACACGTTCGAGTGCCTAGCTGTTGACATAGTAATAAATAGCAAGAAGACAGCACGAATATTTGCATTTTACCGATCACCTAGCCGAAATGTTAATGAATTCTTGTATGAGCTAGATTTATTTATTAAACAGATTGAGAAAAAACAAGAATGTATAATATGTAGGGACTTTAATATAAATTTGCTAAAATGCAATATTAAATCGGAAATTTTTTTAAATATTATGGCTGGGGGTGGGTGTATAAGATTGATCGATGGTGTAACGAGAGAGGAATTTAGGGAGGGTAACTTAACTCAATCATGTATAGATAATATTTTCATTAGGAGTTCAACTGAAGAAATTTATGTAGGAATTGTCAATTCAAAAATATCTGACCACTATATTATTGGGTGCGTATTTCGCATTAATAGGAGCTTCTTTCAAAACGATAAAGGACAAGCAAAAAACAGAGTAAACGAAATTTTACTAAATCAAAAACTTAAAACTTATGACTGGCATAGTATTGAAAAGATTGACTCGGCCGAAAATATCTGCTCGCAGATACAGTTTAAATTGAATAACATATATAAGGAATGTAGAAAGCAGGTGACATACACAAAGGAGCACAATTTTACATCTAAAAACGACTGGATGAATATAAAAATTTTAAACTTGATGAAAATTAGAGACATTTATTATAAACGCTGTAAAAATAATACAACAAACGCTAGATATAAAAAGCTGTATAAAACATACAGAAATATGACTAAAAATGAAATTAGAAAAACAAAATTAGAATATTATAATAAACAAATTCAGTATGCTAATAACAATACCAAAAAAGTATGGCAGATAATCAATAATATAGTATACAATAAAAACAAATCTTCAGTTGATGAGGTCGTATTGAAATATTTTGCAAATACAAAACATGCGGCGAATAAATTTATTGATCACTTCTCTCAATCAAAACAGCATTGTGTTCAAATGTGTAATACGCAATTGCTAAATAACGATAATTTAGAGCAGACACTCACGTCATTTTATATTCCAAAAGTTACTAACAAACAAGTAGAACAAATAATTAACAGAATACCGGTTCACAAAGCTCCGGGATGGGATGGTATTAGAGCTTCAGATGTTAAAAATAATGGAGCTATATTTACACCACTAATTACAAGAATGATTAACTGTTCAATTAAAGAAGATAGGATACCTGATGGATTAAAAACTGGTGTTATTAGACCTATATATAAAAACGGGTCGGCGCGCACTTGTGACAATTATAGACCAATCACTATAATTCCAGTATTAGCAAAAATTTTGGAACAATACCTTGCGTTTCATCTAAGAAATTATCTGGAGAAAAACGAACTGTTGCATAATAACCAATTTGGTTTTAGAGAAGGGAAGTCAACAATATCTTTGTTAAGAGCACTAACAAGTAAGTTAAATAAGGGGTTGGCAAACGGTAGACAATTTATTATAATTTTTATAGATATTAGTAAAGCATTCGATACGGTAAGCCATCAAATATTACTGAGAGATATGAAACAAATGGGAATTGTAAATAGACAAAATAAATGATTTGAAAGTTATTTGAATAATAGAAAAAGCGTAGTAAAAATCAATGAAGAACTAAGTAGAGAGAGAATTGCATCAACAGGGGTGGGACAAGGAACTATTCTGGCTCCGTTATTATTTTTGATTTATACCAACTCTCTACATAAATATATTAAAAAATTGACAGTTTTTGCTTATGCGGATGGCATAGCACTCGTTATCGAGCATCGAGACATTCATGAAGCCGAAAAACTCTTGCAAGAGGATGTGAATAGTATGTGCAGGTGGGCACATGATAAACATCTAACTATTAACATAAAAAAATCGAAGGCTTTGCATATAAGAACATCCAGTAGATATAGAACATACAAACCATCTATTACAATGCACAACAATAACTGTTTACATAACCGCTTGATCTCTACTTCGAACTGTGGATGTACACAACTGGAATCAATGGAAGAGGTTAAATATTTAGGATTAATCATCGACAGAACACTATCTTGGGACAAGCATGTAATAAATTTATCTAATAAAATTAGACAAATACTACCGGCACTTTATAAATTGACTCTTTCAATACCATTAGGCCACTTACGCATATATTATAATGCTATAGTATTGTCTAGAATCGTGTATGGGATCTCAATTTGGGGGGAAGCAAAAAGAACGATAATCAAAAAGATCAGTAGACAGCAAAAGAAATGCTTAAAGATAATATTACCTAATAAAGATCAGGTTAGCAGTAATATTAGCTGGTGGAGAGAGAGAAATGAAATGTCTCCAAGAATGTGCTATTTTTATTACTGATTGCTTGAATATAAGACCACAAGTATATCAATAGCTACAATGATAAAAAGCAGGATAACAAGGAATAATAGGGAGGTATATTTCATTCGACCAAAAGGCGTAAATAGTAAAATCGACAATACGGATGAAATAGTTTTGATTAAGCTGCTAGAACGAATCTCAGATAATGCAAAAAGAGATAGGAACCTGGAAAGTAATAATTAAACAATGGTTAGTTGAAAATATTAATGAGTGACATTAAAATAGACAAAATGGGAGCTGGCTGTGGCGGAGAATCGACCATTCGCAGTTGTCAAAAATGTAGTATGGAATTGTTGTATAACAATAAGTAGTTCTTTTTTGTTTGTACTTCTTTTGATTATTATTATTATTATTATTATTATTATTATTATTTTGTTTCAGTACACACCTTGTTTAATTATGAGAACTAATAGTAATGAAATATTATAACGTATGTAACATATTTGTCTAATAAACAATAATAAGAGTGTTGGGCACCCGCAGACGGGCACTATGCCTTGTGGCACCCACAACTTATTTAAAAATTAAAAAAAAAAAAAAAAAAAAAAAAACTCGACTAACAAGGAATTAAAGTAGCACCTATTACATTCATCCTAGAGGGGTAAATCTACGAATCGATAATACAGATGATTCGGTTCTAATTAAATTAATCAGCACTATTCCCAGCCACATAATAAACGAATAAAAAATCGGTATATGGAAGAGGCAAGTAGGGAGTGGTTGAAAGAATGGTGTAAAGATTAAGAAATTCTGCTGCGCCCTTTTTTCCTTTTATTGTTGCATTTTTTTACTGCTCTTTTAGATTTTTTACTTCTCCCTTTCCTTTCCTTATTCTTTCCTGCATGTTAACGTATGCAACGTCCAATATGTAAGCGGCCATTATATATGGGTGTGTTATTGTGCTTTTTATATTTATACTTACTTTGATTGATATTTTTTTTGGTTTAATATGTTCGATTTATATAGTAAGAATGATTAATTGTAATTTTGTTCACTTAGAATAAATGATAATAAGAGTGTTGGTCACTCATGCAACGGGCATACTTGCCCAGTGAGACTCGCAACTTATTTATTTAAAAAAAAAAAAAAAAAAGTTGATGGTAGTGTAAAATTTCAGAGTTGTTACTCGTTGTGGCGTCACTTATCATCATAATATACTATGCGTGATCATCATTATCACGCTGAATGGTACATAAAGTATAAGGTGCTCTACTTATACACAGATTTAACTGGAATGTAAATAACGTTGTTTCCAGCTAATAGTAACGCACGCACACTACGGCGGTTTAACCAGTATGTATAGAAGTATACGCTATTCAGTTACTGCAACTAAGTTTGTAACTGAAGAACTTTGTTCCCAGCCAGTTAGAGCAGAATAGTGTCATCGATTTATTCATGTTAGTTACATTCCTCATTACCTTATACATCACCACTAGGAACTAACCCATCCCTCGGTTAGGTACTATGTCAATGATGTTAGTTGATTATATAGAGCAGCAAGGCTATCATGTAAACCGATACAGGCCCATGAAACCTTGACAAAATCTATTTGGGAAAATTAAACAATGTTATTGATTACAGGGTGATTATCTCAACAAGTAATATATATTATAGTAAGAATAACATGGTAACTGATACAACTGAGTATGACTTATGAAACTTTGCTAAGCTGTCATAAAATATAATATTTCTAATAGCAATAGTACCATCAAATCGATACAGTCAAGTACAGCTCATAAACTTCTGCTAATAACATTAGAAGAATACAACATGTGTTTAGATAAATGTATTATGCATGAACCAAAAACTACTTATGTTATGTTATTAGAAGAGCGTCACAGCACCATTTCTTACGTTTTAATCTCCGCTTAGGGTTACTTGGCAGTGTTTTAATGTACATTTTATTAATATATAATGATTCAGATTTGTACTCAATTTCTCATAGAACTTTCCATACTATCTAATATGAACGTTTTTGACGAAGTGAATATTTAAATCATTATGCAGAGTCATGTTTGAAACATATGTTGGAACCGTTGTAATTACACAGAGAATATTTGACTGTTTTCTTTTATTTTGTGACAAATTGCTCTTACACGTATTCCTATGTAACTCCAAACCATATCTCCAAATTAGTGTGACGATGATTTGATAGATAAATCTTTTTAAGCTAAGACTTAGAACTGATTTGTTCCCTAGTAGGAGGTACAACAGTCGAACATATGTAGCCATTTTTTGACAAGTCTGAGCAACATGAACACGCCGGGGAAGTCGTCGATCCAGATACACCCCTAAGTACCTCACAGAATCCGATTGCTGAATATCAGAGTTATTTATTTTTATCCTGGGACATGTTATGAATCTATTAGTAAAAGTAACATGTTGACAGTTCTCTTAGTTTAATTTGATTTTCCAGTCATACACCGATATCTAGATTTTGTTTATATGTTGGTAAACAGCGAAGTTTGCATGATTAAGATTAATATCAGAAGTGAGCTATATCGCCGCCAAAGGAAGCTAAAATAGTGTGATTCGAAATGGGTAGATCAGTGATATAAATTTAAAGAAGTCTAGCCCTGACGAGCTGCCCTGTGGATCTGAAACTAAAATTTTCTTGTTACTGGATTTTGTGTTATTACTATTTAAAACAAATGTTCTGTCTGATAAACAGAAAAAAAAAAAAAGTTGGTAATAACTGCTTGAATTTATATAGTAGCTCATCATGCGAAACCCAATCGAACGCTTAAATACATTTAGGAAAATGGTAGTGCGTATCTTCTATTTTTTCAGTTCTGTGGAGATTGCATGAACAGATCTGTGGCACTGCTGTATTGTAGAATGCCTAGCTCTGAATCCGAACTGATGATGAGGAACTACATTATTAGTACTTAATATGGGATGCATTTTTTTTTAGATTAGTTTTTCTAATATTTTAGGTAGTGAGTTAAGAAGTCTAACTGGTCTGTAGGAAAATAGAGAAACTCAAGGTTTATTTGGTTTTGGAATCATTAAAATCAAAGAACTTTTTTAAGATTGTGGAAGGTAACCTAATCTTAGTATGGCACTGAATACATAACACAACAAAATTGCAACTGTTCTGGGGTTAGATAATACTAGGGAAATGAAGCTGTAATGTTTGCTCCAGACATTGCTTGACATATCTTGTATGGTTCTGGTTATTCTTGCTGTGAAGAGTACATGTTGTTTGTAAATGAGTTAAAAATGCATTTGCTTCCTGATCTTCATTTTTAGCCTAACTTTCATCCACAACGTTGATGTTCTTGTTGTTAAGGAAGGATTTTTGTGATTGCTAACCGTAATGATTTGTCTTATATACCTAAGGAATCCAAGTACTGTTTAAGCGTATTGTTCTTATAATCCCTTTCCTCTTCCTATAGTTTACGATAGAGTTGATTGCACATAGCTTTTTGCGTGGCATAACGATTCGATTGCCACATTTTTCTTACTGCCCACATAATTTTATTTTCTAATTTATGTGAGAACAATGTTATTTCCGTTTATTTTATGTGTTATGTATATAGTGGAATTAGAACACGCAGTTTGTACGAGTACTATTTTTTTTTTTTTTTTAAATTGGGCTCGTCAGCCAAGGACCTTTACCCAGAAACAATTGAGTATTAATTCTATTAGGTTCTTAAACGCAGATTTAAAGTCATTTCCATACTTTAATTTAATGTTCAGATTAATATTATTTTCAATAAAGGTTGAAAAATAATTCCAATCCGTTGTTCGATTATGTAATCTATACTGCCTTTTTGTAATCATAGGATTAATATCTAGAGTAGCAAATACCGGTATGTGATCGGATGAAACATAGTTTTTAGTGTATCATGATTTATAATACTTTTGTAGTACCCGGAAGATAAAAAAGTTCAATATATCTGGTAATCTATTAAAGTGTTTGGGCCACTATGTTAAAAATACAATACATTCATATACTAATACATTTTTTTATGACTATGAAATGAATAAACATGTTTGTCAATAAAATTGGCGAGTTTACGAGATCTCTCTGCAATATAAACACAAGAAATATACACGTAAATTTGCTCGCTTCTCTCTAGTCCTCTCTCCTCTCTGTCCCCTTCACCCTTCCTCTCACAACTTTATAGGTGACACTAATCATATTTTGATTAAGTGCACCTGTATCACTTCCGAACGTTCTTCTTTTTACTCTTCTCTTCTATCAATTGGTCTTCCAACTCCGTATTGTGCATCTTTTGTTCTGTCCTTGCCATCACCCTCGGTCATTCCATTGAGTCTTTTCTATCCTCCATATCTAATCACAAAAATATCTGATTCCGCTTCTCATTCTTTTCCCTCTTCTCATTCTTTTCCCTCTTCTTGAGCCAATGCCCTTATGACGGACCCAACAAAATAAAAAAATAAAAAAACTCGTAAGCATAAGAAAATTAAATACTGTCTTCACATATGTGTTTCTCCATTTTTCATAATAATTTAGCTTATGTTTAGATAATTTATTTGTTTATTTATCCTTTAACCTAGTTCTTATCTTTTGCAAATGGCTGTGCTTCTAAATCTAACTTGCCTCAATTCAATTTAATTTAAAATTTATGTCTTCGGTTCTGTCTAATGTTCTTAAATCCTATTCAATTTCAGAAATTCTTGTCGAATGCAATAAGCCATCCTTGTTTCTTTGCAGATTTCATTTAGATTATTGTTTTCTCGCTGAACGCCTTTCACTCACATCCTTAACTCTTACTCATTTCTACCTTTCAATTTATAAGAACTGCTATTTTATTCCCCAAAAAAATTTTGTTTTAGCTTTTATCTTCATCCGTTTTAGTCTATTTTGGCTTTATGTAGTCTCATGTAATCATCTCTCATATTTTTCTTGGATTTCGCTGACCTCTATTATTCACCCAAAACGCTTTTTTATCTTCCCTTTCCAAATGTTTTCCTGAAGCAGTAGCTAAACAGGAATTCTACACCACTGCCAATTCCAAATTTCTGTTAAATGTAACCGTGTTTACTAATGGCTTTAGGGAACCTGATGTTGTTGGAGCTTCCTTTTATTCTTTTAGATTTTAGCTGTTCAGAGTGTTTCGTTTTCCTTCTTTTTATTCTACCTTTACAGCTGAACTGATGGCTATCCTGCGTTCCATTGTTTTCATTTCTTTTAGTCGCCTCTTTACCAATTATTCAATCATTTCTGATTCTATGAGTCTTTCCTAATCACTCATCTAATTTTTGCTGCCTTATCTATTTTTTTTATTTCTGTTTTGATCTGCTGAGGGTTCCCGGCCGTATCGGGATTGGGGGTAGTGAGATTGCGGATTCTTTATCCCGAGTTGCTGTTTCCTCTTGATCCTTTTTAAAAAAAATTCCATCCTCATATTAGATGTCTTCATGCAAAAAATTTCGCCTTAAACTTGCATAACGAACATTCCTTCTATCTATCTGTTCAACTAATCTTTCATCTGTTTTTTGGTTCTTTGAGTCTTCTTTACTTCCTCCTTCTGTTGTCATTTTAATTATTCGTTTGTGATTTTTTTTTTAATTATTTGGGCTCGTCAACCGGCGATCTTCACCCAGAAACAATTAGAAAAGGAAGGAGTCAATTACATCTTTGCTACGGTCAGATATTGTTAGAAGAAAGAAACAAATAATCGAAACAATATGTAAAGGGAGAAAAGATAGGGCATAAGAGGCACAATATGGAGTGGGAAGATCAAGTCTCAGAAAACTGAAGTAGAAAGCAGAGCACTCAGCAGAAAGAGATGAACACTCAAAGAACACATGGTCCGCATCGCAAACATTCTCTTCGTTTGAGAAGAGAGGACAATATGAAGAGGCAACCAACGAAAAACGAAAACCGGAGAAAGATAATAGACTATGGTTTCAGAACGCAGGCGAACAATGGAGGCAACAACAGAACGACGAAGTGAAGGAAGCAAACAGAACCACGGATTGGCAAGAAGATTAGGTTGAACAGACAGATAAAAAGAACAATTGTGATTGGACGATAGGACTTTTTTAAAGAAGAAGTGAAAAGAAGCAGCAACCCGAGTCAAGGAGCCGCCGATTCATTACCGAAGATGCCCGAATGACTAGGAACCCACAGCAAATCAATTTGAATAGAATAAAGGGAAGAAAGAACGTGGATAAATGAACGTATACGGAGTATGATACAACCACAGGAATGATCAGGTAGGAAAGATCAAATGGCCTGTAGGGCGGTCATGGAGTCAGGTATAATCAAGAATTTAGAAGAAAGGTGACTGGAAGAAATTAAAATAATGGAACGTAGGATAGCCATCAATTCGGCTGTGAATATGGAACAGAAAGGAGGCAGGGAAAAAAAATTCTGAAAAGCTAAAATCTAGGAGAATAAAAGATGCACCGACACTACCCAGCCTCTTTGAACCATCTCTAAACTCGGTTGCATGCGAAGAAA
Organism: Icerya purchasi; assembly: GCA_039619475.1. Lineage (NCBI taxonomy): Eukaryota > Metazoa > Arthropoda > Insecta > Hemiptera > Monophlebidae > Icerya > Icerya purchasi. The sequence continues at coordinate 138,770,449 of CM077116.1, forward strand.
ATTAAGAATTGACAATACTGTGGAATTCCTGTCTAGGGGAGAAATTTGGAGAGCATAGATACAGTGAACATATTTGGAGGATGGCAGAGATCGGTGAAATTAAAAGAGAAATAAGGAAAATTGACAAAGGACATTATGTAAGAACCAAACGAACAGAGCCGAAGAGAGATGAGGGATAAAATAGGGGTTTTCCTAGGTGCGAAACGCAGGTTCCTAGAAATGGGAAGATAGGAATGGATAAGAGTAGAGGACGTGAGTGGAAGACGCTTAGCAAGAGAACGATAGTCCAAATAAGATCTGCGAATAGGAAGGGGTGATGTATTTATTTGATTTGGCACGGACTGCTGGAACTGAAGAAGATTTGAGACGAAGGCAATAATTTTGGATTACGTCCAATTTAGTTTTTAGAAATGAGGAATGATGATAAAAGAATTCCAAGAGGGGGGTGAGTTATACCTCTGGAGAGGAAACAATTAAAAAGATTAAGGATAAATGGAACGGACTGTTATTTTTAAGGATCAGAAAAGGTACACCGTCAAGACCTCTAGCCGAACGTAGTGAAAAGCGAATTCGATAAATTTGTTCTGGAGAACGGCCTGTAGTTAGTCAACTATTCACAAATAATCTGCAATAAGAAGTTTTAATTTCGAATGGGCACGATAACCGATTCTATGATTTCAATTTTAAAGATTTAGTGAGAAATAAAATCAGTAACTACGGCTTTGGCGTTAATTTTAGTTCAAAATTTGAAAACACAAAAAGAAAAAGAAATTGAAATTCAAACAGTATTGCATTAAAGGAAAATTACACTTATCTCTCTTTGGTTTCCTCTCCTTGTTGTCCTCTGCATCCAAATGAAACAATTGCCTGTGATGTTAATTACATTTTCTTTGGATATTCTGCTCTTATTTACACCTCTTAAGGTTAATGCTTCCTGCTCCCCATTATGCATCCTATATCTTGTCCTTTCCGTTCCAGTCTACTGTCTCTGCCATTTGTTCCTTTATTTCAGCCATCTCCAATCACTTTATTAACTCTGATTCCTATCGATTCTGAATGGAGGTCTTTGGTTGACAAGCCCCCCTCAAAAAATATACCTAGATGCTTTTATGTACATATATATGCGCACAAACTTTCGAGCTTTTGGCACCCGAGAGGCTGATTTTAAAGTTGGAAACCGTATGTTCCAAATTAGAGAAATATACGTGCATGCGAATATTTTTTAACTTGATCAAAATTTTTCGCTATAATACTCGCGCCGCAAAAGGGAGTGACACGTCATTTTTCGCGCTTTTTGAGCTTTTCGCCAAGTTTAAAAGTTATGTTAAGGAAATGAAATACGATCTCGTTCCAGATAAATAGTGATATATATTACATGACTGGAAAAGAAAATATTTTTTTCAACTTTCGAACTTTCGGCGTCTTGAGGACCTAAATATAAAGTTGTAACCTTAATCATAGTTTTCCTATAATGCGGTTCTGAATGCACTTGTTTGAGATAAGTTTTGGTTTTTTCAACTTTTTTATTCGGTCTATTGCTTGTGTGAACATCTTTTTTTTTCCAATTTTTGGCACGAAAGGGAGGGCTAAATAATTTTTTAACTATAATTTTTTGATTTTATGAAAGAGCTTCTCCGTTTTTTTTTATATTTCGAATTCCACTCTTAAAGGGTTTGATGAATTATGAATTTTTAAGTAATTTTTGAGGTTCTTTTAAATTCCCTATTATATATTCTTGACGTTTTTTCGGGGTTTTTGACGCCCAGGGTAATTGGTTAACTTAAAGTTACAGAGTTTCTTAAAGAGAATTTTAACTGTAATTTATGAACCAATTTTAAAGTTCATAAGTCAAGCCGTTCGTGAGTTATTGATTTTTTTTTATATTTTCGTCGTTCCTGAACCATCTTATTAGGATTCCGACATACGTACGGAATCCTAAAAACGTTATGTCGAATAAAGGACCAGTTTGGATTTATTATTTTATTAGCTTATTTTAAAAAGTTCAGAACGTAAAAACAATTTAAATTAAATTTAACATAAAACTATTTTATATAAATGACTTATAAATTGTACTGAAATATTTTTTCCTTTTTTATTATCACCGTAATTATTACATTTTTTGTTTCTTTTTTATTGAAATATATGTAAACAAATAAGCATGTATTTGTAAAAGTTTCAAAACTCTTAAACTCACTGAACTGAACGGTTTGTTTCATAAAGTTATAAATTTTGTTATATCTAATAGAATAACGACTTAATAATGGCGTTTGGAAATTTAAAACGAATGAAAATAATTATACTCAGGTGGAACTAATAATTTGAATTCAGGTAAATTAATAAATTAATTTGTAAATTTTTAATACTTTCAGTAAATATGAAAAGGGAAATACTTTGCTTTCGACCAAAAAAAGATTCAGGACATACATTTAGTAAAGATAAATATTAAAAGAAGTTATTAAAAACTTTTAGATTTACTGTGTGATATAGTGACATAAACAAATGATTCCAACGCAGCGAGACTAAATTTCAAATCGGTAACGGTTGTTTCGGATAATTATACATGGACAACAAATAAATGCTGGTAAAATACAAAAAGAGGTAGAAATAAGTTCTAGAAAAAAAAATTATTTAAATAAATTTCATAATCGTTCTAAAAAGAAGTTATTTAAAAATGAAAATGCAACGCGCATAGAAATAAAAAATTTATATTATTTTTGTTTTTTACCAATAAAAATATCGAAACATAGTATCTTCGTTTGATTCCAAGTGATATCCATAAACAAATTTATATATAAATATTTTATAACGTTAAACATACATATTTTGTGTACTGTAATATTTTGTAGGGAATGAAAAAAATATAATTACGTTCATTGCCAGCGACGAAGAAAAGCAGTTACAGCGGAAGAACATCACATTACCAATAACGAATTAATAGTTGCATAAAAGTATGGCACAAAGTAAAAAATTAAGAAATAAATATAATTTGCAAATTAAGTTTGTATATTTATTTCACTACACTTAATGTTTCATAACAGACACAGTATTTTCTTGCGTGAAACAGGAATATCGGCTGGTGTCCGAATTATTCTTGAGACTCCCGATAAATACATATATGTATCTTGACTAGAAAGTAGGTATATATATATATATATATATATATATATGTATATATATATATATATTTGTACAAAAATATTTCGAAACATCGGTATATTTCGACACATATTAAGAGTTTCAGCGCAAAGTGATTATAGTGCAAAGGGTGTTACCAGTGGCGGATCCGGTGAGGGGGGCAAAAAACATTTCTCCCCAAAGAACCAAAACTCCGATGAAAAAATTTATTACAACAGAGAAACTTAATTTATACTATAAAAATTTGGGTGCGGCTGTGCTGGGGTACAGGGCCGTTGATTTAACGTGAAAGCCTATATCGGTTTAAGTATTTATATGTATATATATTTATATACATATTTATATATATGCGGTGAAAAATAATAGTCGTTGCGTTGCGCGATTTCGTTTCACGAGCAATTTTCAAGACGTTTTACGTCAAAAGATTTGTATAAATGTTACCTGCGGATTTAATTAGAACTAATATTTAATACTGTTTACTAGTAAAACTATTAATGTTACGTTTTTAATCTATTTTAAACAACTATCATCGATCTTTTGCCTTTTTTATTTATTTTTAATTTTTATTTTGTAATGTAAATGAAGATAGTTTAATGAGAAATAATATATTTTTTTTACTTGCTCATGAACAAAGAATTCGGAATGGATTACCAACAAAAATAAAAAAGAAGTAAAGTCTAATAAAAATACAATCTTTCTATTCTTTCTAGTAACTTACAATTCAAATTCTAAACTACCATTTTAGCTACAATTTTATAATTTTTTTTATTTTTCACCTAAAAATAAAACAAAATTTAAATTAAATTGTAATAATGATGTATTTTTAAAACATTTTTAAATTTGTAAAGAGGTCATTATTCGATTTTCTTTAGGAAACAATGTGTTTCTCAAATCTATTATCTACTGTATAAGATATTATATGATTACATAATTTCCCTCCACAAAATGTCTCCCTGGATCCGCCACTGGTGTTACATGTTATTCAGTTAACTTATAACACCGGTGTAGCCAGATTTCGGTCGGCCAAATTTACGTCGTTCCTGCTTTACTAAATAGTACTCCGTGCGAACAAAACTTATTTCGATGAAACTTTAAAGCTAACAAGAAAATATCTCATTTCAATTATTAATAATGTAAACAAAAAATTACAGAGATATTCTTCTAGCCTTTCGGCTGGTAATGTATGTTTAATAACTCTTTTTACTATTTTCCTTTTTTTGTTTCCATTCAAATTTTTAAAACGAAAACTATCCTTTTCCCAACTTAGCGTGAGCTTTTATAACAATTTTTAGAATAGTTGATAATTTTAATTAAAAGCGGGCCGTGACATATAATTTCTTTACGTCAAGATGCTACCTAGGGTAAACTGTACCCTTTAGATACGTCGCTAGTTTTAATATATTTCCGCCACAAATTTAAAATTGGAATCAAGAAAACAGAACTGATAATATTAAAATAATCGAAATTATGCGCGCGGAAACAAAAATTTCATCGCAAATCAACTAATCGAAAAAAATCGAGAACATTAAAAACGTTACTACCGAAAATACATATTTATGATCATAACGGTACAGTCAGTGGCGTGCTAACGTCTCACAACCAGGGAGGGCAAAAATATAAATCACCCTCATACATAGAAAGGCCTGAATACATTCACACATGCACCTACATGTTTGAAAAGCGATAGTTATTAGTAATCCTTCATTATAATCTACATAATTAACGATATTTGTTATAATAAATATTATATGTACAAATTTTATATCGTAAGAAATGATGTATAATGAAAAAGAATATAAAAATTAAAAAAAAATGTAGTTTTTTGTTGTCACTACTGATGATACTTTGTATAAATAAAAAGAGGCTTTAATTATGAAGTGAAACATGCTAAGAACGCTTTTCTTTTTTACTTTAAATGATTTTCTCTTATCGAATTTTTATTTTTTTCAACTATCCGAAATTTCTGGTTTTTGTTTTCTATGTTCGGTGACCACTTTCTTTTATTTTTGCAGCGACGATATAATATTTAATATGGTTAAAAAATTGAATTTAATTAATTCAAAAGATCTCTCTTCGCATTTATTTAACTTTTCGTTTAATTTTCTTGGATTTTTATTAAATAATTGTTATATATACTGGTGTAATATATATTTTTCTGAAAGGGCGTCGACCTCGCAATTTTTTCTCTGAGGGGGCGACTGTCCCTATTGCCCCCCCTCCCCCATTAGGCACGCCACTGAGTACAGTTCAGTTAAATTAACAAATGTCATTGACGAAATTACTACGACTACATTTTTATAAATTTCATAATTATCATTTTCGTACTACACACATTCGTAAATGAAGTATGCTGTAGTGACGGAGAGGGGTTTTCGGTTCCATTTGAAATTTCTTTAAAATAGTTATTTGCGTCCACATGCAATGACTATTTAAATAGTTTCGTGCATGCAATAGATTATTTTTTATAGCTAATTTTAAATATTTAAACTGCATCTGGAAAATAAACTATGAAGAACTGCACTAAGAGTTCCACATATAAAAAACATATTTATCAACTATACTGTAAGAGCGTTCAATTGAATAACGTAATACTTTAACAAAAAAAAATCTTCAGCGCAAGTATAGTTCGATAATTAGCTACATGAAGTAAAAGCGGAGCCCATCTTTAGCAAGAAAATTAGAAATTACAATATAAACACAGAAACGAATAAATGTTGCGAATAAATTATGAAATTTAAAAGGTGAACATGAAATCGAAAATGTGTCGCGAAGGAAACACAAAAGTAGAGTTAATACGGTTTAGCATACAAATCAATGTATAATCATTTAAAATTTAAAATTTGAAGATGATGATAATACTAAAATTTATTACTTGTAGTTTTATTTTATGTTTCAATGTTTTTAAAAACGAGTACAACTGTTTGGAATGACTTTAAAGATATAAAATGTTAATATTAGATTGAAATATTTACTTTTTTTTTATTCGAAATTTTCTTAAAAAAATAGAAAACAAAATGAAATGTGTAAACGTATTTTTTTTGAAAAAGTTAATTAAAAATGTGAATAAACGTAATATAAGGGAAACGTTGTTTACATTTCGCTTAAAATTAATCAACAATTCTTAGAGAAAAATTAAAATATAACAGGGTTTGATCGTAAAGAACGTATAAGTATACATTTGTACTAGTACAACGCATAACATGTAAAAAGTAAATGAAATATTGATACAAAACAGAAATATAACGAACGCGTTTGGTTTAATTATTATTTACAATGTTATATTAAAGATACTAAAGTAGTTTTATAATAGTAAGCCTTATCTGGTAACATGATTAGGGCAGCTATATATATATATATGTATATTTATAATGCGAATACTTAGATAACTACAATTAAATAATGAACTGCTTATAGGCGAATGACACTCAGGGTGTCAATATTTGCTTAAAATGTATTGGTTTGTATTGTTTATCCTCACGAGTGAACGGCTGTAAATACTGGATCGACTTTGCCTTTGTGGTAAAGGGTAAAGTACTCGGTTGATATTGGGGCACAATAGCACAGTCTGAAACTTCCTTTTCGTCGTTATTTGAATTTTCGAATAACTGAAAAGATCGGCAAAGATTTGAAAAGTAATCCTAAGTTAAACTTCTAATTAATCTATTAATATTATGAAAAGTGCATTAAGCATACAATTTTGTAGTTTTGTTACTTAAGGTAGGAACCACATGAAAAGAATAGCCGACGACTCTGTTGTCAATTAATCGTAAAGATGAAGGTACTACAAACGTTAAAATACTCGGAATGCACAAAAATATAAGAAATTTTATTAAAACACATAAAGAGAAGTAAAATCATTTCATGATAATTTATGTTTTTTTAAATACTCATTATTAGTGTTCGGATTTTGCATATAATGCACATTTTTTTTTACTTGTAGCTAACGCTTTGATATTTTGTATCTACGTGTTTCAAAGGTTGCAGATTCGAAATGCACTAATTTAATAATGCATATAAATGTATATTTTGAGGATTTTTACATATTTTTCATATTTACATATAAAGAAAGCACACACCTAAACGCACACATACACACACAATTATGTATTCAAAACGATAAAAAGGTTGGAGCAAATGTATGAAATTTTTAACTTTATTAAAAACCAAGGTGTTATCATTTTTTCTTATTTTTTGTCAAGTTCATTGTTCGATCTCTTGCCGATTATTTATGCAACTAGAAAGAAAAAAAAAAAAATTATTTCTCCTTGTTGGTCGTGTGACCACGATTGTTGTGTCTTTTTACAGACTCATCTTTCTGCAAATAAACATTTTTTTTTTGTTTCCTTTATAAATTAAATGAATTTGAACAGAGTATTTACATTCCGACCTTTTAGGATTTTATATTTATATAGTCAATTGCCTGTGCTAAACAATATGCTTGAAAACAAAAACAAGCATTCTTGATCGACCTTTTTCACGTTATTATTTGATTGACCGTTAGCTAATAGTGCTACGTTATCTTCGACATTATGATGGGTAACCATCCTTTGATCCAGGGTATACATATATACATATACATATACACATATTGTATATATATACCCACAACTTGTGGCACAAATTTGATCTCAACATGTTCTTTCCAATATCTAGCACATCATTTGCAGTTTTGATTCAATTAGATGGAGTGTCAGATAAAAAAGAAACCTCATACACCCCGTTTGAATTCGCGGCATTTAAATATTTACCAGTTGTGTCTTGTGATGTAGAGAGGTCGTTTTTCGTAATGAAAACTATGTTAACAGGCACAAGACATAATTTCCATGTTGAAAATTCAAATGAATTTAATAATTTTTATATTTAGATTTATAATTCAATGGTTTTTTAATATAAATTAAGTGGAAGAAAAAGTAGCATATTAATAAAAATTTGAAGTGAAAAACAAAAGTTTTTTTTTCAATGTACATTATCTATTACAAAATTTTTAGTGTATATTTTGAGGTTTTTTAGTACATATAAATCTAAGCCCTACTCATCATAGACTAAATTGTGCTAATAATCGAGGTAGTCTGTACACTGCTGTTCCAGAGTAAAAAGAGAACGCATGAATAATTATAGGCTGTAAAATCTTTTTAATTCAACTTTTCTCCAGATCTATTAAACATCAGTGTTGGGTAGAATAAGTTAGTTTATGAATGTTGGCATCAGAAATGTCTTTATGGTCGTATTTTATATTTAATCCTACAGACGTAAGACAGAGTGAAACGGAACGTCATCAAATCAGGAGTAAACACAGTTTTTGAAAAATGGTGTCTCAACTAATTTAGAAAAGAGTATTGTAATTATTTTTGAAAGAGTCTATTTTAAGCTGTCATGATATTGGTAATTTTATAGTTAATTTTGTAGTTGAGTAAGGCATCTTTGTTTACCATACTTCAAAAATTTGCAGATAAAAAATATGAATTGATTTAGAGTACATAGTATGAAACGTGTTATCAGTGATTTAGCTAAGTGTACATGTTGCAGATACCCAGGTCCAGATTAAGTGTATGATAGGCCCGGGGAAATATTAGGGGTCCTTTTCGGAAGTGACAAAATTATCAGTGTTACAGAATAACTAAATTTTCTTTAATTTAATTTAATTATATTATTTTGAATTATTAATGTAAACAAAACTAAATATCATTTAGTCAATGGGTAGAATTTTCGATGCCAAAAAAAATAAATATATATATAATTTTAAACAATGAATTTTTCAGCAAATTTTAACCAAAGATTTGCATAAAAGGATAGTGCATGAGCGTGTGTTACGCGTGTACACACGCACACACATTCATACAGACATTTCCTTGAAACGTAAATTCCGACTCGTTATACCTTAAAACAAATTTCTCGTACGTTTTTACAAAACTCGAAATTTTACTATTACAAAGTTTCCTCCTCTAAGAGGAAATAAGAATGGATACAAAATTATTAACAAATCAATGTATTAAAAAATGCACTTGCTCCTGTAAAGTTAATTCTATTTATTTAACAAAAAGTTGATGTATATGATGAATGATAGATTCATTTTTTATTACATGTCGGAAGTGAGTATCTCTTGGGGCCCCTTTATAAGGCGGGGCCCGGAGATGCACCCCCAGACTCACCCCCTAAATCTAGGCCTGCAGATACCACGAGCCGAGAAAATTATTGATGAATATCAATTAGTAGCAATTTTGAAAAGAAAAATGTTAGGAAGCGAACAATTTTTTAAAAAATCTGAAGAATTTTTCAAATTTTTTATTTGATTTTCTGATTAATATGCAAACAAACTTCTATAAAACTAAAAATAAAAACATGAGAAAAGCGTTATAAAAAAATATTCACAATAAAAACTTCAAACAAATATGAAAAATTTAACATCTGGATGAAGGTAACAAAAATAAGTAACAATAATCCTAAAGCCAGATACAAAAAACTATTTTTTTAAATTGTAAATCAATAACACAATCTTTTAAGGTGAGCCAAGCATCAAGTATTTTTATAATCTTGAACGGTATGCAGAATTATATTGTTTATGTAACTATACACACGGCAAATATTTCAATGTAAGTTTGTAGGTACATTACCGTGGCCATCACATAGAAGTCAACCCATTGAATAACAGAAATCTAAACTATTTGTGTTTTAAGGATATGGACAAAAAGTAACAATCAGAATTTCTCATAGAAAAAAAAAAAAAATTAATTTTGTCTATTTAAGTTGAGTTTGAAGAAAAATTGTGATATTAAAAAATCAGAGGTTTGAAAAAATTTTGGTGCAAATAAAACTTTTCCAAGTTCCCCTTCAAAACATTTACTGAAATCAATGAAACTACCTTGAACTATATCAAAATATTATGAAATAACAAAATTTTTGGGAGATTTTAATTCATATCCAAGTTAAAACAACATATTACTAATCTTTGTGGAAGACTGATGACAAAAGTTAAAGATGGTTCTTCCAAAAATAGCTCCAGTGTGTTTTGTGTCAAAATATATTCGGGGAAAAGTATTGTTCGATATTTCTTTTGGAAAATCAGTAATAACAGTTGGGAACTGAATCTAAAACGAAACGTTGTTTTGTTAGACCTAGAACGGAAACTGAAACGAATTATTTTTTTTGCAAAGACAAAAACGTTTTGAAGTTCTAAATATGCACTAGTGTGCGACACAAGGTCATTCGGTGACATAGTACACAGATAGGAGTAAAGAAGGGTAGAAAAGGATGTGGTATGCCATTTTCTCTTTTTACTACGTACCTGAATTTTCGGTTCGTTTGCAGGATTTACCAGTTAGTCTCCATGGTGTTTATTCGTTTCTATTAGTATAATCAAGTGTAATACAGACGGATGTAATTTAAAATATCGATAAACTAAATATGTGTACCTGTAACGAATAGAGACCATTGTCGTTGCGTTTATATGTGGATGACAAATATTCAACTGTGTCGATGGAGTTGAAAATTTGATTTACGTTTGCTCGGCTGGCATTATTTACAGAATCATCATTTTCAAAATCGTTAAAGCTGAAAACGAAAACAAAATCAAATTAAAGCAATTGTTATTGGTAATTAGAAAAAACGACAAATAAGCGAGTTTCGAAAAAACTTTTCAAGAAGAACTGCTAATTAGGTCGTCTTCACCATTACGCGCGAAAATACGTCCCATCTACCTTCACCAGAAGTTTTTCTATTCGGACGAAAGGCGAAAGAAATAACGAAATTTAAAGACATTATCCGCTTATCTACGGAAGTTGTCAATCATATAACTTCTTACTTAAATTAAATACAAGGAAACGATCAATATGTGTATTATGATTTAAACGATAAAATTAGTTGTAATTAAAAAAAATACCAGTCAGTTATGTTCGAAACCATTCGGTGTTGCTTTTAAAATTTAAATTATGACGTAATGATTAATTTGTATTTACTTTACGCTATTAAAAGCCAGCATCGGTCTGGAGAGTTTGTACCGGTTGGAACTGATTAGGTGATTATTGAAACAGTTCAAAATAGGCTGATATCTGTTCTTTTTTGTTGCAACGCAGCTGAAGTCATTAGAAATGTCGTAACGGGCGAAATTTACGACCAATCATTATTACTGCAAATAATGATGTCACGTGTCAGTGAACAAAAGTAATGATTCCAGATTTTTTTTTTTTTTGATTTTTTTTTAAATTATGCGTGCAGAAAGCTCTTCCTGTGAATTGCATCAGTAGAGAACTCGATCCTTATCTTAAACCCAGGGCAACTGATTCCGTTATTTATTTTCCACCGACCTTCGTAATATTTATAACACAGAAGATAGTTATTTCGGCAAACTGCTTTACGTTTTTTAAACGGATGGTTCGAAGAGGTCTCTAATGGAGTTGGGATGTCTTTCATCCTTCCGGATATAAATTTCTCTGATTCTTTTTGTCTCCTTTCTTTCTACACTATCTTTACGGCCAAGTTAATGGCCATCTTACGATGCCAATTGTTTATATCTCCTCTCATCAATCTTCTTCCAAATATTTGATTATCTCTGACTCCACGTACGCTCTTAAAACTATTTCCTCATATTTCCCCTTTAACTCTTCCGATTTTTGTATCCTCCGTATTCGCTTTCTCCTTCGCACTCTTCTCTCGCTTCATTCTATCCACATCGATTTTCTCTGGGTCGCTAACCATACGGAGACAGAGGCTAATGAAAAGGCAGATTTCTTGGCTCAGATTGCTGCGTATTCCCGTTTTTATTTCACTAAAATTCCTGCTTCTAATTCGCTTTCACTTGTAAAAAGTTTCATACTTGTTTCAGATATATTTATGTCCTTTTCCAACCAACTCTCATTCTACCTATTCATTCAAAACCTAATCTTCCTAAATGGCGTTGGTTTTACAATTTTCCGTCGCTTGTCGTTCCGCTATCGTTTCTATTATTCGTTTCCGTCTTAATCATATTCTCCTTCCTTCCTCATGTTTTCATTTTCTTTTCGCACTATCTCCTAATTGTTTTCTTCAATTAACGGCGAAGCCGTCTGCGATCTTAACCCTATCTTCTCTGAATGCCGATCGCTCTTAAATTCTGATCTGTTGTTACTTGAGCTTAACAATCTTTATTGTGCTTCTTATATCTTATCATTACTGTTGATCTCCACTGTTCCGATCCTTTCGTTTTATTCTATCAATATCTGACTGAGTCTAAATATAACTGATTCTTCTCTCTCATATCGTTTCCAGGTTAAGATTCGCTGTAGATGTGCTCAAGAAAGAAAAGAAAAAAATAACAATAGTTCTGCACTATTGGGCTTGTTATATTTTGTGTTTTAAAAGCCTACTTACCTTTCACTTTGAGTTTCTGTAATGAATTTGAGGGCAACCTGTTCCGTATTTATAGCATTAATATAAGATAATTTTTTGGACTCAGTGGTGCAGCTAGGAAAGTGCGCTAGATCCGCTCCTAAGCTTTTGTATATATCGCTGTTTATTTTCGCCGATTTCTTTTCGACGCGTATATTAAATAATTTCTTTTTAATCGACATATTAATCGGTATCGCCATCTATATGCGGTGCATTTTAATAGCATATACTAGTAACGAATACTATAAAAATAACGGTGATGCTGGTGCTATTATATATGCAACTGGTGAATAAATAAGTGATGTAATTTCAGTTTCTTCTGATGTGTTATTTTTTGCGGAAATGTTCCTTCGCGCAACCTACTCGACATGCTCAGTTTCAATGTTCAATACTTTCACTTTGCCAATGACATACTAGATTTCCAAAAAAAAAAACAGCTGTTCCTGGTCCAGCCTTGCCGAAATTTGAACTGGTTCGAAACCGGTACAGTTAACGTGCCATACCATCGTTATCATAAAAAAGAAAATAAAAATAAAACAACGACTACGTATAAACACATTGTAAACTCATAAAACTATGTACTACTGTGCCCATATTTGCCGATATCCGAAATCATTCGAAGGTGATAATATGCATGCGCGTGTGCTTATTTCATTTTAAATGAAATCGCAAGTACGGATTAAAATACAAAAGTTCTATGACGTGTTTTTGCTTTTGTATAGTGCAGGTGCAAGTACAATTGCATAAAATACAAACCTTTCAGTGAATGTATAATCGCTCCAATATTGACTAGAAATGATTCCGAAATAATTTTATCTTCTGTTAAATTAATACCTAACACATACATTGCAAAGAAATCAAAAACACATTTTATGCTTGTAAGTTATATAAAACAGGTTAGTAAAATTGGCAATTGTTAAAAATTATTAGTTTTAAAGGGGTACATCTATACATATATACACATGTATATATGTATAGAAAATTATTGCATGCTTGATTAAAATGTTCAGAAAATAATTATGTACATAAAGCGTTAAATAAAACGTAATTTATTTTAAAATCCAACGAAACGTCAAAAGTTCATTCAAACCACTGTTAGAGGTCTCTCTGTCTGAAGTAAAGTTTTCGTAATCATTTTCCGCGGCTCAATAGTAACCGGTAATTCGTTATATTCATTTGTTAGTTAATATCTGTAAGATGGAATTTTAAAAATTCCATCCTCTAATCTCCTTCCGTTTTGTAAAAGTTTTTATCTCAGATTTAGGTGTCAGATATATTTTCTAATAATTAATCATTTTCTATCTGTTCAACCTAGTCTTCCTGCTAATCCATTGTTTCTTTTCTTTCCCTCACTTCGCCGTTCCGTTGTCTCCACTATTCATCTACATTCTTAAGTCAAACTCAACTACATTTTTCTCGTTTTCCTTTTTTTTAGTGATTCCTTTCTCACACTTTTTTCTCCATTCGAATGATGCAGCTGTTTTTGATTCACTGATTATGTGTTTATTAAGTGTTCATCTCTCTCTGTTGAACATTCTACTCTGTATTTCGATTTTTTGAGACTTGGTCTTTCTTCTCCTTATTGCACTTCTATATCCTGTTTTTTTCTTTTCCTCACGTTATGTTCCCGCTATATTGATTTATTAATGTGATCTTATTAAAGCACAATTGACTCTCTCAGTTTCTAACTATTTCTCTCTACAAAAAAAAAAAAAAAAAAAAAAAAAAAATGATAACAGCCGGGATTGGAAAACTATATTCTAAAATCACTACAGCTAGCGAACAAAGTATAATTAAAGTTGGTTATTAAACTGATTATGGGGGAGGGGGTAATATTCCTGGAACCGGCTAGATTCTATTTCTATTATCAGTTATAACAACATTGATTATAATGATAAGTCGGGTTTATTAAAATCAAAATTGTAAAATTTGAAAAGTTTTATAAACCACTTTAATAAAAAAAAAAAAAAAAAAAAAAAACCGTCCTTTAATCTTTTTTTTTTGTAAATATTAAATTTATATAAACGGAATGCCGTCATTTTTTATTCTATTAATGTTGCTATCATATTAAATGCTTATTGTAAATTTAACAAAACTACATCTCATTACGAAAAATATTAGAAAACAAGTTCAAAATTACAAATTTTTACAAAAGTAAAAAAAATCACTACCATTTTTACATAGCAATTTATTTCTTATTTTTTATTATGTTGATTTAGGTTTCCCTTTTTCATCGTCGTATCTTTTACACAGAAAGAAAAAAATTTGGTGTTTGCGCTTTTAAATTTACTAATAAATTTTTGTATAACTTTAATTCTAAATAAACGATTATTTGCTTGAATTATTTGTTTAATCAATGAAACGAGTTATGTCGCAAAATATATTTCATGGAAGTTTTGTAACGGATTAATACTGTTCAGGATTAGTGTAAACCTTGAACATTAGTAAAATACTTCATTTGAAATTGAACATTATAGGGATCATTCATTTACATAAACTTAGAAGGAAGAGAAAAGAAAAGCAAAAAAATCCATTGAAAACCTGACTAATTAATACTATTAAAAAAGATAACGATTAAAATTATACGATTTCCTCGCTAAATTATTAATGTGCGCCTTGCACCAAAAGCGAATAGCTATTTATGATACAAAGAGAAAGACTGAGAAATTCTACAATTATAGACAGCAAACTAGAAATACAACTTCTCTTAAAACTGAGAAAATTTAAGCTGACCTCAAAAGACGGTTCAAACTGTGTTTAGAAAAAGCAAACTAGAAGGCCACTTAGATGACCATCACGTGGTTGCCGATCATCCGTAGTATAATGAATGAAAAGCAAAAAGTAACAGAAGGAGTTTTCCAAAAAGGAATTACTCACGATCGTCAACATTATTGATTCTTTACCAATTTTTATATTCTTCACATTTCCCTTTTATCGAGGTTTTTCTCTTCATTTATGTACTCTTCTCCAGTGGGTCATCATTCTTTTCTTCTCCTACTTCTATCCTTTGTACGGTAGTCCTTTTCGATAAATATCACATTTAGCTTTCTCGCTGTTTTTAGTAGTCGTTTGTTTCCTATTAACCTTTTTTTCGTCTTCATATTTCACTTTCAGCGCTTTTTTTCAGTTGTTGATCTTTTTTTTTTACCACCGACCAAGAAAATCCATTTTGCTACTGGAACGCTTTACCATTCTATTTCAGTACTCGCACCCTAGGTATTTGCATTGCTAAACAGCTATTCCATATTCCACTTATATTCATACACAATTTTCGTAGACTAATTTTATTGTTCTTCCCCCTTTTCCTTCATGTATACACCTCGGCTGCAAAATTGTTCGTAAATACTTTTTTCACGACGGTACTTGACTTGCGAACTTTCTACATGAGATCGTTCTCTTCTTTTTTATCTGATCATTAAGCTTTCTTGCTACTCCGTTTTTCTTTGGTTTTTTAAAAAAAAAAAAAAAAAAAAGTTAAAACAGCTGAGAGAAATGAATTAGTTGACTCATTCGCTCAGTTATCTTCATCTTCTGGTAGGTTTCTTCCTGTTTTCTCATCTTCCAGTATTACCCTTCTGTCTGCACCTGCTCATTCCAAACTATGGTTTAACTCCTACGTCTCCTCATTCTCCAACCTGGATTCCTTTTCTTGTCTATTCAACTTTCCCTTTCACGCTTGCCCTGATTTTTTGACTTTCCTTCTATGCGTCGCTTTAACCACCCTCCGATTTGCCGCCTGCGTTTTGGGCACAGTTTACTCCCCTACTCATTTTTCCATTTTTCTCTCGTGCCGTCACCTTATTGTCCATTACACCCCCTCCAGCAACCAATTTATTTGTGATTCCGATCATACGTAATGTTGTGTTGTTCGTCATTTTTAACTAAACAAGTTTCCTTCTATTCCTTTCTTTTACAAAACGCTATTCCCAATCCATACAGTGCTTCGGCCATTCTCTCCCTTCCTCCTCTTTCCGGTATCCAAGCTCTTGATTCTTTCCTGTCGTCTACCTCTGATTATGTAAAGATCTGAGTCTCTTGACCCCTCTTTTCCTTTATTCTTGGGACATGTTGACGAACTCATATGAAAAAAAAACCGTTCATTTATGTTTTTGATCATTACAGTTTTGGTGGCTGCTGTCAAACGCCATTTTTGTTTACTGGATGAATTGCACCAAATCTTATTTTTTTCATCTAGTATTATTGATAATTCGATTTTTCATTTTTACATTACAAAAAATGAAAAAAAAGAAAAACAAACAATTAAGCAGGTTATCACGTGTCGTTTGACTTAACTAGATAAGTATATAACAGTTTCACATTTAATTACGGTTTGAAATACGCGTTTATTATATTTTAAATGTTATTAATATGTGTATAGAAGGTAGTGTTGTAAATTTAACATTTTTTTTTATTTTATCTTCTTCGTCTCTCCGATTTTGTTTATTTTGGTCTATGTGTTTTCCGCTTTTCGCTTTCGCTTTCCAGTTCACTGTTTATTTAATATCCTGATTTTTCCATTTGTCGGTAATTCAAATTATTTAATCTCACATTATTTTCCCTTTTATTTTTTTTTACTCGTCGACGTTCGACTATACATTTTTCTTTAGCTACGCTAACGAAGAGCAACAGAGCCCAATCAACCCCAAGGAATCTAAGTAATAGCTCAAAAGAAGCATAACATATTAGATTCTAATCTGGTGCGAGATTGATTGAATGAAAAAAACTAGAATAGGAACAACTGACAAGGAAGGAAATGAGAGAACATAAGAATCATTGTATGGAGTAGGAAGACCAAGATCCAAAAGTTGAGAATAGAAGAGAGAACGTTCGGAAGAAAGTAAGGAACATTCAAAGAAGACATGGTTGACATCATACAGAAAAAAAGAGTCTTCTGGGTGAAGAGGGCGCCGCGGAGAAGAGACAAGGGAAAAACGAAAAAATGACGAAGGGAGAAAGTCATGACCGAAACGAAGACGACATATGGCAATGATCAAGGGACGACAAAGAGAAGGAAAAATGTCAAACCATCTGATCAAAGAAGGTAATGTGGCTGGACGGAAAGATAAAAGGAATTTGGATTGGAGAAAATGGAAAAATAAATATCCCTCCATAATCTAAGGTGAAACTGTTTGGAAATATGATTAGTATTGTGAGCAGGAAATTTATGAAGAGGATATTCTCGTTGGAAGCTCCTGAGCGAGCCAATGAATCAGTCACCGCATTACTCGCAATTGTATTTAATTGATTCGATTAACAAATTTATAAATAATTATCTATACTAAAATTTAAATTGCACGTTAGCGCCCCTTGAGCAGGTAGCCATTCTGAAGAGATGGTGTCGGTTATTATTTGGACGACCGGTTGCTTTTTGCAGAAACGTGTCTTTAGTTTAGTATAGTTTTAGTTTGGACAAAAGCTCGTGTAGGTCGACGGCTAACGAGAGCTTCAAGCGTATTTCTACGTATTGTCTATTTTCAGTAATTTTTTAAATTTCAAGTCGAAGCGCGTTAACATATTTTTTTGTTTGCAAAATGATTATTGTAAATACACTTCAGTGGTCCGTGATTCGCTAAAATGAGTTTCGTCGTGTAATATTTATGAAATATAGCAATGTAATTTTGTTTTATTTTTTTTTTGTTTATTCATAGGTTCGTTTGTTGTTTTTATTTCATTCGGTATTCGTTATTTTTTTTTATGACACGGCGCGCATCGAAGGTCCATACGAGCTAATTATTTTTGGGATTGACTATTTTCGAATACATCGTGTAAAAACTACTCGAGTGTAATTATTTCGTTTTTTTTTTAAAAAAAATCTGAACTTAACATTACTTATAAGAATATTTTTTTTTGTTATTTTATTTGCAACAAGTAGCAATTTCAGTATTAAATGTAAAATGAACGGTTTGCTTTGAAAAAATTGTTTTATTTTTCTATTAGAAAAAAAAAAAAAAAAGAAAGGGTCAGTGGCGTAGCTTGACTTAGACTGGCCTTGTATCAAAATATGTTGGGGGGCCCTAATAAAGTGTAAAAATTTTTCACAAAAGAAACAAAAACGTTCGCATTAAATAAAAATTGATTATTTATTGATTATAAGTTATTACTTACAATAAATGCTCCTAGGAGCTAAGCTACAATTCAATCTAAATAATTCCACATCAATCGAATATACACTTTTCTCGCCCCCTTTTTTTTTTTTTTTTTCGGTAAACTTATTTATTAAATCATCCATAGATGAAGGCGATTTCATCTAGATTTCCTGCCTCTATGGATAATAATGACAAGTCTGAAAGCCGTTCCTGCCCCGTTGAAGTCCTGAGATAATTTTTTATCAGTTTTAATTCTGAGAAACTTCTTTCAGCAGTGGCAGTTGTAACCACGTATATACTACAATGCAATAATTATGGCTAGAATTCCATATATGGAATCCAAATATGGGGAGAGGCTAAGAAAACGGAAATCAATAAAATAGGTAAAAATCAAAAAAGGTGTCTTAAACTCTTATACTACCACATTGGAAACGGAGTGACTCGAGATCAATTATGTATAGAAGGAAAATGATGAAATGTCACCAAAGATGTACTACTTACTACTATTACAGGTTACTCGAATATAATATCAATAATATAAGGTTACCAACTAGGCCAAAAACTCGAATAACGAGAAATCAAAATAATATATATTACATATACCCTAGAGGGGCAAATCTACGAATTGATAACATACGATGATTCGGTTTCAATTAAAGTAATGAGAATTATCCCTAATCATATTATAAACGAAAATAGCATATTAGCGTGTGGAAAAAGGAGGTGGTGAAATGGCTGAAGGAATGGTGCAAAGAATAAGAAACAAACTGCGCCCGAATTCCTCACTCCTAGATAGTTTCAATCATGCAGCTACTGATATAACATGTATTCTATGTTGTTGTTTTTGTGTCGCTCCTCTTTTAACTTACTGTTCGTAATTCATAAAGAAGATATTGTTTACGCTATCATGATATATATATATATATATATATATATATATGTATATATGACTTTTAGAGTGAATGTAGGTATGTGTATGGTTTTTCTTTTTCCTTTACACTTATATATAAGTTATATATATATATATTTACTAAGACATATATTAATTAAGGTTTATATAATTTCGATGTGTATAATAAGTATGTATAAATTTGTAACAAACGATAATAAGAGTGTCGGGCACTCACACAACGGGCATACTTGCCCAGTGAGACCCACAAAACTTATTTTAAAATTTAAAAAAAAAAAACAAAAAAAAACCCGGAAGGGTCAATAATAGACAGCATTCTGTTATTACCTTCAGAAAACTGGATGCAAGGCTATTGAATTTTATCAGTAATAATTCCGTGAGTTCTTTAACGGAGTGAATTTTCTGAATTTCAGATTTTAGCGTGTTTTCAAAGCAATTATTTGTGAACAATACAGATCAACTGACATGCCTTTACTGTATATTCAGCAGACATTTTTATGATTTCGTTTGAAAAAAATAAGAGTTTCTCCGGTTGTAAAACACTTCGAACGTATATATTACTCAGGTCACAGAGGCTCTGAAATCTTTGTTTAGTTCTCAGAGAAATTATTATATCTAAAAAGCAATAGTACACATTGACTTTAAAGTACGATTCCAGGTCTGAAATTCCCTCATCTTCTGCTAGCTCATCAAAAAAAAAAAAAAAAACGCTTCGTTATCTCCCGTCTTTTATTTTTCAAAACATTAGCTAACCCCACTTTTTTGCTAAATCTGTGGACTCGTTTAGTAGTAAGGCATGGAACGAATTTTGATTTTTTATTTCGTTCAGTCTATTTAAAAGATTACACTTAGTAAAATACTAACTTTCTGAAAGTCATACTACATTTTTACGAATTTTCGCTCACACACACGTTCGGAGCCCCTGTACCCCGGGGGCCCCGTATCATTGATACGGTTGATACGGCGGTAGCTAGGCTGCTGGAAAGAGTTCGAACGAAACTGCGTAAAATAGTCAAACTTGTTATACATCATTCGTGAGTATTAAACGTAAAATTTCATGCAGTGTTATGAAAGAAAGATTCGGCAGGAAGCGATAATTACATCGTAACTGATTAAATATCGGTTATCATGTTCATTTTTATTCTCAGATTTCAATTAAGTGTTTACCTGTTTTTCTTGTGTCTTAATTTTGCGGTTGGTTTGATATTTGATTGAGATAATTCCGAATCGGAACTAGCCAAAGAGCGGGGTAAAATTCCTTGAGCGAAGTTTTTTCGGTAGTTATCCGACGAAGAGGATCTCGGAGTAGAAGCCACTGATTCTATTCCGCCGTTGCTGACAGCTGCATTATCTTTTGAAATAAAGAAAAATCGAATTATTGAAATCTCGACCGTTATACGTTATATGCAAAAAAGGTTATTCGATTATTTCAACCTTAAAAAGACCAGTTTTTGAAGGACTTTTTCATCTTTCGTCATATAACTTTAATATAGCATATTCTAATATTGTATTTTCCTGAAGATTAGCTTTTTTTGGACTAGTACACATTTTTGCGTCTATACTTCTGACGCAGAAACATAATACCGATTGGGGTTTTTAGACGACTGTAAATGGAATAGTGCGCAATCGAGATTCGCAATAGGCGAAGAAGTTCATGAAAAAAAGAATTCTGAACAGTATTGCCTATTGTTTAGAAATCGATGGTAAACGACGTTTACAAAGAAGAATGAAACGAAAAAAGAGGAACAAAGTAAATTGCGTATATTAGGAGAAAAAGAAATACCGTTAGAGCCTTGGAATGAGAAGAGGGTGCATAATAATTATGAAAGGAGAAATGCTGATTAAAAGAGCGAACAGAATAGCGAAGTAAATAAATATATGTTTGCGCGATTAAAGATTAGAACACAGGTAGAGTTAAGAAAAACGGAATCTGTTATTTATGATTAGGGACCTAAACATCCAACGTAAATATACAAATTGGTAAGTAAAATAGCGTAATAAAATCGCTGTTAGCAGATAAAAAAATAAATAAAAAGTAATTCGGTTTGAAAGTGATGATGAAAAAAAGATTAGAGAATTGAAGGTGCTGGATTCAGTTTATAAAAATTATGCAGTAGCAATTTGTTAACTGTACAAAAATAGAAAATTACTCGAATTCTGAATTTTCGGCGTTACATAAACGTGCGCGCTCTTCGGCATATGGTAAACGACTTCAGGATGAACGGTTTCCTTTTTAGCAGATATATCCGTATGCGAAACTGAATCCGAATCAGCCCTGCGAAATTTAGCAGCAATAAGAACCAAATGTTTAAAAAAAAAAGCAAAAGGAAACTATAAATGTTTTTTTTTTTAACCGACGGCGCTGAGTTAGGTAACATATCGGTTATTGGGAATTTCGTCGAGATCAGTTCTGTTTTGAACCAAAGTGGAGCAATGGTTAAAAATTATGAAGAATGGATTTCCTAAACAATAGTCGAACTTCCTCTTGCTCAGGGACGTTATTTCAATCAGGGGCAGGAATGGCGTTTTAAAGACTACCTACATGTATATGAAAGGAGTTATTCATTTTTTATATGCACGCTAGGTAGGCAGTACACAGCGGACACATTGGGACTGCACTTGTGGCGCGATAACAAACGGCCACAATCAGTTTCGAATGTAGTCTTGCGGTTTGCGTTGCCTATAACAATTGCCATGAGCGCTACCTATTCTGTACAGCTAGAATGTACAAATAGGTAGTCAAGACGCTTGAAACTTGAAGCAATACGATTGGGAATATACATTTATATATATATATATATATATATATATATATATATATTTGTATATTTAAAAGTATGGATATATGAACTTAAAGAAAAGACTAAATCAAATTGTATATATATATCTGAACAGAAAAAGCTGGAGGGGGGTGCGGAAATGTGGTTTTGGAGGAAACTCCTAAAATTAAAGTGGACTGAACAGGTTAAAAATGGAGATGTTTTTAACAGAGCGGTGAAAAATTCATTGAACATCATTAAGAAACGTAGAATCATAATGATGGAATATATATACTGATAAATGATGAAATATTAATCAAAATTATAGGTGGAAAAACAAGGAGAACCAGATACAGAGGAAGATCGAGAAATAGTTACATGTTGCAAATAATTAAAGATATGAGGTGTACAACATACAACAGATTAAAAACAATAGCATGAAATGGAATAGGATTGAATGCAAAAAACGAACCAAACGGTTCAATGATTGATTGGCATAATTTTCACTCCTTATATTAATACGCTGCGGAACAGAGACTGTATTGAATTTTTTTTGATATGTATGATATACGTATATGTAATAATGCACACTTAATTTTAATACAAAATTGAATGCAAATATAAGCATATAAACAGGGAACAATTGATATTGAAATAAAAATAAAATTAATTACATATAAAGAAAACTTATTTACTAGAAGGAATTTAAGAAAAAAAAATACGAGGTAAAACATAAATATAGTCGATAATTACATATAATACGCGTATTCGATGTTACTTTCCTACATATAACCATTCGATAGAAAATAAAGAAGAATCGTTCATACGTAGAAAATTTTTAAACAGAGAAGACTGTTTTCCGTCGCGAAAAATGCCAGAACCTTACCATTAAAAAAAAGTTATTTTTTCTGTTTTTAAGTACCTCGTTGCTCCCATATTGTCTTCTGTCTAAAATGAGTTCTATTAGCTAGAGAGGAATAATGAAATACTGTTTCTACAGTTTATCTCGGATGCCGATACTTTCAGCTTTGTCTAGTGTAATTAAAGCCGTTTGAAATTTTTGTGAAATTTTACAAAACGTTCCTAACCTCTTCTTTTTTTTTTTTTTGAGCTTCCCAGAATAATTTATGAAACGGTGAATCGTTAAAAAAGATAGAAACAAAAACTATCTGTTTTCCATTTCTTGTAGCCGCTGTATTCAATGAACATGAGCAATTCCGTTTCGATAAAGTGTCTTTTGTTTCGTTTATCATTTTTAAATTAAAACTAAATATATTTACATCACTCCCTTGAACATGAAGTATTTGCTTCGAAACGCGTCGATGATATAAAAATTATATATAATTGTTTAATTAAGTGTTAAAAAATTAATTTTTGTCGTGAATATCGCATCACAATTACTTTTCTGCGTCGACATATTTTCTCTTTTGAATTAATGTTATTAAATTACTTTTCAGTAAAACGATAATTTTAAGATCGCGAATTTTCAGATGAAACAAGTACCGAAAAGAACTGAGGGAAAAACGTGCTCAGTAATTACTGCTAATGACGAAGGAGCATAGTAATTTTTTTTTTTTTTGATGGTAATACATTCCGTGGCTTTATTCGGTTTTTATTAACTTCAACTATGATGGTCTGTCGAGATTAAAAGAGTAAATGATGATTAATAATTGTGCGGAAGATAATGTCACGCATGTCAATGTATGAATATACATACTTGAACTTATATAAATGAAATGTTTACAGTTAATCTCGAGTATTACGCACACATTTACGTCGTGCATATAACTGCAGTAAGCAATATTTGTAAGAGTGTAACGAAGCTTTGAATCAAACATATCACCGAAAGAAACGATGGCAATTAGTAAAACTGATTTGTTACATTTATTATTAATATAATTACGGTTAAATTCATTTATAATTTCATCAAATTAATTGGAAATTCTAAAACATGTGTATACTCATTTATATACTTCATATACGACTGAAATACATTACTGATGTAATAAACTATGTATTAATGTTTTCTGAAATTATTACATCGCTAAAAAAGTAGTGATTTGCTGTGGTATATGTACTTCTTGAAGTTGTATTTTGTTATAAATGTAACATACATTATTTGCCATAAAGCATTCAAAATAAAAATTTAATCGTTCATATAAAGTATCGATAAAAACGTTATCCGACTTACGCGTAAAATTCAGTATAGTATTTTTGGAAAATTTTAAGTTAATAAATCGTTTGTCGCAATTTTGATTTTTCCTGTATTGAATTGCGCGCTACGCTCTAAAAATGACATTACACAGATCACAGATAAACTGCAGCAGATTGGTTCGAATAAAATAACTAAAATGTGTATTCATTTTTGACTTTTTCCACTTCATTTAGTTATTTATTAGCTTTCAGATTATAAGCTAGTGAATTATATGTTAGGAAATGAAATGCCAAATACGACTGAAAATGAAAAAGACAGAAGTGTCAAAGTCATTTTCAGATAATTTCTGAATTATTGACGTCAAATTTTCATTGAAAATTCAATTTTTGTAACATACGTATATAAACTTTTCATTTACGTACCGAGTAGCCGTTGTAAAATCTTTATATTCTCGACGAGGTTCCCTGTATTCAGATAAAATCTGAGTACTTGGTGGCGGGGTTGGGTAAACCATTCCGTCAGGTTGTTCTCGACGGTTGCTGTTGCCAATACCCTCCGCCAGATTGTACAAACGAAGCTGTTGCCTTATGTCTGCTTTTTCTCTTTCTCTTTTTCGTTGGAATTCTTCTTCGACTTTTCGCATAGCTTCCAATTCCCTTAACCGTTGTCGCTCTGAAATCGTTCACACACATTATATTTAAAACTTTAGGGGTCTCAATCGTTCGACGGTAAAAAAAAAGAAATCGATAACGCAAAAATATCGATAATATAATTTTTAGCCAACGTAACACTACCTCGCAATGACAAAACTTTTCATATTTTTCAAACTCTTGTTAGCCATATTTGTTAATAGATATTAAATGTGTATATAAATCACGCATATGGATACATGCGATAGAAAGCACGATGATTTGTGTTGTTTTATGCGCAGATTAGTATTCAGTGTTATTTATAACATATATCTATCTTTATATATATATAAATATATATATATATATAGATATAATATTTTACACTTTTGTTTATCATTGGATCTAAATCTGATCGTCAACGATTTCATTCGTTCATTTAGCGCTATCGCAAAAATATACTACAAAACACTTGAAACTAAAATTAATATTACCAAACTGAAATGAAAATATTTTAGTAGTTATATGAGATTTTATGAAGTCTGCTACCGTTTATCGTAAATATATTAAAAAGAACAAGAAATATATACTTTCATTACATCATAAATTTGTGTAAATACTTTTTTAAATGAAAACACCGAGCAAGGATAATAACCCAGAAATGAAGGTTAATGTTAAATATTAAAAAAAATGTTAAATTTTACTACAAATATAAATAGAGAACCAAGACGTCTAGTATAAAACAAAATATCGAATACTAGTGTGATTTTTTCCTTTATATGTAAAAATCAGCATACACACACACAAAAAAAAAGAAATCGGTATTAATTAAATTTCTGGCTCTGCCACTAATTAGACTAAAAGTTCCGGTTGGTCATTCTTAAAATAAATTAAATTTATTTCAGGATTACTTCCGCTGTGTCAAACCAGATAATTAATATTTGACTCAATTTAGAATATGGTTTATTAATTTTAAATAGAAATTGGTACTTGAATATTTTGTTACTTACATAGCTTTCCATTTTTCAGAATTTTCATATACTGTCGATATGATTAGTTTTAGATGTGTTAATAGTGCGTGCTAGCAGAAACATACACTGCTCTGTATATTTTACGACGTCCACTCTACATACCCATCCAATGTACATATAATAAACGATAGGGAGGGCAAATAGAACGGTAATATACAGTTTATAAAATCGTAGCGTGCGTAAAATTGAGTGAAATTACCTATTCAATGTTCCCACTGTTTCCTGTTTGGCCATAAAGCGAAACAATGTCACAGTGCATCCTTTATCTGTTCACATTGTTCTGCTATTCAGAGTGCTCCAATATTAACCTTCCCCCAACCTGACGCAATTGTAAAGGTCAACACTCCGTCCAGAGTGAATTTGCATCTCTTTCCCGGAAGCTAATTCCTTTAAATCTAAATCCTTAGCTGCTGCTGTCTTTCCATACGCCGATCGTGCTGCAGAACCCTCTTAATACTAATCAACTTAAAAACGTTTCGCCTTCCCGATTTTCTCCTCCGGCGCAATCTTCCAATAACAAAAGTGAATACTTTCAAAAATCCATTCAAAAGCATCATGTCACGAAACTGGTTCCTCAATTTCCGCCTGTTCCTTCCAACCGTTATCCTCTCCCTTCTAATGGCTGGGCCATTACAAATACCAATCCTTATTTGTCTGAAAATTCGAAATCCTCTATCGATAACTCAATAAAAAATAGTCATAATTTATCATCCCCGATTACGGAACTCCTTGCGAACCACAATATTCCTACTACCTCCAGCTTTGTAATTTCTCTCTTTCATCTGCTGTCTAACAAATTATTTTCATCTTCTTGAAGCCACTAATGTTTATTTTTCACAGTCTCCATTATCTCATCCTTTCATATAGTGCTATGGTCATCACATGCCTGAACTCGTGTCCAGAGATCGGTGCACTTTTCCTTTTTGTATGTTCTTTTCTAAGCAACAACCACATATCATAGCAAAGATCATGAATATTACTTATACTTTGTTTTCAAATTATTATGGTCATCACATGTCTGAATCCATATCCAGAGACTCATACACTTTTTCTATCCTTACGTGCTCCCCTAAGCGACAACAATTTCTCATGGTTAAATTCATGAGCGCAGTTTATATATTTATATATATATATCGATTTCAAAGTGTTATGGTCATTACATGACTAAACTCACGGCTAGTGATCCGTACACTTCCTCTTTATATATCTATAAACATAAGGCTTCATTCCTCTATATTCTATTTACTTTAATTTTCTCCGTGTTAGTTGTTTTCCTTTAAAACTGCTTTCCTTCTACTCTTCTCCATGACGGTTTATAGTTTATACCCTTTCATTCTTTATCTCTGGTATAATGCTTCAAAAATATAAAATCATACAATGGAACTGTCCAAGCATCCTTGTTAATCTATTGCAGCAGCACAAAATTAGCGTGTCGTTAATCTCAGAAACCTGGCTTAAAAATAGTATCGATTTCAAAATCAAAGGTTATAATATTGTCCGGTCAGATCGCGAAGACTGATATGCAGGGGCCGCTATTCTAATTAGAAATGACATTGTTTTTCTCTCCCATAGTTTTTCTCTTCCTATGTCCTCTAATACTCATAAACCGAATTTAGTCATAATTTCTGTTCCTAGCTTACTTCCTCGTCCTATAAACTTAGTCTCTATTTATGTTCCACCAAATTTTGATCTTAAGAATTTTCCCTTCTTATTTCAAACCCATTCATAATCGGTGGCAATTGGAATTCTCATTCTCCTCCATGCAGCTGTGCCAGACACAACCCAAATGGAGCAATTCTCGAAGACATAATCTTATTTAACAATTTTATCCTCCTTAATGACAGCTCACCAACATATTTTAAAAGTCCATCAACAGCCAGCTCTCTTGACTTATCTTTTGTTTCTCCTAATATTAGTCTTCGCTGTTCCTGGGAAACTTTAAGTGGCATTTTTGTGAGCGAGCATGTTAATTATTTCCATCAGCAATCCCTCTTCTCAACAATTCTTCAGATCCGTATATGCTCCTTTATGGTCCTTTCCAAAAAACCGATTGGTCTAAATTTCGCTCTCTAATTGATTCTTCTATAACACCACGTTAAATCAAAATTCAAGTCCAATACATCAATACAATTCATTTTCTAAGGCTATTCTTTCAGCACTTTCTCTGTCATCTCCTCCAGTTCATACTTTTCCGAGAAAGAAACATCGCAATACCTCTTCTTTATGATGGAATAACGACTGTAAAATAGCTCACCAATGTACGGCATCCTATAAAATCTTTCGCTCTTGTCCATCTTTGTCTAATTTCCTCGCCCGTAAAAGGTCAAACGCGAGAGCTAGGTATATTTTCTCGGTACGTGAAGTTTAGTGATAACGTGTTTGTTCATTCAGCGCTAAGAAACAAAACAAGTAAGAACGTTCTGTATTATTTGTATAATTCTTATCTGTAATAATTTAGTCGTTCACAAAGCCTAAAGCGAAAACAAAGTATTGCAAAATGCAGCGAAAGATCATAAAAGGCAGCACAGTGATTTCAGTTCATCAAGTATGGAGCCAACCATTAAAAAGTCAATAAAAAAAAAAACAGCGTACGACTCGAAGGAAGATGAATTGGACGAAGAAATCAACCAGTGCTCCATACAAGAGCTTAAGAGAGAGTTCAAGGAAATAAAAAAATGATTCGAGTTCATATCTGAAAAGTACAATGACCTCGTTCAACTGCATGGCCCTCTGGTAAATGAAGTTAAGTCTTTGAAAGAACAAGTTAACGTCTTAACAGTGTAAACGAAGAAGAAAGATCGAGAAATCGCTGAACTAAAAACGACCGTAAACGAATTAGCGCAATATGGAAGGAAAGAGAATATTGAATTGCATGGAATTTCTGAGAGGCCAGGAAAAAATATAGATAATCATTAAGGTGGCGCACAAATTAAATATTGAATTACAAAAGAGGACATTTTGGCATGTCACAGGGTGCCTAGCAGAGATTTAAAACTACCTAAGCCATCATTGCTAAGCCAGGTAGACGAATAACAGACCTGTTTTTTGACAATAAAAAGAATGTAAAAATGTTCGATAAAGAAATATCTGGTAATGAAGAAAGTGATTTGATAATCTGACCAGATACCGTAAAAATTTATTGTGGCAAAACGAAAAAAAAAGGCCAGAGCTCTCAGCTATAGATTTGTATGGACGAGGCGAGGAAAGATTTTTGTCAGGAAAAATGAACAGGATCGCATCCTACATATTCGGAACGAAGAAGACGTGAATAAATTGTTATAACTGTAATATCTCGCGCGATTTTACGTACATTTATGTCGCTAGTATTAATTATGTACTAAATTCTGGTATGTGTGTGTTTCTGTATGAATGCGTGTTCGTTTTTGTGAGTTACGCAGGCGACACGGCAGTGAGGGAGAACGGGGTAAAGTTCATGTTAAGGAAAGAAGTGTGTATGCCACTGCTAAAAGAAATAGTGATTACTGAGAGAACGCTATGGATAAGGGTTTACTTGATAGATTGTAGTAGATTTAGATCAGGGGTAAGGAACCGGATGTATAAGTTTCAGGTAGGTAGTAGAGGTACAAGAAAAAGTAAGAGGAGAGTAGATATAGAGGCAGCGTTAAGTGATAATAGAACTCGGTGGTGTTTTGCAGGATATCAGACAGTTCGTGCGTGTACAGGTTTACATGGTAAGTGCATGAGAGTGAACAGTGCGGTATGAGGGTGTATGAGAGAGGGCACATGGCATTGCTATTATGTGCCTGCAATACCGTTTGCGTGGACTAATTATATCTGCGTCAACGGGTAGAGAATGTGTTGGGTATGTTACGTTTTCTCGATTTTATATTACGGTTGTGAGAGCTGGACTCTCGACGCTGCCCTGGAGAAGAACATACAGGCTTTTGAGCTGTATACGTACCAACGCATTCTCCGAATCTCCTGGATCGAGAAGATCACGAACAAAGAGCTACTCAGCAGACTGAAAAATGAACCAGAAGGACTTAACACAATTAAGGAAAGAAAGCTGAAATATCTCGGGCATATTCCACGCGGGCCAAAGTATGAGGTTCTAAGTTTAATTTTACAAGGAAAAATCGTCGGAAAACGTTCAATAGGACGTAGACGGAACTCTTAGCTAAAAGACCTCCGCCGCTGGTTCAACGCATCATCAGTCGGGCTGTTTAGATCCGTTGTATCCAAAAATTACAATAGCCATGTGGATCGGCAACCTTCGTAGCAGAGACGGCGTATGAAGAAGAAGGTGTGTGAAAATTTGTGAGTGACGATCATCATCATCATCAAGTCCACTGTCCTACGTAAGGACGTGGTGGCATCAGATTTCTTTTAGCGTTTCCTTCCATTTATTCCGATCCATTGCTACGTGGAATGCTTCTGACAACCTGTACCCAGTTAGTGTATTTACTTGATCAGCCCATCGTAGTGGGCATCTTCCTCTGGGGCGTTTTCCTTACACCTTACCATGTATAATGTTTCTTTCCATGGAATTTATGTTCCTGGCTATGTGACCGAAGTACATATCTGATCATATTTCGATTTATTTCCTGCAGGAGCGTTAGTTTCTACCTTCAGCTCCTCTAGAATTGATTTGTTGGTTCGGCGTGCCCTTCACGCTATCCGCAGCATTTTCCTGTACACTCCCATCTCAAAGGCATTTATCCCAGTCATGTTGGCATTGAATGCATTAGCTGATTCATTAGCTCGATCTGTCGTTCAAACTGGTTAATTTATAGTCAAATTTTCTTCTTGTAATCTTAACGTTCTTTTAAAGAATTGCCATCATAGACGATGGCACGAAATTTATCCCCTTTTATCCTCGAAACCTGAATCCTTTTATCTTAATATACAAACCCATCCTCCTCCGTACCTTTGGTACTATAACTTCCCTCATCTGTCGCGCTTTCTTATTTCTCCTATTTGCAGGCTCTTCCATGATCATAGCCGACTTCCGGCATCCTCTTTTCGTGTTTCTGTTCTCTTCTCCCTTTTGTTCTTTCCATCCGGATGATTCTGATTTACTCTGCGACACAAATCACATCTTCTTCGAATCGCGCGTCTATATCTATAGAAGGCTCTCACTTCTATAGACAACTCCTGAAACTCGGTTTGCCTACTCCATACAGTGCTTTGTTTATTCTTTCTCTTCCATCCCTTGCGATCATTCCTATTATAGTGTCCTTCACTGTTTCTGTCTCCAGTAATATTCAATTCTAATTCGTTTCTTCCTCTCTCTCTCACCAATACAATCTAATGTTGGGTAATGCCTTCGACTGACAATCCCCCCTCAAAAAAAAAAAAACTACACATTTTACAGTACAACCCTATTTTTGTTGTACTGCGTATTTTAAATTCGACTGACTTTATATAGCTTTGCTAGATCATGGGAGTCCTAACTCGTTTCCGTCTAAACACTCTCTAATATATTGGGGAAGATGAATTTGTTTTGGCGTCGATGTTTAATTTATATTCCATTAGTAAACTTTTCATTCCATTAACCTCTTGTATTATTATTAGAATAAATAACTTGATTTTTTGTGCATGCTCCTGCCGTCTACCGAACAGGTGTCCGTTTGATTAATTATTTTTAGACTCTTCGACTGTTTCAAAAATTTAGGACCACCTTTATAATAATCAGTATATAATAACGCCGCGTTAAACAATAAATAAGTGCGTTTTTTTTTGTTTTTTTTCGGTGGGATTGAAATTCAAAATGATTACCTTTCTGTTCGGCATCTTTCGATAATTTATCAGCAATCCGCTTTCTTTCTATCTGTCTGATGGTACTCTGGAAGGTGAACTTCTTTGGTTGTTTAGAATTTGACGCACTGGTGACGTTATTCGAGTTTTTTAATGACTTACGATGATTGCTTAAATCCTCGCATGATTTTGAAATCGGTGACGGCCTACATCTATTATTGCCGTTGCTTTTATGTCTCTCTCTGTAAACGATATGTGTACTTTTATTTCTTGTAATTATTTAAAAACACGTTTAATTATCAATATCGGTAATTTTAAAATACTCAATTTTCATTGGACGCTCAGGTTTTTGTTTACATCTTGTGAAATTAATAAAAATAAAGAAGAACGAGTTTTAGCGTGTTTCGATTTATGTTACTCAAGTTGCTTTTGACACCAGTGTAAAGATAATCATGCACAGTGTACGGACTATGTAGATGGCTACCGCTACCATCGGGAGCAATTTGTGGGAGAAAATGTGAGGTCTCCAAATTTATTTCTAACGTTTGCTGCATTTGCGTCTATTTTCTAAAACCATAATGCTGATTTACTAGCGATGTTCCGTCAAATGACTTATACAACATTAATTGCCTGCAAGTTCACTTTTTGTAGATATAATTGAAGTAAAAGCTTTAATTTGGATGTAATAAATCTGTACAATTTTCTACATCTAACCAGAAGTTACATATAACGAGAGGTAAAAAAAAAAAAACGTGTTCTGATTACGTGTCATTACTTTTTTGACCGTGTACAAAATTTCATGCTCAAATTTAATTTACAAGGTAATGCTGTATGAAAAATTGTCAAACCTCGAAAATTTCGTTTAATACAATCGGTGTATTTGCAGAAATCGATTGTTTAATTTCAAATGATATTTTGAAAACTCTGATTGAATGGAAGTCTCCTCCCACGCATTACGGTTGCTAAAAAGAATGGAAAAGTTCGTTTTGGCTTAAAAGTCATCACCAAAACAGCTTTATAAAATTGTAGCAATTGTCAATATTAGGGTAACAGGTGTATTTGCGAATTTCGCACAAATTCAGGGTAACTGTTTCAAATCATAAAAAGGTACAATATCAAGTAGCTGTTGATTTTAATTGTATCGCTTGTACTTTTTTTATTGCCACTGAACACTGTGCTTACATTTTGGCGTAACAATTGTGCATCGATGGTAGTGGTCGAGAAGTAATCGGATACATTGTTTAGCGCTGTTGCAGTACTAGATAATATTGCCCTAGGCGGCTGAAATCGTGAAGAACATTTTCAACGTCTGCATACAGAGCTTGGCAAGCTGCAAAATTCTGCTTAGCAGATTCAATTAGACCAGACAAATAACTACAGTAGTATATATAAACATTTGTTCTAGGACACAGTTTGAAATATTGCCGCATTAGTGTTGCAGTAGTACAATTTCTGTACCTGCTTGCTTTACCTGCAGACACCTTTGCATGAATGCCCTTATTCAGTAACAATACTTGAACATAACATTAGGAGAGAGGCTTTAATTAAACAATTTTATAATTTTTTAACCTGTACTAATTTATTTGGTATGCTTGTGTGTTTCTATAACTTTACTGATGCATTTACCATTGCTTAACAACTTTAATATTTCCAAACCTTACTAAAACCTTTATTTTTGTGTCTGCATGCTTTTAAAAATGTGATTTGTTGCACTTGTAACTAACTATTGCTAAGAATGTGCTAACCCAATACTCGCTATAATTTCTATGTTTGGCTGAATGAATATGTCTCTGAAATTGGCCTGGTATGCAGTCTAACTGAAATTAGATTACATAATAATCGTTGTTAGCAACGTGTATTCAAGCATACAGTTTGACATATATTTCATCTCTATTTCAAACATGTGTTGCCATTGTGTGATTTAAAAGATGTATCAGTGTATACCCAACCCAAATAACTGTGGTGACAATGTATGTGAGAAGAATATGTTTCAACATGTAGATTTTGGAGAATTTTTAGCATTGATCTAACCAAAATAGCTACAATACTAATACTTCTTGGTGTTTTACTCCTGTTCTTTCATGTACACTTCTAGTGAAATGCGTTAAAATATCTACAACACTGTCTGTTACAGCAACATGTTGTTAAGTTTATGTTTAATCTATATATAATCATAATTAATTAGATAGTAACCTGCGTAACTATTTAATCATTTCAATTGCAACAAAGGATGCGCTTGATGTACATTTTATACTAGAGCTGCTTTTCTAACGTGTGTTGAGTTTACTTATTTAAATGTGTATATTTCTAAGAATATTTTAGAGGGCACAAAGAAATAAAACCTACGATCACACTAATAAGTGTGGAGTTGATGTAATTTATGTATGTCTGATGCAGTATATGCATGTGTATAGTATAATAGTATGATGTTAATGATGCGTCAATGTGTGTGCGCACGTACAAATGGTATAATTTATGATAAACAAACATTAACTAATTTTTGATATCCCCTGCTGGGTGTAGGCAATCCCTGGCGGGATAAGTTGGCCTAATCTCTCGTACTGGTCAGGCAAATTGGGAGATGCATTTTATACCTGCTGCCAGGTTTTCACGGTGATAGTTAATACGCAACGCTAATGAAGACGGTAGTGTAGACGCAAGACTACACTCGAAATTGATCGCAATCGCTTGTTATCAATTATTTGCACCCCTCTCTGTATATTTGTTTTTCATTGCTGTATAGCGAAACATATTAAACCAATTGCCAGTTCTTCATACGGCAATGTTTCATCTGATAATATAAGTGCACATGCATATGTTCGTAAACACTTCCTATTATAATGATTTCATATTTATACCAACTTACCAACCAATGTAGAACTGTAACATTGCCTACAGCGGGCTGTTGTTGTTCTTATTATTCAGAGTGAATTGAATCAAAAAATCAACATTATCAACATTATTTAAAATTTATGATATATACAGGAGAGTAAAATAAATACCTGTTTTGCTGATACTTGGACGACTGGTACTCCGGTAAGTACATGACATGACCTCCCGATGCTAAATATGAAAACGATGCTGGTTTAGTTAAAGAGGACATCATTGCTTCATCGTCCTAAATGAAATTCGAAATACGTTTATATGGTAATTGATAAAACATGAAAATGAAATTATACAAATAAATGAAATTGAAATAGTGTTCATTTTTTACTAGTCCTTGTTTTTTTCATTATTTTGGGCTAGTTAACCATGGAAAATCCACGAAAAACGACGTAGGTGCGGAATTCTAAATACTAAACGACAAATTCATTTCAATTCTTTGTGAAATAGCTTTCAAAACGTTCTGTTCTGTTATGTGTGTATACTTACAATTATAACAATTTTTAGCGTTCTAAGAAATTTAAAGAATATATTATACAAATTATAAAAGAATTAGAAAATTTTGTTTGAAAAATTTTACCTAAATTTTTGTCGTGGTTTTTCTGAACATTGAGCATCTTGAGATGAAATCCCAGCCCCAATAGGATTGAACAGATAAACATTAATATTTATTAATTTCTTATATTTTTCAAACCGATTAATTTAATGCGCACAGTAAGTACCTAATCAGAATTTTCCAGTAATACATTTTTTTTACAAGTTTTTTTACCAATGCATGTTTGTTTTTTTTTTAATGACATTTATTTTATTTGATACATGCTTACTTTTTTCCATAATTTAAGAATAATTTCTTGTTGTTCTATGCTGAATAGGTAAATTCTACCGACTTTGCGAATGCAGTAACCTTACATCTTTTTTTCTCATAACACTGTTTTATAACTTTAGTTGTAAACTTGTGTTCGTGAGCAACACAAAATCTGTTATATCAGAGTAAATGAAAACACGACATAATTTATGTGTATATATTTGGTTATATTTTATAAAAACTTCAAGCTTATTTAAAAAATTATTTTTTATTTTGCAGTTACTTCCATCTTGTAGTTTTTATGGGTATAATGTAATATTCAATAAATAAATTCATCGATTACCTGATCTGCAAAAGACGGACTGGTGTCACTCCATCGGTTGCGATATGAATTATATAAGTTTGGTACGCTGCGACTTAACAACCAATTTTCATCTAAGGAAGAAACTGCTACGTCTTTGTTTTTCCCGAGAGCTCCACTGACAGACCGTTTTAATTTTTTTAAATTTTGAAAGCTTGTTGATGGAGCAGATGGCATCTGCGATTAAAAAATCATTGAAAAAAATATGAGTACATGTATAGATGTTCCCTTTTGTTCTTGTTAATAATGAACATAATAATGTTATAATCGGTAGACTAAAACATACAGTTTCGCTTAATTAGTTTTCCTCAGTAATTTTCTACAGTCGTCAATAAAATACTGTAAAACAGAATTAATATGGATCCATCATTAATTTATCCTGACCTCATATTAGGTTATCAGTATATTTTTAACTGATTTTCTAATGTATATATATATATATATATATATATTAGTGACAACGTCATTCTTAGCCCAACCCCCATCACTTTTTTTGTCCTAAAACGTTACATATATTGTACATATAAGAAGACAAAATATCGACAAAATGGATTACTTGACGTTGTCAATTTTCCTCGTTCTATACGAAGTACACATGTGACAGAACTGGGTGTCCAGGGTTGTCCCCAGGCAGGGTCAAGGAGCGGAGCCCCTTAAGAGGCACGAACGGCCGAGTTATATACATAGGCTACCGAAAAGAAGGTGAAACTAAATTCAGTACAGACAGCCAGGCGCAATTTATCAGCTGAAAACATGATGAAGCGCTTGATGAGATTATTTCATTGAAAATGAGTTGCGGTAAGACTGTGTTAAAATAAGCACTTATGCGAGCCCCTCCAGGATTTCTAATAACGGAAAAAAATGAATTTTTGTATTCCCGGATATCAACACATGTAAATAATAGCAATTAGGAGATACAAGGAATAGAACGTGTCTAAGAACACTATACCACGGATGGAGAGAGACAATAACTAATCAAAATCGTCAAATGCAAAACATATGCATCCCGAAAAGTGAAGAAACGACAGTGCCGAAGGGAAGAGCAGAAGGAGTTGGCTATGCAATGCCATGGTCACAGCTGCGAGAGTTCACAGTACCGACGTACAAAGGAAACAGACTAAAATTAAAGAGGAAAAAGAAACGCGGGATGTTTAAAAAGTAGTTAAGAGCCATCAAGCACCAAAGCTATATAGAACATAGCGTTTAGCACGCTGTGAAAAGTGATCCGAAAGTTCAGTGACCGTTCTCCACCACTATAAAACAAAGTTTATAATTCTTTAATTATGGAGAATAATTACGGTAACGATT
The DNA here is from genome assembly GCA_039619475.1 of Icerya purchasi. Lineage (NCBI taxonomy): Eukaryota > Metazoa > Arthropoda > Insecta > Hemiptera > Monophlebidae > Icerya > Icerya purchasi. The sequence goes on from CM077116.1 coordinate 138,807,589, forward strand.
GCGTAAGCAACGCAAACTATCAAGAAGAAATAAATAGAATTTGCACCCAACACCATGACCACACTGCAACAGTAGCGTCCACGGTGCCGACTGACGAGGACTTCACCATAGATACATTACGGCTGAAATTGGGACAGCAGGCCCGCAATACTGACTGTAGACAGTGCATGTTTGCAACTGTAACTGCAACATCAGTGCGTGCTCTTCGTTCAGAAAACGTTGACTTAGATCCGGTGGTTCAGTTTGTCGAATTTATGCATAAAATATTTAATTTAGATCCGAACAACAACAGCATTTCCATTTCCACTACCCGTAATAAAGTACCTGTGTATCGACACGCTGTATGTATACGTGTCACGTTGAACATTTAAAAATATAAAATTAAATTTCGTAATTTAATTAATAAAAACACATTTTTTGACTATCAACACAATCCCGGTAATTCCTTTTTGATGGAATAATTTTAATTTTTAATAACAACTTTGTTTTACTGCAAACATGTAGAGATTCTGCGAATAAAACAGATATTCCTTCAATCATATCGCACAACACCATACTAATGTATTGTTTTCTTTTTTTTTTAAATTAAAAAACAAAGCCATAAAATATGTTTGTAATAACGCTCTACTTTGAAGAAGAATAATTCATTTGTTTTTTTTTTTACAAAATTTCATAGAGTGATTGATCTTGAACTACACAAAATGTCTATGTTAATTATAATTTCAAAAATCAATATTTTTCGATGTAGAAGTAAGTAACAAAAATGGATAAGATAAATAAAAGGGCCATAATTTTAAAAATCTTCAGTTATGAATAAAACGAACCTTATTTTGAGTAAGATTTGATGTTCTATTTGTCAATTTCAAAAGAAACAAAAATAATATCTGAAACTCGCAAAAGAAAATAAACGAATATTTTACACTAATCCGAAAATTAAATTTACTTTAAACGCGTAACGGTGAAAAGTTTACGGGATTTCTCTCTAATTCATGATCGTAGCTTATTGTCCAGCCATAACTGCTGCACTATCGCAAGTCTGAACGATTAATATTCTTTCTTGTGACCAAATGGTAAGCTACTTAGCCGCCAGGCCATAAAAAAAAAAAAAATATATATTTTTTCTTCAAAATATTAAAGTCTTATAAAATTTGGAAGTTAAACACTTGCGCTTCACGAAACTTGTTTGGATCGTCAAGTACATTTTTCTTCCGCGAAAATAAAAGAGAAGTGTAACAAAACAATTTTTTCATATTAAGTTGTAACGTACAATTTATTTAGAAAATGCTGAGTTTTTTTTTTTTTTTTCTTTTTAATAGACCACCCCTTAAGGGAGTGCTCTAAGCTATTGAAATATTAAGTTTCTACTTAAATAATCAATACTTATAAACTGTTGTGGAACTAGTCCAATGGCTATAGTTCCCACTAATATTTAACAAAAATATTACTACTAATTAGGTGATTAACAAATAATTACATAACTAAATCTAAATGATATGTGCGCTTGAGGCGCCTAATATCATTATTTAAGTAGTTGAATGGCCTTTATATTTATGTGACTATACAACCGCTTTTTGTGTTGGATGGCAAAGTCATGAATGACATCGTCAATCAGCTTCATATCGAAATCACGATGGATATCCTCATTACGCTGAAACTAACAAGCGTTCGTTATTGCGCGAAGAGTAATATTCTGTCGACCTTGGATGATCCTTCTGTGCGATCGCGAAGTACATCCCCATAACTGGACTCCATATGTACAAATTGGGCGCAGGATCACTTGATATGTAAGAAGTTTATTACATAGTCTAAGCGGTGATTTTCTGCCAATTAGCCAGTACATCTAACTAAGCTTGCGCTTTAGTTGTAACTTTTTGTGCTCGATATGTGTTTTCCACGTGAGCCGCGAACCGAGATTCAATCCAAGATACTTTACTGATCTAGACTGTGCTATTTGGATGCTATTAATATTAATGTGATTTTGTAAGTCGACTGGGCGAAGTGTATATGTAACGTGGACTGTTTTCTGCTCGTTGAGCTTTATCTTCCAATCCTGCATCTACAGCACACCTCGGTCAAGATGATGTTAGAGAACCATTGTCGCTTCGAAAATGCCGAATAAAGATTTTCTTTTGATTTTGTAATTACAGTAATCCAGATTACGTTAATCACTCGTATAGACCTTTCTTCTGGAAAACTTAAAGAACCACAACTTGTAAATAAAAGATTTTCAATATCGCACTTACATTCAACCGCGATTGTCCCGTTTTTTTGCAAATGGGCGCGTAAAATATGGAAATCTGTTAACTGTGTAAACGGTATAGAAGCGGTAGCGCCGCGAGCTAGCGAGATTAGATTGACAGTAAATAGATTTCTTAATGTGGTTATAATTTTCATTTAGATAATATTTCAATTTTTTTATTACAAGACGAATGCTCTTACACATTTCACTTTAGAGTTCTTAAATTAGAGTTACTTTATATATTTATATATATATATATATATATACACATATATATATATATATATATATACATACATATATATATATATATAAAAATGTATGTCGGACAATGTAAAAGCTTATAAAGCGATAAAAATAGAAATAATGCAAATAATGTATGGTTAATTTGAATATTAACAACGTTGCATAATAACCTTATCGGAGTACGAGTAAACAGTCAGATGTTCCTCTCTTGGTAATGATAGAGAAAACCTTGGCGAAAATTTAGCGGTGCTAACACTTTCTGGAGATACGGGAGCCATTTCTAAACCACCATCTGAACTAGTTTCTTCTAAATCTTGTTGAGGTGTCCACGCAACCTAAGAATGTTCACGGTTAGTATTAGTGTGCAGCTAGGTGGAAAGTTAAAACCATAAAATAATAATTAGCATAAAAGAAAATTTTAATTCTGTACATAAGCTTTTTATAGCAAGAAGAAACTTATAGAGAGTGGCGAGTGTCGGTGGTAAGAATCGTAGTCCGATTTTGAGAAATTTGCAGCGAACTACGATTGCACCACAATTCTGATATATGATTAATACGAAAATTATAGCACACGCCTGTTTTGAAAATAATTAAAATCAGTACGCTGAGACTTTCGGTCCTCATTAATTTCATGCAAAACAATTTAAAGTTAAGTAATATTCTAGATTGTTTAAAATCAAAAAATTACCCGCAAGTGCGACCAAGTTAAAATTCCGAAGTATTTGTACTAATAGGTTATTTGGTTAGATCTTTTTTTAGCGAATGTTATGGTAAAACAACTTAAAATTATTGAAAATGTTAAATTATTCATAATTTAAAATTACTTGCAAGTACGGCTAAGTTAAAAGTTTGAAACAATAAGGTTAAGTTTTTTATTTAGTAGTCTTATGAAATTATTTAATATTTATATGAATAATATCATATTGAAAGCGGTTTATAGATACAGTTTAGCTGATAGATGCACAAAAGCAAGAGGGAAAAAAAGGAGCATTTGGGTTCAATGGGAAATTTAGTGCTGCGTTAGTGGAAATTTAAAAAAATTTTAAAATACAGGTTTAGTTTTTGATCAAAGTTTTGGATCACTGTCCTTTTGACTTTCGATAAAATTCCGGATTTGGCTAAAAAATTATAAAATCTCGTTTATAGCAAAACTTCAGTCAAATATGAACTCCTTAGAACGTCTCTCCGTTAACAGAAGACGATATTATTAGTCGTTGTAACAGCAAAAAAAATAAAAAAAGAAAGCGGGCTTGTATACGTGCAGCCTTAAAACTCAATATTTTCTGTTAGAATGTTTTACGAAATTAACGAAAGTGCTTGTAGCTTATAGCGCGCCATTGATCGAATGTTGCATATCGATTTTAGAGAAATCGTGTTATTCGTGATTTATAATCCTTCCCACGTGACTGTTTAAGAGAACGTTTATTCTCCGTAATTCGATATGTCTCCTTTAACCAGCCGTAGTATAGAGCTCGCATTAAAATCTCTCTAGTCTCCGTAAATATCGTGGGGACTTTCCCATAATTTCCCTCACCAAAAATTTCATCATAATGTATTTTCACGCCACTAGGAATGTGACCATATTCTTCTTTAAGGTATATATTTAATCTATTAAGGCTTTTAAAATTGTGTATGCTATTTTAAGAAAAGCAGTTTCCCGTACTTCACCAATTTTGTATTTTCCTAGAATCACTTCAGAAACAATAACTTTTTTTTTTATATATATAATTACCTCAATAGCTATAATTACAACTTATCTATTTTTATAATTAGCATTATTTTTTAAATTTATTTATCACTTTTTTTTAGTAGCTAATTTTTAATAAACTCTTTTATCCGGTTCAAATTTCATATTACGTCGGTTAACGTAATCTGTTAATTTTTGCGATCGATATAATCTTAATTTAATTCTCCACAATTTTTCCGAAAATTATTTCCGTAAGTCCCAGTCGAGAATTTTTGTTTCGATTTAGTGAAAAACCGCTATTAACTATCCGAAAACTCACAGAAACAAACCCAAAGTTCAAATAAATTATCTCTCATCAAAAAGGAACTGCAACATAGTGAAACATCGTATCGAACCAATCGACAAGAAGAAATCGTCCTAGCACGTCTCCGAATTGGTCACTGTTCGATAATGCATAAATACATCTTGGAAAAAACACAAACTCCTCAATGCCATACTTGCAACGAAATCATTACCGTACAACATCTACTGTGCGAATGTAAAAAGTATGTGGAACATAGAAAAAACTGCAACCTCGAGGGGAAATCGCTCTGCGACATTTTGAGCGACGATGAATTGGTTTGTAAAAATCTCATGAAATATTTAAAGTCAACCTCTTTGTACTCTATTTATAAGATGTAAACTTTATCTATTCGTCGCAAATAGCCAGAGTTGCTGAGCGACAATAAATAAACGTATTAAAAAAAAAAAAAACTCACAGAGTTATTACAACTTCAGTAATACTGCTTCTTGAGTTAATCAAAATATCATAAAAATCGATCTATCAATTAAATAGCACCGCATTGAAAGTAAAAATGTTTATGTACATCGAATTATTTCATTAAGTCGAAGAAAATACACCGATACGAAAAAAATCTCGATAAATGATAAAATTGTTCATTACGCCGAAAGAAATAATTAAAAAATGTTTTTATTCTTAACCCCGCACGTCAGACCAGTAACTAAAGAAAGATTTAGGGGTTCATACGTTCCGAGTTATTTTTTTCATAAAAACCGTAAACATGAAAAATGATTTTACTACATAAAATTAATAGTCAAATATTATGATAAATTTAACGATTACTTTTTTCGTTATTTTTTATTAAGGGAAATAACGTTTGAACTTTTTTGGAGTGAAATAAGTGCCCCCCGAACTGCCCAATGTTACCGTTTATTAATTTATTATCCGCGTCCGTGCGAATTTTTGTTTTAAATTTAAAATTTAAAATTTTCCTAATTGGGACTTTCCTTCAATCCCACCTTATACGCTGATGAAACGGATTCTCTTTTCATATTTTCAATTCTATAGCGCTAAGATTCGTTTTCTGTTTTTTCTCATTTATGGTGCTCAATTCTTTCTGTCGTTTTAACTCTTCACCGTTACCACTCCATCTTATTTATTTACGTTCACGTTATTTTGCTTGGAGTTTTGTAATTTTCCATTTTCCTTTCTAGTCTCTTTTCTTCAATTTCTTGCGCTTATTTTTGATTATATTTTTCTGCGGTTTGGCCAATGAAAACAGCTTTTTATTTTTTTCTTTTTCTTAAGCTAAGCTAGGTGTCTCCTTTAACGTTAAACAACGTGTTACCAAATGAATCAGACAAAGATGAAGTTGTTTGGTGTCATATGTTTAAAAGAAGGTACATGTTACCGAAAAAGAAAAAAAAAAAAAGAAAAAAAAAATCGGTCAAAATTGGTCTATGAATGGGAGCAAAACTATCTCTCTCAGAAGCTGTACAAAGTCAAGGGAAACCTTTGGCGATGGTGCATTTCACACAGACATGACCGTCATGAGGAAACAACATTAACTCGCTTGCGTATCGGCCACGGCCTTCGCACACAGCCACCTGTTTCAAAAACAACCTAAACCTCTATGTGAAATTTGTGGAGTACCGGTAACGGTGGAGCATCTCTTCACCTCGTGTCGCAAATTTCGACAAGAGAGAGCCGCGTGTTTCGAGGAGGATGCTGGTTTGGCCGAAATTCTGGTGCACAATGAAGCGGCGTGTGGAAACATTTTTTAATTTCTGAAGCTTACCAGACTTTTTCCTCTTATATAGTTTTGATGTGTATCAGTGTTTCGTCTCATTTTCGTATCCTTTCTTTTCTTTTTCTAATTTTTTCTTTTTCTAATTTTTTCTTCTTCATTTGTAAGTCTATTACGTATAAGATGTAACTTCTCGGCGTCGCAAATGGTCCCGACTGCCGAGCGACTTTAAATAAATCAATAAAATTAAAAAGAAATGCCGAAACAACTCTGTATAAATATTGTCATAAAAATTTCTTCAATAATTCAGATGTTTTACCTAACCGACGACGAAATTAAAATATTTTTTCCATTATTTCAGTAATATTTCGCAAATCTCTTTTGCCTCAGTCAGGCTTGTGACGGCGAGGCGAAACGCTTTTCATTTTGAGAGATTCGATTCCAGTTACTCATAGAATGAAATCTGATTAGATAGAATGAAAAATTATGTGTCCAAGAAAAAAAGAAAAAAAAACATTAAGCAACAAGCCGTGTATTAGTGAGAACTAGATTAGCTGTAACGAGTTTTTGCAGTTAAAATTTACTGTATAACTTCATCGAATTTGAAATATATCGTAAACTTAATCCGTATGAATATAATTAAAAGCATTACCTGAGAATTATGGCCGGAGTCTTCCCGATGAGGACTAGCGTCACCGGAAATTCCGCTATCGCCGGACTTATCGTATAGCTGATGAGCGGCATTAGGATGGGGTATTTGCTCCTCTATCAAAACTAGATCATCTTCTTCACTATGTACTGGACTTTCCAAAGCCGATAGTAACCTCCAAGCAGCCGTAGGACTAAATCTCGGTATATCAAATTGTTTTCTCGGCAATGTGGGTCGCAGTTTCAACGAAATACCGTGTGATGTCTGCAACAGATTATCGGTTTTCTGTTTACAGGCGTTTGTCGGATATAATAAATTTTCGGTAGCGCTTGAAAAATTTTCATTTTATCACTTGTGTACCTAAATGTGAAATTACTAACAGCGATTTTTTTATTGTATTACCGTTACGTTTATCTATAGAGAGAAAAGAGGTAGAAGCCTTCATCGTCTTTTCGTATATTTTAAATTTGAATGACATCGATTTTTTCACCGGCCTACAGGCTATTTTAAATTTAAAATTTAAAAACCAAATAAAAATTTCATAAAAAATACGAGTAGTTAGGAAATTTATGAGCTGGTCGATCTGAATCTGATCCTAAAACCCCGTCCACACGCCGAAAACTAACCTAATTTTCTCAGAAACTAACACAAATTTTCTTCCACAAAGTCAAATTCCCCCGCTAATATCTTCACCGGTCTTACATTTCCAATAATCAGAACGAATTTTCAAAATCTAACCTGAATTTTCTTCCGTCGAATTAAAATTCACCAAAGTCCAATGACACTTAGGCCGTTCCAGACTGGTAATCCGAACAAGCGCCCTGTAAAAGGGCTCCAAATCTCTGTCCCCTTGATGTGCTTGTCTGGTTATCCGAACCATTTTAAAAATTAACCAAACAATTTATATCAATAATCTGAAACTAACCCTAATCCCCTCTGCCCCTTCCGGCCATGTTACCGATTTCGCATAATTTACATTAATTTTTCCATGTGCGCCGACCGTTGCGAAATTATAATCACCGTTGCCGTCTTCACTATCGATTATAACATATTTCGTATATTTGTTCGTATTCACAATAGCGTTAGTTATATTTTACGATAATTTTTCCAAAATACGCGCATTTCTTTATGCCTTCAAGTAAGAATATTTACTTTTTCGATTTAACTTTGACGAGTAATAAAAAAGTTGACCGATAAATTCACTCAACTATAAATAACACACGAGTCAATGAAAATTTGGCATTTAAAATTTCTATATACATCAATAAACCGTTATTACTTCATCGGTGGTTGCTGGTCCGCTGGAGTAACTGTCCGAAGGAGAAGTACTACTTAGATTTGGTTTTCGGAAATTCGCTGCAAATTTGTCGATAACTTGTTCGGATTTCTGCTTCGGCTTTGATGATATATCTTCCTCCATTCCAAAATAAAATGTCTTCACGGGAGCGGAAACGCGTTCTTTACTGTGTTTAAATATTTATAAAATCAGTGATACAGTTTGTATTAAATATAAATGACACTGCTAATGGCTAGAATGTAAACGAATCGTTAGTTCAAAAAATCTGAATACTTGAAAATTTACACAAATGTTCTTATAAATTTTACATTTAATGGAGTAGTTGTTTTTCGATGGAAAATCAGATATGCCGCTGTCCATTTACAAGTTCAAAAAGTAATAAGTAAGACATATCCAAATTAATTATAATATAACAAATCGATACGTCCAGAGTACACCAATTACGGCCAATTTTCATTAATCCGCATTTCAGCAACAATTTTGAATGTTCATAATTTTAATTTGAACAATTTATCAACTAGGTTTTTATAACAGTTAATTGTAATACATAATCTATATATATATATAAAAATGAATATACAATAAATGAAAAAATGACTTCATACTTTTTAGTAAATTTCTATAACGTTTTTTAAATTTAACTGATTAATTTTAAACACAATTTTTTCATTAACGATTTTTTAATGTTTTTTATTAATATTACAGAGTATTCTGTATTATTTCTTAACATATTTTGGAACTGCTGTTTTATTTACATTTACACACACATATATATATATATATATATATATATAAACTCGGCCATTTTGGCCTCGCAAGGGGCTGTGTCCCTTAACCCCTCTTGCTTTCATTTATGTCTCTTTCTCCTCTATACTTTGTATAAAATGATCAAAATTTACAACGCAATTCTTACTGGCATCAACACAAAAAGAAAAACAAAACATAATCAAAAAAATCCTATCCTAACATTTACCTTTCATTATATAAAATTAAGATATTGTTTCATTACATTTTTCGTTGCATATTTTGTTACATAAAATTGTGACATTTTTTAAATAATAACAAAAATCCTATAAAATATAACAAACGTTACATAAAATTGGGACATTTTTTCGAATGGGGGGTAGCCTAAGAATTACGTTGTAATTAATATATATATATATTCGTGTGTATACATATATAAAGAAAGGATTTTGAGTTATAAAAATTATTACATGTATTGAAACAATATAAATATTTTTTACAAGTTTCGAGATTGCGTATTTTAAAACAATTTTTAAATTTTTATAATAATTCAGGTAATAATCATAAGACCTCGCTGGGATAATTGAAATTTAACTGCAGTTAAAAAAAAATGTTCTACTCATTATGATTCGCAGAAACATGGAGACATTTTTTTAAACATTTATTCTGTAAAAATTTAAAATGAATGGTGCAATGATAAAACATAACGATGTCTTTAGAGAGTTTGCCTATCAATTCTTTTGAAATTTATTAAAGTTATTTTTCTTTACAAAGAATTAGAAAAATAGGTATAAAATTTTGTAATCGGTATAATACGCGAAATAGAAATAAATCGATCGCAAATGAATAGTGTTAGAGTAATAGACTAAGTTGTTCAACAACTTATCGAATTATCGGTCATTCGGTAGCATAGTCATCCACGGTCGTCGCCAGTCGGTTAGCTAGGGAGGGGCAGAATGATATTATGCGTGTGAATAAGTTCTCACCGTTTTTTGTAAAAATGAATCCTTTATTTAAATAAAAAAATAAATTGTACATGAATTGTAAATGAAATAAATGCGACTTTTAAAAAGGTTTATTATAATTTTAGAAATAATTTAAAATAATTTGAAAATTTTAATTAAAACATAGTCTTCCATGATTCATTGTAGATTTTTTAGTTACTTTGTTGATGAAATCTTCTAGGTCCTCGGAGATGATCTTTCAATAGACATTCATCATTGCAAGACCATTGAGACTACTTTCTATAATTTTACTGCTTAGCCAAGTTTTAATCCACCGCATGCTGCTGAATGATCTCTCTATAATACACGTTGTGCACAGTAGAGCACCAAAAATTCCCAATGCTTTTCCCATTTCAGGAAAGAAGTCTTTTGTCTCTTTTATGACTTTGACAATATTGAACTTGGTTTGGTTTGTCTTGTTCTGCCACATTTTTCGCAAATTTCGATTTCGTTTTTCATGTTCGGCAAATTGTAAAAATTAGAGAAGGTTACACAAACTTTCTTAAGATTTTCTATAGATATGTTCTACAGTTGCGCCGGTTATAATTTAGACAATGCGACTGATGTAATATTTTCCTCAACAAACCGCTCCTGAGGAGAAGAGTAATAATTGAGTCTAAGTATGGTATAATCAAAGACTTCTTCCGGAACTTCCGAAGGCTTCCTACTGGATGATTGTTTGCGTACCGTTTTCGTCCAATAATTTTGAACCCGAGCTTTTTTCCAATAGCAGGACATCTCTAATAATTTCATTAGTGACATTTACGAGATTTTTACGGTAGATTTTTAGTAAACCTAAAATGCGTTTAAAATATTGTGCTACCTTGACAATATTCAGTGTTATAGATTGGAGAACATTTACCACAGGTTCCACCATAGCGGAATACTCGCTTATTAATACAAGGCACAAAATAAATGAAGCTCTGGAAGTGGCGGCATGGAACTGAAATGCTTTATTCCAGATCGTGCTGTTTCCATCATTCGTTAAGATTTCTAAGGCTTCCATTAGAGCGCAAAAGTTGTCCATAAAAACTCTTATGGTTTTATGTTTTTCTCTCAATGTTATTTCACAGAGATTGGAAATGTTCGGTTCCTTCTCAAAACTGATTCCCGAAAAGATGTTATTATTTCTTTATGGTTGTTCCTATTGTGTATCTAATTTCAGGTAGAACATTGAGATCATTTATTACCAAGCTCAGTTTATGTGAACAGCTCTGAAAGCATAGAGCTTTGGTATATCTTTCACGCAAGATTTATTGTACGCCACGGCTTATTCCAGACATTGTTAATCAGCCGTCGAATTCTAATCCAACGCATTTATCTGGATTAAGTTATTCTACTACTAAAAAATTAATCAGTGGCTTTTGCAATGAAATTTCCATTTAAACCTTTTAGCTCAATAAATCCTATAAATACCCCTTTCGGACTTATCTCTTCGCGTCATCGAAATAACGTATTCCAATTGATAATTGCTCTTTTCCGGAAATGTCAACTGGTTCATCGTCCAATACACTGTATACCTGTTGTTTTTTTTTATTTAAATTTGGTCATAATATCTGCCTTAAGAATATCACCACAATTATTGATAATTTCATTTTGTATATCAACAGATCGATAGCTTGAATTTTTTTACCACGTTCAAAGTGTTTCTTCAAGATTGCATCATTCGCGTCAACTAGTAGCTTGTATAAGCCCCCAAGAATTCATTCGAAAAAGATTTTGCCTCGTAGCGCTAAATCGTGAGAACCGCAAAATATAATGCAAGATATAATCGAGTTAATAATTTTTCTGTTTTCCTCAATAACGCTCTGCGAATATTTATTGAGTTAAATAATCTAGTAGCTTCCAGTACGACCTTATGAAATTGTGTTTCCACGTTCTTTTGCAGTGCTCATGCACATCCTTAAGTCAGCAAAATGGATTCTTTATGAATGATCCCAATACCTACTTAACGGAACTTGTTTTTATGGGAAATAAGGTATCATATTTGCAAAAAGCGTTTTTTTGGAGTCTGGAATATACACCAACACGCTGAATATATATCTTGGGAGGCGTCCGATATTTCTCAAGTATTTCTCCTTTTCAGTCGATAACATCGACACTGGATTAACGAAGTGGCCAATGCCAGTTCCGTTGCAGTCATCCATTGTTGAATCATGATATATTTGGATGACGTCGGTCTCGCCAATTACCCATGCAATAACTTCTATTCCATGTTTCCGAGACAAAGGTGGTAGCTTAGGGCACATCCTCAAACATTATTTTTGTTTTACTCCCTCCTTCTCATCACTATCTCCGCTTAATTCATCATCATTCTTTCACTTTGAGTTCACTAAAACCAAATGTACACATGTTAATATATAATATTTACAAGTTAAAGATAAAACTTGAGAGAATAAAGGGGAATCTAATATTGAAATTAAACTAGGAATTGTTATAAATTAGTTATATCACAGAATAAGAATAAAAATAGTCTAAAGTGTTTTTTTAGACATTTTTTTTGAACAGAAATTCCGTACATTCTCGGAGAAATGTGACCTCTAAGCCTTCTCCCAAAAAATTCCCAATAATCCAGTTACGATTATTTCAAAATGTAAACTTCGTTTCTTCTTTAAAATTCTGCAAAATTGAACTCTTCAATTTTGTGTTGCAATTAATGTGCGAGGAAATTAATAATGAGCACAGAAGGCCTTAATTAGTAAATTTAGGAACAATCATAAGTACGTACTTTAGCGTTTGTATAACTAATAAATAAAACGAGAAAATATAACTCCCGCATTAAGGTTTACTTATTCATGGCTGTAAGGAAAATACGAGGCACGGCAATCAAATAACAAGACTTCACTTCGCGCGTAGCTCCTTCTTCATTCTACACCCGTGTTCCCCCTTGGCGACGCTCTGGCAGTCATCGGTAAATGATAGACAGGATTTAGGAAGTGTACGGGCAGAGGGCAACTCCCTTCCCAAAATTTGAAAAAGAAACAGTTCCCAAAAAAATATTTTTTTTTCTTTTAGAAGTTGTGCAGTAGGAAAAGATTTACATATTTACAAATTAAAATAGCGTCACTCAAAAAGTTACAAAATTCGCATTAAGTTTAATCGCTGTAAAAAAACTGTAAATTATTAATAGGGAGGAAATTTTTCATGACGGCTTGTGACTGGCGATAGTTTAAAAAATTAATCTGCGCAATGAAAAGCCGGTAGCCGTTTGTTTTCAAATTCCTAGATTAATTTTGTAAGCTCGACGTCGAGCGTAGAATAAAAATTGATGAACCGCTTCGCTCGCATTGTGTAAAGTATTTCGTAAGAGAACACAATGAAAATGAACTACTTGTTGTAGTCCTTTGCACCATCAGTGTAAGATTACATTTGAATTTTTTCTAACACTGATGATTAAAAGACCCAAAATCAGCTTTTAAGTATGAGTAATTTCATTTTATTAACGGCAATATCCAGTGATCGAGAATTCCAAATAAGGAATCAGCAGCAAATAAGGACGATATTTATGTGACCTGTAGTAGATAAAGTAACACCGGTAAAACTATTAGTTTAATGAAGGTCGAATTGAATGTAGTTTTTTTTCTTTCAAAAAAAAAAAAAAAAAAAACAAAAAAAAAACTACAACGATGAAAATAAAAATAACACCGCCGTTCACGTGAATATACATTTGTGCCAAAAATATGGGACAAATGCAATGGAAAATTAACAATATTTAAACAACAATTAAACAGTACAAACTGTTTTACAGTAATTCGTTAAAGCATACTCGAGCACTGCGTGTGTTTCGGATGGTAATAATATTTGTCCGCATTTAAATTAAATCTAACCGTCACAGATTAATGAATCAGTGTACCATCAATGAGGATGATTACCTTTCGTGGTTCGGCTGATTCGTTTTAGCGGATTTAGCGCGATCTGCCGGATCTAATCTATCCGCCAGCTTTGTTGGTCGGTGTTGTACTTTATTACTGTTGCCAACTTTGTTGAGACCGTTCATATTCGGACTCTCGCGAACTGGCCGATTATTCGAAGGGCGTCTCTTGTGATAATCCTCGTTTTGATGCTGATTTAACTTGCCGTTAAGCGCTCCGGCCTTCGGTGGAAGCCTTCCGTTGCATAGTAGTCTGTTAGAAGAGGACGGCGCCGGCTTATCCGCTTCATAATTCGATTTCAGAACGGTTCTTTTCGCGTACTGAACGTTTTCTTTACACTTCAAAGTTGGCGAACTGTGCGGACTATCAGCCGCTCTACCTACCGGTGGTTCTCGGACGCCTCTTTGACGTAATTTAGCCGTTAATTCGTCCTAGCAAAAGGACAGTTTTTTCTACATTAGTTCTGATCATAAAATGAAGAAATAACTAATTATAAAAATGTTTTAATCAATTTTTTAGATTTTTTCAAAACAACGAAAGTTAAAAATATTAATGTCTCATCAGTGTGACACGGATTGAAAGATTGAATTTTTACAACAAGACGAATCAAAAAATGAAAAAGTAATGCGCTTTTAAATTTTTTTTAAAATCACGAGCATTTCGGAGGAATGGAGAAAACAACGTAAGTTCGAAAAAGTCAGAGATTCTACTTACAATCGCATAAGAAAAGTAATACATTCACCTACCAATCAGTTTACAGCGTGGTACTTGATAATTATACATTATACATTACCTCGGTCATTTTTCTCTTCGCAGTATAAATATATTTTTATTTGTAATATATATGTATAATTTAATTATTCCACTGTACTTCTAAATGCTTCTATAATACATATAGAAGAGTAGATTTCAATTGACTAGGTCATCTTTTTGTTAAAACTATTTTAGAAATGTATTATAAATTTTTCCAGGACTACTAAATTTAATTAACGGTGGTTTGCGTGTGACAATTTCGATTATAACTTCTTTGACGCAAAAATGCACACATGATTTCGAAATAGCGCCAGTAAGTTACAGATTTTAGGCAAAAAGATAAAAAAAAGAGAAATTATATTGAAAAGTAGACGAACGTGCAATTCACTTCCGGTAATGCACGTATTTACCGTGTATTGTATTAGCAGTATTATCCTGTGACTAACGTTCTTATAAGGAACTTTTAATGAAAACGACGTTTCTAACATGATGATTTGAGGCACTAAGGATAAAAGAAATAAGTAAAAGAAAATTAAAAATAAAACCATTTGGTCCCGCTGCGTCTTCCGCAAAGAGTTAAACAACAAACACGTTCAGAAATTGATTAAATCCGAAAAATAACACGAAAATTAAAATAAATTCGATCAAAAAAAAATTATTTTACCGATATAGCATGTCTTACGGCTGAGGCAGTTCACACAATTGTCATATAAAAATATTAACTTGAGTTTTTCCACTGAAAACATCTGTTTAAATCGATTTAAATTGCGCCTAGTAATTACGTTTACCGAGACGAAATGCGATTAGCTCATTGTATTCTCCTGTCATTGTATAAATCGTGATGAAAAGGACATATGTCACAATGTATACTTCTATACAGAATGTACGAAAGTAGTGTGGGGTTTAAGCCTAACAAAATGACTGAATTATAAAAAAAATAAACTCTATAAAAAGTTCAGTACGGCTTCGGGTTAAAATAATATATAACGATTAGCCCTGATAAGAGCGTTGTTTACGTTCATATTAGGGCTCAAAATTAACCCGCGGTAAACCGAATAATCGAAAGCTGTCGCACTAAGAACAACGATTATTTATTAAGAGGTTGCAAGGAATAAAGGAAACTGCGTATTTTTCACGACACCAAAGCGCGATAAATCGAGGGAAATTATCGTAAAGGTAGCACTAAAAAGGGCTGTTTCAAATTAGATTACGGACCATCGAAAGAATTAAAATAAAAAAAATGAACAGGAACTGAAAAAGGAATTTGTAAAAGCGCGTAAAAAGCTAGTATTAAATATACCGATCGGTACGAATAATCGGAATAATAATTCATTATTATCACTGAACAACAAACGGAAATTGTCAACATTTAAAATTAAACCAATCGAAATAAGTGAAATAACTAACGGAAATAAGTAAAATATATGGGTATAATAAAATAAAACAAATTTAATCGAAATAAAAATAAAAATAAATAATATTATTTTAATAATGCAAAGCTGCATTTAATGAACAACACGAACTCGATCGAACGATAATTTTTAATGTTAATTCTAACTTTTAACAGAACGAAGAAGCAAAAGAAGCGACGACCGAGTAATTTTTAATTTTTCCCTGGCGAATAACATTTTATTATTAACTAATTTAGACTTAACGACACGGAATTTTAATACTTTGTCGATTTCATCGGTGCGAAAAAACCGAACAAAAGACGACATCCTAAGGCGTATAGTAATAATAATATTCCGGGAAAATTAATTTCGAGTTCGCACTTTGTCGAAAGATGGCGCTAGAAGTAACAAGCTGGTATAGTATGCTTAGGCTGACGCACGGGGGAAATATCTCTGATAAATGCAAAGTTGCCTGGAATTATAATTCTCAATCGTTTAATCCAACGCATTATTATTATCACCACAATGGTCGCAAAAATACTTTCTTCGCCCAAAAAAAAAAACAAAAAATCTTTCGAAACTCCTTCATATGAACCGTACATTTCTTTGTGTATTGACACTGGGGTATTTCAGCGGATATTTAGCATTAAATACATACGCAGCGGAATAACGACTTTGACTGGGGTGATTAAACTGGTCGTTATAACCGGCGTGTGCCGTTATATCCCATATCAAATAAAGTAGTTCATTTTTTTAACGGTTAAGATTTACTATTCTTAAGGATCGCTGAGACCTAAATCAATATAAAACAAGTTTAAAAAGAAGAAAAAAAATTCTAAGTTATCATTTCTCGGCTAACGAAATGTATATTATAGTTTTTTCCAAATGTTCTTTATAATGGCGACTGCACCAGAAGTATTCATCAGTTTCGTTAAATATACACAATAAGCATGTTAATCAGCAGCGTCAGGCGAAACAAAAAATTCTGTTCCGTTACGTACAAAACATTACTTATTCACGGAAAAAGATCAAGGAGATGGTTCTTTCTTTTTTCTGTTAAATTCATCTGCAAAAACATTTGAATTTAAATTTCCAGTCGTTAATAAGCGATAATGATTTATCTTTGCGCCGAAATTTTCATTGTCATAGCCGATTTTTCATTATAATCGTTGTAACCGATAAAGATTAACGTACAGTTTTATGTAATTGTGCCAGTTCCAGCAATATTCGTCTATTCTATAATACGTGTCGCTACAATCAGTGCATCGTTATAATTGATTTTTACTGAATACATAACTATTTTTTTTTTTTTTTTTTTTGGCTCGAGAATACAGCGTTAACAGCTTTTATTCAATATGCTTATTAAGTGGTAGACGCTTACGATTGAGTAACAAATCTGATTAGCCGACTCTGTAGATAGTGATCATACGCAGAAGAAAAATATGGTTAATCGATTTTAAAGTCAAATTAATAAACTTATCTGTCGAACTTGACTTCGGTGTACGATTTACACGATAGTCTTAATCGTCTACTACTGCAAAATAGATATCGTATGCGTGCGTGGAAACGTTCGAGTTTTACCCGTTCTTCCGGATATCGTGTACATAATTTTTTTGTAAAAAACAAATGCGACTCCGGCTAATATTACTTTTTAGAGAAGCAGATTTTACGGATCTCATCATGGAAACGCCTGCTGGTTAGATTGCTATTCGTCCTAGTTTTTTTGTTGTTTTTTTTTGGGGCGAAATATCTTAGAAAGCCCTCTAGCCACGCTATGTGAAAGCTTTACGCAGTGAACTCTGTAAATTGTTACAAAACAGAATGATAAAGACGGAAACTAAACTCAAGACGTTTGGAATGGTATTTTATTTTCATTCTCATCCATTTAGTGTAACTCTTTGTTCGCAGATATTTTTATTTAAATTACTTAACAAAAAGTGTCGGCGTGAATATTTTTGAATATACTACGAAAAAAAGTAATAAAAGTGAAAATATTGGTTGTAATATTAGGGGAAGCGGGAACAGACGGAGATATTCGACAAACGATCAGGGAGAAGTAATTCTCATCATGAACGTGAAGAAGAAGGCGTGAAACAAAGAATTCGGACAAAAAGGATCCAGGCGACTGATATGAAAATTATGAAAACAACTTATTACGTCAGGGAAATAAATGATTTGTAAATGTCAGCAAGGAAATGACTGATACAATCTGGAGGGCCTAAGCCAGGACGAAAACCAAACTGGTTGTCTGGAAGCAAGTTATTGTGTTCCAGCCACCAGACCAGCCGTTTGTTAAGCATACTCTCAACGAGTTTTCTTAGGCAAGAAGCTAAAGAAATGGGCCGAAAGGCAGAGGAATTATTCTTGGGAATTCGGATAACAACGAAGGTGTTCCATGAATCAGAAATAGAACCAGATTGCAGGAAGGAATTAAAAATGATTAAAAGAATTTGGAGAGACTTTACAGATAGGTTTTTGAGGATGGAGTAAGAAATTTTATCATGGCCCGGACAGGAGTTGGAGCAGTTTTTCAGGCAAGAAAGAAGTTCAGAGAAGGAAAAGTTAGAGGAAAGGAAATGAGGCGATGATGGATAAGGAGGAATTAAAGAATCCACATCATCATAGTTAGGGACATAATCAGGAGCTATGGAGTCAAAGAAAGAAGAAAGAGTATCCTTCTTAGGAAGACTGGAGCTAGACGGGCGTTTGGAAATAGAATTTCTAAAAGCTTTAGCCAACTTCGACACTTTGGAAATAGGAGTCAATAGAGAAAAGGAAGAGCAAAATGATTTTCAAGCATTTTTCTTGGCGTTTTTGTGAATATATCTGGTTCTAGCGTTCGAACTCTTGTAAGTCAAGAAATTATTAAAAGTAGGTTGAGAGCGGAATGATTTAAAGTTAGACAAACTTTGATTGACAGCAGCTGTGCTGTCCCCATTCCACCACAGTGATGAAGCCCTTAAAGAATGACCTTTCCGGGTTTGAGGATAGAGTGGGGAAGACAGTGTTAGAGCAGAGGAGATAGAATTAGTAAAGGATGAATATTGTGAAATAGCATCGTTTCCTACCTGTATTGCAGGAAGGTCTGAGTCCACAATAAACCGAAATCTATTCCAATCAGTTTTATGCAGGTTCCAATCAGCATAATTCAAAGGCGTAAATGAAGATGAAAGAGAAGGGAGATGGAAGTCATTAAGAGCAACGAGGATCGGAACGTGGTCACTGCCGAAGGTACCATCTAGAGTTTTCCACGAGGATTTAAGAGCTGTATCGGAGGAAACAAAAGATAGATCGATAGAACTAGAAGTAGACGATGATTTGAAGAAGGTGTGAGAACCATCATTTAGAAGAACCAAATTATAATTGAAAATTACTTCCTCTATAATTGTGCCATTCCTGTTATAACTGGAACAACCCCATAGAGGCGAGTGGGAGCTGCAGTCGCCGCTGACCATGAAAGGGCGAGGAATAGAATTCAAAAACAAGTCAAATGGGAAATCGCGTACGTTATAGGACGGTGCGATGTAGGAGGAGACAAGATTAAAACTTTTACCATGACACAATGAGATTGAGACGTGAACTAAATTTGGATTAAGAGGACTGGAAGAAAGGAAGGAAAAACTATCATGATGAATGAAATGCACATCTTTTCTTATAAGAATAGCAGCTCCGCCATAGCCGTCGTCCCGATTCGAACTGACTAAGGAGTATCCACGAATTCGAATATGTTTGAGCCAAGTTTCTGACAGAAGAGCAACCTGAATGTTATATTGATCCAACAAACCTTCGAGAGAGCATTTATTGACATATTAAGACTTCTACAGTTCCATTGAAGAATATTTAGCTTGTTTGACATCATTTAAAATATCGAAAAATAGTTGGAAGGGAAGGAACCATGTAAGTGTAGAAGAGGAAGGGAAATAATACCTTAGAGCCTACAGATTTGTTAATAATACTCTGTGATAGGAATTATATGTAGCGTCGTCAATATTAATACTGAGAACAACGCACTTCCGGTGATAGAGAGCCCCTACAGTGATCCTTAAAAAGTGTTTGCAAAGTCGTTTAAAATGAGGCCATTTTGATACTTTCTTAATGAAATCCAGGTAGTACAAAATATTAATTACAATTACAGACGCGTTAATAGAACATGACAACGAGTTTTTATCATGACGGTTGTATGATAAACATCTTTGTATTTTTCACCATTATTATGAACACTTTTGCTACTTTATCGGCTTTCAACAGGCAATACCGAATAGCACTTGTCGCCTATAATACCGTTCACGGCAAAAACGGTATCGCGCAAAGAAAAAGCTAGCAAACATTTAACGGGGTAGCGAGCATTCTCGAGCGGCTTTGAATATTACGTCGCTGCAATAAGAGCTAATGGAATGAAATATGACTATTATTATCCATTCGTTGTTTACTTTTAGAAAATTTTATTAATTAATGCAAGGCGGAGGGGAAAAAATAATAGAAACGAATGAAGTCACGACATGCGAGTTATGATTCGTAAGGCACATGACATCTCTCTAGAGCTAGGTGAAAACTACGCCGGTTGTTGATGTTTCCAGCTACGAACGAAGACTGCTGCATAGAAAACGAGAGAGAGAGACAACTCTCAATTCTTTCGAAGGAAAGAATTTGTGTTTGTTGATGTTTTTGCAATTATTCTAACTTGTAGTACCGATGTGTCGTTCGTACGCTCTGTAAATATCCTCTTCTAGCTGCAGGTATTGTACACGCTCGCCTAATGCTTACAGGAAGGAACGGAGAAACAAATAAAGAATGCTGCGTGTGTGAACAGAGAAACGCGCAACTACTACCTATACAGAGATCTGCAAACGTACACGATACCAGTATGCGCATATATACAGAGATCTGCAAACGTACACGATACCAGTATGCGCATATATACAGAGGTATACATGAAATTACCTGGAATTGCGGAGATGACAAACTACGTTGTAAATGGCCAGGCATTCCTCCTTTGTAGCCAACTGCGGCAGGAAGTTGCGTCGGTATCTGTTCCGATGCTGACATGGCCACGTTGTTCTCAACAGAGGGCCGCTTCGTTTCTGCCCGGGTCTTAAATAAACGGGATCTCCTCGCCGGCATGGCGGCAGCTCCGATGATGGCCGACGACGGATTCGCCGCGGCAGCGGTAGTTTCCGAACTGTCTCCGGAGGTCTCCCAGTGTTGATAGGAGTCTGGGGACGAACTTCCGAACTGAAAAATCGATTCAAAAAACAAGCACATCACGATACGCGGCAATTAACAGTGACGCCATTACGGCGCCCCCGCTAGTCTTTACGGGGTATCAAATTTGAAGCCAACGGGTTAATTTTCGTTAAAAAAAAAAATAATCATCCGCATGTTGTGCGGGAGGAGGTGTTACGACGACGTAAAACACACATTTTCAGCTAATAAATGTCTAAAAATCGATTCAACTTTTTCGAACTTTCAATTTTTTTTCTGAATGCGCCTCATTTTTTTTCAGATATTCTTAGCATAAATAAATTCAACCGTAATTTACGACTGTAAATCTTGCAAATTGAAATGAAACGTTACTGCATGATGGATTTACCGGGATGACTGATGAAACATATTCGCGAACGCCAGACTTGATCACAAATCTTAAATATTTTTCTTATAAAATAGCAGCGAATAGAGTTACATCGGCAGTTTTTTTTTTTTTTCCAGACAAAATTATGTTTAAAAAGGGACAAATCACCTCTCAGAGTAGGACTTAGTATGTGAAACTATCTACTAGCTGAATGAATTCACTTCTTACGGTGCTTCCTCTGTTGTGCGAAAAATCTCGGCTTAATTTTATAAACTGTTCAGAAATTTGATTTAATAAAATTGGAAGATGATGAAAACGTATGTTAAAAATAAACCTATTGAGCTGCAGCTGTTTCGATTAGGTAGCGCTATATGGCTACACTGCCGCAATTAAACGAGTACGGAAAGTCTCACTGAGTTAATGAGTTGGCGAGCTCCAGAATAAATTTAACAGAAAAAAAACAAAAAAAACACAAACGTGCGTTAGTATGTTAAAATAATTTTCGAGAACACGGTAAAAGTCACAGTTTCTTCAAGACTGTTGAATTTTAACGCAAAAACAAATTGTTCCATTGTTAAATTTTTTTTATGTTCGTTTTTTACATGAAATATTATAACGTATTTATTAGTACTTAAATGGGTATATTCGGCGATTCGTTCCTCGTTCTCCTAAATCAGCTGCAATGTTTAATAATAGGTCCCCCGCGATAGAAATTACAAAATGTAAACGTAGAGGGAGGAGTGATCCCTTCAAAGATATAATTATAGGACACAGACGTATATCCCAAATACAATCTATTGAGAGCAAATCGTTCATTTCTTGTCCGATTAAATGGTGACCCACCAAGGCACAATGTTTGGCTATTATTATTTGTTTTTGTGTTTATAGTTCTGCGGCAGACCAAGTTTTTTTTTTTGTTTTTTTTTTGTTTTTTTTTTTTGGCCTAGCATTAAACGCCATTTGGCTACTAACCAATCATTTTAAATTAATCTTTCAGTTTTTGTTTTTAAATCTATGTATATTTTTTTTTTTCGGCCTTCGGTGGGAATCGAACTCTTGACTACTATCTTAATAATCAAGCGTATTCTTCTTCCAACTAAATCCTGCCATCTTAGACTTTGGCATTCTGTTTATGTATCTCTTTTCGCTAATCCTAATTCCTTTTATCTCTTGATTAATCCTGTTCCTCCTCCGCGTCCTTGGTTCTATGAGTTTCCCAGTTTGCGTCGGTCCATAATTACTAAATTATCTCGCCCCCGTTTCTCGCATAGTCTCTTTCCTTCTTCTCTAAATCGCTTTTCCTTGGCTGCATCTCCTAATTATCCATTGGATCCTGAAGGTTCTCAGTATATGTTTGTGATGCGAATCACGTGCTCTTCGAATGCTCCGGTTTATCTCGCGAGCGTGAGTTACTTTATTATCATCTTTTAAAGCTTGGTCTTCCTGCTCCTTTCAACGCCTCTTATGTTCTTTCTCTACCTACTATCTCTGTTGTTCCTGTCCTAGGGGTGTTCCTTGATTCCATTGTCGACAGAATAAAAATATAATTTCTATTCTATTCCATGTATCTATTCCTTTTTGCTGGGCTAATGCTCTTTGGTAGCAAACCCAAGGGGGGTAAAAAAAAAAAGAAAAAAAAGCGTTCACGCCACTAGGCTATCACGACAGCCTTTAGGGCAAGTTAAAACCTCGGTCTCCAAATAATTATTTTACTTTAACGAAACTATCTAGTTCGTTTCGTAATACAATCATATATGCATTTATAAAATATTCCAGAAACCTTTACTTTTCTTATCGCTTAGAGTATCCTACTTATCGTTAAGATAACCTCCACAGCGCTGTTAGCTTTTATTCAAAATTAGTTTCATAATATTAGATGATTTTATCAGAAAAAGCAAAGTTCGCTGCATGCTGAATAGAGGCGCGTTTATATGTATTTTTTCATTATCGTTTATGTGTCCACATAAGCTTATAGCAAACCGAATACACGTTACATACTGCAGAGACACTTGTAGATGCGCCATTAACAATTTAACAACGAAATTCGATTGAACGGCTTTTCCTGTTCCCTGCCGTACCGAAACTTCTTAAACAGATTTTTAGATAAATTTTCTTGCAAAGGCAACGTCATTTTTTTTTTGTTGCTTTTTTTTTTATTTATATGAATAACAATAAAATTATACTATTATTTCTTAATCGTGCATAGCCGGTACGTACTAATATTATTTCATTGTAATTATTTTTCTAAACATACGTCGTCTTTATTGCACCGAATCTGTATTTAAGAATTAGTCATAATTTTACATCTCGCAGCATTTCACAGACTTTCCTCTATTTCCCGAATATACGTCGGGACTATCCCTATTCGAATATTAGACAAATGATTGTCTAGAAAAATGACATTTCTTACAATGTTAACAAAATTACTACACCTTGGGGGCAGTATTTTTTTTTGAAATTTTTAATATACATAGCTTCTACCACTACTACTACACTGAGAACTAGAATTAATCAACAACCGTATTATATGCTTCTGCCGAGGGCCATTTATACAGCTACCTCTTTATATAGGTTACTTTATAATCAAAAAAAAAGAAAACAGAAAAATCCCTATCGGTGAATATTAATCTTTCATCCGCAAAGTTATCAATCACTATTTGTTTTCTATTAACCTGTTTCAACAGACAGATTAGTGTTCGGTTTTGACTTTTATTTAACCGAGAAGAACTATTTCGATCAAGCTGGCGGAAAACAGATCGGCAGTGTTCAAGAACGGCTGCGCGTCTCTGACGTGAACGGTAATTGATTATTTTCGAATTATAGAGATGCTGTACATATCGAGATCTTACGTGATTGTTATTAGCGGTAGGTACCGGCGGAGCTTTGTACTTTTTCCGCGTTCTACCGATGCGGGCTTTGGCGGAACTATCATTACTGCTACTGTAGCAACATTGACCATTCGAGTTCATTGACGGTGGGCCCAAGCCGTTGCTGCTCCGGTGTTGTTGATGATACTTTCGGCTGTCATAGCGAAGGTCCGGCTCACTGCCGTACATGGCTTTCCTGTAATCGCTGCGCTCATCCTGCTGCTGCTGATGTCTCTGAAATTTGATTTTCATTTTATTTAATTACATGCCTATTTCCTTAACACGTAATTTATTACACTTGTTGTAGTAACATGAATCCGTGCCTCTATTATATACATATATGTATATATTAATGATTGAGAGAAACATTGTACATTATTAATTAAAGCGACGAGAATAATGTAGAGAAGAACGTTTGAAATAACTACTCAGTTTATAGGGTATAGTACTCGTTTAGATGCTTGCACTTCTATGATTTGGATCTAAAACACCCCTGCTACATTACAGACAATTCTTCCATTCCGCTGCATCACTGAGATGACCAGAAAAAAATTACTGTATTCATAATGCTACGCTTAATGTTGCCGGTAAAAAATTTAGTTCTAATTATTATAATTTAAAATCGGTCACTCATTTAGACGGCTTCAGACTTGTATACAAAAATTATACGAAGCAATAGTCAGATATATTCTCAGCCGTCATTAAAAAAAATATGGCAAAAAAGGATAAAAAGATGACGCTAATCTGGAATATTTTACGAAGCGCTATTTCTGTTATGAATATCTTACTGATTAAAAACAAAAAAAAGATCTCAATTATTTTTTTATTTGTAAAGGTACAATCATGAAATATTCAAAAATTATATATATCTTATAGGTAGAGCGGTCATACGAATCGATTCCAAGTTCGTACCTAATCTGAAATTGAATATTGGTTATACCAGAGAAATCTGGGAAAGTAAAGGCGGCTAAGAGAGAGGAACTGGCCCCCCTTTGGGCTTAGTACATTATGAAAAGTTTAATTCCACAATCCATGATACCTTATCAAGGATATATGGGACTTTACTTTACTTTACTTATATATCTCATAGTATAAACAAAAACTGTATATATAACGCGTGTGTGTGTCTGAGCGCTTATACCAATATATATATATATATATATGTGCAACTCGGCCATTTTGGCCTCGCAAGGTGCCCCTTCACCACTTCTGCTTACATTTCTGTATCTTTCTCTTCTATGCTTTGTATAAAATGATTAAAATTTACAACGTAATTCTAAATCGGTCCATATGAATATAATAACATAATCACAAAAATCCTATAAAATATAACAAATGTTACATAAAATTGAGACACTTTTTTGAACATTTTTGTGGGACATTTGTTTGGGACATTTTTTCTAATGGGAGGTAGCCTAAGAATTACGTTGTAATTTATATATATATATATATATATATATATATATATATATATATATATATATATATATGTACGTATGTATGTATGACGTACGTAATATAATTAAGTACTCAAAAATAGCCCTATAGATTTTGATAAAATTCATGAATTAAAAGTTTTTAGAGTCCAGAAATTAGTTGGTTGAGCTATTGCTGACGAGAAAATTCTTGGAAACGAACAGTTGTAAAGGGTAGCCGATCAATGTTTGTTTTAGTGATCATTATATTTTAAGGATTTATTAAAAAGTAAGCAAAATGCTCGTGGTAACTGCGAAAAGGTAAAAACATCATATCTTTTTTTTCTATGATCAAAACATATTGCACAGCGGATTTAACTATCGTGTCAATTCCAATATACAGGGTGCTGTTGTAAAATTATACAGATGATAATTTGTAATTTCTGGCTTATGAATTTTAAATTTGTTTTTATTTGCCGTAACAAAGGCATACCGTAACACAAATAATGCAATGTACATAAAAATTTATTCACGGTATTTATTATATAGCGACATTAAATATTATGCAAACTAAAATACACTTTTAAAATCGAAAAATAGGCCAACGTATGCAGTGGTAAGTTTCGTATTAGTGTTGTACCTTTACAATTCCAATAGGTGTATTTTTCTTTAAATCTATGTAGACTACACAAAGAGAGAAAGCTAGGGCAAAAAAAAAAAAAACAAAAAAAAAAACAAATATTAGTGATAGATGACTAATAGGAACGAATTATGTTAGTGAAAATAAACATAGAATACATATCGTTTGAATCTGAAGGAATTTACCTCAACCTCCAGCTAAAGAAGGGAAAAGCAAAATAAAAAATATCAGTAAAGATAAACGTAAAATATGTGATCTAAATCTGAAAGAGATCTAAATGTTTAAATGTGTGTTATTGCATTTATAATTGTCACTATTTTCGTTTATTATTATATACTTTGTGGTTTTTTCCCCACCTCATTAGATCTCTATATGCCGTTCTAAAACTGTCATCATTTCCAACTTTAAATCAATCTTCGTGCCTTTTATCTGCCATCGTCCTAATCGTATTTATACAAGTCTAGAGGAAATCCTGTATCAAAACATTTCATCGCAGAGAAAAACATCATCTCGGAATAGATGATGCCGTTGAAGAGTACACTTTGTCAAAAGAAATGCCGTGGAATGTATGCAAACGACGAATTTACTTGATCCGCAACTTACGATAAAAACTTCGTCCATGTATACTTGAAAATGGTTAAATCATTAATCGGCATCTACACGTTCAATTATTTAAAAAAAAATGAAAGAAATCACTACATGTGCGTCTTCTTTACGACACTAGAATGAGATAATACGAAGAAGAGCCTTGTTTTGAAAAATTAATTTCTCTGTAGGTTTATGCATGCAACTCCAAAACAAAATCGTATTTCACGGTAATTTTCTCGAAGGTACCATCACAGCATGCAGGTAACGATAGCTAAGAGAAGAATTAAGAGAAAATATTAGCAGAAAAAGTAGAAAATAATCGAACCTTGTCGCGTGGTTCCACGGCATAAACTTTCCGGCCACTGATGGTTCCTCCATTGTGCAGAATTGCTCCGTTATTGGTGTGTCGCAGTTTCCGGTTGGGTACCCGATCCGGCAGAACCTTGAACGAAGAGGTTCGTGGAAAAGAATGAGCCCATGAATTCGGTGGTCCTGGCCCATCCACTAGTGTAACCTGTTGATGTCCGCTGCTAGAATTACCCATTACGGTCTGCGCTGGTTAACACATAGCGCTGATGCACACTGAATCCGTCAACAACGCCCGAATGGAGTCCTTCACGGTCGAACATCTAATGGATTCTGAACCTGCAGACATTTAAAAATATCAATTAAATGAAAACCAAATCGAAAAATGCGAAATCTGAACATATTCAGTGCTTGCATCACTGACAAATATTAAGTGAAATTCAGATTTTATTATTTTTTTCATTGCTCGCCGATATCCTCCGATGTATAATAGTTTCAGAATTTTAAGAGCTGCCTTCATTTACCCGGACTGAAAAGACATTAGCAGGCTTGTCCAGGAAAATCCTACTGATAAAAGACGACCGTAGCAGCTGTAAGGAAGCAAAAACCAGGAGATCTGAACATTTTCTGTGGCTGGAATCCGTTGTCACAACAACAACTGTACTTTTCTGTAGAATTTTGGCACTTTCCGGAATCCATTGTACACATTTTAATTATATGTTTACTTTTTATAGAGCACATTTCTGATTGTGAAATAAATCGTAATCTCTGTTTTCGGAAATATAATTGAAACTTCTAACAGATCACTGACATATTTTCGGAGAAAAATATTCGCGGTATAAATTATTAATAATAAAATTATTATTTTATTATTAATAGTTTAAAAGTACCATTTATTATAACTGCGTGGTACACTATTAATGTAGGACTGTATTACCGATACTTATCGGTGATTTTTTAAAAGTTTTAATTATATTTCTGAAATGTATTTCCAACCATCGTAACGTAGTCTGAATCCGACTCTCCCGTAAAGGTGATGCTTAATTCCCCCTCTGATATTATTGGTTTTTCTGTAAATTTGAAAATGTGACAAAGGCAAGCATTTGTTCACGAGTGCAGGTGTTGTGAATTAGTGGAATACCGATTTATTTCGTCCCTATTCCGGAAACCAATGTTGTATTACAGGTTCCGAATTTGAGACAGAAGCGCAAAAGATGAAAACGATTTTTGACTAGATTTTAAATTGATGAGCATTAGGCTTCTTTTTTTTTTCTTCTGCGCAGAAAGATCTTACTGACTTGTCAAAAAGCTTAGAATTCGAATTCCCCTCGGAGCAAATTCACATCGGACATGGACCCTCAGTGTCTTCCGTCGATTTCGACGAATATATGAAAAAAAAAACAACAAAAAAACCGAATAATTTGAAGAAATCGAAAGGTACTAAGCCAACAGATCTATTGTACGTAATTTCCGTTCTCGAATCGC
Organism: Icerya purchasi; assembly: GCA_039619475.1. Lineage (NCBI taxonomy): Eukaryota > Metazoa > Arthropoda > Insecta > Hemiptera > Monophlebidae > Icerya > Icerya purchasi. The sequence continues at coordinate 138,836,368 of CM077116.1, forward strand.
ACATCAAATTGCGCTGAATTTACCGATTAGCGCACGTGTCAACATATTCTTTTGAGCAAAACGTACGCGCGATATATTCGGCAAATCGGTGAACAATAGTACCGTCTGAATATGATTTGTAAACACAGATACACAATAATGGTTCGCTAAATGAGCAAGTGCGCAGCTGAACATTAACGGAAGTTCTGAAGTGGAAATCAAAAGTCGAATTGAACAGTCGAGAACTGCATTCAACGAGATGAGGAAAACGTTGACAGCCCATGATCTTAGCTTGGAATTAAGTGTTCGATTTTTAAAGTATTATATATGGTCCATCTTACTGTACGGTTGTGAGACGTGGACTTTGAAGAAAAATACCCTGAATCGATTACAAGCTTTTGAATTATGGTGCTACCGAAGGATACCCTGGACAGCTAAAAAGACCAACCAGGAGATTCTCAGGGTTATGAAAAAAGACAACGAATTGATTAATTTAATAAAAATTCGAAAACTGAAATATTTTGGACACTTGATCCGTGGGACAAGATACACTTTACTACGAACTTTTTAATGGGAAAAATTGAAGGTAAAAGAAAAGTTGGATGGAGGAAACGTACCTGGTTCTGTGATACGAAGACGTTGACAGGATTAAATACAAAGTGGTTGGTGTACTCCGCGTACGACAGAGACCGGTACCAGAATATAATTAAGACTTCGCTAGATGGCCTCCCATGACCGAGATCGGTCGAGACAGCAAGAAGAAGAAATGAGCGAGATATATTCCACTTTAAACTTCACTTAAACTAAATAATATTAATAAATTTTAATATTTTTAAAGTTGCCCTGCATGCGTCTTGCAATTTTACAATAAACGTATATTTTTAATTAAATTTTATTTTTATTCATTCGTAAGAAAGTTGTCGCCGTGATAGCCTCGTTTGTGTGTGTTTGTATGTGTATTATCATGAAATATATTTATTATAAATGGTACACTAAGGCCTTGTAGTCAATTATTGTATATGCAATATTTGAACACTACCAAAAAAACAAATATAAAATAGTCGTTTCCATAGAATTCATAAAAAAGTTAATTTTCCTTCCTTTTGTCAAAAATTGAAAAAAAAAAAATGATTCTGAATTTCGGTCCATTTAATTCAAGCAGTTATTATTTCGCAGACATTTCGGGGGGGGGACTCGGAAAACTCCCCCCTCAGATTCGGCCCTGCACGGTCTAAATATAACAATTGCCGTGAACACTACTACATTTATATAACTAGAATGTAGAAATAGGTACGCCTACGCTCAGAAACTGAGTATGGCGTACAAAAAGGAAGAAGAAAATTGATTGCGACACTTGCAAGAGTAAATGACTAGAAATTTTCCGACAAATATTCCCGAAATGTTTTTTACCGTAGAAAATTATTATTGAGTAAAGTAAGATGATGACGTAAGTAGGAGTTTTATTATATCTTGTAATACGAGCAAGAATTGTATATACTCGTATATGTATATATCTTATTCAATAGATTTCTCAGAACCGCTCTAATGATTTCGATGAAATTCACTAATTAACGGTTTTTAGTGGTTTAGATAAATCGATTACAGATACCTTCGAGAAAACACTCTATTACAACAAGCTAAAGTATTCTAATTAATTAAATAATAAAATAATAATACTCAGAAGGAGGGGAAAAAACATAATGAAAAAAAAAAACATGATTTCAAAACGAATTAAATAAAATTTAAAGTATTTAAAATATAGCAGTTGTACAAAGAGAGAAATAAAAGTAAATATAAGATCAGTATAATTATTAAAAACAATAGAATTTATAAATCCATATATATATATATATATGTATGTATCTGGCTGGATAACTAAAGGAGAGATGTTATGTTTTTTTAAGCTTTTATATTTTTAGGATTTTGCACACATATAAAATGTACAGAATCCTAATAAGATGGTTCAGAAACAACAAAAATATCAAATAAAAGTCAATAACTCACGAACAGCTTGACTTATAACCTTCAAATTTGGAACATAAATTACAATTAAAATTCTGTTTAAAACGATCTATAACTTCAAGATGATCCATTACCCCGGGCGGCAAGAAACCCTAAAAACCGTTAAGAATATATAATAAGGTATTTAAAGCGACCTCAAAAATCACGTAAAAATTCATTACTCATCACCCGATAAACCAATAAAAGTAAAATTCAAAATATAAAATGAAATTCAGCAGTCCTTTCATAAAACAAAAAAAAAAAAAAATACTCTACAAAAGTTATGTATAGTTGCCGAAAATAACGTGCCCCTCCTTCTTAGCGCGCGAGTATTATAGCTAAAAATTTTGATCATGACTAAAAATATGCCGTTCCACGTATATTTTTCTAGTTTGGAACATTCGACTTTCCAGCTTTATAATTAGAAACTCGGGCGCCGAAAGCTCGAAATTTTGGGAAACAGAATTTTTTTTCCCGGGCATGTGATATAATTACTGAAAAGATCGGCTATTTGTCGAGAATAAAACTATATTTCATTTCTTTAACGAAACTTTTGAAGTTGACCACGCGAGTATCATGGTTAAAAATTTTGAACAAGGTTAAAAAGATGTACATTTCCGTATATTTTTCTAGTTGGATGTTTCCAACGTCAAAATTAGAGACCCCGGGGGGTGCGGAATACTCGAAATTTTCGGATTTTTTTTTTTTCCGGTCACGTGATGTATCAGTTAAGAGATCACTCTATTTGCTGGGAACGAAACCGTATTTAATTTTCTTAACCAAATTTTCGGATTGACGATAATTTCAAAAAATCGCAAAAAATTACGTTCCTTTTAATCAAATTTCTCTTTTTTTTTTTTTGAATTTAGTATTATGTGAATATAAATGTTATGATTATTGTTAAGTTACATACACAACCCTGAGCGCATGAAACATCATGCTTGACTGAACTTGTTTATATTTAGTTTGCATCGATTGTTCTTTTTTATAACCGCTTACCGTTTTAGCGTACGATATGATGGGAATTGGCCAACTGGTAAATAAATATCAAAGTTAATTAAGGGAGACACTCCAACTCGTAACATGAGGTAATTTCTTTGCGACCCTAATACATAGGTCAACTCATCACTGATAACGGCCTGTTCATTTCTCCAGACCATTACTTCTCAACATTTCTTTTATCATGCTGCGGCTATGAGTCCGTAAAAACTTGATCATTTTATTCTCGACCGGTAAAAATCCATAAATCATTTACGGATCAGTATATTAATTTAAAAAATAAGAAAACCTATACAACAAAAGTAATTTTATAATGTAACGGCATAGCAAGAAAGAGGGGCTGCGCCCCTTGACCCCTCTTGTTTACATTTCTGTCTCTTTCTCTTCTATACTTTGTATAAAACGATCAAAATTTACAACGTAATTCTTACTGGCATCAACACAAAAAAAATAACATAATTACAAAAATCCTATCCTAACATCTAACTTTCATTACATAAAATTAAAACACTTTTTCATCACATTTTTCGTTACATATTTCGTTACATAAAATTGTGACATTTTTTAAATAACAATCACAAAAATCCTATAAAATATAACAAACGTTACATAAAATTTGGACATTTTTTCTAATGGCGGGTAGCCTAAGAATTACGTTGTAATTAATATATGGAAGAATGTATGAGCTTTATAATCTACGTGCTTCTATAAGGTGAAGTCTTTAATTACTTCGAGATGTTTAAAATTGACAGATTTATTATCGCACATCATCGGGGAGGTTAATTAGATCTTCTTTTAGTAAGCACACTGATTTTATTCATATACGTACGGATTTTCGGCTTAGTATTTTTCAGTTCTTCGAAAATCATTCTCTGAAAAGTAGGAAAATTAGTGTTTTTTCGTTTTTTTCTTCTTTATTTTACTAACCGAACATGAAAATGGTTTCGTTTCAACGATTTTTCGCTTTAATTTACGCCACATTTCAAATAGTTATCATCGCGTACATGAGAAGACAGACCGTATTATAAAGTTTAGTGTTCACTGTGTAATTTCACATGTTGCCGCTGAAACGATCAAACGGGCGTCGGATTCGATTGGTCAAAGCAATTGTAGAAAGTTGATTTGAATAAGGCAGCTAGTCGAATGAAAGTGAAGCTATAGACCAGAGTAGGAGACCAGCAAACATTATCGTTAGATAATCGCATATTCAATTAGACATAAGAGACGCATGTCCGGCGATATCGATTAGAGATGGGTAATATTTAAAAGAAAGTACTTAAGTTCACCGTTAAAACTATTATCGAATATAACGACCATACGCACCAGCTAGACCGACCGTCGCACTGGAATGCACTTTCACGTATTGGCTGAAGGGTGACGATTTGTCTGGCAGATAAATCGCCCGGAAAATAATTAAACATCGAATGGAAAAACAAAAAAAATTTTGATCGGGTGAAAGCCGGCCTCTCCAATCTGAGTGCCCTACTATCATTTCAAGCGCAACGCAACCTGTTTTAAAAATACCCCCGCCCCTTCCTCGGAATAACGAATAAAAGTTCTTCTTCCTTGCAGTCGCGACCGATTATTCCTGTTTTAAACAGTAGTTCATTCGTGTGTGTGTCTATTCGTCATTTTATTCTATACTTCTTTTTTTTTTCAAAGATCGTTTTTCCTTTCTTATCCATTGCAAGATAGCGGAAACACTGCCACTAGATCAGCACAAATTTGTAAAGTCTTCGATGTTTCGATTATTGAAATGTATATGCCATATATAAAGCGGTGAAGTTTTTAAGTTTGTAAAATGTAATCATTTTGGTGGCATTATAAAAGTTGCGGGGTAATAATTGAAAGGGAATATAATGGGGCACCAAAACAAAACAGTTAGTTCGAAAGTTGAATAGAATAAGAAGCACGCTTATATTACTGAATGATAAACTTACAAAGAATAATGACCCTAAATACAGATCGAAAATGAACATCATAAGGAAAAACGGATGAAGAATGGGAGCTGTTTCGAGGAAGAAAAAACATGATTCTTTTTTTTAACAAAAAAAAAAGGAAAAAAATAATTTTTACGAAGATAAATTTTTTTTTTTTTGCTTTATTTTTAGTTTCGTCAAAATAGACATTAGCACAAGAAGTGAAAAAAGGAAGAGAGGTAGTATCAGACGTAGACGATGAAAAGGACTCGAGCGTCAGAACAACCAAAGAAGACGATAAGGAAATAAAAGTAGCGCAATAAGGGGATTTGGAAGGCCAATTGATAAAAGCGAAGATTAGAAAGGAGAACATTCACAGTGTGATTTGCATCAAATATAAAGTTGCGAGAAAAAGGGCGGAGAGAGTGGAGAGGCAACCAGAGAGTGGCAGAAAAACGATGCAGGAAGCAACCTGTGTCTAAAGCGTAGACGACAGCCGTATAGAGAGAAAAATTAAAAAACCAGCGATAAAACGGTAGTTGAACGAAGAGGATAAAAGGAATTAACATTTGAGGATGAAGAGGAATATTTAACCATAATTTGGAAAGAGCAGTTGCGGAGAGGAGAGTAATTTCGTGGAATAAAAATATGCTATCAGCTGAGACCTTCGATTTCAAAGTACCTCGGAACTCGCAATAGGTCTCAATTTGGATAAGGTGAAAAAGGAAAATGTTGTGAATGAGAGAGTATAAAGAGGATTCAGCGAGCCCAAAAAAAAAAAAAAAAAAAAAAGGATTCCGTAATCAGTAGAGGGAGAAGGAAGAAAAGATAAAATGACTTGTAGAACACACTGCGAGATATCTGATATAATGATAGCACTTTATGAGAAACTAGAGAAGAAATAATAAAAAAGACAGCCGCCCTCAAGTGGCTGATATACTCAATAGAGTAAATAGAATAGAAGGGAAGTTGAAATGTTGCAGAATAATTTAAAAATGGATAGAAGAAGGCTGAACTCCTTTGCTAAAGATTATGAATTATATATGTAAGTGGTGAATATATTCACGATGGCTAAACGGAAACTCATAAAATAAAATCGTGGTATATTTTTATTGATTTCGGCCGACAATTTTACTTTTTTGTTGCAATTTTTGTTTAACCGTTCATAATTCAACATTACTTATGACGACTGCGAATAATTCGCAATTTTCGTAAAAATCATTTTTCGCCTTTTTAGTGCGGCTAAATAAAAGCTTTTGTTTAAAAACCGTTTTTTTTTTTTTTTTTATTTCATTTCATCTTTTTATGATTCCGTACACATATAATGCGCAGAATCCTAATAAACGACAAAAATATTAAATAAAAATCAATAAATCACGAACGGTTAGACTTATTAATTTCGAAATCTGAAATATGCATTAGAACTAAAATCCTCTTTAAAACCATATCTATAACTCTTCAAGCTAACCGAGATTACTCTGGACGGCAAGAAACCTAAAAAATCGTCAAGAATATATAATAACGATCTCAAGAATCGTTTAAAAATTCACAATTCATCTCACCAGTAAGCCCTCGCCGGCCTGTGTCAATTCAATTTAAAACTTTTTTTTTTTTTAAATACATTTTTATACTTTTAAAATGTTAATAAAAAACTGATAAAAAAGTGTATAATAAAATTGTTTATTGCTTTTTTTTTATTGTGTCCATAAAATCACCTCAAAATCGAGTTCCTAGATCAAAATATCCTCTTAATAGAGCTATCGGTTTTCGTAAATGTATAAATATAATATATTTTTGAAGTTCAGATAGAATTTTGTAAAAAACATCTGGAGTTTAATAAATCGTTCGATTAATTTTATATTTTTATTTTATTTATAAGCGAGGGTAATGGTAGATTAAATGTTATGATTATCTTAATCGTATTCCAAATTAAATCTGCAACCAATCGAGAAGCGCCTTAAGGGAAGTTTTAATCAAATGAATATATCAGTTCAAAGAGAAGTGCAACACGACAAATAAACGTATCGACAATAATTAACCACTTCGAGAAAAAAAAAAAAATTTCGAATAATCGTTTTCATTTCCAGGCGATTATTGTTTTGATTAAAGATGAACATCGCCGTTTTTTATTCGTCAATCATTTTCAACAGTGGAAAGCAAAAAAGTATTTCGAAATGAACCATCGGCTGGTAATAATTGCAGTTTAAAACTTTTTACAGTTTTTATTTATGTTAATAGTTTAATATGTTATAAATAATAATAATAATAATGATAATAATAATAACAATAATGATAGTAATAATAACAATAATGATAAGTAATAATAACAATAATGATAAGTAATAATAACAATAATGATAAGTAATAATAACAATAATGATAATAATAATAATAATAATAATAATAATAATAAAGCAGGATGATCCATTTTAAACTGTAAAACTTTTATCGTAGGCCAGGCGAGTTTTAAGCAGGCAAAATATAAAAATAAAAATTCTCATTTTTGTTAACGAGTTTTGTGGCATAATTTTAAGAAATCTCGAATTAAATCATTCTCTCCAGACTAAGTAATAAACTAAACGAGATAATGAGAATTATCAAAAAGTATTTGGATATTTAAGCGAGTAGGCAGACGATTTAGTTTTCATTCATTTTCATGTTGACGTCGTATAATATATGCTCGGCGTATTCAAATTAAACTTTTATTTTTGTGCATATAAATATATACATACAATACATACAATATGTACATATAGATATACATATGTATGACAAAGTATTTAGTGAATTGCAGCAAAAAGAAAAAGAATCGTTGCTCAAACGCATATTTTTGTCTATATTACAGAAATTATTTGGTCGATATTTTTGAGTGGGTGAATTGTTTGGAATGTTTGATTCTAGTAAAATATTTGTCTCCGCGGGTGATATTTAAATTTGAATTCGGGCTATAGCTTCCCGATCTTTTCGATTTTATAGAATTGTCCGAAAAGTCATAAAAAGCGCTATCATGTAATTCCTCCTACTTGATATCTAAAACAGGCTATTTGGAACCGGTTGTTAATCGACTGAAAAAAACCGAATCAGAAAAAGAAGGAGAAAAAAAAGTTCAGTAAAAATATGAAGTTTTCCACTTTTTAGTTTTAGTAGAAAAAATAAAACCGATAAACACTGATTTCGGTATATAACCTGCAATCATTTCGACGAACTTTCTGTTGGCCTGAAAAGTTACCTAACTTTCCAGCGAATGGATTCTCGCAACGACAAGTGTAGAACACCTATTTGGTAAGGAAAAAAAAAAAAAGAAATAAATAAAAAAAGTAATACAAAGTAGACGCGTATAGTGGAAACAAAACTAGGAGAAAGTATGGGAGAATGGGGGATAACGCAACAACAACAATTAATTGTCCTATTTAATAGATGTACCGTATCGATAAACGCAGGCCCGTATGAAGTTCTTCACCGACGTATACATACATACATACATACATACACACACACACACGCACGCGCACACTCGCGCGTTAAAATCGAATTCTATTCGGACTAACGGCGATGTATAAATTTTCTGTAAATAATACTACAGCCGAAAAAGAAAACGGAAAATAAAAACAAACTGAAAAAAGTAGCCTCCGAGCTAGTGCGCTTGCCTTCAATATTCGAGCTGAGAAAAACCCTTTCGGGTAAGGTGATATATATGTATGTGTGTAAACGTCTTAATTTTGTAAGCATACGCCTGCAATTAAATTAGCATAAAGTGCGCATATAAGCATATTTAATTATAATAACGAAAAAAAGTATGCCCCGATTCCCAGATTTTTTCGCTGTTTTAATATCATCCATTGTGTTCCTTCTTGTTTCCTTTTTCGTGCTTCTTTTTGTTTTAACTTCAACGCACGACTTTAACAGAATTTCTCAGAATTTCATCGGCTTTCATTACAACAAAGAATCTCCCCGTCTTCGTATTCGCTGAAATGCGTAAAATGTTTTACATTCGATTTTCTTCAGTCGAATGTGTTCAATGTCCGATTGAGTGCGATTCCGGTTCTTCAGAGTAATCAGGGCATTCGGTTACTACGGTATGCACACACATTTTAGAGAACGGAACACTTCCGCTGCTCAGTACGCCGGTAGTAGTTTTAGCGAATTGAAACGCTGCACAATGACCGAATTTAGAGCCTTCGGTGAGTTCGATTGGACGGGTTTTCTTTTCTTTTTTTTTGACATCCATGATGAAAATCTACGCACGACGTACGTGAATGATGGAACAAAGTTCCGTAGAATTTTGTATCTTAGTTCAATGGAACTGTTAAAGAAGGCGAAATGAAATTTAATAAATCACGGCTGTAGTAGCGGCAGTGAAGTCCAAAAACTGGTCGAATTTATGTTTATCATTTATTTTACGCTTTTAATTCTGGAATTCGATATCCATAAATGAAATAATAATACGTGGCTGAATCGACAGGGCCGTTTAATGGAAAATAAAAAACGTAGATTTCTTCAAATTAATCCGAATCGACGCAGCGCCAATTACTTTGTGAAGTTTATTGCGGTTCGGGGAGCTGACGAAAAACATGCACCGAAATTAACCATTTCCGATGTGTGTAATTAAACATTCGGGAAAAGCGCTCGGTTCACGGCTATTGGAGGATGTGCTGACTGAATGAAAAATTCCGAGAAAACGACGACTGCATGACGGTTGAAAATAAATAATTGACTCACCAATACGGTAATGAGCCGTTCTCTTTTAAGGACGGTTGATGTTTCGGGCGCTAGTTTGTTAGTAACATACAGAATTTTCCTCCTGGGCTAGTGAATTTCGTATTATTCTTATTTCAATCATACCCAACCTTTTTTATTTCTCAATTTCTTTCACACTCTTCCATCGTCACTTTTATTATGACCTTCTGGCTCTATAATTTGTTTCCGTTCCAATCGAGACCTTTTCGATTTTCCGTTATTCTTTCTTTACTCTCTGAATTATACCCAGTTGCATTTTTGACGGAAAGCCCATTTTCTTCTTTGCCATCTCATTTTCTTAACTCTTACTACGCTTATTACATTTTTTCTCGCCACCGCTTCCACTCCTATTGTAGCCCTCCTAAGTTCTTCCACTTCTACGTATAATCGTCTTCCTTTTTTTTCTTTTTAATTAATCCCATTTTATGTTATTATATCTATCTGTGTAAGTCGTTCAAGCGAGTCTAATAATTTCTGCGTTGTTATCTCTGAGAATATAGCTCATTATCGTTATCACCGCTAACATCGTAGCCCAAATTAAAGCGAGATTATTACATTATTATTCCTATAGAATAATAATAACCTAAGCAACATTTTCGTTGAAAGCCAAGCCAGGAACAAAAAAAAAAAAAAAAAAAAAAAAAAAAAAAGCATTTTCGTAAAATGAACAAAGCAAAAATAATCAAACGGCAAATGAGTAATGTTAGTAATGAATTTTCAAACGAGGAACAAGTGTATTCAGGGCGGATCAAATCGGTAAAAAGTGATATGGCGGAATTCAGGAAAAAATTGTCGATTTCCTATCGGAGAAGTATGACGCCTTAATCGAGAGTAATAATTCGTTTAAAAGCGAAATAAAAGCGTTTCATGAACAGGGGATAGCCGTCATTGACGAGGTCCATAAAGAAGACAATAAGATTACGGAATTAAAAATTACGATTCGAGAGCTGGAACAGTACAATAGGAAATGTCCAACTTCACGGAGTACCCGAGATTCCGAACGAAAATTCACCTAATACACTAATGCAGATATGGATTAGACGTAGACAGACAGGTGTAGGAGACACAGAAGCGATCCATCGTGGGCCATCGAGAAATATACGAGAATACCTAGGCCTATCATCGCGAAATTAGGAAGATGAATCGCCGACTTGTTATTGAGCAATAAGAAAATAATTAAAAATAAACATAAACCTAATTCAATAGAAAATACTGTAACCATCCTGGCCACTTATCACAAAGGTAATAATATGAACATTGCAGAAAATTATTATATAAATAAATATAAAAATAATATTTTAAATGACCAAACACCTAATAATAATAATCCACTGTTTAATATAAAAATTTAACTTTTTGTCTTCTTGTTTTATTTTATATTTTATTAATTATTAGCATTTTCAACCTATAGATTTTTATACCTGCCATGTTTATTCCTCTTTACATCTACTATATATACACATGTATTCCCTATATTCACTTCAGTTTGTTTTAAGTTTCCTTTAAGTTAGTGTTAGCTGATGATGGGTTATGCCCGAAAACGTTTCTAAATAGGTATTTATCTAATTTATTGATCTATATTGTTTTAAAGTTTATTTTATTATACCATTTTAACAAACAGGATGTATTCACCTACATTTAATAAGAAAAAAGTGCGGACACCCAGCTAAGGATTTATGTAAATGAAAACTTTTCAACGTATAATAAACAGCTGTTCTGGAAAATTAAACAGCAAGCTAGGTTATTATTACAATATATAACTTTGTTCGAACAAAACACGGAAGTTCGCTTTGATATTCGTATATAACGTTCGGGGTATAATAACATTAATAGCTGTAATGTATAAAATCGGAAGCGTATATATATATATAATCGGATAAGATATTAGTTTGATTTTACGAAAATTTGTTTATACTTTTTCTTTTCGATTGCTGGTTCGTTTATAGTTTTGATATTCGCATATACTGTTATGTATAACAGTATTAATAAAGTATATAGATCGGACCATAATATTATCACGTACCTTATTATTAATTAATATAATAATAAGTGTCTGGGCACCCCTACAACAGGCTGTGGCCTTGTTCGACCCATTACAGTTATTTATAAAAATAAAAAATATCCGCATAATATTCCGTCTTTGTACTTATTTCGGGAATATAAAACGATCGGATAAGCCACGTATTGTTATATTGTTTGATTAGTTAAAAGGTTTTCTTAAATAGTATTTTATCATCATTATCTGATAAATGTAGCGCTTCTCATAACGCAGCAGTTCCATTTCTTTTTAAATCTACGTCGATCCAGGGGTTAAATTTAGGCATTTCAGTGAAATAAGTTAGCCTAATGCAAATTGAAAGATGATGCATTCCGTTGACGGTTGTAGAAACTGGTAGCTTCTTCGATATTGTGTAACGGTAACCTCGAAAGGTAGCATTCGAAATGACTAATGTACTCCGTATGTGCACGGCCAAGGGTACTGTCCAACTTTTCTGATCGTTCGTATTTCTTTCAAGAACTTTCTTCGATAGCGGTTAGTAAATTTTCCACCTTTCACACAAAACTATGATCTATTGAATGATATACACACGATCCAAGGATCGTGTAAGGAGTAATGGTTTTGTGAAGGAGCCGATGATTACCTTCAGTTATTTCAACATTGATTATCTGTGATCATAATGGTTTGATCGTATTTCATCTTTTAACCAGAGTGAAATGTGAACATACGAGACAATCTTCGTGTTTTTTGCCCTTCTATGGAATACATGAAATATATAAAGCTTCGGTGAAAACGCTATCTTTACGTATTGTTATCTGTTTGAAGCGATAAATAATTTGATTTGATTTGAAATCCATCAGTTTCTTAACTTTAAGTCAGGAAACATGTACTACAAGATCGAGTTTAAGTGTACTTTTTCACCGTCATGAAGTAGTTTATTAGATTCTTTCCGAGCGGGTTTAAATGTGGATGTATTGAAAATAATTCAGGACGCACATATTATCCCGAATATATTTATGTAAATATTTAAAGCTATTGGTGGTGATGGAAGTAGAAAGTAGTGTAACTAACTGTCCCGGATCAGTGGGATTAACATTGATATCGTTCTTAGCAATATCAGGTAAGTGAACGCAACTCTTTGTTCTTAGCTTTCTCGATTTGAAAGTATGAAACGTAATCTTTCATTTTAAACTTTGACAATATAGATATATATCGCATATCGACGAAAAATTGATTAAGTAAATTTCTGTATCTTAATAATGCTTAAAAAAAATTATTGCAATTCATTGCCGATCTCTTTTTTTTTTGTGACACAGAGTCACCTGTTTGTGTACTTACCAAGCATATATGTTAAAGTGATAACTTGGTCATTGCGAAACGTTAACGGATACTAAAGTGTGTTGTAGAAGTGACGAATGCCACTTATTCCTATGACACCTAAGTGACTCTAGGCAGTATTTTCCCCGCAAACAATTAAAACTGTAACTTCGTTGACAATAAATGCATTGTACAGGTCGTTCATCGATCAGCGTGAATGGGGCCATTGTATATTAAAGGAAATGGAAAAACAAAATTTTGTTATTTGGAAAGTATATAAATTTAAAAGTAAACAACCGACATGTTTCGGGAACACAGGTCGTTGAATCATGGTATTCTACAAAGTTAAAATTATTATAATTTTCATTAGTCGTAAGATCTTTAACCATTTCGAATGTTTCATAAAGTTATTATGATGAAATAATCCTGAAGCTAATCTATATAAAACGTCTGCGATCCTTTTTTAAACAATGCGCATCGTCTGTTAATTTGATTTACGCTAGCCGTGAATTCAATTTGTAAAAAATTAAGTCCATCATCGTTACTTGGTAGAATGAAACCAGTTCTACGATAAATTTGTCCTTGAAGTACAAAAGTTAATGAAAATCCAAGTTGTGTAATTTGTTTATCAGCTCCGAATGAAGTTAATTGAAAAGCCGATTTTAGAAAATAGTCAGAATCTTGAGATTTATAGGAAAGGTAATTTTTCAATGGGGGATGTTCTTCATCGTTCAACTTAATAACGCGACAATGAGCACGCATTATTCCAATTGTTCTAGTTGATAACATTGTTCAATCGAGATAATTAATTGGTAAATCATAATCAGATGCTGATCTATTATATAAATCACCCTATGCGGTACGAATTAAATTTTGTTTTAAATTTTCTTGACGTAGAGCGTGATTAGCACAGCAATTGTTCCAATTCGATAACCTTTGCATCAGCCTGATAATGTGCTTGCATTTGCAGTCCCGTATTGTAGTGTTCCGTGTGTTTATCGGCTGTCAGTACTCATTAACGTACAGTTTAATTTTCGAGTTTATTATTAAATTTTTCATCATTCGTTTCTGCAGCTTTTATTTTCCTTAAAGCATACTGACGCTGACTCGATGTGTAAACCGTGTTTGAGATTCAGTTTCTTCGTATCTGATTTTGCTGTTAAGCTCTAACATTCCCCCATCGATGAGATAAGTTAGAGTCTCTTCTTTCTCGCGACACATCTGTTCTGCGTACATATTTAATAGAAAATAGAAAACATTTCATTTATAAATCTATAAGCAGAATTCATATAGATACACATATTATTTATTTAGTAGTTATAAATGAAGTAAAATTCTATTTAGTCTAAAATGTTACTTTTTCGATAGAAGAAAAATACGAAATGAAAGATTCACAAACAGGTATTCGTAATTATTATTTAGGGTGTATACACACGTTCAGAAACGTCGTAATATTAGATTTTTGAAAAATTCGACAAACATGACAAAGGATCATAGAAAAATTTAATAAAAAAAGCGACTGAATCGACTTTACTTGGAAATTTCAAAAGCAAAAAGAGTAAAATCACGAATGTTCGATGGAGCTATGTGATTAATTTGTCAGATTATTAAACGGAAAACAAACGAACTGAAAGATTTATAAAAAAGTAACCTACGATAATCTCTGAAATTAAAAGGGTATTAAAACGACGAATATTTCATGAAGATATATACGCATAATTTGTCGAGTTATTACACAAAATGAATGTATTTCAAATAGCACTCACACGTCTCGGTGCAACCTGTTAAATCCCCATCGCCTATGACCGAAAACCCATTAATCATTACGTCTCCTCTTAAATGCTTCGGCTTAGTTATAAGATTTCAATTTTCTCCTTTATCATCTCGTTGCGGAAAATATAAACTAACTAGGAAACTGGTCCGGTGTAAGACAGGTGCACATGCGTAGGTAAAACAATACTGAGCGTGCGGACACGAAAAAAGATTTAAAATTATATAATGCCTCTGTAGCAGACTAATTACTTCTAACTGCACACCTATGTTACACACGCAATTCGGTTCATTGTGGACACGGAAAAAATGGCATACACGAACGATAGAAGACAAAAAAAAAGGGAAAAGAAGACAAGAATTATATTTATTATTCCGTCGGTTCGCGGTGGATTACAATCACTGAGCGAAAGTATTCTTGAACAGGAAACAATGAGGAAAAGTATAATATAGTACATTACGCGTGCAAATAGGCCGTCGCATATTCGTATGAAATCGAGATGTTTTTTGTTCGTTTTGTTTATTTTTTTCTCTCTTTTCTTATTCGTATCACTTATTCAGACGTATCGCCGAATGTAAAAGTGGTGAGAAGAAATAAGATTAACATGAAAACCGGAAGGAAGTGAGCCTTGAGAAAGTATAAATATTTCTTTCGTGTAAAATACGGACATCGCACGAAATTATTAGTAACAGATTTTCATAAATCCATGCCTCAACGCAGCGTTAACCTACATTTTAATTCAGATTTTCTCGAGCTATCGACAGGAAACGTCTGAGAAATCTGTTGATAATAGGCCTGCAATTAGACACGCTGATGGATCTGATTTCCGAATTTCGCATTCACTTCCGAGAGAACGACGAACGCGCTGAAGGAGTCGTCAGGGGATAGTTAGAAATTTTGAAATTGCTCGATTACCTTGCGGATGGCATTCAAATTCGACAAAATCTTTGAACGAAATTGGTTATAAACGTATAATAGTAACAGGAAAGCCATCATAACTTTTTGAACATTAATCTTACCTTTCTTTTATACATACATACGTATATATATGCAAAATTGTATATAAATAACAGCAACAACAATAATAATAATAATAATAATAGCATTCATGTTCAGTTGCGCATTGAAAATTTACAGGTATTATTAAAAAACTTATAAGAATTTCGAGCGAACTAGAATCAAATAAAAACCATCTTTATGGCCGGAAATAATACAATAATGCAACCCCATAATAGTCGGTTCTTCTAGGCAACCAAGACAACAACAAACGCAAATAGTAAAATCATTATCAAATTTTTTTTTTTTTCGTAGAACATTTACGAAGCCATTTTTTGAGTGTTCTTTGCTCTGTTCGTAGTTGCTTAAGCCTTTTTTTTTTTTTTTTTATGGGTTTATCAACGAGGACATTACCCCCAAAAAATAGGAAGAAAGAGTTAAAGATATATTCCTACCAGTGGTAGTCCACGGAGGTGGTGATAAGGACCCCCCCCCTCCCCCTAAAGAATCAAATCCTCGATGAAAAAATTTTTTACAGCAAATAAACTTAATTTATACCTACGAATTTAATTAGAACTAATATTTAATACTGTTTTCTAGTAAAACTATTAATGTTACTTTCTTATTCTGTTTTAAATGAAACTGTCGGCGATCTTTTGTCATTTTTATTTATTTTTAATTTTTATTTTGTAATTTTAATTAAAAATAGTTTAATGAGAAAAAAATATATCTGTTTTACTTGCTCACAGACAAACAATTCGGATCAGATTACTAACAAAAATATAAAAAAATTAAAATCTAATAAAAAATATTATCGTTTTATTTTTTCTAGTAATTCATTATTTAAATTCTAAACTACAATTGTTTAGGTACAATTGTATAATGTTTTTTATTTTTCACCTAAAAATAAAACAAAATTTAAATTAAACTGTAATAATTATGTACTTTTAAAACATTTTTAAATTTCTGAAGAGGTCACTATTCGATTTTCTTTACGAAACAAGTTGTTTCTCAAATCTATTATCTAGTATATAAGATATTACGTAATTATATAATTTCCCCACCAAAATGTCTCTCTAGATCCACTTCTGATTCCTAGGCATTTAAGGGTAGAGGATAAAAATAATTTGAGGGCATTAATAGTGGAGTAGAAGAAAATGAGAGAATATAAGAAGCACCGATAAGGGGAGTAGAGATACCGAGTTTTAGTAGAAAAGATTCTAGACGATTATTCAGCAGAAAAGGTCGAACATTCAAATAAAACATAATATCAAGGTTGAAAAGAGCATGTGTGGAAAGGGAATGAAAAAGACAAAATGGAGTAGAAGCAAATGAAAAGCGAAAAATGGTGCAGAAAGGAGAGACTATGATTAAAACGAAGGCGGTAAATCAATATATTTATTACAAAATTCCAATTGCGAAAAATAGCGCGAGCAGTGGAGTACAATAGATTTGTACAGGAAGGAAATTTTATAAAAAGAAGATGAAATGACCGGTTGATATAAAGCAAAGTAGAGCGGAAAATATTACGATAAATAATAGAATAAAAAGTTTAACTTTCTTATTTTATCAGCGATAAGTAACGGGTGCACAAACCAACTTAATTTACTTTCAAATCTTATAAGTACCTAAATATTTAATATCCAACGCTCTATCACATATATTTAGTATTTGATAAATTTACAATTAATCAATTACAATTTAACCAATCAATTAAAGAATCAATTTCCAATTGAGTAAGATTTTGCAGAATATCTGGATAACGAGAATTAATTAATAAAACTGTATCATTGGCATAAACTGTTATTTTACTTGGGACATTTAGATTGCATAATTCATTTATTTAAATAAAAAATAAGAAAGGACCCTAAATGCTTTCTTGCAGCACCTTAAAGTTCTGGACCACTTCATTACTATACACATTGTTAATTTTAATAACGTATCCACTGCCCGTTAGGTAAGATTTTAACCAATTTAATATAAAACCTCGAAAATCTGAATTATCCAGTTTAAACATTAACAGTTCACGATTTACGGTATTAAGTGCCTTTTTTATGTCGAAGTAAATAGCAACAGTGTATCTACTTGTTTCTAAGTTTTGTTTAATATGGGATACGTATTCCAATAGGGCAGCATCCGTTTCCCGATCTGTTAAAAACCCGTATTGGTTTTTACTAAAATAATTAGTCACCGTCAGATAATTCATTCTCTTTATCTTAAAATATTTTTTAAACATTTTTGATAGAGTAGGAAAAATACATATGGGCCTGTAACTGGAAATTGATACTTTTTCACCACTTTTATAAACCGGAACAATAACCCTCAAGGATTTCAGAGAGATTGTGAAGCGCTTAAGAGAGGTCAAGTATCTAGAAAAGCATGAACGGAGAAGAAGAGATGGTTGAATAAAAAGGTAAAAGAAGGCAGAATTAGAAAATGAAGAAGAAAAGCAGTTGAGCCATAGTTGTCGAAAACGTACTCAAAAATCTGCCACTGGAAATTGAAGAACGGGCTAAGAAATCTACCAGCTCATTGCAATACCCAAATGACCAAGAATCCACAAAAGATATCTGTTTAATTCCACTTTATTAGTAAGACCGAAAGAATTTTAAAAAAAAGAAATAAACAGGAAATTCCTCGTTGTTTCTTTTAACGATGATACTACACATTTATCTGAGATCAACTTAAGTAATTGAGAAAATCACTTTTTTAGTTTTTTTATTTTCCCCTCCTACAGAAAAAAAAAAATGGAAATGTGTTTTTCTTATTTTGAGACGTACGTTTGAATTCCGAAATGTATACAGTTTTCCGGGATATGCTTCTTTTTCATATGATTCTCTCAGTCTTTAATGAAATTATTGCTGGTTTTTGCGTTATTAAAACTGAGTTTAATTATTACCATATGTCCATGCTGTACTGATTTGATGTCAAATTTGAGCTTAGTTCCACTCAGCCGTGATGTAAACTGGGTGCCAAAGAAATCTGGTCTGAATGAAAATAGGTAACCGAGTGAAAGTAATTAGCCGTTCCCACACGGTAACCATTTTCTTCATGTTTCACTCGATTATATTTACTTGCATTTGCAGAATTAAGTTATTATTTTTTAGCTCAGTTTAAATTTCATATTGCACCATTCACTAATATCACCCTCAGAATTTCTTTGTTGGCGATCTGTTATTCTAGAGGTGAATATGCATGCCCAGTGTGAGGCCACTCATCGCACGCTAAAAAGATCGATGTCCCCCTGCCCGAGACATGCAGGCTGATAACTGAATGCCTAAAACCAAAACTATTCTAATAAAACTTTACGAACTTAGCGATATCGGTCTTTTAGAAATTCGACAGGAGGTGACTACAAAAAATGAAAGGTTTAATAAATCTGTCAGTGACAATCGATACCAGTCATATGAATATAACGGATTGGCCGGAACAAGACTAAAGTCCACATGTAGCTTTCTACGAAAGGTTGAGGAGCTGACACGAACTGCAGAAATACAGAGAATTCGCATATGGAATACAGAACCCAAACGGTAGACCAAAGGCGGAATCTTTATTGGAAATTATTTAAGTTATAGTCTTCGGGAAACCACGTTGAACGGACTAAGAAGTGGAACATATAATCTCGATGAATGGGGAATATCTGATAGAAAATTTCAGAACTACAATCATCTATTTACACACTAGACTTGAACTTGGAGGCTTGTACGGTGACGTTGATAACGATTTAACAAAATTTATAGAATATCGGACGAGCTGTCGTGTATAGTCAACCGGATACGCGACTATAATAATAATAATACTCTATTATTATTAATAAAATTATTATTATTATCGACATTAGTATTATCCAAATCAGCTTTGACAGTAATGATTAACGCTGATTTTTGCATATCATTTGAAAGTTAGATATGTACTTATGTTACAGATTATACTTTTTTTCGAGTTAATATCGGTATTTCCGGTAATTAGTGGGGTTACTTTATCTAAGATTTAACGTAATAAGTTTGAAATCTATTAATTCTCTCTTTGTACTTGATTATTTGTTCTTCATACACTCCAGTGATTTTGTTACCCCATCCGGCACGGTTATTATCAATTTCTTCTTATTCATCATTATCTCTTCTCGACTGTTTTATTAATAATTCCAACGTAATTTACATCTCTCATTTTCTAGGAGCATATTTATAAAACACAACGTGTGTTTGGATTTAATAATTCCGGTATTTTATACCGATTTCTCGCTGAACTTTAATTGTGCATCAATATATCTTTCTACTTGAAATAATTATGCTGTTTGTGACATGTACCTAAACTAGGCCTCGTTGATATTCCGCATTTATGTAGAATGAAATTTATTTCTCCTTAATAATACACTTTTTCTGTACTTCCTTATTTTGCCCGAACATTACAAAAACCTTCCGTTTCGATTAAATTTCGCCGTGTATGTATCATCTACATTCTAATTAGTGTTACACCATTCTTCAGCTTTATTTTTCATTTACATCATCATCTAAAATTTTATCTCTAAAATATTTTCCATCGATTAACAGATTTTTCTATTAATTCTCTTTATCTTATTTTTTTTGTTGGATGTGCCAATGCCAGACATTGAACCAGCACAAAGGGGGAATTTATCTATAGTTTTAATTTACAAAATCGGAATTCGAACCAAACCCGAACAAATGTCATTTTCTCCACATTTTTACGCGCCGTAATTCTAATACTAATACACTGATTGCACGATTATCGTTCAATACTAATTATATGTATCGATTTTTGATTTTCTTCAAAACTGGTCGCGCATCTTAGCCATATGAAATGGCGACTTTCAAAAACAAACTGTCGACCAGTTTAAAAATCCGTGGGAAGCCGCATATTCATTAGCGGCATTCGCGATACGACAACACAATGAGCGGCGTTCGGTTGCATTTTAAGTTTGTACTGCAATTAAATGTGAGAAAGCCGGTGCAACTGTAAACCATGCGCAGAAGGAAAATGATGAGAGGCGGTTAAAATTACGAAGCATCGAAAGAGGGCAAGTTACTAATTCTAACGTATTTACAGCGATAACAGCGCTGTTATTGTAGTGATAACGGTTCGAGTATTTCAGTTTCACTTTTCACACTAGATTGCATCATGCAAATAAATAATATACGAAAGACAACCGACTGCTGAAGATCTATAGAGGTTTCATCTGCGTGCAGGCTGATCTAGCGCGACTAGTTCTAACGGTAAATATTTACACATTTGCATAAATTAACACGGTCGTCACCGGATGCCGATTTATCTGTTATTATTAATGTTATCGCTGTTATCGCATTTGCGACAAGCTATGCCGGTCCAGTGTCCGTACACACAGGTTTCGAAAAAACTTTTTCACTTCTTTTAACTCTTTAAGGATCATGTCGTCAGCGCGGAGGGGGGGGGGGCGACTAGTTTGGCAACACTCTGAACAAATATACACCGTGCGTAATTTCTAAATCACCGCGCGCTATCTGAACGCCGTTAATGGCCAGTAACGCTACATCAAACCGATGTGAATAACTTTTCATAACGCCATGCGCGATAGACTAACAGTAGTTTGTAGAAAGTGAAACGTCTTAACAGGATTTCGATCGGTGTAACGCCAAAAAAGTTGTCTGTGACTGCCGGCGGCAGATCATCGTCTTAAATTCCAAAAAAGTTCATTGCTCGCAGAGAGCCGCGAAGGCTAAGCAGCGTGCGAGAAAGTGGTTTAGCGCGCACTCTCGCCATATATAAATCCCGGAGCTGTTAATTAATTTCAGCTGCAGGCTCTTGCATTTCCTTCGATGGCCACAATTACTGCAGGAATTTGCCAAATTGAAGGCTTTCGGTGTTTTAAATGTTACACAGTTCGGAGGTCAAGTATTTTTCACATTCTAATTGTTATTTTTTACCACCTGCTTTGTTTTGCTCAATCAAGCCGCTAGTTCTAAGCTTCCTTTTTCGCTTTTTTTTTTTTTTGTCTTTTATCGGTTTGCCTTTCCTCATTTTCGTTTAAAATTGCCTAATGATTCTTTAGAACGGGTCGACAAAGTTTAAGAGGTTTTAAAAAGTCGTAAAACTGATTAATCCGAAAGGAGAATTTAAAAAAAAAGTGTAACACGTTTCAAGGGTTTTGTACGTCATTTCCGAATATTTCATTTTTTTTTTTTTTTTTTTTCTGGTATATATTGGAGTACCGGAGTTTTGGAAATGTTAAAGAAGGGCTGCTTCTTAGAATCCTGCAGACACCGGAAAAGAGAACGGATCTATTAAAAGAAACTGGCGTACCATAAGGACTATGTTGTGGCTTAAATGAAATCGATTGACATGGACGTTAGCCCCCGCAAGCCAGCAGAACGGTTTCGTTACGAAATATATTCTTTCGATAAAAGTTCGAGTTAGATGACCAAAAACGGCGTCAAGTCGATAATTCGATCGCGGCATTTCTTCAAGTTAATCGACCAAAAGAGAAAGATGTATATTTTTAAACTTAATATCTACCACACCACCTCATCATGAGAAAGCCCTCGGGTCCCGTCGGATGGTAATTCTTCCATAATAAAGAGTAAATTTTAATTGATTATGTCGTTCTTAAGTAATACCGTACAGTTTGCGCGGTAAATTTTTATTACACGCTCGTAACGTAATCCTAAATAACGCAGAAACGTAACAAAATGCTCATGTCACCCTTAGTGAAAAAAGTTAAATAACTAGATTAAGAGGCGGTAGAGGAAGAGTTAATTGTAATTCTGTCGAAAAAACAGATACTTGATTATTATGAAGGTGATGTGTAATAGGTCTCATTTGTCACTAGTAATTTTAGATTTATATTTAACTTAGTCCGTTTTGTCACGGTTACTTCCATTTAATCGTATGTAAGCTTTTCGCTTTCAAGTTTGCATACTTCCCGAATCTTTACTAGTTTATTACGATTATAAGCTTGCTAAACCGTTCGAATTTTTATCGTAGGTTTTTAGTAAATCGTTTCAGTCCTTATTATCCTGAATCGTTTGAGTCCTCATTATTCTAAATCGCTAGAGTCCTCATTATTCTCCATCATTTGAGTCTTTATTATCCTAAATCGATCGAATATTTTAGCGTCAGGCAATAATTACAGATCGTTTCGTCAACAACCGTCTATTATTTTCGCATCTATATTCCTAATAGAACCGTTTTGTTTTTGTTGTTTTTTTTTTTTCCTATCAAAAAGTCCATTACTACTGTGTGATCGTTTATTTCTAATATTTTCGTCTGCCTGTTTATTCTTCTGTTTTTTTTTTGTTCGTTTTTAAAACCATCGAACTAACTTAAACTAAAATTTAACTCATGAAAATAAAGAAAACCTTTCTTTTTATATATCAAAAAAAAAAAAAAAATGTCTAATTTTTCTTATTACATCGTAGTGTAATAATTGTCTGGTAGCTTTTATTAAACGCGAAAAAAATGATCTTTACACTTTTCTGTGGTGCATGCGAAGGTCATTTAAGAAGTTTAAATTTACGAATGCTGATTACGAATATTGCTTTTCTTTAAATCTACGATTAATGATTACAACTTGTATTACTTAAATTCTTACTGAAATTTCGTTGACTGCATAAAATCCAAGCAGATCTAAAGCTTCGCTTAAGAATTGAATTTCAAATGCCGACTAAGAAAATCGCTCGATACTCCACTGCTCCACAATCAAGCATGCGTACTCTGCACGAGTTTTCGAAATTTGAAAAACGGTAATGATAGCAGAAAAACGAATCGGGCTACGTTTATCAAATAGCGTCGGCAGATATTTAATAACGGAAGAGCTTTATCCGCATTTATTCCGAACTTGCAGATTAATCAAAATATTCGTGACTTTCATAAACACACGTAATACGAAAGTTACACAGTCGCGAAATTCTATTTTTCAATTTTGCACTTGAATTTTCGTAATACTTAAAATCGCCATGTAAATCGTAATTTTAATTTTTTACTTAACACAGTAAACGAATTATGCTTCATTTGCCTTTTAAACGAAACACCTAAAAATAAGTTACAACAATTTTCGTCACCATTTCCTAATCGATTTCTGTACCTTAAAATCTCCTACTAATTCCCGAATTTAATCAAAAAACCGTTAGAACCAGAACTGTTCGCCTAATAGTATGCATATTAACCGAGCTTTGCTAGGATCTATTCGGCGGGACATGCAAGTCATTAAACGGATAATTAATAAGCTTCACAGGCAGTCAAACATTTGGCAATAATACGTACGAGAAAATTACATTGTTTGGTTATTTTTCTCGACCAAAAAAAAAAAAAAAAAAAACCATTATAAACCAGACAAGTATTATTATAAATTATCATACGTTATAACGCCGTTCGGTATATCCGAATTGACATAATATTTAAGTATCCATTGTGTAAAGCTCATCGCGAAACAAAGATATACTACGGCTTTATCTGCAGTTATCGTGTTAAATACATTTATTACACGTTTTTTACACCGCGGGGTAAATAAGCGAATTATTTACTTTTCAATAAACCCTAAAAATACGATGATCACTTAAACATTGGTCACTTCCATTCTAAAATTTCTCGTTTCATAGAATTTTCTCTACATTAAGAACCAGACTCGATTTATATGAATTGCCAAAAACCCCTAATTTGTAAATTTCACGTTTAAGCTGTTTTCGAGAATACATAATTCTTGCTATTACTAAAAGATTTACGAACATACCTATTTTTTTCCAACTATTTCGACACACCGTTAGAAATCAAAAAAAAAAAAAAAAAAAAAAAAAAAAACAAAAAAAAACGCAACATATGGTGTCAGCACAAGCATTTGTAAAATGATAAAATTTAATCAGCTGCTAAGAAGGTTTTTTGTTTTGTACATACGATGAGAGAGCACAAAAATCAGTGCAGAGCCTATCAATTTTTATATTTTAATTCTAGACGTCAATTTTACACGAATAAGCTAAAGATCTTTCCGCGAATTAATCAAAAACGGATTCGTAAAAATCTGGAAAATCATACAGGAAAAAGTTCCTCCGTATTCAGCTGTTGGCACAAGAATTTTACGACCAAAGTCGAGATATATATTTCGTAAACTTCGAAGTTGAGGTCGAACGTAACAAAGTGTTTAAAGTTCTGGGAAAAACAACAATAGATGCAATCGATGTGAGATGCATCGGAACTTTGTTCACAACAGAAAACTGTAGTCCCCGGGTAGGAAATGAGGAAAGACGCGACTTAACGATCCAAAACGTGGCGTACGGCAGGGCTGTATACACTGCTACCGATGCCGTTCAATGTCTAGTTTAAAAAAAGATTTTTAAACCAGCTGACGCTGAATCGGCAGAAGGAATTCGTGTAAATGGCGTACATTCATGAACAATATTTTCGATTTGCCGATGATAGTGCAGTTACAGTTAGTTTCCTGGAAGACCCGACAAAGGCTAATTCAGAATATACGTGCAAATGATTTCGGAATAAAAATAAATTTTAATAAAATTAAAAACACGAATATAGCCAGGAAGAAACGGTGAAAAAAATGAAAAAACTACAATAGAAGGAAAAATGTTTCATTCTTCAAATATTTAAGAAAAGCTAAATTGCAGAGAAGGCAAACTCGAATAAGGAAATTAAATACAGAATAGAAGCACGGAAAGCATTCCTGAAAGTCGGAGGCATATCGTGTGCAGTCACGATATCAACGCAGAACTAAACATACGGGCTACAGTAGTGTACGCAGTTGAAACATGCGACGCTCATCCGCATCGAAGAAGATTGAAACACATTTTGAACGGCTTTTGGAGATCGCAATTTTAAAAGTAACTAATGAAGACGTGCTATAACGCTTGAAAAACAATCTAGGATCTACTAGACATGGTTAAAAAGCGAAGAATTAATTATGTGGGCCACCACGTTGACAAATATATTCCAATTAATGCTGCAAAGAAAAGCAGACGGAGAACGGAAACGCAGTAGGCCAAGAATGTCTTAGACAATATAAAAAGCTGAACAGGTACCCAACAAAGTAAGGGAATTAATAGGCGTGGCGCGGAACAGGAAATTATTAATCGTAATAACTTCTTGCACTTCTTACCCTCAACAGAAAAACAATGCGTATCATTTCCCGTTCAAATTCCATATTTGCACAGCTTGCTTGGCCAATACGCTATATTTTTGCACATATACTGAAACACGTTTCGCCGACCACGAAATATTATTACATCTTCTGAAAATACTGTTCGCCGGATAAATATATAAAATTACAGTTTCATAACATACCGGTCTTCATATTTATCATTAATGTCGGACAATAAGAAAACGGGGCTTTTCCATCATCTTTTAGGAACAGTTCTTCCGAACTAATTTAGAATTAAAGGATACAGGATTTGTAATATAGATCGACCTCTAAGAATAAAGTTTTAATAAAGTTTTACCATCGTAAAAACTTTAGAAAAGATTCCGAGATTAAATAACGTTCTTTATTTTAATTCAATTTTTTCCCCGAATTATTATTGTATAATTAATATATATATATATATATATATATATATATATATATATATATATATATGTTTATACACTTCATAGAACTGTAACAGTCGTTATGGGAAAAAATACGAAAAGAATTATCCAGTTACGGAATAATTTTTTGAACAAGTTTGAAATTTTTTTTTTCCAAGTATATTTCAAAGACCCTTGCAAAGTACCATCCAACTACGGCACTCCACATGTATACTACTTAAAACACCTATATTCTGTTTTGTGTGTGTGTGTTTTTTTTTTTTTTATTTTATTAAATACGATTCAGCATAGTATCATTTAAACGATAAACAGAGCAACGTGTCTAAATCATATCGAACATTGCCAATGCACGGTAGCTACAAGCAAGGTTATTTGCAAACTGCAATTTTTACTGCTACTTAAATTGATTTGCACCAAAAAAGCGTACTGGGTTTCTAAAATGGATAACTTTTACGTTAATATACCTTCACAATCAATAAAATTAGCCCCCCACCCCCCACCACCAAAAAAAAATAGTGAATCAAACAGGGGCGTATCCCGAGAGACATTTGGTGGGGGATTATATAATTACATAATACCTACTACGGTAGGCAGTAGATTTGAGAAATATCCCTTGTTTCATAAAGAATTATTGCAATTTTTAATTTAACTTTTGTCTTATATTTATTTAGGGGTGAAAAATAAAACGAAATTATAAAATTCTAACTAAAATGGTAGTTTAGAAATAGTAAGAAAGATAGTATTTTTATTAGACTTTACTTCCTTTTTATTTTTCTTAGTAATCCGATCCAAATTGTTTAAATATATGTATTTCTCATTGAACTATTTTTAATTAAAATTACAAAATAAAAATGAAAAATAAATAAGAAAGGCAAAAAATCGATGAAAGTTTCGCTTTAATATAGGATAAAAGCGTAACATTAATAGTTTTACTAGAAGACGGTATTAAATATTAGTTGTAATTAAATCAATAGGATCTTTTATAGTATAAATTAAGTTTCTCTGTTATAATAAATTTTTTTTCATAGAATCTTTGGTTCTTTCGGGGAGAAATGCCCCCTATCCCCCCCCCCCCGTGGATCCGTTACTGGAATCGAAATTTGTTCCTCGAAAAATGGGCTTAACAAAAAAATTTTAAAGAAAGTAAGTACTAAGAGAGCTTTAACAGTATTAAAGTGTTAATAAACGGAGCCGATGATAATTTTTTAAATTAAACTGATAACTTAATTTCGATTATCTCACTCCTCCGCACAGTGATAATAAAATTTGAAGCCTTTAAAAAAATAATTAAAAACCACAAATATGCGAGCAGATATTTTTTGTAGTTGTATGCGAGATTTTTTCCACGCTATATATAAAACATGGTGTGGATATTTTTCCCGAGAAAATTCCTCAATAATTTAAATTCGTCATTAATTCTGGTAAATATATTTTCACGTTAAATTATCCGCTTCGATTTGTAATAACGAGTACTCGTATTATCTCACAAATGTGAAATTTGAAATGTCGCTGGTACCGATAACGATAGGGCTATTGGTGATAACGGTGTTCATTATCAGCGTAACGTCCACGGTAAGTATTTTTGCTTTACAACTCGCGTTTATGCAGTAACCGTCGAAATTACATATTTTAGTTTCAAAACATATTTCATGCATACATACGTATGTATATCATATATATATATATATATATATATATATATATATATATATATATATATATATATATATACATAAACGTGCATTTATACATTTGGTCAAGCTGGATTGTTAATGCGAGACGCCTTGCGTACTCAGATTAACGACGACTGGACGAGTATGTAAATATATTAAATAGAAAATTCGTTCTACTAAAATAATTGCCGATTTAGGTTAAAAATAAATAAATATAATAATTACGTTTTATTTTGCATTTGCATCGCGACTGAAATCTCCGCTCAAAGTGTGGACTCTTTCAAATATTCTCGTTGCGTATAAGAATGTGTAGGTTTAAGCATTAATGACACGGTTACAATCAACCGGTACCGCCGAGAAACCGAAGAAAAGAAGAAAACCATTATACCTGTTCAGTCTGTTAAAAAGTTATTTTTGGAAATTTAAGATATTTTTAATGATTTCTTTATTGTCCTGTAATGTGTTGAGTTTAGTTAATTTTTGAACATCTCCGTCGCTACTAATTGCATTCATAGTTTTTTTAATTTTCGAAAGATGCAACTTAAATCACCCCTTACATATTATATAAAACGGGGTTAGGAAGTATCCTTTATTATACTGGTTTGTCAGTTAAGTATAAGACTGATTTTTTTCTTTTGTTATTTCGCTTGATTATTTTTTAAAATTATGCGTTGACTTTTTTTTGAAATTAACAACTGACGTTATTTTTAGACTTTATTGAAATTATTAATATATACACGCTAATGGACTAGGTATGTGAGAAAACAAACTGATGAATTCAGAGAGTTCGTCAGAAATCGTTCTCTCTTTATACGTCACTGTTTACATACAATTATCAACGAAACGTTTGTCACGGATTCGCCGCCAACAAAACTCTCTCGAGTACAGGTATCAAATTAGCAGTTACAAAAGCTGAGGCCGATTTCGTCCACGCCGGTAAATCTGTTCCGTGGGAAACAGACAATACTCTATTGCATACGGCTTTTAAGCACAGTTACTCACTTAGAGAGACGGTACTTAACTCGCCTGAATGCATCTCTTCATTGTATACCTAATATTGGAAGATCATGGTTAAAATGTCGAATTAATTCGACCCCCCCCAGCAACAATCCAACTGAAGTTAACCGCTTACTTAAATTTGACTAACAACTTATATTCATAATCACTTAAAAGCAATGAGCCTGTTGCCGTACATGATGCAATATGATCAATGACAGGCCAAAGAGATAGAATAAGAAAAAAAAAAGTTAATTTCAAAAAATGATACGCAGTAAAATAAAAAGACATTATTATAGGTGAAAAGACAATAAAAAATTGTAATATTTTTGCTACTTCTGTTCGGGCTGTCATTTTCCTTTTTGTTAATCTCGATACTTTTACTTGTTAAATCCACTTCACAAACACTGTGTACACATTTGTCCTCGCATTAGTTTTTCATTAAAATTTGTTTGTTTTTTGTTTGTTTTTTTTATAAAAAATGCCAACTTTAAAATTTACTATATAAAAATTGAATAAAAAACAAAGGGCAAAAAATAATTACGCCTGATAAGAAAATAGTATCTTTCAGAGTGATAAATATTAAGGTGATATTATGATACTATTAGAGCAGACAACAAATTTAAATTACAATTAAAAACTGCATTAAAAATATTTATTATGTTTTCAATATTATTCGGATTATAGGAAACATAATGAATATTTTTAATGTAGTTTTTAAATGTAATTTTAATTTGGTGCCTACTCTAATTAATGCATTATTGTTGTATAAGAATTATCATAATATGACACTTAAGGATATATTTCCCGTCGGGAGTAATTATTTTTTGACTTTTTAGTGCATTCTTATTAAATTTTTATTATCAAATAATTAGTTTTTATTTTATTAAATTTTTATGGCAAATCTTCAAGTTGGTATTTTTTATTTACAAAAAAAAAAAAAAAAAGAAACGTCATTTCACAATTCTTATCATGCTAAAAATCAACTTTTTTAAAGGTGACAAGCTTGTAATTGGCCCTGGGGGGGGGGGTCTTAAAAATTGATTATCTTTATTATTTATCCGTTTTAATTATCCTTTGTAATAGTTTAATTTTTTCAAATTACATTTCCACGCTTAATACTGATGATATTTTAAGTCAGCGGCGCCCGTTATATTAATAAAAAAAGTTAACATTTTTTCATGTTTTTTGTTGACTATTCTCAGTTTTCACTGATTTTCATCAGCACTGAATGGAGTACACTTTCGAATGAATAAAGAATCACTAAAATCGGTCTCGATCCGTGCAAGTTATACGCGAACAAACATAAAAAAGAAGAAAAAAAACATACGGAACCAACGTATAACTTCTTTTTTTTTTCTTTTTTTTTTCAAAATCAGTAAATAGTTATAATTGAGAAACACAGACGCAGTTAAAAATTACATAAATTCGCCGACCAGTTCCGCTTCTACTGAATATTGAAACTCATATTTACATAATGATCACTAATTACGCTTTATCAACTACAACTATTTTGAATACTGATGCAGTTCATGTAATAAACATGTAATTCTTTTTGACTTTCGCGTCAACGAAAGCTCAAAAGCGCGCAGTAATTATGACATTCATAAGCTGTTTTAT
This sequence comes from Icerya purchasi, assembly GCA_039619475.1. NCBI lineage: Eukaryota > Metazoa > Arthropoda > Insecta > Hemiptera > Monophlebidae > Icerya > Icerya purchasi. Next base: position 138,866,893 of record CM077116.1, read on the forward strand.
CGAACAATAATGTTTATTAGATACACTTTTTAACCGACTTCAAAAAAAAGGAAGAGGTATTCAATTCGACTGTATTTTTTTTTTTTTTTTTTTTATGTGTGTTACCACAGAACTTTCTTCTAGATGAACCGATTTTGATGATTCTTCTTTTATTTGAAAGGTGGTGTTTGTCATGTGGTCCCATTTAAATTTGATCAAGGTCCGACCGATAGTTTTTGAGTTATCCTTAATAGTAATGCGGGAGGAGATTGAAGCTTTTTGGATGCTTTTCATTCATGATTGTTTTCACCGTCGGATTAGATTTTTGACTTAAAATACTATAAATTTGCCAAATTACCATGGAAATGTAGGTTTCGATGTTTTCACACCGTGGAAATATCTGTTCTTATTAAAATGTTTTAATTTAATTGAATAAAAATGCACTAAAAAGTAAAAAATAAAATGCTTTTTTACAAAAAATAAATACCGACTACAAGGTTTATTATAAAAATTTAAAAATGCACTAAAAAGTAAAAAATAATTACTCCCGATAAAATATATATATATCAGAGTGATATAACACGTAAGTGGTGATATCGTAATTCTTATACAACATTAAAACCTTAATTAGAGTCGGCATTAAATTCATGTTAGGAACAATTTAATCAACATTTAATGCAGTTTTTAATTATTCTTTTAATATGAATTTGATGCCAACTCCAAAAAATTAATGTTGTATAAGAATTACGATATCACCACTTAAGTGTTATATCACTCTGATATATATATATATTTTATCGGGAGTAATTATTTTTTACTTTTTAGTGCATTTTTAAATTTTTATAATAAACCTTGAAGTCGGTATTTATTTTTTGTAAAAAAGCATTTTTTGCTTATTTTTAGTTTGTATTTTAACAATTCTTCGAAATTTATTGCATCCAGAACTTAGATACACGTTATAGTAATGATGAGAATTAACGTTGTTCAAAATCTTTTAATTTCATCGAAGAAAAAAAGGCAAAGAAATAATAATAATTAGATTCCAACATTATTTCGGGACTGACATTACGTAATAAAGAAAAAGATGACTAATGAAAGACAATAAATGTACATATATATGTTAAATCGTGATCTTGTTTTCATTTACGATAGGATGATAAAAAACAACAGGGCTATCCGAAATATCAAGAACGGCACAGAGGCGAAAAAACCATGTCAGAAACTTCCGAAACCAAAGGTGTCAATCTAACGATCGGTTCAACGGCCAATAAGAATAACGCCAGGACTGTGACCATCGACCGCATTAAAAATGTTGCAACCGCATCGGGCAACTTGTCAACGGGCAAACTGCGGTTTTCCGAGATAGGAACCAGTTTCTTCTACGACCTGGTAGTCGTTAACGATGTGTACGTCGATAAAAGTTTATTCATTCGCGACTTTCTCAATTCTAGCGATAAGGTGGTATTAATCACACGACCCAATCGATGGGGCAAAACCATCAACATGGACATGTTGAGGACCTTCCTAGAAATAGAACTGGATGCAAATTATACGCTGGTGGAGCCGGAAAAAAATTCAAATCGTAAACTATTTTTCGGCGGAACGATTGAAACAGATGATGGCAGGAAGAAAGTATTGCCCGCTTTACGAATAGCCGGATGGCCGGAGTGTATGCAACAACAGGGACGATATCCGGTTATTCAGGTGAGTTTCAAAAACATCGAAGGACGACGATTCGAGGATATTGAGAACGGCTTGAAGAAACGAATTCGGATGCTATTTCTAAACTATCAATTCTTGGAAGAGAATGATCGGATAAGTTCGCACGAACGTGCCATGTTAAAATCGTACATGTCCGGACAATTTGATAAGGAAGATTTGAAAAGCTCGCTATACTTCCTAAGCAGAATGCTCAAGAATCACTTTGGAAAGAAAGTATTCGTGCTGATAGACGAATACGACACACCGATCAGGAATTTGTTCGTCAAACTGAAGGAGCAGACAAAGGTAACGAGCAAAGTTCTGGTTACGCACGCCTTTAAGCAATCATATCTGCTGTTTCGCGGAATCTTAAATGAGTGCCTGAAAGACAACGAGTATCTGAAACGAGCTCTAGTCACCGGTATCGTTCGAACCGAAATGGCCGTGTCCGGAATGAATAATCTGTCTGAGTATAATTTGCTGGACGAAGATTTTAGCGAGTATTTCGGATTTAACGAGTCCGAAGTGTCCGAACTGATGCGAAAAGTACAATCTCCGCTGGAACGTTTGGAAGTGAAACGATGGTACGAAGGATTCCGGTACGGCGGCAGGCAGCTTTTGTATAATCCTTGGTCGATAGTGCAGTGTTTGAAGTCGGAAAAAATGAAACCGTACTGGCTACAAAGCGACGACTCTTGCCTGATCGAGAAGAAACTGATCAAGCATAAATATCGACCGGATATCCGAAAAATTATGACTGATGGAACAGTCACTATGACGATCGATCATGAGTTCGATTTTAATATTTTGTCCACTAAAAACGGACTATTCAACGCGTTGCTATTTCTTGGTTACCTAAATCCGGTAAGCACTAATGACATGCAATGTGTCGTGAACATACCGAATGAGGAAATAAGAATATGGTATGAGAAACAAACGACAGAATGAACAAGTCATCTACACAAAAACGAACCGAAAACGAAATGCTGTATCGAAACTTTATGAGTGTCAAAAGGTCAGTGAATAATGCAAAAAAAATGGATAATAAATCAACTGCCGATGCCACCAGTGCCTGTTGACGTTGATCGTGCAAAACTTTAATAATCGACATCGGAATTAAAATTATCCGCTCTAGAACTTGTTCGGATTTGAACGTTACGTTATTCTCTTAAGAATGTATTTCTTCAATGTATTCATTCGGCAAACATTTTAGACATGGATTATTAAAACCTTCCAATATGAAATAATAACTAATTATATATAATATATATATATATATATATATATATATGTATATATTAAAAAAAATAAATAATACCTAGTGTAAGTCCAGTAGAGTAACTCATTTGCAGAACATAATAATTAAAATAAACAAAATAAATTTTAGATGAAAGTTGAAATTACAACGAAATAGCATCCATTCAAAGGAAATGTTATCAGATAACAATAAATAATTGAAATTTCTTAGCCTTCATAGATGCTGCAAGATTTTGATATTGCCGAAACATATATACATAAATATATATATATTTGCAATAGACATATATACACCTATGCATACACACACACATACTATAAACGTTCTAAGGTAAAACAATTTCTAAAATTTTCCTTTAGAATGGATTTAAATAAATATACATTTCGAATATATGTAAAAATATTAAAATGAAAACGTATGTAGTCTAAAACCCGTATGTCTATATAAATAAAAGCCCTCTTATTTCTTATTTTTTTTTGTTATTTTTTTGCCACGTTAGCTAGTCACCTACGCCCAGAAACAAAAAGATAAATTTCGATTCAATCAAATAGTGGCAAGGTAAAGAAACAAATTGCTGGAATGATAGATAATGAGCGGAAAGACAGAATAAAGATGCGCAATAAGCAGTGTGGAATTTGAGTTTCAGCAGCTGAAAATACGCAATACAACGTACGACAGAAAGTAATTAACATTCATAATCAGCATTACAGATACCATTGTTTTATTTTGGTGAAGAAGGCAACTTGGGGAGGAAACAAAGAGAAAGCGAAACCGAAAAAAATGGAAAAAAGAATCATTTAAACGCAAGCGAACAATAAAAATAACAACAAAACGAGGAAGCGAAGAAAACTCAAGGATGTGCAGGAAACGGAAGGGAGAGCAGGTTGAACAGATAGTTAAAAGGAACGTTTGTTACGAAAGGAAGAAGAGTAAATATTTTACCAAAATTTTAAATGAAATTTTTTACACAAAGACACGAGATTAGAGAATGGAATTTTTTTAAAGAAGAAGCGAGAGGAAACAGCAACCTGAAACAAACAATACACAGCCTTATCACCCTCAATTCCCATGTGATTAGGAATCTGCAGAAAAACAACACTGGATATTATAGCGAATGCGAAAAATGATAAACTCGGATAAGTGATCAGGAAGAATAAGGAGCAAATTGCTTAAAGAGCACTCCGGAGTTAGAAATGGTTAAATGACTGGAAGTGAGGCGGCTAGAGAAAAGGAAAACAATGGAACGCAGGATGTCATTAATTTATGAAGGTAGAACAGAAAAAAGGAAGACGAAATAACTTCGAAAATTCCGAATCTGAAAGGATAAAAGAAACTCCAACACCATCAGGTCCCCTGGAGCCGTCAGTGAAAACGGTTAGATGTGAGTGAAATTTCGAATTGATAATGTTGTAGAATTCTTGCTTAACTACCGCTTGGGGAACTGACTTGAAAAGCGGAGTAGAAAGAAATACTTTAGGCGGAGGGCAGAGGTTGGCAAAGGCGCAGGAAAAATATAGGATGAATGGCAAATAGATTCCGTTAAGATGTGATCTGCGGAAAACATCTTTGTTATAATTATAGCGATGAACTTATTGGCTTGCAGAAATCAAACGCGGGTATAGTTTGTTGAAGTCTGATATGCAGGTATTTCGTTCGAAACAATTCTATACGTGCTGCGTGTTTGTTGATAAGCTGTTTGCAATTGACTGGCGAATTTTCGGAGTTTGGTTTTATATTGCGGTATATTAATAAGAGGAGACAGACAACGATGGTTTCGACGAACATTCAAACGTGAATATTCTCATTAAATGGAACAAAACTTTTTTATTGCACCTGAACCATTCGTTGTGATCATTTCCGGAAATATCAAAATGTGTAGTATATTGTTTAAGAATTTTTTTTTTTGTTCAAAGTCAGATTTACGTTCATTTAACAACATTTTATTTAAAAAGATTTTTCAGTTTACCTATTTTTCACATGTGTTAATGTAGCAATCGGTCCAGGTAAAGTGTATTTTTTCAGTTCACGCTATCCTAAAGTGGTACAATATTCATTTTATACAAATTATAAGAAATCAAGTACGCTTCTCTTAACTCAATCAATAGTGTAGTTAAAGACGATCAAAAATGTAACGAAAATAAAAAAAAAAAAAAACTAAGAAAACTTTAGAGGATATAATTCGAGATTTGCTCATTGAACTACATTAATTCCGTAAAAATAAATATACTCATATGTAGTAGAAACATCGGTAAGAGGCAAGAGCCGGATCAAAAATTTAAAAAACTAAAAGAATAATTTTCTTTTAAATTATCTAAGTAAACAATTATATATAAATTTTACTTTTTTCAAATTCATCGCCTAGAAGTCGCAAGATTTTAATTTCTAATTTATTACGCGATATAGCTGGCGGACGAAGTTAAAATCGATGATACCGCGTTTTTTGCTACATTTTTCAGTAGATGGCTAGTGATATAGAATTATACACAATTATTCAGCGTCATGATAAACAAGACAAAAGGGTAAAGAATAGTTAAGATAAGTGTTATAATTAATTTTTTTCTCTAATATTACTAAGCGATTGTCACACAATTAATTGTTTTCGGTTTATAATTAAATGCCATGTGGTCAAAATGTACACGGATTTTTGAATGAAGTCTAGTAGGCTTGGAAAGTTTAAATGGTATCTGATATAGTAATTTTATATACATATATATATATATATATATATATATATATATATACAACTACACAAACGTATCGCTTTATTGATTACCCTAAGGGGACTTTGAAATGAATAAGAATATTCTGCAGTCTCGTCGTAACACACATGCGTATGTGTGGCGAAGTAGAAGTTAAATGAAAGTAGAATCGGTCGGCTGTAATATATCACCTTTGACCGGTGACGAAATACTCTCAAGACATTCAGAAGGTCTGCCGGCGAGGAAACTAGACCAGTTAAATGACAATGACAACCGTGAAAAATGAAGATAGAAGTACTTACTCGTATTTGTCCTCGGGAGCACGGGGTAGTAGCACATCAACTTATCTAGCAGAGCAACCTGCCAGCGGTTCGCAATCTACCTCTGTCAATAACGGCCGTCGCGCGCAGATTTTCCCATAGATAATAATGCGTTAGCTAAGAATAAATTTGAGTACCGCTATCGGTAGATGCTTTCGCTTGCCAACTAATTGAAAAAAATCTTGATTTCTATTACTAGTTTCCATCTCGTTCTCTGTTTTTCATTAATAATTGCGTTATACAACCTACATCTCTGCGTGTTTATTTACATATGCACGCATGTACGCATATATACATGAATGCATACGCCCATACCCTTTAAATATATGTCATTTTAGCTTGAACATAATTACAAAATAATTTTATATTTTAATTGATTTTTATCAGTTTACGTTCTTTACTTATTAATTATTTCAACAGGACCAAGTGCCCTTTACAGTATTGTCTTGTCATTAGTAAGATTTCATTTTTAATTGAACAAAAATAACTTTTTATTAGTTAGTTATAGTTGTTTCCAAATTAATTAGATAAAATATGATCATTCGAATCTCACCACCGAAATTCCCCCCGGAACTTCCAGAAGGTAGTATTTTTACAGAAGAATCGGTTTCAATATGCCATTTTATAATTTACAGTTGTCATAACAATTACTAATTATAATTCTCTGTTGACGATGTAAATTTCGTTAACAGTTTTCACGAAACATTTCCGTTGCATAAAATAAGTTACATTTAGTCGACACAAAAATTTCATGTGATTTTTCATTTGGCATAGTGATTCATACGTGTATGTATTGTAACATAGGCGCGTATGTATAACATTTTCCTCTATTTCATTCATTAATTCATTCTTTCCAATTTCATATCTATGATTATGCAGGGATTATAATTATTTCATTTATTTCTTTCACCTCATCATATGGCAGCTTCGAAGAGGAAGTTTCCAAATCCAATCTCAGATAGTCTTAACAAAAAATAACTGGCACCGAAGCTAGCAGAGAAGAAATAAAGGATAGGCGAGAAAGGAATACCTTCATTAGTACTATCGGGCTTCTTGCACCTGTAACTTCGCAGAACTCGGCGGAGTATTAACGACGTGTCTGTTTTTAACATAATAAACATTCAAACCCGCAATAGGCAGTGATAGCTTTTCATATTTTTTAAATAAAACTAAATTTAAAAATTAATAATACATTAAAAAACTACGTTACGTAATTAAAAAATAATCCCTCCCCTTCTATACAAAACTGGAATTTTTATCTCTTGATATACTATAAAAAAAGTTTTGACAAATATTTAACGCCCCTTTTTTTCGATTTTTTATTTCGAAACGAAAAAAATGTAAAATACTTTGATAGGTAGTATTTTTGATGGGTGGCCATCGAAACAAATAGGTTGTAGAGTCCGTTGGAGGTTGGTAAGCGAAGTAAACAAGCAGTATAGAATCTTTCAACATCCTGTTTGTTAATTGTCGAATATAATAAGTTATAACAAATACGAATATTACAAACAAATTTAAAAATAAAATGATTGCTTACTTAGAAACGTTTTCGGGTACAATCCATTATCAGCTTAAAGCGCAACTCAATATATGTGATCAGAAACAAATTCTAAATAGTAAGTAATCATTTTATTCTTAAATGTGTTTGTTATATTTGTATTTTTTATAACTTACTATATTAAACAAGCAGTGCTTAATAAAAATATTTTGGACAACGAACTCAGCTTTTCAGACCACGTTCTAAAATTCGTTTAGAAAAATCATCTTTAATTGACCACGTCATTCTTCCCCGATTTAAAAATAAATTTAGTAATTGCGCGACACAACGGTCAAATTTTGTTATCTAATAAAGTATCGGGCCATATTTTATGAGACAAAAAATGTAGCACACCCCCGCCTATGAATGACGTAGTCATTAGTATATATATATATATATATATACAATATTTTTTACTTTTATTTTTAGACAATTTTTAGCGTTAGAAAAAAAAGGAATGAAGTACGTTGCAGACACGGGGATTGGCCTTCGATCCTCGGATAAGGTCTTTTCTTTTCTTTTTCGGTTTGAATTGTATTAATTGTTATTAATATCTAAATGTTACAAAAATTGGCAAAAAACTATATTAAAATTTGAAGTTGGTTAGGCAGTGGTGCTTTATTTGGGAAGCACCTAATATCCTGCTCATTCGAAAAAATTGAAGCTACTCTATTTGTTTTCCTTTCACCTAAACGTTTATCCTTCTTTGAAATTGTAACAGATCAATCTCTTCAAGGCACAGTCAGGCTCGACGGGAAATCCGCCATTAACGGTATCAGTTTTTTAGACGTTATCTCGGCTTACAACTTTGATATCGAAAAAAGTAATAATAATTATATTTCTTAAAATCAGGACGTACAATTTTCAATTGGTTATAATGTATCACGCAAATAATGTGACTACATTACAAGAAAAATGTAACCGCTGTCTTTTTCATAGGAATATTTTAGTTTGATCATCCGCATATTCATAAAAAGTTTTTTGAAACTTACTTTCACTACGCAAGTAGCGCTAAATTGCTTAAAAATCGCCGCATCGGTGTATGTAGTACTTCAATTTATTGAACTAAATCCCGGAATATCCAATACAAAATTAGATTATATTTACCGAACGAGTCACCCCGCTCCTTATTTTGTACTTGACTCGGTTGACATTCGACAACATCGATTTCAGTTAAATACTGCTCATAGCGTTTTTAGAACTGTAATGTATTTTTATAATTTCAAACGGTTACAGACGCAGTAAATAAACGACAGTCGAATTTATTTAATCGCGCAGAAACAAACAGTCAAAGTTTCGAAAACCATCGAAATGAAGCGTGAACATTATGAAACAGATTTCGATCGTAATTACTGAACCGTAATAGGGAACGAAACAGTCAAAAATTACATAGTTCGTGAATTGACTTCGTTCAATTTATATACACAAATTATTAACGCGATTTTACTTATCCCCCCGAATAACTTTGAGAAGAGCTCGATATAATAAAACTTTTTAAAGTAATACACAGACTCTGTTGCTACGGGTCTAAAAGGACTTTATTCAAATTTTTAGAGATATTTGCTTTCTCTATTTACTTTATTTTAATTTCTTCTTTTCTTTTTTATTTTTTGGTTGGGGGCTGTGCAAGAAGAAAATATGTGGTGAAATGGAACGGAGAAAAACATTTCAAGAACAGGTAGTGTTAGAGAACGTTTCATTATCGAATGTTACCGTTAGATTCGCTAAATCGACACTGACGCAGAACCAGTCATAAAAGTTTCCAACTAGCACGCACATCGAAATATCCTCAGGGGTCTTACAAATGAAGAAACTGTAATACTACTTCAGAAGATGAGATCAACGGTGAAAGTGAAATGGTTCGCAGTCACTATACGTATTTTTTTGGAACGACAGTTTCAACATTTTTAACAGTAAAAAAACACAATGCCCGTATATTACCGAACTAACTTTTTCATTTGCATTCGTTTAGTTCTTTCAGTTTTTATTTCGTTCTACCTCACACGTCCAAATTGTTTTCCAGAATAAAAAAAAAACAATTTTTAGTGTTAATATTATTACTGTATATTTTATTTTTAAAAGGGAAAATATTGCGTAAAATTTTAATTTATTTCAGAAATGTTTTAAGTTACGCTAAAATCTCAAGCTCGATCCTACGTAAGAGCTTAACCATTTTTTTCTTTATCCTCGGAACAAACGAAGTACTTTTAAACTTTATATTAAGTGATAATTAAAATTTTCTCGGTCATGAATTTAAAATGTGTGTGTGTGTGTGTTTGTATATATTCCAGTTTATCGTTTTCATTAGAACATAATCTCTATATCATTTTCCGCTGGTTTATGTAAGTATTTTCGATTATTAATGATCATTTTCTATTAATTCGGCTTATTCGCGAATACATTTTCAGTTTTTTTATCAAATGCTTGCGAATCATCGAGAAACAGGACAATACTTTTTCGATTCCAACGATTGTTGAATGGTCGATACAACTCGGTAGACTTGATCGATTGTTGAATGCTGTTGACGGAAGAAAAACTGATGCGCAGGTAGGCTTCCTTCAACTAAAGGTAATAAGAGCCGTTTTAATAGCAGCTTTTCCAATAGTTTTGAGATGACAGTAAGTAAAGAAATGGGATTCGGTAGGATGTTTTATTAATATAATCTGCGCTGTTTTGAAGCATACGGGTACGTATTCTAACGACATACATGCGTTAAAAAGAATTGTGAAATAAAATTGTTTCTTTAAAAAAAAATAGAAAAAACGCTCCTTCAAGGTTTACTCTAAAAATTTAATAAAAACGCACTAAAGAGTGAAAAATAATTATTAAATAAATGGATAATATATGTTGCACAGTAATTATATATATATATATATATATATATACATATATATTGAAGTGGCTCAGTTACGTTTTTGTTCTATGATTTTAGCCCTCAGTGATGCCAACCACAAGGTCCTAATGAACTCGTGGGTTTAATTATAAATTTATTAATTACGATTGTCCTTATTAATTTACACCGTGAGTTTTTATAATATATTTATTTTACCCTACAATTATTTTTCTGAACCGGCCGACCGTTTTAAAAGAAACATGAATTTTTAATATAGTACAAATACGACGAGATTACAATTAATAAAAATAACGTATAATACATAGCTCGGCTTTATGCTGGGTGGTGCGATCCCTATTACTGCGGCATTCCGAGGTTCCTCTGAATTAATTTATCGATAACGGATTGTTTTGCGATCGATTCGGACATTTTAAAACTTTCGGCCATAACTTTGGTGAGAAACGTTAAACACGACGACTATATATGATAAAAAACTTCGAACGGCCTGGCTTAAATTTGCGACCAAAATTAATTTCCTTTCTTTCGACTCGTCCGATGATCATCTCCAAACTCCACTAACTTACTTTATTCTACCGCGACCAAGACCCAAGTCCTAACTCCTAATTCGTCCATCCTCCAGCAGTTCCTCAAGCGCTGTATTCCATTTTCGTTACGTCAGACGTGACGTAACATTACGCCGTACATCGTCTCCAGCCATTCGCCGAACTACACATACATTTACACTCACACTCATTTACGCCTTAAACTCTACGTTAATTATTAATCAATTAATTTTATTTTTTTATTTTTTTTAATTTTTTTTTTATTTACATGCAATGTACACATTACAATATATATATATATATATATATATATATATATATATATATATGGGAAACTAGGAGTACTCTTAAACATTAATATCTTAATTAAAGTTTCGACACACCAAATTCAAACTGAAACAAATTAAAAAACCGCACTAAATAATCTTGATGCTTTCAGTATTTGGCTTAGAGGAAACGAAGTTTTTCAGCTGTTCGTCACCGATTACAACCATGCGTCTGATTTTAAATTATATTTTTCTTTATATTTCTTAAACTTATTTTTTCTTTAGCAGCTCCTTAAGTGGAACGGAATGCTACAATTTCAGAACTATTTTAAATAAGTAACATTCACGACTAAAAACACGGAGAGCGGTTCTTAAAATTTGCTGTCCACACGTATGTACATAAGTAAGTCGTTCAATTTAAAACGTCTGAGAGTCCATAAATATCAATAAACAAAAGGCCCCTAATACTTCCGGAACCGGATGAGTATAAAAAAAGAAAAAGAAGAAAAAACAAAAAAAAAACAAATCTGCTTATAAATGGACGGCAGTGCACTTACGCATAGAATTGTACTACAAAGTGAAAATAAATAAATGCTAATCGTTCAAGCACAAAAGTCCATCGCACAGTTTTTCACTTAAGTATATAGACTTTTTTTTTGATTTTTCGTTTTTTTTTCTTAGGTTAGTCATAACTGAAAATGAGGAAATCATAATATTTTCAATTCTGATTTTCCGGTTGATTACTCGAAGTTCTATTACAAATGAAAAGCAATAAAAAAGTCAGAAAAAAGTAATTAACGCAAACAGATTTTCGAAAATTTAAAGATTAGCGGACTAAAAAACTTGGGAGTGGGGCGTTTAATGGTATATTTCTTTCTTCGTGTGTAGACGCGCATTAAATTTGTTTCCAGAGATTGCAGCTAAAATTCAGCGGCGCGCTTTTTCCTTCACCAAAAAGCGGAAACGTGAAAAATTATAGGCGGAATGAAAGCGTATGCGTGGTTAGTCTCAATGCAGGTTCACACTTTTTTTTTGAGTTCCACTTCGATACTGCTGTGACCACCTTTGTTAGTTAAATTTCCAGAGAGTAATTAAGTATGCATTACAACACTGACACGTTCTTCATTGCCGGATGATTCAAAGAAGAGACTGTGAATTTTGCTTCGACTAAGTTCGCGGTGATATTCTTCTATAGGAATCGACCGAAAAAGTTCAGCAAAACCTTATTTTCTTCGTCATCCTCTCTCACTCTATCTCACTCTTGATTTCGCTTTTGCAGCTTTCTCTTACGTTGTCAAACAAAGTTCCTCGGCACTCGTATTCTTGCCGAAATAAATCCGTTATCACTCGTGTACCGTATTTTATGAAAACGATTACGGCCGCCTCGATCAAAAAAAAAAAAAAAAAAGAAAGAAAAAAAAGGTATGTACGAACTTTTTTTTGTAACATTAATGAAAGATATATTAACTAGGAAGGAGGGTCGTTTTGTGAAGTAAAAGCCTCGTCATTGGCAAAAAGTTCAAATGTTCAACGTAAACAATCGGGGTAATTCGTCTCCCAGGTGACCGGAGAAAAAGCTACCTTGTTCGAAATCTGCGAAACAACGATGAAGAGATGAAAAAAGGATAAATCTGAATTTAGCAGCTAGTCCGATGATTAATCAGATTAGGAGATTTCTTTTTTCTTTTTTTTTTCGAGCCATCGGTGCGACCAGGAAATGTAAATATACCGTAAAATAAGTGAAAAATTTTGAAGCTAGTCTCGCCAGCAGCTGGGAAACACCGGGCGATGATAGGACAAAAAAGTAGTAAACAAATAAAAGGAGCTAGCGAAAAATATCCGGAGGAAAAGCGACGTTCAGAGAAGAAACGAGATTGGAGCAGATTTAGCGGGGATCAGGACTGTCGAAGAAAATTGATTACTGCTGTAACTGTATTTTACGGATAGTAAACGTGGTGGTCGGTGTACTGCGTGAGAGAGTAATGAAATTGGCGGAATAATAAGAAATAATTCGTCGCCGGCCGTTATAGTAAATAATCGCTCTGTCCGTAAATCTGCGTGCCTGTTATCCGACCGGTAGCGGTGACAACAGTGCAACAATGATAGCAATTAGCGTTATCACGGTGTGACAGAGAAACCATTTTGGGAGATGTGATGTAACTTTTTAAAGGGGGAATACCGTTACGCAGAAGGCTGTACTTGGGCAGCGGCGAATGACAACAATCAAAGACGTCATCGATACAGATCAAAGGAGCCATCGTAGCAGAGCCCACAGATATTCTGACGAGTGGTGAGGTTTGCTCATTAAATTCTTTCCATCTCATTAGCATTAGATGAAAAAAACTACTAGCGATCGTAAGTGTCTTCTGTACGGTGACTGTGTCTGACTTCTTCATCCTAATTATTGTCCGATTCGATGTAGTTGTTACGGTTCAATTATTTCGCGCAGATGACTCACGGTTTACATCCGTTTGTCTTATTATAGTAATATATAGTTGAGAGCGGAACGCGAAGTTGAGAAATCGCATTGAAAACGCGGAATTTAATAAGTCACATTATTATTGCAGGTGTCACCAGTCAGTGCAGAGTGGATGATATCGACCGGTGTGATGATTCCTTAAAAATGTGTTTTCGCCTATGCGTTTGTAGAAATTATTATAACAAATTAAAACGGCTTCTTCGTTTTTTCAAGAACAACGAACAAACAACAGCGTCGGTTCGACCGAACAACATCACCGTGATAATCGACAACATGTAAGTTTCCAAAAGAACGGACCGAGAGGATGGTTTTGTCAGTAGTTCGAATAAATCGATGTAGGAGCAAAATTAATCTCTCGAAAGATTTACCTTACATCCTCTACGGGCATGAACTCGATTACGGTAAATAATAATACGTGAACGGCTGAAAAGCTATCCGCTCATTTATTTTCGATAGAACCATGCCAAAACAATTCGTATTTTACTCTCATCTTTTCCGAAACAGAACTATACTGTTTATTATATTAAAGAGAGAAAAAAACAATTAATGAATCAAACAGAAGAGAACCATAGACACTAATGAGCTACAGTGCAGTTCTAAAATTGAACTAAATTGTATATATAAGTATGGATGTAGACTTTTTTCTTTTTTTTTTTTTTTATTCAGACTCCTCAGTTACAAACTATAACCTAGCGTAATGATACTTTTTTTTTTTTTTTTTTTTGAATTTTCAACGTGCTACAGCGGGATTCAAACAAAACTATAATCGCACTAAATACCTCTTCCTCTTCAATAGTAACGATCCAATCAAATCAAATCCGCATTCGTATCATCATCTACAATATAAAAAAAAAAAAAAAAACACTCACAAATTCTGCAATAATCCACAATGATATATAGAATATGTGGAGTACAATTTTAATAATAACAATAATAAAGTTATCTATATGTGTTAATTTCAATTTTAAATACAGGTAGAAGTGTAAATATATATATGGCAACACTGGTATGATGTATTTTCAGTAACTTTAGTTTTACAATAAAAATTAAGAAAGGGAAAAATCTAGAACACTAAGTGATATAAAATAAAAAATAAAAATATATATCTCTTTTCGATTAGAAATTTAAAATAAAACGCAATAATAATAGAATTGGTTTTATCTCTTAAACAACTCTAGTAATTTTCTTTATGTTCACGTTCGAATTTATTAGATTAACGTTTCCAGCTAGAACTGTATTAATTTCCACCACAAGGTCAGTAATCGTTTTCTCAGTGAGCAGCAACTTTTTGTCTTAAATCTACTAAATAACTGTCGATTTCCTAAACAGTTGTTAGAACGATAAAATGCCATCGCCGAAATCGCGGCATCTTTAAATAAGACTGTTACGGCTTCGTTATATTCAGAGATAATTAATGTAACGAATAACGAAAAAGGAAAAATAAATTGAAGGCGCTAATCGATCGAACACATTTTAACAGAGATTATTAGCAAGCAACAAAATACACATCATACGTAAGTACATATTGAATGACTCTTTAAACGGGCATACTGCTTTCAGTCATTGAAAATAATGGCTCATGAAAACCTTCCTTTCTCGGAAGCCAGCAATATGAAAAAAGTCTCATAGTGATCTAATTTTTCCTATACTGGCCGCTCGTCTAGCAAACGATATTAATTTTCCTTTCCCCTCTTTTCTTACCAATACCGGCTCCCATCAGTCCTATTTTTCCTTCTGGCAAGTCAAAATACTTTCACCGTTGCCCTAAATCGAAGGATTTTTCGAAAACTTCCCCACACTTTCCTACTTCCAGCTATTCCGATAATTTTGTTATCGTTTTTGATACTGAAAGTGTGCTTCTAGTCATTGTTTCTCTCTCCCTTAATAGATGCAGTTACGCTTTTTATTCGATTTTTAATTTTTAAATTGTCTACCTGTCGATTTATCGAAACTGGTTCCCCCGGTCATGAACGGATTAAGGACAATGAATAAGCTGAATTATTGGCTCGATCTGTTTTACATAATGGGTCAATTTTTTAATAAATTTCTTGCTTCTAATAGTGTGTCTCTTTCTAATAATTGGCACTCTAAATTCTAGCGATGTATACTTTTTTGTTTTGCTTTTTTCATGTAATGCTCAATATCTTTTTACCTCTCTTCCACCTTCCCGGTCAAAACGATCATCCGCATCTAGTAGTTCTTTTATTTCACTCGTTATTTTCGCTTCGGCCACAATCATTTCTTTATCGTTTTTTCCCCTCTAACAACCTCTCCTTTTTACCAATCCCACCCTGACGATAGACGCTTAATTGGTGACGTCAGTCAGATTTTTTTTGAATCTCTCTGCTGAACTTCTTCCTACTTTCTATAACAAATCCTTCATTTTCACGTTTCCTCCGCCACCTATAGTTTCTATTATTGTGTCCTTCCTGTCCTCAATTCGTAATCGTATTGAAGTCTAGCTCGTTTTCTTTCTTCCTGTATATTGCGAACTGAACCGCTTAATGCTCTCTCATCAGTTAACCAGCCAAGGGAAAAAAAAAGAAACTTCATTAATTCCTTACATTAGTTTTGATTATCACCTTCTTCGAATTTATTCTTAGAAATATCATTTTTCTTCTGTGCGCGTTTAATTTATCGCTTCATTGTGAGTTCGGTATTTTGGTACATATTGTTTAGTTATACGAGCTAGTTTCAGTTCGGGGCCTTTTACATGAACAATGCGGTATATACTAAACAGGTCGCCGTTCGGACTTCACTAACGAAAACACGACATATTGTTAGTTTTATAACAGTTTTAAAGGACCTGGAAGATTTCACCGAAGTCTTTCTGTGAAGCTCCAAAGGAAGAAACGCACAATTTGAAAAATCCAATCATCATGTGGCCTAATAGTTAAGCTGCTTGGCATGGATGACATAGCTGACTCATTTCGTAACTCAAATCGCACCGAAGAAATTAAAAAGGAGAAACGGAATATTCGCTAAACGATTGGAAAAGGAAATGGTCCCAATATTTTTTTCAGACCCTTTAGAACCGTAAGTGAATTATTATAAAAAGCTTGATATACCAAGAATATATGATCCTCACTTTTCCTAAAACAGAAAAACCGGTGGAAACTTTTCGGGATTTTAAAAGTTACCAAATATTTTCACCCTTTTTCCGATGCAACAAATATTACTAGAAATAATAAAAATTATTAACAGACAAAATAAGGGAACATAATACTCGAGAAACGTTTTCGGGAACGTCTCAACTTCAGCTGAAGAAGAAAAATATGTTAGTAAAGCGATTGATAAGGTAATATTTACGACTTTATTAATTTACATAGATTTACTAAGATCATTTTGATGTTGTGGAAAATTCACCAATTTCCCGACCGTTCCTTCCCGTATGTATCGAAAACAAATGTATCCTTTTTTTATAATTTTCTAGTTCTTAATTGATCTACTACCTTACATGTCGTTTTTGTGTTTTGGACTTTTTCGTTTGGTCACTTCGAAATTTTCAGAAGGAGCTTGTTTTGCATACGTTCACTTTTCATTCTAAATCATCAGCGTTTATTTCGTAAAAAATTCAGTCCCTGAAACTAATTTCGTAATATGCTGTTGTTTTGATTTCATTACCGCGATGGTCAAGAATGAAATTAGAGGCTTAGTGGTAGAACGCTTAAGCTACTAGAGGTTAACACGATGGACTACGACCGCCACACAGTACGAAAATTATTACAAAAACTCACATAAAATTATAGCCAACTAGCCGTAGGCATTTCGTTCAGTTTGAACTCGATTCAAATCCTGCTGCCCCCGCACATTGAAAATAACAAAAATTAGACTAACAGAAGAGGAGCCAAAATAGATTGAAAAAAATTGAAAAAAAAAAGTCAATCGCATTCATTATTTATGCTTCGTTCAACTTCACAAAGATCATCTCATCCATAGTGATAATAAAAAAATCAAAAGATACCACCTTTTTACGGTGAACAATAAAATATCCCCTATATTATGCTCGTTTCTATAGCAACGAACCTGGAGATTGTTCATAAATAGTTTTACATTCGGCAATTGAACGCTATAAAAATTTGCATTTTACTCGCCCGATGATAACTGGGTTAAAAAACCGTCTAAATCTAGGCATCGATCGTAGCCCGAAAATAACATTACATGAACACATATACATATATT
This sequence comes from Icerya purchasi, assembly GCA_039619475.1. Classification (NCBI taxonomy): domain Eukaryota; kingdom Metazoa; phylum Arthropoda; class Insecta; order Hemiptera; family Monophlebidae; genus Icerya; species Icerya purchasi. Next base: position 138,884,710 of record CM077116.1, read on the forward strand.
ATATGTATATATATATATATATATATATATATATATATATATATGTATGTAAGTAGATGGACAAAGAAAGAGAGCGGAAAAAAACAGTTTTATGACGAGGCAACAAAGCACGAATGAATTAAGACGCATTAGGCGGACTTTACCTAAAACCGTGATTTATTTTACAGGGCTAAATAATATCGCACTTGGACAGAGGTCATAAAACACGTTCAGATTTATTTATAACTGATACTGACATTAGTAGCGACTTTCAGTTGAAAGCAATCACACTCAAACGTTCCTACAACGATAATGACTATATACGAATTTACCGTTTTACCGGTAATGAATGTATTCCGTTTTTGCTCGCATTTCCGCTACTATTAACTTTTTCAGCAGACATAGGAATGTAGCAATATAGCCTTAGTACTATTTGTAAGGGACTCAGATTGTTCTCGAGTGACTTCGGAGTTTTGGAAAATTCAGAGGTGTAGGGTAGGAGACCAGCTAGCCTAATCTCTTTGGTATGACTGCGTACGGGTTAGTCGCCTGTATGTCTTTTTAAAAGCGGCGCCATTAAATACATTACGTCGGGGAAGGTTTATTTTTATTTTATAGAAATTTGTAATAAAATGATTTAAAAACGAACCGAGAGTTTGATAAAACTGCTGACAAGTGAATATACTGATGTTACACAGTCGGGTGAACGTACGAATTTTATTTTCTTATTTTATTTTCTTATTTTATTTATCTTTTTTATTATATACGATCCATGTGTTGTATGTAATTGCCGAGATTATTAAATCATACGGATCATTGCCGGTTTAAAGGTATTTTAATAGCTTAGCCGTTTTCATGAGGTGTAGCATATCATGGATTTGTTCTGGTTCATTTGACAGGGCAACCACCGGTAAGTTGGAGATGTCTGCAAGAGGACAATGTGCCAGGGAATGTTCAGCAGTTGGTGAGACAAGCGAATTATGTAAGGGTCAGGCAGCGGGGAAGAGACGTTCCTTCTAACAAATAGTTACAGGATATTTTTTTGCGTCCTATGCGAAGTCTGGTCATTGCTGCAAATTCACTGCAAAGCATGGGTACCGTTGGCCACCATGGCTCAGTACTCACCTTGATGAATGGCGGCCATGATGTTTGAGCCGACGACATAGTTTCCCATATCTCTGCCTTATGTTCTTGGGAAAAAGGTGAGTCTAGCTGAGGAAGAAGTGCGCCTTCGCTCATCGGGCTGTATGCTGCTGTCTTAGCAGCCAAATTTATACGTTCGTTTCCCAGCACGCCGGTATGACCCGGTACCCACAGGAGCGTTACTTGTGAGAAAGCAGGTTATTATGCGCTTTATTTTTCGAGAAATAGTGTATTTGAAGTAGTTTTCGGTGTCTGGTTTGTCCTTGTAGATTACAAAGAATCTGTGACCTGAAATGCTTTTCGGCGTGGGGGGGGGGGGGGAAGATTGCAGATATTCGCTCAAGCAGAAGAAAACTTCATATAGCTCTTCCTGCAACATTGAAATGAAACAAACCGTCGATTTTGCATTTTTAATGATGTATTTATACCGCTATTTTAAAAATAATGGAAGTTACGGGTGTACAAATTGAGCCCAGAGCCTTGCTACCGGCCAATAAACGCGGCAACGACCGTATACGATCCGCGAACCGCTGCAGCTCTTGTGAGTCACAAGAGGCTAAAGCAAGCCGGTGAGATGCTAAAATGGAGAAGAATGAATTATTTGAAAAAGCTGAAGACATTTTATCCGGTGCGGTCATCGTTGATTAGCTGTAAGCGTGATTCTTTATGGTTTTTCAACAATAAAAACTTTGAACGCGTTTTTCTCGAAACCCCCTTTTTTTTTGTGCGGCATAGTATTTTTTTTCCCCGAAACTACTTGGCCAGTCCTTACAAAATTTTAACTACATATTCGTCACATGTATAGGTATAGCCGAAACTAAAATGATGTCAAAACATCGATTTTTACAATTTTTATAACCGAAAAATCGTCCAAAAGAACCTTATTTTTCGAAAATTTTCGTTCCAACAACCGCTATTTTGTTAATTTTCTATAAAAATTATTCGGGCTGAAGCCACAGTCATAGTGAAGGTAAATCAATTTGATTTTTGTGTTTCAGCTAATTCTTCAAAAACGTCAACGCCATTTGCATCAGTTTTTTTGAGGGGCTTTGCTGATAACTGAATTATATTAATTTATTTATAACGTTAAATGCGTAAAAAATAAATTTTAAGTGTCACTTGCGACCCTGGGAAAATGTGAAAACATACATATAAACCTAGAAACATAGATTTATTATGCAGAATTTTTAACAAATATTCTTAATCATGCTTTCATACTATTTTTAGTATCGGCATTTTAGAAATTTTTAAAAATTATATTAAGGCCATTCAATGTTCATTAAAATAAACTTTGAAAAATGGGATCATCTCCGTAGGAGATATACTTTATTTACTTAATAGTGAGAGATAAAAATTGGCTGAAAAATTTTCATTAGAGCATAGGGAAAAAATATGAACACTTAAAATTTTAAAATGACTCAAGCCACTTAATATTCAATGTTATTCTTAAATTTAAAATATTTCTGTTCCACAATAATATTATCACTCGTGACTTTACTCGTGTATTAATGCCCATTTAAATCTGTATTTGAAAATTAATAAAAAAAATTTTGTTCTATCTAGAATGATATTTATGTAAATATTCTTTTTCTCTTTCGAGAGAAACATCATCGTTCAAAAAAAAAAAAATGGTCTTCACTATTCACGTACAGCAAACTACCGTAGTTGAGTAAAGATTTAAAATTTGAGTATAAATAACATTCCGGGGGTAGCAAATATTAAAAATACAGCTTTCAGTCTTGCCAATCGAATGTCATTTCTGGAGGTTCCAAAGCTTTGTCATTGTAATTAATTGTTTCTTATCCCTTACGTACCACTTTTATTATATCATTCATTTATCCTATAAACAGCCCATTTACCTACCTATCTGTTTAAATATTTTATTTTTTCTCTTTTTTTTCATGCAGGTGATTTCTGTATTTTCCCAAAAGTTTTATTTCCTGTATTTTCTTCTGCTTTTTTATGGAATATGTAATAATTAAAACAAACTTTAAGTAACTTTTACAAAAAGTAACGGTAACGCTCGAAAATGTTCACCTCCCAAGCGAAAAACGCCGTATAAGATGTTTTCACGTCAAAAACTTTTTTTCATACATTTTAAGAGTGCTTTTATAAAGTCTTCAATGATTTATGTTCACAACAATACGGAGACCGTATAAAAAATTGCCAAAAATTGCTTCTTTTTCAGACGTCAATAAACTAAATAGAACACAGATCAAGATAATCACTTTTAAACCGTCGTTTCGACGCTTAAAATTATCGCCTTTATGCAATTTTGGCGATTTTTAATTAGGACAGATGTCGACCGGTAATGTACCGCGTGTTATATATTTCTGTTTGTTAGAAATCCTTCGGTGCGACGTGCTCGGCTCGGTCCGTTTACTCTACCCATACTTCAGCTGGTCGCAGAGAAGAAGATTGCCGAAAATACGCTGTCATTCGTAATAAACGAACTCGTTACGATTCGAGATGCGACATTTTTTCCGGTACACTTCATTACCTATGAAATCTCAAATGCTTCCATTAATCGGCTAGTACTTAGTGCGGCTTTACGTGGAAAGCTCTGAGAGCCGGTTGATCTTATCTTCCATTATCGCACACGGTGTACGTTCCGTCAAACGGAATAATAATTTTCGGCGACGACTGCCGGACGTGGTATCTTCCGATTTATAATTCGGTAGCTGAAGCGGCGCTGACAACGACGTCCTTGAGCAGCGGACGGCACTCCGCATGATATCGGAGCACTATGTTCAATTTCCGCTAGCTTCACGGAGTAGTGGAGGTAGTGCAAAGTGCTGCTGTTTTCCGTAACGGGGGTCTATTCGGTCCAAGACAACTCGTTTTGCTAATTGTCTCAACGAAATGACCCTTCTTCTCAGTTGTTCCAGAGTTGAAATCACTATTCCCAATAGGAGAATGCTCTCGTCCAGGTGCAACGAGATTTCGACTTTGTACTATAATGGCTGAAAATCCGCGGAATATATACAAAGTAGTGGTCTTTCGCAAGCTAAAAATAATTACTATATGAGTATTTCTTTGGCTTTTTTGGCGAGCTTTTTCGTATTATCTTCCCGATTTGTATTTTCCACAATCGATCGAAATCTTCATGAAGGTTTTTATTTTCATTTCTAACAAAAAAAATTACAAACAGAGATTTTCAGGAGATTTATGTCGAAATTTTTAAAACGAGTTGCGCTCGGCTCGGCGCTGATAATTGCTCGGCTGAAAATTCGCAAAAAAAAAAGATTCAGCTCGAAAGCGTTTCTTATGCGAAACCAGTGCGCAAACACAGGGTCGCAGAATTGTAAAAAAACAAGATCTGCTCATTCGAGATGGGTGGGGTTTGTTTACGTGTTAATCGGCGATAATAAAAACTTCTAAACGGGAAACACTGCACGGCAGGTAGGTGGTGCGCCGGAATCTGTTCGATTGTAAAGAAACGCGGTGTGCAGCTGACGACAGCAATCAAATGAGACGAGCTGGCCCGGACGATGGAAGGCGCATTCTTTTATTGACGTATACTTCAGCAGAGGAAATGCACTAATGCTTCGAACGTTCGCCGGCGAATCCGTTAATTTTACCGGCCGGGAAAAAGCCGAAAGTGCTTTATTGTGTTCCATTTAACCTTAGAGAAGCGCGGTGTTTTATCATCAAGACCGTCTCTGGCCGATCGTCGAATATTCCCGGTGCAGCGATAATAATCCGCGTCGGAATCCCGCGCCGCCGCCGCTGAAACACGCGGATACAACTAACGCCTATTATCGATTAATTAATTAATTGTAGATGCGCGCGTAAAACGTACTGCGATATCGATCGATGAATTCCGACGACCGTCCGGAGTGATATCTGTAGGTGACAGGCGAAGGTCGTCGAACATGAACCGCGAGGCCGGAACAGGTCTAGGAAGCCGGTGGTGGGCGCGTTACTATGTCGCAGGTGCGGAAGTCTTACAAATTAGAAGACAAAGGAAGAAGCGGTAAAAGGCGAAGAAAAGAATGTCGGCCAGAACGCGGCGGAGAAACGATTTTTAATCGTGAACGTGTCGCGTCGAAATAGCGCAACATAGAAAAAGCCTTAGACCGCAAAGCGTGGAACTCTATTATCGGATTATGTATAGGCGCTGCAGTGCGCGTTTTATCGACTAGCCGAGTGAAAAGAAGAAGATGAAAATTAATCTCCGGTCGGATCTCTGGTCAGATCTCCGGTCAGATCTCCGGTTAGATCACCGCAGCGCTCTTCGAGACGTCGTCGCATCCAAAAATGAAAGTAACTGCAGGCGTCGACGACCCGTTTCGTCTTTCAGCCGGTGAGCTAATGAAAGAACTGTGTGTGTATGTCAAAGATGTGTTGCTGTTGACATTGATTAACATTGATTACTGGAGCACCCCGTCTGTTCGCTAGTCCGTCGTGATATCTCGTAGTTTTTATAGTAGGGCTTTTCCGGAATAAAATGAAGACGTCACTGTATAAAAGATCGACACGCCTGGAGAACCATCACCCCCCACATCGTGTCAGCATCGTACACGCTTTTAAAGAATTTTTTCATAAAAGAACTTTTTTCGATTCCGCTTCACGAGTTTTTCCGTAACGTTATTTTGGTCTTCCACTACAGTTTTAAAATTACCGCTAACTTGGGCTGAGTTGTTTCGAAAGACGCAAATGCACAAAAAAAAAAAAAAAAAAAATAGTATCACAAAAATGATTGTGAAAAAAGAAGCTATAAACGTATCCGAATTAATAAGATTAACAAATAATAATTATAAACGTAATCATAATGAACATTTAAAATATTAAATAATATATGAAACTTTTTTGGAAACATCCGGTTTTCAATTTCTATTTCTATATAATCATCTATACGTTTATTTGAGCTCGCAATTTAAAATGCAATAGGACACATTTAGGACGGTTTGTCTAGCTATCCTCACAGCTTTAAGTAAAGTGCACAAAACCGTACCAGTGAAGTTCAGTGATAATAGTGAAATATAAAGAGGACTCTTACAACGTGTATGCCGAATTATAAGATTAATACAAATGCCATATCACGGTCTTTAATTACGATACAAATGATGCGCAATTTAATTAAACACTAACCTTAAGTTTATTACTGTTGCGCCAATACACAATTTATCATATCATAAAAAACATGTGAATAATAATAATAATAATAATAATAATTCTAATAATAATAATAATCAAATCAAATCGTTTTAATTTTCCATATTTTTTTTTCTTTTTTGGAAATCTTTTATTTTTATTTTTTTGATTTGCAAATATAACGTTTTAAGATCCGCCTATTTTAAATTTGTATCAATAATATACACATTATATCTGTTAAAGAAGCAAATAAATCGGTACCCCCGACCCCATAACTTGTATAATAATTACACACCCGGGCATTTAAGCTTCCTCAAAAAAAGTGTATATTATCGAAGTTAAATAATATGCCGACGCCGCAGGCTGTTGCTTTTTTGTAATAGAACGTCTTTTATTTATTAATTTTTACGGACCGATCGGGTTGTTATTTTTCTTTTTATTTTTATAAGTTGTCAAATTTTATTTCGTAAATTACAATAGAAAATGAGAAAAAAATTCCTTTTCAGCAGATAATCTCCAAACACGGGGGGAGAGAGGTTGATAACATTTTGAACGGAATCCAGCAAAAAATATTATAGTGTTTCGTGATATTTCAATCGTTCTACAGAGAACTGTACGAAAATAGTTGCACGCGTGTAATGAATATTTCTTACTCAAAATAAAAAAAATTGCCAATCATTTTGTGACTTAGAGGTGCGCAATTAATTGATAAAAAAATTTTCGAGAGAGAAATAAATTGACAAAAAAACAAATTTCTCCATTAGAGTTAATTCGGCAACGCCAAAGACTTCCTCGTCCGTTTTCTGCAGAGATCTCTGATAATTTTCAATAATTATGCTCTTACCCTCTCGACGTTATTAATATCGCGTTATCCGAATCATCCTTATCAGATGTGCGTGCGATTTTCAATTATTTTTTCTCTATTAAAAAAAAAAAAAAAGCTTACAATATCGTCTACGTCGCAATTGCTGAAGAAAATGAAAAGCTATGAATTTCTTCCAAAATTCTGGCGGCCTAACGCAACAAAATTAAATTCATTATTTTTGAAAGAAGTGTAATTACTTTTTTGGCGCACTTATTTTCGACTAATACACTTATTATATTCGTCTTAATTTTTTTTTTTTTTTTTTTGGTGGGGGGGGGATTTTTATGGGTTTTTTTTTCATTACAAAAAAGTATATAAAAACTGAATTCGTTTCCACTTTTCATTTTTTTTTTTTTCTTTTAACTGCCTTTCGGTTGAGAACTAGTGTTTATACACGCATAAAACTTGAAATATTTACCACGTTAGAATTGCGAAGTTTGAAAGATCCATTTAGGGATAAGTGGTATTTCCGGAAAACTGTAATGATGCATCATTTATAGGGACAGTCACAAACATTACATGTAAAATAAAATAATGCGCTCGAGGTGTTTCATTTACAACCGCACACAATCTCGCTAAGTAGTTATTACACTGATAGGCCTTTTTGATGTCGCCAATAGTTGCGGTGGCCGTAACCATCTTCATCCAAGCAGTATCGAAAATCTCCCGAACGAAAACGCACCGTGCGTAAACCGAATGATCGTTGGCAAAGAAATCGATGGCAGCTATTCAAGTGAACAATATCATGATAGTCTTTGGCGCATATAAAATTTACTACCTCCATCTTCCGGTTTAACCGCTAATAATATTAATACAAAATCATCGTATTCACGTTAGATGAGCTTTCGGACGTTAACCGCGATACTCGTATATTTCTCTAACCGATACAAAGCACAGAACAAATGGTGAAGAATCGCCTCTACTACGGCATCGTGAGGTAATTGGGTAAATGCGTGTGCACGCTGCTGGTTTACCGGCTCGTCGTATTAGTCGGTGGAACAGAGGGGCTTCATTAGAAACTTTTTTTCGTTTCCATTAATTTTATTATTTATTAAGTTAATTATCGAGTTGCTGAACAGAGACAGGCACGGGCATGTCGTATTTTAATTAAGCTTCATTTTACAGGTTAATTTCTCTCGACGCGGAGAAAGTATCTCCGCGCATGTTACAACTATTTCTTAAGTCATACACTGCATTTTCACACTACATCATCTTTCTAAACAGTTGCTGTTCCGATTGTCCGGCAACTCCGATTATCCGACGTGCCAAGTAATCAGCTATGTCCGACAAAACATTCGCAATTTTAAGCTTCTGCGTTTTGTTACATATTCATTAACGGTTACTTAATTAAGTGTTTTCACGCCTGTAATAATAAACATTTTTCGCCTGGTTTTTATTTGCAAACAATGAAATGATCTTTCCGATACGATCCGATAATTTAGTATACATTGAAAATACCATTGGTCCTCCGTAACTATGAAAGTAATTGGGAACGTCGACTTTACTTTTGCAGTTACCTATCGGTACCGTTTATTTAGCATTTGTACCGCGATATATTGGTATTATTACAAGCAAAACAGAAACAGGATAGGAACTTATTTTATAAAAAGCGAGAAAATTGCATGAAAAGAGAAAAAAAACGGTGAAAAAAGTTGTATTCATCCAGTTCACTCTCACATATTTCATCACCTAAGTTTTCACTTCAAAAAGTTCCCTTTTTTCATTATATCTCTGGACACTCCTAAATTTTCTGTTTTATCAAAAATTATTTCCAGTTTTGTGGTTACACGAATACTTTCCACAATCCTACGAAACTATCTCAAAAAAAAAAAAAAAAAAAAATCTCATCCCTCCACTTCGAAATCCTCTTTCTTAAATATTATTAAAAAATTCTCATTTTACTTTATGGTATTTCCGTTCATTCTTTTCTGAAAATCCCAACACAATCTTACCCGCCACTATATATATATATATATATATTTATATATACATATATATGTCTATTGCACCCCTTCCAACCATCCTGCCGCTTTAACCGCAGTTTGCTCGTCCAACATTTTTTATTTTAACCTCTTCATCGGTTTTGCTCTATTAAGTCTCGATTTTCCTATATAAAGCCTTCTTTGAAAATTCTTTCAAATTCTTCTACGTCCATCGCCCATAAACTCTTCCATCACTTCGATTTCTACATTACAGTCTAATTTTCTCTGTTTCCCATTTTAATTTCGATAATACATCTCCAATTGGCGAAGGAAAGAAAATGGAGGAGAAGTTAAAATATATTTATACTTTTTTTTCGCAAAATTAATCCTATTAACAAGTAGAGTCATTTGAACAGTTTTATAAACATGAACGATCTTACGTAATATACATATTGAAAAATCCTAATTAATCGATTTTATCTGTCTACTATAAACACTCGCTGAAGTACAAATCCACTGGACACGGATCGATAGCTAAACCGATCTTGTACTAATTTTCTTCGGCGAATATCCCACACCCAGCGGTTGGTCTATTTTGTGGAATTCTATTTTCCTCGCATGTAACTAATCTCTTAGAAGAGGTTAAAAATTCGTGTTATTTTTCCTAATTAGCATTGCATAGGGAATATGCGGTAAAAATTTATTGGAAAAATTAATTATACTAGACGGCTCAGCTGCCGCTCCACTCGCCTCCACCTACTTGCTTCAAATACACTTACGCAGCACTATTACTTACTAAACGACCGAAAAAAACATTTTCGCGTTTTAATTACTTTCGGCTATTTGAGTAATCTTAAATATCGTACAATTTCTATACTATAGAAAAAAAAAAATCTGGAAAAATAAGGCACTTATGAAACATCTAACGGAGTGACCTGATGACGGATAAAAACAATACTATTACGTGCTGTCCAGGATGATAACGCTGATATATTAATTTTATTTAATTTTTCTTCGATTTCAGCCTCTATGGACTATACTAAAATCCACAAAGTCCTCATTTTATACCTTGTCCTTTATCCTTCGTTCACATCTTTCTCATACTTTTTGCGTCCTCCCATTAATGTGTATTTTTATTACTTACCGGAAGCCATCTTTTGTAACTTTTTTGGTTTATATTAAGGTTTGAATTACTAATTTCTTTACGGAACCAGTTTTTGACGAGCATTTGAATTTCAGTAATATTTATTAATTTCATAACCTTTTCGCACTCATCGAACCATTTGGCTCTTATTTTCTTCGTTTTCATAAATTCGCAGATTATTTTCGTTTACCTATCACCGTGCACTTTGCTAATATGCCCGTTAAATAATAATTTTCTTTTCCTTATTAATATGAGCAGCGGTGTGTTCTATATATTACTGTACAATTTATCGCTCGATATCCATTTGAACTGTACATCGATTCATGCTTTGGGCACACTATGGAACCAACGATGACTGGCCATCCCGTGTTCAAATAAACTTCGCCAAATTAAGCAGAATGTCCGACCGTGGAAAACTCACCTGAGCCGAAGAAAAGATGATGTAATCGTTACCAGACTCCGGCTGAGACATACGCAACTCACACATGGTTACCTACTGTAAAAGACACCGGCTCCAATCTGCAGCGTATGTAACTCCGATCTTTCCGTTCTCCGTATGCTCACAGAATGTCCTCAGTTCAATTCCCTCAGATTAACACATAATCTTCCCTCCTGCTTGAATAATATCCCCTCTGATGACCCTATCATTCTTTCGAACCTAATCAGTTTCCTGCACTATGAAAAGCTATACTACTCAATATAAATTTTGTAATTCGTTTACTATACACATCCATATTTATCCCCGTGCCTCTAGCCGATAGAAATTTAAATGAATAATAAATAAACAACCGAATAGAAAACAAAATACTAAGATTTCGACGCGTACAAACCGATTCATATAAAAAAAATTTATGCCGCGCCTATCTATAACGAACCTAAAAAAAACATCGTAAACTCGTTCAAACTATCCGAAATAATATTGCACGACACAGAAGTGTGTTATCCCCGTATAAGAAGATGAGAAATGTCGAGAATAAAAAAATATTAACACTAAAAGAAATGACTAGTAAAAAATTGATTAAAGACAATATAACGTAAAAATATGGTTATATTCTGCTGAGGCACAATTGAGCGTGAACACGTTAAAAAAAAACTAAATAATAGCTCTGTAAAATCGATAAAACGACAATTGGACCATGAAAAAAGCATCAAAAATCGCGGGAAAGAGTGTCCCACTTTGCAATACAAAAAAAAATAAATAAATAAGCGAAAGAAACGCCGCTCGCTCGCTGTAGGAAAACGAATAGAAAATATACTTCACTATATTACGAACGAATCATATTAAAAAAAACCGTCGACATATTATTTAAATTGCAAATTATTCTAATAACTTACGTGAACTCGGGATGCCTTGTAATGTGGAAATGTGTGTAATATTCGAAAAATATCGAATGACACTAATTGATTATTCTTTTTCTAACTTAATTGTACGGCAACCGAAACACAAAAATATAATGCGTATTTTTCATTAGTAAAAACATCATTATCATTTAAAAGTAAATAATAATAAATTTATGAAAACTGAAACATCGGATATAGTCAGATAGGCCGTGGAGAAGAGAGAAAAATAGACAAATTCGACTCGGCATTTCTAAATTGTAAATACCCTGGGATGGGAAAAGAAATAACCCGAGAATATCTTTTAATCGACCGGATAGCGAATTTTACCAGCATTCGGCGAAAAAGTTAGAAGCCAGTGTTTAAAAGAAATTTTCGCGCGAGTTAAATTTTCGATAGATTCGTTTCGTTCGGAAGAAGTCGGTGGAGTGCAGTTGGCGCTTCAGCGGGAATCAAATTTTAGTAGGGCTTTATCGATGATAATCTCGTATTATCACGCTACTACTAACTCGGTCTGAACCTCTCCCGGGAATTCCGATCAGTGTCACCGACATGTGATCAGGGGAGACCGCGCAGCGTGAAACGTGACTTGGGCATCGCGATAATTGTAAAGTGAACGTTACCAAACTGGCCTACATTTTGAGAAGCCACGTCGCATCCTGAATTATTACTCGGCAGAGATAAAAGCGGTAGTTCTCTCGCGCGAATGAAAATAATTGACGCGACATGTGCCAACGATGAAACTGCAGGTAAAAGGCTCGGTCGAATTCAGCCTGTGTTCCAGTAACTTCAGCAAATAAGGAAATTTACCTTCAAATCGAGTTTCTTTGATCGGTCGCGACACCAGCGCTCTTCCATATTTTGCGAAATCACCAGTCTGCGTTCTGCGTTCGCAAATTCCGATCCGTGTCCGCACGTATGATAAATACGCACTTTCCATTCTAGGTAACGTAAAAGGAGAAAACTATTTCAGTAATTTACTAACCTAAATCAGTAAAAAATAGTCCTAGAAAGAGGAAAATTCTGGTCAGCTTCAAATCCGTATCATATGCCGAAAGTAATAACGAAACTCGACAAACCTACTTTCAAAAAAGTGTAATCCAGTTCACCAAACGGGGCCACCTCCCCTATTAACGACGCTGACAATTTTTTTTATTTTTCTCTTAATTAATTTGTAGTTCCAGTCGGCGTTAGACATTTTAATCCGCCACTTGTGTGGGCTCACCCGGTGTAAACAACCAGTTTGCTTATTGCAGCCTACTTAGCCTCATGTGCATCTTCAACAACTTTTACGAATGTTCATATACATATGTATATTGGGCGCGGATAATGAAATCGCACAATGCACGAAATCAGTAAGAAAAAAAAAAAAATGCACTTCTCACCATCGCACAATTATATTCGTTTTCAAACAGTTTGTGAAAAATATTGTTGGCTTTAGTTCCGTACTACGTATTGTACAGTTCAGGTGACTAAAGAATAAATTATGCTTGAACTTTTACTACTTAGACCGTGCCGCTACACATGGCTGTCGTCCGGGTAATGGGATAACAAGTGAAATTAACAAGCGAATGAACGAAATTGTAAATTTTAAATGATACGTGAAATGAGCTATGAACTGTTTGGGAAAAAAATGCGCATGTTTTCCACCCTGTATACGAATCTAAAAAAAAAAAAAAAAAAAAAAAAAATGATTTCGAAAATTTCGATTATAGATAAATTGCGCATATTTGCAATTAGCCAGCAAAAAAATTAAATTTCTATACGTGGTTAAAGTGCAATTTAGTTGTATTATTTTACACCATATTTCAATTCGGTTAATTTCAATTTACCACGCGGTATTTAAAAAGTAAAAGAGTATGAATATGGGGAACTTTCAGTCGTTTCATCTATTTAGTTCACGTAATTAAAATCCCCCAAAAAAACTTACTTCGCATAGTGAACAATATTATACAGCGGTAGATCCACGGGAGGAGGAATCGGGCCCTCCCAGAAAAGAACCAAAGCATCTATGAAAAAATTTATTATAACAGAGAAACTTAATTTATACTACATATAAAAGAGTTGTATAAATGTTATCTATGGATTTAATTATAACTAATATTTAATACTGTTTTCTAATAAAACTATTAATGTTCCGTTTTTATCCTATATTAAAGCGCAACTGTCATCGATCTTTTGCCTTTCTTATTTATTTTTAATTTCTATTTTGTAATTTTAATTAAAAATAGTTAAATGAGAAATACACGTATATTTTAACTTGCTCACGAACAAAGATTTCGGATCGGATTACTAAGAAAAATGAAGAAGAAGTAAAGTGTCTAATAAAAATACTATCTTTCTTACTATTTCTAAACTACCATTTCAGTTAGAATTATATAATTTCGTTTTATTTTTCACCCCTAAATAAATATAAGACAAAAGTTAAATAAAAAAATTGTAATAATTATGTACATATTTTTAAAACATTTTTATGAATTTCTATAAAGGTCGCTATTTGATTTTCTTCGTGAAGCAAGGAGTATTTCTCAAATCTAAAGATAGTACGTAATCACATTATCCCCCTCCAAAAAAATGTCTCTCTGGATCCGCCCCTGCATTATATGTTACACAAACCCCGTAATAATCGGCAAAATTAACAAGAAACATTTTATTATACGGTGCATTTCGTGAACTATCGGACAACAATTTTTCTTCCCCTTACGAAAATTTCTCGATTAAAATTTTAAAATTTTTTTCTTTTTCTGTAGCAAAACTGGAATATCCGGTTCTCATAATAATTCACGAAACCTTCGTGTTATTTCCAGGATGAACTTTTTTTTTTTTTTTACACAGCACATGTGAACGAATATAATGCCACGCACAATTGATGAAATGCGCAAAAACCATTACGTACGCTTCATGAATCGTTTAGAATTCTGCACATTTCGCAAATCGCTTAGACAACGATGTTATACAGTAAGTGTGTCACTATAACGTGTACTCAAAAATGTCTGTCTCGAAAATCACATACCGAAGAACGTTAAACATTTTATCTCTTACCAAATAGTTTCAACCTCGAATTTTGCTAATATCCTTTCTCGTTATCTAATAATCGCGTTTACTTTCTTATTCTATCGTTTTTTGTTTTTTTTGTTTTCTTTTTTCAATTCGATCACCGGCGTGCAATAGGTAAATAATAATTCTCGAACAATTTATCGAAATTAATGAAGTCACGAAAGAAAAATGTCAATGAAGAATTCGGTGAATTCGCCTCGAGAAGGAGTGAAAGACTCTTAATATCTGGGCAGATTCAAAGTTACAATCCCATTCGGAAGATCACGAAAGTAAAATAAAACTGGGCTGCGTATGTAGGGGAAGGTCGGGTAGCTCCGGACGGCGGGTAATCGCGGACATTTGAATTTCTAAGAAACTAAATACGGCGCATATGTAAAATGTTGTTGTAAATATGCGCCTTCTAGTTTAGAAAGAAATTCAGCTCAGTTACGGCGTGGGCTCCGAGTAAGTTAACCGGGAGAGAGTGCTTTGTTCCCGCCCAAAAATCCTGACAAACTCAATTGAAGATTTTCAAGCACAACACGTAAATATGTTTAATTTTCCATTATTTAATATTGTTGGAAATAGTATAAATTTACCCCGGTTTTAATAGCATTTGTAACATTTCTCGTACAATTTAAGAGATGTGTTTTAAAATGTTGCATGATAACGATCGGGTAGTCCCCTTGGACATCTTTTTATGTTTTGAATTTTGCAATATTATTTTAACAAACTTCAATAATTGTTTTGTTTATTTTCTTATTTATGGAAAGTATTTTTAAAGGTTGGTTACTACTGTTGCAGAAAGACCTGAAATATGACGAAATTTAAGGGAAGAATAAGCGAACGAGGAAAATGGGACGACTATGTCTACCCGCCATTTATTGTATCGCCAAAAAAATATGACCAAAGTATACTCGTTATATTTCTTTTAAAAAATGTGATATGATTACTAATTCTTAATTAATATGATTAAAGAAGTTTCTAATTATTTTTTAAGTTCATTAGTATTTTTATTTGCAATTCTTTTAAGCGTCCGGGGCTACCCGACCTTCCCCTATATAATTTTTATACAAGGATGTTCTGAAAATAATTCAGGAAATTCGTTTTACGCTATAAAACTGATCAAAATGGGAAAAAAAGTCCCGAGCGAAAAAATCATTTGGGCGAACAATTAATTAGTTATTATTAATTTAATTATTTAATTTAAATGAAAAAATATTTTTTTTTTATATATATGTAAATCAATATTTTGTAAAATAAAAAAAAAGTATTGAAAATAAGTTAATAAATGTAGTCGTAAATGTATAGTCAACAATGATTTGTGTCAATGGCCTAGAGCAAGTGCTCAATATACGTTGACCATTTTGTTGTACCACCAATCAGCTCTCGGCGTAACGTTGTTTACGGCCCTGAATATTTACTTAGTTGACTATACACTTACGAGACTACATTTTTAATACATACTTCTTTTCAATACTTAACTTTTATTTCAAAACATATTGAATCATAAACAAAAATGTTTATAAAAAATGTTTATAAAAAGTGTTTATTTTTCGATTAAAATGAATTAGTTTAATTAATTATAACTAATTAATTGTTCGCCCAAATGATTTTTTCACTCAGGACCTTTTTGCTCATTTTGACGAGCTTTATAGCGTAAAGCAAATTTCCTGAATTAGTTTCAGAACACCCTGTATATATATATATATATATATATATATATATATATATATATATATATATATATGCATAATTATTTACAAAAAAAAAAAAAAAAAAACACACTGAAAATCGTGAAAAGTACTGCAACCTCTTTTTTCGCTCTTTCTTACAAAAGGTTATATACTCGTAGTTGTATAGAAAAATAATAAATAAACACTTTAAGAAAATTAATACTACTTTCTCGTTTTTTTCAAAATAATCTCATTACGAAGAAACATAATTTTGTTCGCCTAACTTTCAAACAAAAAATGTTGCACAGTTAAAAATACGTATTATTTTATAACGATGTAATTCACGTAGTTTTTATAAAAAAGTAACTCATCAACGAAAGAAAAGAGAAAAAAAAAAAAACAAAAAAGGGCTGAAATTACAGAGTGGTCTGATTCGTAAACATCATAGGGGGAAAAAAACACAAAGTCGAAATAATAGAAATGCAATAGAAAATCCTATTAACGCCAAGCGCTTTAGTTTATGTGCAATCACCATTAAAAAGTACAGTGCATATGCACTTAAAGTGCATTTATTATTAGATTTAAGCTGGCAGAAAATAAAAAATTGTACAATATGTAATAGCCAAAATGATATCATTTAAGCGTGTAGTTTTAGTGATATTGTAACTGCGTTGCAGATCAGTTAGTCAGCGGGCATCATATTTCTTGTCAGTTTGATAAATTTAAACGAAATTAAGTAACATTATAATCTAGTAAACAAATTATAAAACGAAGAAGATAATGGCTCCGGTTAACAACTTCAGGTTTAATCAAATACTTGGGTTTAAAAAAGAAAAAGAAAAAGAAGAAGTTACACACTTTGTTTAGAAATGGAAGATAGTTCTGCTGGGAATTATTAGATCGGAAAAATGCGGCATATCAAAGAACCCGGAAAATAATACACGATGGAAATAAAAATCATATCGAAAAATCAGAATATATAAAGAAACAAGTCAAAAAAAAGTGTATACCGCCAGTGAAAAAGTCCATAGAACGACGTCCACAAAGCTCAGTGAAGAATAAGGATGAGCCACCATCGAATCGCAGGTAATTTGTTGCGATTGGTTACCATAAACAACGAATTATGTAATAATCTTCAGCAGATGAAAATGAACGGAAGGATTCATCACTGCCAAAGTTACATTAGACATGGTATCAGAAATGGTGATGAGTTGTTTTTACCATAATTTTTCGAAGTCAGCAGCGCGTTTTTGTTAATTTCACTTCTTTGTAAGGGTATAAAATTTTCAGCTACATATTAAAATTTAAAAAACCGATAAGTAGAAATTGTTTATCATTACCTTTTTTTCGTTACGCCTCCTGGTAACGTTGTTAACTTTATGTCCTCGGAACGAAAATATTTTTAATGCCAAAAAATATTTGTACAAAAACGATTTAAAAAAAAAATCAATTATGTTTTCAAAAAAGAATCGAATACGTTTTTAATAGTTAAAGAAGATTAACAATATCTAAACTATTCCCTCAACCAGCGTAGTCTATTTTGCGTTCGGAAGTAATTTCGTTTTGAAGGTAGATAAATTCATAAGCTGTTTGTTAAAATTTATAAATATAGAATAAATAAATTCCTTAATAACAAACAAAATGCGTTTTCAGTTTTAATTAAGTGTACTCTATATTGTTAGCTGATGTGATCGTTTATGACCGAAAACGTTTCTTTAAATTGAGGTATTTTAATTTATTAATAAATGCTTATTTTTGTTTGTTAATAAGGGGAATGTATTTGTTTTATATTTATAATGTCATTTTTCTCGAGCTTATAAAGTCAGATTTTGTACCATGACGTGACTGCCAGTGTCGCTATGTTCTTAGGTAAATTGAGTGTTGCAGGTGCTGTAACTACGGACCAGAAAACACATTCGAAAATTAAATAAATAAATTAAACGTACTTTTATAAACAGAAGTTTCATCTGTCTGATTTCTTAGACGCTATTTTAGATTAATCGCATACCATATGTCGCAATAACCGTAAGGTGATTTATAGCAAAAAGCCAAAAAAAAAAAAGCATCAAAACGAGCCTTTAACAAATTTGTGGCTAAAATCGAATAAAAGTACCCAAAACGGAATAGCACTGTTACGGAATTGGAGTGATCCAAAGAGATTAACAGCGGTCCAAAATGAAGAAGTTGTTCGGAAATTTATCACTAGCGGCAGGTCTGTGACGCGCAGAACTGTATTTGATTCTCGTTTGCGCTGTTTGCTATCCTCAGCGCTACATAATCGAAATTTCCCTACTTCAATATCGGGGGGTTTGTTTACAGTCTACTCAAGTTAGAAACGCAGAGTAAGGGAGGTGACGATAAGAGAGTCATTCGAATGTAAGTTGCCGATATCTTATCTCGGCTAAATATTGGTTTAAATCTATTCTAAATATTGATTTAGCTCGATGAAAGGTATTTAAGCCGCACTTGTCGCGTCGCGGACCGTGTTCAGGCGGTGAAGAAGGTACATATACCGCTTTCTCTGTACCGGAATGTCACTAATCGGCTGACTTCGGTCGATGGTTTAGAGGAAGATTTTACTGTTCCATAAATAATAATGACTTCTCGCTTTCGATACGAAGGATGTGTTTCTCCTTTCTCTATGAAAGATTTCGGCGAAACGAAAAAGGATAAATAATTAAAAATAAATATATTTTACGCATAATTACCGAGTACTCCTTCCGGACAGCAGACTGCAATTTCTTCACTACTCTCATGAGAGTAGTAACTTGAGGAGCTCTACAGATTTATTTTTTCCAATCGGCGTGTATCCGGTTACCAAATTCGATGCTGGCTAAAAATAAAACCAAAAATTATATTACTATTATCATTACTATTATTTTTATTATATCACTATTGTTATTTGTTACATCTACCAGCAATTTAAATTCCGACCAGTAACAAGTGAAGGTTTGTTTACCACTAAAAAATTCTGCTTCTCCTCAAAAAAATAAATAAATATTACAATTAGAGGCCAGCTCCTATAAGAATTTTACCCTGGAATTATTTTAAGTTGCGACTTTAATTTTAATTAAATTATATTACTCATACTTTTAAAACGTCAAAACATGCGTCAATTGCCTGGCAATGTTATGAACTCTTTTTTTCGAAGTACTACGAAAGAATTGTACCTTAATTGCCGGTTGATCTTTACCGATGCTACTAAATTCCACGGATTTAATAAAGGCGCCGGAACAGAGTAGAAATTTAGGTTACCTTCCGAGGGCTTCTACTTTTGCAGCTGAGCTTCTCGCTATTGAGAAGACATTTTACAGTTTACGAAAAATGTGTTGCGGTTCAAGGGGGAATTTATATTATTCTCGGACAGCCATAATTCTCTCTTGTCTTTTTAGAATCGCCAACCATCTATTTATGAAATCGGAAAGAACTTGTTTTAATATTTCAGAACTAGACGGCCATTAAGTTCTGTCGAATTCCGGGCCGCTGTGGAATAGTTAGTGACAGAGTCGATTTCCCTTCATCCCACTAACATAACGGAAAACTACAGCAGTTGAGTAGGGATTTAAAATTTGAATGTAAATATTATTTCCGCTAGCAACTGTTAAAATTCTGTTACACGATTTTCTTTTTTCCTGTGAAAACTAATAAAAAGACTTTTTTTTTTTTTTTTTAAGTCTCAGCGCCCTGTCCAGTAGGTTGGGGCTGGGAGGGCGACTTGTATGTTTAGACCCTATCACAAAAGTTTAATGATTTGAATAATGCAAAAAGAGAAGTGATGAAAGGGACGATGTTCTTACTTGCGCTAGAAATGAATTTTATTTAAATGTTTACGTCTACTTTATATTTACACGGTGATTATTTTAATTTTTTTTTTTTTTATTTTTTTATAGACACTAGTTGTTACGTACGGCTCTGTCTGTATATTATTAGTACCCATTTAAATCTGTATTTTGAAATTAACGACATTTTTTTTTTATTTTTTTTGTTCTATTTAGTACATACATATAATGGTGAATATTTTTTTAAATCTTTAATTTTATCTCACATTTTTAAATTTTTCCATCCTCTTCCAAACATTCATTAACGTTAACTAAATGACATTTCCGGGGGTCCCAAAGCTTTCACCATTGTTATCACCTGTTTTTTAATCCTTATTCATCATTTCTATCATATCATTCATTCCATAAACCATTCAATTACTTATCCGCTAACTGTGTTGCCGGTGGCTGCACGGTGGATCAAAGTATTTAATATTTTCTCCTTGATTATAAGGTGAACTCTGTACTTCCACTAAAGACATTTCCTCTATTCAGTTTTCTTTTTTCGATAATATTACTAATGTAAAAATACAATTCACAATAAACCACAATAGTTTGGAAGGGTTTAAGATTTAAATGCACAAATTATTACTTACCGTAGTACTTAATTGAAACTTCTGATGGTTTTAATAATTTTTTTGTAATTTTAACATAAATTTTTTTACGGACACCATTTATACAGCATAGTTGCTAAATTGTGTATTCAAATATTTAAATAAAATTAAAAAACATTATTATAAAGAATTATTTATAATGCACCGTTTTTCCGTAATTAATACTTGCGATCGTGCAGTAATTTAGTAGTGTACCTGCGCTATAAAGCTGCTTCTCGAGACTTTTCTTTGCTGAACTACTTATTTTTTTTAATCTTTCTTGACCATTTCATTTACCTCGTACCATTCACTTATTCCATAAACTGTCCGTCTACTTTTCTCTTTGTTTCCTTGGGCTTTAAATGTGAATTATGCATATATTTATTTAAGGAAGATTTTAATTAATTGTGTACGTATGTATGTAAGGAGCCTTACTCTTAGTAAGAAACATATTTATCACTCTTCAACAAAAACTATCTGCAAATGCAGCTGAACATGTGCGCAGATGTATACAAGTGTATATCTCATATTTTATATTAATTCACGAATTCTGGGTTTTAGCGTTAAGAAATCGATTGGTTACTCGTGTACAAGAAAATCTTATAAAAAGAGCAACTATAAAAGGAAAACAACCCTAATGTGTTTGTTTCAGTGATCGTTATATTTTTAGAATTTATTAAAGATTTGAAAAAAAAAAAAAAAAAATGCGTATGTAATGAGGTTCTCGGCAACTACTTTAACGATTTTCAAGATATTCACGAATTAGGGATTCTTGGGATCTAGAAATCAATTGGCTCGCTAATATAGTCGAGAAAATTCTACGAAACGTGTAAAAATGTAAAGGGGAAGCGACCAATGTTCATTTTAGTGATAAATAAACATAAATTGAAAATTCATGAACTAAAAACGTTATTACAGATTATCACATTTCGAAGGTAATCAAGTTTTGCTAGTTTTCGGCAAAAAAATAGAAGTTAATAATAACGCATAATTTGTGACAATATTTTTGGCTTGTGAATTTTCGAAATTTTTGATTTCGAGGGTGAGTAACAGTGAATAAATAATAATTCGCTTATTTAATACTTCAAGTAGTAAATTGAAATTTCACGATGAAATAAATTTGTTCGCGATATACTTATATGGCGATTTCGAAATATTACGTAAACTAAAATACGAATTCAGAACTGAAAAACAGAGTTATTCTAATTTTCATATTACGTGTGTATTACTGTTTTGTTTTTAAATGTTTGTGAAGCCCTTGTGGTTATGCTTTGATTCTTTTTCGAAATAAATTCGAGCCAGCCCCAACCGTCAAAGTACTATATAATAAATGTGTAGGTTGATAGAAGTAGAATTTAACTTAAACGATTAAAAACATTTGCTTTATTAGCTAATTCCTATTTTAAAATTTGATACTATTTCGAGTTTTGCGCCTATCTTCATATCTGTTGCAAATGATAACAGTGTAGGAATGCCAGTGAAATCTTCGTCGTTTGGAGTCCACAGAAAGATGAAAAAGCAGACTTCCTGCAATCAAGCGGTACAAATAGATTACGTTTTGTTATTATCGAAGTAAATATTCTGCAAGGCTACTGCTAGTGGGGGATATTAAGCGTTGGCGCTTGTTGTCATCACGCGATAGAAGGTTTCAACAAAATAAAGGGTTATGCTGAGAGCACATCGATATGCGGAACGAAATTTAAACATATGCCCGTCCATTATCCCAATTTTTAGTTTCTTCGTTCTTTTAATTTACCGGCCGGGTTACTGTAGTTAACTGACTTTTCCCTTCTAGTTTTGGACAGAGGTCTTCTGTCAATATACAAAAAATTGTTTATGTAGAATAAATGGGAAAGTTGTAAATAAATTTTTTTTTATCCATTGGCGCGGGGCTTGTTACTTCTGACCATCTGGGATAAAAAAAAAAAAAAAAAAAAAAAAAAAAAAAAAAAAAAGGTACTGATCTGGCAGTGTAATAGCCGGTTTATTTCATTAACTCAAAAAGTTTTAAGAAGTGGATACCGATATTTTATAATGATTATTGTCCTACAATTTGATTATCTTTTTTCGTACTTATTTTTATAATTGTATTATTATTATAGTGATCAGTTAAGACTCGATATTTTTATAGTATTTGTATATCTATTGTAATGCACTATCTCATGCGCGTTTCCATTTCAACATTACCTTAAGGTGGAAAATTAAAAGGAACAAACAACAACAAAAAACAAAACTAATTGATATACGGATCACAGCAAAAACCACTGCAACTGGATACATATTTGTCACAGAATTCTGAGCGGAATATATGCAGACGCTAACAATCCAATAAATAATTTTTTAAAAGGATTTTTTTTTTTTTATTATTATTTTTTAATTAAAAGCTTTTCTTACCATTTTTTTTTTCAATTCTGAATAATGCCAAGATGTATGTATCTCGATTAATACCATAATTTTACACTAATCTTTTTACGAAATAACTGAATTCATCAAATTTTCATAAATTTCTGAAAAAAACTCTCCAACTAAACTTTTTTTCAAAATCTAACGGTTAGGATTCTACATCAATACACACTTAATGCTATGAACTGGAAACAAGCAATATCATTTGTTCGATCGCAAAAATGTATCAAAATTCTGTTACGACCTACATATTGAAACATGCGCGCATGCATACAAACGAACAGTTACATATAAACAAATTCTCCTACGCATTCGTGTTCCTACGCACATAAGCCGAAAAGGAGAGAAAGAGAATAGAGATGGTCTGGAATTTGTTTGAAAAATGTTTAGATTCCCTTTATTCGAAAACATAAATTGTATTACATATCTTTTTTTATTTCAATTTTCGCAATGATTATATCATCGGCACGAGTTAAAAACTATCATTAATGCACGCGGATACGTGGCAGTTAACGAGTAGCCGGCGGTATTATATAACCACGGGTTTTTATGAAAATCGTAAACGTACATTTTATCGTAAAATGAGTATTTTAATGTAAAACTGCGGAAAAATACCGAATCGACGAAACAAAACGGTGACTGAAACGGGATTTAAACATCTACGACAGACTCCAAACGGCGACGGATAACGGACATCCATAGCCCGAAATGGATAGACTAGATTACGACATACCTGTACGTATATAATTGTAAATGATTGAGTTATAAGTTGAAATAGTTGAGCACGGTATATAATATTATTAATAGTACCCGGGGTGAGCCTTGCTCGGATTTATTTCGAACTCGAAAATGAATCAAAGCATAATCATGAGTTTCGCAAACATTTAAAATCAAAACAGTAATACGCACTAACTGTGTTTTTCAGTTCTGAAACTAGAATAGTTTACGTAATATTTCGAAATCGTCACATAAATACATGGCGAACAAATTTATTTCAGCGCGAAGTTTCAATTTATTACCTGAAATATTAAATAAGCGAATTATTCACTGTTACGTTCGAAATAAAAAATTCAAAATTCACAAGCCAGAAATATTACGACAAATCAACGCAGCCGGTCTACTTTTATAATATGTTTCATTTTTCCCCGGAAACTTGCGCAAATTAAATACATCCGTAATCACATTCTTCTTGACTTATGAATTATAAATTTATTTTTATCGATCACTAAAATGAACATCGGTTGTCTCCCCTTTATATTTACATGTTTCGTAAAACGTTTTTTTTTTCAACTATAAGACCTCAACAAATATATGTATATACATGTACAATTTGATTATAAGATTAATCCGGGATATTGTTACCCACACCATCAATAATGTATTAAAATATTAACATTTTCCAATTAATTATAGGCTTTTTTATTAAACTTTTTTTCACAATGACTTCTTCTCTTTTTACCGATTTCAAGTCCCGCTATTGAGATTCGCCGTATCAACCTCAATGTCCTATAGAGCGCGTCCGTCCGTGTTTTTTATTCTCCGCCACATACTGATTTCGACCAAATCGTTGTAAAACCGAAAAGCTTTAAACCAAAATCATCGGCATGGTGTAGTAAGGATATTATAAATTAAAAGAAAAAAGACGAATATCACAAAAAAAAGTTAACTGAAAAAACCACAACACTACGTTCTAAATTTAAATGACTACAGAGTGAGATTAAATTTCTTAACTAGAAAGCAAGTATACTATATGTACAATAAGTCAGAGAAGGCAATGATACTCCCGCTAATTTTTGAGCGCCCATAAGAAAGATCAGGTCTATTGCACTGGGAAAGACGATACCTTTTTAAAATCAAATGAAAACCTTGTAAATTCGTTTGCAAATCATTTTAGAACAATCTATAATTGTGCATTCGCAAATCTAACGACTTACTTTAATTGTAGCTCTAGTATCCGTGTAATAATCGTTCTTCAACGTTAAATTAATTTACAGCTGATTAAATTACGAATGCTTTTAAAACGCTAAATCCTAAATGAAGCGCAGAACCAGCCTCCGTTAGTATTTAAATATTGTACCGAAACATTAACTCAACCCTTGAATATTTAATGTAATATTAAAGACTTTTCTTTTTTATTTTCTGCCGGATAATCTCGAGAATAGTAAAATTACATCAGTACATATTTCAAATCAAATCATATATTTGGAATATGTACAACGGTAATTATATATACTAAGTAATAATTGAAGTCGCAAATGCGCTCCTTTAGCTCGAGTAGCGAATGTAATAGGAATACAATTTGTGTTTGACATGAAGATTAAGTCGGGGGACGGAAATCTACCGTCGAAACACAGCTGACTATTTTAAATGTACCAGCCAAATTATTAGAATCACTATTATATTACGGAGTACATTGTTTACAAGGAAAATAAGTTGAGTATGTTTCAAAATGGTTTTTTATAAAGAGAGATTCGACTAAAATATTCAAAATATCTGATTTCAATAGTTGACGAAGGAGGCCTATAGTGAACTCAATATACACGGATTTCGCTAAAACCTTTCATTCAGTAAACTATAACTTATTTTACTACAGAAACTAAAATTCTACAATTTTCCTAACGAATTAATTTGCTTTATTTACGATTTATTTATCGAACTGGAAGTTACATGTTTGGCGTAACTGTTACAAGTCACATTCATTCGCTTTCCTTTCTGGGGAACCACAACCAACGCATCTCTGGTAAAACAATCTTCCAGATTGGTCAGTGCGAATAGTCTCGATAATGCGAATATTTCTTCGGTCAGCTGAACTTACGAAGTCGACACAATTTAAAAACAAATGGCCTATTTTCCGGTTCAAGGCTATTTTTTAAAGTCGCACACGTTACACATAAAAAAGTCGTAAAAATATAACGAGCATCCGTTATGAACACAATTCCACTTTCGTCGTCTAAAACTTAAAACTGATAAAAATCAATCGATACGACGTCGTCACGCTGTTCAAAATATGCAAATGTCATTTGTTTTTCTTTTTTTTTTTTCATTTTTTAGAAAGTCGCAGTCAGACAAGCGGTGTATGTTTGTATCAAAAATGAATGAAATTGGTAATTACGATGCAAGTTTGACAACATTTTTTGCTGACACAGACTTTTCAAGCATACACTGATGGGAATAATAATTTCAATTGGAACAAAAAAGGAAGCTAGAGCGTATTTAGTTTTGCGCATTAGAAAAATGAGGAGTAACGAAAAATACGAAAAAAGAAAATCAGATTGGGATTGCTGTTTAAAATTAAGAGGGAATGCTGTCATATAAAATTTTGCGAGCGTGTTCATCAATAAGTCGTGAATCCGTCGTGGAGGTATCATGATTATGATCTGTCCATGTGACATATATAAGATGTCGCCACTGATCTCTGTTTTCCTACAGCTGTCCGGATCATGTCTGACCATCTGGTTGGAACGCGACCACGTCTTCTTTTTCCTTCTATTTTTCCTTCCAGAATTCTCGTCTCAAATCCATTTGCCCCTATCACATGACTAAAGAGTATTTCACTGTATTCTTCTAATTACTCCCGACGATAATCTTTTCGTTACGTCTGTTTCTTGTAACACCGAGAGCCGTTCGTGCTTCTGTCCGTTCATGTTATCCATAATATACATCTCCAACAGTACATTTCTAACGCATCTATCATTCATCGATATCGGATTTACCATGTTCCTGCGCCGTATAGAAATACTGAGAACACCAGACTATTCACTAGTCTTATTTTTACTTTCTTTGATACCGCGGGGAATCGGGCTATATACGTTTTAGCCGACACATGACACTTTTTGTTATGTTTGTTCTGTGCCTAATTTCCGCTTCAGATCCCCCCCCCCCCCTCGATTTTCTACTATCGAACCTAGATATCTATACTATTTCACAATTTCCACGGTGTTAACATCATGCAATTCCGGGCGATTGTCGTTTTTCCTGTCTATAATCATAATTTTCGTCTTATCTTTATTAATTATTAACCCACGTTCAGCGCTGCATTTTTCAAGACGACTTAA
This sequence comes from Icerya purchasi, assembly GCA_039619475.1. Lineage (NCBI taxonomy): Eukaryota > Metazoa > Arthropoda > Insecta > Hemiptera > Monophlebidae > Icerya > Icerya purchasi. The sequence goes on from CM077116.1 coordinate 138,911,779, forward strand.
AGTTTGCGTTATATTGCTTAAGCTCCGGTTATTAGTGTTGTATCGTCTGCATACCTAAGATTTGAAATCTGAACTCCTTCGACTGAAAATCCGCTATCATTAGTCTGCAAAAATTTACGCATGATGTATTCTCCATAGTGGTTGTACAACAGTGGAGATAAGATGCAGCCTTGCCGTACACCGTGCGATGGGTTAAAATCTTTCGAGTATGTATTTTCATTTATTCGGACTTTTGACGTATTATGCTCATATAGATATTTACGACTAAACGTACTAAATGTCTCTTGGTGCTCCCATTTCAATTAAGATTGGCCACAGTGTACTCCACTGAACACAATTAAAAGCCTTTTTATAGTCTACAAAGCATAGTGTACTATTTTTTCAACGTTATATATTCACGTACTTTTTCTATTAGTAGCCGCATGTTCAAAATCTACTCCCGTGTTCCCCTCTCTTTCATAAAGCCTGTTTGTTCCTGTGGAATCTCGTTACGCACTAGATTATATAACCGCTCGTATATAATCTTTAACATTACCTTGCTAACGTGCAGAATTAATGATATTGTTCGGTAATTATCACAATTTTTGCGAGATCCCTTCTTATGTAAAGTAATATTGTTAACCGTCCTAAATTGAAAAGCCAAGTTGGAGTTGTGGAACGTTTCGCAATAAAATATCCACATTCCATACACATTGTGCTCTAAAGACCAGTATAAAAACAGTTTTACTCCTGTTTAAATGATTTCTAATTGGTGTTATTAACACATTCTCAGTTGCTATGACGTAGTAGTTAATTGTATTTCGTTTGGGTAGATCCCGCTGCCACACATTGAAACTTCTAAAAATTTTACTTGCGTTGGGTTAATTTCCATAGTTGAAGCACCCTTTTCCTGTTTCAAAAAAAAAAACAAAAAAAAAAAAAAACAAAAAACAAAAAAAACATGTTCCAATCATTGCGAATTAAACGACGTTACTTTTAATGGCATTACAACCGAATCAAGTGTACACGCTGGTGTATAACACATATGGGAAAAACCGTCTAGTTATAAACGATCGTAACTCGAAAAAACATGGAATTCTTCATCGCCGAAGATTATTTATAAGTCCCACTTTTTTCTTCTTTTTTTTTTCTACGCTAGAGCGGCTATTAAGAATCGCGCATCTTCTATTCCTGTGTATTTCCGAGCGCATATTGTAATGTTCAGCCGCGTATATTAGCTTCGAACCACAAACAATCTCGTTTCCGTTGCATAAAATATTTTTGTTTTTATTCAATTTTTTTTTTTTTTTTATTGTTAATGGAATAAAGTTTTATTGCATTGCGTAAAATGTAATTTTTACCGGTTAATAATAAAAAACCAAATGGTATATACACGTCGTTCGTAACATCAAGATATCGCAAAAAGTACATTACGAGATAGATTGTTGTCTAAAAAGGACCCAAAAATCCCCCCAAAAAAAACGAAGAAAAGATTAAACGAATTGAAAAAAAAAATAAATTGAAGTTAACATCAATAGAAAAATATTATCAGTCGCATGAATTATTTACGTTCTAGATAAACTGTACATAGCCAGGAAAAGAATATAACGATCACCGAAGACTACTCTGGCAGAATTTTTTTAGATTTCCTTTTGGATGTCCAATATTTGAAAAAAAAAAAAAAAAGTTAAACCTAAAAGTCGGAAAAAAATATAACATTTAAATAAAATTAAAAGCAGCCGTAGGTTACGAGCTATGCATCTTGGCCAAATAATATTTAAAGACAGGCAAAAAAAAAAAAAAAAAAAAAAAAAAAAACGCATCATAAGTAGCGAATTATTTGTATATATTAATTACAATGTAATTCTTAGGCTACCCCCCATTAGAAAAAATGTCCCAAAAAAGTGTTCCAATTTTAAGTAGCGTTTGTTATATTTTATAGGATTTTTGTTATTGTAATTTAAAAAATGTCACAATTTTATGTAACGAAATATTTAACGAATAACGTAATGAAAAAATGTGTTAATTTTATATAATGAAAGTTAAATGTTAGGATAGAATTATTGCGATTATTTTTTTTTGTGTTGATGTCAGTAAAAATTACGTTGTACATATTGATCATTTTATACAAAGTATGGAAGAGAAAGAGACAGAAATATAAACAAAGGGGGTCAAAGGGCACGGCCCCCCTTGCGAAGCCAAAATGGCCGAGTTATATATATATACATATATATATGTCCTTCTTTTTTTATATATTTCATGGTGACCACTGAAATATAAATTTTAAATTCCCGGTGTACTCCAGGTTTTTCTGGTCCAAATCCTTCCAGTTTTCCCCATTCAAATCCTCCAAATTTCCTGATTACGAGAATTGTACAAAAATAAGTATGGAACTTTTTCATTACTTTTGATAATATTTTACTGCCGCGGCATATTTTATGTGAATAAAACAGAACTTCGTAATTTTTTATTCTTGAGTGTGAAGTACAGTAAAAAATGCATTCATTTTTTTTTTTTGCTTCAAATGATTTTTTCTTATTAAAAATATCATTTTTAGCCGTTTTTACTTTTTTTTCCCGGTTTGCAAAATTTCTGGAGGAAAAAGGAGAAAATAAATGTATAGTCTTATGCGTTTAAGGACAGATGATAAAAAATATAAAACCGAAGCAGAACGAAATGAGAGAATACCATCAGCACTATGAGGAGTAGGGATTTCAATTTTTAATAGAAAACAATAGAAGAACGACTGTTCAGTAGAGAGAGCCGCACACATTTAAACAAAATATGATCAGCATCACAAGGAAAGCATGTGGAAGGGGGGTGAAAAAGACAAAATGGAGTAGATGTAGATGAAAACCGAAGAAATAATGCAGGAAGGAGAATATGGTTACAGCGAAGGCAACAAATACCGGAGATTGTAGAGGATTTAAGAGAGGGCAAGTATTAAGAGAACTATGGGGGATGAGGAGAAAGAGATAGCTGAATAGAGAGATTAAATATAGACAGGATTAGAAAACAAAAAAGAATAGGAGTTGAGCCATAGTTTGAAATGAGCGACTGAGGAAAGAAGAATAATATTACAGGCTGAAAATTTGCCCCCAAAATCTCCCCCCGGAAATGGAAGAACGGGCTGAGGAAATTGCCCTCAATATCCAAATGACCAGGAATCCACAGAAGATCGATCTGGATCCGAGTGGAGAAGGAAAAAATCATGGATGGAGAGAGCGTGTAAGAAGTATTACATAATCGGAAGAAAGAACAGATGAGATAGCTTGCAGAACACTTTCAAAATCGGAGATTATAAGCACATTATAAAAAACCAGTGGTGAAGAAACAAAAAAAAAAAACCAACGCATGGAATATTTCTCATAAAATGCCACTAAAACAATGTTATACGGTGTAATATATCCAATATGGAGTCACTGTTCCGGACGCCAGTTGATATAAATTCAATTCTGAGGTCCTTGATTTCGGAAACCACTTATTATAAATCGAAATCTTCGCAGGTACGGGAAAAAATATATAAAAAAACTAATAAAAAAAACTATTTTTGCGAGCGCCAGTAGTAGCAATATACGGCTTGCTACTACCGGAAAACTCTACCGAGCAGAGCTTTAGGCTATTGAGGAAAAAAAAAAATAAAAAAAAAAAATATGAAACTCGTGAAACCCGCCGTTCGATGGCGGTATTTCTCCCGGTGAAGATATCACGGGGTAACCACGTGTCCAATAACGAAGCTTTTTTTATGAAACGGGTATATTTAAACAAAGTTTACAAAAAGAAAAAAAAACACAGAGGAAACAAATTCCAAACATTATAATCAAACGAAAAAACGAAATTTTGGTCAAAATTGCGATAAATATAGGCGGAAATTAACGATGACTAGAGTAAAAATAGGTACACGTGACCACGTGATTTTATAACCAAATTAAACGATCGACCATTATTGACTCGCGAAAGAACCGACTCGCGTGTATAACCGAATTAATCTAACTCGCGTTAACAACTGAATTGAACTGACTATCGATTTACCGTCTCTAGCACGAACGAAGATTTTTCGGTACACGATGGGCTATTCCAAACGATATAGTCGAATCGCTGAAAATTACCCCGTACCTTATCAATTAATACGCACGCCGATTTTTCTAGAACATTCTTATAATTATACGTATTTTAAATCGGCTGCTACCCTGTCTTTCCGGGATTTCACCAATTCTCTCGCGACTCTCGTAGCTACACGCTCCGTACTTATACGTTTCGACGGTAAACGCGACCGCGATTTCCCCCCGCGCAACCAGTTCACCCCCGCGACACGGCCGACAGAACGGCTGCGTTCGGGATAACCAGGCTTCTCGGTCGAAATATCATCTCCGATCGCAATTCACCGTCATCTCTGCTGCCCGAGAAAAACCCGAAATATCAAATGAATTAAAATCGAAATAATAATTTCTACCTCGGACAGCATTATCGGAAATCGTATAAAACGTAATTAAAATGCTACAACTGCCGAGAATCCGTCTCAACGGTTACCGAAGAATTTTTTGATTTCTTCAACATCAAATGGAATCTATATTTTCGAATGTCAATTTTTTCAAACTGTTGTTACAAGAAAACAAAAACAAAAAAAAAAAAGGAACAGAAATTACCTTTAATTATATGTAGAGTAATTAAGTCTGAATAAAATAAAACTTCGATAACTTTCGCAGGGCAATTGCAAATAGTCAAAAATTAGTTGCTTTAGAGGAAAACAACGAATTTAAAAAAGCGAAGCGACCAATTATTGGAAAAAATTACTAAAACCGTGTAAGATCTGTTCTACGACTTGAAATTAAAATCTACGGATTTAAAAAGTTTTATAATGCACAAAAAAAAAAAGAAATAAAAATAATTTAAAAATATTGTACACGTATATAATATGTATATTGTAGCAGTTCTCACTGTATTATCGCGCCAGGAAAGTCGCGAACATATTTCACTCTGTTAGTGCCTGTCGTTGTTAATAGATAGCGCCACAACCGAAATTTACTGCTACCACTCTAGAGAAGACCGGTCACAAATAATCAGATTCAATATCGAAAAACCGTTTTTCAACACATATAATCGAAGTAGACAAACTTCGGTTAAACAAATTTCCTCGTTCACCAACGTTTTTTCTTACAACCGATAATCCCTTCCTGCCACCGTGTTTTTAGCGGTTTTGTTCCCGAACAAATATCCGCCATCCTCCTCATAGAAAGAAAAATCGTCCTCCTGAAAAAACTAACAAAACTGGCAGAACTGTCATTTTGATTTCCGTTAAAAAACCACAGCTGAACCGTGGTAGCCACAGTTAACAGAGAGTTGTGCGCCCTTAGCCGTCTGTAAATAGAATACACAGCCTTGTCGCATAATTTTATATTCCGAAGAGCTCTCCACCTCGTGCAAATTGTTTTTTTTTTTTTTTTTCGTCTAAAACATCGCCCCTTATGTTTCCCACGTGCTTAGCGAATTTCCAACACTCTCAGCCTATGAAATTGAGTTTATACATTTTTTTGCAGTTATCCGCAAAAGAAAAGTCATTTTATTATTCTGAATCTAAATGCAAATCGAACGTTGCATATTACCGCGTTATTGTATTTTTGTTCGGTTATTATACGAAAAATGCGAGCAAAAACTTTTTTTTTTTTCTCTTTATTTTCCCTTGACTTTAGCGAGAACAAATTGACCGAAATAATATAACTAAAAAATTCTCGAAGCATATATCCATAAAACTCTTAGTTTTCGTTAAATTATCTGTTCCGTTCAGTCGCTAAAAGTTTCCCGTTTTTAATCAAAATTCCGTGTCAGTTCTCCCATTCATCTTCTATATCTAATCGTTATCTTTTCACCGTTCAAATGTTGTTCAATCTTTATTGCGTGTAACAGCGTGATTTCGTGGAACACAGTTCAGAGATAAGCTTCACACTTTTGCTAGCGTTTATTTATAGCGTAATCTACGAGTTCGGAATCGAAAAATAATAAATGTGAAATAATCTATATTCTTTTCGTTTTTCACCTCATTCTTCAAGCACTTAATCTTTTTCCTTCCAGCTCCAGCCCGTTCACGTTTTACATTTTAATATTTTCTTTCTTAATCAAGTTTGCTCGTTTTTCTGGGCGAAGATTCGTTGCTGGCATGCTTAAAGGGTGGTGGTGGGGGGTTTAAAGAAAAAAAGAAAGTTCGCTCGTTCAGCGGTTTTCCTTATTTTCTCGTCACACTGATTTCACTGTAAATAATACTCCTCGTAATGAACGAAAATTTTCCATTCAAAATGTGTGCACCTACGTCACGGATTTTCGTTATCCTGGTTTTTCCCGGCATTCTTTATTAAACATTCTACGTAGTGTAAAACTTTTCTTTTCACTATGTTCTCTGTTTCGCAGCCGTTGACGTGTTTACCAGTAGCGCAGTTGCACAGCGCAATGTATAGTTTTTAGCATGTGGCAATCTTCGGCGATCTTGAATTCCGAAAAAGAAATCTCCGAGATATCTTTCTTCCGCTAGAAATGAAATATAATACCGGAGAATACGGGAGTGTAGCTGGCCATTTAAGCCACATGGTTCGCATTGTTATCCTTTTTCAGCGGAACGCTATTGTTACAGGTAACACAACCTTGAACAAGTTCACGTTTCGCATTACACCAAACGTACATCGTCGTTTTACGCGCTGTGTAAAGCAACCCACTTTGTCAAGGACGAAGACGATTCCGCGAAAAATTTTCGATTCGATCGATAACGAACTTAAAAATAATCTGTTCCACCTACGTGCGAGAAGTTTAATTTAAAGAAGATTGTTCGCAAAAAGTTCCGCGCAATAATCTTATACAGATCGCTGTGCCGCTTTTAATTCATCTCGATTTTAAAAAAGCTCCATAATGGAACATGCGCGTATGTGTTCCGACATGTATATACGTATGGACGCCGGCCATTAATGAGAAACAATTTAAAATGACACCAACATACGCCAAGGTAAAATTACTGTGGAATATTTCCAGCGGACACACCTAACCTAGTCAGCGTGGGACCCTTCCAGATTAGATTCTCTCACTGCCGGCCGCTGGCAAATTCCATAACGCTCCCATTGAATAAAAATAACGATAATTATTTCAAATGGTAATAATCAAATCATTATTTTTCACAGTAGATCGGTAATAATAATAGCGACCCGATATAATCGATAGCGAATGATAAATATACGGAAAATAATTTTCGAAATATATTAACGTACTGGCAGACACGTATAACAGTGCGCACGTGTGTGTATGCGTGTGTAATGGTGTGAATGTGTGTGTGTGTGTGTGTGTCTTGTCGCAGTCAGATCGCTTGGCATTAAATCTTGCACTACTTCGTATGTAGGCGAGAGTGTACAGAGCGTGGAAAAGAATTCAGCCGGTTAAACACCTGCTCAATGCACTTTGATCGTGTTCTTACAAACGTGACAATATCGCAAATTCTTCGCTTCAGAATTGTATTGTTCGCTGTCCCGACGCATAATATTATATTTTATTAAAAAATCGTGTTCTGTATTTCATGACAGACCAAGCGCGTTCCTTTTTCCTACAAAACTAGGAGACTTCTAATCTCTCAAGGTCGAGTAAAATTATATTCTACGAAAAATGTAATAACAACTGATACCGGTAATGTACACGTCGAATGTCTTAGAAGATGTCTTAAAAAATGTCTTAAAAAATGTCTCAAAAGATGTCTTTTTTTTTTCCAGTTCGACATCAATAACTATTAACTATAATCATCAAAAATACTCTTTAGTTCGACTAAAAAATCGGACTTTGGACAAAAATAACAGAAATATGTGGGAGAAAAAAAAATAGAAGAAAATACATATCAGCAATTAATATGTAATTCTCCGCCGTCATTACAAGATTTATCTTATTTACAAGCATTGTAACAACATAGGTAGCGCGGTAGCCTAGTAAACCAGAGGACACGGGTTCGAGACTTATCTTGTTCCAGATCCGAATCGCTCTCAGGTTTATACCTAATCTGAAATGAATTGGGTACCAGAGAAATCTAGGAAAGTAAAGGCGAATCCCAAGTAGAAAGGAACTGGCCTCAGTATTCTCCTTAGATCCATTAGGCTAATTCATTGTGAACCTTAACTTCGCAATCCCCGACGCCCTGTGAAGGGCATGGGGGACTTACTTTACTTTTTTTATAAAAACATAATAGAAAGTAAAAATTTCTAAATTTATAATAACAGTGACCAGGATATATGCGGAACTGTTCAGTAATTTTTATCAAAACAATAAACAATAACCGAAGTTTTAGAGCATTCAGTAAATCATTCAAAGAAGTGCACTAAGAGAGCGCGATTATGATCCTAATTTTTATTTTAGAAATATTCCAATTACTAATTAATTTTACAACGCTGACAACTAAAGCTTAGCAAATGATAGATTTTTAAATGTTTCTGCATATATCATCGAAAAATGAACAAAAAAGTACACAGCCTCTCTGGAAAAATAGTAAAGTAGGTCCCATACTCTTGACAGGGCGTTGGGATTGTGAAATTAAGGTTCACAATATACTAAGCCTAATGGATCTAAGGAGAATACTGGGGCCAGTTCCTTTCTACTTGAGATCCGCCTTTACCTTACCAGATTTCTCTGGTACCTAATTATTTTAAACTGGGTAAACTCGGAAGCGACTTGGATCCGGAACGAAACAAGTCTCGAAAACCTATGGCACCCCTGATTTAGTAGCCAAGCGCATTAACCACTAGGCTACCACGTTGCCTCTTCTGGAAAAATGCGAGTATTAATTTCTTTTCAAACGATACATTTTCGTATCATAAAGTATAGAAAACTGTAAAACTACCAAAATGTTAAAATGCAAGGGCTCAAATTTTAAAAAATATACACATCAAACTTCTAGCCAAAGAATTTGAAAACGTTCCACAGCCTTTTCTACAGCAACTGGAGTAGTGCCAATTTGTTCTTTAATCGAAGTATTTTTCTTAATACAGGGGAAAAAAATTAAAACCTTGAAATATTTTAAATGCGAGGAACCAAAAATAGGAAAAGTGTCAATCAGTACTTCTTACTAAGCTAGAGCATGCCTAATTATGCCATCTATAAAAAATTTAATTTATTTTCTGCGTTTGTTGCTATCGTATTTAAAGTTGTTCAAATCTGCATATTCGATTCCGTTTAAATGTGAAATAGTTCCTGCTTGATAAGCTTCATGTGCACAGTTTTTGACCGTTTAAAATAGGTACAGGGTCCGGTGTGGCAGCTATACGATCTACACTGTCCACTTGTTGGACCAATATGTAATAATATTATTATTTTAATTTTGCATTTAATATGTTGTTGTTTTTTTTAATGTTTTTCCGCGTATAAACCCATGTGGACCGTTTTTAATGATTCTTTGTACGTTCGAAACTGTACCAGCCCCGGCAATGGTATCGGGTTCCGATGAAAATCGATCAGCACAAAATGCGTAGTAATCAAAAAAAGCGGTGTTCCTTTTTGATAATTTTTCTTTTTTTTTTTTTTATTAATATAACAGGCGCAATTTCTTTAAAGTATCAACATTAAGTACAGAAGCGTAATTTGAAAAGATTAAAATATTATCAATGTTAATTAATACGGATAAATATAGATCTAATTAAAGATAATGAATGTTTAAGACTCGCAAAGAGCAAATTAAAAAGCTTGTCATTTTTAAAACAGTTGATTTTTAGCGTGACAAAAAATTGAAGTACTGTACTAAAAATTGTGAAATAATATGATTTGGTTAAAAGAAAAATACCGATACTTGAAGATTTACTAAAAAGATTTAATAAAAATGCGCTGAAAGGTAAAAAATTAAGAAGATAATATATTTCACTGTGAAATATATACCCCTTAAGGTGACATGATAATTCTTATACCACATTGATACTTATTAAATTGTAGGCACCAAATTCAAATTGCAATAAAAAATCGTACTAAATATTCGTTATGTTTTCAATACTTGGATAATTGTTTTCGATGTTGCAATTTTAATTCAGTACAGTGTAAAAATTAGCATAATATCACCTTAAGATTTCACTATATCTGTTTATTTCACTCATTGTTTTCTTTTATATTTATTGTACAGTAATTAATTTTAAACACCAATTTTAAACAACTATTTAATTTTTTTATGTAACTGTGATTAGATATAATTTTTATACTGGTTACTCATTGTGTAATTTAATTTGTTCATTTGTGATTTTAATTTTAATTTATATTTGAATTTAACTTGTATGTTTTATATAAACATACTTTTATAAAAACCTTTTAAAATTTTTAAACTTTTAAATACTTCCATTTTATTTTTATTAGCACAGCAGACGCACACGGAGGAACTGCACTTTCAGCGCGATAACAAGCGGCTATTATCAGTTCCGAATGTAGTCTTGCGTGTGCACACCTGCGTTGCATATAATAATTGCCTGATACACAACCTGTATCTGTACAGTTAAAAATGTACGAATAGGTTGCCCACCAACCGAATGGTTGAGGAGATAATGATGTTGAGTCATTTTTCATCATTTATATTTAATTGTGCAATAATCGACTTTTGTCATCGACTTTTAACCGTTATTTTTTATTTTATATATTATAATAACTCCCGTGATCATGAAGCTTTGTCTTCGAAACGCGTCGGGGGGATATTTGATAAAAAAAAAATAATTAAATAACTGTTTAAAATTAATTACTGTACAATAAACCTTAAGATTTATCACCCTGAAATATATTATTTTCTTACCGAGAGTAATTACTTTTTTCTTTTAAGGCCGTTTTTATTAAAAATTTCTAGTAAATTTTCAAGTGTCCATATTTCAAAAAAAAAGAAACATTTTATTAACTTATTTTTCGTTCAGGTGATAATTGCTATTCGTCCTTACGGTCTCTCCGTTACGTATATGTATCGTGTTATTCATTGTAAATTTTCATTAAAATTATAAACCTGCAAAACACAACATCCTGCAATTAGCTAGATGCTTCTGGAAGCCGATAGCGGTGGCGGGAAAAAAGTCTATCGCCTGTTCCATTCTAAAAAAAAGGAAACGAATTTAAAATACATCCAATCAGTGTTAGTTATCATTGAAACACGGATTTGAAAAAATAGGTACGGTTTTTTAGTGTCTCATTTTAAAGAGCGCTGCATTTAAAATATTTTTCTCCGTGCATAACCCTGTTAGCTGTTTCAGCTTTTCAGATACACTTGTATTAATTTAAAATTTATTTTTTTACTCGAAAACAAACTCTATGCGGGCACTGAGTACTCTTTTATTTTAAAAATTCCCGAATTTTAACAGCTAAAGATCTAAAGATTTGACCGCCAAAGCGGCCAACTAGTTCGATCTCCTCGTAAAAGATATCATTTTATTTGCTCACTGAAAATTAACCTTTAACTACACGCGGCGGTGTATAAAATACACCACTTACACAATATCAGCAATAACTTTAGTTAACAGCTTCCCCAGACACTGTGGCGCCACCTAACCTATAAGTGTAGTGTCTAACACGATCTTTATCAGTGCCGTTGATGCACGACGATAACCTCATAAAGAACAATTATTGTTTGGGTGAACAGGTAACAATTGATGAAATGCTGATAACTTTTAGGGGAAGATGCAATTTTCTTCAATGTATCCCTAACAAACCTGCAAAGTACGGTTTGAAAATATTTGTGCTCTGCGACGCCAAAACTTTCTATGTGTTTAACTTAGAATTATATTGTGGTCAACAACCAGAAGAACAATATATAAAAATGTCTAATTCTCCAGCTGATATTACTCATCGCTTACTACAACCTTGGAAAGGAAAAAAATAGAAACGTGATTTGTGACAGCTGGTATACAAGTTACCCGTTGTCACTGGCACCTTTGAAGGGCAAAATAACAATGGTTGGAACAATCAAGAAAAATAAAAGAGAGTTGCCGCCAAAGTTTTTGCTACATAAAAAAAGGTAAGTTGGTTCGTCCCTTTTTAGATTTCAAAAAGATGTGACCATTGTGTCCTACGTTCCAAAAAAGAACCGAGGAGTAATTTTACTTTCCACTATGCATGATGATTCTGCAATCGATTCTAAAACTAAAAAAAACACAGTCATAATTATGGACCACAATTGCTTCAAGTGTAGCGTTGATACTGTAGATAAATTGTGCACTACTTACTCGGTATCCAGAAGAACAAGAAGATGGCCTTTAGTCATATTTTTTCAATTGCTGAACATAAGTGGAATTAACAGCCAAATAATTTATAACGCAACACATGTTGATAATCGTCAGAAGCTTATAAGCAATTTTCAAAAACCTTATCAATTTATTTGATGAAGCCCAACCTTTCTGAAAGAGCGGAAATGAAAACCTTGCCTTCGGATATTCAACTTTTTTTGGCAAAATACAGAACTCCTCAGCAGCAGCAGCCAGTGGAAGAGCCACCAATAAAAATACGACGTAGGTGCTTTTATTGTGGAAGACAAAAAAATAGAGTCACAACGATTACATGTCATATTTGTAACAAGTCGGTTTGTCAAGAACATGCAAATACAATCATCATTTGTTTGAAATGTAATAATGAAGACGACGTCGTTTAGATTCTATTTAAAATATTTTGTATAATAATGTTTAAGTGTTAAGATTCTCAGTTTAACAGGTTGTTATTATTAGACATTATATGGATATGCCCTTTTGTGATATAAATAAATATAAACGCAAAATAAACTTTTTTCAGGTGATTTTTGGATGTTTTTGTACATGATATACAAAATACACCACGCGTGTAGTTATGGTTTATTTGCGGGCACATGTAGTTAAAGGTTAAAAAAAAAATAATAATAATATCATTTTATGCGTGAAAATAGAAGGCGACCGAACAGTCGGGTATAAAAATTATGTTACATATGTATACCTTGCATGTAATAAAACCTTTGAAATAAATAGAATTCAAGTATTTCTGTAGACTTTTTAAACCCACAAGATGATATTTTACAGAAATTTTTGATATTTTATAATAAGGCATATATTTAACGGGGGGGAAAAAAAACGGAAAAATTTTAAGAATCATTATTAAAATTGGATGGATAAATGTGGAAAATAATGAAGTGATGATTAGGGGGAACACTTCGAAGGTAAGTAATAACTAAACTCAAATGGAAACCAGAACTGGGAACTAGAAAATAATTTAACGAATTTTGAAAATAGAACATCAAATATGGCTCGAGACTTCGATAATTCTAAATTAATGTTTGAGCCAAAAAAGTCTCTATAAAACAGCATGGTCCCTAAATTTAATAAAAATTTAATTGGCGGGGACTTCAGAAATGGAGGCACATGATTATTTGGCTGTTTTTTTTTTTGTTTTACTATTGTTATGTCGCTATTAATCTACAAAAATGTGCAGATGTAACAAGTTTTCGATATTAATAAAATTAAAATTAAAATTTTCGGTAAAAACCACGTCACTATTAAAAATACTATTTAACGTTTCGAAATTTAATAATAATCTGTGAAACATAGGAAAAAGTGTAATATAAGTAACACATTAAAATTTGATGAATACGTATCGCTTTTGATTAAACGAGCCAGTTTTTCATCGTGTGAACACCAGTGTCATCTACAGAATCCGCAGTGTTAAATAAATTGAACGGAAGAAGTGACCCGTAACACATTAGGTTGTCTTTAAGGTATAACACATAAAATGTAGAAAAACCACAAACCACAGAACAGCTGTGTGCCTTTTCGAGGCTCGATTTGTTCAAAGCGTGACAGCAAATGATAAAATTGTATGGAGAAAAACTTTTAAAATAGCAATTTTAGTTTATTTATTAAAATTACATGAAATCTTTGCAAGACGTTATTTTGTTTATTCCAAAAATTATAAATACACTGAAATATCCTGCTTCGAGGTGGGTTATTCGAGACTTATTTATTTTTAAATGATATTTATGGAAAAAAACATTTTACCCGTTTTCTCCGCTTCATCGAAAAACATTTTGTGAATCGTGGAACGTTTTTGGTAATGAAATAGTTGAAAGTCGTTGCTATTATTCTTTCGTAAATTTAAGAAAACAATATTAAATTTATGATAAGAGATTTACAAAGATTTTCGAATTTTTTTTCTTAATTTTCTCTTTTCTTCGAAAACAATTGGAACGAAATTTTCGAATCTTTTGCAATTTTCAATTCGATACGTATGAGAATTCTCCTCTCGTTAGAATCAGCGTCGAATGAAAATAAAGTTTTGACCTTTTACCCTAATTTTCAGCCTTACAAAAAAAAATCAATGTGTTTCTAGTTCAGCGATATACGCAAAATGCAAAAACCGATTTACACCACAATTCATTTTATATATGCTAAATTAATGCTTAATCAGATTTGTTAAGCTGAACAAATCTGATTATTTCTTAAAAATTTCGCAATACCGGAATTGGATATGAAGAAAAAGTTAAAAAGTTCCGGCAACTTACCGGTGTTTAATCGGAATAAAAGAATTTTAATAAATCTTTCTCAAATACGAAACGATGACACAAAGCAGTTTTCCGACATCGCCCATACAACTTATTAAGTAAAACATATACACTATATAACATATAAATTTTGTTATTGAACAATTACAATTGCCGACTAGTTTCGTTTAATTTTTCTATAATAAGTTCGTATGTTATAGTGTATTTACTTAAGAAAGTGTTTTACATATAAAAAGTATATTTGTTCATTATATAGCACCAAATTAAAAATCTCCCATACAACTTAGCGTCCAATTAAATTAATTTTTCCAAGCACGAAATCGGGATAACGATGTACCATTTCGTAATAATAGTACATATTATCAAACTGATTATTTGCGGGGAAAAAAAGATATATGTATATATGTGTATATGTGTATATACGTGTGTGTGTGTGTGTGTATGTGTGTACAATTTAAAAAAATGCAGCAAAAAATAAAAACGATGAAAACGTAATTATAGCTAACGGAATAAATTACAGGGTTTGTCTTCTTCTTTTCATCTTATTCTTTTGTCTCCATAATACAGCGCTGTGTTCAATAATTCTATCATTGCGCGCTCCTTAATGTTGTTATTTCTTCGTTTTTTACTAAAAGATAAAAATAATTCGAAAGACAAGACTTAGCTCCGAATCAGTGACTTAGCAAAGGAGCAAGAACCTTTGATAGATATAATAGCCATGAGAGACTTCTGCATTCGAAGACTGTGTGTCTGCGACCGGGAAACAACGATACGAGCAGATGAGTGTTCTGAATAATGTCGCATTTTACTTCTTTATTTCATAGAAATCAGTCACTTCGACACGTAGGTCACTGCAAGCGCTACCGTTGAAGAGTGTACTATTCAGTAAGACAATGAAAGTTACTGAAGCATTGCACGCGTTGCCCTATCGCGCTGGAACAGCTGCAATTGCTTATGGATTTAGTTGAATGGGTTATTGATCGATCGATAAAATGACTTTCATTCAAATTCTTTCTTCCGACCTCATCAGCAACTGAGTTCGTAGCTGTCAATTGTTGCACACCGCTCTGCCTATATATGTGTATGTGTGTGCGTGCATTTTTTTTTTTATGCATGCCCGAAACACATAAATATATGCCGACATTCAATGCTCGATTAAGATGCGGACTGCCCGTTAGACATCACAATGAAATTTTAATAAAAAGACGAAAGTAACTGCTGATAATTAATCCGGTACAGTATATAATTTAAATTAAAAAATACATTCCTTCGTAACTATACTTTGTAACAAGAAGCAACTGCTCCGAGAAATCTTAAAGGTACGGCGTGCCATAAAATTCCAATTTCGATACTTATTAACATCGTTATATACATTTTCGGTTGAGAGCAGTACTCTAGTGGTCTCGAAGATATCGCCAAAAGATTACTAGTATGGCTCGGATATTTTTTCGTGCAATGTGTATCATTGCGACCATGCATTTATGTGAGAACTTTAAAATTCCGCTAATTAAAAGTCGTCACGAAATTCGATGTTCGGCGAGAAACTTAATGAAGCCTTTCACCTTAGGCATCATACTCGGCAAAATTAAAATACATTACAAAAGCCGAGCACATACGGAACGTACCGAAAATGAACGGATTTAAATTCGCCGCAAATGTGACTACATATTTTCGGAGTTCCTCTTCTTCTTCTTTTTGTTTCTCGTGTTTTTGTTCGATTTAAAGATTGGTGATAAGTGCTGTATGTGCATCGATATTTTCTTACGTATGATATGGTATGCGCGTCAGAATTGCCATTAACACTACCATTTTACTTTCAGTCATTTCTATTTATCGCAGTTAAATCGCGGGCCTGTCCGCGCGATTATTATTTAGCAGTTCGATTGTTCTAGTAAACAGAAAAATACGCTTGCGACACTGCACGAATCGATAGAACGTTTTCCGAAATTTACTTCCTCCGAAATAATCCGATAAAAATTTCCCCCGCTGCTACTCCCGAGTCAGGCTACAAAGACATCATCCGTGACAAGCGAAATCTACTCTGCTAATTTTTCGAGATTCAATCTCTGTCTCGTCTGATAATTTCGTAAAATCGACACGAAAATTAATTCTAATTCTACCGAACAATATAATTTTCCAAGTGTTCATTTTATGCAGGTGATCCGGAGGGAGTCTGGATAATAGGTTTGCTCATATAATAAACAGGTAATAAAATGGCAGATGGATAAATCTACTTCAAATCCAGGATCTCAGCCGTTCGGTGTTCCGTGATATTTGTGTCGGGCAACGAGTAAAAGTCAAACCGGCTGCATACAGACACTAGCGGCGATGCCAAATTAATGCAATCCGTTTTGCTCTCCTGCAGATCGATCGAGAAAGCTCTTGTTTTCGGTAGCGTAGAACTATCGTGCCAAAAAGTTCTTTCACCCGGAAACATTCTGTAACTACTCGCCATATATCGAAGGTATCTCGGTACACGTAGGCCTCTAGCCCCTATAACGCCATTTTCTCCTCGTACGGAATCAAGAATAGAAAACAAAAAAAAATTCCTTTCGAAATCCCATAAAATGGAAAATATGGAGTTCTACGCTAGCCGTAAAAAAGAATTCCACGAAATGGCCATTCAAAATTGTCTCGTAATTCAAGGAGGGAGACTCAACATTATCCCGTCTTTTTTTTCTCTAGCAGCAACAACACATCTATCGTAGAAGACCTCCCACCGACACATAAACTACAAAGCTACACACAATTACCGGCAGACAACGGCAACATACTCCTTACAAGATCATAAATCGTGCACGCACAGTCTACCACGTGAAATAGAGATAAAAAATTAATTTCTCTGTTGCTAGTATTTCATTAATGATACTTTGTTCGTAAATGAAATACAAAATGTCCACGTATGGAAGACGCAATGGCGGGTGAAATAATCACTGGTTCGAATGTGTGTGGATTATAGGACTTTTTCAATTCATTTTCGAAAAACAGAATTATTGGTTTCCTTCGGTAAAAGGCAGCAAGCGAAAAACCTGAAAAAAAAAACTTCGTTACTCAGAAAACCGGCGATACGCTGTTCGTTCTAATCACACGCCAGGAAAAGTACTATCGATAACCGGATAAAGGTGGCAGTCAGGCATTTTTACAAAGGGATGCCCCATGTAATTTATCTATCCATGTTCCGCAGGAGATGCGGTTTTATATTAATATTAAACGAAAGAGAAGAAAAAAAAGGTAAGAGAGGAAAAAAGATGAAAAATCTATTTCTCACTTCAGTTTTACGTTAATTCTTTCGTCATTATCGAAGGTTCCACTTAAACACACACACACACACACACATATATATATATACATATTCTACTTTTAGCTTTCTACTAGCTAAAATTACAGACTTTTATTACTTAATTTATCGGTGATTTTATTTTTTGATTTCTACCACAATACTGATTTTTGCATCGATAATCACTACTCTCACTATAATTGTTTTTTTTGGCTCAGAAATGTAAATTCAAATACTGCATTGAACTTTACCTTGGTGTGAAATATTTCAACTGAGAAAGAAAAAGAAAAAAATAACACCCATGAAACAAATACGTTTTGGAAACAGTTGAATCGGTCGTTTATAATTTCGAAATATCTATTATTGTGATTCTTCAAACACGTTACGTAATGTTA
Organism: Icerya purchasi; assembly: GCA_039619475.1. Taxonomy (NCBI): domain Eukaryota; kingdom Metazoa; phylum Arthropoda; class Insecta; order Hemiptera; family Monophlebidae; genus Icerya; species Icerya purchasi. The sequence continues at coordinate 138,929,912 of CM077116.1, forward strand.
AAATTATATTTTCACATTCCTGTTAATATTTTATTTCAGGACGCCGAAACTATATATAAATTCTAAAGACTGCTACACGGTGAAAATCTGATATCCGCGTGTTATATCGCTACCGTATTCTTAATTTTATAAATTTCGAAAAACAGCTGTCAGTTTGTTAAGATGGAGCCTTATTCTTCAACGTCTAGTTTGTTTCTGTTTTCAATTTTCAAACGAGAATTTCGCGTACACTTAACTGCCTAAACTGCTCTACCTCCGAAGCTATTTATGAAGCTGAAAATTTGCGAACAGACTGAATAAATATATATATGTAACTCAATGTTTCAGACCTCGACGCCTGGGCCCCCAAAAGTTCTACGATACTTCCATAGCCTAAGGAGGAAGTGCGAATAAATCTAGTTATAAACTGCTTACAAAATAAATCTTTAGCCATTATAATGAATTACAGTTATCACGATCCTCGTAGAAAAAGCAATTTTCTATAAAAACAAAATATACTAATGCCGAAACTTTACGTACATTACATAATTTAAAAAAACCAAAGTAAATGAATATGGAAAAAAGACAACTTACCCCCTATATTATCCGAAAAATAAGCTAATACGGAGGTCAGGGATGTACAGAATTTTAAACGTACACGCTGAAAAGGAAATTAGTTAGAATTCTCTCTAACAATACTACTCCTCAATTTGATTTCTGAAAATATTAAAAGTATACGCTATAAAATATAGACTAACTTGGAGGAGAAAAAAGCTTATAAATAAATTATTTAAATTTGAATTAAACACGCGCCGAATTAACACCCTTTTTGAGATAACATCATCTACAGAACATACTACGTAGACAATTTATTTATTTATTTACAATTAATGGCGTGTTTCATCTTTTTGGGACCGTAATTGTTAAATTTCAATATTCTCAACGTTATTCTAAAACTACGGTACAGCAAAAAGTCGCGATACCCGATCAATTACGTCATAATTTATGCTTTTTCTAACAAGTTTTCTGTTATAATATTACACTAATTCGAGATATCTGTGTATCATTATTCAGAATCGCGCGATTCACTAGAAAAGGTCAGAAAAAAGAAGAGCAATTTAATCGTATATACACGTAATAATGAAAAGGTACACGAGTAAAATCGGAAGAACGGTAAATTACACGGTGAGGAAAAATGTTAATTGTGTGTCTGAGCAGTTTTTGTTCTCCGGTAAATACGTTGGCACTGTAAAGATGACACAATATTCCCCGGAGTTAGTGTTCTGTACATATGCACAGGTGTAATAATTACAATGTACTTAACGTGGTTAAACAATGTATCTTCCGCATCCGCCAACAGTATTATCTGTATACATGCGTGTGTGTGTGTGTGTGTGTGTGTGTGTCTTTCCGTACATAAACATGACCAAGGAAACGAGGAAATAAATTACACAAGTGCATACGAAATATCGCATATTTTTAATGAAAATACCGTGATTTTTAATGCGCGGTAACATACTAAAATAAAAATTTTCATGTTTGTGAAAAAATCGAACTGCTCTAATTTTATACATACTTATATACAAATATTCCAAATACTGCATTTGCTGAAGCAGAAAAAAAAAAAAAACAAAAAACAAAACAATGACCGTGTTAAGTTCTCACTTATTTATTTTTCTACAATTTTTAGTATTACATGACGATGATTAATGACCCAGTTGGAGTCGTTGGTTTGTCAAAAACGATCGTGCGACGAACCTTGCTGTTGCATCGCTAATAGAGATAGATGAACTGAGAGAACAACGAAAGACGATCAACAAAATCGGACGAACCGCTTATTCGTGATTGGTCACCTGGTCTTCTGCATTAAACACTCTCGTGTAGCCGTGGGAAAAACACTAGCGAAAGTGCTAAGTGTAGCAACTAATGAGGACTCTGTGTCTGAACGCAGCTGTTTGGGAAGGTCGATTATTAATCTTTTTTATATATATCGCGCTAAGCAAATCTTGACTTGGAAGTTGCAATTTCACGGGGCGAAGACACGATTTATGTCCAGTCTTTAAGTCAAGCCATCGTAGATTGATGAACGATAAACCTAGACGACTTATCCACTGCGACAAACAGAAACGCGTCGGAAAGCATTTTCAAGCGTTGCATATTGACAGCCACTATCCAGTGTAACTAGATGTAGCGAAGTTTTGCACAGGAAATTCTCACCTAAATTTTTAGCGCACGATAAAGATCCGTTTACTTAACATTAAGGGCGCTAACATTTCTTTACGATTTCCCGGTATCATTTCGCATTGTCGACGATATTGCGCTTCATTGCAATTGTTAACAAACTCCAATTCGGGGTTCATTTCGTCCTTGGTTTTTTCTTAAAAGTGGCACATTTTCGAAAATCCAGCTAAACCTGAGGCGATCTTATTCTCTCGTAAGTATCACTCCTAAGAAAGTGCACGTGAAAGATATACTAACGTTTTTTTGGTCTAATCAACTACCTTGGCGTGGTACTAGACAAAAGGCTAAACTTTAATAAACGTATCAATCATGAAGTAGAGTTAAGTAAGTCCCATATCCTTGACAAGGCGCCGGGGATTGTGAAGTTAAGGTTCACAGTGTACTAAGCCTAATGGATCTAAGGAGAATACTGGGGCCAGTTCCTTTCTACTTGAGATCCGCCTTTACTTCCAATCATACCATTGTTAAAAGCTAATCGCGCTATCTGCACTATTTACGCCCGTCATTCCATCGTAGATCGTTTTTAAACACTCACAACAAATTAGATTCTTAGACCAATCTTAACTTACGCATCGCCTGTCTGGTCTCCTCAATAATTAATGCTCTCCCATTATAAACAATTACGGCTCATACAAAACAGATGTTTTAGATGCGTACTAATTTCGTTATACCAGGATTTCTGTGATGCGTAATGCCCTTAAATTACGTTCACAAGTAAAGAGATTTTTTAAAAACTGCTTAACCGATAGCAGTCCTCTTATTAATCATATCGAGAATTACGATTCCAGGCAATTGCAATTTATGTACTCAAAATATCATAAAACATAATCTCTTGTAATCTTAGTAAACCAAGTTTTTTTTTTCATTACTCTCTTGTTACTTATTTGTCTGGATTTTTATTTTTTTTAATATAGATTTATTTTTAAACTAATCATTATAATTATTCGTAAGCTGTTTTTTTCTAACTTTTTTTCCTACACCTTATGACGTTTACTAAGCTAAAATTAGTAATAATTAAACTGTGTTTCTTACATTACGCCGTGCGATAAGACGATTCGTTGATACGCTAGTTTAGTATGCAGTGCTAACATTAGGTTATGTCAAAATTTGCGCAAATCTATTCTATTCTCTTTATCAAATTTGAATACCTCATTTTAAAGAACGCTTTAAAATATTTCTCTCGCATACATTAAGTTGGCCGGCAGTTTCAATATTTTAGAGATATTTTAACCCAATCTTCATTTTTTATTGGTGTATTCGTATCACTTATTCAAAAAAATACAAACTATGTGAGCACTGTAGTGCCCCCGTTTACTTTAAGCAAATAAAAATCTGAAGAGATGGGTGGGCTCAATCTGTTTATATATATATATATGTATTCATAAATAGCTTCGGAGGTAGAGCAATACACGTTTAGGCAGTCAAGTATACGCGAAATTCTGGTTTGAAAATTAAAAACAGAAACAAACTAGACGTTGAAGAATAAGGCTCCATCTTAACAAACTGACAGTATGTATGTATATTTTACATATATATGTATACACAAAAATCTGAAACGTAGAACGACTTTTGTCAACAAAAACGTTATTGTTTGAAACGGAAAAGATTAAGAAAACAGTAAAAATAAATATATGAAACATCTTAATTTGTTTAAAAGAAGTAACGCACGTAGCATCTCTGTTTCCGCTACAAAAATGATAAGTCACGTTATGCCTCAATGAAATCCTGCACTGCGAGACAGAATTGTCAAAATACGTTAAAGGTCACAAACGAAGCATTCAAATGAAACAGTGATTCCAAAATTTTTGTTTTTCAGATTAAAACTCTTCACTTCAAAGAGGTTTAGGCATTTGTTAAGTGAATTAACAGATAAACTTTTTTCGACATTACTGAAAATTGATTACACCAGGCAAATTCATCGAAAATCTCATTTGAAAATTCAGTTTATCAATGGCCTTAATAAAATTTCGTCGATTAATGAAACTAAATACATTTAAAATAACTGCAATCTCATTTTTAAATTAAAAACATAAACATCACACAAACCTATTCAGCAATTAAGCCGATATATCCATACAGTTACTGATGGAATGAAAAAACGTATTTCAACTACTGTGAAAATCTTTCTCAAAATGACCCTAATATTCTTTCTCTGGAATTTTCTAACGGTGTTTACGAAGGCACAATTGTGTTTTTTTTTAAATCGTTTAGAAAAAATTATATTTTGATGATAAAATATTTTAATATAGATAAATATATGTACAAATATAAATTCTATCTTTCGGATTTCACAACAGTTTTTTCACATCATCTCCGGCGTTAGAATGCAGTCCTTAATATATATATATATAAAACTCGGCCATTTTGGCCTCGCAAGGGGCTGTGCTCCTTCACCCCTCTTGCGTACATTTCGGTCTCTTTCTCTTCTATACTTTGTATAAAATGATCAAAATTTGCAACGTAATTCTTACGGGCATCAACACAAAAAAAATAACATTAACACAAAAATCCTATTCTAACATTTAACTTTCATTACATAAAATTACGACACTTCTTCTTTACATTTTTTGTTACATACTCCGTTACATAAAATTGTGACACTTTTAAATAACAATCACAAAAATCCCATAAAATATAACAAACGTTACATAAAATTGGGACATTTTTCTTAATGGAGAGTAGCCTAATAATTAAGTTGTAATTAATACACAGAAATGTCCCAATTTTATCTAACGTTTGTTATATTTTATAGCATTTTTATGATTATGTTATCATATTCATATGGACCGATTTAGAATTACGTTGTAAATTTTGATCATTTTATACAAAGTATAGAAGAGAAAGAGACAGAAATATAAGCAAGAGAGGTCAAGAGGCACGGCCCCTTGTGAGGCTAAAATGGCCGAGTTTATATATACATACATATATATATATATATATATTTATATAAACTCAACCATTCAGATCTTTCCATTGGGACACCCCCTAAAACCCCTGATTATAGTTCTTCTAAAATTCTTATAGAAGAGTAAATTTCAGTTGACTATGTTGTTCTTCAAAAAAATTAATCAATTTACGGTTTGCCTAGCAATTTTTTTAAAAACATAATTGAAGCCAGTTAAATTATCTTTTTTTTTTCGTATTATTTCCAGCGTAAGAACGATATTGTCATTAGTATACTGGCGGGGTTAATAAGAAAATCTGTAATAATTTTGTGTCATTTAGAAACCCTATTACGTTTTTGTTTTACAGAAATCGTGCTAGAAATTGCGACGCAAACCGCAAATTACAGGTAATTGCTGTGTTCACAGAGTAGATTTGTGAAAATTACTTTTATGAAGAGTTTTTTAAGGATGTAACTCATTTCGTTGCGATCATCTTGCAACAAACATAAAACTTTCTCGGTAAAATGAAGGAATTTTATTGATTTACCGCATCCGGGATAAGTTAAAAAATGGAAACCGAATACTTTTTTTTTTGTGGTAAAATTATTAACTTTTTTAAGATAGAAAAAATCAAAATTTACAAAGGTTGTGATACAATTTACGCGGAGAATTAAACAAGTATTTACTATGTGTGTCTTCTGTATTGATATATTTATATATATATATGTATGTATGTTTGTAATGTAACAAATGTGGAGAAAAGAAAACTTAGTTATTTCGTAAAGACTAATCACTGCATGAATGTTAATCGATGAGTTTTAACCTTTACGCATAGTCCGGTGTTGAAAGAAGTATGAAGAAATGGATTTTCGTTTAAAAAAGTACCCTCAATATAAACTGTTTATGAGTTTGTCGAGGTCTGAATAGGCATGTAATGTACTCGAGTCGGATATTGAATTTTACAACAAATATGTAAGCAATCGGAAGTTATTGAAATGGAGTTTCCCGATCACAGTATACATGGCCGGTGTTTAACCGTATATTATCGGATTTATCTGTTTTGTTTCAATTAAACGAGTTATCGGAATGTTTCTCTGAGTTTTCAAAATTCACTTCTTCGATGTCGTTTCCGATATGTCAGTAACCGCTATGCTTGCGACATCCATGTAGATTGCATTATATACTCTTTAAGAATTTTAATCGAATAAATTATTCTTCCTCGATATCAATTGCTAAAATAGTAAGATTATTTTTCCCCCTGTCCCGGAAATGAACCATTTGCCCGCTGACAATTAGATATGCACCTGCAAAAGGTTATACTAAAATTCGACTTTTTTACAATAAATTTAAATACTATAAATATAGTTACATCTCCACCACATAAAAAAAAAAAAAAAAAAAAAAAAAAAAAAAAAGATGTTACTGGCGATTAATTCTTTGAAAAACATAGTCCTACGATTCTCAGACCTGTCACAGCGAAAAAACAGATGATTAACGTCATTTACGAAATCACAATGAACATGGTCATTACTATACGCCGAGGAATCCGAAAAGTTCAAGGCTACGCGGGAATGCCTTATCCGCAATCGCATTTCACAGATACGAACGTATAGAACGAGCCAGAGTACTTGTGGAAATTTTGACTATTTAAATAATCTATGGAATAGAAAAGCAGAATTAATCTAAAAAATTACCATATTCGGTAAAGACATTTAGAGCAGATTTTTAAAAGTATTAAATTTTTGTTCCAATTTTTTGAGACCACCGTAGTTAAACGTAGGCGGATATTAATGCGAAAGAGACTTACAAGAGAGGATATTGAATTTTTTTGAAATCCAGAAAGTCGTTAAACAGCAAGCGGAAAAAGAATTTTTAAATTGCATTTGCCTATCAACAGATGCGACAAAAAATTAATGCAAACTACCAAAATAATACGTGTACGTTAGGGTAGCTTTGAATGCGGGACTCCTGTTCAAGCGTAGAGGATTTTTGTTCTGAAGCACGTGTTAAAAGTGTGGACAGAAAGCTACACACGACAGCCCTGAATTTGAAGAACGCGCTGGGAAACAATGCTAGCTGGATACAAAATCTGTAAAATTTATGGTGTGCAGAAATTTGTACCCAAAACCGCTCGCAGGAGGTTTGAAAAATTAATAGCTGCTTCTCGTACTCAATAAGAACAGTACCGCACAAAAGGGAAACAATGGAAATCTAGACGAGAGATGACAGTGCGCCATAGACGGACAGTGGTACCTTTCGCGTGATTATCCCCTTCAACGTTGGATCGCGGCATCTTTAAAGTCCGCACGTTGTGGTGTTTATCCGATTGTTCAACATCTGCAAATTATCGTAAGCTAATTCTTACCGCGTGCAACTAAACTCGATCTTTAATGGAGAAGATTCAACAGTGTCTACTACAGTTAGAGCTAGCAACTTATTTAAAATCGTTTAAAAACAATCTGTAAGGCTCGATGCTATACGTTAATCCGAGAGGTAGATAATACGGGTTTTTTTTTTTTTCAAATAATATTTCAACATCGGATCGGTAACGAATGACGTGTGAATTCTTTAATTTATCGACAGGTTTCGGAACGAATTAATCTATAAAAAAGCGGTCATTCGGTCGATTCAATTTGGTCATTGCGGGGAAAAAATGTGTGATTTTTGTCTCCGACAGAAAGTATTTAATTTTAAATGTAAATCGGACGAACTTCAAATTTACCAATCGCGATCTAGCCAGCCAAGAGATCTCGTTTCACAAACAATAAAAGTAAATAACTCAGTACCGTAGACAAAAATTGAATAAAGGTTCTGTACAATAATAAAACGAAAAATAAATTGACATTTTAACAACATAGTCACACACCAAAAAAAAAAAAAACAAAAAAACATCCAACTTGCACCACCCAACTGTATCGAACCTCGATCGCCCGTCATAGTATTCTCCCCTTTAAATCGGACTACTTGAGCATTTCGTTTCCCCACGGTGCATGCTCCGAACAACCGTTTTTTCTTCTAGAATCACTTTTCTGTTTTTTCCCGAGTTTTTTAAAGCGTTTAAAATTAACTTCTAGAAAAGAGGTTTATTTCAAATTTTGGACCGACAGTTGATGGATTTCACCTTAGAAGGTGCACTGAATTTTTTATATACAAAAAAATTCGACGATTTATAATTATGTTTAATTGTGACAACAGGCGTTTTAGGTCAAAAAAGAAAGAAGAAAAAAGTAAAAGAAAATGAACGAATGAACGATGGCAATGATGATAATAGTGACTACATTAATTGAAAACTGGCCGTGAAATTTAAAAAGAGAAGAAAAGTTCAAATGTCCGAATCACAGAATTGCGCATTGTTATCATTATTATTATTCGTTTAATTACCGCGGAAAACAGGATGGTAACGCCGGTCTCGACCACTACTGATCTAGAGGGGCCAGCACCTGCGTACATCAACCTGCATCATAGTTTTTCGTCTCACTAGCACAAATCGCTGAATATATGCGGACCTTGTCGAGAATCGTCTGTGCTAGTCCGGTAAATAAACAGTCTCTCGCGAATGGACGTAGATGTTATATTGACCATAGCAAAAGCCGTTCAAGAATACCGTAGACTACGTAAAAATTGATCCAATACAAGGAAAACGAATTAGCCGGACGACCTGTTGCCTTGCTGACACACAAAATCAACACGGCAGCGCATAAACCGCTCTATTAAACAGCACAAAATTAAAATACGAGCAACATTTCGATGCTAAAATTAAAGAGAACAAGCACTGTTCTCCGATTAAAAAGGTTTTTTTTGTGCAACAAAAGAAGACGGTCGAAATAAATTCTGACGCGGCGATAATAATAATAATAATACGGTAATTCGGTAGTGTACAGTAATTAGCATCTGTTAGAAATATCCGAATTCGACAGAAAGCTCCATTCGACTTTTCTGATTCATTTCCAGATTTTCTACACATAAATATAGTAAATAAAATAGTTTTGAAATGAAACGAGGACAGAAAATTAATGGATAAAAATCAGAAGATAGATAAACAGAGAGAGACGCATTAGTTAAAACAACGAACGTCGAGAGGAAAACAACAAAAATCCAGTACAGATTTGAACTACCCAAGGGGTAAGTTAGGGATCGGTATTAGCATATCTTTCATAAATACGGTTAAATACCATTATAGTGAAGTACGCAGAAAGCGAAAACCTCGAAAATAAGATGGAAATGCGAGAGCAGATACTAGCAGTTACAAAAGCTTCCGCATTTAATAAAAAAGATCAATGACGATGACAAATTCCTCTCATGGAAGCACCGCAATAAAGGTCAAATAAACCGCCCTCTATACTATTACATCGTTAACCGAAAAAATTATACGTACTACAGTCTACAATGTTGTTTTTTTTAATTACTAATAAAAACCATTGGTGTGCTTCAGTACAAAAAGAGAGTAGAAAATGAGAAAGTAAGCTTTAAAAACGCAGTTCAACACACATTCTGGTGCTTGCTGTTTTCGAACTGTTTCT